>OW152821.1:15381000-16757360 GCA_933534255.1 Iphiclides podalirius | reverse complement strand
ATTAATTAAAAGGTCTTATAAAAGTTTGAATCTTTCACATCTGCCCCGCGTCTCGTGACAGCCTATTTTTTATTTAAATGATAATTGAAATGATTAAATGATTTTTAGTTAAGAATGTAAGCATTTTGTTAAAGTCGGTATTAATCCAAAGATAAACATTATAAGGTTTTAACAATATTTGTTAATCACTAAGAATATAGAAGAATGAAATACGAAGAGGCTTTTTATTTGACTCTACATATTATAAATTAATACAGTTTATATTTATCTTAATTAACACAATTACAAATTGTGGTTCCTACAAATAACAATTAATTATATACAATGCCGACATTGTATATTCCGTGCCAGATATTGAGTAAATAAAATAAGCCAAGCATAAATACAGCATTATCCATAATTAGTGATTTGCACGTCAGTTGTTGTGTAGTGTCCAATAAACTTCTTTCTTCATTTCTATCATTCTAAATTGGGTCATACAATAATTATTGTAAAACACATTTCAGTATTTATCCATTTTATTTTTCAAAATGACTAGTAATTGTTACATTAAATTGCTTATTATTATTATCAATAAATTAGCAGGGTACCCCACTTAGGTCCATAGGCAAAGACGCGTGCTACGTGTAGATTAGCACGAACAGCACAATGAGGAATCCCGAAGCCAAACAGATGATCAGCCCGAACTTTTTCTAAAAAAAAATTACAAAAGCTGAGCCAAAGTTGAATATGGATGCTTAAATAATTGGACGTAAAAACATTATAAGTCTTTATAGTCTCAGCATATACCGTGGACGGTAGACCGTGGGATAAATGAATAATTAAGTTTTTTTTATTATTTTTTTATATTGACAAAAAGCTTGATCATAGCCACGTTGCAAGTAGTCAAGTGTGACTTTTGACTTTTGATGAGTTAGGTTTGTACTTTTAGTCAGTACTCTAAATGAAATTTCATCGGGCGATACACTATGTATATGCACGTGGTGCTGTCAGGCGGAACAGTAGTAGAAAACTGTTAATAAAAAATCCTCACGACTTGAAGTGGACACGAAACCATGTTTTGTTTATATAGCTCTTTTGTAAGGAAATTTTTTTTAAGGTCGCTGAGTAGTTTATCTTGTGCTATTGAATGAAAATGAGTCATGTTACGTACAACGCTTCGCTATATAACGTATGTATGCGTCTCTGCTATACACGCTTGGCCATCGTTAGAGCCTGTCCATACGGCGCGTTGGGTCGTCGCAACACAAAAATTTTTGCGCATTGCCGGCCATGTGTGTACAGGCGCTTACATGAGAGAGCGTCATTCAACAGTCAGAGTCAGTATCGACTTATAAAAGGCGTATTTCGTGCAAATATGTTTTATTTAATAAGTCGTTTAATATTATACCCGTGGCCGTGTGTTCATCTATACACACGTTGCAAAATTGGTTGATTTTGGCACTTGCTGAAAAAATATTTCGCGCTGTAATATGAATTTATTGTAAATTCGTAATAACATTTTATGAATAAAGAATAAAAAACAGTATTGTTATGTATTGTTATTAACCACTCCTTGATGAAGTTTTCACTTCTGTCCTTAAACACAATCTTTTTTTTTGCATTGCGCTTAGAGGACTATGTCTAATCTTTATGGGACCTTTGAAGATACTGCCGTGACAACTGACTTTGAATGTTATAGAATATTCCGTTTTTGTAGGCTACTGACCTTTTTGGCTTTCCGGCGGCTGACTGTACCTTTAAGCAGCTCTTGACCACCGCTCTCTACATGCTCAGTCGCTTGTAGCGCGAAGTACTCCACGCTGTCGATTTGCTCTTGCTGGAAAAACAGTGTATTTGATATGTTGAGTTAAACGAAAGTATAGTACGTGTAATTCTATTTTTATAGCTTGCCGGAGTTGCCACGACTTTTTCTGACTGTGTATAACAGTGCCACCTATCTTCTAAAGTATGCAACATAAGCTCACCAATCTTCCTCTAAACTTTCGCTGCCTACCTGCGATTTTTACATTATTATTTTGTTTAACGTCTTTTACTATACATATTTTTTGATCTGTTAAATTACTTACTATAAAACACAATTTCTAATCAGACACAATTATTTGAAAAACCTATGAAATCCATGTCATTAATTCTCTAAAGAGTTAGGATTGGTGACCGTGACAGGACGACATACGACGATATAAAACTAAAAATAACTATGAAATTTTAAATAAGTAGATTGTATTATTCCACCATTTTGTTACCGTGGCCCTAGCCCACGCGGAGTGAAAGGAATTGCCTATAAAAACGGAAGATTCCTCAATAAGGAACAAGCATCATCTGTAAGTTAAGAAGAAAGTTTAGAAAAATTATTTTGAATCTGCTCGAGATATCACTTTGGAGTTCAGAGGAATTGGATACCGACGCTTATCGAAGAAGGTCATTTCAGTTTTGGATACAATTGATTCAATGGTCAAGTGCAGCACCTAAAGCTTCAAACCACAGAATACTCGTAGTGTTTTATGAAAGTTAAATGCCCTTCCATTATCAATCCTTCTAAACTTTGATAACCGATCATAAAACGTAAAGTGATAAGTAGATACAGATAACTATCCTAAACTTTTATCAAAATGCATATCGATAGTAAAATATACTGAACTATTCTTTAAAACCGTTTATTTTATTGGCACTGTAATTATTGTAATACGACGAAAGTAATTAAAAAAATATTTAAAGTTTAAAGTATTTATTCTATTGTAGATACCCCCTTAAAAATGTTACATAAAATAACAGTTTGCCGATATTTTTCCGAAAATCGTGCGTTACGAAATTGTATTCGATCCGGAACGACGCGATCCAGCGGCGATCATAACTATAAAAAAAATTACTAATAGTACTAAAGTATTTAACATGTATACTTTTTGGGTGAACAAAATGCGTGAAACTCGCGTCATCGTCACCGAAAGCTTTCCATGCTATTTTTAAATATTATTGAAAAATATAGGCTGCCTACGTTTTTCAATAGTTTTAAATTTTATTAATTATATAGGTTAATAAAAATATGTCCATGTCAAAGTTATTTAATAAAAACGTAATTATAAAAGTATATATATTGAACTTCGTCCCTTATTTTTCAATTATTGTGTAATAGAAAAAGTCGAAAATGAAGTGTACCACATATAGGTTTTTTATTACTTTGTGTAACTTTTAAATAGTCCGGTACATACAAATTCCTTACAAGAACTTGATTTAAAATGAATACTAATACTACAGCGTTAATGATTCACGCACGAACCCATGATGCACTTGTGAGATAGCAGCTAATGGGTTTTAGCAAAAAATAAGGTAAGCATTGAATAACCAAAGGCAGTTATAATTTTATTCGACGGCAAATTGAATTCGACAGACAAAATGTTCAAGGTATGTAAAGAAGTGATTGCATTTAAATTAGAAACTAGATAGCGTACGGTATACATTCCAGTGGCCATTTGAATTTATTCTTCAGAATCGAAACATTTAATTTTATAAGTGCATATGTTAAGATAAACGCTGTCGTCATATCATGTACTTTGTTAAAACTAATGGCGTATTTGTTATCTCTGATATTGTTTACTAGCATCGCTTTTTTATATTCTTTTTCTGTCTCTAAAAAGAGGAGGTTATCAATTCGGATGTTTGTATGTTTTTTATGTATGTTCGGGCATAACCCCATCATAAGTACATAGACTGATTTGCAAAATTCCTTTTTTGTTCAAAAGAGGATTATAGTTTATAGTATCTAAATTTCATATAGATCTGACGAAGAGTTTTGGAAGTAGACAACGGAACTCTTCAAAAAATTAGAGCAAATTAATCGCCGTTGTCGCCACCGCATAAATATGCATTGTTTTGAGCAATCACACAAAATAACGTCGCGTCGGTACACTCGAAAATGTTAAGCTGATGCATTCAGTATAGCTGAGAACCCGAAAACAGCGTATTTACACAATTAATACACTGTTTTCACGTTCTCGACTATCATGTGTGCATTGTAAGCGTCGACCTGTCTGGGATCTCCTATTAACAGTATTCCTTTGCCATTGTTCACTATTGGTAACGGTTGTACACCACAACACCTCACTAAAAATACAAAGCTACTAGCAACGATGAATACTGCGGTTATCTTATAAATAGGTTAAAAGATAGTTACAATATATATGAATTTACTGGACTGAATTAGCTTGTCGAAGCTATATTATCTACAGTATCTGGGTATACCTATTCCGTAAGAGTCAAAGCAGATAAGAGATATAATTCTATATTAGATTTCGATTTGTTTTTCTAAGTTTTATTTCTAAGTCACTTAACCTGTAACTAAAAAGTATTGTGATATCCTCATTTAATTTAAAGTTATGAAAGCTTTGAGAAATAACAAATATTATGAGCACTACATGTTGAATGACTTGCGTTTCCTTGTAGTGGAGAAGTGGGGCAAACAGTATACTTAGTTGTTAATTTAATTATATTAATATTATTATATTGGCGACGCATACGAAGTCGTGGGTAGTTAGAATATTTAAATTAATTAGGTAGTTTAGAATATTTAAACTAATTTTGTCATTGATTTCTTTTTTGATAACATACGCAGATTAAATATTAAGGTAGTTTGTTAATTAGTTACTATTTGAAAGCAGTGCCCCACTTTAAATAACAGACGGAGTTAATTCAGAATGATAATATATTGTTCTCTTTATATTCCTTTATGTTTATCTGGTATAATAAGCCGCCCACCTGCTGCGCGACGAGGTGCGCCAGCTGCAGGAAGAGGCCGTGCACGTCGCGCAGCGCACCCTCGAGGCGCGCGAGGTCGTCGCGCCGCGCCTCCGCCTCCCGCAGCATGCGCTTCGCCTCCGCCGTCTCCGCACGGACCTGTTCATTCAGCCCTTCTTCATTCAGTTGGATTCTTTCAACTGTGTGAGGTGCATAAGATAAACTCATATCTTATGTGTATGGGTCAATTTTATACCTCCGAGCTCAATTTACATAGTGTAACGTGTGATTTCATCACTTTGTCGAAATTGTTGTTTTTTTAAAGACTAGGCTGCATGTCATATGAACCTTTGCCAGTTCGAAAGGACGAATATAAAAGTTAAATTCATTTGTTGGTACTTGTCATTTGAGATTGCCGCCGGTTCGAATTGACATTGGATAAATTAGTTTTTGTGGATCTATTATCTTCGACTGTGCATGGCAATAATACGATCAGAACACGTTCCTGGTCGTATTATTTGTGATTGCTGTCTGGGAAACTCTGTGCTGGATTTGTTATCCCTCGTGGTGGATGCTGAAGGCATAGGTGGCTGGCAAGCTGGTCTGAGCTGCTGCTCTATTAAATATTGTTTTTTTACCTCCAGTTGGAGGTCTCCTACTTACCCCCCAACAGTGTGGCTGTACACACTACACTTGGCCTGACTTTCTCTACTGGCTCTGAGCTCAACGCTGACCTGTGCACACAGGGCTGGTGTCTGCGGTGGCATAGATTTAAAATAACTACCTGATTGGACTTTGTTTTTTAAATTGAATTGCATAACTTTCATAATCTCAAATTAATTTAATTATTTAACCTTTTATGGTCGCACAAGGTAACGTGTAGGTCCTATGTACTCACGACTCCCTGAGATACTTAATTGTGATTATTACAACAGTCTGTTCCTAACAGACAAGGCGCCCAACTTATTATTATTATTATATTACAAAATATATTGTATCTGAGCTAGTCAAGGGATTGTAACCTTAAACTGAAGAGATAAATATAACATCTTAACTGACAATAAATCTTTTATTAAATAATCCCATAATTAAACAACCCATCATTTATTAAAACGTTACAATAGTGATTTGTTTTATTCTGTTTTCTGTGCGTTATAACATGATTAAACGTAACTTACATTGCCAACAAAGAGGGAAATGTTGTTGGAATCAAGAAGATTTTCACACTCCTCGTCCGTGAGAGTGAGGTTTGCTGCGAAAATAAGAAATCCATATTAAATAGTAGCAAATTAAGGGTGTGATTGTATTTCTATACACTAATTTGATAATTCTAGTTCCTTAATTACCCGAGGCCCTTAATTTATTTACCGTATTGATTTCAAATAACGTTCTGAACAATTATTTTCTAAGTAAACAGCCGTATTTAGATAAAAACTTGCAGTTTGTTAACATCGGAACATCGGGCATCGACCGCGACCTCACGGTTTAGCAATTAGTAACGTTTTACGAAACGGTATCAGAAATGAGTAATATGATCCAGTTTTCCTTCCGGATAAATATTTGTTAAAGTGCTAATCAAGTAAGAAATGCAGAAGTGTGCTACGTATGAGTATTTTCAGCTATGGGCTGCTTGGAAAGAGTATTATTAATAATTAATGCTCAAATGAAAAGGGTAGATTGAATAATCGTATTGCATGAAATAATTTTGGGTTTAAGTAATTTTGAACTAAAAATATTTATAACATCTTAAAATCTAGCCTATGTTATCGTCAGCTGCAAAAATTCAGCAAAGAAATTTGTCTCTAAATGATGTTAAGGTACCCCTCGTATCTAAAGTTTCTACAGCAAATGACAAAAAAACAATCTGTACAAAGATACGCGTTTTTTTGCCATTTACTTCAGCGAAATTCTAACCTAATTACATTATAGGCTGGAAGTTTTAACTGTATATCAGATCTTATCGTGAATCATTCTGTTTCACACGTTTCGTGCATTCTGGACACAGGCTAACTTGACGTGACGAGTTATTTGTCTTTAATTTTACAAAAGTGATTCTATTTTACTTGCCCCGATAATCATAACAGTGCATTATTCGGCCCCTACTTACTACAACTGTACTGCCCGGTCAGCGGTCAATGAGTTTTTTTGTACGTGAAAAGGTGGCAACCGACCGGATGTTAGGTCATAACCGCCGCCCATGGACATTTGCAACACCCGTAGGGTTGCACACGCGTCGCCACCTTTTTATGAGGTGGGCTCCCGTGATCTGATGAGAGAGGACGAAACGCACGAGAATAGCACTTCCAGCTGACGCCGGTCTTCTGTGAGGTCGCGGCACCTTCCCCGACGGACCCGCCCATTCGTGCGACAGCGAAGACCCGAGCGATTGCAAGTCGCAAAGAAGGGGCTTCGCTCACTGAGCTTGATCTGCTCGTGCAGCAGGCGCGCGCGGTCGTCGTGCAGCAGCTGCAGCAGCTGCGCGTGGTCGGCGAGCGCGTCCGCGTAGCGCCTCCTGGCGGCCGCGTACTGCATCCGCGCCATGCGGCCGCCCGCGTCGCCGCCGCGCCGCGCCCGCGCGCGCGCCTCCAGCTGCCTCAGCGCCCCGCACAGCTTCAGGCCCGCCGCGTGCGAGCGCGTCACCGCCGCCTCCAGCTGCTCCTGCACCTCTGCAACGTCACAACGGGACAATGGAAAGTTATCTTCAGAAACACTTCTCACGCACGTGCCCTCTATATATATCTTGACTTTATAAGTTGTTGTTAGATTTAAGAGTTGTACATAACAGGACAACGTCTGTCGGGTCGATTAGTGTAGAATGTATCTTATATCAAAAGTGTAGACACACGATTACCATTACTTTTAACAAGTATTGTAGTAAAACCAAAGCTAAAGTGATACTGAGCCAATTAATTTGAAATGAATTGCAGTTAAGGAGTTCATAACAGTTAAGATATAAAATACTAGTCAACATCAGACCACATTCTAGGAACAGATTTATACGATTTCATTTTTGAGTACTATTATAAAACACTAATTTAAGCTGATAGGCAAGTAACCGTCATAAATAAATTTACTCTGCCAGCATCATGAAATGTTATCTGATCTCCTGTTCATACTGACGCTTGTTGGTGTGGTAAGTGGGGTCGGAGTGCAGGCGACGGATCAGCTGCGTGTTGCTGTTCAGCTCGTTTATCCATTTGCATATCGCCTCCACCTGAAATGGACTCGGGAATTAACTATAATAAACAAATAAAGCGCGGCCTCTCGGGATGTCAGTGTCTATTAAAAGAATATGCCAATGTACTCCTCTCTACTCGATCGAGGAACTAAGCGTTGCTAGGAGACTTCCTGATGACGACAGATGGTATTTAAGCCCGTACACTTGATAATGGGGCCGTGCCCACTCGGTGCACACGCGAGTGCCCTCGAGTGGGCCGCGTCCTCTCGGCCCAACTCGTGACGTCATCCCGCGTGACCCCTCCACCCGCGAACCTTGTCAGTCGCCTGGCAAAGTACGGGACTTTATATTTATAGACCCATATAACTTATTTTATTTCTTAGTCTTCTTAACGTTGTTAAATTAAACGTTCTAGACAAAAATATAAAAACGACATAGAAAAAAGTTTGTGTATTTATTTTTTTATTATTCTTTGTTATCAGTTAGTTTCCTTATAACACAGTGCGAAAATGAATTTGTAGATAGATTTTAAATTATTTACAAAAATAAAGTACTTTTAATTTGATTAATGTTAGGTACTTCTATATTATGCGGACACGACGAATAAAGTATCGCCACCAACATTGCCCGCGCGTGCGCAACTAATGAGCTTAATGAATACGAGCCTGCATATTACATTCGTTTCAATTAGCGCTTAGCGGTATAAAACAAAATTACAGTTGTTAAAATGAACCTTCACTATCAAATGAAGGTTAATAATTTCTGTCCAACAAAAAAAATACAATTTTTGGTAGGCCGAATATAAAAACACGTAATCCTTAAAATATGTAGAAACACGTAATCCTGGTAAGTTATAAGTGGAGCGTTCTTTTCTACATTTGTCCATCTTTTTAAGAAGCGACAGAAAAATATAAAACCTTTAAATGTCCATCTTTACAGTTCTCTACTTTGAGTTTGATTTTCTTTTTGATGTATAAAAGAGATTCCAGTTGACTGACCTCTTGCAGGAGCTCCTCGATGTCTTTGGCGAGTTGTGGTGGCGGCAGCTCCAAAACGGTGTCTTGGTAAACTCCCGTGCCTCCCGCGCTCTCCGCCAGCTGCCAAAGTACGTGTCAATGTAACGGTTTTTTTTAATTAGAATAATATATAATAAAACAATAAAAAAATCTGTGTATGTTATTATCTATATATTAATACGAGAAGCAAGTTGTACGTCTTTTTACGAACATCGCATGAACGGAGGAGTATACAATTTCCCACATCCTACAATTTATATATCTTTTGTTTATTGTGTATTGTATTTTGAGAATAGAGTAATATTGTTCTAATTTATAATTTAAATTAATTATGGTCGAATTTCGACCACTCGGCGTTCACTAGTTACTATAATTATTCAAATATTGATTTTGCAGCAAACGCAGAGATAGAAACATCATAATATATCACACGAATGAACAATCTGACCGCGGCAGCATTTTTGAGCTTGCTTTCGGTGTGTTTGTGTCTGTGTGTGAGTGCGACAGCATCTTAGCGTGCACTGAAGCATCACATTCGAACCCTCCGGAGCACGAGACTGAACATGTACGACCCTCGTGTACTACCAGAAAATCATCCCAATGATTTAAATACAATCTCATGTATTTTACATCAATACAATGAATAAATATATGCCATAAGCAAAAATGTTCATTCTATATTTTTGAATGACATAATGTTCGTGTGAGAGGTAACTCATAAAGATGACTATGAAGACTGGTCTAGTCTAGTTTATCTATTGAAACGCAGATAAGGCGAGTCGGTGAGTAAGTGACCGAGGTACAGTAGGGAGTGAGTATCTCTGACCTGGCGCAGCTCGTCAAGGCGGTCCTTGCTCCTCATGGCCGTGGCCGCAGTCGGGGGCTTGTGGCCCCGCTGGCTCCCTGCTCGAGTGACTCCGTCGAGCGGAGCGCCTCGTCCCGCCGAGTCCGGTGCAGCGGCACGGCCGGTGCGCTCGCTGCCGTATCTAATCGCGCACTGATAACGGCCGTTCGGCGAGATATCTCGGCTCGCGAGCGCGAATTAAGGCGAAGCCGAAGTGAGTCGCGTGTCCCCGCGCGGCGAACGGCCCGCGCCGTCGACGAGCGTCCGCCACCGATGCGATAATTTGATGAGACAACAATGATCGCACACCGCCACCGCAACATCGCAACTCGACAGTCCACACGACGCGACGCGAGGTGTCGAAACGGCCTCGATGAAGTTTTCTTTATTACTAAGCACACTTGTTTACTTAGGAATTGACGTCGACTTTGAAAGTCTCGCGTATCATCTGTCGCTGACGAAGCGTTGCGAGTGCATTGCACTGCGTACGTGTAGGTATGTCTTAAGTTTGTGTTCCTGTATTGAAATTATATATAAAACGTAGGTTGCTACAAAGACTTATCTGAATTATCCACTCTGCCAGCATTAAGCCGCAGATGACTTACTTATATGATATTACTGTCATCCATACCTCTGAACGTAATTATGTTTTTTTTGGGCTTGATGAGCCACTGTTGGCCCTAGGGGCCTTTACAGTTTCGCCGGAATAGAGGTGGCCGGGCGCTCGGGGCGCCTATCCTGAACCTCGGCGTATTATTATTACGCGTTATGGTGATGGGCCGTCATGCTATTATTATCAGTACCGGTTTGGGAGACCACCAAGCTCTTAGGGCGCTTTGGTGGACGCTTCATGGAGTGACCAGGCTAAAGGGCCCCGGAGAGGGGACCTCGGCTTGGGCTGTCACTCAATACTCGTTTAGCGTTCCGATTCGAATTCCTGAATGACTCCAGGAATTGAGCGATGGTTGGCAGCTCTAAATCTACATGTAAGTCGATGTTCCGCATGAACCACGGGGCTCCCGTAGCTTTGCGCAAAAATCGATTCTGGATGGCCTGAAGCCGATGTATTTGCCTCGGGGCAATGTGCGCAAAGACTGGACTCGCATATGTCATGATGGGGCGAACCACTGCCTTATATAAAGTCACCTTATTCCGAAGGGACATTTTTGAAGTTTTATTTAAAAGGGGATACAGGCGACCTAGTACGAAGGCCGCCCGGTTCCTGACCCGAGTCACATGCTGTCTGAATTTGAGTTTAGAGTCAAGGACGACACCTAAGTATATGACTTTATTTACCCATGGAACCGGACTATCCATGAGTTTAACGGGTGGAAGATTAGGCGCATTTTTGTGAGACAAGTAGACGGCTGCGCTTTTAGCGGGATTGATCACGATCCTCCAAAGCCGAAACCAACCACCGATGGCGATGGCCGCGGCCTGAAAGCATCGATGGATCATTTTTGTCGTTCGGCCTGACGTATATAGACAGGTGTCGTCAGCAAAGAGGGCAAGTTCTACACCTTTGATACGCGGCATGTCGTTAGTGTAGAGCGTGAACAGGACTGGAAGCGTAATTTCATTAATTATCAAATAAATTGAAAGGGATTGGTTATACATGTAGTTATTAAGGAAAAATGGTAAATAATAAATATGTTTATTTGATAAGGACTATCGCCTCTCAATATGATAGCCTCGAGTATCAATGTGCATACTCGTATATTTGTATGACTTTTTTGGTTTAAAAACCAAATATGTACACACCGCCCTAGACGGTGTACTGGAACATATTGTACCTAGAATAGTCGTAATTTTTGTAAAAGTTACGTTACCTACGAAAGTTATTTCACCGACGCTGCATTAGTGCAAAAAAAAAGGGTAATTTATTATTTCTTGGACAGAAACAGATTTTTTCATATTACTTATTGTTTAGTAACCAACCATTTATGAAAAAAAATTTATTAAGTTATGCAATTATAATTAATTATTTATTTTTTATTTATGCACTAGGTATTTTTTTTCTTTGATGTTAATTCAAGTTACACTCTTTGAGCGTGGTAACCGAATAGAAAACATTTTTTTTCTTTTATTGAATACATGGGAAGTTATCTAAATAAAAGTTATATAAATATCGTTTAAAATATTTTTATTATCTTACAATACATGAAGGTTATACAGGATTTTTTATCATTGAAACTAGGTTTATGGTAACTGAAATAGAAAAAATAAGTTTGAGACTTGATATCCTCTAAATATCATATCATGAAATGATAATATAATATTATAATATCATATTATAACATCCATCCGTGCGAGCTTCGTACAGTCGTACCATATACACTACACGTTAAGCGAACGCTCGGCCGAACTACATGGTATGCGGAGTGGGGGGTCGACGGAATTTCTAGATTCGGTCGTCACGCTCAAAGCCCGCGATAAAAGCTATGCAATAGCTTAAAAACCCTTTATTTACCATCTAATATCAGTAAATTCAGGTAGGTAGGTATGTGAAAAAGTATTTGATGTAGGTATATGTAGGTATTCGCAGCTGATTTCATTTTTATGTGTGTTTATAAAACTTATTAAAAGAAATTGGTGAGATTTTGTACCTTGGCATCCGATCTAATGATGTATCGTAATGCTGGTGAGTAGGATTAATTTTTCCCTTGCTTATATTTCCGAATGCGCATTTCAAACTCATTATGATGAAGGTCTGTCAAACGGATATTCGTAAGATTAATGAAACAGGTTTTTGATGGATAAAAGCCACAATCCCGTACCGAGAATTCTGGTTAAGCTTCTTAAAACAAAATCACTACAGCAATTGCGGAGCTTCATTTAATATTTGTCAATTTCACAAACGGCGTCGTGGTATAACAGGACCGCCTACCCAATAAAGAGTAAGAATACATGCATGTGTACATTTATTAATAATTCATATTCTTGTTCTAATTTTAAATAATGACACTGCTAACATGAATAAGTGCCTGTTTTTGTCATTCATGCATAAGAATATAAATTTGTAAAATATATATATATATATATATCCTCAATTTGAATCGACCCTTTTTCAATATCTCAGACCCTGAAAACGTACCCTTAAAATATATATATGCAGATAATTAATGATCGACTTGGTATTAGTAGTTAATAATAGAGCCCTCTATGATTCATTTACAAAACCATTTTCTGTTGTTTGATCAAAACGTAAAGTTAATTATCGTTACACGAGCAATATGATAAATATAACAAATATGACAACAGATGGCAGTGTTATTAAAACAAGTAGAACTAGTCTGCAACAGTTTTTAATGTTATAAATTGTCGTGGCGGTATAGAATGCTTAATTAAAATAATAATAATAGCTTTTACGCTTATTTTCATAAACAAAAATATTTGAAGATAATGTATTTTACAGTCTTAACAATCGCAAAACATCCTAAGCTTTGTTCTATTTACACTCTATTTTACGACCTAACTATAATCTCCAAAGTAAACGAAAGCGTGATTCAGCTTGTCTATTTTAAATTGTATTTACACAAGTGTTTTAAATTTTAAGCATAAAAAATATTTTGTTTAGATAAGGCATCACTGACCTAATTGACTTAAATCATTTAATTACGATCCGGGACCTCGTATTCTTCGTATAGAACATACTTAACTGACGCGTCTAACTAATTGTATACAGTCAGCATGGTTAAAAAGGGCTGACTCCAAATAGGTATCTGCTCGGTAGAAAATCTATATGCAACCCTTATTATTTTTCTTCATTCCAATACATTGTACTCTTAAATTATTTTTAAATAACTAAGTTCAATGACATTTAATTATAATACATAATTGTGTACCATTTTGTACCATAGCCGTGTGGTGTCGGCGTAAGAATAAGCCACCCCATCTCATCCCGTGGGTGTCTTAAGAGGCGACTAAGGGATAAGCCAGAAACATCCGGTGGCCTCCGATAGATGGCGGGATAACCATCCAAACTCTCCAGAAATAAATATCCAGGCCAATAAAGGGCAGCAGCGTTGACGGTGCGAGGTGTCTGGAAGAACTGGGGTTGCCAACCCGCTCGCGAAGCGTGGCAACTATGGTAAAAACCCCTCATGTCTGGAAGCCCAAGGTGTACGGCCCCCAGTCCCCGGCGGCCCTGCTATTCCTGGCTACGGTAGCGGTCATGGTAACGGCAGGGCAGGGGGTGCTAAGAATCTCCGGCTAAGATTCGGCTACCAACGACGGCGACTGGACCTGGCAACATACAATGGATAACAGAGCTGGAAGAAGAGGTAAGCAGGCTGCGTTGGGATATAATAGGATTATCTGAAGTCCGAAGATAGGGGGAGCGCACGATGATCCTTGAATCCGGCAACCTGTTTTACTACCGGGAGGGCGACCAACTGTCCCAAGGAGGTGTCGGATTTATCGTCCACAAGTCTCTCATTAACAACGTTGTTAAAATGGAGGGTGTGTCGTCGAGGGTTGCGTACCTTATACTCAGAATATCCAAACAATTCGCTGAAGGTCATACAGGTCTATGCACCAACGTCGACACATGCCGATGATGAGGTGGAGGCAATAACGAGCCATACATTCCTCATAATGTCCGAAAATATCCCGGACGTTAGTCTGAGCGAGATTAGAATGGCTCTTAACCATCTTTAGAATGGCAAAGCATCGGGAGAGGACAGAATTACAGCAGAGCTTCTGAAAGCGGGTGGAGAACCGGTACTTGTAGTCCTTCAGAGGCTCTTTAATTCCGCCCTTCAGGGTGGCACTACACCAGAGGCGTGGAGCAGAAGTGTGGTGGTGCTGTTATTCAAGAAAGGCGATAACGCTCTCTTGAAGAACTATAGACCAATATCCCTTCTGAGCCGCGTTTATGGGCTGTTCTCATCGCGCGTTTATGGTCTCGCTTCCAGACTCGACGACTTCCAGCCTCCCGAACAAGCCGGATTCCGAAAGGGCTTATTTATTAATACTTCATTGTTACACCTTAGCCTAAAGGCTACAATGGGCGGACTTAATGCTTAGTGGCATTCTCTACCAGTCAACCCTTGTCATGGTGAGAAGTAGATGGTAAATAAAAGTAGGAAAATATATATGATACGAACAATTGATAACTGAGGTTATAGAGTTAATAAACAATAAAAACATGATAGGAGAAAGTATACCGCCTTGCGGCACCCCAGAATCAACGTCCGCTCAGGCAGAACACTGTTGTCCTAAGCGGACCGACTGTTGGCGACCGCGAAGATAGGAGGAAAACCAATCCAAAGCTGGGGTAGAAAATATAAGGTAAGTAAGGTAGGATCTGAGGATTTCATGGTGTGTTGAAAGCGTTAGAATAGTCCACAAGCGCCACCACTGTGAGCTTTTGAACATCCATACCTTTTCGTATATCATCGGTGACCTTAATAAGTGCAGTTGTGGAACTGTGCCCCGGACAAAACCCAGATTGATAAGAGTTCAGTACCATAGACCACATACACACCTTGCGGCAGATTATACAGAAGACCGAACAGTATAATCTGCCTTTGTGCCTAGCGTATGTGGACTATGAGAAAGCCTTCGATTCTGTCGAAATGTGGCCGGTACTCCAGGCTCTTCAGCGGTTCCAAATTGATTGTCGGTATATCGAAGTGCTGAGGTGCTACTATAGCAAGGCTACGATGTCCGTCCAAGTACAGTCCAGTAGTAAAACCTATCCAACTGCAGAAGGGTGTAAGACAGGGTGATGTCATATCCCCGAAACTCTTCACCGCTGCGTTGGAAGATGTTTTCAAATTTCTGGACTGAAAGGACGAGGTATTAACATCAATGGCGAATACATCACCCACCTTCGATTTGCCGACGATGTAGTCATCATGGCAGAATCGCTGGAGGACCTGGGTGCTATGCTCAATGACCTCAACAGTGTCTTCCAACGGGTGGGCCTTAAGATGAACATCGACAAGACGAAGATCATGTCTAATGTCCATGCCACGCCTATACCGGTTGTTGTTGGGAGCACTGAGCCCGAAGTTGTTGACGAGTACGTTTACCTCGGACATTTAGTCCGGCTAGGTAAGTCCAACTTCGACGCAGAGGTCAATCGGCGAATCCAACTCGGATGGGCAGCGTTCGGGAAACTTCGGCAAATCTTCTCGTCGAATATACCTCAATGTTTGAAGACTAAAGTCTTCAATCAATGTGTGTTGCCAGTGATGACCTACGGAACCGAGACGTGGTCCTTCACTGCTGGCCGTATGAGGAAACTCAAAGTCGCTCAGCGAGCTATGGAGCGGGCTATGCTCGGTATTTCTCTGCGTGATAGAGTTCGTAACGTTCAATTCAGTAGGTTGAATGAAAAAAACCAACTAAATTTATAAGATGTTTGTAAATTTCTGACATTTTTGATTTTTGATGATAAATCACTCAGGTGGTCTATGTTTCAATGAAAGGCGTAATATCTATTGATCATTCTTTAATAACGCCTCCATCTCAGCATTTAGATTTTTATTCCTCTATTTAACTTATAGTTCCAAAGCTGTTCCTGTGTGGACTGTATCCATAGGTCGCTGGTTCATATCCGGCTCGAATGACCATGTACAAATTCAAAGCGGTTGTAATTTGGGTCCGTTAGGTTAATTTAAAGAAACAAGGTTCACGTTATAAGTTTTTTAATCAATAATTTTTTCGGATGCTCATACTAATTACACGGTAAAACCGTAGTGTATTTTAATTTATTACTAACGCCACCTATGTATTACATAAGACAAACTGTATATTATACAGCTGTAGTTAAGTCTTATATAAGATTATAAACAAAAAAGCAGGACTAAATAAAACTGAATAATCGATGTACTAACTTAAAATTTGTAGAAAAAATTGTAATAACTTTATAAAAGCAACAAGATATTGCAACAACAATAGCTTTCGTTTGAAATATTTTTGTATACACAAATGTCTTTTAAAATCATGACTATGTTCCGTTAGTTTTTTGCCCTTTAAGTTTTCGAAAAGAAACATAATAATGAAGAGCAGTCATAATTATCTCTATATGAATATGATGACTCCCTGGCGCAGTCGCCAAGGTTTCGGCTTCGGCGTCGGGGGTCGTGGGTTCGATTCCCTCACGGAACAACTATTTGTGTGACCCACAGATAGTTGTTTCGTATCTGGCTGTATATCCACGTGAAATTTGTGTTTGTAAAACGGCCTTACAACACAGGACAATGTACTTAAAGTAAGGCCAATGTTTTTCATAAAAATAAATAAATAGGTATGTACCGACAGCATATTTTTCGAAAATGTCTTTATAAAAATCTTTGTAATACTCGGCAATTTTTTCTTATAGCAATGGCAGTTCAGTGGTGAAACCCTGTTGTTCTATTGGATTCTCTCAAAGCATCAATTCCATTATTTTTATGTTAAAGGAATTTTACGTTCATAGTAACAAGGTGGAAGAAATGAAAGGCGTCATCATCTATCATGTTTTATTGTAACATATAGATAGTTTTCTACACATCCTTACATACGCGTTATGCGCTAAGTGATATGAGCTCTGTACAGGCCTCGCCCGCGATTCGAGCGAGGCCGAACATAAATAAAATTCACATAATATAAACTTAGCACTAGGGCCGAAGCCGATATACACCTATGTACAACAATGCAGTCCGGGAAACCGCCGTCACGTGCGGCTATTTACAGGGATAGGATATGTGCGGGGTATCAGTCGCGCGGCGGCGCGCGCGCCAGCAGCGCCAGCGGTTGCAGCGCGGCCGCCTGCAGCGCATGCGCGTGCGCGGCGTGCGTGGCGTGCGTGGCGTGCGTGGCGTGTGCGCCGTGTGCGCCGTGGGGCCCGTGCGCGCCGTGTGCGCCATGCACGGCGTGCGTGGGCAGTGCATGGAGCGCAGGCAGCAGGGCGCCGCCTGGCGTTCCCGCGGATCCCGGCTCGCCCGCTGGAGGGTTAATACGTTTTTCCTGTAAAGTAAACCGACTGCTGACAAAAAGTTCTTTCATAAATGATTATAATATGTATATAGTATGCCACTGATATGAAATAATAAGTTAAATATTGAAATAATTGGAGGATTGTATCTGTGTGTCAAGTGTTAGTGCGCGGATTTACGCTGATGCATGCCGAGATGATGGAGGTGAGCACCTTCTGCCGTCGGTTGCAGAACCAGACCCGCACCACCTCCTTTTCCATGCAGAGGGCGTCTGCGAGCGCGGCGATCTCTTCGCTCGTGGGCTTGGGGTTGTGCAGGAAGGCCTTCTCGAGCGCCACGCGCACGCCCGACTCGATGGAGGTGCGCTTCTTGCGGCGGCGGCCGACCGCCTCGGCCAGGGCGGCGCCCGCGCCCGGCGCCGCCCCGCCCCCCGCCAGCGACGAGTCCGCGTCCTCCAGCCACTTCTGCAGCAGCGGCTTCAGCTTGCACATGTTCTTGAAGCTCAGGTTCAGGGCCTCGAAGCGCGATATCGTCGTCTGGGAGAAATCGTTGCCGTACAGCTTACCCATCGCCAGCCCGACGTCGCCCTGCGTAAACCCTGCGAATACACTCGGAACATGTAGTGCACGACGGAGAAATCGTTCGAGTAGGGCGTAGGGTCGGCCGCACCCGCTCACCTAGCTTAATGCGGCGCTGCTTGAAAGTCTTGGCGAAGTGCTCGAGCTCCTCGAGGTCGGCGGTGTCGTCGGCGGCGGGCTCGAGCGCGCGCGGCTTGTGCTGGTGCGCGTGCAGCGGCGTGCGCGGCGCGGCGGGGGAGCGCGCTCGGCCCGAGCCAGGCGTGAGCGGGGTGAGGAAGGCGCCCGCGCCGGGCGGCGTGCGGCGCGGCGACGGCGACCGCGTCTCTGCGCCACGGCACGCCACGTTAGCTCGCAAAGCGTCGGGGCCATCGAGGGCCACCCAGTGACGGGAGCGAGGTAAGCCAACGAACCTGCGGATGACGGCGGACCGATCCCGGCGCGAGCCTGCAGTTGTTGCAGTTGCTGCGCCGCCGCCTGTGCCACTGCCTGCTGCACCTGCAGTCAATGAAAGTGTTGCGTAAATCACTTACCGAGACTGATCTAAAACCAATTAGATAGAATATTTTTACCAGTTATAATACTCATTTTTTTTAACCATACCTGTGTATGTAGCAGCAATGAGTGTGCGCCGTGTTGCGTGAGTAGTAGATGCTGCAATTGCGCTAACGCGTTCCCCGCACCTGCTGCATTCTGTCGCAACACAAGAACGCCAGTTTACAGACCTTTACGCTAACACCTAATTATTAAGGGACCATTTACACCCAACAAATGACTGTCAGCTGATCAAATGAAATGACGCTTGAAATAATGCTGAAATGTCTATAGGATTCATTTTGTTTTATTTTTATTCATTATAAAGGTACACCAAAAACATATTAAAAGTAGATTAAAACTTTGATCTACACATACCTCATTAAATTAAAAAGTGAAAACATCAATAATAGGCGTACACATCATTCATGTTTAGTAAGTAGGAACATTTAAGTTAACTTAATTTACACCGAAAATGTTATGAAGATAAATAAAAAGAAAAGTTTGTGTGTATTTACGTTCGCAGGTAAGAACTTATTATTCTATTTAGCGTAACAAAAGAAAAACACTTTATTAACAAAAAAGACACTAAATGCAATTGATAACGGTTTTGAATTTTATGTAAATGCCATAGAGTTCTTATTGATCGCCATGGTAATGTCGCGTTTTGACCTTCGTCATCGTAAAAATTTTACTCATGTTTTGAAGTATAACCTCTAAAATAATACTTAGTAATATACGACAATTATACAAAAAAATGAATTACTATGTAAAGCACATAAAAACGTTTCTTGAAATTTTAATCACACCCATTAAAATTTTAAACGCGAGAGTTGTGACGACATCAATTAATAGTACGCATTAGGTTTAAAGTCTATGCGAGCTTGCGGCGATAAAGTATGAGTGTGAGGATGTGAGGATGCGGGGTGGTTACCAGAACGGCGGCGGTGGCGGCGCTGGCGGCGGTGGCGGCCGCGCTGGCGGCGGGCAGCGGGCCGTGGGCGCCCAACGAGCCGTGCGGGCCGTGGGCGCCGTGGGCGCCGTGGGGGCCGTGGGGCCCGTGGGGCGCCAGCACGCCCAGCGGCGGCGCCGACGGCGGCCGCTCGTCGCCGCTCTGCTCGCCCTCGCCGCTCGCCGACCCGTCTGCGATTCGAGGAGTTATTTAAACATCCACCATCTTTTCGACTTTGTTTTTTGTAATTTAATTGTTGTTACTGTTAAGTAAATTACTCGCTATCTAAAAAACCTAGCCAACGCGGCATGGTGCAAAGAAGCGGTAGTTGCATTTTCTTGCTAAATCGTAATACTTAATCACTGATAGAAAAAACAACGGAAGCTTCTGTCACTAGCCGCATAGTTAAGTCTAGGACATCAATCTTTGAAACAATTTCTTGAGGGACCCGCACTTAGGGTTGCTACTGGAAATGGAGCAGTTACATAATCAAAGCAGGCAAAACGGACATTTTAAGATTGCCGTTATCTTAAAACCGTTATCTTTTTTTTAAATGCACATAATCCCGAACAAGTCGGATTCCGAAAAGGCCATAAACCACTGCGGCAGATTATACAGAAGAGCGAAGATTATAATCTGCATTTATGTCTAGCGCATGTGGATTATGAAAAAGGCCTTCGATTCTGTAATTGTGTGAAATTTCTGCGGTACTCCAGGCCCTCCAGGGGTGCCAAATTGACTGTCGGTATATCGAAGTGCTGTGGAGTTTTTGTATATAAAGGCTACGATGTCCGTCCAAGTAGAGTCCAGTGGTATAAAACCTATCCAACTTCAGAGGGGTCAAGACAAGGTGATGTCATATCTCCGAAATTCTTCACCGTTGCGTTGGAAGATGTTTTCAAGCTTCTGGACTGGAAAGGATGTGGTATTAACATCAATGGCGAATACAAATCACTCATATTCCGACGTATTTTTATATGTTTTGTATTCTTTCGTATATTTTCCGGCGACATAGGCAACATGGCAGAATTATGGAGGACCTTAGTGCTATGCTCAATGACCTGGACAGTGTCTCTCAACGGGTGGGCCTTAAGATGAACATGGACAAAACGATGATCGAGTCTAATTTTCAAGTCACGCCTATACCGGTGGTTGTTGGGCGCACTGTACTCGAAGTTGTTTACAAGTACGTATACCTAGGACAGTTAGTCGAGCTAGGTAAGTCCAACTTCGTCGCAATCGGCGATTCCAACTCGGATGGATAGCATTCGGGATACTTCGGCAAATCTTCTTGTTGAATATACCTCAATGTTTGAAGACTAAATTCTTCAACCAATGTTTGTTGCCAGTGACGACATACGGAACCTAGACGTGGCCTTGCACAACTGGCGGTATGAGGGAGCTCAAAGTCGCTCAGAGTCATGATCGGTATTTCTCTACATGATAGAGTTCGCAACGTCCGAAGTAGAACAAAGTTAACCGACATAGCTCAGAAGGTTAATAAGCTGAAGTAGCGATAGACCGGCCATATATTTTAAAACAACACTTGTGATATAAGTGTTCATCTAAAGCAAAAATGTAATGTGTTTTGTAATTTAAACGTTGTGTAATACGACTTACTCTATTATAGAGTGCCCCAGTGATAATTTTTTTTTTTTTCATTTTTGTAACTAAATTAATAATTGTTCATAACATGAGGCACGTCATATTCATATACATCAGCCTTCAAATTAAACTAAACGAAACTTAAAATGTAACATAATTTTCAACATAATAGATTCTTCACGCCAATCTTCTGTCTTCTGTGAAGTCCTGGTACTTATCCGAACGGACCGGCCCATTCGACCACGAGCGAAAACTTCTGCGTGGCCCTACCACAGTTCATCACTACATAGTATATAATAGTCATCCCGCTGTATGTCTGTCTGTCCCTATGTATGCTTAGATCTTTAAAACTACGCAATGGATTTTTATACGGGTTTTTTTTACTAGATAGAGTGATTTAAGAGGAAGGTTTATATACATAATAATGCACCCATGTGAAGCCGGGGCGGGTCGCTTGTTAAGATATAAAATCTAAAAGTATCAATACATATTAATCAAATTTCTTATCGAAAACTGTTTCATTACAACTTAATTTTCATTATTTTTTAAACGGGCATCACAAACTATTAGCACGCGTCGGCCATGTTGGTCGCAACTAGGAGGCCCCGAGTGTCTAGTTGCAAACGGCATAGCTTTGTTAGAGTACGTGTTATAGAAGTAAGGCATTTTGTCACTTTGGGCGTATTGCCAAGTTTTACCCAACACCTGTTTTTGAAACAGAAAATAATATTTCAATTCACCAACCTATTGAAAAATCATTAATTGTTATAAAAATTTTATACCAAAAAATTAGTACCATAAATTATATAAAAGTTAGTACCATAAAAAAGGAATACCAAGAGTTAAATTTAAACTTAAATAGAATGCTCTTCCGTAACAATTTTGACATTCATTTATTATTCCCCGTTATTTATTTTGATTAACATTAAAGATGTTCCAAATATGATGAGTTGTGGTAAACGTGCCATTTAAATTCACGTCCCAAGCGGGCGGCGCCGGTCACCGGATATTAGATGTAAATGGACCGCCCGCCCTCGCCCGCCCTGCTCCCACTGAACATCGTTTCGCTCTCACATTGGGTAATCGTTTTCTCAAGTGTGAACCAGCAATAAAGGCCGTTTAAACTTTTCGCCAAACATTTTCAAATACGATGATTATTCTTATTTCATGTATTGCCTAGTGTTCTTAACTACGCCCTCCTTCTCCCATCTCCATAAGCCTGCCTTGAAAACTGTTCTCCAATGCAGATATCGTTTCGTTGTCGGTAACCCAGACATGTTTTGTGTACCTAATACATTATAAATGACATTATACTATATTTCCCCCTTTATACACATTACAGATTATATTTCCCGCTTCTGGGCGCTAGGGTCCACGCTTCAGTCGCAATCAGACTAGACTTATTTCCGTTTGTCACACCGACGAAAATCTCATCTTATTTTGTCTTCATCGTTTTATAATATATTAGGCAATGCTTTACGCATCTATTGTTACGACATTTACAGCACGCAAACAATTTGAAACATAAATTTTTCGCCGCTGCGAGAATAGAATTCACGTGTACCGGATTCGCGGCCAGACGCGTTAACCATTGAACTAAACGGCTGATTACTGCCACATCGACGAAAATCTCAACGTGTACATCTTAAGTGCATGGATGAGCGTTGTAAAAAACTTAAATTTCAAATATGGTTCTACAACGATATTGGATCAAGAGGTGTCACCATTGCTTAAAAACTTTTCGTCCATCATTTCTACAAATACAATGGCAACACCTCACGTTTATTCTTAAATGAAACTATTAAACTGGTCACGGGACAAGCCCCATGAACGCTGGAAAAAAACAAAAGTCGAAATTTAAATATTTTAATGGAAACGCGATAAAATCCGTTAAACAGTATAAACTAACAATGTATTATATTCGCGTAAAAACAAGAAATCAATGTCTCTTAAAATAAAATGCAAAAAAACAATATAAATAAAATACGACAACTGAGTGGTTAAAGTGTCTGGGGGCTAATCCGGAAGACGTGGGTTCTTTTCCCGCTTTTCGTCCACTTTTTCTACTTAAGTTAACTTTTCATCTAAAATGCAGAGATTAGCACTATAATAATTTAATTTTCAAATAACACTATTTTCAATTGAAATACTGCCTCTACTTATCCTTTAGAGTTGCAGACGTGAGATATTTTATTATTTTCAATGATAACTTTTGTACTAATTAATTAAAAATCAGGCATCCAATTATAATTAACGTTAATAACACGTATTACGAAGAAACATCGCCTTAAGTGTGCATGCAATTAAGAAACCACTACTCGTTCTAGGTACAGTTTGATAAAGAATAATTTAAATTTGTAAATCCCATTAGTGTACCTCATACTTGGAATCCAATGGGTTTTAAAAATAAGTACCATGCTCGTGGTTCTCTTATAAAATTATATCGTACAAAGAAATACATTTAGCATGCTTGAAATTTATCGTATTTGGAACGACTACGGTCGGAAGGCTTTATCTAAACGAGTAATTAAAAAAAACTATTGTGACCTATTGGAAAATAAGAGATATGTCTATAGAATATAAACAAAAAAATAAGATAGTAAATATAAACAAAAAAAAACAAATTAAAAAAAATTACCGCTTTTTACTACACGCATATGGATGTATACACGGTACATACTTAAAATTAACATTTTTCAAGTTTTGTCTATCCGTCTATCTGTTCGTTTCAGCTAATCTCTGAAATTGCTGGACCGATTTTGACGTGACTTACTGGCAGATAGCTGATGTAATAAGTAGTAACTTAGGCTACTTTTATTTAAGAAATTTAATTTTTTGAATTCCACGCGGACGAAGTCGCGGCACAGCTAGTTAAAAAATATATTCATAAGAGGCGGGATAATTTTCAGAGTTTATTTGCTTTTAGCACTTTATAAGAAAGCAGCGTATTACTAGTCTGGCCATAAATACTGATTCATAAATACTTTTGTTTTTTTCAATTTTTCAATTATTTTGAAATTGGAACACTTATATTATTTTAAAAATTTATTTCGATTTTGTGCCATTTCACTTATGTTTTCGTGTTCATTATCAAATTACAATTTGGAATGTGGTGTTAAAGAAAATAGGATTGCAGTGATCGCCTTGGACAAAGTGGGTATGGAGCCGTCGATCATATTCCAGACACTTCAAAAGCTTGGTATCAGCCGTATGTTCGTATATTGTACTATCAACAGATACAGCAACATTTCGTCTGTCGAAGACCAGAAAAGATCGGGGCGGTCGCGTGTTGTTAGAACTATAAAAACTGTTAATGCTGTTACAGCCAGAATTCTTCGAAACCCCATTAGGAAGCAAAAAATCTTATCACGAGAAATGAAGATTCCCGCTAGGACTCGCGTAATTTAAAACAAGACCTGAAGCTCGGTGCTTATTGCCGATATACAGGACATGTCCCTGAGTTCTAAAGAAGCTGCTCAAGTTGTCGGAAAAGTACAACGTGGTCATCATCCTGCGTCAGTGATGGTTTGGTGGGGCGTGTAGGCCAAGGAGTCACAAAACTACATTTTTGTGAAAAAGGAGTGAAAACTTCAGCCAAAGTGTATCAAGATATAGCCTTGGATCATGTTGTGAAACATCTCAGCAATACATGTTTTAAAAATATACCGTGAACTTTCCAGCAGGACTCTACACCTGCTCACAAGGCAGGAACTACCCAAGCCTGGCTTGTAACCAACGTTCCGGACTTAATAATAGTTGAAGACTGGCCCCCATCTAGCCCAGTCCTTAACCCTTTAGACTTCAAATTATGGTCAGTTTTAGAGACACGGCGACATTGAGTCTCTTAAAAAGTCTTTGGAGCAAGCAGTGGCGAAATTTCCCTTGGAAACAGTGCGTAAATCCATAGATTCGTGGCCAAACAGATTAAAGGCCTGTATAAAAGCTATAGGTGGCCATTTCGAATAGAATATTTTTTTATTTTTTGCTGAGACGTTAATAAATTTTAATAATATTACATTACTTCATTACCAACAAACGCATTTTCATTTGTAACAGAACTTATGGCTGGACTAGGTATAACAGGTACATATTTCGTGCATGGTCAAATTTTATATTAAGCGTATATAAAATTGTGGTAATTGAACTCCGCGAGCCCTGCGTCTATTATATAGGGAAGGGTTGGATTGTGTCGTATTGAGAAAAAAAACTATTATCGCAAGCAATCACTTTCTTTAAAATGCGGTCCCGAAAGGGGTGAGATGTTTTTTGCGCGGAGGCGCGTGCAAGGCGAGGGTTGCATCGCGTGGCGCGACGCTTAATCCGCGGGGCGCGTGCCGCGGAAGGTGTCTCCGGGCCAAGTGCCGCCGCGAGGTGCCTTCGCAGCTGCACCTCCCGCTTCATGCGGAACCACCTCCACCACAATGGCTGATGATAGATTATCCGCATGTGCACGTGGCATCATTTTCATTAAAAAGCAATCCGCTCAATCCCATCGACATTCGTCATTAATATTGTCACGTTGTTATGAACTTACCGTGGCTTGGCGGCGGCGACGGCGACTTGATGAGATCTCCAGACTCCTCTGTAAAAGACAAGTGAGTGTGGTTTAATAAAGAGCTAGAAATCAACTCACTATGGAAATGGAAATTCAGGTCAGTACAAGGTTAAGTTTTTAGAATGGAGGCCCTTACAATTGCAGGTTATGATGATCTATGGAAATTCGATTCGATTCAAGTCGAATAGACAACAGCGGTCGTTTATTTAGTTAATAACATAAATTCAATACTAATTACTTGAATTTGTTATGCCCAATATGTGTAGAGTAATATTGTTGTGAAAACTTTTTATTAAAACGTAATATTTAATGTTGTTTAAATTAAAAAAGGATAATACGCAATAAGATTTGCTAATTTAATGATCATTAAACGACTCATTACGGAATGAATCGGAGTGTGTTTTTCTCTTAAAGACGTTGTTACACTTTCAATGTTTTTCTGGAAACTTTTAGTGCATCAGGAATAACAACTATAAGGCTGTTGAGAGGTAATATATAAATATTGAACAGTCCTATATAAAATGTTTCCATAAATATGATTTGACGTTTGCAATAATTTCTGAAAATGACAAAAAATGGGGTCTGATTAGGTACCAGTATTAGCTAAATTATTACATATTTTTATTACCAAATTAAAATGAATTCAGTTTTGATTTTTGTACTTAAATAAACTAGGTTTTCAGTTATAAAGCATAGTAAAGTTTCTTAAACAGTATGGAATGGCGCGTCTCGGTATCATAGCATTTGTGCAAAAAATAAATACGAAAAAAAATAAAATTACTAAATCAACTATCACTTACTACCCTAACTCAATACTATTAATTAAATTAATAAAATAATATGTTCTAGTATCAATATAGGTTAGTTACTCTATAAAATAAAGCTTAAATTTGTTTCAATTTATGCATGCAATTCACGTGGTAGAATACCTAAATCGCGTTAAAAATGTGACAGCGTCCTTAAATACAAGAACTGTTTTCTTTCGAACTGACCCGTATTCGGCGTGGACGAGTTGTATTACTGGGAAATCGGATACAGTTCGGGTATCAGGCGCGCGTTGCTGTTCGGCACCCGCGGAAGGACACCTCCGTAACCAGATTAAGTAATTATCGGGCCAATTAATTGGATAATCCACGGTGCTGACCGTGCAACGCCGACGTGATCCGGCGCACACTCGCCGACTACCGATGCCACAATCATTTACGTTCCTTGCGTTTGTGTGAACAATAACAGAACGCTGAGAATAATATCCACGTGGTTCAATAGCGTGATCCCACGATGGTGCCCAGTCGCATATCATCTCAAAAAACGAGCCAGTTGAAAAAAAAATGCTATTTCGCTCGAGTGGAGGGTGATTCGTGCATTTGGTGCGTCCAAATGCTCGCTCAAGCCGCTGGTTTCGTGGCGTGGGAGAGCGCTTCGCATTCGACCGCACCTGCGGATCATCCGCGCGATTGAAAAGGAAGGCTTCGGCGCGGGCGCTGCCTCATTGAAATGAAACATCCGCGGATCAGCGAGACGAAGGTACGTTCGTCTGGCGAAAAAGATTCAGTTCGCGTAAAAAACTTTGAAACACGTCAGCTTATTGAATCGTCATCGCCGCTTTTTTCGCGAGCATCCGTGCCCCGACTAACAACACATCATGGATGGCTATATACGTATAAGGGTGTGGCTGGATCGCTATCGGGTAGCTTTTTTGTTATAAGATATCATAAAAAATACATGCTTTTCTTATATTGCTGATTGAGTAATCCTTCTTCGAAAACCTTACAATTCAAATTACAAAGAAAATAGATGAAACTTTGCAAAATTGATGCAAAAACATATCAAGCATTCTTCTTATAATTAATTAATAAATAATAAAAACTCTACTTGAAATTAGTTAAATTAAGTAATATACAAGATACTAACAATATTTACTTAAATTTTGTTCAATGGTCCATCAGATTTTGATGCCGGCTCTAGTCAATCAGTTTCATTACAACAAATTTATACCAACGACTTAAATTCACACCGGAATAGCCTTAGCCTCTACTAATATTAACTTATATTTCTATAATAATTTATATTACATAACTAAATAGTTATTAATATTGTCTCCACTGATTCCGCTTTTAATTAAAAAATAATCAACGCTGCAACGTTTTCATAACGTCGAAATTTACTTTAAATATTAATAAGCATAAGTTTAAAGTTCTTTGAAGAAATAACGTATTTACTGATAAATCGCAGCTTTAAAGAATATTTTTACAGAAAATGACATTTATAATTTAGCATTTGTTTGAACCTGAATGGAAATTAATTTTAGTTGTCCTTCTAACAGAAGTAAAGTAAAAAAAAGTAATGTCACAGCCTATACATGTCCCACGGCTGGGCAAAGGCCTCCTCTATACAGAGGGTATCAGGGCATAGTCCACCACGCGGCCCCACTGCGGATTGGCGGACTTCACATATCTTCGAAATATATCTGCATATTTCGAAAATATGCAGATTTCCTCACGATGTTTTCCTTTACCGCGGAGCACGTTATAAGTCAGCACTTAAAGTTAAAAACTCCATTGGTGCCGGCATCGGGGATCGAACTCAGGTTGCTCGAACATGTTGAATTAAAAGCGAGCGTTCGGAGAGAATGAGCTATCACGGCTCACCAAATTCCATAAGAAATTTGGTTAAAATGCAAAAATGATCATTCATTGCCAATTGAAAACACACGAGTCCATTTTTTACCAAAGAAAAACAAAACCGATTTCAAATATCTCGCTCTGGAGACCAAGGTCCAATACCAATGAAATTAATATGTTACCACATGGAAAGCACTAGGTTTCAAATAAAAAAAGAATCATCAAAATCGGTTGACTCGGTCGAAAGTTCTGGTAACAAACTTTAAAGAAAATGCAGTCGAATTGAGAACCTCCTCTTTTTTGAAGTCGGTTGAAAAGCGGAAACTTCATAATTAAAATTGATAATATTCCACATTGGAGGCGGCCAGTTACTCACGGTAGGCGGCGCAGTAGTTCCTGGCGGCAGCGCGCACGCACGCCGAGAGCACCATCGCTTGGAGCGGCACCGAGCGGCGGCGGATCAAGAAACACTCGGACATCCGCAGCCGGCGGCGTGCGGAGCGCGACTGGCAAAGGCAGCCAGCCAGCCTCCTACCCCTCTCAACCCCGACTTCACTACCCCGCTCACCCCTCAGGTGGCGAATTAAAAATTCCAATTTTTTTGTTCGAATCCGTCTCTTTTTCCGCCCTTAGTGAATTTTTTTCGCGTTGCACGCCATTATTTCGATTACCTGAGATGTAGTTTTTTTTCGCTCTCGCCAAGCGTGATGTACGTTTAAAAGCTGTTTAATTTTTTTATAGTAGGAAAGGGGAGCGACGGGTTCGGCTAACCGATGCGCGAATTCCGATATCGGGTTCGATTGAAAAAAAAAGCTCGTTAGAAGCTGCTAGGAGCGTGTGCCTCGTCGCCTCTTCGCCTCATCGCCCCGTCCGCGTCGTCGAGGCCGTCGGTGGCTGCTCCGCGCGAAACGGAAAGTTTAAAAAACTCGCATTTATTATTGTCGCGACGCGTATTGTTGTCTGCCCAAACAAACCCTTACGAAATGTTTTAACAGATGTGTTACAAGCATGTATGTTTATACATGTTCCTATTGCTCTTAACGAAACTATAAGAACTGCCGCGCTACGAGGCGCCCTACCTAACTTTATGAAGGACTTAATAACATAAGACTATTGATATGGTCTAAGATAGAATTGTTACATCTTACCTATGTGAAATGCAATAGTCCATACGTTTGAGCCACGTACAATACTATGATTTAATTTGATCTGGGGCAGGAATCGATCCTGGCGCCGGCGTTGAGCGGCAGTCGGTCAACAATCCCAATGCTCGAGTGCGAAACTCCCAAGTGGCCGATGTAACCTTACGATTTCAATTGAAAGCGGTGGCCAAGAGCTGACCGGGTCCATGGATCTTTGTGATGCTAATGTGCGCAAACACGGGGCGAGGGAGGCAGGAGCGGGGTGGGCCCTGCTCCAGCCGCTTTGATGGTGCTCGCGCTCATGCATCGCAATCGGAATGCATTTGGGAAGCGCGGCTCCTGTTTGTTTAGGCGCCGAGCTATTGCTACTTTGAATAAGATATTCGCTCGCTTTGTTCTCGGGATCTGAACAAACTGCTTATGCACGAGGCGCCTCGACACGAGCTACGCTAGTCGAAGCAGGACCATGTCACAAGCTTAATAAAATATATATCCTGTGCATTTTATACATTTCATATTTTACGATGCGGTTGTAAAAGTGACATAAAAGTTGTAAAAGGGATGAAACATGTAGCCGCGTCTACATGACGGACGCGGCAGCCGGCTACGTAGCATCACCTACCAGTCCTGAAGTTTAAGTTTATAGGTGAATAAACGATCGAGTTTTTCTTTTAAATGCTAAGAGACTTTTAATACATGTCAAGCGAAGATATATCTAAATACGTATCATACAATTTTAAAGTCAATATATAGTTGAGAAGATAATGTTTGAATTATTTTTGTTCGTGAAATATGATATACATGCCAAGAGGTGAAATATGACTTTATTTTATCTATTAAGCATATTTCTCCAAAAAGAGTTTGTTTGAGAGTTTTCATAGCCCTTGCCTCACATACTACTATGGATGCTCGATGTACCGTTGACGTAATGCATTTGAAGCACTACTCGTACTACGTAAAAGTGCAGAGTATATGTAAGTATGTTTGAGTGGTCACATTTCAAATAATATTCAGATCAGTTCCTGTAGCAGAGTGAGGTGTGTGTTTCACCATGATTTTTTCCAGTGGTAGGACTCCTGACTTGTCCGGGGATATATCCCAGCCTCCCGTAAGACAGACGTGAAATAGATATAATAATTTTTTACCCATGAAATTTCCGCGGCAATTATGGCATATAAGTTCGGTCGTGGCACCAACGCGGCACAAATTTCACGTAACATTTCAACAACGTTTACGGACAGAACTTTACAAACGAACACAGAACTCGTTATTGGTTTGCCCGGTTCCGTTCTGGAAATTTTGACTTGATAAATGAACCTCGTGGTTGGTCGGACACTTTGGTCAACAGTAATGAATTAAAGGCGATTGCGGAAGCTAATGATACTCAATCTACAGCTTAGCTAGCAGCAGCTTATGATCTCGACATCAAAACAATATGACCAATATTGTTTTGATGTCGAGATTTGCGACAAATTGGCAAGGTAAAAAAAGCTTGATAGATAGGTGCCCCACGAACTTAACTGCAGCCAGCGCAACGTACGCGTCGAAACGACGAACGAAGTGAAGGAATTTTGAACCAAATTGTTACGTGCGACGAAAAAAAAAAGATTCTGTTCAACAATTGAAAGGGCTAAGCAAGTAAGTTAGATCCTGGTTCAGCAGCAAAGCAATGCCCTAAACGAAAAATTACCCCTAGAAAGGTGATGGTCTCTGTTTGATGGTCTTGTGCCGGCGTGATTCATCACAGCTTTTTACAAAACGTCATAAGCATTACTGCAAATATGTACTATGAAGACCTGAAGACAACGATCTGGTGTCTCAACAGTCAACAGTCTCCAAGCTGCAAGAGTTGGGGTTGCAGCTCTCCCTCATCCAGCATACACATCAGACCTTATACCTACCGAATATTACTTTTCCCAAAATTTGTACAATTTTTAGCGGGGAAAAAAGTTCAATTCCCGAGAGGCAGTGCACAATGCCTTAGAAAAGTTTTTTTGCCTTCTGTCCAGCTGATTTTTACAAGAAGGACATCAATAAACTACCATTGCGTTGGCTAAAATGCATCGATTGCATGGGTGATTACTTTGAATAGCAGAAATAAAAAGTGTGAAATTAAAAATAATTTAACTTGTTTTATACAAAACGGCAATTTTCTAAGTAAAGGGCTAATATTATATTTTTGCGTTTGTATGAGATAACCGTGGCCGTTATTATGCGAGTATAGGTAATTTTCGTACAAATACTGACACTAAGATATTCAGTAATTTTACATAGACGTACCTTGTCTACTCAATGTTTTCGTACCGAATATCAGACCAGAAAGCATGTCAGTCCAAGCATTATATAATACATAAACCCCTTTTAAGGAAATTTAAGCACGATCACAAAATTACTATTGGCGTTGAAAAAACGAAAATGTAGCAAGTTTAACGTCTACCTTTTATATATGAAAACTGGAATCTTTTTAATCTAAGAAGATTTCAATGTTTAATTTTATCCTGAAACGGATTAGTGAACGTTTGGATTTTAGATTTGCATACACTGTCTATATTCATTTTAAGCTATGACGATTGTGGGGCGATGGCTGTTGTAAAGGGTAATTGCAATAGAATCATTGAATTTGTTTGGGGCATATCGATCCGCTTAACGCTCGATCCCCGCGAGTGCAGTCCGAGCCGAGGGATGACGGATAGGCGGCTCGCAGCGGTCGGGATGCTGCGATGCCGATTCACTCAATCGATTGCACTGCGCCGCCATCTTGCATTAGCAATGTATTTGCATTTTCAATTCGACACGAGCAGGCGGCGTCGTTTCACGCCGTGTTAGGGAAGGGTTGCGCGTGCCGCCTAATCCCTTTAACTAGTATATATGCCCCCGAATCACGAACAATGCCCTCGTCCGCTAAACGATAAAAAGCGTATTAATAGTTTATGTAAGCTCAACCCGGTCGTATTCAATGGAACCGGTATAAATTTCTGCCGAAATCGAATATGAACTATTCTATGCCTTCAAATACGCCGAGATTTAATGATATATTAATGTTTGCAAACTTTTATTTATATTATCATTGACCTTAGGTCTTAACTTCAATTCTTCACCACCAACATTTTGAGTAATATACTACTTGTTCTTGCTATTATTCTCATAAACAAATGATATATTTAAATATGGTTAACGATGATAGCGTAGGTAGGTAATTAATTATTAAGTTTGGCTTTAGTGTATGTACTGATAGAGATGTCTTTAGTGTAGGTCTAATCCAGTTCCAGTGTGTAAACTAGTTATTATAAGGTGAAGGTTGTGTCTTAAACGGATTTGGACCCCCGTAGCACCATACTATACCATGCGGAGAAGAAATATAGCAGAACTTCACTAAACTACAAATTTACGAGTGGAAACTTTCAACTTAAAATCGATGGAGATCACTAGTTTTTTGATTGACTAAATCACGAGTTGAGGAAATAGCCACATTTAGTTATCCTTGTTTGAAATTAGTTAGTGCTAGATTAGGCCAAATGTTAGAATTCGATTATTACTATATGGTTTATACGAGCAAGTGACCTTTGAAGACGTAACAGTTTCTAATTTATGCTCTTCCTAACTCCTTATAAATGGATCCTGGAAAATACCCATGGTACTCAACGGGAAACACTTTTTATCATCCTCATTGTCCTGATTGGAAAAAAAATTATATCACGTCGATTTATCGTCTGTTCAAACAGATTTTGAATTTAACATTGAATTGGTCTTTATCCATTTGTATGACGTGAACATAGAAAACATTTTAGCTAGAAATCTCCACTTTTACACCAGCAGTATTGTTCTACCTCTAGAAAATACGAATCAATGGTAACTCATAGTATGACTTTTAATTTAATCGTAGGTCTATTGTTTCATTCTTATTTTCTCAAATATTGTGCTTCCTAACTAAATTTACGTTCGGCTACTACCTCCAGTTTAAGGGTTACCTACATTCATCTATTTTATTTGTAGAAACAATTTCGCCGTAGTCGATGTCACAATAATTACTCGTGGGTATATTTTTTTACTTATTATTTTTGCACAAATAGTTAATATTACAAAAATGTGTATAGAATAAATACAGTGTGGGTGCGGAGTGCCCAGAATTATACAATACAATAGTTTAAAATATTGACCGAAATAAATTCTTATAATAATAAAAAGTTTTAAAAAAAAAACACCTTCAAATTAATTAAGGGTTGTATCATTTTGCCATTTTTTTTTTCAAAAATTTCAGAGAGATGAATGATATATAATAAACCTATACTCTTGTTGCCTTCTCTAACCCTGTCAATACAAGCGGTTAATAGGTTTTATATACGTATGTACATAAGCATAGTTATGTTAATAGTGCGAAGGAATGAAAACGAATTGGGACTGTAGTAAGAAAATTTATTTTAGAAAGCAATAGTGCAGGATCTATGTTATTACTTGGAATGTTATAAAATGTAACTATGTATGTGTTGACTGTGCATGACGGTCTATGAGAGAAATTAAATTATGCTGCGAGAGTAAATGTGGATTGTGACATATGTATTTATAAAAAGTATTTTGTACTTTAAATTATAACAGGTGTTCAATATAACGCTAGCTTATCTGATATCTTAAATTCATCGAATATAGCTAAAATGGTTCCTGGGTTCCTTTGAAAGGTTGTGTTACTATAAATTGGAAAATAAAAAGATTGTCCTAATTTATCCCATTAACGGAATGCATTTTGATTCACGACTAATTCAATTAGGACTTTATTGTTTGTTGTTGTTATTTGTTTCATGCAGCTGGTTAAATTTATCACGAAATACTTTAAAAAGACTTCAAGATTTTTAGGCTAATATATGATACTCCAATCATTGTTCTCTTATAATATAGCGTTAGAAATTAGTTAAAATGTTAAATTCATATTATGTCCGTTTAGGATTCGTTCTTAGTTTACGTCGTAATTTGTTCGTTCTTAGTAATAAGTAGCAAGTTGTAGGCTATATACGATGAAATCCATGCGTCACACAATATTTATTTTATCTTTGTCGACATTGTCTTAACGGTTATTTCATTAACATTCGCATCGGGACTGCGAATACTTGTTTCTGCGAGAGGAGAGCTCATTACGGCTCGGGGGTGCGGGTGAGGGAGCGATGGCGGCAGCGGCCGGGGAGGGCCGGGGGGGGGGGATGGAGCGCGGGGAGGAGGGGGGTTCGGCTAATCAATATTAGCCACTGCAGCTGCAGACTGTGCAGTGCTACTCGCTCGCATTCCAGGCACCGGCACATGCTAATAATGTATAATCAACAATGCTGTTTTGTTCAAATAAATACGCACAATCTTCAAATCGGGAGAAGAATGAAATATAAGCGTAAGAGCTTTAATTGCACTCGTAAATTGTTTTTGTAAAGCTGTAAAACCAAAGCGCTTATATAGAGCAAAGGGTTGGAACGGATTGAAATTTTTATAGGTAGGGGAACGGAGGGTATGTGCCAAGCGCGGTTCATGTAAATAGCATGTAGATGATATGTAGATGATATGTAGATGCGGCGGCATGGGATTGGGCGGGAAGCGCGGGGGGCGGGCGGTCGGCGCGGCGCGGAAGGGTTGCCGAATTCGTGTCGCCGCCGAGATTGTCACATGGTGGCTCTAATTTCAAAACGCGATGATAAATGGCGCGCACGTGGCGCACCCTTTAATTACCGACAGCCCCCATGGAGGAGCGCGTGGTATGTAGAGTTCGGCGGTTCCCTTTCAGCGACGGTATTAATTCCGTCCTGTGTTTGATCAGCGGAGCTGGCCCGGGGCGGCGTAGTTTGCTCATGAATTTATGAAGGTAGGTAGAGCAGGAGGCGAGCGACGCGTACAAGGCGACGCTGCGAGGCAGCAGCGCACCGGCAGGCAAACAGGCCGGACCCGCTCGGCCGCCGTTTGTTTGTCCGGAGCACACGGCGCGCAAATCCAATTCTTGCCCAAAAGTCCCGCGCAGCTCGTGCGCGATGCAAACAATAAGCGTGCCCCATGCCCGATTCTTTTCCGGCCCACTATTATGAATTTACCTCGCGTAGATTTTGTTAAAAAAACATCGTACTTGATTTATTTGTATTCTTCTCCTCATCATTGGAATCTTTCAGAGAAAAATACAAGACAGAGGACTTTGTTCTTCAGCCAGTAGAATACACTGTACTCCGACGCATCAGTCCGGCTTGTTCCGTAAATCTTTTACTATACAGGCAATTTATACTACTCTGGAACTCCTTGCCTCAGTTCATCACAAACGCACTAAGGTATCATTTAAGAGAATGTTGCCATGTCACTATGCCAATATTGCCGATTGTTAGTCACCAACTTTATACTTCGTATATATATATTATGTTTGTGTTAAGTATATTTCTATGAGAGGTACCTTTACCTTTTTGTTTTCTTTTATTTATTTATTTTTTATGTATTTCGCGTAAAATTTTCTTTACTCCCAGGGTCGATTGGAAGAGAATGCTTATTATCATAAGTTTGCCTTTTTTTAAGGGTTAACTTGTCTCTTGCGCCAAAGGGATTTAATCCGAGTAACTCGGACATTTTGAGAAATGAACATAGGGTTTTCTAGTGTCTGGATATTTAACTTAAAACAAAAGTATGTGCAATCATGTGTATCAGTTAATTAGTACCCATAGTACAAGCTTTGCTTAAATTGTGATTACAAAACGTTGTGTACAATCAAACCGAGGTAACCGAATGGTAAATAATTTTCAAGTCAATGTTGAGGCCTGATTTGCGAGTAGGGCACCCGTAGCCCGCACGCGCCGCCTTTACACAATAAATTACTTAACCGATCCTGATGTACGATAGATATTTTTAATGGCGCTAACGGGTGCCATATTTATCGATTTAAAACATCGAATCAGAAATATCGTATCTCATGCGACCCCGATGCACATCACATTGACAAACACGTGGCGGCGATGACTCGATGAGGGCGATTGCTTCGCTAATAGATCGTCATTTCTAATTATTTTAAATTACGTGAAAAGACTCATGGTCGAGGTGCCTTTATTTAATCATTGTCTCTCATCATAACGTCAAGGTAAGGGATATTCCGAATGGCCATTAAAGTAAAACCCAACACAGGAAGGTGTGGTATCAAAGGACTACAACGTGAGCGCCCAGATATATAAATAAAATGATTATTATTTGTTTAGTATAGTATAGATAAAATGTATTTAACCAGAAATTTAACAACTAATTATATCAATAAATATTGATGGAATCACCAAACACCATTTGGTTAAATTATTGATATGCATTATCAGTCATGTCAATAACTGTTATAATGGTATCAAACTTTGGTACTAAAAGCTTGAAAGGATATTTCCAAATCCTTCGCAACAACAGAATATGGCAAAAAAAGCAGCTGTTCGGTGCCTTGGCTGGATAATTCATTTTGATTTGGAATGTAACTAATAATATACAACTCTCTGTGTATGTTTTTTGAATGTTTAAAGAATTTAAATCTGTAAATTTTCCTACGTATTAATCGGTTTTAAATTACCAAGTAAAAACTATTTCAACGGATTTATCGCATTTATTTTTAATTTTAGTTCGCGACTTTTCGAACCCTTTTCCGTGTCCATGGTCAGTTTTTAAATTGCTTATATTTTAACATTTAGTACTTATTTTTAAGCAAATTTTATGTTCTACATTATTATATTATATTCATTTATATGGTCTATAGTAAACTGCTTTAGAAATGTGACAAGAAAATGCTTAACGGTGGTAGGGCCACGCAGCAGCCTCGGCTGTTGCACGAATGGGCAGGCTCGTGCGGGTAAGTACCACGACCTCATAGAAGACCGGCGTAAAGTGGAAGTATAATACTTTCGCGTTTCGTCGGGAGAGTGCGGTGGCCGGAGCCCGATTTCCAAAAGGTTGTCAACACATCTGGAACCCTCGAGTGTAGCAGATGTCCATGGGCGGCGGTATTTACTTAACATTAGGTGAAACGTCTGCTCGTTTGGCAACTTTTCACATAAAAAAAAATGTACAAATGTATAAATCTTGTTTACTAATAATAAACTGGAGTTGGCTTACTTAAATAACCTTAATTTTTTTAAAATATGTTAAGCATTGAATTTTAAAGCATGATTGTCTGTATAAGGTAGTGTCACAGCCGAATTTAAGAATATTCTTATAATTTTAACACAACATCGTAGGTACAAAATTGTAGAAGTCGGGAAAATTAATGTAAGTACAAATTTAGTCATTGTGCCGCATTTCTTTCCGTTTGAGGTGTTTGTTTCACAAAGCTATGTCGTGATATGATACAGAATGCATCTTACACCTTTAAGGCAGGATAATGTTTTCAAGCTTCTGGACTAGAAAAAATATGTTATTAACATCGAATACATCACCCACGTTCGATTCACCGATGGTATAATCATCATAACAGAATCCCTGGAGGACCTTGGTGTTACCTAATAAGTAAAATAGTTATTTAGGAATCGACATTGTGATTAGTAACATTAAATGTCGTTTCTTAACTTACAGAGAAACTCAATTATCTTTTAATTGCTGTGTATTATATACATATATGCAACGATATTATTTACAAAGATATAACACAGGCGCACCAAAATTGAGGCACTCAAATGACACCAATTGGTGTAGTTAGATTGCAATTCTATAGACTGCTATCTCTTTTCATATCATACGTTATATTTTTAGTTCTACGTTTCATCTGTAATATTAACTTATATATGTCATTTAATAAAATGCGGAACAATTTTTCATGCGTCATCTATATTATTAAACATAATTGCATAAATTCAAATACAATTCAAGGTTCAAATATCTTTCAATACAGAAGCATTGCACTTACTTTTTGATTGTGAAAATTCTACTACTACTGGTTCGGAAAAGAAAAGCCCGTGAAGAACAAGCGAATGAAAACAGGGAAGAACAGCAGGGACAATTTTTTTCCAATATTTGACAGTGAAAACATTATAGTCCACTTGAAAGAGCCTGGAGCGATCAATTCATGTCCAGATTGTGTTATCTTTTAAATTATAACTAATATTATAATAGCTTTTAACACACAACCGTTCCTTTACCATTTTTTTTTAATTTATCAATTGATACATTTTCAATGTTTTTTTAGGGTTTTGTTGTTTTTGTCTAGCGTGTTTATATCATGTACATTACTATGTCTTGAAAATTCATCCTTATTTTATCCGACTTCAAAAAGAAGGAGGTTATCAATTCAGATGTTTATATTTTTTTTCGTCTAATTGTCGGACAGTAGGATAAATTCGAACCACAACTCCATCGACAAAATCTTCTATCAACAGTACTTTGTCAAATCTTTTTAAATAAACTTATAGCTATATAAGCGAATTAAACTAAGTCAATTGTCATTTTCTTGATTTTCGTCATTTAACCTACGTAACATTAATATACGATAGCGATACGATTTTTAACAATCTTGCTTTAGGCACTTTCTTTCTTATTTGCTTTTAATAGTTTTCATTTTTAGTCCCTGTTTCAGTTTGATGCTGTTTTCTCGTACGGGCAGCGTCTTTCCTAGGTCTACCCATATTTTATTATACCTAAGTATTAAAATTAAGTCAATAAAAATAAAAATTAATTAAAACACTTTTTACCAAAAAAAATTAACTGACTTAAAAAAACTCTAAAAGCACTAAAAAGTTTATAACAATTCTAAATCTAATATAACAAAATCTTGAAAAATTAACCAACTCCTAAGTAACCTAACCTACCTAATCTCTAACATAATTTAACAATTTTTGGAGTCGGTGCCTATGTTGTACCATACTACCTAGCAAAAAATACAAAGAAACTAAGCAACAATTAATACTGCAGTTATCTAATAAATAGGTTAAAAGATAGTTATATGTATTTAATTATATATGTAATCCACCTAAATTATGTAACAAAGTTAAGAGAATGATTTTATGCTCTCAACAAAGATACTCGGCTTGGCACCGTCACAACAAACTGTGAGTTCATCCCAGTTGTAGACAGAAAATGTGACTCCACTTTTGATGTATTAGTTTTTTGTGTTTAAATAATAACATTAGCCTTTATGTGGAAGTAGCCCAACAAGAAAAAACTGGAAGAGGAAATAGAACCAACCAAAAGCTTTGTACATTTAGACCTTTTGGTCTACAAAAACTATTTCCGGTAACTTTTAGAAAATCATATGCTACATATGCTACATAAAATCATATTACTTGCCTTATTTCATTCATCCACTTAGATAATTAAAACAGTGTTTTAACACTAGGGTTTGAACTCTTTGAATTGATCATACGACATGATTCTGATCAATTCTAAGAGTTTAACCATGCTTTTTATAACTCAAATGAAATTGGACAAGCCATTTGACAGTTGATTAGTTAATTTCTAAAATGATCAATGTTTCAGAAAGCGGGCGTAAATTTCTAAGCCATCATGTCAAACCATTGACAAAAGATTATCCGACATACATATACATACATATTTTTAACTCTAGAAACTTTCAATATCTGCCGTAATAGCTCCGTATCTGGGCCGGGGCGCTTTTAATTACTAATATACTGTAGCGACTTAATTTCCCGGCACCAATGAAATTGTTAATTGAAATTTTAAGTGCCGATTTATCATGTGTTTAGCGGCGAAGGAAAAATGTGATAGGGCGATTCAACAGTGTTCGCTGTTGCACGAATGGGCAGGTCCGCCCTGGTTAGTAGCACGACCTCACAGAAGACCGGCTTCAAGTAGAAGTGTTACACTTCTGCGTTTCGTCTGGCGAGTGAGGTAGCAGGGGCCCACTTTATTAAAAGGTGGCAACGCATCTGCAACCCTACTGGTTTGCAAATGTCCACGGGCGGCGGTTATCACTTAACACCAGGTGAAACACCAGCTCGTTTGACACTTTGTCACATAAAACAACGTGAAGAAACCTACATTTTTTCGGAATAGTAATAAAAGGAATATAATTTTTATATTGTGAAGTCGTCAAAAAAGATTTTGATACAACATCTACAATACGTTGTCAAACAGATTTTGCGTCATGAACGGAGCTTCGCAAAGAAGGAGCTGAGAGACGAGATAACGTCATGAGTCGGCAACAAGTTGTGAAGCGTTCCGTGTTGAGAAAGGGAAACGGACGAGGGATGCGCAGCCGCCACACACATGCACACGCACGCACGCTCACACACACACGTTTTATTAGAATTATTGATACAAAGTTGCAGCGGTATCTGACTCCATATTCCAAAAATGTATTCGTTGCACTTAAAGTAAGTGCTAATGCATTACATTTTAAACGCTGGGAAATTTTATTTTTATTAATCTTCACACTTCTTCATTTTTACGAAAAATTCGTACTAATTTTTTTACTACTATTTATACTATTTTATACCATTCATACTAAGTTTTTTTGATGTATGTTTAATTTATTCTAGGTAGAAAATTTGAAGTAACCATTTATTTATTTATTACACACGCACAAACCTATAATTTCAGACTAAAAAAAGTAAGAATGTAATAAATACGACATACTTATTATTTAAAAAAAATGTCCCGCTGAGTTTCTTACGCCGGTTCTTCTCAGGTCAGTGGCTTTCCTTTCGAACCGGTGGTAGAGTTTTTTGATTATCAATAATTAAGTGAATGCTTCTATATTGAATAAAGATAAAAAAAACATGTAACAGATTACAAAATGGTATAATAATAATTTCCTAATAATAATCTGATACTTTCTATGAATTCACAGTTGTAACCGGTTTAGTCAATGAAATCCTTATGTACTTTATGGCGATGCATAAATCGAGAAGGAAACTACTAGGGGAGGTCAAAAAGTTCGCGGAATAAGGGGGTGAAATTAAATATCAAATTACCTTTTCAATAGAAGAAGAAGAAGAAACGTTTATTAGGTACCTATATTCTCGAAATAATTTATATATCCCATCGAAAAAACAAATATTTGTCTTTGGTGTCATCGCCGTTAAATTTTTGTACTCGGAGCTCTTTCTTCAATTTTAGAAATAAATTATAATCACCGAGCACTATGATTTATTTCCAAAATTGTCTGAACAAATTACAGGGTGGGTGTTGCAATTGTCCGAAGCCACATCGATGAGTAGCAGCAGTCGCAATTCGACTGAAGTACGCGGGTTCTTATTCGTGTCAAAGACGCACGCCTTTTTCCAATTTTCCTCTCTTTTTTCCTTGATAGACTCTTTTAAGCCTTCTAATAAGGAAGCTTAGTATTGGTCCGTTATAGTGTCACCTCGTTCCTTAAAATCAATCAGTAAGATACATTCCGAATTCCAAAAGATTCTGGCCAAGATTTTCCCTGGAGATTACGACAGCCTGTTCTTTTTGGGCGGACGGGTGCCTTTTTTAAGCGATTTCATATTGGTCAACCCAAGTTTCATCTCCAGTAACGATCCGGACCATAACTTCTTCTTTATTCTCTCCGCAGAGCTCTAAAAGCTGGCGAAGGCACTCAACGCGCGCGCATTTCTGAAGCGGCGTAAGCACTCTCGAAACCCATCTAGCACCTTAGTCATCTCAGGATGTAGTACGGTTAAAGTTTCAGTTTCAGATACTCCAGCCATTGCAGCTAGCTGCTTCTTTGAATAGGGCATCCTCCATTACAAGTTTTTCAACTTTATCGATGCTTTCTGGTGTGTTGGCATTAATTGGCCGTCCGGAGTCGATGGTCATCTTCAATGGAGACCCTGCCTTGCTTGAAAAGCCCATGCCACGTGTAAACCATGGTTTTCCTAGGGGCAGACTCCCTAAATGCTAACACATCTTGGAAAATGAAATGAACCTAATGACGGAACCGCGCCGTCATAGTGGCTGATTTCTTCCCGATTGACTTGTTCATTGGTCGATAACTCAAACTACTGATTCATAAAAAACATAGGCGATCTTTGTCAGTTTTGATAGTATACCCCTTGATTCTACATTCTAGTCAAATAAAATCAAAAACAAAACAAGGCACACTTTAAACAGCTGTTCGTGTTATAACAATTTGCATGTTTATGTCACCATACACGTTCAAAGTGACTTGAGTTTAGGAAACAAGACGAGCTATCGAACGAATAATTATTATATTGTGCCTTTCTCGATCAAGTAAATAAATGAAGTCGCAGCTCAGTGATGACTCATAGTCAAGTAGTCAAATGAGTACAATGCAATTCGCGTGCCTATCGCGCAACCGTTAGCGGACTGTACATACGCGTTATGTACGTAGCAAGGCATATCAAATCGCTATTGATCGTTGGCGAAAGTCGAGCGAGCAGATGTCGCGGCACGCGCGCTGCTCATGTGCCGCTCGACAATGTACTCCTTTGACAATCGAAAATAAAAGTGCACATGTATACGTAGAATCACGCGCACATACGCACACATGCGAACGGACACGCACACAACACGTTTGGCGCGCACGTGTGCAAGGGTTGCGCGCATTGTGCCTCGATTCACCCTTCCGCTCGCGAGCTGAGATTTTTTACGTCGCGTGACGCGATGCTGCGGCGCGGAGCGGTGCGGGCTCGCGGGCGGCGCGGGGCGGGGGGGCAGTCGGCGCGGGGCGGGGCTCGTTTGCATACGGACGACTCCCGCCGCTGCCCGCCTCGCGGAATCGCTAAGCGGTCCCACTCATGGCACGATCTGCGGTACTTTGCGCTCACGATGCCGCCACCGGGTTGCTGGACACCAGGCGCAATGTCAATACTCATAATTTAGCTTACCCCCAATGAGCCAACATCGCGTTGTCATTTCGACTTACTTTTCGAAGGTTAGCCGTTCGAAGATTCTTATTTCTAGAAGCAATTTTTTTATTCACTCTATTTCAGACTGTTCCCTGCGAGATATCTCCCACATAAGCGTACTCTGCATACCACGACAAAAAATCATATTTTCTTATACTAGTATTATTTTAAGTTGCCCGATAAAATCGAAAAAAACCAGACGTAGAGTTACTCATATATACAGCGCCTTGATAATAATTTTCGTGGTGTGGAATTTTAAGTTAATCAAAAATGCGTCTGTTATTATACGTTAATACCTATTTGATTTGCCAAAATAACGGTTAACAGAATTTATTAACATGGCGGCATTTAGGATATGGCGGATTTCAAAACGCGGCGTCTCCTCTGAGCAGTGCAGGTGGCAGCTAATGGTATTTCTGGTAGGTACGAATCAAAGTCATAATTTGTGTGTCAGTACGGCTTGCAGCTGATTCCCCCGTTTTTTAGCAAAAACCGTTATTTTAGGCATAAATCTCACCCTTCCGAGTTTGAAATTTCAATATCCCCATCGAACAAAGCTTTGGCATCGCATTTTTTACGCCCGACAATTTTTTAAAAATGTGGGGTAATGCATTTTTTATTGCTGAAATCACGAGCTTTTAGCGGAGACGCGGTCGTTATTCCTTCCCACGGCCGGGAAATGGGTCATGCATTGTTCCGCTCCTTCGTTTTTACGTTAAAAAAGACATTTCGGCGGAGACGGGCGCGGACCTGTCGCCCCCCCGCGCCGCGGCCCCCTGACACACTTTTTTTACGTTCAAAACGTTCAATTTACGCAGCTTGCGCGCCAAATTTTCTCAGGAGTTGTCGATTTTTTCTGGATACATGCAGTCGTGGCTTGTAATACAGGAGGCGAGCGATGTCGCGGAGCAAGGGTTGTTTGGGCGCCGTCAGCTGCCGCTGGCTGCTGTGTTCCAGCCCCGGGCGGGAGGGGGCTTGGCGGCTTGGAGCAATGAAATGATTGAGTAAACAAAGCGTCTGGGGGGGCGGAGGGCCGGCGGAGGGGGAGGCGAGGACGAGGGCCGAGATTACCTCCGTTTTAACGCGTGAGAGATTTCAAAGGCGGCCACTTCACAAATAATCCATCAGCATCGGGGGCGGCCACTCGGCCACTAGGGGCGCAAACTCGATTCCGTCTTAGATTGGAGTGCATATTCGGCTAACGAGGTTTGCGTGCGGAGTGGGTCCCTCCGTCGCGGACACAATATGCCCGCGCACTCACCTGACCACTGCCCTCGGGCTTTGTGTACGAGTACATCGCGCCCAGCCCATACGCCCATACCATACGGTCTCGGCACCTTTAGGAGCACAATTGCCAAACTACAATGGCTGAACATTAAAACGCGAGGCAGCAACGCTCGCAGGCGCAGTATTTTACTTTTATTAATACGTGGTTAGTGTATTTATAAAACTAAACAGTGACATCATAGAATAAAGGACATGTATTGGTCATGTACAGATCTTCGAATCTCTCATTTTATATTTCAATGAGGTTACGTCTTCTGGAACAGAAAGCTGTGTTCTGCTGATCTGAGCGGATCACCACTCAAACTCAATGGCGGCAACGCACTGGCGGTAAATGTGTTGCGCCGCATCATCTTAGATTTATGCTAATCTTAACGTGTCACTGCCTCGCGTTCTCGTCCGGTGCACGGATTAGCACGTGTCACATTAGGATTTTGACAAGCAGGGTCGAACGTCGATTACACTAATAGCTGCTATCAAATCCCTTTGGAACACTTTTGCTTAGTACTACTAACTGTTCATTATAAAACCCGTTTGGCTTACGTGACCTGAGGATTGCAAATTTTAATAATAACACATAAAAATTGTATTAATCATAGGGCTCACATGGATCGTATCCGAAGTAAAAACTGTTAGAGTTATGCGCGTGTGCAGTTATGTTGACGCGAGCAGGGGCCTGTGGCGGATGAGGGGGGGGGGGGGGGGGGGGGGGGGGGGATTACGCAGGTGTGCGCCGCACGGCCACTAATTCAGACCGCTTATGAATTATGATATCGAACCATTTATGAAACAATGCGACAAATGATATCGCATTTCCGAAACGGAGCAAAGACGCGTCTGCGTCTGCCTTTGTGCGGAGGCGGCACAACTGTACTTTTGGTCGCTGTCGTATCGGAACCCTTTAATTGATATTCATTACTTGTCTTTGTGTGGTTTGTAAATCTAGCCTAGGCTAATAATCGGCTGTTGCACGAATGGGCAGGCCCGTCCGGGTAAGCACCACGACCTCACAGAAGACCAGCGTAAAGTGGAAGTATGACAAATACTTTCGCGTTTCGTCTGATTAGTGAGGTAGCCGGAGCCCAATCTGCAAAAAGTTTGTCAACGCATCTGCATACCCAGCCGTAGCAGAAGTGTAGCCATGGGCGGCGGTATTCACTTAACATCAGGTGAACCGTCTGCTCGTATGGCAACTTTTCACGTATTTTGATATTTTCGTTGTCATCCTATGTCTATGCTACAGGAATGCAAAAATATAAATACTTGAACTTACTGTACAGATAATAATGCCATGAAATAAATGGTTTGGCATAGTACATAGTAATAGTAAAATTGTTTAATTTATTACTGATAATAGATTATATCCGAACGTGGCTTCAATAAGAAATACGTGCTGTGCTGTTGTAGCTGATTTATCTTGATCTTCTGTTATAGCTGATTTAAAAATAAACTAAAATTATGTGTTATCCAAATGTCTTTTAATACTGTAAGTAAATTATAGTAGAAGGCCGTGCTAGCTTAGTGTCGGTGCGCTGGCTTTTAATTCATTATATTCGACTCAATCTGAGAATTCCGTTTAAGAGCGGCATCAATGAAATCGTTAATTACAATTTTAATTATCTCCTTACTTATCACGTACTCAGCGGTGAATTAAAACATCGTGAGGAACCTTCATAATTTATAAATAAAACTGTAGCACTCAGCGACTGCCGCGGTAAAGCTATTGCATAGCATTTTTTTTATCAACTTATGCAATTATAATTATTTATTTATTTTTTATTTGTGCAGTATGTTTTTTTTCTTTGACATTAATTCAAATTACACATTTTATACATTTGATAAGAAAACATTTTTTTTTTCTTTTATTGAATAAATGAGAAGTATCAAATATCGTTTAAAATATTTTTATTATCTTACAATACATGTAGGTTATTCAGGAATTTTTATCATTGAAACTATAGGTTTATGGTAACTGAAATAAGAAACATAAGTTTGAGACTTAATTTCATATCATGATATGATAATATAATATTATAATATCCATCCGGCGGGAGGGGAATTTCTGAATTCGGTCGCCGCGCTCAAAGTCCGCGATAGCCACGTGGCCCTCTGCAGAGAGGAATTCTTTGCCACAAAGTGAATACTGAATAATGACTAATAATCAACAACACAGGGCGCTTCGTGTCCAAAGTTCGAATTAAATTAAGAGTGCATTCTATTATTGCAATTTTTGCCAACAGGTTACAACATGACATAATTTATCAAAATAAAATTACAATAATGACAAACCAGCCAATACCAGAAAAAACAGTGAATTTCTATAAGAAATTTTATGAGAACATACTTGAAAATCGCATACACTCGGATGCATAATTGTACAGAATTGGAAATATACAATTACTATTTTTAAAACGCTTTCTGATTCGCAAGAAAGTGAGATTTTAAATAATGGATAGAGACTTCAAGACGCGAAGACAGGTTTTGTGTTAGTACGGCTAAGAGGGCCCTTTATAAGTATAAATGAGAATGTAACGCATGTATTCTCACACACGATTCCATAACGGTTTTTTTTAATGTGAGAATGTGGCAAGCGTGCCGACGCTTCACCTGATGTTAAACAATAACCGCCGCCCCTTGTCATTTGCAACACCAGTCGGATGCGTTGCCACCTTTGACCAAAGCGGGCACGGCCATCTCGCTCGCCAGACGTTACGAAGAAGTATAATACTTCCACCTTAGGAAGGATCTGCCCATTCGTGCAACAGAGAAGACTGCCTACCGCACACAAGTCAAAAGCAACTGGTTGAAACAAAACTTTTTAGAAGTTGTGTTAGTTGGTAAAATTAATGCCAATTCTTATCAAACTGGCAATTCAGATAAAAACCTCTAGCCTCTAGCTTGTCATTCTAATAAATTTTTACTAATAATAAAATTAAAGGGCCCCTTTAAAATGGCGGAAAAAAATGGCGAAATCTAAGTGATTGCTAGTATTCGTTACAGTACTAAATACTTTAAAATGTTATCTTTTGTTTTGTGGGTAATTAAAGGTTTTGGAATTTTATTTCGTTTATTTCGTTATTACATATTTATTTCGTTTTTATTTAGTTGTCCAGTGTCATTTATCTACAAAAAATTACAATTAAAAATTTCATGTTGAGTGTAGAGACTAGCACTAAAATGAAAATTAATGTTATAAAATAAAACATATTATATATACTACACATATCTTCTGTTTTATTAGATGCTGGGTGTTTGTAAAGTTTATGCCTACTGTCGGTTACTTGACATTCACATTTCAAAAGTGCGCGTATAATTATGCCAGTGGGTATGCGCGAATAATGGGTTGGCGATTTGGCGCAGACCACGGTGACGCGGCGGCGATGCGGCGGCGGCACGGCATCGGCACGGAGACGCGGCAGAGCGGAACGCGAGGTCGCTTCGCAGTGACAACAATATGGCAATTAATGCGCCGTCGCCGCGATGGTATCGTTCGTAAATTGAGCTCATTTCCATAATGAGCCCGCGCTATAGTGGCCCTTATGCCCATGTCGCAAGGGCCACATTGCGCCGGCACTTGCGCAGCGTGCGTGCAGCCAGCCCCGGCGGCCGTCGCGCTCTCACCCGACCACACCAACCGATCCGGTGGCCACTCTTCTTATCGTCTCGACGTTCGTGCCTAACCATAAAATGCCAAATTCAATGTTTACTAACGCTGAGGTCAACGAAAATTATTAAGAAACCATAAGCACTGTCACACTATGACTGCGGACTCGAATCACTAGAAACCGTGGTCCCATTAGAAATGGAATAGAGGCACTCAGAATCACTAATGACTCCACTTATCCCCGAGGAAACATCATATTATATGGAAATAGAGCAGAAACTTCCAAATAGGAGATATTTAATGAGATTTGTGGTTTAAATTTATAATACGCGCGCACGCGACGCGAGGCGCGACCGACGGTGCGGGCCGAGTTGAGAGCGCAAGATAAGGCGCCGCCCGAGATTCGTATCTGGATGGTGTTGTTTTCGATACGGCGTCGCCTATCAACGGCCGTTCTGTGTAAATACAGAGAGCGGCAGCAACCGGCGAGGAGTGAGGCGGCGGCAGGTGGCGACGTGGCGACGTGGCCACGTGGCGTACGCGCAAACGGACTCAACGAGATAAGCGGCCCTGGAGCGCTAAAACCTTTCGAATGTTGCCAATCCCTCAGCGTTGATCAGATTTTTTCGATTAGAATCAAATTGTTGTAGGCAGTAGTTTTTGGTGAGCGGTTTCATGGAGCGTAGGCCATAACGGTAACCTTGACTCTACTAAACGAGTATTTTGTATACATATTATCCTATTGTTAGAAACTGATCAAGTTTCGAAGACGTCGAGATCGGTATGAGGGCCGGCAGAGACGTGTCCGTCCGCGTGGGGCTCAGAGCAGTGAGCAATCGATCCGCGGTCCTCGAGAGCCGGCGGGCGGCGGTCACGAGCGCCGCGGCGAGGGGCGGCACGAACCCGCACCCGCCGAGATTTCCATACCAGATAATTAATATCGCTTTATTAGCGCTGCCTACGTCGATCCGTGAAGATACGCTCGTACACGCTTTGTGGGTGCCGCTGAGCCAACATTGTGGATGCAACGGCTCAAAAGCCCTCGGTTATCGGCTGCGTGTAAGTACTAACGAATATCATGCTTTAATTATAATTATCGACGAGTATTATAAACAACCTACTTTCTTCCATTTAACTAACTTAACGTGAACTCTGTTACGTGAATACCAATAAACGAATAGTACGGAAAATGTTCTTAAAATCAAAATCAAAAATATATTTATTTACATAGACGCTTGCGCGTTATTATGAAACGTCAATTTTACATAAAAATTTATATGTTCGTAAGTAAGCTACCACCGTTTCGGAAAGCAGTTTCTGTTGAGAAGAAACCGGCAAGAAACTCAACAGTTGCTCTTTTTTAAAACGATTAGTTTACAATATAATAGGGCAGGTATGAGTCTTATTTTAGCCTGCGTGAGTATCAACAGTATTAACCCCACATATTGGCGTCGTCAAGATATTCCGCAATGGTATAATACGCCTTAGCCATAAGTTCACTTTTAATTTTGCGTTTAAATTGATCTAGTGGCAGACTTAATATCGACTGTGGGTTATTATATATGCGCACACTTTGCCCCATGAACGATCTATTTACTTTTTGTAGACGAAACAATGGCGTAATTAATTTGTCCTTATTTCTAGTATTTAATTTATGTCTATCACTATTCTTTAGGTAACAATTGAGATTATTTCTAACATACAAAATATTACAATAAATATGCATATATGGACGCAACAGTGAGTACATTAATCTCTTTAAATATTAAAAATTCTTGTTATCATATCTTAATCATTGTGGAAAATTAGTTTTAATTTTTTTTATAAACATTGCTCTTACTTTAGGATAACATTATCATGTGTTGTAAGGACGTTTTACAAACAAATTTCACGTGGACAAATACCCAGATGCAAGACAACTATCTGTGGGTCACACAAATAGTTGTCCCGTGTGGGAATCGAACCCACGACCCACGAACGAAAAATAGGTTTATTCAAAATAATGACAAATAATATTCAAACTAACTGTGATAGGGCCACGCAACAGTTTCGGCTGTTGCACGAATGGGCAGGTCCGTCCGGGTAAGCTATCAATTATCTCACGGAACACCAGCGTGAAGTGGAAGTGTCCTACTTCTGCGATTCGTCTGGTGATTGAGGTAGCCGGGGCCAACTTTATTAAAAGGTGGCAACGCATCCGCAACCCTACGTATGTTGCAAATGTCCATGGACTCCGGTTACCACTTAACATCAGGTGAACCGAAAGCTCGCTCAAAGCATAAAGCAAAATTATGCTATACTGAGCAGGTGTCATGGTAAGCATGTTAAATAACAAAGAAACTGATTTGATGATTAGTGACCACGCTCAATCACGCTAATCTAATTCAATATATCCTACATATTATCTTATTTTCAAAGGGTATAAAAAGTACCCTATCATAAAATACGTTGTAAGAACCCTTGACTAGACTGCTTTTCATATAAGCAATGATTGGTGCCCATCGACCCACATACTTTAATACCGAACTTATGTTAAAAGCTCTATGGCAGATCGTTTGTGTACAAATAAACGCAGATGCTCCGTTTGCCGCCGCGAGAGCCCAGCCAGGGCATCGAACAGCCGAAAGTATTGATTTTGTAAGTACTTATAGTTGGGAGTGAGGCATTAAGGTGAGCGCGCGGCGGCGGCGCTAGACAAAGCGCGCATTGTCCGCGTCTTCGCTTTAATTTGTTATCTTAATTTATTAATCGGCGCGGGGTCGTCGCCCCTTCGAGCTTGCAACATTTGTTTGTTACAAAACTGTGCGCTTACGAAAAACCACGGAGGGCAAACGGGCCGTTAACATACAAATCAATTGAATTGCAGAATGCTCTATGTCTGGTTACGGAATCATTTATTTTTGCTTCTTTTTTAACGTTATTTGAATGTCACCATGACTTATGCGTTTTATGTTTAATGTTAAATAAGATAAAAAATGTCAGACTTGGGTATTATATTCATGAACCGACTTCCGGACCGGCTACAACGGTTCGACAATATAGCTAATTGTCTATATAATGTCTAATAGAAGAAGACGGAGGGGACAAAAGGGTAATTTCAATAACAAGATCTAGGCGTATGAAGTCGCGGCTTTAGGCTACTATTAAATATGATCACATCATTTTTTTAAATATGCCATAAAATGTGCTACAATGCTAAGAAAATTTTACACCACCTTGAACGGGATTCATTCATAACTAATAAGAACTGGTTATCAACGTGGTCCTATAAGAAAAATCGTCCGATTAGATCCAGTAAGCTGTTGATTGAGCCAGGGCCAGCGGAAAGGACCCGGGGAGCAATTGGTGAGCGTCATCGTCGTTTTGAGTTTGGAGGCCGCGAGTGGCGGAGGCGCTATCTGGGCATCGGACGCGCTCGTGAGCCGTGAGCCGCCGCATCGGCGCGATGCGCACCGATAGCCCTCCGACGGAATTACGTTCTTTGTAATGAAAACGATGCCAATATTCTTATAAGAACAGACAATGAACCTAATCGCTCGATCATCGGCCGCGTCACCTCTCTAGCTCTTGAGTAATAGCGACCGATCTCCGAGCGTTTCTGACCGAGACGCAGTTGATGCATTTACTACCCTCTCACAATAAACATTTGAGATTTTAGATTAATGTAATTTTAAATCTTTGAATCATTGTAATAGCAACTCGTAACATTAACAACTCTCAACCCAATAATATTGAAAGAGTTACCAATAAAATCATCAATATGATATTATTTCTTTAAAAAAAGCAAACGATAGGTGATATTATTGTGCGGTATTAAATTCTTACCGGAATGTAAGCTTATGTGTTGCCAAATTTTGCTTTATCAAATAAGTAAGTCACAACTGAAAGTCTGATCAGATTGCGCAGCGAGTACAGAGTGTGTCTCGATAGAAGCCATGTATATTAGAATCTCAGGTGATTATTTTTGAGCTGTCGGCAGCGCAATTGTCCGCAGTAAGAAATAACCCTTTGAAAGAATCCCAACTAGACGCGGCCGCATTTTGGGCGAGTGGATCATCCATCAAATGAATCGGACGGCGTCCGTTCAGCACGAGTTCCCTGTTGCCGGTTGAGAATTTGAATGGCATTACATAACATTGGCAGGCTGAGCGGGAGCTCGGTTGGGGCGCGCGGAGTCTAATTAGCCGGCATTATCTAACGGAACCGGACAGAGGTTCGAGAAAGGCCCCGGTCCCTTTGAATACGGAGGCTACTCTCAGTTTGTTTATCCCAGTCACCCGGTTTAATTAGCGCGTTTGCCGCAAGCCCATCGCCGAGAGTCACGAAACGGGAACCAACTGATCGTCACATTGCCACGCCTTGCCAATACGAATGTCTCATAAGGTGGTGTCTCACCGTCTTATGTGAGCATGGATGGCAATTTCAGTAGACTCATATTCAGTCGTTGGAAATATTCTACTTAATTGGAAACGTTTTTGATTTTAACTTTATACACAAAAAGAAAATATTGCACTTGTAGTAACTGATTAATTATTATGATTTAGACGATATATCTTTTTATTACGTAATGGATATATGTTTCGTGTATAATCTTAAATTCATGTTATTATTAAATATTATAACTTGACATCTTGAATATAAGAAGACAAAACGAACATAGTGTTACGAAAATTTAGAAATCTCGATTTCTGCTATCGTATAAATTTAAATAAGCGACGTATTGCAAAGCATCATATAGATGAATGATAAAGATTATTCAAAAATTTTTCAGATATGGACACATGTACATACGTTAAGCGAGTGCGTGATTAGTGTCGTTTGAAGCGGTGCAACGCGTACAGAACATTTCAGTGTGCCATAAATTAAAACAGACTAATAAATCGGCCGCCTCCATATTTACAAATAAGCACAATGCGTATGCAATTGGAGCGGTAGCGGAAGAGGGAGCGGGAGCGGGAGAGGGAGCGGGGCGGGCGGCGGACGGTGATGAACGAGCGCCAGCGACGACCGCCCGCGGCTCGCGCCCGTCCAATTCAAACAGCCGCCGGCCGAGGCGACTCAGCACCAGCGGACCGCAAACCAGACTGCTCTTACTCTTATTATATACCTCTTTTATTCATTCATTTGTGCCATTTGTTTTTTACCTCTACCTTTTTGCATTATCTGCGTTTGTCATTAAATGTGCAAAGGATTAGATTTCAAATTAGATCCAAACTCCCGAGGGCACAGTCTTATTTGGAAGTGGAACCGTGAGACGCTTGGATTTTATTAGCTTCATCCATTTTTATAAATGGAAAATGTGTAAACAGAAGGTCGCAACAACTTAATATTAAAATTAAGGATTTTACGGTGAATCTCATCATTATAACGTTTTACTGAATCTGAGGTAGCTTGATGAACTTTAACAGAAACTTACACAGTGCAAGTACATCACTTAACTCCACCCCGCACAAGACTTTCAATACTTAACTTGAACGCTTTTCAGTAATTGAGTGAATGTGATAACTAGAAGTAACGAAATATGCCTAATATTAAGAAATAGAAACCACTTTATATCGAGTTGTTAAGGCGAGAATAGTTGGATGAATTTGAGAGGCACTGAAATTAAATGAGATAAGATTGGCAACACCCCATGTGGAATTCCCACGCTCCATCCCAGGATCTTTTTCGGTATGAGTTTGGACCCGACTGCACCGATCATTCGATTTTTAAATCTCCGCCTACAAGTGCGATTGTGATGCTCCTTCGGAAAAACAAGCTGTTTTAACGGGAATAGGACGATAATCTTTCAAACTTCAATACCCAACTCTCCCAATCGAGTAAAATATTAATTGCATGATATTATGTAGTTTTATCTTTATTTTTTAGACTTTACTGCATTAGATAATGCCTTATATATTTACATATGATCCAAATGTAATTCGACAGAAAGAACATCATGCAGCATAAGGAACAATAGAAGTTATTTATTAAACAGCGTCTGGCGGAGCGGAGTGTACGGTTACATGCGCAGACAATCATCTAGGTGCACTTTGCTTGCAATTCTCAAAGTGTATTAAAGTTAATTACTTGATGCATAATAAGTGCTTTTATGTCCCGTACTTGACGCTTTATTGCCGCACTTGTGCGGGCGTCTCAATGGTCGACCGCGACGCAGCATTCCGCATTCTGAACAAAAAAGTCTCCGTATATCCCTACAGAGAATATTTGTATTCCCCGAGTTGAAAGTGAAATCGTCTGTCAAATGCCGGCGCGCGGTACGAAAATAGCCAGTTGATTGGGTTTTTACGGGTGGATTGGCGAGACCGCTAGGAATTCAGGTCGGGAGCGTAAGGGCGGCGGCTGCGGGCCCCAATTTAAAATTCAGATAAGCGGAATAGTCGGCGGCCGGGGCTCGCCACCGCCGCACCAACGCACCGCCGCCGCTGCCTCCCGTGTGCCCCGCACATCGGACCGAACGGAGCCGGCGGCCAATCGCTACGTGAACATGGAATTCACCTTAATGGAACAAAGACTGAATGTTTCTAAGCATTGCAAATCTCATGGAAATTCTAGCTGTAGATTTATTGAAAAGCGGGCGGGTATTTAAATTGATGAATGCGAAGCGATTATAGTGTGATGCCAGGCGGCGAGAGAGGAGACCGAGGGAGGGAGGCCACGCGTGACAAAACGGTGCAAACGCACGCATTCGCTGTTCGCATTTCGCACTGCATTGTGACACGTCCTGCGGCTGTGATGGGGTGCTAGCGGGGAAAATTAAGATCAAACTATTTTACTTGCCTCACGAACGTAATACGTTTTTGAAACACGTGATATTTTGACAACGGAAAATCTCAAGAAAATCTTCAAATAAATAGGCAAATAAACCAGGACAAAGCAAAGAGTAAACAATTTTTTATAAATTATTAATAGTGTAATTATAAAACAACTTTTTACTTAAAGGTATCAAAATTGAAATTATATTTTGATTTTGTTCAAAACTGTTATGAAAAATGTTTCCTTAATTTAAATATCAGCTCTAATTTTATTGGCTGCTTTTAGGGCTCCGTACCCAAAGGGTAAAATGGGGCCCTTTTACTAAGACTCCGCTGTCTGTCTGTTTATCTGTCCGTCTGTCACTACGCGGTATCTGATGAACCGCGATAGTTAGACAGTTGAAATTTTCACAGATGATATATTTATGTTGCCGCTGTAACAGAAAATACTAAAATACAGAATAAAATAAAAAGTATTTAAGGGGCTTCCATACAGAAGAAATAATATTTTTACCGTTTTATGAATAATGGTACTGAAACCGCGAGTCCGAGCCGCACTTGGCCGGTTGTTTATTCTAGAACTATGAGTCTACGCGACTAAAGAAAACACATTGTATAATTACAACTAAAACCATAGAGATGTACATGCAAGTGTACTTCAGAAACAACCAGAAATACTGCGACTCCGAAGATTCTATTATCGGTCCCAAAAATATGGGTTTAAAAAATATTTTTAAAATCCTTTAATAATTGTTTCACAGTTGTTTTTGTTATAAATTACAACGTAGTTCCAAGGAATCCAAAACCAAGAATCGACATACGACAAGTCCCGTACGCGTATCAACCACGGGCGCCGCGCGCATATTCACGCCGTGGCACAGGTGGCAGAAGCGTTGCCACTGACCTGCCTCTCGCCCAATGGCCCACTCGGCCGGCACTAATTCGGCGACGCGAGGCGTTTACTTGCGGCGACAATGCGGCATGATCACGTTGTTAACAAAAGCACTCTCTGTGACGACTCCGACGCACCCATCGCCCCAACCGCCGAATCAATTACCACATCTTTTTTTATTTGCTTCATTATGGTTTTACATATTGCTGTTTATTGTTATTTTAAATTTTATTTTTCGTCGCTATAACGAAAGATTAATTAATCTTCAAAAAAAAGGTTTTTCTGCATAAGGATGCCAGTGAAAACATGCCGAATAACGAATATTACATTAATGCAGGCAGCATTGATGTGTAATATTCGGTGGAAACTACGTTATCTAGGCTATTGACTCGTACAGAAATGCTTCCATTTGGGCTTAAAACAAACAATAAGGAGCGAATTTCGAATTTTCATGCAGAATTAGTCTATACAATGGAAGTGTCTGCTTATGATAATCATTTTTGTGCAGAGTTACAATACTTTCTCGAATAACCTTTATTCTGTATTTGTAATATGTGTACGTTTCCACCGTGCTCCTCTGGGTTTGAGATTAACACCGAACAAGAACTTGTTGTTGTAACTTCTTTCTTGGTCTGAAACGACAGAAAAACAATACGTGCATAAAGATTGTCCGCGGGTGGCGATAATTATCTACTCTCTATCAAGTGAGGAGCGTAGAGGTGCCTTAAAACCGCAAAGGAAAAGAAATTAAGTATCAATCTTGAGTCAGATGGGGTGAATGAAACACAACATAAAATAGATTAGAATGGTCTTTGAAGCTCCCCAAAGACCAAGAAGGAAGGGTTTGTGAGATTGACTAGAATGTCGATCCCGCGTACACATATTACGCATGCGGAGATTTTTAATCTCAACGTGCTGTCGGAACGCCAAGTCTTTTTATTTGTTTATTGACTGAATTCATAACTTCCTCATTAGAAGCAGGAGCCGTATTCCGTTTTCCTTGTAGCTCACCAACCGTCCTTTCTCTTTAAAGTAAGTATGTAGTCTCCTTAATATTTTTGCATAGTTAGTGTTTTGAGGCTACCCTCAACACACTTACTATGCAAGGGAGTGCAAAGTTTGGAGTACTTAATGGTGCTATCAGATTGAAATTAACAATTTGGATTTGTACCGGTGTTCCTGGATTGATACGTGGATGATTTAATTCCTATCATTTCTACTCTTTGGTTTCTGGACCCTCAACTGTATTTAATCCAAATATAAATAGACATATCGTTAATCCAAATTTAGTTAGAACCCATTAGGCTGGTAGCAATGACAAATGTCACTCATATCAATTGACGACATGACGCACATTCGACAATATTGGAAATATTGCAAAACCATATATCTTTTCTTTTGAGTATAATCTGAGTTTTTTTGCATCAGAGGGAAGAAGATGTAATTGAACGCATTTGCCACGTATGGTGGCCGTCTTGCTTACTATGTAGGTCTAACTTTCCCACTTATCAATATAATAGAGCGTCATCAACATAATATACCAACATGTAAACTTTTATGCAACATGTGGGGTTAGTAACGAATAGTTAACCGAAACCAATAAAACATTCCTTTGGAATAATAACGGGGATGACTGTTACAGGAAAGTCACAAATTGCATTGGGCACGCAAACGACGTGGGCCGCATCGTTTCCGTCGAAAGCGCGCTCCAGTACTAATGTGCCATTGCTTTTAATGTTCGACAAGCATCAACTAACGGCTTAGGCAAAGAAACGAAAGAATTTCTATAAGAACCGTTTGGCCAGACCAAATTCAAAAAGACAATGAAATTTCTAAGAATTACATTATCTTATAAAAAAGTAAAGAAACAATATAAATATACATGTAGAGAGGGCAACAGGACATAATCCACCACGCGACCCCATTGCGGATTGGCGGGCTTCAAATCTCTCATTGAATATTTTTTTTTATTATTTCGAAAACATGCAGGTTTCCTCACGATGTTTTCTTCACCGTCGACCGCGTGATAAGTCAACACTTAAAATTGCAATCAACAAATTAATTGGTGCTGCACTTTGACGGGATTTGAACTCAGGATGTTTGAGTATATTGAATTAAAATCTAGCACCCGAACACTGAGCTATTACGGCTTTATGTATCTAAACTAATATTATAATGAGTAAAAATTCTATTTTTTGTTTGTTACACTTTAACTCAAAAAGTGCTCAAGAGATTTTTAAAATTCTTTCACCGTTAGAAAGCTTGATATTTACCGAACATACGTACAAATTATATTTTCAAAACAATTAGTGATCCTTACCTAAAATGTTACAATGTAACTAGAGTTTTCGTAATAAGCAAATTATTTGTTAAAGCTGGTTACCGTAGGTGTTCAAGGACATCTTTTAATAGACGTACTGCACTACATGCTTACATGGTACATAAAACTAAAAAATATTGGTATCCATTGAGTATTCTTTCCTTCCGTGTGTGGAATATTAACTCTGAATTTAAATAGGGATTTAAATAGACATTTAGATGATTTTTTGTCTTATTGAAGAACAATAGGATCAGATTGACGTGGAACATCGACCATCGGACGAGCTACGTCTGTGCCTAGAATGGCTAATTTGTGCACTTATTACATTACAGTACCGCCGCTCTTAAATCTAGTGGTCTCGTTGCAAATCAGCTGTAATCTGATCGCACATTGAGGCATCTTTACCTGGCGCATCAGATAATAGAAATTGAGAGTTTTATACCGCGTTTATTACCACCTTAAGTTGTTAGGGCATTCTGATTATGTAAATGGTTTGAAGCATGAGTGAGGTGAAGAGATGCGAGCCCCATGTCTTTAATTAGCTGTTCTTTCTGAAGAGGAAAGTTTATTGCGTTATTACTGAACTGAGTGTGATTTAGTTGGCGGGGTCAGGGGTCAGGGGAAGTCGGCGGCGACCTTGACCCCGTGGCCGAAGTCCGTGCGCGTGCGCCCGTCCCCATGGGAGGGGGTGGGATGTGCGTGTGTGCGTTTGTATTCGTGTGTCGGTGTGCGTCGGTGTGCGTCGGCGTACGTAACAGGTGCGCGCGCACGCGCCAACAAATATCAAGGCATGTCACTCACCCCCGCGCACCGTTAGTCCCGCGAAATGCGCGGCGTCTCTAGAACGCTTTAATAGGCAAATTATAAATTAGCATCGTGCACCGGATAACATCAACATTCTTGAAAAATTCAAGGTAAAAGAATTCAGGCACATTAGACGGGCATTAAATTGCTTATTGTTAGGTTTCTTTGTTTCCATCTGTTGCGCTTCAAGCCGAGACAAGTGGATGTGACGGAGATAATTAATTAATTACAAGGTATGAGGGTGAACGATCTCGAGAATATTTCCATATTTTTAAATAATGTACAACAAATTTCACTACCCTGTATGTAACCTATAGAGCAGTTTATACAATTGGCATATTTATAAACATTCATTATTACCTTTGATTATATACTTGTCTTGTATTTTAATTATATACAAGCATATAAGCAAAGCTTATTGCTAAGTATTAAAGTATTCGTTTTAAGTTTACCACTTTTGTATGTTTACGGACACCAATTTAATGTTGCAACGTTCATCTATCAAAGCATTAAAATTAATTAAATAACAAAAGGTCATATGCTGATTAGTATTGGGGAAGCCTCCATCAATATCATAACTGTATTGTTTCGTTGTACTTTTGTTTACTTGAACTTCGTTGCATGTGAATGAAATATGTGGTCTAAGCGGTCAATCGTCACACAGCGCTCGCCCGCGCAGATGGGCACCGATATAATCCTATCTAATTTGCACTTGGTCTGTCATATTGTCATAGCCCAGAAGGGCAAAACCCTTAAATAACCGTTAGCGTCTCACCCTGGCGTCAGTAAAAATACGGTTGCCATTGTTTGTGTACATGATAAACAAGCTTTAATAGAATAACAGCACTGAATTGCGCTTTGCGTATTGTATTTTAAGGCATTGAGACGCTAAAAAGGCAATCCGAGGTACAGTTGGAGCCGGCATTGTCCGGCGGGCGGAGGCATGGCGGCTTGGGGTTGTGCAATTTTGGCTTTTGTTTTGTGCCTTTTTTAATGTTTTATCTGTCGGCGCTCGAGCAATAAACTAGAAAGTCGCGGGTCGTCTGGTTCTCGTCACAGGCCAAGTGGTTTTTTGTCGCGTCCGCTTTCTCCAGCACAATGCTCAGCGACCGTGCTTTTGGAAGAAAAAATGCTTCATTGGATATAATAAAATGGAAAAGAAAGATAATTAGAAACAAAAGCACGGAATAAAAGCAATAAGACCATGAATTATGGATTCACTGAAAAGTCATTAAGTTCGTTAGCACGAAGAAAGTACTAAAAAATGAAAGGCTGGCATTGAGAACACGGTAAAAAAGATGGACCATTGCGCCTCGCCATCTACCGGGGCCACGGACACTCACACGCCTTTTTAAGGTAATATACTTTAAAAGTACCTACCTATATGGAAACGTATTCTTTTTAACATCCATACATTTACTAGCTAAATTCGTGGGTTTTTTTTTTTGTTTAAAATCATTCAAATAGCTGTGTTAATATAGGGAAAAATATATAAACTTTAGCTCGTAATTAAAGACACGACACACTCAGCGGAGTCCGTGGCGCGGTGATCCCCCGTCTGGGCGAGTGCACCCTTGGGCCCCGCCGGCAAAAAGCCAAATGTCAGCCATCGCCGGGTAACGGGAGCCAGCTCACGTGGCCACGCCTGACCCCGGGCTAACGGGCCCTGCGACATTTCCACCGCACCACCGCTTGTTTGTATACGCGCGCCTACAAACCGGTCGCCACCGCTGCGCCGTCCTTGTTTACTACGCGTCCTTTTGTCAAAGCATCCTTCCATTCACAATTCGTTGGAAAACCAAAGGCTATCGAAGACCCACGCAAAAGGTACTCGTTCCCCTTCTGTACGCTACACTTTGAATAATCTCGACGCGGGCCTCCAGCTAATAAAAAACGATGCCCATTATGTTACCGCTTATGAGCCACTGAAGGTGTCATGAGTGTTTTGTTTCCATGGGCAATTGTAATAGTGCGAAATGCTATATATACTGAGGGGAAGCCTTAAATGGGCAGCGGGTTTCACTTGATTGCCATTACTTTGCATATGAAGCAATGTGATGTAAATGTTGCCCACCCGATCGTACTACACAGGCCGTTCGCTGTTTTCTCCTCCAAAAACGCCTCTGCCTCCTCATATTCTAGAATCAATATGTAGATTCTACAGGGATCATTGGCTACCTTTCTTCTCGATTTTTCAGAACTTTTTAATTTAATGTATAATGTATTTGTATGCTACAAGGGGAGGAATGAATTTAATATAAATAAATGTTTGTCCATATGTGTGTGTGAACCTGAGGGAAAGTGTAAGCATGCGTCTTAGTGAACCGTTTCAATATCTGTGATTGTCTTTGAATACTATTTATAAATGATTTACTTGTATGACAAAGTGTGTCAATGTTAGCAAACATGTATTATAGTACAGAAAACAACTTTGAATTGGAATAGTATTAGAATGATTTTGTCATAGGACCACAAATTTATTTTATCCCGTGTAAATGACGTGGCGGAATACGCAACAATTATCGTTGTCACGATGTATACTGTACAGTCCATATGTACCTATATCGCATAGCAGTCGCATGTTGGATAAAAGTCGCCTATCTGCTAAAGAAACAAGTTTGCACTTCACAGAAATGTTGTAATTATGAAACGTATTTTGAATAATGGTACAAACTTTTTATGAACATTTCTTACAATACAAATATGAGACTATGAGTTACACACAATGAGGGCCAAATAGATGATCCACAGGTACTCAATGTACTGCGGACGTAAGCATTATATAAAGGGAAGTAGTGTTATAGTAAACATAACTATATCATTAATACCTGTTATACTTATGTTTACTTCTAAGGTAGTAGTTGTTTCGGGGCATGAAATACTTTCGATAATCTATTGGTGATAGGTACCTAAGATTCTGGAAAACTTATATATATAAAATTGTATTGCACAGGAAATGTTAAGTTGGAATCCAGAACCCTATCAAATCCCTAACTTCCGTCATACGGTGGTAGGGCCCAATTTTCAAAAGATTGTCAACGCATCTGGAACCCTTGGGTGTAGCAGATGTCCATGGGCGGCGTTATTCACTTAACATCAGGTGAACCGTCTGCTCGCTTGGCGACTTTTCACTTAAAAAAAACCATGGATAGGGCACTGAAATTATAATTATCCTTTAATTATTATCAATAAATTTCCTTCTAACTTTCCTATCCTCCTGTATGTGGGAAACAATACATTACAATAGTATTCATATTCAAAAGCTTTACTTGATATTATTCGAACCACATGACCTAAGAAGCAAGTAGAACATGCAAGACACTAGAAGAACTAGGGGAGATCATCTGAACGACCGATAATATTAATAATTTGACGTCTTATTTAACATTTGATAATTTTATGAAATCCGTATATACTTTACTGTTCTTTTCTCAGATTTTAATATCGTTATAAAGAACACGGTTTATCTTTGGTCGTGAAGATTTTTTGTTTGTAATTCGCGAAACCTTGTGGGAGGCAAAAAACTCAAACTAGTTCACGGCCGCAAATCGTTTGCATAGATGGCGTTTATTTTGGCAGTGGCAGAAACTCTAAAGTCTTTAGCTAAAGCACAATACTAAACATTAATACAATGTTTAAAATTAACTGGATTTAACAAAGTACAAGAAACAAATATCATCATACAGTCTGTGTCAGTGTATATTATATACATGATTAATCTCAGCAATTGACTTTCGACAGTTGCAAATAAAATACACTTATTTCGTATTACTGACAATACAGAGAGGACAATTATTGTTCTGGGCAAGGTGGTCATTTATTACAATGCCGAAGAATGAATCGGTCAGAATTTTGTTCGATCGTTCTGTTATATGTCAGCTGTGTCAGCATAATTACTACTATAGCTAAGCGCATCGAAGCTAGTTCGAGTGCAGCCGTAAGTCTGTCTCAATCCAGTCTCCATCCCGTCAATATTATTATTTCCAATTCTATTGTAATAAAAAAAATAATTTAAAATTTTAAAGTCATAAATTTCTTTTTTTATTAAGTCATTTGCAATATCCCTTATAACACTTCACTGTTGGCATGTACAGATCCAACGTGCTTGAGATGGCCGGGCGCTGAGGGCGCCTAGTCTGAACTTCGTTTATGGTTGGTGGTTTATGGTGAGAATGAATCGGTTTTGATTAGCGTTAGTAAGCCATAGTAGCGGTGAGTACGACATATTGCCTTCGCCTGTTTGGACTGCGACCGTAGTTCGACTCGCGGCGACGCAGGGGACTGAGGTTGGGGGCAGGTAGCGCACCGGGACGTGGCCACAGTAATTTCACCACAAAAAATTCACCCCGTATCTCTGTGGCTGGGCATTGCATTTTGCCAAAGAGTACTACATACGAGGCCTCATGTACTGAATTTAGGCTTTAAAACATCGCGTGGTGATAGGGAAAAGGAAGACTGAACACTTGATAGGTAGAAGTGTAAAGCTTGCCGCAGATGGGATAGATGCAAATGATTAAGATAACGACAGTTGTTTGTTGAAACGCCTTGCAAGAGTTAACGGGGAGATAGTTTTTGTTCGGCTCGTTGCTGATAGAATAAATAATTGGAACATCCTGTTGACATGTGAATAATGTAAACAACGCAACGCACCGGGACTCCGATTGCGAGAAGTGAGGCCTTCACATCGCGGAAGACCTATTAGCATCATGTTTTGCAACTTTTTTTCAGCACGCACAGAGAGCGCGTACGCAAATGAGCGCCCTCGGCTGCGAGTGGCAGCTCGTGTGCAGCAATGTCTGCGCCGGTGCGTGATGCCTCGTAACAACGCGGCGAAATGTGCCTATTAGTTCTTTCTAGAATTAAATATGTGCATGAACAATCAAATCGAATAATAAACGGTTACGATGTCGTCATCAAATTACAAAACAGATTAGTTCGCTTCGAAGCGTTGTTGGAGGCACATTTAGACGATATTCAAAGCTGTATACGTTTGACTGCTGCGGTCTAAAACAATTTCACCTTAAATGTATGTTAGAGTGATGCTGAAAGGGTTATACTCTACTTTAAAAACTCGCATAGGAATCCCGGGATTATTCCCGGATTGAATTTTTAATTAAACTTTTTTGCAATGGGTACGACTGTCGAACCAAAATATCTTACGAAGTTATCGGTAAAGTTGTTACTTGTAACAATGATGAAAATTTCTCTTAAATTTGCATTGTTACTGACGACGTGTGCAACTGTCATCATTATTCACTTACCTTAAAGCCAAACGCTGCTCTGGGCAGGATAATTTATTTAACGAATTTTTTGTAACGCACCTAAGCTAAACTCCGAATCTATTGTTAACCGTCGTTCTTAACAAAAAGCGTCGTGATGGATTGTCGGCGGCCGAAAATCTGACAAAAGCTTGCAAAAAAGAGTTCGGGTGCAGGTTACTTGGACGTATGCAAATCCATTGTTGCGCGGGCAGGTATTTCGGTTGTTCTTATGCTTGCAGTGGTAAGGTGCGTAGTTGCGCGGCCGATGTGGCCGAGATATGTTCGCGCGGGATGTAATCTCCGATCTACGTGCTTTCATAAATTTTCAATATTCAGTGTTCCCGCATTTAAAATTCCGAGAAATTGACGAGCGGCAACGAATGTGCGGCGGGCGGTTCCGCTCCACGTGATCGATGGTTGGCGGGAAAAAAACATGTAGCCATTTTTAAAGTTGTCGTATTGCGGGTCTTATTAGGTTATGGGCTTAACTAATGCATGCGGAATTGTGCTGCAAATGTTCTTTTCGCAATTGTATTACTTTTAAACATAACTAATCACAATACCAGGTTAAGCTTTAACCATGATTTGGACTGAGTAGTTTATATGTTATGTCCATGACAATTATGTCTGATGCTAGGGGAGACAACGTTGCCTCTAAGGGGCAGCAAGGTACACAATACACGCGGGTGCGGCGGCGCTCGCCCGCCGTCGCGTTCCCTCTCGCCACTCGCAAAGGTTAATGAGAGAAATTATGCATAAAGCCAACGGCCAGCGCGGCGAGTAGAGTGCACTTACCCCGCGCGCCGCACGCAGTCGCTCCGGCACGACCACGTGGCGGGCCATTCTTTCCTCATCGCCACTAAAACGCACACTCGGCGATAAATCTAAAAATTCCGTATTCACGTCGCCCACTGACAAAAACTATTGGAAATGAAAAAAAATATGCAAGTCGCCGGTGATTGTCCGCGGCCTATAGGTGAGGCGGAGAGCGAGCAGATGCGCGCACAGGTAGCGACCGATCCACGGAGCATTTGCATGCATGCGCAAATTAAGGTAACGACGCCAGAATTCCGTTTCTTCTCTCTTCGATGTATTAAATAAGACATGAAATATTGAACTTGAGCTAACGACGCCATTAGGTAAGAAAAGTCCAATATATCGCATAGTATCGTATACCTGAGTGCAAAAGTCTAATAATGGTCGATGCAAAAAACGTTGAAATCGGTTCAGTGGCTCCGACACAATAGTGGTCAAACGTCCGCCCGCCTCGCTCTTAGGGCAAAAACTATTGCTATTTTCTAAACATCCTAATATTCATTTATACGTTACAAATTATTTATATCGGCGATTTATATTCGCTTAAGACATGCGTAATGCTATGATTTCTTCTTGTTTCCCTTGACCTAGGGTTAGGTCGGGTACAACATATGAATCATGTTGTCAATATTATTAGCTAGGTTTTGTTCAACGACCGACATCAAGATATGAAACAACTATCTGAGTAGGAATCAAACGCGCGACCCTGAACTGAGTAATAAAACATCTATTAAAGTTTAAAACAAAAAGAAACTACGCCTCTTCACCTTGCAGCCGTCGTGCCACGACACGTGCTGTGTTAAAGCAAATTGGTAAAAAAATTAAGCATTGGTCACCTCAAGCTATTGACCCAAAACATAACCCAAAACGGCCCTTGGCTACACTTTCCATTTAAATTGCTAATGAGCGCATCGTGGACAAACCGCAAATCGCCTCCGATGTCGTGTCAAGGCGCGTTCTCCTCCTGAATGACCTTTACCTACTATCTAAAACGACAGCAATGTTTTTACACTGGTGATGTTTATATTTAAATACAAAGATGAGTTCAACATGTCGTGGGGCCTGGCCGAACTTGTCACTCCTTGATGGCCAAAATTCCCCCCCCCCCCCCTCCCTCCCTCACCCATCGCCACGAAGTGTAAAGGGGCACGGTGTGGTAGTAGGTGGGGGGGGGGGGGGGGGGATCGGGCGTCACGTCGCGGCTCGCGCGTGCGGAACGCTGCCGATGACTGATCAGTCCACAGCTTAAACCGACCTAATCGAATTTGGTAATCATCGAACGATAAATCTCTGATATCTAAATTTTGTTGGAACATATTTTTACAAAAACTAACATTTTTGTGTTCTTCTATTTATGCAGGTCAATTAAAACAAAATAAACAATGCAAAATTTAATTAACAACTCTAAACGGCACTCTCTACAGAGTGCATCCTAAGGAAAACATTTGAAAGTCAAGTGCTGTATTTCCACCTAGGATTTCATCCAATGAACCTGCAAAATGTGACTTCACCGTCGAATGTGAAAGTTTCGTCCGGGGAAAGACCTTGGTCTGATGGAAGACCGACATGAAGTGGAAATAATACAATTTCGCGTCTCGCCTGGTGGCTGAAGTAGCCGGGGTCCACTTTACAATTATTGGCAACGCATTTGCAACTACAATACGTGATAGTTTATATACCTCGCACTCCTTTATCAACTTTTGACATAAAAATGTCCAATTATTCGCTATGAACACATGAAGTCGGAAACATAATCGTTCTGCGGAACGTCAAATAAAATAAGATATATGAACGAACCGTGCTTGTTAATTTTTAACAAGATGTTTATACTCGTACATTTGCCTAATTGTTACTACGCCAAGGAGATTACAATCGCAAAGAGCCTCCTCCGACAGTTTTTTTCAAAAACTACAATACTTAAACAAATTACACGGGCTCGGTTGTTACCAGTGCGCATTTAATTAATCTTCACTCGACCTTGACTTTAAAAACGGTTGATACGGATTAGTGGTATTTTTAATTTCGGTCGAGTCGATGATCGGTCCGAAAGGCCACTTTGCACGGAGGCAGAGAGGGCGAGAGCAATGATGGGCAGCAGCGCGCGCGTCGTGGGCAGGGGAGTCTCGCTGCGAACGATCGCGATGGACAGTCTCGGCTCAGTTTTGTGAGCGGAGATTTGAATAAGGTCGTCGGAAGCGGGGCACAATGGCGGCCGTTGAGTTCCGTGAAACACGCGCACGACAAAAACGCGCGTCCCGCGGCCGGCCGCTTTGTCCCCGCCAGCCCATTCATCCCGTAATTAACGCGGATAAAAAACGCTCCTAGACGGAAATTAGAAACGTCGCGGTGACGCGCCGCGCGGACGCAAAAAACCAACCTCAGCTGTGAATATCTCTTAATTTAATTATATTATCGTTTTGTCTCGGTACGTCTCGAGTCGGCGACGATGGCTCGCGAGGGTGGTGGCGGGCGGCGGGAGAAGACAGCGGTGTGGGGGGGGGGGGGGGGGGGGCGCTTGTTGTAAGTAAAGGGGGGAGGAGGGTGTTTAGTCGCCTTCAGATGTAATTAGTCGCGGAGGAGTCGAGCGGCAGCCGGTGAATGAACGTAGGGCCGCGCCGCCGCGCCGTGCATCCTTTTCGCGTTCAATTTTTTGCCGCACGTCTTAATCGTCCCAATCAAAATATCAGCAGATCAATTATCGCTAAAAATATTGAAAACGCAACGCAAAAGGGAGACAATAGTGAGAAATAGAGATATTCATTTAAAATTGAATAGAATTCTTATAAACATTTGAAGTAGCACCGCAACCGGTATCGACGTCGACGGGTGCCCAATTGGCAGATGGAACGTTGTAATTTGTGTGTTGCGTAACAACCATAGAATCTTGTACAAAAAGCGTTTTGTGGGAGCGCGGGCGCTCGCGGAGGTCGTGGACGTAAAAAACGTAATAAGGTAATTCGTCCACGCGCGGACGTAATATTTAAATGAGCAAAGTGGCACAATGAGTTCTATGCACTTACCGTTAAGGTCGAGCACCATCTGTGTGTTGAAGAAGCCGCTGACGTCACCGCGGCCCGACACTGCAACAACAATATCATATTGTAATTAGAGATAAGAATTAATTACAAGCCGGAGGAATGTCCGGCAGCGCAGCGGCGAGCGTTACGGCCCCGTGGGTAAGTGGATGGCCAGTGGCCAGATTGGCCAGCTTTGCCATCACGACGCTGATAGCTAGACTCTCTCAGTTAGGGCCTCTAGTCTTTTCTTAAATTTACGCGGATTAGCATGACTTCAACACGATAACATCGGATTCGGATTTTCTGAAAATATCTAATTAAACTTTTAATATTTTCGACACTTAGAATACTGTGTGCAGCAGTTAGTAGAGCTCCAAGTAATGTGCAACTATCTGATTATATCCTGAGTTGAGTAAGTATATTTGGTATAACCGCTATAATGTTATACATAATATAACGCTGCTATATCTTTCTGCTAGAAAGGGATTTAATTATTTTTCATAATGTGAATATCCTTATTTTCAAAGTTTCTCCTTAAAAAGCCGGTAGAGTATTTGAAAAAAAAAACCGTTTTGTCTAGAAAAAGCTTGACTGTTTTCCTTCGTTACAATGACTGTTATGTGCACCTTTACTACATACTATTGAGGAGTCGTAACAAAATTTTGCATTTTTCATTCAAGTAACATGGAGTAATAACCATAAATGATATTCATTCGGGCTTGTTTTTCTGTGGAAAGCTTTTTGATGATCACACTCTTACATTTGTGCCTTTGAACGGACACCGAGGAGAGCTGAGCTGTCACATATTGGACTTAATTAGGTAATGTTAAGTGGATAGTCTTTTTATGTCAGTCCACCGACTCAAAACGCTGGGGAAGTGAAAGTGAGTGCGCATGTCCCCATCACATCCTCAACTATTACTACCTCCTGTTACTTCTTTGTCTTTAACTACTTACTGTCGTCTGAGATGCAACTGCATCTGCAGTTTGATTGATTAATTTATTGTTATGCAGATCACTTAATAATCTTTAAAACTACTAGACTCAAGGTAAGAGCCTTCCTTTCTAAAGTCCTTGAACGCCTTGTCCAAGAACAAATTTATTCCTTTTGCACTAAAAGCAATATCCTCGATCCGCTTCAGTCTGGCTTTAGATCTGGTCATAGTACGACTACAGCATTATTGAAAATCACTGACGACATTCGCTTCGGAATGGACAGTCGTATAGTCACAGTATGGGTCTTGCTGGATTTCAGCAACGCCTTTAATACTGTAGATCATGACATTCTGTTAGGTGTACTGCGTTCTCGTAACATATCTCCAACTGCAATTTCCTGGTTTCATAGTTACTTGTATGGACGCCAGCAGCGTATTCGAGTTCAGGACAGATTTTCTTCATGGCTTGATACTGTAGCTGGTGTTCCACAAGGTGGCGTGTTATCCCCACTGCTATTTGCAATTTTCATTAATACCATTACTTCCCAAATATCTTCTCTCTACCACTTGTATGCAGATGATCTCCAGATTTACACTCAAACCACTGTGGAGGATCTTCCGAAAGCTGTGGATATTATTAATAGGGATTTGGCTTGTATTCTTGACTGGAGCCGACAATATGGTTTGACTGTTAATCCTATAAAATCTCAAGCCATAATAATTGGGAGTTCAAGAAATATCACTAAATTAAATAAGAACCAAATTGACCCGGTTATTTTTAATGGCATCGTAATCCCTTATAATGTCATTGTTAGAAATCTGGGTATACTGATGGACTCAAGTTTTTCATGGACCCCTCAAATTAATGCAGTCGCTCGTAAATTATTTGCAGCATGTGGTTCGCTTAGAAGGTTGAACTACTTTTTACCTATTTCTACCAAAATTACGCTTGCCCATTCTTTAGTGCTCCCTATTCTTGATTATGCTGACATATGCTATATCGACATCACTGAGGAGCAGCTTAATAAACTTGAGCGACTCCAAAATCTATGTATACGGTTCATATTTGGACTTCGTAAATATGACCATGTATCAGAATATCGCATTAAGCTCAAGTGGCTCCCGATTCGTTTTCGCCGGAATACTCATATTCTTTCTGCTCTTTACTGCGTCCTATTTAATGTATCAAGTACGGATTATTTGAAGGAACGTTTTCAGTTTCTTTGCTCCTCTCATAACCTTCCTCTACGTTCAAATGAAAACCTCTTCCTTAAAAATCCTTTGCGATCAACTAGTTTTTACCATAAATCCTTCTCTGCTGTCGCTGTTAAACTCTGGAACTCTTTACCTTTGGCTATTAAACGTGCTCAAACCCTAGATTCGTTTAAAAGACAGGTTAAGAAGCATTATCTCTCTGTTTAGCTCCTTTCTATCTCTCGATGTCTTTCTTTTCTTTTTATTTCACTCTTACTTTGATGATCACACACAAGAGGTATGTTTTTCTTATTACTTTAATTTTTGTTGCAACTTACTTTTTACTTAATTTCACGATTGTGATATTTCTTGTACATCCTACCCAATAAGAATTTCTTTTGATTCATTTCTGAGGTTGCCTGGAAGAAATTGCTGTGTAGCAATAAGGTCGCCTTTTGATGACCAATTTTTGATAAATATTTTGTTTAGTTCTGTACTTTTTTCTTTTTTGGTGTACAATAAAGCATATTATTATTATTATTAAGAGCAAACAAATTTAAAAATTGGTAGTTTTTAAGACACCCGGACTTTGGAACCGTTCTGAGGTAACAAAAAATGACTCTGAAATCACGGCAACATTACACTGTCATCCGTTAGGTACAATGTCCCAACTTATAGACAAGACTCCACGTCAACATCGTACAACATATTACGTTCCTCGGTAGTATTGTTGTTCCGATATTGAAACCTGTGAGTAGTCTTTATAGTCGGAAGTCAGTACAATAGTAACGGAATTCGTAAAGTTTGGCGATAAAAGTGACGTGAACGTTGGCGTGACTCTCAGTGACGGGGAAGGCGGCTCGGCTCGGCTTTTTCGCATATCGTAATCCGTTTCACGGTTATTATTTTAAATGAATCGAGCGCGGCGGAGGTTAGGCGTAATAGCATCATTTGCGCGAGGCGCTCGGGCCGTTCACGACTTATTTCGTGTAATTTGGACAATCCAATTGCGCTTTTTGCGCGGCGAGTGGCGGATGCGTCCGCCGCGCCGTGTGAAAGTAGCGCCTGGGCGCGGTGCCTTATGGGCCTGCGAGCGCGTTGCGTTTTGCCTTTGGCGCTCGTCTTTCCTATTTTAGCGACTCCAAATGTATATAAATGATTTGATGTAAGATGCTTTAATCAAAAAGTGGCCTTACATGATCTGTGCCATCACAAACATTTTGTGGATAGAAGTGTCATTCACAAAACGGACCCAAAATCAATGTACCAATTAGCGGCTATCATGGTTTTATGATGTTGGTAGCTTTTTAATTCGAACTTAATAGAACGAACCACCTGTATAATAAACAAAGCGGGTGCTGGAGAAGAGTAAAAGTGCAATATTTATCGCCGCTTGAATATCCCGAAGTGGTGGGTAAACTTTAGGTCGGGTGCTAAGCATTAGAAGCGAGGAGTGGTGCTCTTAAAAGTTGTGCGAGGGCCGGCGGGCCCCCGCCGCTCGCGTCGGGCAGCCGGCGCGACCCTCTGGCCGCTGCGACCCCAGCACAGGTGCGCGCCGGCGACATTTATATCGACACCGGACACATGTACTGCACAGATATATGCCTCGGCGACCGGGGAATGATTGAAACGTTTCCCTGCCTTATTTTTACGTGCTCGTGCCGCGTCGGGGGAGAATAAAAAAACATTGCAAAGGGCCCCATTGCGCGTCGCTTAAGGATAACGAAGTAATCGCTATTGGTTTGGCGATGCCGGTCAAACAGCGCTATATATATATGCCACGAAAGACACGAGCTTTTTTATGTCCAACGAGTTTAAGTTAATTAATAATTTTTTGAAGTTATTGTCCCAAAGCGAGAAACCCAAATTACGAAAAATTCTTTCCAAAATTACATTCTGTTTAATGAGACAAAAATCTATGAATGTAAATGAATTGTGATCTTCGATTTTAATCGACGAACACGAACTAAGAGCTCTACTACAATGGCACAAAGACTTGATGACACAATGACGGCACACAATCATTTGTGAGCACGCGACATGCCGCTACGTATCCCATTTGTTCGACACGACAATATTTTGATTCCGTCCGAAGGAGCGGGAAGGAGGCACAATGCCGCTCGCCTCCCGACATCAAAGGGATAAGTAATAGTTGCACCGAAAGAATTCTCATTCGGCCGCGATCGGGGCCCAAAGATAGCAGCGCATTAAAAGGATAGGGAAATAAACGAGGCGGCCGGCGCTCCCCCGGGACGCGCCGCTCCATAAATCGTCCCCATTTGGCTAACCCGCGAATCAAAGAGAGGTAATTCGCAATGTTTAAATCCAATTTGAAGGCGCGAGGGCCTCTGCCCTCAAACACCCCCCCCCCCCCTCTTTCGCCCCACCGTTCCCTTCGCCCCACTGCCCCCGCTACGAGCATGCTTGGCCAACGCCAACTCAGCCGTGCCGCCAAATTGAATCCATGAAAGGACTACGCCACCTTTACGACGACGTGAATTTCCAAGCCTAGATCAACACCAGGTTCTTATGTTTTCTCTTGACAGCCCGACTGAACCTGGAGAATATGGGGCAATGATTATAACGGGGCTTATGTTTTCATGATGTGTATATCTAATATATAAAATTATTGTATCACAGTTTAGTGTTTATACTCCTTCGAAACGGCTTGCCCGAGTTTGATGAAATTTTATATATATATTCAGTAGGTATGAGGATAAATTTATAACAATTTTTTTTCTATCCTACAAATAATTTATATGACATAAAGTTTGCCGGATCCGCTAGTATTTACTATAAAAACTAGTAAGCTAGCGTTAGTTGTAATCATAGAATATAATTGTGTTGCATGTATATTATGCTAATACGATCGTCATTTACACTCGTGAGAACATAACTGTACCGTTACTAGTACGGAATTAGTTACGACATTACAGTTCTAAATGTTGGAGATAATAATAACCAACACAAAATAATACTAATTAAAATGTCATTATAAATTGGAGGAATTAGGGTACAACATTATTGAACCCTGACTCCTGTGCTAGGTCACCCACGTCCCTAAATAAAGTGGCCAACTTTATATCCAATTATAAATATAAATATAGATTACAAGTAAGATCTTGAATAAAAAGAACAAAAAGAGAAGATTTAGAAGGCTTAGACAAGAATTTTGATTAAATAACAATTCAAATCAATCTCCTTTATTTTGCTATTCTTGACTTTGAAGCTTTCACGTAAATGGTGAGTGTTTGTGCGAACAAATGAACTTTCTCACAAGTATTGGTATTTGGGACAAATTTAAATTCAACAAACGTACTTTCACTCCGTGTACACGTTGCAAATAAAAAATTTATTGCAGTGCTCAGGTAAGGTTCTTCAAGTGTCCGAGGGGAACAAAGAGCTCTCCTCGGAACATATTGGCGCATTCAATTCAAATTGCAGAGGCCGGTGGCACCTCGCATATTACGGCGCGGCTGGGCCGCGGCCTTTGCGTAAGCGTTGCACCGCTTTAGTGTCATACGCACAATCCGATTTCTCCAGCAGTGGAGAAACTGTCGCACGCACGGCTCTTCCTCCCCCCTCCCCCGCCTCAAACGCCTCAAACGCCGCACCCCTCTCCGCGCACCCCTCGCAAAAACTCACGCACTGACCACATGCTAACGATGACGATACTCGCAATGGATGGACGGTCGAATGACAATCGGCTTTCTAATAAAACGCAAGTTTATTAATTCATTCCCCCGCTTCGGTTTAGCGCATCCTCGCTCGGGATTGTTTTAGAATGCACTTATTTATAATCGCGCATCGGCGACGAGACGAACAAACAAACATAACATTTATATCGGGGGCCGATCATCGTGCGCTCATTCGACTTGGTAATGGGTAGCTGAAGAAACGCGACGCCTGCGATTATGTTCGAATACATTCCTGAATGTTTTATTTTATCTGCGATTGATAGCGCCCCTCGGTTTTTTCCTTAGCGTGGATCACAACGATGCTAATTACATTAGTAATCGAACGTATTAGACTGTATAATTACTATTCAAATAGTGTTCAAGATTATCGTTCAGATTAACGGCAGAATAAAAGATCAAGATGGGGAGAGGATATACGTGCGTTGAGGAGTTCGCAAACGGCGACCATAACTCAGGGGCAGCCGGGGAGGCTGGGGCTCCGGCGACGGTCCATCACGGCACTCCCGGCGGGCCGGGCGGCTGCCGGAGCGAGAGACTTATGGCTGCAGCCGAAGGTACGAGCTCATGCACATTCTATTACGGGAATAATACTTTGCACTCTCCGTCACCACGTTTGGTCGGGATGGTTAATTGGCGAAAAGCAATAAAAAAAAGCAAAGAATATAAGTTGCAACTCTTCTGTTGTGCGCGATTGTGTCACCTCGAGCATGAGGCATGCTAATTAAATTAGATCTAACTACGTTTGCCATATTAGATTAAACATGATGGCGACATTGGATCTATATTGTGTGTGGCGATGCCGTGATTACACTTAGAACAGAAAGTCTTTTGCTATCCGCACAATGAGGGTAGTAGATATCTAAAAGCTATTCGTCTCCAACAATGCATCGCTCGGATTACCCAATTCAGATCAAGTTTGTTGTTCGTGAGAATTGAACTGCTATAAAACCGGTTAGTTTTTATCAACGTTAATGATCTACAAAGAGTTCCGTCTCGGTTATACGCATTTCTACGCTTTGTTCGGCCGCGATCGTCTCCCTAGGAGAGGTAACGCGAGCACCGATCGGAGATAATGCTAAGCATTTCAATTAGGGCAGAGCGTGTTATCATTGAGGTGGGCCTCGTCGGGTCCTCTGACGACGGCGGAGCGGTGGGGGGAGGGGGGGGGGGGGGGTGGCGCGACACAACAGTCTGCGGCTGCCGAAATCAGTCGGAGCCGGAGGTCGCGAGGGAAGACCGTAGCGGGTGGGGTGATTGACCGCGGCCGGCTAATTGCGACCACCCCGCCGCCGCACCCCTCCGCCGCCCCCCGCCCGCCGCCCGCCGGGGTCACGCGGACCTTCGCTGACGTCGCGCGTACGTAACATCGCCCTACATACGAGAATCGATCCCGCGCCACCCGGCACACGTTCAGCGCCACTCGGCCACGCCGCAACCCGTGCCCGAGCGCTGCTGGGCCCAAGGAGTGCAGGCCGACGTCCCCACCTGGCGCGCCCACTCAACGCTCCCGAGTCGAGCCTAAGGTCAATGCTTATAAACAGTATCCTCACTTCACCGAAGGACACATCAGACGTCGCGTTACCAGTGCCGCCAATCTTTTCCATGTCCCAAGAGATTCAACGGTCATGGGGTGAGTATTTGAACAACAGGCACAGATAATAACTAATTAATATCAAACTTAAACAAGCGTGATTCATAATGCATGCTCCGTTAGAACATTTTTTATACAGCACCAAACTGATTGAGGCACAAAAATAGTGTAGCAATTAGTTTAGCACGATGTGATTTTGCTGAAAAAAGAAATAAATACTTTCAAGCACTTCTACTCTATTAGGTCTTTCTTTTTTAATATTATAACCGTTTTCGCCAATGAAATAAAGTAAATGTAAGAATAAATAAGAACAAAGTTACATATAAAAAGCATGACCCCTTGCATTTATAACTGTTGCCAATATTTTGTTCTTTCACAGGGGTAAGGTCGTCGCCTGATTTTATTCTAACTTTATATTACCGGTAATGACGATATGTGAGGATGTAGATTGTGACTCATGTGCAAGAGTATTGTCAACTGGCCGGACTTGGTGCGGTGGGAGCTCCGACGGCGGTCGATGCAAGGGAGATATGGAGATGGGAGGTCGCAGTCATCGGGTCATCAGAAGATTCGATGAATGAAAATGTGGGAGCATGCATTTTTTTTTAAATTTCATACTGTGAATATCATCACATAAGCGAGCATCAGCCTTATGAAGCGACGGACTTCGTTATGTAAGCCGCTACTGTTAACATCTTGATTATTATAATTTTTAAAAAATTGGAAATTCTTCCCAAATCATGGAAAGAATTGAGTACTCTTGAGCTTAAAATACAGTTATAGGATTTTACGACTAAACGAATATACTACAGTATCTTAGAATGTTTCAAGACTTTTCCTAGTATTTAAAATTATGTCTTATTTTAATATAATGTAACGTTTTTATTATGTACTAAAAACAGTAAACTGTTGTAATAATCACCTGTTTTATTGTGTTTTATTATTGACATTATTTATTATCACAATTTTATTAATCAATTACATAATTAATTAATATAACACTGAATAATGACATGTGATTTGTATTTGAAAATAGTTTAAAGTTTATAATAAATAATGTCGCGGTCAATGCACCATCAGATAACCAATTTGTATGTCGTGATACGGCCTGGACATGATAAGTCACATGTACAATATCTTGCATGCATTGTAAATCTATCTATTTATCTTATATTAGAGGTCTAGAATTGTATGAGAAGGAATCGGAATGGAATTAGACAAACTAGATTTAGAGCACACTTTGAACTTAAATAGCAAATGCTTTTATTTAACACTATTATTAGAACTTTATTGTCTATTTAAGTGGAATCTCATCTTACATCTAAAATTCAAAACGATACTACCCATAACACAAAAAAAAATTGATACATAAATAAGTTTGTTTAGATTTATATAGATCTTTTCTCCGTAAAATTATTTGGTCGAAGAAACAATTTGTAGATTTCGATGTTGTGCGGGCGCGTGCAGAGGAGCGCGCAGTTAATTTGAGATTGATACTAATACTATGAGCCACGATGTGGAGTGTGAATAAGCGTTTTACTACTCCGACTCAGAGTTGTAAGATACTTACTAGTGTTATGTGAATTATAGAAACTGTACCAGCCTGTGTGTGTGCGTACGAGTCTGAGCAGGCGTTATCGAGATCACGGATCGCAACGCATCGCACAGCACTGCACGTCAGAGAAGTTAGGAGCTAATGAATTGCCAGTGGCCGCGCCGCGCCGCCTCAACTCAAACGCGGCCCGGTATTTTAATGACGCCCAAATGAAATATGTTAATGAAATCAGCCGGCGATTATTCAAAATAATTGCCACATGAAAGTGGACTATAATTATTGTGTGAAAAACCTAGCATTAAATTAGACGCTGGATCTTTACAGGAGGCGAGCGGGCCGCGGCAGACGGACGCGACCATTAATGCAACAATAAAGTATTAAAATGAATATAATTTGCATAAGCTAACACGGCGCGGCCCGCGGAACCCAATCTCTAACATCTTCATTCGAGGCTATATGTTATTTCAGATAACACTGACACGAGCCATCACAACATTTATATTCAAATTTGCATGATTTCAAATCAGATTACGTCCGAGATTGATGAGCTTCCTACGGCAGGTGAATCTTTAAAATTGCTTATGCTGGAGAGAGTTTATGCTCCTATTATAGTTATCATTTGGAGGCAACAACGCACAGCGCCGTCGACCGGTACCGCATATTGGTTTTTGTTCAGGTCTAAATGGTCTAAAGGGTCAGGCGGGAAAGGGAAAATCGCGTGATCCGCGCAGTATTTTTGGAACAAATTTGTCCGTTTTTGTGGCAAATTAGCGTCACGGAAGCGCAAATGAACGCAACAAATGCCAAACGAACGAAAACGTGGCCGAGGAGGCCGCGCGCAAAGGTCACGCAGAAATTGGAGCATAAAAACACGTAAGAGGGCTACTTGTTGTTGTGGCGGGAGCGGATTGGCGGCGGTGCGCAGCGGCGCTGGCGTGCGTGCGCGTGCCAAAGTTCACGTCGCTCCCAGGCGCCGGTGGAGGCGGACGCGGACGCGGAGGCGGACGCGCACGCGGAGGCGGACGCGCACGCGGAGGCGGACGCGGCGGAGGGTGCCGGACGGAATCGTCGTTTGGACGTGGGCGCCTTATTTCGAGGCCATTAGCGCGGCATTACTTACCAATTCAATTGTAATTTCATTATAATTTGATTGGGTTGTAATAGGCTCGTTAGAGCGGAGCCGTTGTTTTGGTGTTATAATGGAGACATTTCGTCTCCGTGTCTTCGGGGCTCCCGGTAATCACGGCGTTAGTGCGGGCTATTGGTATTCACATTGTTACCACTGCGCTTTTTTACATTTGGGTTTTAGGTACTAAGAAATAGGTGGAAAGCAACAATCCAAGTTCTGAAATCAGTTTTCTCATTCATTAATTCATTACAACGCCGGCTGCGTTTCGGTAATTATTTTGAAGCGACCAAATAACTCCTAGTATTAAAGGCTAGCACTATAAATATTAAAGTATTTATCAATATTAGTATTCTGGGTGGAGGAGAACTATTAATTTCGTATTTGATTCTCAAATCGATTCAGGTCTCGTTGTATGTTGTGATAAAGTTTCCCGAATATTTATCAACTGTTCATTGTCATCGTTCTTATATATTCTTCCTTGGTGAATGGAATTCTATAATGGCAATTGAATATCCTGGGATCACTCCATGAGAATTTCTATTAATTTTCCAACAAAACGCACTATACTATTATCAGCCAGTGCCAACTCAACACGCGATATACTCATAACCAGTTTTATAGTTTTTTTTTCACACCTTCTTTGAAGCCACTGTTACTCGATGCCGATAGGCCTGAACTAAACCGATTTCTTCATCTAAAATAACTTACCTACATTCTTGGGTTACAATACTTCAGGCTAAAGAGCGCCCGTATTTGAATTAGAAGCCACTTAATAAAACTGAACACATGATTATAGTCTTGTCAATTAAAATGGACTAATTAAACAACTCTGAGGCCTATATGTCAATAAATTTTTCATGTGCTATTGTTGATAAACATCTTACCCTAAATAATCTTTAAAGTGTAGAAAAGCGTGTAAAAACTACCTAATACAACATACAACAAAATTTTTGAAAATTTCTTCGGTACAACAATGAATACTTAGAGTAATGAACAAAATGTCCATGATGTTCTTATTTCACATTATATCTTCATGCAAATTAACCAAACAGGTACAAATAAATAGACTTAATTCTTAATAAAAATTTGGCAAATAATCAAAGGCTATTTATAATAACTTTGAAAATATATTTAAATGAACTACCACTAGTTAAATAATTTAAATATTTCTATCTACGTGTCTTCTTTTAGCAATTACAATTCGTTATCAATATTACTGTTATAATATACGATGAGTGAAAATGTTTCAGTTAAAGGTAAGTTATTAAGTTAGTTAAGGGCAAAGTAAATATAAATCATAGAGTTATGACATTAAAGTATATTATGCTGCAAAATTAATTAATTTTGCAACATAATTTTTCATAACCTACGGACGACAAAAAGAACTAACAAAAGTTCTCAATGTAGAGTTGCCGTCGGGCCGTGTCCGTGAAAGATGCTCAGTTGGATAAGAAAGTGGCTCGTTGGACCAATCGGTAAAGAAGACATTAGCAGTGGTCGCTCTGGACGTGTCGCCATGAGACCGTGTGACGTATCAATTAATTAAAACACATGAGAGTGTTGAGAGATCGGGTCGGTCGGGAGCCCATTCCATCTGCGGGACGGGGCTCTCCTTTGATGGGCCAAATTGAATGGCGCCACCGGAGCCTCTCCACTTCACAATAAAGAGATGAAGTGCATTCGGGGCGTGTCAAAGGAATCGTTTTGCAGCGGGCGCACGACAAAGGGGCCCGCGGAGAGAGTTAATATCTTGGCAGGGGTCGCAACCCTTGCTCTACCCGCGCGGACCTGCTTCGGGATTAAGCTCTGATAACTTGTTGACACGTCTTTATGTGCCGGAGGTGAGGGGGTGCGTTCGACACTAAATGCCGACTTGTAAATATTGTTAGCGCAACTCCTTACGAGAAGTCTGGCCCGTCGGCGCGGGGAATGTTTGCGCGCACAGAGAACACTTAGGAGGCATAGCCGCGGTTTAGGTGAACTTGTAAAATGCGGAGAGAAGCGGTCGCCGTAGAGTTAGTTTATGAGGACTTACTGATATAGAAGAGGAGTGGAGCGGCCGAGATTCTTGACGAGGAAACACAAAACTCTACTTACTGTTCCCGAGCGGATCGCGAGCCGCTAGTGACGATAACGTTTATCAGAGTATATGTATATATATATATATGTAGTATGTACGTGGGATTGCATCGGTCGAGTCGGAGAACGAGCAGGGAGCCGAGCACAGTGCACAGAGGGCCGGGGCCGGGGCGGGTGCGCGTGGGCAGCCGCTACTGACCGTGGGCGAGGCGGGCGGGCGGCCAGGCGGGCGGGTCGCGCAGGCGCAGCGAGCAGTCGAGCGGCTGGTCGCGCGGGTCGCGCAGCGCCAGCGCGGGCATGGCGCGGCCGCGGCCAACGGAGCTGGGGCGCGCCGTCTCGACGAGCGCGCGACGTCCGCCCGGGAAGCGCGCGAGCGAGGCACTGCCGCGCGGCCCGCGCTTTTTTCACCGGCCTTTTTTTGGCCGCGGCGGCGCGGGGCCGGCCTCGCGCGGCCAATCGCTGCCGGCCGCCCACCGCCGCCCGCCCCCGCCCCCGCCGCCGCCGCTGCCACCGGGACCCCCTCCCCCACGCCACCCGCTCCTATTTACGTGCCGTATATTAAAAGGGTTTTCCGCGGCCCGTTATGGATTTTCCCGGCGCTTTACATACGACCGCTGGCTCGAGCGCCGACTGAAATTCAGCAGACCGTACGACCCCCCCCCCCCCGGGGTCGGAACATTCCACCAGAACGCTTCAGGAAAAATTCTGTTTCGATTGATACCATTGCCATCAGTAAACTATCTCTATCAGTAAAGCCAAATATTTAATCACAATTTTCAAAATTACATCATTTCATGAGCTCCAAAAGTAGACAATGTGAAATGTTCATAAATATTTTGCATACGGTAGTTACGCAGAAAACAGCAACCCCAATTTTGAGGTGTCTTTATTTGTTCATCTCATTACTACTTGAATAAAGTATGTACAACGGCAATCCATTGCAAGTAAACCTGCTTAGTATTATTATTAAAATTATTTCAGATCAACATATTATCCTGACTGTATATTTCGATAAAAATACAGTAATGTAGTATGTTTATTTGTTTGCTATGTCGATCAAAATTACTGCCCCTTGTTCTTTATTACTCTACACTCTTGCTGTACTTCCAAGTCAGTGGACACAAAAAAGTTTATATTATTTATTTTGCTCATTCCAAGGATTAATGGACATAAAAATCTGCATATAATATAGACCAGTACAAAAAAGACCCATACAAATATTAATTCTTTTATTAATATTATTATTTTAAAATTAAAAAAAATCTGTATGAATCTGGCAGTAGCAACGGTAAGTGCTGATGCAGAATATGCCGTATTGCTAAACATTTTCATCCACTTTTCATTCCTCACTAGTTTAACAGACATTTGCAATGCTTCTTTGACTAGTCTTTTTAATTAAGATTTGTGATTTGTGAAAGTTATATAACTGTATTCATTTGTTCTCGTAAGATATTTTGTTTTAACAAGTCTTATCCTAGGTGGTACCAAAGCTTCTCAGCGTTCCGTTGTATATGATACAGTCTCTTTTTTAGGTAAGATACATGATAGTGGTAGAGCTTTAGTTAGAACCAATTACTATAAAAAGATAGACGTGGACTTATTATAAGGATTATAGAACAAGGAATGGATTATGGAAGCCGTTGAGATTTTTCGTTTAAGAATATTTTTTGTCAACTTGTAAAATAATTTAAAACCACAGAGATTATTTTCTTGTAATTATAAAAACTTTTCATGCACAACAAATATGTTTTGTTTAATTAGTTGCATTATGATAAACGTATGTAAGAAAATAAAATGTAACAACAAACGAAGTAAAAAAAAAATAAATATCAGCCTATACAGGTCCCACTGCTGGGCAAAGGCCTCTAATGTACAGTGGGCATTCGGGCATAGTCCACCGCGCGGCCCCACTGGAAATATTTTTTTATTATTATTTCGAAAATATACTGGTTTCCTCACGACGTTTTCATTCCCCGCCGAGCACGTAATAATTCAGCACTTAAGATTAAAAATTTCATTGGTGCCGGCACCGGGGATCGAACTCAGGTTGCTCGAGTATACTGAATTAAAGGCGAGCACCCGCACACTGGACTGACACGGCCACAAAGCTTTTAAAAACGCTTTTAGATAAGAGTAGAATTCCTTACTTCCGGCGAAGAAAACTGGTCAAAATAACAGCGTATTAAGAAGATTTTCAATTTGTTTGCTAGTCAGGAGTTAACGACGTTATAAGGGTAGTTTTAGGCTATAATTGCACTATGGTTATAAAAAAAGAAATTTAAAATTGTGTATTATAAATCTTTCAACAAAATGCCTATTTAGTTAAGCTGTTAGGATATTAAAGGTGTGAATATAAAGAGTATAAACCATCTTTCGTTTCTTTTTATATCTTTAGTTTCTTTTTATTTTTTTAGTTACGTACCAAAGTGGATAAATAAAAAGTTACTAGGTTTGAATATGTTTTAAATTATAACATATTAAATTATAACATAAAAATAACGCGTAAGATTATTACCAAGAAATTAACTAGCAATATTACACTCATGACATACTATTACACATATTACACTCATCTCACATATTATGTGTGAATCGAACCCATCAAACGGGACAACTATTTGTGTGACCCACAGACAATTGTTTTGCATCTATTAAATGAAACTAGTTTACAGATTTTATCGCGTTTTTATTTTGATGTCAACTTCCGGACGTTTCGAACCGTTTCCAGCGTTCATGGTCACGGGACAGAATCTTTGGATCTGCTAGTGGGTCTACGTGAAATTTATGTTTTCTGAAACATCATTACAACACATGATAATGTTATGCTACTGTACGGGCAATATTTTTTGATAAGAACAAAATGACCTAGTGTCGTCCGAATTCAACGCCTTCGTGGCCGTCTATCTTGGTGATGACTGTACCGACGTGTCCAATGCCAAATGCGAAAACATAATGGAACTGCTAATGGGTCGATTTATAATGGTGTGCTCAAGAAAAAACTAAACGTTAGCGTCGTGTCGGACGGACCGATAAATATTTGAATGTGATCGTGCATATTCGTCCCGACATTCAAATGCTGAGCGCCATTGTGCTCGCGGAGTACCGTTTGACCCTGGCGTTTGGCGCGCACCAAAAGGTCTGTCGATAAAGGGCCAATATGCGCCGCGCTCCTGCCAGTGGGCGCTTACGCGTGCGGCGTAAGGTCCACAGTGGCGCGGACGGCGCGGGGACAATGTGCGTGAAATATGGGTCAGGCGAGAGCGGCGAGGCCGTTGTTTGCGGCGACATCTGCCGCCCCCGCACCTGGACCTAGCACACGATCCACCGGCAATCCACCCCGCCCCCCGCCACCCCCTTTCCTTGGGGTGCCCCGTCAGCGACACACGAAAATACGCAACGAGATGCAGATTTAGGACACTATTGATGTCCCATAATAAGCATTGCCAAAATCACGTCATCTGAATTCTTTGTTTCCCTAACTGGCCAAACGTATCTGATATTCATATTTTTTATTTGTTTACGGGAAATCAATATGATGACAGTCACATTGTAACTTTAAGATAATAGTCCCTACTGAAAAACTATTATTGAAAAAATATATCCTTCGAGGTTTAATACGTTTAGTTGTACACCACAAAAATATAATGGGCATGCATTCTTACTCGTGTTACTAAATCGCAACAGCACGGATATGTGTGATTTTCTTGGGGTCCCTTACTGCGGAACGCGCTAAAGTTACCACGAGTCTTCTAACCGATACTGGGTGCGTAGATTCTATTCCAACGCAATCCATTACCACAAAGCTTAGAAGAAAGATTAGCCCCAGTTTTTTCTCGAAGACAAGGCACTAAAGTGAGAAATCGATTGTCCAGAACAAGTCGGCGTCGTTCCGATATTGAAACTATCGAAGAGTCTGAAGGGGCCTCTCCGATCCTCGAGGTCTCCCAATAATACACCTTACGAAACAACTCCTCCATTGACTGAACTCGATACGAACTTGTCTTATTAAAGAACGTATTTTCGAAAATGGAGAGTATCATAATATTTGAGTAATTCTCTTTTCATGGTTATTTATATAAAAACAAGCATACAGAGGTTTCTGCTTAAACGCGGGAAAAACTGCAGAGGCTGATAAAAAGGAGTGGCGTAGGAAGATTAATTGTCCGTCCGTACGTGCCCCGAACGCCCCGCCGTTCCCGCGCACAACAAAGCGTTTCAAACAAAACAAGAAATTAATATCAGTTAATTCAGAGACGCTCAGCGTCGAATGGGAGAAACGTGAAGCCAACGAGTGGCGACCGACGCGATGACCTTTGAACTATGCACTTATTTATTTTATTTATTCTTTATTTCAAATACCTCGATTAAATTTTACAAAGGACAAACTCCATGGTCAACCTTGGTTCTCAGTCAATTACATGAGTCGTCACAATTTTATGTTCATGATGTTGTTGCAATGTAAGATATCCTTAACCTTTGTGAATACTTAAAATTTTTAAGTCACCAAATTACATCGTATTTTTAACGAATTGTAGCCACTTGAATTAAAATGCACTTTTGTATCAAAATTGTTTCTGCAGCGATGCGGAAAGAAAACTAGAAATAATTGAGATATCATCATCGGTTCCCTGTCGACGATTTCTTGCTCTTACCAATAACGAGTCCATGGGGGGAGTCAATTAAGGACGCGTGTTCCCTACACGGTATCGATGCCCACTTGATGTTCCGTATTTACGGAGTTTAATATTAGCCACATTTGCCAAGGAAACGAAGCGGTCCACAGGTGCAATAAGCAACGACGTGATTAGTTGCGCTCGGGCCGAAAGAAGCGGCCAAAGGTGTTTAGATAGGCAGCTGCCGTTAAGGGATAATGGGTCATTGTGCGGGCACAAGGCACGCGCGGCCACCGAGTGGTTTATTGGGCTGATTTCGGACACAGGTGGTCAGCGGCGACCACGGCTACGGCCCGGAAACCAACCGAGAACGACCTTGTTAATCGATGAGTATTTGTAATTTAGGTAGTGGCAAACAAGAACCGTGCATTTATGTCTCTGTACAGTATTCTATAGGAAGGCGAATGACTTAATAAATATTCAATGTAAAGCAATGCTCTGGTACTATCATAGATCATACAGTTGATACGATTAAAATGAAATTATAACTGAACTGATAAAAGTGTACGTTGGTCCTCCGCGGCACCAGTACATGTAACGCTTCACACGTATGTAGAGGCCAGAGACTTCGACAACCGCTCGACCGACCATTGAGATATGGGCGTCCGAAGCGAAATCACTATATCTGCGGTTACAAGGGCGCTTGAAATGAATGACTCAGAGCCGGGTGCTATCAGCGGCTCTTTCTTCGCGAAAAAACCTCAACGCGTCGTTAGTATAATGCTGGGCTTTCCTTCGCCGCGACAAATAAGGCATACGACTCTATGATTGCTCTCCAGCGTTCTCACGTCGGTGTTGCCGACTGCGAAATGTTAAACGGTTTAAGTTTTTCCCCCATGTCGCATTGAAGCATTTTATTTCCCGGAATGGAATGGCAACCGAGTGATCATAATCAATAATCATATCAAAGCAATCTTTGATAAAGCATTTTACAATGCAGAAGTAGTATAGATTATAAGTCGGAGTAGTTGTGTTGCAGTGAAAAAAATTACATGTTCGTGGTATGAAGTAGTTTTGAATACTTCTTAACCATGAGTATAATGTGTAACTATTGAATGTTAAATAAGACAGACTCATTACTATTCGCCATCTCGGTACATATATATATATATATATATATATATATATATATATAAAATAAAATGTAATATTAAAAAAATAGTAAATGAACGTTTGGCTTGGAAAGGCTACTATCATATTAATGATTATTTAAATGATAACACACTCTGGTAATGAACTGATCGCTCCAGGCTCTTTCAATCAGAGTCCTTATATTGTATTTTTAATGATTTCATGTCAAACTGCTTATATAAAAAAAATAAAATAAAAAAAAAGCCCGCTGAGTTTCTTTCGCCGGTTCTTCTCAGTACGCTGGATTTCTTTTCCGAACCGGTGGTAGTGTTTTGACTATCAATAAGCAAGTGTAATGCTCCTATGTTGAATAAAGACATTGATTTTGATTTTGATTTTATAACAATAGACTATGCATGTCTTTCTATTTAAACTTATTCCTAATTTTAAACGACGAATTTCGTCTCCCAATGACCTTAGGAACAGCCCGAAACATCCCTGTGTACCGGCTGTGCCATGTTCAAAACGTGTGAAATTTTAGTTTAAATAAACTGCCAATAATATCTATCTCATCGAAATCAGTTCAAGTTTGTTTTACCTGGTCATAGAAAAATTTGAATTCGATTGTAGAGTTTTTTATGGCAGGATGAGCCTTACATGGTGATTGATGGGATATTTACGGTTGCGCCGGACTTGAGGTGGCCGAGCGCTCGGGGCCCCTATTCTGAACCTTGGGCCGGACCTCGGCTCGATCGGTAGCTATTATCTGACTGGAAGAATTTCTTGAATTTCTAGATCTAACATTACGACCACTTAGGAAAGCATTGGCGCTGGGAGAAGAAGTCGCGGAAGAAATTCCAACAACGCTTCTATCATTAACGGGGGAAAACTTGCCAGGAACGTGGCGGAATTTAATATATGTGTGATCTGCTGTGTTTGCGTAATTGTATTATCCTGTCGATGGCGATAGTCGTCTTATAGTCAAGGAAATCGAGGACGTGTCGTGGTCTGCGCTATTTGCGACGGAACGAACCTTGTGATAGGGGTCTGTAGGTGACGGCATCTAGTCGTAGGTGCCGTCACCTAATGAGAAGTTTTTTTTTTTGGGCTGGATGAGCCACTGTTGGCCTTAGGGGCCTTTACAGTTCCGACGGGCTTGAGGTGGCCTGGCGCACGAGGCGCCTAGCCTGAACCTCGGCGTACTATTATTACGCGTATGAGAAGTGTTTAGTTAGTGCGGTATAAGCACGTGCATGGTGCGACTACTAGTCACCTGCGCGCGGCGGGCACTCGCTGCGCAGCAGCCGCTGCAGCCGCGAGGCTGGGTAGTGCAGCCACGCGCGGGACTCGCTCGTTCGCTGAAAACAATAAGCATAGGTTAAAATTCAAGTTTAAAAGGCGGTGATATAAAAATAAAAGCAAAACTCACTCTAATCACTTCATCTTTATTTATGAAATAGATCCCACGAGAAACACGAAGCCTACATAAGGGCTAGATCTTATCGCCCTCATTAAAACCCATTGAAAAAAAGTACCGTGGCGCGCGCTGGCTAAGTCCTATACTTCTTTGTCGCCACGCGTCTTACGTTTCTTGCAACTGTTGGTGCTAAGCCGGTCGAACGGTGGCCGTCGGACGGTGACCACCGCTCGAGGCGGGCGACGTGTGGCGGGCGGCGGGCGGCGTTGCTACGCTCGCGGGAGGGCGTGGCGTCGCCGCCGTCTCGCTCACTAATGTATGCACGTTTCCCGAGCGCCGCGTTTTTTATCGCAGTCGCGCGCCGCATTAGAATTTCCAGGCGAGAAAATCTCACACTCGGCACGTAGTGTACGGGAAAATGTGCCGTGGCGCCGGGCCCGAGGAGCGGGAGTGCCGCGGCACGCGCCCCGAGGCGGGTCGCTGCGAATTCGGGGCCCTGAAGGGGGGCGCGGGGAGTCAGGCGGCGGATGCGAAACACCGTCACTGCGAATTGTACATGGAATTAAAGTGTACGTTGGTCCTCCGCAGCACCAGTACATGTAACGCTTTACATGTACCTAGAGGCTAGAGACATCAGCAAACTACCAGTAATAGATTAATTTCATATTTATGTAGATGCTGACTACACAGATGATCTCTTTTAAACAAATGGTCCCTAAAATATGGTAAACCCTTATTTCACAATATTCCGAGCTGAAACTGTACGCCAAGCAAATGGGTAGTGGCTTATTTTTCACGTCAATTTAAATTCCAGTGGCCGGGTGGGTGCGGTATTCCCGCTATCGGCCGTCTGCAGACTAATGCAATCATCTCGCTCCACTCGGCCCGCACTCGGCGCTCTCGCCGCTCGCGCCCATTCTCCTCGCTCCGCGCTCGCCGCTTATCTAATATGCACACTACACGGGCTCCGCTCGGCCCAAAGGCGCGTGTAATCGCGCGGCCAGCGTGCCGCTCGGGACGCCTCGCTCTCTCATCGGCCCACAGCCCAGACCTGCACTCGGATCTCACTACTGTAATGGCATACGTCACACCCGAACCGTCAGATAAATTAAGATGATAATAATCAACACGTGTAAATAAAATATATCATATCTAAGCATGCGAATATACAAATATATGACGAGTTAAATCATACGTACTGGTTTCGCTCACAAAATGAAATGGTGCGGGATACATTTGTAGCACAATAGGCAACTCGCAAAGCGCAAGCGATCAACCCCCATCGAATCTGCTAAACTTCTACACCACGATTCGAGTTATGTCTTCGAACTTTTATTTGGAATATAAGAATTTTCTAGGGCTTAAAAGAATTTCGTACAAAATTAGTACTTTTTATTTCAGTACTGCGCCTTTCGATCCTTATCCCTGTAGAATAAGTGAATGAGCATTTACCTGACCCGGTGGGAGTTCAGACTTACATACTACGTGTGGTGTCATCGAAACTCCCAACGATTTTCTGTACACTTAGTGAGATACAACAGTCTGAAGTAGGATACAATCTGTCCGGCGGTGCCGAAATATGAAAATCTGACTTCACTAGCAAAAGAGACTTTGACTACAATAGCAAAAGGGACATACGTCTACGTACAATGCGCACGTACTCGTATGTGCATAATTACGCTTAATGAACATTTTTTATAGATTTAAGCCTTTATTCAGACTGACAGTGAAATCTAAAAATGACACTAAAAAAAATAGGCAGTTGTTAATGTTAATTCGAACATCTTGTAGTTATAAAATTTAAAGTTTTTTATAGTGCTAAACTCTGCACTTAAGATTGAACATTAAAACATGTAGAAAAAGTACGAAAAGATTGTCGCCGCTCTGGGATCGAACCCACGTCTTCGGCATTCGCGGCCTGACGCTCTAGCCACTAAGTTTGTATGCTGGAAAGGATATAACCATAGATGCGCCAAGCATTGCTTCAAATGCTAAATAACAATGTAGAAAGAAGGCGTTAAGATTTTCGTCGCTGTGGCTATCAGCCGTTTAGCTCAGTGGCTAGAGCGTCAGGCCGCGAATGCCAAAGACGTTGGTTCGATTCCCACAGCGGCGACAACCTTTTCGTACTTTTTCTACATGTTTTAATCTTGTACTCATCTTGTGCGATTGGAAGCCTTCATTATCAATAACATGGATAGCTCAGGGGGCATTAGGTAATACTGTAGTATATTGCTTTCACTTAAACAACACTGAACAAATATCACTATTATTTAGTATAACAGCTAAGAGTACATAGAAATATTAGGAACAGGTGTGTAAGGATAGAGCATAACCGTTTAATCCTTTTTTTTTTCTTTCTTTTTTTTTTTTAAACATTGTCCTCACTTTAGAATAACATTATCCTGTGTTGCAAGGACGTTTTACAAACATAAATTTCACGCGGACAAACACCCAGATGCGAAACAACTATCTGTGGGTCACACAAATAGTTGTCCCGTGTGGGAATCGAACCCACGACCCCCGACGCCGAAGCCAATACCCTGGCAACTGCGCCACGGAGTCATCATTCAATCTATTTCAAATTAACAATAAGAAACGAATAATTAAAAACATTGTTACTTTGAATTGAATTAAATATACATTTGGGGCTACATACTTCGAGTTGATATAAAATTATCATGTTGCTAAACTGTGCTTTCCTGTCGCTGTAAAATGGCTACTGTCGTTGCTGTGAGAACCGTTACAATATGGACAGCGAATGTGTCAAACGAAAATACTCGCATTTGATTTAAAATATGTAGTGGCCCTTCGAGACAAATTTGCGCCGACAACCTGTCTTATCGCGCAACATTCACACAAAGCGGGAGCACCGAGATTAGTTCTTTTGGTTTTGTTCTGTCTTGCACAATTATCCTTCCATGTGTGGTGTAGAGGATATTAACTGTGCGAACATTCAAGTGAACACTTTTTATTATTACACGTCGACACTACGATAAGAATGTAACAACAGTGGTTAGTTCTAATCACAAACTGAAGGAATACATTCAAGCAAAAAGTTTATTAAGCATGACTTTATAGAACCACTTAACGCTGTTGTATCAACACTAATTAATGGATAGAAAGAAATAGCCGCGGACCTTGTTTACAGTTATATGAAGAAGTGGTAAAAAACTGGCAGTGGCACGGAGGGCAAGCGGCAAAGGTCACGTGGCAACGGCAGCCTCGTCCTTGACCGCGGCCGTTGGCACCGCCCACCCCCTGCGCACGGGAGAGAGCGCTCCTTGCACCGGCGGAAGGCCCGTGCCTTGTGGGAACCCAAAACGGGTTTCCGAAATGCGCAAATGTGGCCACGAACCGCACTAACGATCATCGACTGGACGCTTGCGATGAAGTCATTTCTTTATTTTGTTTTACTTTATCTAAAAATTTTGGGAAACTCACATCACAGCATAATTATATTATTGGGAAACGAATACAGAAGGACAATTAAAAATTTCCACATTAAAACAAGTATAGAATGACAATTAATATAAAATTTACAAAACAATTTATGTTACATTACATTAAATAGAGTAAATTAATCCATTTCAGCTACAGTCTCAGTCGCAATCGGAGTATATTTCAATAATTAGAATCTATTAAAGAAAGGTAAGTGCACTTTGCTTAGCCGGATGTTTATAAAACGGGTGCGACAAATGAAGTATTAATAGGAGCAGATCGAGTCTATGAATACATACTGTTTTACTGGAAATGTTATACTTGAATATTTGTCTCGCGTGTTAACTTTGTACATCAACGATTGTTTCGTGGAACGATCGAATAAAGACAAAAGTATTGCCAACAATATTCGTAATGGCTCATGTTCGGATGGCTCATTGGGAATAAATAATATTGATTATCCACCGCCCTTGGAGGCAGCGACGTAGCGATTCCGCTAACCGGCCGTAGCGACCACCTTATTGATACCTGCCACGTCCACACCATACGAAATAAATGCGCGCTCGGTTCCTGGATTAGTCAAAACTATTCACGATAATTTATGGAGCGTTTGGAATTGAAGTCACGCCTTCCGTTCGGGGAACAGGTGCCGCTAATTAATTCAACTCACCTCGGCCTTCGTCGCGCCTTCCACCCACACGATCTATTTTACTATCTCTACACTGATCTCACCGCAATCGATCAGTCAATTGCCAAGAATAGTTACATATCATCAACTACTACTAACTACATAATTACATGTCTACGTCTTTTTTTACAATATGACAGATATTACTCTGAACAACGACGACAGTGTAAGGGTCACAAATGTCGCCTTAACACAGCGTGTATATCTTTCACCAGAACTTACGAAAAATCGTCTGGTAGGTAGACAAAAACCTCTCATATGTTTAAATATGCTAGTAGATGAGATTTCGTTTTTAGTTTGGATTCGGACCGGGGAGACCGATCTACTTTGGGGCATGAACATGGCTATCAGTGTTGCTGCTGGTATCTGTCGCATCAATCGAGCGGGCACTGCGAGTGGGGGAGATGGTATCGCGAGGCGGCCGGTCAGGTGGGCAGTTGGGACAGCGCCGCGGGCAGCGTATAAATCACGGCTCGGCGATGCAGCCGCGGCGCGGGCGGACGTAGTAGGCCTGCGATCGGTATGGGCAGCGCGTGCCTCCATTACAATGGAGGCGTCGCGGCGGCGCATGGCAAGCAGGCCTTCGGGGAAGGAAGCTCCTCGGAACCGCGCACCTGCCGGTCGCCTATCTGGCTCCAGATACCTGTTCATCGCTGAATCATTGACGTCCACCAGTACACCACCCGATGGAAAACATCGCAATCACATAATACGTAGGAACATCTTTAATAATTGGATAGATTAATGTGGTTACAACTGTATGTGTATGTGTCTTATATAAAGACTATTAAGTGGATGTTGTACGAGAATGAATAACTATGATTTTTAGCGTACCAGGCTGTATTTCGTGAACGGTGATAATTAAAGGCCACCAGGCTGTATTTCGTGAACGGTGATAATTAAATAGTTGAACGTTTGCACAGATTATGTACTTCTGTTGCCGCTGTAAAAACAAATACTAAAAAAAATAAAGAAATATTTAAGTGGCTTAATGGGAGCACCCATACAACAGGCCAGATTTTTTGCCGTTTTTATAGATAACGCTTTTACAATAACAATAACGAACTTCTTCTTTTTTGTGAATAAAAAGAAGGTCGAAAACATTTCAAACTTTTTACGGCACTTCATAACTTTCATAACATCCCAAAACTGTCTATTCAAGAAATATTTTGAACTCATAATAAATCGACAAATTAACGAAGAGTACCTGTTGTAAAATAACTAAACACACTAATTTAGATCATAAACATGCATCGCTTACTATATGTCCGTAATAGTAAATGAACGGGGGAGAGTGGACAACGGGCGATTGGTGACTTGGCAAAGTTTAGGAAAAGAATAGTGGTATTTATGATACTCATTTTACAGTAGGTGCTGCACTTCGCATTTGCACAAGTAGATTCGACGGGTTCATCGCCGCTGCAACACTACTACAACTGTCTTGTCATTAATATTGATATACAAACTGTAAACAATCGTGGCCGAGTTAAATAACAGATTAATGCAACGGTCTCCTATTTGATTGAACCTCGGACTCCTCGGTTGTGACTTCAAATCTCAGTGGTGTTTATACCATACTTTTAATTTTGTAATTCGTTCTATAAAAAGTACGTCACGTCTCAAGCTTTTGTCGACATCTGTCGTGATCGAAAATTAGGCTTGTTTTAACACCAACCATTTTGATACGTAGTCTTTCCCACGTTGACGATTTTATACGATTCTCTGAATTGTATAGAAATTAAACTTTAAATGTATATTATTACTTATATAATGAAATTCAAAAATAATTGTTGTTGCGCAGTTGTGAAGAATTATATAGATGGCTCGTTATGCATTGGATGCATGGATGATGCAGGGTCCTACGTGCAAGCATACGGTCATGCATTGGAAAAGAGAAGGTTTGCACGAATCTTTGGAAGATATCGTATTATCCACCTTGACCTGGGAAGTAAGGCTCTTGGAGCTTTATAGCGTGGAATGAATTGGGAAGAAGAGTAGAGGTAGGGCCGACACGGAGCGCAAGCCCCGAGGTTTGAAACTGTTGAACGCTTTCGCTCCTTAACAGGCGAGATGACAGTCAATCCAAGCCGACTATCCTAGTCTGGCGCGAGTAATGTGAATGTGAAGCGCATTTACAACGCAGGATATAGTCTTGTTAGAGTAAGGGCAATGTTTTCTATAGCAAAATCTGTATTCTGCTTCCCGAACGCTCCTGAGCGAATGTTCTTTTACTGGGGGCAACAGGTTTTTTCTGCTTTTGGGATAAATTCAGACGATTTCACAAATATGTACGTTCTTGGCGCCAACTACGTTGGCATTTTCCTTTTTATCATAAGGACATTTTCTAGCCCGCTACAATATAAAGGCTATACATAGAGTCAAAATCTGTTTACCTTTAACATTTCTATAAATTAAGTATTTCCCTAGTGTGATTTTAGAATAATTAAAAACGCAAAACACTAATTTAAATTGTAAAAGACGTATTACATTTTAGACAATGTAAATAAATAAACAATAATTTTGAGTAATAAAATTTCTTTGAAAACTTCATAGGATTTAAATTTTAACATGTGCCTAAAAAAGCTATCGGACAGCTAGAAATTTGTTTTACAGAGATCAAATATTAGAATACTAAACATCATTGTTCTAACTTCACCAACGTCAATGACAAAACATGTGACATTAGCATGTCGGTGACGGAATAAGAATTACCTAACGTGCTTATAGAAGCATAAACTACAATAATAAAAAAAATTTGCTTGTCGAATGGGAGGTGTTTTTCTCTTTAATCTTTCTGCAGCAAAAAGCTATTCAGTAGCCGCATGTATCGACCCGAAGGCCGTACGGCCAATTTCGTTGGGCTCAATTAGTGTGCCCAAATCATTCCGTCCGTCGTTGTATGGCCAAAGCAGGCATGTCAAGGAAGCGCGATCGTTTCGCAACACGCGTGGCCCCTGTACACATAACAATGTGTCAATCATTGTGTATCCATATACATTCTGCTGTGTCTGTGTTATACATTTAACTGGAAGGCATCGTTAGCCATATTCATATTGTAATCTCTTTTTGCGAGACTGCATTATGATACGTTGAATTTACTATTCAACTCATGATATTATCATTAAAAATCATGACTGATTGAATTTGTAAAACACTCTAGATGCTCTCTTATTGCAGACATGCTGCAAATCAAACTTATATAACAATAACATGTAGTGTATAGAGCATACTAATAACATGCTTTATATGTATTTGTATCAAGAAGTGTCGAAAGACACGTGACACGCGTGCCCCGAATGATCTATACACTACAGTAAAAATATAATAAATATTAGATAGCGCGTACCGATTAGCGGAGCGCTGTCCTGGATAACGATAAATGAAATTGTGATTTTCAATACAATTTTATATCGCAATAAATTAATAAGTAATTAATATTCGCTCTATTAGCTCAGAATGATAACGTTCGCCGGGTGTGATATTCGAATTTAATCGAATACAATCAATTAGTAGAATAGAGGGGCCGTGGCTAGAAATCCGAAGCGAGCGCGGCGCTCGGCGTATGCGAGTCAGGCGCGGCGCAGGTGTGCGTTGCGCGCGCCGCATCTCAAGCGCGGAGCGGCGCGCCGCAGCAAGGCCTCGGCCAGCGGATGGACGAGCCGGTCCACGGTGCTGGGTCGCCGGCGGGGCCTCTGGGGGTGCATGTCGGCGACCAGCCCTGCCCGCACGGCGCGACCGCTTATTACAATAGTTATTAAAAAAATTAAAGCCTCTTCGTGGCGTAGTAATTGCCGTTTGATGAACGGTTTCATTCAGAACGGTAACAATTCCTCTACTGCTGATGGAGATTGATGAAGTTTGTGTATGTACTTCGGATCAACACTTGCAACCACTGAGGCTATTGTGTTTTTAGTAGTAATTAAGGAGCGAAGTCTTTGAACAACAGTGTTACCATGAAACTTTTGTTGCTCCACATTTTGCTGCGACTTATTTGAATGTACGTGATTGGGTTAAATATGTTTATCATTATCATTGAAATTTACATAATATAATTTAAAATGAGTATGAAGATTCTAAAATGTTACATGACCATTGAATCGGTAGAATGGGGAACAATGAAGATAAAAGATGGGGTGTGGTTGTTAGCGCTTGGCGCGGAGAGCGGACGCTAGGTGTCGCGACTGTTTGGCGACGCGCCAAATGGTGATTGGGGCCGATTCATGTGCAATCGTGAAGCAAATGAAAGCGGAAGTGAAAAGATATCTAACGTGTAATTCAAAAGAGCTTTTCATTACTACGACTTTTTGGAACGATTCAAAACTTTGCACTATGTAGATAATTTTAAAATGAAAACCAAATCTAAAGACATGCACTACTTTGTGCCGTGAGATCACCACACTCCGTCTCAGGTGTGTACGTGACCTTCGTTTTGGGGAATTCTGAAGTGGAGTAGGTAGTTCGGTGCGCTTTCGCGGTCACGTCCCGACGTTCGTAGCGCGCATGCATATTCATGGGGGAACGAGAGTCGATGGCAACGATCGCGCCATATCGCGTGGGAAGCTGCAACGCGCCGGAGATGAGAGATGCGCGCGCCTCCATCCGGCCGAGGTTGCGGCAGCCTCACCTCCGCCGCCGATGCTCGTGACGATTGCGCCGCCTGACGACTATCATACAGAGTCGCCGTTACGAGCGGCGATCAACGCATGCATTGCCCCGCCTATCAGATTTATTTAGAAAAATAAAAGAGAACAAGGATCGATTTTATGACTAGCAGTCTTTTTGATGATTCTCATGACTTATTATTTTAATATTATTTTTTGTTGCCTAAAGTTTGCAATTATATCATGCGATCTCGCGCGTAGCAATACCCGACATCGTCGCAAGAGGCTCACAAGAGGCATAGGTTTAAACAATGGCGAGGCGTGGGTTTGCATGGGAGCGCGCGGAAAGGCGTCGTTAGGCGGGCGGGCCCTCGGCCGCTGAGTTATGGGCCGAGCGCGAGATGCATCGCGCCGCGATAGCGCCGACACCCGGCGATGCCCGCCGCGATATCATATAATTAAGCGGCGCACGGCCGCGCGAAATATTACCATACACCGGTAGAGCACGGCGGACCCGCGTCGCGCCTCATCTGATAGCGCCCTCACCCCCTCGGAAGGCCCAAACGGCTGGCGCAGGCCGCGCTGCACAGTGATAGCCCCGCGAGGGCACCCGTTATCTATGGACGCTCTCATGGACGTTGAATACGTAGCAGATGGTCCACGCGAGAGCTCGTTTTAGCGAGTCATTTCAACATCTATTGGATTTTTTTTATAACGTTAACGGAATCGGGATTAGAGTTCAAGGATTTCCAGCGAAGCAACCCGAAGTCTGAGCTATTGGGAATGTTGACACATGATGCGCAATATCAAGTCCTACGATTGAAATTTCCGTTAACCTCCAAGAAGGGATGCGTCCGCATGAAGGTAATAATAATTATGTACGTTCATTATTTTAATTAAAAACGTAAGTTTTTTTTTGCATGAAACGGAAAATTTATAAGATTGCTAAGCCGATTTCAAATCATTTTTATTAACGTAAAGTAAAATATCATAAATAATTATTACTGAATAACAGCGATACATTACTTGAAATTAATGGCTTAGTTGAATGTTTCGTTCACTAATATTGTTAAATAATTCTGCAGGAACGGATGTTATTACTAAATTATTACATTTAAATTTCAGTTTCTGCCGTTTCGAAACGAGCGTCATTCGTGATCACCGGATAAAGGCCTTAGACGTGTTGATGTCACTTTTTAGCCGGGCTACTGTTGGTGATAATAAAATTAATTTTAGTCCCATCTACAAACAACAAGTGTAAGGTGTATAAATGGGAGTGTTATTCAAGTGTTTAATAATACTAACATGGACCAAATTGCGCCATGGGAAAATTTTGTCAAAGAAATTGAAGGAATCCACTGACACATTTCATTTGAATCCTTTGGTACACCAAATAAAACGTTAAAATAAATGTCCCCCATTAGTCTCCCTAGTCTCCGAAAAGCTATCAATGAACTACCCTAGTAAAGTAACAGTCTAAACAGCTGCGTAAAGGCCTCCTAAAGGGTACCAGGGCATACTCCACAACGCGGCCCCACTGCGGATTAGCGGACTTCACATTTCTTCGAAATATTTTTTTCGTTAATACGAAAATATGCAGGTTTCCTCACGATGTTTTCCTTCTCCGGCGAGCACGTGATAATTCAGCACTTAAAATTAACAATAACATTGGTGCCGGCACCGAGGATCGAACTTAGGTTGCTCGAATATATTGAATCAAAGGCGAGCGCCCTAACACTGCCATCAAATTAGTCTGTCTAACTAAATATACTATGAAGGCATGTGCTTCCCAAGGCATCCACGCCGTGGGTCCCGCAGATTTACATAATATATCGAAAGCAGATAAAGAATTCACTGCGTGCCTTGTGACCTAATTGGATGCTAATTCGGCGCAAGCAGTCGCTAATTCAGTTCCCCTGTCGCGGGCGTTTTATCACCGCTTAGCCGCCCATCCGCCGATTCCGCATATCGCTCATAATTAAACTGACGTAAATCTTTTACACCCGCGCGCTAATCAAAGCGGTGCAAGGAGTTCTAAAATAATCGCCGAGCTAACTTCAAACCTTCAACGGACGTTGGAAGCTTCTTTTTTAACTTCCTTTGTACGACCGTTGGCAGCCGTGGCCATAATTGCGCTCCCTATGCAAACTTGTAACATCGTTTCTTCTTCATATCCTTCAAACAATGGCTGCAATGATTTTAATTCAATTGGTGCTAACAATGACATGTACAAATGTAGAAATAAAATTATTTACATTCGCGACTTAAGAATCCTCATTAGTGATCTGTTGTAAGTGATCTTTGTTTTTATACGCGTTCAAGCCAAAAACATATCGCACCCATGTAAACCCATAATATTCATAAAACCGTGCAATTAGTTTAATTTATCGAGGAGTGCATCGATACATCTGCTATGAAATTCCGATGATATGATTGTGTAGCGAACATTTATTATGTATTACGTGCTATATCGAAGAAATAATTCTCACGAAATTGCTCGCGCCGTTGAAGCTAATTTCAATATAAAGTGCTTTGTGGTTTTATAAAAAGGCACCGACGATATCCGCCGCGCCGCTCTCGTGTATTGTTTCATTTCGACGGCGGGATGTGGAGTCGATTACCGGGATCGAACCCGCACCGCGCCGCCGCACGCCCGTATTCAAATCGTTGATGACGTGCGCGATAGCACTCACCGCCCCCCGCCCGCCGCCCGCACCCACAGAGCACCGCTGAACAACGCAGCACCGCAACATTCATACTTACTAATCATTTATCCCTTCTATCACACTTAGGCCGCATCACTATCGAGTACGACGTAAAAAGAACTAGCAAATTTGCCCACCTTGTTAACGGTTTCTTTACTACTATTCGCGTCATCATCTATTTAACAGATAATAATCTAAACGCTGACAGACCCTTAACCGGTCTAAGCACGGTGCAACTCGATGCGGGAATTAAACTTTCGACCCTCGGGTCGTAAATCGTTTGTCAATTTGTGGCCGCGAACTGGCGGCGATCGCACCGCGGGATCGATTTGGCCCGAGTGGTTCTGCGGCGTGTGCGCGCGCTCTGTGGCGATGCCGATCGCCCTGATTGCGGCTAAGTGGTGGGATTATGCAGGTTGCGTTGCGTTGCCACAGGTGCGCGGGCGTCACGGCGCTAACGACATGCGCCACTTAAGCCAGATGCTTCATTATCGCGCGCATAATTGCCATTTCGGGCGCAATTACAATTTCATTATCTCCGTTTGACGACTGCATTGCCACGAATTATCCCGCTAGAATTGGCCGCGATATGATATTGCCACATTTTGCGAACGTCGCGGGCATTTCGGACTTAATGCCGAAAGCGGTAAAACGCTCTCGTTGAGCTTTCAGAAATTAATGTTTCGTGAGATAATTTATCGCGCTCGTATTGAATTAAGTGCGGCCACGGAACGAAATTAGCAATTTGCTTTTAAATATATGTGCATGAGAATATATTACAGGTGAGAAAAAATTTAATTAATAACTAATGAAACATCGATCAAGTGGCGAGCAATGGCAATATATTCCGTCCGTGCCAAGTGATTGATCATTTGATTTGTGCACATTTTTCTGTAACTACATTTAAGTCCGCGATTGCTACAACGATGTAAACATCACGAATACTGCATTGAGTATTGGTTAACACAAGCTATAATTACCTACAATCTTACCTCTTCTCTATTGTGTGCCTACCTGTTTTTATCAATGGCCGTTTTTACACACTTGCATTTAGAACTCTATAAAAGTTGCTGATACTTTAAATCGGATATGGACAACGTTATTAATGTATTATCTTTTTTATTGCATGAAATGTTAATTTTGTGTAGGTTTTAGTGAACTTTCACTCATTCATTGAGTTATTGTAAGTTTACTGGTCGTACGCTGATGTCTTTTTGAGTGAATTCTAATCGTGGATGTAACTTCAAGTATAACATATCACCCATATTGGTGACAAAGTATTCGAGCGGTAATACACTTACTCACAGCAATTGTCTAATCTATGAGATTTGTTTGCGTTTCGTTTCCGTATCATAAATTTCAGCATAGAAAAGATATTAGATTCGTTGCCAAGGGGTGTCACCGCACCGGGTTCCCCAGCGCACGCAGTCCACAAAACACAACAGAAGCTGCACTTGGGCTTGGCACCGAACGCATTTTATTGCGAACGTAACAGTTCCGTCGCGAGGGCCAGCTAGATAAGAGTAATGCCAACTGTCGCGGAGTGCGGCGCGACGGCCCGGAGGTGTCCGATAAAAAAGCGTCAAGTAATTACGATAGCGCTCGAAAAAACGGCGATAAAGGGGCGCATTAAGCGGCGTGCCGGTCGCTCGGTGCCGCAGGCGCTCCGTTTCACGCGCATCTGTCGCGAAACTCCCGCATCGGCGGCCCACCTTCGCACCTCCGACCGCTCAGTTGCACAAAACATCGCCTCGAAAAATTAGGGCACACGTTTATTTCCAATAGATGGCAACTGATCAAGTGTTAGCGGAACACCCGATGCTTCTTAGTGAGGAATCGATTCATGGACATTCGCGAGAGCGTGTCGAAAGTTACCCTCCCGGTAAGGGTTAGCTCACCCACCAGACGCAAAATCGATTTGAGATTTGCTAATCTTCTTTGAGGCTCTGATACTTCTAAGATGAAGCTGGCCTGTTCGTAAGAAGTTATTTACTTTTGTTCTTTTGCCGCAAATGTATCACCAAAATTATGATTTTTAATTGTTTGCTGCTTTCACAAATGTAATTGGATACGGGGCGCCCTGCATTTCCTTGACTAAACGGGGCGTCTCGATTATAGTCGCCATTAGGATTATTTGTGGTCAGTATAGTTATGTCTGGAAGTGTGCGTGTTTATTCTTTTAATTATACGGAAGCTTGAACATGACTACTATTAACTAGTAATCTTAGTCGAGGACGATATATTTCATGGGGATGATTGAAATGGACGAATTAAATTAACGCTAACAATTACCTCCCGCTCATTCGTCCACCTGCGTTATTATTATTATGGGCGACGGGACTCAACTCGCCTTGAATATTAAGTAGATTAAGTAACGTTTCATATTTTTGTTTAGTATCTTGTGTGGGTCTGTATTAAGATATAAATAAGAGAAATAACTGTTATATAGAAACCAATGAACATATTAATAACCTTAACATGTTATATACCCTTAAATACCTATGACTTATAACTACTGCAGAACTTTTGTATAAAAAAAATGTAATATATCACCCAAATTCATGTCTATTAATATTGTAATAAATTTGGACAAACTGTGCATAATGGAAGAACAAATCTATAACTCCACACTAACGACACATGTTTTATTTTATTGAAAAATGTGAACAACAACACTTCTTTCATGACTATCTGGTTCATATTATTTGTCCAACAGCTTAAATCGTATTCAGGGGAAGTCGTTATATTAGGCAACAGTATCTTTACAATTGTGATTGAGCGTCCGACATCAAATGGTTTAAGGAAAGCGGCTTCTTAATTAGATGAGAGAAGACCTTGAAGCGGATTAAGCGCCGAGCGGTCAGCCTCTGCGGACGCCTCAATTGCGCGTGGCGGTGGCGGTGGCGGTGGCGGTGGCGGTGGCGGTGGCGGTGGCGGTGGCGGTGGCGGGGGCGGTAGCGGTAGCGGTGGCGGTGGCGGTGGTGCGGCCGGTGCCGGCAATTGGCGGCGCGCCTCTATTAATTTGTACGCAATTTGCGACGGGTGGCGAGGCGACGGCCGAGAGTGGCGCGGGAACGTCCGCATAGAGGCCACTGCCACGGCCGCTGGTGGCTCTCGCATGATTGAGTAGTGCCGTTCCATAACACTGCAATTTACCACCAGCGAAGACAAAAAACGAACACCAGCAGGCTCGTTTTAGTCAGTTGTTGCGCAATCCGCCGCCGCCTTGTACCGACCTTGTAATTTGGGTCACAAGTTTGTGATATAAAATCTCTTGACAGATTTTCTACTTATTTCATGAATTAATTTCTAAATAATTTAATAATGGCTATTTATTAAGATTTATGTGACTTGAACCATTAAAATCAAAACTGAAGCTAATTAAGGGTTAAACTGATTCCTAAGGAAATCAGAGCGGTTCAATTATACTATAGTCCGGCGAAGTATCGTATCAAAATCGGTAAAAAAAAACTCTGCGCATTTTTTTTCTTTCCTAGTGTCTGAAGGTTTACTTGTTGAAAGTAGTAAAATATGTTATAGAATGGGGTATATTTTCTAATTGCGTATACACAGTCGTATCTTAAAATTTGGCATAATTTTTACTTAGATATCTCTACCCACTGTGGCCACACTATCCACGGTGACAGATAAACGGCCGTGGTCATATAGAAATTTGATTTTGCCCATTGCATTATGTAACCCCAAAAAGTGTCTCGTTTGCGAGCCGCTGCACTTCCGCCTTCGACACCAGAAACGGCGGACGCGAACAGATCGTATCCTTGCCCCCGCCCGCGGCGCAATTACGGCGCGACAGCTGCGCAGCATTGTATGCAAATGGGCGACACCTCGCAGCGCCATTAGCGAGGTCGCGGACAGTACCGCATGCAAATAACGTCATAATAAAGCGACGGCCTGTCGCAGCGACAAGTGCAGCACGGGGCCAAGCTTGCCACATTAGCCACAAGGTAAACCGACGAAGCTTTGGATATCGTCAATCTCTGGCGGGACCGTCGGGCCCTGTCGAGCAATAAAACATAATTGAACACGACAAGAGCCCCCCAATAAGCGAAATCAGATATTGGCGCAGAACAAAGCGCTGGCCCGATCTATTAAAATTATCGTTTCGCGCGCGCTGGAAGAAAAATTGATAAGGCGCATTTATATTCGCGCGGTATGAATGGCGTCGCGCGCGGCCAATGCGGTGCCAATTACCGGCGCACTATCTGATACCGCTAACGAGGCGATCCTATCTGTCCCCGCTACCGGCGGTGCACATTCAAATTCCTATAGTCGATGGCCGACACCCCCGCTCTCGGATCGGCCGCGGCGCGCTCCAAAAGGGACCCTAAGTCGTGGGGCGTTCGGTGCTCTTTGGCGTGCGGCGGGCGCAGGCCGCTTTGCATGATGAACGCAGCGGCGTGAATTACGCGGCCGCGGGCCGTTCGCTGCCGCGGTCCGCCCAAAGAGCACCTTACGGCCTGGGGCATAGGGCGGCGCCCGGCGGCACGCGCCGCTTGCCAAATAAGCGGAGCATTGTGCTGAAGGTGGAATATTTCACGCAGATGGCGCGATAGGGCGATTGTGCGACGGCACCGCGATAAGGCGTTATCACGCGACACCAGCAGGAAGAGTCCGGCGCCGTGAATCAGCGGCCCCAACTAGTTCCGCTGCCGACAGCCTCCGCGCATTGTGTCCCCACCGCGAGATTAACATCTGCACCAGGCCCAGTCGGACCGTACGCTCTGTTCAAGGGCTAGTAGCTACGAAACGCATTGTTCTCTCCTTCGATCCGACACGCGAATGCCAATTATCGATTATTGTTAATACTTCACGAAAATTGGATGACGAGCTCTTGCCGATAGCACTAACGTGCGCTCAACAAAGATAATATATTAATGTTGAGCTAAAAAAAATTGTAACATTGAAAATTATTCAATGTTATAATAAAGAGAAACTTAGCAGTAACATTAATTCAAATCATCATAATATCGGCTTTGTTATATTTTTTATCATATTATATTCAGGTGTGGCTGGAGACATACTCTTAACATAGTTTAACAATGTTTAGCAATGTGATCTTAAAAACAATGATGTACCCAAATATTACAGGGGATAAATGTAAGACAACGATCGTAAACAAGTTGCTCACGAAACAAAAACCCTTGTAATGCATGGACTGTAATACTTGTAATACAGGACTTGTAATACAGTCACTAGGCCACCGCAGCCTTACGTAGTGTACCTTAATTACTTTCTCCTAACCGCATCCCACCTGCGGCACCACATGACTAGGGTTCTTACTACCGGTCTCATGTATTGGAACATTAATCTGTAGGTCACACATATCATAATCTAATCCACGGCCCCCGCTGCCCTTTGTAGCTAACAGCTACAACCGCGAACTAAATCTAAGATGCTTGAATTTTCATATCATTAGTCTGTGGCATACCTCATTAGATTAGATCCCGAAACGAGGATTATAAGGAAAGATTAAAAAATTAATCCCCCTTTCAAACACCTGCAATGTCTGTCAGACACTGGTCGCAACTGTAAAGCTTCATTGGCCCATGTAAATGCTTTATTTTTTTAGTATTAAATGGGATGACAATAAGAGTCCCGAAATATCTAGCGGCGTGGCAAAGCGCGCCGGGAGGCTGGCCTAGTGCGTCCGGCGGCCCCTTTGAATAATTCGCGTATGGCCGGTAGATTTATGGCCACTAACCACAGTGCGGCGCCGACAATTAAACGATTTGCTTAAACATCTTTTGTCTATTTTTGCTCTCTGTGTGTTTTTGTTCAATTTCATTGCAATTATATATCCCTCTTAAATGCGTTTCCTATTATATTGGCCTTATTATTTATTTGGGGCCGACTTTTATCAAAGTAATTGGTAAAATTATAACAGTTCAGCAAAAGTTTTGTTTTTTATTGTTATTCAAATTTAATTGAGAAACTTTTAATAAAAAAATGTATTTGTGAATTTTAAAAGCCCCTTTCATTTATGTCGAACTTGTGATAACTGATTTAACAAACATATCAAGCTCTCCAAAATCTGTTCAAGTTTATTTAAATAAGTTTTTTTTTTTTAATTTTCGTCTCAAATGCAATTGTCGCGAGATGCTCGCGAGCGTAATTAGAGGACGAAGGCGTAAAGTGGCAGCATCCAACAGAGTGGCAATTACGCGCGGTGGCTTCCCATGGGCGGCGGGCAATTGAATAATTGGCGAGGAGCAAGCCGTAGCTACCCCAGACCCCCCCCCCCCCCCCCGAAGCCATCCCCCCTTCTGCGCCCCCGCCGTGGCCGCACCGTGAGAACAGTACGCTCGGCCTGATGATGACCAGCGGCCACCATGACGACGCGATTCAAAGCAATCTCCAGGTACCGCTAACTACTTCTAAGCATTTGATTCTATTTAATAATTATTGTATGAAACATTAAGTTGACTTGTACTTATGGTTAGTTTTTCAAGGAAAGTATTCTGAGTTCCTTTTATTGCAGTTAACAATGAAATCCAAAAATGGTTCGTACCAATTATTTTCTTTGACGGGAATCCAACCTGTAACTCACAGATTGGTATTTATTCACATGAAGATATGTAAGTGACTTCTCTTAACCGAACTAATAAAACGTAGGTTACGGTAGTTCGTGGAATACAGCGTCTTTAAGACCACATATTTTGGGAAAAGACAGGTGAAGCCAGAATGCTGTATGTCTGCCGAATTGATATTTCGGATGGAATCTATTTGCTACAAAATTTACGACACAAAAGACGCCGTGGATACAAAAAGAACAAAGAGACCGCTCTGAGGCTAACTAGAAATTATTAATATTTTTTCTTATAGTAAAATCTAATCTGATCGAAAGTGGCCCAGACCTGTTGGAGAGACTACTCTCTGAGCGGAGCCATTGAACTTCCTTGTTTGTTTAATCGACAACTTTTGAGTTAAGCTGTTAATTATAGTTAAGCATCTCGCCTATTGTTAAAGACCGTTGACTTCAATACTTCAATGAGGTTTTATGGTATCGAACTGATTAAAAAAATAGCATTAATATTTACATAACATTAATATTGGAACAAAATTTAAATATTCAATCTAAAATAACAACATATTTCCATTTTTATGTGTTTTTTGTGTTTTCTGTGTTAGACTGATATTAATCTATCTTCCGACAAAACATTTGTTGATTGTTTATTGTCTGATTATTGCACATCATGGGTTGAAGGCGGCTCGGTTCGCGTTGTTTCTAAGGCATTGGCTTCGGCACCGCGGGCTGCAAGTTTGATTCTTACACCAGACAAGCATACACCATACAGAAATAAATGTGAACCATAATATCCATATGTATTTAACATTTGTGTGATCAACAGGACTGCCGTTTATCTATATGAAACTTGTGTGCGTAAAGCATACTTTCAACACTGGAATGTTATCCTACAAAAAAGAAAATCATATGAAATATTTATTTCAAATTCAATCCCCTTTTAGTAAATATTTATTACTTCTTAGTTCAACGAAAAATCCTATCGAAAATTTTGTTTTCTAGTGTGGTTTCAAACAGCTATCTTAAGCAATTTAACAAATGATGTTCTAGAAAGTTTCAAGTGTTTTAAAATAAAATTTTGACATAAGAAAACAATAGTATGGAAATTATAATCTAGAAGAAACATATTCTAATTTATCACGTGCATGCAATAAATATGAATTAAAAAAAAACATAAAATGGCTCAAAGCCCATAACACGCTCCGTACCTATTCTTTTCCATCAACATTGCACACATCTGTGACTTGATTACATAATGGCTAAATAACATTTTTCTCTTTTCATCGATCCACTGATGATATTTTATTACATTACATTCAGTCCGTACCCGTGGAATCCCCCAACCCACACTGGTACACGTATGCAGTATGCTCCAGTGCCCTCCTCAATACGCGCCAGGGCACGATGTAAATAGGATCAATAACGTTGTCGACAAATCATTCCGCTTCGCTCATTACGATGTTATAGCTGGTTTGTAAGACGTATTTGCTTTCTCTCCATTCAAAACGTACTGCTGTGGTTTTCCCGTAGTGATCGCAGGCGGAGGGTTTACGGTTTTTGCAGCGCTGCGGCCGCGCTTCATTACCCACATTAACTCAGACAAGCGAGCACGCGTCACGCTCAACTTCGTGGCAAATCCAGCTTGGCGCGGCTTTTATCATAATGCTGATAAGAAAAGACACAACTACATCCAGACATTTCTATTTCGAAACGTTTAAAAAATCGAATAGGACAGCAACATGCCTTTAAGTTATTCAATTTGCTTCGGCCAATTAACCTGGGCCCCAAAGATTCACTAAGAAACCTGTTTAAAGAAATAAAAATATTGACTGTAGCTTCTCAGTACATACTTGCTAATGTTATGTATGTCCACAAAAATAAGAATGACTTTTCAAGATTTAGTAATGTGCATGATGTAAATACTAGGAACAAGCATAAATTAGTTCTACCCTCAACTAGATTGCGTAGAATAAGTAAATCTTTTATGGGACAATGTATACGTTTTTACAACAAAATCCCAGAAAACGTTCAAAATGAATCCGTTGCTAAATTCAAAAAACTTGTAAAGGAACGTTTGTGTGTAATGGCTATTATAGTATTAGTGATTATATGAATGATAGCACACTCTGGAAATGAATTGATCGCTCCAGGCTCTTTCAAATGGAGTTTAATAATTGTACACATATTTGTAAATTTTTTTGGCAAGTAAAAAAAAGAAAAAATGTCCCGCTGAGTTTCTTACGCCGGTTCTTCTCAGGTCAGTGGCTTACCTTCCGAACCGGTGGTAGAGTTTTTTGACTATCAGTAAGTAAGTGAAGTGAATGCTTCTATTTTGAATAAAGATATTTGACTTTGACTTTGACTTAGACATTTCATGGAGTCATTTCCAACTAGAAAGTAAGGTGAACCAATACTCATGTCGGTAAAAATTATTGCAATGTGAATGATTTTAATGGCTAATAAGTCAGTGAATAACTATTTTCTAATAAGTTTTTGTGGCACATAATATAGATTTTGCAGCGCTGCATTTCGGCGCTTGACTCGGATCAATTACGAGGAGTAAATCGGCAAGAGACACTGGGAGGTGCTGTAGGGACGTTATATTTTCCAATTTATTCACCAAATTACTGATTCCATTTTATGTAGTCTGCGTTCTAGCTTCTGCAGTGAAAATGAAACTTGTAATGTGTAAGTACTTAAATTAACGGATTAACATCGGTTTGAATTCCAGCTATAGAGAAGCTCGATATAACGACGGACGTGTGATAAATTAAAAAAAAAAGGAAGATAAATATACAAGTATATTGTTGTTCAAATATTACGACGGGCGCCGTACAGTAGATTGCATTAATACCAAAAGTGCTGGATTCGATCTGTGCAAACGCGATGAATGTAAATTGCTACAAGTGAAATGGGCGAATGCAAAAAGTGGAACGGCGTTGCGGCCGTAAAGCCGCATCGGCGGGCGCAATCAAAATCTGCATCGGCCCTCCGCGACGCGGGCACATCGCACAAAAGATCGGACGGCTACAAAGAGGTAATGAAATTACGCCATTATTACCGTGGAGGCAAAACCAAAGCCTCCAGCGGACGTGCGTCGCGCCTCGCACGGGCGGCAGATCGCACGGCTGTCACTCAGCGGGATGTCGCCGATGCGCCGTAAACAATTGGCGCACGCAAATGGCTTTATAATGGCGCGGCGCAGGTGAGCGAGTCGCGTGGCGCGGGAGGAGCGTCATTTGCGATTTCACACGCGCCCGCCGCCGCCGCCGCCACCGCCACCGCCACCGCCATAGCCACCGCCAACGCACGTGACATTTCAATCCTATAACCGCCGCATCTATCAGAGACGCGCTATTAGTGATGCGCCTTATTGCACCGCACTTACGCAATAGACGCGCTCTTAATCAATCCAATCTAGTATCGCTATGGATCATGTTGTTTTTATAAAAAACGGGTTTTTGTACGCTTTAAACCACGTAAGGTAACTTTACTTTTAAAGAGCTTAAAGTGTTATAACGTATGTAATGTAAACTGAAGCAGGCTATTTAGTGATTTTTCGTGAATGCATTTTATATTAAGTGCATTTTTTATGTGTCTAAGATATAGAAGTGTTAGAAAGAAATACGCTTACATTAGCGAATATATCATTCGTACACATTTTTGTGGATTTTTTTTCTGACAAAGAATTTATCTCCTAGAAGTTAGCAGGTACAGACCATGGCAGCGTATTCACATGGAAGATAAATTCTCATCTTGGTGTGAATTGCGTGCCGGAGTGCCTCAAGGTGGCGTGCTGTCTCCTCTACTATTTGCCGTATTCATTAATACAATTTCTCAAAATATCACTTCTCTCTACCACATGTATGCAGATGATCTCCAAATATACACACAGTCAACTCTTGAAGACTTGCCCATTGCTGTTTCTGCCATCAATGATGATCTAGCCGCTATCAATGATTGGAGTAAAAGCTATGGTCTCCATGTTAATCCTTCTAAGTCTCAGGCTATTATTATTGGTGGTGCTGGTTTCATTTCAAGAGTTGACTGGAATAGCCTCCCCTTGGTAAAATTAATGATGGCGTTATAATACCGTATTGTACCACTGTGAAGAATCTTGGTGTCCAATTTAATAACTCGTTCTCGTGTCATTCTGTTCTCTGATCAACTGAATCAAGTGAGCAGAAAGTCATTTGCTGCGATGGGTTATCTCCGTCGTTTGCGTTCTTTTCTTCCCATTCCAACTAAAATTATGTTAGCACAATCCTTACTCCTCTCCATTCTCGATTATGCGGATGCAAGCTATCTTGATTTAACTGAAGAACAACTAAATAAACTTGAGCGTATTCAAAATTTAGCAATTAGGTTCATATTTGCATAACGCAAATGACCACGTCTCCGAATTTCGTTCAAAGCTCAAGTGGTTACCCATTCGATTTCGCCGGAATCGGCACACTGTCTCTCTTCTGTACTGTGTATTATTTAACCCTAGGACTCCAAGTTATTTAAAGGAGCACTTCAAGTTTCTCGGCCATAACCGGCCAGAAAGATTTCTGCGATCCGCTGGAGAACTAATTTTAGAACCACACGCGTATAAAACCAAATATTACAAAAATTCCTTTACAGTCAAAGCTATCTGCTTGTGGAATGAACTACCTCAGCAAATTCGTCGTGCAAAGACGCTAGACATATTAATCTATTATACTTTCATATATTTATTTATGTTAATTATATATATTATATATTTATTTATGTTTATGTATGTTTATGATAATTTATTTTATTATTATTAAGAAAGTTTATTAAGCACACCACCTCCCACTATTCATAAGTTTATTTTCCTTGTCCTAAGGCTGTCTGGAAGAGATCGCTCTTTAGCGATAAGACCCTTATTGTACCTAGCTTTTAAGAATTATTTAAGAACTGTAGAAGAACTGTATAAAACTTTTTGTGGTGTACAATAAAGTATATATAATAATAATAATAGTATGCCCCTTAAAAGACATAAATGTATACACCTGATCTAAAACAATAAATAAGGCAGGGGGACTAACTATCACCGTAACTATTAACAAATACTTGCAGGATAAGCGGTGGCAAATTATCAAAATAAAAGAAATGGTATCGGTTTGTCTATCAAGTGCATTCAAACTATTTTGTATTTAACATGCACTTCAACGCATGATTTAGGATAGTAAAAATCGTTTGAGGACTCTTTCGAGGAATGTGCAAAAAACATACACGCGCTTGCAGCGCGACTGCTGCTAGAGTCGCTTGAAACAATACCTGCTGGTATGACACGTGTATGAACTGGACCCGCATTAATTTATTACTTTTTTTTTCATTTTCAAACAAACTTTTCAAGATAAATATCCGCGCCTTCTGGTATCGCGCCTAGACGTTTTTAACACTAAGCTAAAAAGCTGATTGCCCACAGAAATCTTATCTACTTTGTTTTTTTTTCCTTTTTGTTTTGATTATATACTTGTCAAATATGTAATCAAAGCCTTTTTGTTTTCGCACTTTAAGCAATGCGTGGCGCCATCTATTTTTATACCCTTCACAGCACAAACAATTCCAAATAACGTTGACGTTGACAATTCCAAATAACGTAGCCGTGATAGCTCAGTGTCTGGGCGCTCGTCTTTAATTCCGATTTACTCGAGCAACCTGAGTTCGATTCCCGGTACCAGCACCAATGAAATTGTTAATTTTAAGTGCCGAATTATCACATGCTCTGCGGTGAAGGAAAACATCGTGAGGAAACCTGCGTTTCGAAATAATACTAAAAAAGAACGGTTTCAAAAATATGTGAAGTCCGCCAATCAGTAGTGAGGTCGCATGCTATTTTATTTTATTTATTTTTGTTTTATTCGGTAACTTTACAGCATACAATAATCACATTACAAATACAATTCACAAAAATATTTAGCCATTTAATAAGTTACAACAATTTACACGTTTTTTTTTGTAAGTTAGTAGTTGTAGTTATGCCCTGATACCCTTTTTACAGAGCAGGCCTTTGCCCAGCAGTGGGACATTTATAGGCTGTTACTTTACTTTTTTTGACAAATCCAAATAACGAGAATTTTATGTCCATTTTCCCAAAAAATTTAATATTTCCTCGTAAGTGCAGAGATTAGCACTATAAAAACTTAATATAAAAATTAAAGTTTTTCTATTTGTTCAAAGTCTATCACAATTATCACTTGATTTATGCATTTGCGTCTGTAATTAGTATTAAATAATTTTCCAAACTGTTAAAACTGTAACGGTAAAATGCAAAATACATTATAACATATAAAGAATTGATGCATCTCAAAAGAGGTAAAGGAGCGGCTATGCGCGGAACAGGGCGCGCAATTTGTTTCGCTCGGTAAACTTTCGATTACTTTTAATTGGCATACTTTAAAGACTTTTAAAACATCTGAAATGTTTTAACATAATTACACTCGCGAATAAACCATTTTAGCGATGACGATGCCCACAACGGGCGAACAAGCGAAATTCTTTTGCATATTGCATTTTGGTCCGAATAATTCAAAAGCAAGAGTCTGGCACTCTTATAAATATAATTGAGTATAAAAATACATAACTGAGATCTACATTGTAATCGATATCTATATTGGTCATCGTTTGCATAAAAAAAAATCATAAATTAATGAACTCTCGAAAATATTACATTTCATTTTAGAGTAAAATAGAAGCACTTTGTATAATGCTATTTTGCTGCTGTTGTAATTCAAAATTAGATAGTCTTGGTTTACTATTTACAAATAAAAAAGATAAAATAAAAATCATGTTAATCTATCTTATTGTAAATGAGGACCCAGTACGAAATGAATATCACTTAATTTTTATAATGGGATTTTATTTGATAATTTATCGGAATAAGTTGATCAATGCTTGATGTGTTTGCCTTGAGTTCAATGTATGAAGGTACGCCTGATGGACCTTATTATAGGGATTATACTAGAGATTGCTGCGCGAGATCAACACAGCACCACAATACTGTCTGTCGCAGCAGCTGAGACCATGGCTGATCGATCTTACTCTTCTACCAAAATATTTTGGTATACTCATTGATACACTGTGTTCGGGATGAGGTCATGCGCGAATCGCGTCCGGTGCTGGCAGCGGTAAAAAGTGTCGCGGAGCAGATGTCGCGGGGGCGCCCGGAATGGCGGGGAGGGGGGGAGGCAACAGCGGAACAATTAGGGAGCGTTTAGGATGTTTATCCTGTTAACAGGGCGCGGGAAGCCCACGTTAGGGCTGTCACATGATGTATAATGTTCAGTTGTCAGTGTATAATGTTATAATTTTAAAGTCGCCAATATTATTTTTGATCTCAGACGCATTACATGCAAACCCGTCATCGTGTATAACAAATCTTGAAAGTTAACGTTTTAGAAGAGGTAATATTAACGTAGATATTATTGCCTGTTCAGCGTGAGAATAAGCCACCCAATCGCATCCTGCGGGTGTTATAAGCGGCGACTTTTTTTATGTCAAAAAGTCAAAAGAACAAGGCAAGTAAAAAGAATCAAAACAAACAAGCTGGCGGTTCACCCGATGTTAAGTGATAACCGCCTACCCATGGACATTTGCAACACTCGTAGGGTTGCAGATGCATTGCCACCTCTTAATAATACGGGCCCCGGCTACCTCACTCACCGGACGAAACGCAGAAGTGAAACACTTTTACGCCGATCTTGCGTGAGGTCATGGTACTAACCCGGATGGACCTGCCCATTCGTGCAACAGCGAACAATGTTGCGTGACCCTACCACCGTAGACCGAGTAAGGTATTTTCCAAACCCATCTAGATGGCGGTATAAGCATCTCGACATTTCAGACCCTAATAACTTCGACAAATAACGGGCAACAGCGTTATTACCAGTTAAGATACTCTATTATCACAATCTTAAGCTCATGGAAATGAGACAGATCTCCAAATATATGCGGCGAGACTTACGCACGTATTGAGGGAGCTATACGTCGAAATTTAGGCTTTAAAGTCTCCGCAAAATATCTGTCTATCGGACGGAGACAGTTCTATGGATAAATTACCCATTTGAAACAAAATAAAAATGATAAATGGCTATACGCTGGATTTATTATTAATTATCAGCTGCAGTGGCAGCCCTCGCGCCCGCATGCCCACTCCATAGGTTCGCAGTTCAATTCCTGTCGTCTGTAAATTGAGTGCCACGGACCGTGCCGTCGTTTGAGCCCAAATGCGCTCAAAGGCCTCCGCGCATAGACGTCCTGCGGCACGCAGAGAGAGCTGACTGCTACCCCTTTAGCGTGAAATATGAGCGTCAGGGCCGGGGCGTTTTATTGCGTCCAAGGGCTGCGCAGAGAGGTGCAGCGGGCTGATGCGGCAAGAGCACGCCGGGAGGCGCCACTAGTGCGAACAGTGCTTGTGTAGGGGTCGTGCCCAACGCTACATTTTGCCCTCTAAATCATTTTGTAAACATCTCTCTATTCGATTGATTCACTGATAAATGCGTAATTGAATTCCCTTTGTGCATCACCACTGCTCTCTTCAATTTTACCCTATTTTATACGATCGTATGAAACAATACACTATCAAAATAACTTTGTAATTCACTAAAATAACGAAAAACGCCATTGCTAGACACAAAATTCCTCTGTGCGGGGCTTTATATACCATATTGATTAATACATAAGTATAAATAATCTTAATTATGCTTTGCACGGCATTTTGGGTCAATTTGGATTTTAACTAGACTAGATTATAAAAAATGTTGTGGAGGCGCCTGGACGTTGGTCAGAATAAGGGTGGTTCCGCAAAATATACTCATAAATTACTGACATTCTTGTGTTCGAACAGTATAATATTGTGTATCACTATCTATAAATAGGTACTCATGAAATAAGAAAATATAAACAAATGGGAGACATCTGCCAACGAAAATCTAGAGAGGATATAACAATAGATGCGCCAAGCATTGCTTCAAATGCTAAATAACAATGTAGATAAAAGACGTTAAGATTTTAGTCGGTGTGGCAATAAGCCGTTTAGCTTAGTGGCTAAAGCGTCAGGCCGCGAATGCCGAAGACGTGGGGTCGATTCCCACAGCGGCGACATTCTTTTCGTACTTTTTCTACAAGTTTTAATGTTTAATCTTATGTGCAGAAATTAGCACTATAAAAAACTTTAAATTTTCAGTGTATTGTTCTAAATCTAAATCTCACTATGAGAGCAGATCGCTTCTCAATTATTCTAATTGATAAGAAAATCGCCCAAACCCCATAAATTTAATGAATTGTTAAATTTTTTTTAATCAAGTCTGATAATCTTTAAACTTAGAACGTTTTCCTGAGATTTTTCCCTTTAAAATAGGACCTTTTGATTCATCATCATCATTTCAGCCTATTAGAGCCCACCGCTGAACATAAGCCTCCCCTGCCACAGACTGCCACGAAGCACGATCTTGAGCCACCTGCGTCCATCGAGTTCCCGCACACTTGCACCGGTCGTCACTCCATCTAGTGAGGGGTCCTCCCACACTGTTTCTTTTAATCAAAAGCTCCAAAGCTCTTGATCAAAAGAAAATAATTTACTTGCTTTTTCTTGCATTTCAAGTCAAGATTTTAAACGGACAGCCTAAACGCTAAACAACAAAAGCATCAAAAACAGTGAGATATGCCTTTGGTGCAGAGAGTACAGAAAACTATGTTTCAATCATTAGATAGAGATTTAAAGCGTACCGTTTTCTAGGTACCCCATCTAGAGAATCGATTACATGTTACTTTATTATAACACAGTGCTTTGCAGCAACAACAGCACTGTGTAAAAATATTGGCAATGGCTATAGGTCAACATTAAAATAATTTAATAATATGACGGCAATTATTGAATGAAGTTCTGTCAAATTATTTACAAAGGATTTTTTTCAAAATATATGTACTTAATTAATAAATAAGTACAAGCCAGCTAGGTTACTTTTATTTATCTAATAAATAAATATCCATCAAGTTAGTGCTACACATACAAATGTCACCACAGATCCGTAAGCTATCTATGGGTTAGACAAACACTTGTCTAGGAATTTGTCTATTTGGAATCGAACCCACGACCAACGCTTTCGAAGCTAAAGTTAAACGAATGCATCAATTTAGGAATATCATGAGTTTTTATGTTGCTCCACCTTCAAAACTAAAAATAATAATAAATTTACCATCCTGGACCTTATAATATATGTACAATCAAACATCCGTGCTACTATCATCCGGCTTCTTGTGCAACAGTTATGGCTCCAATTCCTTTTTCACTTCGACTTATCCCCTTTGTTCTTTTCGAAGCTGAGCATTTATCGTTTATTTTCACGAACAACATTCGATACTGGAGTGTAACGTGAATAAACATCTTAACTCCGCTGGGGCCGTGTCGTTGAGGATTCTTCCGTGAGGTTGTGGTACTTACCGGGATGGACCTGCCGATTCATACAACAGTTGTGTGCCGAAACTGTTGTGTGCCACTTACACGCTCAAGTTATTCCACAGAGGGTCGCAGTTATTGCAATTCGAGCCTGGACTTGAAGTTAGCATGCAATTACGCAACGTACTAAGTGCCGAGGGCCTTCGAAATCCGTTTACACTTGCGCAAACCGCTGTCGATTCTTATCACGTCCGCGTCGGATACGTCTCGCAACATTGCGCTGCGTTGCTGACAAGCTCGTCAGATTAATTCTTCTTTTTGACGGTTAACAATTAGGTAGTAGTTTTGTTTATATACCAGTAAAGTTTTGTGTCTAATGCGTTCTTCATTTCGCAGAATATAATAAGAACAATTAAGACATTACAAATATATAGAGGGTAAGTCACCGAACTTGTCAATACAATCAGAACAAAAAAAGAGAGAAATATGCATTACAATACGATAATCTATCTTCATGAAATGCTATTACAATTTACCACTATGATCGTATATTAAATTCGTTACTCTATTATAAACAGTAACCCCAAAACAAAAAATGCAATATCAAAGAGTCCACGACGTGTCGTGATCTAGTTCTAATTTATTTTTATGGCAAAATAAACAAAGACCGAGCTATCTCCCTCCGCAGGATACTATTTACGGCGGCCGATGCGAAATAGATGCACCGTTATTTATCAAGCGAAAGAGTTGTTAACGGGCCGGCCGTTGGGCCCCCAGGGGGCGCCGCGACGCTGCGCCGCCGCCACCTCGCCACCGTCACCGCACCGAGGATTACTTTTTGCAAATTCCATTTGCCGGCGCGCATTTATTACGTCCCACATCTGATAGCCCCATTTTATTACCGCCGCCTTACCGGCGACCTCACGGAGGGGTCAATCTCCGCGTCCACGTTGCGATGATACAAATTCAGTCGCGGAGATCTTTGAAATAGAGCGGACTTGATAGAACGGTCCTCCGTCAGTCCCCGAGCGCGAGGCCTTGTGTGGTGTTGGTGGAGCGCGTACCAGCGATTTAAGGGCTCGTGCGTCGGTGGCTCAGGAGGTCCTTGTGGTGGGCGCCGGCCGTGGGCGCGGGAGCGGGGCGTGGCCGCGGCCGCCATTGGCGCGCATGCAAATGCGCCGCCGCGCCCAAGCACTCTCGCCGCCGCCACCATTGTGCCGCGCAAAAACTCGCCCGCACTCGCCCGGGGACGTGCGCGGCAAAAAAGCACCCATGCGCACAACAACAAACTGAAAAAAGCGCCGCGGTGAGCGGTTTTTTCTTCGCGATTTATGCCGGCCGAGCTCCCCCGGCCCCTCCGTCGGCCGCGACATGCACTAACATAGCTCGTGCCTGTCGCGGCTCCTCACGTTTTTTCCCGCGATACAAAAACGGGCCGGACAAGAACCCGTCGCCACGACAAACCGAACCGCCGCATTCCCGAGTCCACGGCGTCATAAATAAAAGCTACGGGTTCGGTGCAGACGATCGAAAACAGTCACCATTCTGGACATTGCAAAAACGAATGAAATAATTTTTCTGCGAGAGAAAACGTTTGACTTTCAACTTACTAATGCGCGGAGTCATAATCGCAATACATAATTTTCCTTCATCTCCAATTAACATTCATCCAATTGTTCCAACGGAGTAGAGCCGTCCTGTCGAGAGAATATTGTAGACGCGAATAAATATAATTGATTGCAGTCCATTAGAGCGGTTCTCGGGGCTGGTCTAGGGCGAGTGGTCGCGAGGCCATTAAGCCGCGGCCGCATTTACATTGAATGCGCGCCCGCGCTCCGTCGAGATGCGGCTCACAATTAAAATGAGGCACTAAATTAGCAGAGGCAAGCGCAGATGCCGCGCAAAAAGTGGCCGTCCCTCCTCCTCTCCGCTCCTCTCCGCCTCGCGATCTTTCTCGTAATAGAACAGGAAGTAACTAGAACCAATCAATAACGCCGAGCGCTAATCTGAACGCGCCACAACGCTGCAAGGACACGGTATATATTTCCTTCCGATATTTTGGAAGCGCATATCTTTATTGAAAGTACAAAAGTATCAGTAGTAAATAAATTAGAAAGTATTAGTAGTAAATAATTCAAATGACGGTGCATTGAAATCGCTTCTTCTAAGTGTGTTTCTATTATTTCCAATCGGCCCGTTTATCCAGGCCTGAACCTATTACCTTCCGCTTGGCAGTAGATCGAGATATTTAATCGTTTCCGGCTTGCGCGATGCGGTGGATTGCTTGCGCGCTTTTTCTGCCGCTCAAGTTAAGAAAATGCTCATTTTGTTTCCTCATTACTGGGCTCCATTTTGCAGCCCGTGTCGGTATCGGTCTCGAACATTTTAATTAATGGCACTGAATTATTCGTTAATGGCTCCTCTTCTAACAATGTGTATCCGCATAAGATGCTGGATAAAGCGTTGCAAATGAAATCCGTTAATGAATCGATAAAGAGTTGCATTTAAAATCGGTGTAACGAATAAGCAACAAGGCCCGTCAAGTCAAATACAAGTAAATAGTAAAGCAGAAGCCAAAAGAAGAACATTGGCGTGAGTCACGAGTGCCGATGGCCCGCAATATGGCCAGTTAGCGGCTAGCGCGTGTTAAGCGAATTGGCCACCATCGGGAATGGCACGAGTCCAGGACACCACAAGTTCTTTATGTACATTCAGTGACAATTATGTGTTTAATTCATTACAACACTTACATTTGACAGACTGTAATTTATCCCCATGAAGAAACTCCGTTTCTTCACATTATTTAGGAAATTGGTTCGGTTCTAGTCAGTTCATTATACATTCCCTGTTTAAAATATTAATTGTCGAAACAAAATTGGTAGACAGCCTATTTTTAGGTCAAACCGAGTAATATAGGAAATGTCATGTCTGCAAATTTATTAAGTTATTAGCTGCAAACTTTCCCTTGATAAGAAGACAATGGAACCCTCGTCGATCACATCATTACAGTATTTATTCGTTCCCATAGAAATTATTACAGGGAATATTTGACGTTTTTATTGAATTAAACAACAGTACTTATATCGAGTGGTAACAAAAAATTCCTTAAAAAGGGCCAATTACTTAATTCGAGTTTTATTAACCGGTATGCATGCAAATGAATGCCGGAATGAAGGGTGGCTTGATGAATGGCGACTGGAGTCCATTTTTATCGAGAACATCGATGACGTGCACAGAACACACCGCCTAATAAACGAACGTCGCGCCGGTCATTGGGCACGACGAGTCAGCAGCCAGCCAGCCAGCTAGCCAGCCATCCGTCTGGCCGTAACTGGCTCGCAGCGGAGGCGGGTTGGCTCGCCGTCAGCCCGCATTAGATCCGTTCCGAGTACGCATTCGTATTCAATTATGCGCCGCGGCAAAAACTAGTCGCGCATTTGAATGACGCCCGCGGCCGCTCGCCCAATTTACAAATAAAACGCGGGGAACGTCCGGCCGCGCAAAAACCGACCGCGCTCCTCCCCGCGCATATGAATGGACCGCTTTTTGCCGCCACCGCCGCCCACTCTTGCCCATCGCTGCCCATTGTTGCCCACGCGCCTCACTGCCACTGCCCCGATGCAAGTGCCATCTTGTGCAAGTGTTGAATACTCGGTGACTTCTCACTTTTCTCTGAGTTAAGGAAATTCTGGCTCACGTCCCGGTGTAATAATTTTTTAGCCTCAAAATTGTTTCTTAGTGAAACTAGTTGGCATTGTTTGTTAATTTTTACATGTTAAGTTTTGCCTCGTTATCTTTTTACATTAACACAGTTTTAAGTTATTTTATGCTCCTCGCCCATACAACTTGTTACAACGTCAAATAGCTTTGACCTTTAGGACTCGCATCCTATTGACAGATATTTTTGTCATGACACTGGAATACATATAAAGTATTCGTATACACGATACTCATGGAACTCCTAAATTCCATTTAATCGTATTTTAATGCAATACCAATAAATATCAAAAATAGATAACGTTCTTCCCTTCACTACTAGTTGTCAGTGCATAATAATAAACATACATATTACGCTTGAATCCAAACTCAAACTCAGGGTGTATGCGCTAGGCAAGCGAATGGAAAATTCAATAGATTATCTGTGCAGGTGAACGTCTCTAGGCGTTTCGTAAGCACTATTATAAAATATATAAAACAATATCTTATGAATCCTAATACACCATCATCATTTGGTGAAAAATCGCCCTACCTGGTGATACCGCCAGGCTGAAATGCGATGTAAGTTAAGTAAAATCAAATCCATGTCCCACCGCTGGGCAAAGGCCCCCGCTGTACAGAGGGCCCGAATACCCTCCATCGACAACCACGCGATCTCACTGCGGATATGAGGAGTACATATATCTTCCAAATATTTCTTTTGTTTAGTTAAATTATTAATTCGAAAATACGCTGGTTTCCTCAAAGTATTTTCCTTAACCGCTGAGCACGTGATAAGTCAGCACTTAAAATTAACAAATTCATTAGTGCCTGCACCGGAGATCGAACTCAAGTTGCTCAAGTACATTGAATTTAAATTGAGTGGCCGCACAATGACCTATCACGGCTTGGAATCATATCATGCACATATTATATATAAATTAAAGCATATCAACACTATAATGTCTCAAGATACTGTAACCTCGTGCTGTGCACATTAAGTAAATAAATAAAAAAAAAACTGTGATATGAGGCTTTAAATCTCGGTGTAATCATGGAATCTATAAGGTGTGTGAATTAAAACCATAAATAATTTTACTCTTTAGTACCGCCAAGGAACACCTTCAAGTTCACAGACCAGAGGCCTTGGAAGCCCGGAATACCAGTAGTAATCTCTCAGCGAGAGTTTGGGTCGATGTTGACGCACGCTTTGGCTTACTGATAGTGACGTGCACGGCTATATGTGCCTAAAACCGCCCTCCCAAGACGGAATAGAAAGGGAAGGAACTTCGTCAATTCTCCCTGGAGGTGGGTTTACGGCTCAAAGCATCTTGGCCTGGTTCAGGGATTGAGCGTAGTCTGGCCTGGTAGTTCCGCGACCTTGTTTCCTCGGCGGGAAATTTTAAGGCGGTCAAATCCACTATTTGGCCCATTTAACCGCGAGGTTGGTGGCCATGGGAGTTGATGATGGATTGTACCACCGCGACCCCACCACTACTGCGAGAATAGTGAGAGAGACCGAATATAATACAAATTCTTCGTCTCCGCAACTCTACCTCGGTTTCACAAGACTGGTAGAGTGTCTCCTTCTCTACCAGCCTAGACCTGTTCCTCGTACGCAGAGGCCACTCGGGCCTTACTGCTAACCTGTCTGCTTGAGCTTCTTTCTCGCAAAATAAATGTAAAATAAGCACAACTATTGCTTCAATGCGTTTATAATTAAGATGTCCCCATCTCTCTATATTGTTATCATGATGAAACAAAAAGATCTTATTACATTTCCCATTCAATAGTAAACAAAACAAACATTTACTCCGTGTCCACAATTTTTGTGAATTAGTATAATTATATAATTTATTCGTGAGACCACTTTGACATCCTGCCTAACGCATAACGCACATTGTCTGGTAAACAATTGCGAATCAGTAATTCCATCACGATTATTTATTATCAGTATTCATAGTCGATCAAGCTATATATCATTGAAGAGACCATAAAACTGGAAAATTTCTATCGAATACCCAAACAGAAACCAATAGGCAAGGGGGAGGAGGGTTGAACAGTTCTTTATATCACGTACGGCACTTGGTATGAAACGCTGCCCAAGAGCGCGTGGGCCGCCCCAAGTCACGACCGTAAGCGTTGCTTTTATAATCAATTAGCTTTTGAAGCACGTGGCGCGGTCGTGATTGATGCGGTGCAGCATCGGCGCGGCGCAGCGCGGCGCGGCGCGGACGCAGCGCGGCCGAGGGCGGCCCGCGATATCCAGCCCCGATACAGGCCGCTGACTTATTGAATCCCGCTTCAATTAGAGCCCCCGCCTGCTGCCCGCACTAACCATCAGCCTTTATTACCGCGCTACAATTTATTACAACGCTTTACACTATCCGCAATATTTCTTTTACATTATCTCGACGCATCTTATTTATTTCCCGTTCGCTGTTCGAGACGGTTACGGCTTTAGCGCTCTCAACAAGAATGAAAAATTAACCCGTAAAATAGGAAAAATAATATAGTGATACTTTATAGTCTAACGCAGCCGTTGGGGACACTATGAGTATGTTTTCTTTTTTTTTTAATTTAAATTTTGATAAAAAAACAAAAGGTAAACAATATGAAAATCACGCCAATTCTTATGTATAAAGCATAACTCCTTCACCGATTTAGGAAGTAAAGAAGTTCCCAATAACAAACATAAATTTTAAGATTAGTTTAAAATAATTAAGTAAATGTGTTGAAAACAAAGGTAAGAACAAGAGAATTCAGTATAATTTCTTCTAGAAATTGGTCAATAATACATCAGGGTCAAATATCAAAAAAAAATCATTTTTTTTTTAATAAAGTCCATAGAATAAATTAAATTAAAAATAAAATTTTTATTTTATTAATGAAAGTGCCAATGTGATCAACATATTGGATACAAGACAAGATTCAATCAGCGCTTTAAATCTACGCAGATTTAACACAAAATTAATAAATTTAAAGTCTGTCTCCAGCCCGGGATAACGATATTCTAACGTCTAAAGCCGTCTATGCCGATGCCGTGGCCATGAACGACGGCTGCAAAGTACATATCGGAACGTGGGGAATTTAAGTTTTAAGAGAAGACCGGCGTGAAGTGGAAATGTGACACTTCTGCGTTTCGTCTGGTAAGTAAGGTAATTGGAGCCGATTTCATTAAGAGCTGGCAATCTGCAGGCATCTGAGACACTACGGGTGTTGCAAATTGAAGAATTTGTTAAGTAGCACCCTTTTATTTTGAACCTAAAAATTCAAGTTATCATACATAGTAAAAACTTTTTGTGTGGAAGGTAATTTTTTTGTCATCAAAACTGCATCTAAATCCGATAGGTAGTTTTGAAGCTTTATGCGAACAGAAATGCAGATAGACAAAAATTTCAAAAATGGTTTTTATGTATCCTATAACTCTTTTTGTGATACCGTATTAATTTTTTCATAAATATATCCAATGTACAGACACCGATTCTACTCTTTTATTATTTTATTCTACTATTTTATTATACTAAAATAGAATAGATAAATGAAACCAGTCCGAAGAATACTTCTCATGGCCGATCCAAGCAACAATATTAATGACGTTGCTGAGTTGTTTCGTAGGGCTATTTGCGTGTTTACTTATGCACATCAAACCGTTCCATTTCAACCGTTAATTATACGAGGCTGAACGTAATACGCTCGTGTTCACTTGCAAATTACAGAGCGCTTGTCCGCACTTGCATCGCCACCTAGCCAAGGCCTGGATAATTGGGTTGCGGTCCCGCGCAGGTTGAGGCGAGAGGCAGGGCAGTGGCTAATGGCAGGGGGCAGCTGCCACGCTAAATGTCACGCTGAGCTTGCCTGAAATATCACTAGACTTGTCGACGCACCAACGAAGAGGCCACGTGATCGCCTCTCGCAACGACATGGACACGAAACGCCTGCGAACCTTATAATTTCCTCCAGTGGTCAGTCCAATGCATTTTACGATACGCTGGTAACTTGATTCGAATTAGCGCTAATAGGTACTAAGCCTAAAAATTCCAATATTTGGGTACTTACTAATACATCAGAATGGCCCAAATGGGACGAGCTGTGTCACGCTTACGTCGTGTCGTCGCCGTGCCGGAGCCGTGGCCATCGAACGGGAGCCGATGCGACCTAACGGTGCACGCGAAACGCAGTTTTTGCGAGCGCGACCTGACAAGTTTGTTAGCAAAGGGCGCTCAGCGCTCACTGCCACTTTCACCGTTGTCCGGCGCAATGGGCGTGTCGGACGATCATTAGCGCATTAGCGTATTGAGCGACGTATCGGCCGCGGACTTACGACTGATGCTATCTGCGATAAGGTGTAATCGGACGCGTCGCCTTGTGGGAGTTCCCCAAGCCGGCCGAGCCAGCGAGCAATCTTCCCTACGGTATCTGGATTCACTAAATTAATGAAGCTCACTTTACGTTGATAAATATAACACAATCACGAGATACGATTGGATCTCGAGCGCGCGTGGCTCGTGGTCACGGCCGCGGTGCACTTGCTAAACTTTGCTAAAATATGATTACTTACAAAGATATTACCACGTTTAATTAATTGCCATAAAGCGACTTTAAAGCGCCTCAATATAACGACAAACATACCAATTAATCAAGACCAGAGTCACGCTGTGGCAGCGTGAGAGTATCTATCATCATTCATTAAGGTCGATGATTTGTAAAGGATTGCCCAGTGGATTGTCATCGCGTTTCTTTATCTTGTTCATTATATAAGGGATCTCTTCAAGTAATTTAAATTTCGAGCTTCATGATTAATATCATGAAGCTCCAAATTTAAATTTTTGCCTTCTCCTATTCTTACCATATTCAAAATATAGCATTTGTTAGTTGATATTTACGCGTTGCAAAACTAGAAACTGAAAAGTAGATAAAAAAGTAGGTCTAATAAAACCATGGAGTTGAACGTAAAATACCTAAATTGTTAAATCAAAAACAGCTATCGTTTTAGATAGCACGGCGCTATAAGTTTATCGAATGACCATTTGCCAGGTTCAAATAGCGCACAGAGCACAGACATAAGAAGGACAGACGAGAAGCGCTCAAACCGCGTAATAGTATCTATATGTATCGATAACAATTATTTCATCGATAAACACTCACGTTCGAAATCATACCTGAAACAAAAATTATTTCTTATTTACGTCGTTATTATCTATACTAGTGCTTATTACTTTGATAAAAATTACAGGAAAAGAAAATAAAACATTGCAATTTAAGAAATTAAAAGAGGCAAAGGCATGTTGCGAGTATGTAACAAATAAAATTTATTAAATAAATGGGTTAGATTCTAATGTTATTAGTAAATTTTATGTTTTAAATACCGTACGTACTTTAAAAATAGGAGCATCAATATAAGTAATTTAAAACGAAAAAGTTGAGTAAAAAGTATAAACTAAGGATTAAGTTGTTGTAAAAATGCAGTTGGGTCGTAGACAGTGAGCACTATCTGATCCATCCATCGTCAAATTCGACGTAAGTTATCGTGATCGATCAAAAGCCCCTCACTAGCGTGGTTACTGCGATGGATATCGATACTTTGTCGCGCGGCCCTATCCCCCAGCCATGCAAAAACCATCGAACTACGGCCAATTACAGTAGCAACTAGTTTTTAAATCGCGAGAACTTTCTTCCATCTACATATTCATTACAAAGAAAGGGTGAAATTATACGCGCGCCATGAATATGCCAACAGCCGTGTGCGTGCTAAATGCTAAAGTTGAATAACACGGCGGCAGCGAGTGGAGCTAAGTCACCGATGGACTCTCAACTATTGTAATTAAATTATAGGAGATTTCAATTTTTAGAACTCTTTTGCATGGTATTACTTTAATGAACGTGCTCTCGAAAACATAGAATATTTTGAATTTACTATTACGCTGTAACTTGCCTATACCGACAAACATTTAATACTCAGTATTTATCGACATTGTGTTGATCTGTGTTCATTGATTACTGTTGCTTAATTGATGTGTACTGAATATAATACCTTTGATTGCTTGTAAAATGTCGGCGTACGCTGCAAATATGAGCATGATATTTATATTCATTCATTTTCAAGAGTTACAAATATGTTATATGTACAACAATGGTGGTCGTTAGTATGCTTACTAAAAATTAAACCTACCCTAGTATGCATGTATAATGGTCCAAGCCAGTTATCGGAAGCCACTACGGACGTGAAAATAAAACAACCGTACTCGCTTGGTAGAAGTATATAATCATAAAAATGCTGATGACTTATGCTAATTACAAAAAATCCCAACATCGCGATTTACGAACGAGACAGCGCCATCTATTGGTCAGAAAACAAAACAACTTCTATTATGAAATCGCTGTCATCAGTTTACATATTTTTAGGTTAGGTATTAATTATAGATATTATTTAATTACATTTTTTTTTTAGAATTAAACAATGCAGTTTAGCAATAAATAGCAATATTATTAAAATGGAATTTCACTTAAGGTCACTATTTTATTTATTTTATTTTATTTTATGCGAAAAGTTGTCAAACGAGCAGACGGTTCACCTGATGTTAACTGAATACTGCCGCCCAAGGACATCTGCCACACCCGAGGGTTACAGATGCGTTGACAACCTTTTTAAAAATTGGGCTCCGGCTACCTCACTCACCAGACGAAACACGAAAGTATTATACTTCCACTTTACGCCGGTCTTCTGTGAGGTCGTGGTACTTACCCGGACGGGCCTGCCCATTCGTGCAACAGCCAAGGCTGCTGCGTGGCCCTACCACAGTTCAAAAGTGTTCAAAGCAAAGTTCACTAGATTTTTATGAGTCTTATTACCCATTGTTTGTGTTTTTTAACCTAATACTATACACAACGCAACGCATTACAATAAATAGTTTACTCCTATTAAACCACCAAGCGTTTCCAACCTGGCGAGAGGGCAGGCTGCAATGACATCCAGCGTTGCACCTTTAACAAACTCCATTGTATTTGTAAGCGCCGGGCGGGGGGAAGCTGTAGAGTAGCATCGGAGGGTTGGGGAGGTAGGGGGGTAGGAACGGAGCGGTGCTCGAGTAATGATACATTCGCACGCCGAAGTGAGGTGCGAGGTAATAATGAGTTATGTACGTGATCCAATTATTTGGGCGCGCGCTCATTACGCGCTAAGTGTGAAATATGGCCTTCTTTATTAGCAGCATCGCCATCGCCGACCAGCCCCGGCCCGATCCCGGGGTGAGGGATGAGGGGCGCGGGGCGGCGGGGCTACCCCTTCCGGGGGCGTGTGCACCTCTGCAACTGCGCGCCTCTAAATCATAATAATGTAAGGTGCGGAGAGTTAACGGCTCGTAAAAGAGTTGCACCACGGCCAATATATGGCGTGCGCTACCTATATGTATAGTTTCTTCAAGCTCGATGCCAAAAATACTACTTTGGTCCAAGCTATCAACTCACTTAACAACCTTCCACAATGAAGGCGAAACATCACGCTAGTTTGCGTCAAACAATTCCTGATCAGAATTTAATCGTATCTTCTGTGTTACATCGATCTCTTTGTTTTCGTATAACCTAAGTAGGTATATGAGTGGTAAATGTCATAGTATATGAATGTTTATTTATGAGCTTTACTTGTCTCGACGTACCTACATATATATTCAAGTTAAGATTGAAGAAACTTTAGAAATGAACGAATTTAAAAAGAAAGGCGTTACATAGCGCGGGAGTAGTCGAGTGCAGTTCAGCGGCGGCCGGGGGCGAAGCGCCGGCCTCCGCAAAGCTCGAGTTATTCCATTAATTAAAAGAGAGGCCGCACTGCGCCCTCCCCCCGCGTCTACAGTGTAGCTTACTTTAGCAACTTTGGAATTTTATCATATTGCATCCCCACAAAATCACTTCAGATGTCAATTTTTGTTCAACACTGCAATTCTGACGCTGCAGTACCTTCAGAGATGACTGTTGATTTAAACATACACTAACAAATCAGGTAATTTATTACTAAAACTAACAATTTATTATTTTATTGATAATTAATAGATAAAAGCGGGAAATCTCTTACCAAGTCACCAAGGTACCAGGTTCAAAAAGCCGAAAAAAAATATCGCAAACAATTGTTAACATATGAAGCTAACAAACTCCTGTCAGTAAACAAAATAGGTATTCTTTATCAGTATTGAACGAAATCCGAAGCATTTCGGATGCACCGAAAGTAATCAATTGGAAGCTCCGCCGGTGGCGGTGTTTGGGAGAATGTTACGGGCATTTGATGAACTGCCGCCGGTTAGACTGTGGCGCGCCCCCCGCTGCAGCAAGGCAAGCGCGGGCCGGCGACGGGCGGCAGGGCTGCCCCACGGACGCGAGACGCCGATTTATGGAAACAGTTTGTAGAATGCGACCCGGACCATCGCCACCCTCCGGCGGGCGAGCTCTAATTGTTGGACTTTTCATAATTGCGTTATATCAAGCGTTATAGTTTCATGGACCACGTTCAAGCGCTTTTAAACGGTATGTTCAACCCTATTTTCAATTCGACTTATATGCCAAGCTCGAATGCACAATGCCTATTTTATAAATAACTTAATGGTACTGAGTGATGGTATTATCATAGATAACATAGGTTATCAAAGTACATTTTTGTTGAAATGGTTGGTGATGCGGTTTTACGGATTACGGTTCAACGAAAGAAAAATTGCTGCTTCTACTGTAACAAAGATAAGTCTAGTTGGCTGTGATATAAGTATGCTATTTTGCTAAATGATGCATTATTTTCTAGATTAGAGTAGTGACCCGCCTTCGCGTGGGTGTAATATATTATACATATAAATTTTCCTCTTGAATCTCTATCTAGTAAAGAAAACCGCATAAATTTCACATAATGCAACTACTAGCTTCAAAGCTGACCATCCTGTTAGGATATATGTATTTCATGTTTCTTTGTACGTAGAACCGTCCTCACACCACTGCTGCTGCCGCCGAGAGGAGTCACAGCCATGGGGGGTCAAAGGCGGGGGAGGGGCGAGGGTCGCACGCTGTTAGAATAAAACATTATTCATAAATAGGGTATTGCGGCAGGTGCCGCACTCCGCCACCCCCGTACCCTACCCCCGCCCCACCCACGCGCCCCTCCACAATGCAATTTTAAGAAAATAACATGCCTCTGAAGCCTTCACAGAACGCGGCCGAGCGATCCTTGCAGTGCTTCCGAGGTTCAGCACTTTTCACTGTGGCTTCGGGCTGCCACACACACAATTTAACATATTTCCAAGAATGCATTTATTACCTGGAATTAATTTTTTATCCGTCATACAATAATAATCCTAACATTTTATATTGCTGTTATAGGAGTCCATGATGCCTCAATGCCTGGGCATTTGCCTATTACATATTTCAGTACGGAGGCCTATAGATAGAGCAATGTGCGATAAAAAAATAAGAAACAGAATGTATTGATTAAAACCTCAGACTAAAACAGGTAATTTTTTTCAAAAAAATTGCAGAAACTTAACAATCCATGCGTAGCCATATACTTTGTTTTATAATGTCTCATCTTATAAGGGAAGTGGATAGCAATAATTAATTATAACTGCTGCCATAGACGTCTTAAATGTACATTAACATCGGGATGCTTATAAATTTAGTGATTTATTTAAAGTAGTTACACAAATCAAATTAACTGAATACCCCTGAATCTAAATGAAACTAGTTTTACGGATTTATCACGTTAGTTTTTAATTTTAATTCCCGACGCTTGTAATTTTACATCCGTTAAATTAGTTTAATTTATAATTGTGTAATCGCGTAAATACAAAAAATTATCATGAATATACTTACCTAAAAATTTTACTCTAGATTTTACGCGTAAGAAATCGGTATAATCTAATAACTGCAATAAATATCATAAGAAAATAGTCTCACTGTCTAAAATATTGTTATCAAAAAGGATTTTTTTAAAAGAACATGTTAAAAGATATTGCGGAACTGAGAAACATTACACTGACAAAAAGGCATTAACAAAGTTTCTCGAATATTTATCAAAGAATCAAGAAGAATCAAAAATCTTAGTTGAAGTGTACATGTGAAATTGATGCTTGATGAAAATAGTTATATGGTATTGATCGAATAACGACAGAACTATTAAAGCCCTAAACCCGGTAACTGGCTGGCAGAGGTGGTGACGGCAGCAGATCAGGTGATTAAACTGCGACCAGAGACAAGGACGCCGTATATGACTTTGAGGTATAGACATTTTACCATTCTTAAATATGTAGGCGTAACGGTGATAGACGGAGCCGCGATACTGCATTACCAATAATAGATTCACTCTGTCGCTTGGACGTACATAATGTTATGCGTTATGGCGCAATATGCGGCGCACATCACCACAAAGCCGATGTCTCAATGACCAGTCACTCAAATGTCAATGTCAAATGTCATTGAGCAATATAACGAACGGCATCAGTCGGGCAATATCTGTCTCTGTGAAATACGGTCATGCATATTGAAAAACAAAAGCAAACCTAAGAATGCGATTAGTAAAAAGCAGACGATACTGTCCATAAACCTAAGAGGTGGAGACGGTAATATAATAATTAATAATTAGCTTAATAACGGGACAATGGCGTAGAGCGAAAGGGGCCCACTGCGCGGGCCAAAAAACGCCCGGGGCATCATCGCATGTCGCGGCGACATCGATCATGGCGGCGTGCACGGCGCGGGCCGCGGCGCCGCTAATGAGGCGCGGGCCGGGCGCGAGCCGGCCCGTCCGTCGCGGGTTCCGCACGCACGTGATATTAGTGAATCCTAGCGGTACACGAGGGAACATCGAGTGGGCATTCGCAACACCGCGTGTTTCGCGATATAGTTACCGACCTGTTATATTTAACCTCGTTTTTAAAATAACTAACGGATGTACTTTCAATATAAACAATGCAGTGACGTCCTGGAGAGCAATGTGGTTTTGCGAGGAGGCGACGCGGACCCACACGAGCCGGCCCGCCGCGGACCACTCTACCTTGTCTAATTGTGCGCCCGTCACTGTGCACCGTGCTCAACTAACGCTGCGCGCACGGATCCGCTCAATTTTCGCATGCATAATATATTAAAGTTTTGAGACTTATTACAGTTATTCGTTACAGGCTATTTTCAACCAATGAAACTTAGTAGTACAACACGTGTAATTAAAATAATATTCAGTTGGACTCTTGATGATTCTTTTGTGATTTTGTCCGTTCAAAGGTAGGTGGCGCGGCCCCGTAGCAGGAGGCCGCCGCCGCGTGCAGAAGCAAATCAATGGGCGCTCTATGAGGCGAATTAATTAATATGCGGCCGCCGCAAAAAGGGGCCTCGCGTGGGCCCCGCATGCAGATCTGTGCATTAAAAACCGCGCAGTATAATTAGCGGCGTCGCAATCGGCGGGCTGTTACGACAGCGATGGAAAAGCACACCGGCGAGCTCCGTTGCGGCACACTTTTTTGCACCGGACGGACGGTTGCGCGCCTCCATTGTGCGGCGCCGTCTCACCTAAATCCACGAATGTATACTGTTTAGATTCATTAGGCTATTGTTTAGATTGCTTTTGGAAGTCCAAAAACAATTTATACGTGTTGTGTCCGTGACATGACCCATCGCTTATCAAACAATCTTCTACTAAAGTAACCCTTCTTTGTACTTCGAAATTAGGCCTTTTTTGTGTGAGAAGGTGGTAAACGAGCTTTAGGTTTACCTGATGTTAAGTGGGGGTTGTAGACACGTTGTGTTGCAGATGCGTTGTCACCTTTTAGGCCCCCTTCTACCACACTCACCCGGCAAAACGCAGAAGTATAATACGCACATATACGCACTTTCTCTTCACACCGATCTTCTGTGAGGTCCAGGTACATACCTTGATGGCCCATATTCTCGACCGATAAGATCTTCAATTGTGCAGCCATCGCGGTTATAGGATTTGATAATCGTTGTCAGAACTTCTGCTCAATAAATGTTAAGTTGGCAGATACATGTTCTTTCCGACCTCGGTCAGTGGGGCTTGTTAAGTTTATATGTGAATATAATCAGAATAGAAAAACAATATAACATGTTATTGTTTATTATTGCAGACTTTTATTGCGTTATCTGCTTTAAAAGAGAATAAAATACGGCAAGCATTAAATATCTAATATTAAAATAATAACATCCATAATTAAAATAGCACCTTTAGATATCGCATGCCTGTAAGAACTTGCGGTCGGATAAAAGTATTAAGAGGAAGGTGAGACCACTGTCAAACAAGCATCTCAAACATTTACTTAATATCGATATTGCCTTGTACAACCATTCAACAAATAATTGAAAAATACAAACAGTTATTAATAATTACTCGGCGAAGTGACTAAGACGAAAGCGCTAATTATATTACCAATTATGTAAATGAACCAGTTCTTAACAATGCAGGTATGTACACTTGCTGAGTCGTGTCTATGATTTCATATTAATGTCAATTATCGAGCGTAAAAAAACATGTACGGCGTTACGATGACGTGATTTCATACGGCGCATTCTAAATCCAGTCATTTGCGATCGCGCATTAATTAGGTGACGTTCAGAGGGCGAGGGGGGCAGATGGGGGGAGGTGGGGGGGGAGGTGATGTATACTGGGCACTCGCCTTTAAGGGCAACTGTGCCGTGAGAAACACCGTGGGACCGGACCGCGTCGACACACCGCAACCAAACGGTCGTGCGACACGCGACGTACACCATTGCGACATTAAGACCACAAGATATATCATCGCTTCCATTAAAGCCGCGATGGACGACAGACGCATCCACATTGTGGTTGATAAGTGGATTACAGAACGTATTTAAGATTCATAAGGCCTCGTAGCGCGATAATTATGCAGATTCGATACAACGCCGCAGCGAACTGAAGTGCTGTATGGATGCTAAACATTGACGCAACGTTGTCACCAAATGTATGTCAGCTTTTTGCACCTTTGCCTTTGCATGCTTGAATATATCAACCTACAATCATATATTTGCAACATTATTTCATTCAAAAAAATCGAGCTGTTGTTCTTATTGCACTTTGATATTACATTTTCTGTATTTTTCAAAAAGGGTAGGTGATCGGGATGAAGTTTGTTTTATATATCTTAAGACAGACACGTTGCTAAGCTATTGGCATCGGCGCAGGGGTTTTTGTTTTGAATCCCACACGGGACAAATATTTGTTTGGCCCGCAAATTCTTTTTTCTGAATCTGGGCGTTTATTCATAAGCAAGGTTGGCGACCCTCTGCTGACTCATCGCGTTGTAAAAAAATCTATCCAATTAGCATTAACAAAACACTTTGCATTGTTGTGCCGATCCCGCCCAGGTGGGATAAGAGAAAACGGATAATATATTTTTAGATATAATTACTATCGGTACACGCAGAAAATTTGTTACGCTAACAAAATAATAAATCATTCAGGAGTTTCATTTATTACACTTATATGAATTAACTAATTAAAGAAATATCGCTCATTGTATCCGACGATTGACTGGACGGAATTGAGTTCGCAAGGCGTGAGTAACGTTTCAAAACGTGTAAACGCAAGTCAATGCTTATTAAAAGGCGTTACAAAAACGCTCGCTTCAGCACTTCCCTGTCTCGGCGGCGGCGGCGGCGGCACCGTCAAAGCGGGCCTTTCCTCAAACGGAGGCTGCGACGCCGCATCCATACAAGCAGCCCGTAATGGGGACACTTTACGCAGCCTTCCAAAGCAACTGACGCTGCAGGATGCTGCGACTGCCAATACTATTGAGTTAAATATAAGACGTAAAATTGCCACTGTTTCCCTCAGTAACAACAGTCACCCGAGGAGGCGGCTACTGCGGCCGACAACTCGCGGCGCATGGGCTCCGCTTCGCAGAAGCTACGCCCTTAAGAGCCGATGGAGATGTGGCGGCTGACGGGTGAACGGGTGGCGCCTGCTTCCCGGTACAGCGCCAGTTATGATTGAGGGACGGACAAAAAGAACATTATTCATTAGCGAGCGCTTAGCGCGGCGCAGCGGCGGCAGCGTTGGCCGCGCAGCGCGGGGAATGCGGCCGCCGCGGCGGAATGGGATCGCGACGCAAAAACGGCCGATCGCATGTCGCCGCGAGGCACCGGCCGCGGCCGCATAACGCATAATCGCCCCTTTATTATTATATTATGCGATCCGCATATCGCCACCGCTCGTTGCGAAACCCGTGGTCTATCGGTGGAAAGCAGCCCGCGCTATGTTCATCACGCAGTTCCATGTCCAACGAACCCGGCTCAATGAACTCGACTGTAATTCGTTACAAAGGTATTGTCTCTACTATTTTACATCGTTATCGCTCAAAGAGAATTAAATACAAGAGAAATCCAACTCCAACAAGAGAAATAAATTGTTTTTCATCATACATTTCAACCATACAAGTACGGCTATACTGTTTAAAAAACGAAATTGATTTCATTTAATCAAAATAGTGTGTTAGGTGTATTACTCGTAATATAATGCAAAACAATTGCATATGGGAATATTTGTGAAGAGGAGCCAAAAGTCCTTGCTTATAAAAATGTACGTAGCTGTAAATAAATTCAAGTCGTGTATTGGGATTCTAAGCAATAATATAAAAAAAAAGTGTATATAAACAAATGTTAAGTTGGATGACTCTGTAGTTGTTCACGTAGGGTACTGAACAGTTGCAGGATACCATTACGTCACATTGTACAAGAACGTCACAAAGTCTGCTAATGGTATGACGACAAGTTTTAAATTTATAAGTGACAATTGGTGCAGTTAACTGTCTTATATCTAAACCAGAAGCTCCACCTACAGCATTTAGATTGTATAAAAATATTAAATTATTAAATAAGTTTCCTAGGAAATTTGTTTTTAATATAATTTAATAAACTGATTTTAAGATTATATTAGCTGTTAATTAAACCGTTACAATTATTAGTCAATTCATTTATCAATTAGAAAGGAGTTTATTATAACAGGCACTCTAAAATTTCAGTATTGTTAATATTTCTGTGTGAGCAAACAGCAAATGCTACTGAAAATTTGTTTTCCAAGTATTATTTTAACAAACTAGCTAGTATTTAACTGCTAAGCCCATGGGTAATTAAAGATGCATCCCTGAATGCTTTACACACTATCTCAGTAAAAACGTTCACTCTTTTCTCTGTTGCCTTAAAGACGTCCAAGTGAAAATCAGATGGCAAGCGGACGGCTGCAGATTATTTTTCTCCTTTGCTTTTCCAGTAACGAATGAAACCTGAATGTAAGAGATCTTTTGAACTTCTGCTATGCGTTGGTCGAAAGGTAAGTAGGTGATCAATTCGTATATCCAGCAGCGCCTGTTTCATTCCACAGCAACTACTCGGAAAATCTAACTGAGCGGTGTCGAGGTGCGTAGGCGTCACAAGCGTTGATCGTTGAGCCCACGAAGTCCTCGCGAAATAGCCCCCGGGCCAGGTGGCTGGGTTCCCCCGCCGCCCTGGGAACCGCCTCATTAGGGCGGCGGGAGCGCGCGTCGCCGCCGCGTTTTTCCGCCGCGATGAAAATGCATGAGCGCTGAACGCCGCGCGCCGCGGATTCGTGGCGGGGCTCTCTCGGGAAACTGTTGAAAGGTGCCCGATGGGCGCCGGCCGCCATTAATAAGCGCGCTTTTTGCGCACCCCGGTGCCAGTTCGCGGATCGTGAATCGCGATTCCTGCACCGCCCGTTATGGCCATCGAATGGGCGGCTGTTGAACAAACGCGCGTTACCGTCACCGACGTAGCCGCCGCGAATGCCGCCGCCCCATAATTCCGTCCGCATTATTCTATTCGATAAATCTGTTACAGATAATAACGTGAAAGCCGGACTAGCAACCGGTGCTCGGACACTGGTTTTTTATAAAGAATATTTGCACAAGTAATAAATATAGTTCTGCTTATATCAGAGAGTTCTTCAAAGTTTTCTGAATGCAGAAGGCTTAAGAACAAATGGTTGTTTTTTTTACGACTTTTTTTCGGAATTGTTTTGCAATGATATCTTAATGATGAATAAAATTAATTCATCATTAAGATATCGCAATTCTGTATAAATGAATGTTTCGCGCCACGATACAATCGTAAAAGTAGAAACCAATCTAGCTGCATCTATCATGTATCTAAACCTTATAAAAGTCAATACGATAATAAAGTCATCCGTACAAATTAAACAGATTTTACACGCGAGGCCACTAATTCGTTTTTAATAGCGCATCGAAATTAAGTCGACGCGCGTCGGGATGTTGCATCTTCGGTGCTCAGGCGGAGAGGCTAATGTGGATTGTGAGATGAGAGGTCGAAAATTAGACGGTGCACGCGCCCCTATTAATGAAGGTGTTTATAAATTCAAGCATGTGTTTATGCGCGGCGATAATTGTTATAAATGGAGGCTAATCGTGTGGTACGAGGTATGAGGAGGGGTAGGGGGAGAGATGGGATATCAGACATGCTTCGGGCCGCTTTTGTTAGAACAGGGCTCCCGGAATCAACGCAGCTATCGTGAAATCACAAAAATTAACCTTCATTTACAGAGAATTGGATTCATACAAATTATTGCAAAAACCGGTACGCGAAAAGCAGGTAAACTTTCAATACCGGACTTGTTGCAGGCGTTCCTCCAGCCACTGAAGCGTGGGGCTTTGGTCTGTACCTAGGTATTTTATTTACATAATAATAACCTACCCAATTAATTTTAAATTATATCGCAAAAGTTTACACAATGACACTGTTTTATCACTGCAACACCAGTCTGTGAGAACGTTTTAGGAAAAATAAATACTAAATAAGTCGCTCTTCAACTATATTTGCACGTAGCCATGTTTTAGAACACCGTAAAGAAGAAAATGACGTTCTGCTGTTGCTACACTAACACGAAGTGTAGCAAATGTTTGCTACACGACTTTAATGCTTGGTTAAAAATCGGAATCACATTGTTCTATTTATTGTTTATACATTTTGAGGACAATTTAAAGTTAAAGTTATTTCTTGATATGTAGTATAACAAATTTTGTGACGGCTTCCAAGTCACCATTTGTGTAAACTTTTGGTAAAAGTTAACACAATTTTTGTAAAAGTTTCGCTCTATAAAATCTACGAAACTAAAAGACTAAAAGATGGTCACTCTGAGCTGATCGGTTCTTGATTTGCCTTGATACAATATGTGGTAATCGTAACTGTGTATTTAACTACGGTAGAGTTACGTAACAGCCCTCGCTGTTACACTAATGGGTCCAGGTGAGTACCGCGACCTCTCAAAACAAAAGTCTGAAATGGAACTGTTATACTTGTGTTTCGTGTGGAGAATGAGGTATCCGGTGCTCACTTAACATCAGGTGGACCGCTAGTTCGCTTCTCACCTACTCACATACAAAAACAAAATTGTTCTGCAGTCACATTCTAAGAATACAATTGGTTTTGGGGGGTGATCATGACCCCCAATGACCGCGAATTAAGTCGCACTTGGTGTCATAGGCGGTCTTTGCACAGACAAAAAGCTAGTGGCTTATGTTCAAGGATTTAGCATGTTGTACTAAACTTTTGAGTTTTTTCTGCTTCTGGGATCCATGGTTGGTGATGATCGCTCACCGTCATCGTCGGCCCGTTTGCGTTTTTCGCTCAAGCAACACCTATGTTGCCACTATTCTGCGAAGTATTCGATTAGCAAGAAATAAGTTCAAAATCAAACGAAAACCAAGCATGGGTGTTGGAGAAAAGTATTTTGGCCAATTAACTCGTGAATTTTACTTTACTTTAAAAATATTGAAATGTTAAATCCTCTACTCGACATACACAGCCTAAAATTGATGGTTTTGCATATGTTTCCATTTGCTTCTAAAAGAGTATTTTAAGACTTATATAAATTTTTGTGCTAGTCTCTACATTCAAGATGAAACTAAATATTAAAAGTTTTTGAAGATAAATGAAACAAAAATTTTCCCGCAACGCCGAAAGTTTATGTTCATTTTGAACTTATTTAGAAATTATTATTTGTATGGATATCTTATATTATCGGTGGTAGGGCCACGCAGCAGCCTCGGCTGTTTCACGAATGGGCAGGCTCGTCCGGGTAAATACCACGACCTCACAGAAGACCGGCGTAAAGTGGAAGTATGATACTTTCGCGTTTCTGGTGAGTGAGGTACCCGGAGCCCAATTTCCAATAAGGTTGCCAACGCATCTGCAAACCCTCGGGTGTAGCAGATGTCTATGGGCGGCGGTATTCACTTAACATCACCGTGACCGTCTGCTCGTTTGGCAACTTTTCACAAAAAAAAATACTTTTCTCTTGTAGTTTGAATTCAAATTCTAAACGAATTAAACATTCAAACTGCGATCATATCAGGTAATGTTTCACTTAACCAAAGTTAGGCCCCATTGTCCTCGAATCCAACGTTCTGAATGATTCTCATGATTAGCGAAGCGGCCAAAAACTGGAAATAATCTCCTCGGGCGAGATGTCGCACGCGTGCAGGGCACGGCGAGGGCGGGGGTCGCGGCGCGAGTGATTGATGCGGCCGCGTTTAGGCTTAAAAGCGCTCCAGTTACGGCAAACAGGGCCGCGGGCAATACTATACTCGGCTAATGATCGCCTATTACCGGCACCCGTACCGTTCACGTCACAGTTTTTTTTGTACAATACCATCTTTTAATTTTTCCCGAGGAATCGTCGCCCAGTACGAGTAATTCCTTTTATTTATGTTTTACTTTCACTACATCTTATTTAATTCCTATTATGCTATTTTATTTTTTAGTTCATAATTTGTCGTTGTTCTTTATTTTTTTTATTTTAAACAGTGTAAATAAATAAATAATAAATAAATAAAAATATCTTTATTCACATAGACGCTTGCGCGTTCTTATGAAACGTCAAAATTTTACAAGAAATGAACACGTTCGTAAGTTACCACCGGTTCGGAAAGCAGTTTCTGTTGAGAAGAAACCGGCAAGAAACTCAACAGTTGCTCTTTTTAAAAAAAAATCAGTTTACAATATAATAGTACATGTACAATAGTCTTGTTTTAGCCTACGTGAGTATCAACAGTATTAACCCCACACATTGGCGTCGTCAAGATATTCAGCAATAGAATAATAGGCTTTAGCCATAAGTTTACTTTTAATTTTTCGTTTAAATTCATCAAGTGGCAGACTTAATATCGACTGTGGGATTTTATTATACATGCGCACACCTTGCCCCATGAACGACCTGTTTACTTTTTGTAAACGAAACAATGGCGTAGTTAGTTTGTCCTTATTTCTAGTATTTAGTTTATGTCTGTCACTATTCTTTAGATAACTATTAATATTATTTTTAACATACAAAATGTTACAATAAATATATTGAGACGCAACAGTGAGTATATTAATCTCTTTAAAAAGGTCTCTGAGTGTATTCCGGGCTCCGATGTTATAGATTGCTCGGACAGCTCTTTTTTGAAGAATAAATATAGAATTTATATCAGATGCACTACCCCACAACAAAATGCCGTAAGACAAGATGCTGTGGAAATAACTGAAATAAACAAGTCTGGCAGTGTCGATGTCTGATAGCTGTCTAACCTTCCTAACTGCAAAAACAGCGGAGCTTAACCTGTTCGCAAGAGATGATAGATGGGGACTCCATTGGAGCTTTGAATCCACTGTAATTCCCAAGAATACAGCGGACTCAACAGGATTAAGGGTTACGCTATTTAATGTTAAGCTAAAACTTCGCCTTCTTACGCTGGGAAGGGTAAAAAGAAGGCATTTAGTTTTTTTTTAGAGCATTTAACACCATATTATTAACGGTAAACCAGTGGAGGATACGCGAAAGTGCACTATTCACGTCGTCATAATCCGACACGTTTCGGTCAACCTTAAAAATGAGCGATGTGTCGTCAGCAAACAGTACAATATCACATAACTCACTGGCATAAAAGGGGAGATCATTTATATACACTAAGAATAATAATGGACCCAAGATTGATCCTTGTGGGACACCCATTTTCATGGGGGACCCTGTGGAATTTACATCATTTATAGATACTTTTTGAATTCTATTATTAAGGTAAGAGGCAATGAGATTGAGGGCGATGTCACGAATGCCATAATAATCTAACTTTTGAAGGAGGGTTTCGTGGTCTACACAGTCGAAAGCCTTTGAAAGGTCGCAAAAGACACCTATTGCATCTTGTGACCTTTCCCAGGCGTTATAAATATGCTTGACAAGTGCGACACCCGCATCCGTTGTCGATCTGCCTTTAGTGAATCCATATTGCTCATTGTGGAAAATTTTGTTCATATTAAAATGTACTAAGAGTTGATTTAAAATTAGTTTTTCAAAAATTTTACTCAGAGATGGCAATATGGAGATAGGTCTGTAATTTCCTGGATCATTTTTATCCCCACTTTTGAAAACGGGGATTATCTTACTGAATTTCATAAGATCTGGAAATATTCCAGAATCTATACATTTGTTAAAAATATTTGCCAAATATGGTGCAATATACGGCATTATTGTACTCATAAATTTTATGGACATGCCCCACAAATCTCCTGTATTTTTAAGATTAATAGAATTCAAAACTTTTATAATATCATTAGTATCTATGTGATTAAATTTAAACGTTTGTCGACAATAGGTAACATTATTTTTTAATACATTAATTGCATCAATGGGAGAGGATTTTAACGTGCATGTAACATTAATTGCAATTTCTGAAAAATAACTTTCAAAACTACTTGCAATTTCGTTATCTGAAGTTATGGGTGTATTGCCTATCACTAGCTTTATAGGTTCCCTGAATATCTTGGGTCTTCCAGATATACAGGTAATGATGTCCCATGTAGCTTTTATTTTATTACTAGAATTTAAAATCCTATTTCTTATGTAGATAGATTTTGCATGTATACAGACTTTTTTAAATATTTTTGAAAAATTTTGTACCCGTTTATGGAAATTAGGGTCGTGATTCCACTGCCTCATATTATATAATTCATACAGTGAATCCCTACTTTTATATATACCCACTGTTGCCCAGTCACTAAATTTTAATTTTGATTTTTTAACAATTGTGCGGGGTTTAAAAATATGATTATAGGAAGTTATGAGAAAATCAACCATTGATCTATAACAATCATTAGGGTTATTGACTCCGATATCTTTATGGAATACATGCTGTGCTACTTTATCTTTAAAAGAATTTAGTCTCCTAGCAGTGATTGGTCTACACCTGATCTTAATTTCACTTGTAGTAATGTTTTCATTTATTGAAAATTTTAAACCAAGATGATCAGAGCTCAGATAATTTATAATAGATTTGTCATATACTTCATTGTGACAGAAAACGTTATCGATACATGTGGAGGATAAGTTAGTAACACGAGTTGGTTCATAAAAAAGATTTTTAAGTTTGAATGAATTAAATAAATTTAAAAGCCGCTTACTAAGTTGTGTTACTTGTAATAATCTACATTAAAATCTCCACAAACTATGACTGATTTACTAGTTAAACACAGTTTCTTAAGGACATCATCCATGACACACTCAAACTGGTCGAAATCACCGGAGGGGGGTCGATACACGCATACTATAATATACTGTTGACTCTCAACGCAGGATAATTCTATAGAACGTTCGACAGAGAGTGCCATTATATCCTGTCGATTTTTACAGACTATATCATTTCTAACTAACACAAGAGAGCCACCGCGTATAGCATTTACTCTTACGAACGAACTTAACATTTTATAATTCCCTATATTTACAATATTACAATTCTTATGTAACCATGTCTCTCAATTCTTATGTAACCATGTCTCGTAACCAAATGTAACTGTGTTTGTGTCAAATCAAATGTTAAATGTCTTTTAAATCTCTCCTCCTAACATCGAAATCATCCATTCCCTTCAAAGACGCGGCGTAGCGTACTAGATAATATGACGTTAGAAGTTGATGAGAGCAAAAGTTTAAGGCTATTTATTTATTTTTTGATCTACGATCAAACGTTCACAACAAATGAGAAAGAGTGCAAAGGAGAAGGATTAGTGGACTACAGTCTAAAATTTATCGCCGATTAACACCAGGTGGGATACTTCGGCACAAGCTCTAGGAAATAAAATACGGTTTAAAACTTCCTGGTAAAGTCTCTCCTCAAAGGATGTTTGAAAAATTTTATAAGGTATGATCCATTAAATCACATAACTTAGTCACAATTCATCAAAGCTATGCCATAAGTGCTGAAGAAACAATTAGTGAAATAGCCTCTAATAGTTCAGGCAGCGCTTTCTCACATATCAGCAGCAATCGTAGAAACTACGTCCCTATATATGTTTCGAACGCATAATGAATATTTTAGTGTCTACAGGTTTCAAGACACGAATATTATCCTCCTCCTTATATGCCAATTTGTTAAATACATAGTCTAATTATAACTACTGTGGCAGATCGCTATGGAAAGGCCATGGTAGGTCTCACAGAAGATCGGTTTGAAGTAGAATTGTCTATAATTTTGGTTAAGTCGGGAGAGTGGAATAAACGGGCTCAACCCTCATAAAGTTGAGCAACGCCAATGCCTTAAATTCCTTAAATTTAGGTAAACCACACGATCCGTTCCACATTTAAAGAAAAACTAGGGTTTCAAGATTTACGTCTTTTGTTTTAAAAACTAAACAATACACAAGTTACGTGACAGCATTGGAAAAGACCAAAAATTTCACATATTGTAATACGAAACGAAATTGAAAACGAACATCGAAGATGACTTATCACAGCTCTTCTCAGAGGGGCATTATATCTCGCCACAAACAAACACATTAATTGACGGAGCGGTGTCGTGCCGACAAATAATCGAGCGTTCGCGGCAAAAAGGAATGGGACGATTGAAAATTACAGTTGTAATATTTTCTCTTTATGTGAGCAAACAGTGTAGCAAAGCCTGACTGTCAAAGGCAACGTTAATAGGGGCGCGGCAAAAAATGTAGAAATTTTTGTCGCTCAATCGCGGCGGCGACGGCATCTCGAAAATGAGTCGCGATATTGAAATGGACTTCTTTGTGCGCGCCGCCGCCACCGCCACAGATTAAAAATGCTGTCGTTTGAGTTTCAACGTCGCAACATTAAGCAACCCGCGCGGTCCATTCAAACTACTTCCCCAATTAGTCGGAACATCAATGAACACTGAAACACACTCGTTAGAAATCCTCATGGAAATCATTTTAATTGAGACCACGAGGAGGAATTCGTCATTGGACGTTGCGGGCAATGAGGCCGAAGTCGGCGGTGGTGGGCAACAAAGCGGCCGCCACCAATCGCCCGATCGCCCAATCGCCCAATCGCCCAACCACACAATCGCACAATCGCACAATTAACATGTCCGCCAGGCCGCGTGAATGAGGCCCCGCGCCCTCGCTCCCTCGCAAGGGCAGGTCCTCTGAATGCAAAGCTTTTTGCGGCCGCCCGAGATGCAAACACGTCCCTCCGGCTCCGATTCGAGTGGACGCTTTTTAGACGTTTTGAATAAATGAAATATTCATCAGCGACACAGGGCAACATTGTTCGGAGGCTTGTTAAGTATTTGTACCGCGGCTGGCATCTTCGGGTATGCAGTGTGAAAGGAAAGATTAGCATCGAGAGAGTGGGAACAAGTCCTGCGGATATTGTCATCATTTATTGCTTTTGAACTGCTACTACGACGACATCGCCCAATGATCCTTCCTCAGGGTAAAAGGTTTCAAATTATTTATAACACTTTTATTGGCGTCATTTCCTTTTTTTATATATGTTGTAAACGGCAGTATTGTGCTACCGGTATAAACTTGTCAAGTCTAGTAATGTCTTGAAAAGTTACGATTGCTACCCCCTTCTCTTTATTCGTTTGTTCGCAACTCGGGACACCAATAGAAACGAGACGCGAATAAGAGGGCATTAAATCAATTCGGACAGTCGCTGCATTAAAAGGAGTTCTCTCCGAGGACACATCCTAGATGCTGGGCCGAGATAAAGTGTATTCAAGAGGAAAATATTCAAAGAGCATCAGACGAAGCGTCAAGGCGGGACGGCTCCCACGGCGCGGGCGCTGCAAAAAGTGCGGCGGGGCGGTGGGGGCGCGGTGGGGGGAGCGCGGGGGGGGGGGGGGGGTAGCGGGGTCCGCGGCCGGGATGCTGGATTACTCGCGCGTCTGCCGCGTGCATACTGATGCCGCGTAATTGTCCTTCGCAAAAAGCATGCGCATGATAATCGAGGAAATGCCGCTCCCCCGGCCGCCCGCCTTAATTGTTGTTAAATGGCCCACGTGGTGCCCTGGGGCACGGCATGAACCGAACTCAACACATTCTCAGAAGTGTCTTGGTCTTTATTGGCTGACGTTCAAGCTTTCCTTCCAATGCACTATGAAATAATTCCCGTGACAGACTACTAACCTCTTAGGGTAACTCGCATGTCTGCATAAATACATAATATACCTGGACGCTTGATGAGTATGGTATATTACTGCCCACGGAAGACGATAACCACTGCGTTGTTATGCGAGTGTCAACCTTTGAGTATGAAGCAAGAGTCGGGCATGGGAAGTCTAAAAATTAAACGTTTTTCTCGATGTTTTCAACTAAAATCTCTTTGCGATACGATTATATATAGCGGGAGGTAGGTAGGTATCTATGAAGACCACAATTTGCTAATTGCTGACCATGGGCAGCCGCCTTAGTTTTCGATGAAGCACGACCCCTTCCGCATTCAACAACTCTTAAACGAATGAAAATGCTAACGGAACCTAAGCGAAATCTAACAGGCGGCATAGGAAGGATAGAAGAGACTGAGAAGTGTACCTACATATCACAACGACGTCCGACACTACAAAACTGACGTTAAAATACGCTACTTTGCATACTTAGACCCTTAGACCCTACCAGATGAACGCTAAATCGCTAACGGCACCACGGGAATGGCTTATCAATCTGGAAGAGGGCCGCAGCCCATTACCGGCCGATGCGTAATTTCGCCAAATGTAACAAAAAGCCCTTTTGTGGCTCCTGGCCGACGGCACACAGCTGTCATCGCGCCTCGCATCCCTGCAATTACAATAACATTGATCCATTGCAAATTATAACGTACATTGGCCCTCAATGTTCAACTAAGATGAACTCATCGTGTGGACACCGCAATGTAAGTCAAAATTTCGTAGTGACCGCACGGAGTGCGTCCGCAGCAGCCGGGTGCGAGCCCATGTGTCCAGGCACGCCGTTTTTGCCGCCCGCCACCGAACTATAATAACCATAATGAGGCTCGTTCGATTCCGATTTAATCGTCGTCCAAACATTCATTTATTCTTGGTACGACTGGCCGATGTCCTCGGTAACATTTCACTACAGAATTATGTATGACGCTTTTTGTACTCTCGTGCAAATTTCAAATATCATTTGTTTATCTTGCAATACGCAGAGCAGATCACAAACGTAATGAGATAACATTTAATCAGAATCATATCAAGTTATGTGAATCATAATCAGATTAAATTTAGGCAAAAGTAGAAGTTACTTTTATAGTCAATTATACGATGTCCTGTGGAGTAAATGTAGGAACCTGAAGTAATCTTTGTAAAAAGAATTTGCATATGGAATTTGCAGATGATGATAACGTTTTAAGGTGTTCAGATCAATGTAAAGGGAAAACAATGGCATATTATTAAAACGAATAATTTTTACTGAGAATTACTGAGAATTACTTTTATTGTCTTCTAAACGCAATAATCCACTAAAATAAAAAGAAATTACGATTACGTTACAACTTTTGAAATTTTAATAATGAATTTTATTTTCCATAAAGATCAGGTGCAACGTTCCACAGCATGTATGGAAGTTTAGCTCGCAGTTTCGGTAATGTCTTTTAGAACATCAGTTTTATAAAGTCTCTAACGGAAAACGGACATACGCCATATAGCACAGGTTTAATTTGTAAGTCTGACCAATATCAATAGATATTACATTTCTCATGACACAAAAGCACTGGTGAATAATTATTAAAAATTACTCAATTTAAACTATCTAGTGATTATATTCTTTGCCATACGATTTTCAAATATTAACTAATGGTTAATTACAGATTTAAAATACATATTCGAGCACGCAGTTTACACCCAGGGTAAAAATCAAATCGCAGATTAATTGATCTTTATAAATTATAACATAACGAAACAAGTTACAAACGTTGGCCGCACGAATGATTCTAGTTGGATGCATTATTTGTGGTAACACGGGTAGTCTTAGAAATCACACTGTGTGTTATCGCAATAAAGTGCAGTTTTGCTTGGCGGGATGTGGCGACCCTGCATACAACTGCCCCGTGAGATTTGAATGACGTGTTATTTTTCAAATTCAAGGGACGATACCATTTCGTTAATTGTCATATAGAATTAACGGATCAGGCAAAAAAACCCTGAGAAGAGGATTACTATCCATATTTACTCTTTGCGTGCACAGTAAGCAAATTTAACTTTAGTTCTTCAATGAGTTTAAAAATGGATTACTAATTTAGATGTAGCAATTCTTTTCGGTCTTATCTATGGTTATGGCTACGATGCATGCGAAGTCATGAAGCAACCTCTGCCATTTTCTTCTGTAAACAACTTTATTTGTTTTGAAAAGTTTAAAATTTGTATTTTAATGTTTTATTTGGGGCACAGTAAGGTTCTTTCAACACGCTGCTATGCAGTATCGGGTCGCAGCTGAACGCATTTACGTAAGGAGCCAAATTTCATATTGACAGAGTGTAGCGCGTCGCCTCGAGAGCCCTATTATGCTAGGATAGTGTCGGTTCCAAGGCGATATTGAGCATGTTGCGTTAGTCGTGCGCTGGATCGCAGCTGCGCGCCGCGCCGGCCCGCTGATAATCTAGTTAAATTTATTTATTGAGGCTCGCCCGCACCGCTCCTATAAACAGATTAAACAACCCAACAAAACCTCGCTTAATGCTGGCCCAACAAAACGATCGCCGGCTACATCAGCCTTCGTGCCGTTCAGCTCATTTTGCTATCGAGCACAACATCAACTTTATCGGTTCATATTTATCGAGTAATTTACCGCATCATGCCGGCAATCGCGATGCTTCCTTGCTCTCAGGTTACTTTTCAAGGTTTCGGGGAAGTAATTAAACTGATATTAAAATGAAGTTGAACACTTCGATACCACTACGATCAAACGACCAACCGATAATTTCATTAATCAAGTAGCCCACAACGGTTCTATTCATTTAACGAATTCCAGCAGCCGCAGAAGGAAACCTGACGACGATGTGACAATAATCTGAACACCTGTACCGCTCACTTCCTGCATAATTATGGACACACATACTTTTCGTGTTTACAGTGTTACCATATTTCTACTACAAACATAGCGCCTGTATGAATCAGATTGAGACATTAATAAGCATGTTCGTCGCACCTCTAAGTTCTTTGTTTGATAGTCTCTGCTGTAATTTTAGACAATATTTATTGCTGCAATCTAAACGTTCTAATTTAAAAAGAAAGCGTAAGTTTAAACAAAATAATTATCTATAGTGAAATATTTCTAACTTCCCAGGACAAAAGATCATTCCTTCAAGATGGCTTAGCTTTCATATCAAGCAAACATTGATTTTTATTCATATTACACATTCTGTACGTATTTTATCGCCAATATATTTTTAATAAATAAAAGGACGTTTCAGATACTATAACAACATGGTGACATGCGAGACTGGACAGACAAATAGAATCTACCAACCGTATTACAATTTCACGTTGTTTAATCCAGAAAGAAAGGGATCTTAAATCCAAGCAACTGTTGAGTTTCTTGCCGGTTTCTTCTCAACAGAAACTATAAATTTTATATTAAGTTTTCATAGTGCTGATCTCTGTACTTAAGATGGAACATTAAAACATGTAGAAAAAGTACGAAAAGATTGTCGCCGCTGTGGGAATCGAACCCACGTCTTCGGCATTCGCGACCTGACGCTCTAGCCACTGAGCTAAACGGCTGATAGCCACAGCGACGAAAATCTTAACGTCTTTTATTTACATTGTTATTTAGAATTTGAAGCAATGCTTGGCGCATCGCGCGCTAGAGCGTCAGCCCGCGAATGCCAAAGACGTGGGTTCGATTTCCACAGCGGCGACAATCTTTTCGTACTTTTTCCACATGTTTTAATGTTCAACAGAAACTGCTTTCCGGTGGTAGCTTACTTACAAACGTATTAATTTTTATGTAAAATGTTGACGTTTCATAAGAACGCGCAAGCGTCTATGTGAATAAATACATTTTTGATTTTGATTTTTCCAAAAAGGTCAAAATATGGGAGGCTTGGGCGTAACGGTCGTGGACAGCGCGTGTCTGTTCGCCGATAAGGGTGAGTTGCTCATAAATTAATCGCCTGTGTATACTACAATGTACCTTACACATTCTTATACCGTTAATAGCACACCCAGTATTAGTTAAACTCAGTAGAGGGATGTTTGCAGGAAACAAGACTAATAAATTTCCTAAAAATTAAGTACTGATAGCAACAAAATCATATAACAGACTTAATATCTGTTTACGTTTCTTCATCTAATGACTCAAAACGATTAAGGTGGAAAATTCGATATATGATATTCAATCTAATCCATGCATAGTATGTGTTTCCGACCATTTAGCGTCTCAACATAGGAGTGTTCACACACCGAAACAGGCGTCACGAATTCCGTGACTACAGGAGGTGCGCCCATTAGCGGGTAACACCGATTAACTGTTTTATCATTCGTTACATTCCAACGGACCGCCTTCGCCACGGGATGGAACGAGTGTCATGCAATATCACACGCAAACATCCATTATTACAAGTACTGTTAAACGATGGAATTAATTGTTCGTTAATCTATTTTGTTTTGTTTCCAAGCATGATCATCCGAAAAACTCATAATTTTCGTAATGAGTAAAGTTATTTTATTAAAATATTACTTATATATGAAACATTATTAGAGCCGTAATAGCTCAGTGTCCGGGCGCTCGCCTTTAATTCAATATACTCGAGCAACCTGAGTTCGAGCCCCGGTGCCGGCACCAATGAAGTTTTTAACTTTAAGTGCTGACTAATCTCGTGCTCCGCGGTGAAGGAAAACATCGTGAGGAAACCTGCATATTTTCGAAATAATAACAAAAAATATATATATTTTCGATAATATTTTTGAAGTCCGCCATTCCGCATTTCGAAAATATGGACTAGTCCGATACCCTCTGTATAGAGGAGGCCTTTGCCCAGCAGTGGTACATGTATAGCTCTGTATGTGGGCTGTTACTTTACTTTTTACTTTACTATATGAAAAATATATAAAGAAACAAAATAATGTATTTATAAACAGACTTTATGATCATAAATAGAAGATACAAAGTTGTATATCACTTGACATCTATGCATAAATGAAACTGCATTTATTCGAATTTGATAAACGGTCTGCGTGACCGGGGCCCAGTCCACCGGGCCAATGCTCGGCCTCCCTTAGCTCCACCATAAACCATGCATTAGTATTGCACAACTAATATTAAAGCTTATTCTGAGTCGATATTATTCATGCCGACCCTGGATGTGAAAGCATTGATTAATATTGTAATGAGGGCGATGAATATCATCCCCCGTACCATGCGACGGGTGCCGGTACTGGTTGTGGCCCCGGGATGCGAGCCGTGGTGGAGCCGCGAGGCGAGGGCGCTCCGGGGCCGGTCTCGTGGTGAGAGGGCGCGCGGCGAGGTGCCTCGGTGGCGGCCGCGCTCGGCAATTGTGTATAGTTTGAGATAATGGCAGCGGTCGCCGCGTAATTATTTCTATCCGGGCGATTTGCGTACGAGCGCATCGGCCCTAATAACACGTTGCCTGCCCGGGGCCCGTCCGTCCTGTCGCCTTGGCGCTCATATCGCATCACCAAATTAGGGGCTAATTTCGCCTTGTCAAACATCGTGCGATCGAATGCCGACCAACGTTAGCCCCGCTCACCTAACAGCATATAGGCTGACTGCAAACAACTGTAGAGATACGCAGTTATGCACACGCGCCCTATTAGACACGTAGTAAGTCGGTGATTGATATACTGATAAAGCGCGAGATGAGAGCAATTCAAGAAACGGAAGTCTTTTCATTTTCGTACAAAATTCTTGAATTTCCACATATTGTTAGAGCCTACTAAGGCTGTAATATAAAGTGTGAATGAATTATAGGCTGTGCATCATCAGGGCACGTAGCTCAACAGCCTCGAAGCTCGCGCGGTCGGCGTCCGCCGAACTATTACAATGAAGTAGAGCGGCGGCCGCGCATCTTTGACCCGTAGGGATGTGGCGGTATCGATAGAACAGTCTCATTAATTTAATTATACTTCTATTACCAATTCAGCAAAACAAATCGATACTAACAAAGATACGTTATATATGAACCATTTTTAGAAACAAATCTTTGGGCGTTTGATCTTGATAGGTACGTTAATAACTGAACCTATCTTTCATTTCCACAGCAAAGAAAACATTTCAGTACATTAGTTCCAGTAACGGACAAATGAGATGGAAAAGAAAGCGAGTGAAATTTAAAAGCCCTCTCGGATCACTCGATACCGACTCTGACGTCACGCGAATAGGTCAGCGGCATCCCTGGGCTATCGCGGGCGCTCTGATTGGATTTAGTTTAATAAGCATAAAGCACCCGCGCGGCCGCCCTAACCACAGGCTCATCGAGATTGCCAGACCGGAGCGAGCGAATTATTAGTGTATAGCGCCCGGCTATACACTAAAGCGCCGTCAGTTACGAAGAAGCACGCTCCTCGCGAATAATACCGGCGAGTAGTTTATGTCCACCGATCAAGCGTCGCAACAACCCAGCGTCTGTTCGACATGTCTACCGGGTGACTGCGCAATAGGATATTAAACAATACTGTATTGACAGAAGCCGGATGAACTGCGTTAATTGGTGCACTTTCGCTGACCACAAAGTTTGCTTTTACAGTACAATCTCTTCCTCTCTTTTTAAAGGAATACTTCTTATGGCGCGCTTGGAAAAATTATGAGAATAATTTTTTTACGAAACGCACGCGCTCTGACCTTCAAAATTCACCATAATGCTTGGTAAACAATTTAATCTAGGCAACCAATAACAACTATTTGACATTTACTAATAATTCCAAGTTATTTAAATAAACCTTTAGCAATTGCATTTAATGTCTCTATACTAAAGAAATGTAACTTCTTACGTGTGTACCATAAATACATACATACTTTTTTCTCATGTAATTATATATTAACTGTATATTCTTGAATCAAAAAGTAGTGTTTGTCGATGTATTTAAACACATTAAACAAGTGTCACTGGGCATATGCGAACTGTATGTTTTATTTGATGGCTTAAGCAAAAGCACGTCTGTTAAACGTTAGTGTCAATGATATTTAAGTAATCGCTCAATTCGTTCCTTTTGTGTTTGTTCCATAGGCCAGCAATTCAGGTGCAACTTTCGCCCACCAATAACTCATTGCGGAGAACGAAGGCGAACATTCCCGGAAGCCACTTACCTAATAACTGTACCGCACCGAAAGATCTGTATCTGGCGAGAGCGATCCGCAGTAAACCAACATAACTGTATCGGTTACAACCAAATCTAGGAAATTGCCGGCGAAAGCCATCACGAGTTAAACGTCCGCCGTGATTAGGGTTCCCTCGGCGGGGCATTATGGGCCACGGCACGGGCCCGTAATCGGCGCAATCTTGCGGCCCGCCGCTTGATTAATATCATTATTTGATTGTTTAATCGCGGGGGCACGCGGCCGCTCGCCCGCTCCGGCGCACTTGCAGGGCGGCTGTTCACCTCGGCCCGACGGCGACGCCGCCTACACAGTCACATGTACCATGTACATGTACCACACCGGAGCCTCAAAAAGCTCCATTTAGACCCTACGTCGCTAACTTTGTACCCCTCAATCTCATCTGTGGAGTCTTCATCCCGGCCACTCCAACTGCTACTTACCATGGTATTACATACTCCATATATTAATTAACAAGTGAAGCAAAAACCCTTTTAACAATATTACGCGCATGGAGGAATGAAAGGTTGCTGCGGATAATAGGTGCATAAAACTAAATTTTTTATACAATAAGCGTTACAATTACGACTACATAGATTAAAATGAAACATTCTTTGCACACTTTGTTACTAGTATCTTGTCAAACAGTTTGCGCTAAACACTTTTAAATTGTGAGATTGGCTTACTCAGCCTGAAGAAAATATTAAATACTTAATTAATTTTAAAATCTTAACGAATTGCGGCCAATGGGCAACTACTAATCTTTATTTATAAATGTAAAATTGTATACGATGTTTTAACAAGGTACTCCCGTTACATCTTATCCTAATTGTTCATCAACTGAGCACAACATCCAGAATTGCATTAATTCAGATCTACTTTACCTTTTGGTATTAATATCTATATGTACTCTTAGCGAAAGCTATACACGTAGTAAAGAGACTTTAAATAAACGTTTACAAGTAAGTAAATATGTTCATAAATGTGAAACTCCAATCGACCCATTTAGTCTCTAATACAGTTTATGATACGACCCAAGCGAATGTTACAAAGTCCAGCTACAATTAATTGCTCGACTGTATGGAGCATGTAAAATGTGTTATTCAAGACAACAATCCCGCTCAGCTCTCGGCCCCGCGTTTCATAGCACAATTTCCACTCATTAGTCTGTCGCCGCGGCTAAAAAACGACTCGTATCAGTTATAATCGAGCAGTGAGTCCATATGGGGGCAGGCAGTTAATAAATAGTTTCACCGAACCTGCGTCCGCCGCGACAAAAACTCCCGTATCGGTCATTAGTCGAATTCAGGCCTATGACAGCTCGCTGGAGGCGTTTAGGAATCGCGGCCCGAGAAGGGTGTGATGTAACGCCGGTCATTCGGTGAAAAGGGAGAAACGGTTTGACGTACTCTTTTACTTACACCCGCCGCTTATAGACTTTCTTAAGGAGAAAGTTGGCAAGCGAATAGACGATTCACCTTATGTCACCGTATTGTCGGTGCCCACGGACGTTTACAACATCCGAGAGGTTGCATATGCTTTGCAAATGTATAAAATTATGTATGTACCTGAGATACACTTGAATGTGTGGCCTGTGATTTGAAATCTAACCCAATACACACTTGAGAGGATACAAGATTAGAGCAATCATTACAAGAATTGTTCTTACTTTAGAAAATATATATGTGACAAAACATAAGGATCTAGTATCGTCAGCTATCGACCCGCATAGCGCCTGCGATCGCACACATTCATTCCATTAACTGGATAATTTAATAGCGTCTAATGAACGAGCCACCCATCTGAGGCGCAAACGTCTCATGTCAACTAATCACATGTGTACCAGATATCTTCGCTCTAAATTGTTGATTTTGCTATAACCAATAATGAATGAGACTGGTATCATAAATCAGCTGGAAATGATTAGAACACATGTGTTGTATTAAAAGAATCTTAGTTAATTAAACTAAAATTCAACATTTTAATAAACTTGGGCGAACTAAGCAGTCGCGACCACTAACAATCAGAATTGTATAATTACTAACAGTCACAAATAATTGAGACAATCGAACAACAGCTATGTACGTGGTAAATAAATATAAAATAATATTCATAAATAAAAAAAAATATTCACGAGCGCTAACGATAGTATGTAGAAAATGAAGGCTCGTCGGAACCAATTTAAAAATTGAGTATAGTATATAAGTTAGAGAAAATGCTGATTTATTATAACTGTATAACCTAAAGTAGGTACTTTTATGAAACTCATTAAATGAAAGTATTTTACGGATTTTATCACGTTTTATTTTGATTTAAAAGTTTCGAACCTTTGCCAGCGTTCATGGTCACGAGACAGGCTGAGATTTGTTTTATTCAGATTCTATGCAAAAAGCGACTATGGATTTTTTTTTATTTAAGTGAAAAGTTGCCAAGCGAGCAGACGGTTCACCTGATGTTAAGTGAATACCGCCGCTCGTTGACAACCTTTTGAAAATTTTTGAAAATATGGTATCTTGATCATCAGTGTTGGAGTGCTAGGATTAAATTTTATAAATTATGAGATCCCAAGATGCATAAACCCCAACCATCTTCTCAATTGAAATTACGATGGTGTTGGTGCTTCTCGTGGAATAAGTCTGTAGTTTGTGTACATATTTTAGACTGTCTTAGCAATTAGATTCGGCATACCTGCGCGAGGCTATTGAAATAAAGAAACATCTGTTATACATAATACTTATAATATGTTTATTACATAATATTTTGTAATATATGAATTTGTCAATTTTTAGAAATTTTAATATTTTTGAAATAAATAGAGTAAATTGGTGCCGGCACCGGGGATTGAACTCTGTTTGCTCGAGTGTATTGAATTAAAGGCTATCAAGCTATTTTAACAAATAAACTTTATTCTATTCTACTCGCAAATTTTTCATTTTTCTTTTTATAACCGTTAGTCCCATTTTTTGTACAGGATTATGCCTATACATTATGGGTGTGGAAAGCGTTAATAGTTAAATAAATTATTTTTTTAACTTCATAGACAATGTTAGCCAGTAGCCAACTATTGATGATAATTTTATTTAATTGCCTATTGTGCAAAATCAAATAAAATTACCGGACCACATAAATCAAGGCAATTTAGATTTTTGACGGGATATAATGATAGCTAAAATTATGTTGCAGAATTTACCTAAAACAATTTTGAAATGTAATATTAAAATTCGTCTTAAAAATCGAATAAAAATAATATTAATATAGGTTCAATGGCGTCGCGCGATCGCTTATGTCCCGGGCCGTTTTGCGGGCGCACAAAAATGCCCATTGGCGGCCGAATGTCCTCGACCAGTTCCGTGGGAGCTTTGGGCGCTCGCAAAAAGCGCGGTGCGTGAGCGCGTCGCGGCGGTGAATCGCAGCGCGCTGCTCAATGGGGTGCTCCTAAAAGGAGAGACCCCGGAACGGGTCCGTACCGCTGGCCGAGGCTCGCGAGGAATCCCGCCACCGCGCCGGCCCGCCCGCCGTGCCGCGACCTTTGTTTACGTATTCTGCGAGGAATTGGACCGCCCAAATACTAATGGACCTCTTTGGCGGCAGACTACTACTTAGAATGCAAGGGATCGGCCAATTTATACACTCTTGCTTATGTATATGTCAACGTGTGTGATGTTTATTTAACCATGCCCGCGTAGATAGACCTTCATTCTCTGTAATTCAATGTATGTGTGTATACTTGCAGTCCTGACTAGAACACGTACAATATTTAACAATGTTTTTGAAAACTAAACCAATCACATCTTAACTGCTTCTTTTAATCTGAAATTGCTTTAGAACGCGACGCCTCCGCCGCTATGAATAAAAATGTTACAAAATACATCATAAACGCCCCTCGACCACTGTATCCGCCGTACTTGGAAACGTCCATTGGCCGCAAAACAACCGGCCCTAGTGATAAAATTAACACACAAAGTGAAATTAAGCATTCTAAGCCGATCCCTCGCCAGACTTCGAATAATGCATCGTGCGGTGCGCGATATTATAGCAATCATCTCAAAGCCACCAGAAGTACAATGTTAAACAGTTTTTAGCACGTTGGGGGCCCGCGGCTAAAATAAAATGGTGTTAAGGCACCACGAGCAAATACCTTCTTCTCAGATGACCAGCCGCTGGCTTTTATGTATAATCGATGACGTTTCTTTGGCTTCATGAGCGATTTGTGATTTTGCCTGAAGCCACAAATCGTTGACGGAAATCTTCAATGACTGAACACTGGATGTCTGTACGCATTGCCGAATCAATTCTTTAAAAGCGGCTCCTTCTAGGCGACACATGGGACACCCCTGAAACCTAAACATCATTTGCAGCTTCCTCGGGATACCTAGGGAGCTATTTACCAAGTTTTACTTCCTCCCGATGAGCCCAGCGGTAATGCGTGCTTCAGTACGGACCCCTGAAACATTAGTGACATCTCATCGCGATTGTATGGACGAGCGAATTGAATGGACGCTACCGCCGGGGCGGCACCTGCGGTGGTCGCCGCCGTCGCGCAAAAAGCCGCCGCGGCAAAGCAACGTGGCCGCCGCGTTCCCGAATTAATTGCGAATGCCGCGGAAGAGGTAAGGCCCCGCCACCCCACCACCGCATCACACAATTGCTCAATTCCTCGCCCGAACGAAAAATCACCCGCGCCACCCTGCTATCATTCTTCACGGGAATCGCGTCTCGCATATGGCAAAGACTTCAAAGGAAGGCAGTAATTACCTTAATTAGTTAACTAATGAAATATTTTTTACGCCTACCTCGGTACGGTAGCTGACATTTAATTCAGTACACATGACTACTGCAACTTTGAGTATTCATCTACTCGTACCACGTGTTTGACACAGAAGGAACCGTTCTTTCAAGAGATAAATTTTCACCAGGCCGCAACGAGGTACTATGACCTTCAATGTCCTTACATTCTTTTTAGAGAGTAGCCCCCAATTGTGTAGGCTTTTACTACCTGGAGTATCATTTTTGTTTTTTTTTTAAATCTGCTTGTAACACTGCAGTCCGAAGACCAAAATCCTTCTTTGCATACATGCTGGTTTATAATATTTTCATTTGTCATCTGTCAAGTCAAATACATGAATTTATTAAGATAGTGATAAAGGTATGAATTTAAAGTTTATTAATATTTATTGCAACAACCGTGACTAATATTTCGATCTTTATGATATTTTCTTGTATTAAGACGATTACACCATACTAAAATTAATAGGATTTTTACTAATTGATTGCGTTTATTTTAAATTTTCATGCTAAACACATTTTTTCTTGTTAATCAGCTTGGAAACCTATCAACAATAAAATGATATCTATGCCTAAACCAACCAATACTATAAGACAAAATACAATTAGCACCTTCCGCGTAGATCGAACACGAAATTTATCTGTCTCGTGAACATGAACCCGGGAAAGTAAAAATATAAAATAAAATGAAACTTCATTTAGTTATGACCTTTAGTTACACATGTTATTATTGGCTGACAAATCTTGACCTGTTAACTATAGTATTTCACTTTCAATAATTTATAAGCTTTTTATAAAACCTACACCTGAGGGTTGCAGATGCTTGGACAACCTTTTGAAAATTGGGCTCCGGCTACCTCACTCACCAGATGAAACGCGAAAATATTATACTTCCACTTTACGCCGGTCTTCTGTGAGGTCGTGGTACTTACCCGGACAGGCCTGCCCATTCGTGCAACAGCCGAGGCTGCTGCGTGGCCATTATTATTATACAGAATGAGGGAACTTTTACCGTTATTTATATTTTTACCGTCTCTCCTTTGAACATGAATGCTGCAAATTATTACGTCAACAGAAAACAGAGATTTAATACCGCAATACCCCCCGACAGAATCAGTAATGTAAATTTATTGTTCTAGATGTAACGAAAAATAAGATCGTTCTTCAGAAGTAGGTACTGAAGCTATGTAAAAATATAATAAATACATTTATTGAAATCTCTATACCGTTAAACAGCATACATTACAATTATTTGAATAATAGTCTATTTTTCGCTAGAAAAATCAAACTTTAGCTAAATTGAATTAACTGATTCAAACAAGAATTCTTTAATTTGATACCGCTTGCCACGGTTTTTTTTTTTAAGTTATACTTCTTTTGGCGCCTTAGGGAAAAATAATGACAGTAATTTTTTACGATGCGCGCGCACACCGTTACGAAAAACCGACACCCTGAAGTTAGCTAGACATCTACGTATGCTTGCGTGAGACCTGACAACTGTTTCACGATATTTATTTTGTGATATTTAAATAAACTTTATTTAAGTAGATAATGCGTTATAATAAAACTTTCAATATATTAAATACCTTTTTTCTATTGTTAGTGTCGTTTTTTCTACAAACATAGAATAAGGCGAAAGATAACATTTTTGAAAAGATTTTTATCTTGTTACGCCAAAGAAGTATAACATCTAACGCGTGTAAAAAAAAAGTGTGTGTGTGTGTGTATGTAATTATACACACACACACTTTTTTTATGTTTAGGAAAATTTAAGAGTTTCCATAGGTACATTTTCAATATTTTTTTCTGTTTATGTGGATATTAGTGATTACCGCCGCCCATGGACATCAATTACTCCTTTACAGTTGCAGTTACAATTGCTCCAAAAACAGTTGACTTTGGCTACTTCACTCGCCAAAATACAAAAGTACAATTAATGTCCTTTGAGGCTTTGGTGTTTCCCAAGACGCTCCTCAGTCAGATTTCTCTATTATATTAAATCTTGCTAAAATGCTCCAAATAATAGTTTAAATATTTTATATAAACGTGTTGTTCACCACAAAAAGTAGAATTAAAAATGTAGAGTAGAATTAAATTACTAAGGGCTATAATGGGCGGACTTAATGCCTAATGGCATTCTCTACAAGTCCCACCCTCGTCATGGTGAAAAGTAGATTTTAGTCATAAATGAAACTAATTTTTACGGATTTATCGCAGACTGGTCTGTCCCGTGACCATGAACGCTGTAAAGGGTTCGAAACGTCGGGAATTAAAATTAAAAATAAACGCGATAAATCCGTAAAATTAGTTTCATTTATAATGTGTAATCGCGTAAATACAAGAAATTATCAGCATTTTAGTCCATAGATTTCTGTAGTTTTTTCTTATTTTATTTTCGCACCACAATTTGCATCATACATGAGCATAATCTGCAAATTATTGTCCGAAATGTAGGTACTTTGTTCGCGTAGAAATTTTACATTAAATTTGCATTCAAAAAAACCTTTCAATTCTTAATCGGTATGTGTTTCTTACTCATTACGAGATTATCAGATCGAGGCCCTAGTCATTAATTTCTTCTCAGTTTCTCTAATTTGTTATCATAATAATTACTCTTACTGATGCGGGAGGGATAGCCAGTTAAATCGATTGAATAGTATAATTAGCCACCAGTCGTGGCCTCTATACCCATTGACGTGTAACGTACCAGCAAAGTGAGTAATGTTAAACGCCAAGCCACCAATTAGATGATTGCCACAGCACCGAGGGTCCACATGAGGAGGCCACTTAATGGAGTTAAATGGGCGCGATGCCGAGGCGATGTCACCAGGTGCTGGCGTGGACATAAATATCCGACCGGGCATAGGGGGCGTTCAATCAATTGTGGATCATCGATACCATCGAGCTTTTATTGAGATCCGAATTTATGTTTTAAATTGTTAATTGGAATTGTATGTTCTGACTCACTTTGATCCAAGATGAAGGTAAACATCGTTATTAGTTACATATTTTGCAGGTATTTAACAAATATTATATTACTAAATATGTGAAGTCGCCCCAATGTTTACAAAGATCCGTAAAGAATATACCTTTGCCCAGCAGTAGGATAACTTATGTACGGGCTTTTAATTTATCTGTCTAATTAATTCTAATACTGAATTTGTTTTAAACAGCTATCTGTTTAGCTATTTATCGCTAAACAGACAGCTGTTTAAATACAAATACAGGTAATAAGTTGGTAAAAACTCGTATTATTTAGCATAGTTTTCTTTGGTTCAAAATTTCAGTGATACGTGTAAGCTAGCCCGCACGAATTTTGCTATATCGACCATTTTAAACCGTGCTCAGGAAACGTGGGAATGTACATATATGGGCATATGCATTGCTCCAATGTTATTAAAAATTTATTAAATAAGTAGTTAACTATTATCGTAAACATTTCAAAGTTTCTTGCAATGTTCATCGCAGTAAGTTTTAATCGTATAGAATAAAATAAAATTCAATAGAACGTTAGTACTTAACGTTCAACGTTAAAAATATCTACAAACTGACTAACTAAAGTGTTGAAAACTAAAACGTAGATTGAAGTTCGCAAACGTATGAAACAACGAACGATTTAAATGGAACAATTCGGATTTTGTCTCAGAAAGCCAATGTTATTATTATCACATTCGGCTTTGAGTCGAGCGCGGATTGCAACTTGGCGTCCGTCGTCGGTCACCGCTTTACGGCCACAAACATTCGCACGGGGTCACTGACCTCGCACGCGGGAACTTTTTTGCAGCAATATCGACGACGTCCTTTCAATCGCAAACGGGTACCGGTGTGAACGTTGTTACATAAATCGTTAACATTTCTTACAAAAAAAGTTTCTGACGTTACTACACTTTTGGTTGTCCACAGACGTTTGAATATCCAAACATATGTATTATTATTAACTTTACCAGTGAATACTTGAATAATTAATAATAAGATATGACTTATATACTAAATGACTTACTGAAAGTACTTATCACATGTTTTCATAGTTACGCAAGCAACTTGGATTTACGTGTATTTATTTAAATATTAAATTTGACGATTCATAAGAAGCGTCTATTTGAATAAAGATAAATTTGATTTGATTTGAATAACATATTCGGATTTCATCCTAGTCGTAGTTTTGTGCACACCGTGTGATTTCTCGACGATCATCACGTTTTGAATAATTCATGTCTTCAGTCGCCTGTGAGTGCATTAGAACTAATTAGTCTATTAAAGCTGTTTTGCGAGGTCGAACAATGGAGCCGTTAACGACGTGGCCTGAGCGCGGCCGGAGGCTGGCTGGTTCCAACGTGCGCGTTGGGCCTGCCGGAGAGGGGCTCCCGCGCTGCGGCGTCGGCGCATCGCTCGTTAGCCGACCACCGGCTCATTTACATTCAATAATCGGTGCAATGGAAATCTCGGCGGCCCAGCTCCGCGAGGAATGTGGGCCGCGGCCAATGGCGGACCGCCTGAGCGTGCGCCGCCTTCGTCGGCCACGCCCAGGCCTCCTGCAGCCCCCACTCGCCGCTCTAAGCAGCTCGCCTAGTCGGCTGCTGCCCGCAAGAACCCACCAGAGCCGGTCGCGCAACTTCCACCTCCGAGCGCCGCCGCAGTCTGCATCTAATCAAGTTTATGGGCATAATAATGAGACGCCCGTTTCTTGTCAGCGTCATCCAAAGCGACATACATGTAGTATCGGGTTATTGTAAAGTGTAAATCCGTGCAATGGAACTGTGAGCGACTGAGCGATTGAAATGTGAACCACAGTATGAGAGGCTCGCACACACCGACGCAAATACGCCGGCACAAACGATCAAAATTCAGCAAACAATCGGTAGCAGCCATCGACACGTATGTGCGTGGCGGGCCAAATATCTAAAATATTCGCAGCGGAATCTCTGAATTAAACGGGGCAAAAAGGGTTAAAAGAGCGGACAATTAAGATCGCATATCGTTAAACGATTCCAACGAGGGCATATCGGTTCGGTGCATGCCGCATTTGAGGTGTGCAAATTGCACAGCGCCTCGTTTCCCGATTCCGCGATAACCGCGCCCGCATCTGGACTCGCCGATTGGCGCACAATGGCTAATTGTTCATTTGATATACGATTAGGAGGCCGCTAATTGCTCCTGCTACCGCTTTCAATTTGTATCGCCGCTCACCTGCCGGCCCCATTCAAATTCTAATGTATGCAAATGCGGTCCGCGCCGACACGTGCTCTGCCCTTCCGCTTCCCTCACCTCTCCGACACTCGCGCCCTCAGAATAATTCAATAGAGGCACGTTCACACGTCAAAATGACGCACAACACCTTATTAAGTACAACTTTCTTTATTAGAATTTCTTTCGTTAATCTATTTTGATTTAGCGCATTCATGATAGAATCTGAGATACTTTGGATGCAGCGTTAGAGACACAATACAAACTTTAGAGAATAAAAGTTTAGAGAATATATTCAAATAGGAAAAAGCTTTAGTAAGAAAGATTTGCATTGCATCGCATATTCAATGATCCTAAAATAAACAGTACCGATGATATATAGGTATTATGTATCATATCCAAAGTGATAGAGAACCAAGCAGAAAAAGAAACAAGACGCTAAAAACAATACCAAGGTTATATTTCTGTTTAATTCCATCTTACAAACCTCTTACAAATCAAGTTTAATATATACTTAGAAAGCTCTCTGTAACAATTTTACTCTAAGCGAACCTTTCGTTTAATACAGTCACTATCCTCATTTTTACGAAATGGAATATTCTCTACTGCCTCGATCTATTTACGACAAACAAATATCATCGTAACGAAACCTACACACAGTTTACAACTATTTGTGTTAATCAATTATTCCAAAAAGGCTTAAAGAATAATTATTGCCATAAATATTTCTTATCAAATAAATAACTCGCATCGGCTATCGCATAAGACAATATTTCACAATTGCATAGTCAACAGACGCACTATCGATATGCACATCATGTTGTTGTCCTTGCGGCATATCTGTATTGTCAAAATAAACAACTCCTCGTGACAATTAATGGCCGCTGAATATTCTTCAGTTTTCTATCTATGCTAGAAATGGGCGCTCTGTTGGTACTAGTCGGAGCAGCTATTTAATGATGAAAGAATATTCGTTGCATTACAAGTTGTAAATCATTACAAGCCGGTTCAAAATCTTAGTTATTAATAAAATTAGCTCAAATGATATTATAAACACAAGCATCGAACATCAAAATAATCGCCAGTGTAACCGAATTAGTCCTGTTAAACATTGACCATTTTTAACGTCTGCCATTAATAAATTTTTTTACGCGTCACTAACCATTATTAAACGCAACTCTTTTACGGATTTGATCGCCTTTTTACCTACGTAACCTTTAATACGCTCTTTTTCTTTTTAAGTGTTAGTCTCCCAATGTTTCTATAAACACGGGCTACTCTCAGTTTATCATATCATTAACTTTGCATCCGATCTACGCAGAAAATGCGGATTGAATCTTTAAGTCTTGTAGTGGTAGTGTACTTGGCCCTAAATTTAATTTTATTAATTAATAAGATCCCAAACATGGGTCGTAAATAACCATTTTTTAAGCACCAGCTTTCACAACCTTGGCTATGTTTTTCACCGACTTCAAAAGGAGCATTTTGAAACAGATTGGTTGATTTCAGGCTTGTTCAGCTTTTTGTGTGTTCTATATGAAATATTTCTTTCTTCACGCGGTTTTTATTGCTCTTTCGCTTTCACCTTAATAATGCTGATAAATATTCCAACGACAAGAATTAAAGTTTAAAACAGTTTCATTAAATAATTCAATGAGACCTTTAGTAAAAGTTTAGCGTTAAGACTTTTAAGACCGCGAAATATTTCTATGAAAGATGTTTTTAAATAAATATACAAACCAAATCATTGTACGTATAGAATTAAGTCATACTAATTAAAAAAAAGCTATATTGTTTACTTATTAATTCGCTTGACGATTTTCGTTAGGCCCGTTTCTACATTGGAAATAACTCATTCCATCATACATTTCGCTTAAAGCAGAATCGCAATATATTCCAATTAAACTAAGATAGACCTACAATAGGCTTCGTAACAGCTTTGAACTGGACTATACGCAAGAATAGTCCAGTTCAAAGGGGTACATACCACGGCTTGCAAAAGACTAGTGTGATTAAAGAATTATATTTTTGCGTTTCGTCCAGCGAGTGAGGTAACTACAGGCGCACAATCCGTGGTTCGCAACACACGTACAACATCTCTGTTGACGGGAATTTCCATGTGCAGCTGAGGACAAAATTTGTAACCGTAAATTTTATAGCTTGTTTTTGTTGATTTATTCACTACTCCGTAAAACATAAAAACCACTAACTGCTACTTACTAATAGCCTCATTTAACATTTATCGTCAAAATTTTTAGATGATTAGAAGTTTTCTACTAGTATCTTTTTGTACACAAATAAGAGAAAGAGTGCGAGATGGTGTCCATAGCAAGGTACTTTACTGGGTTGTTTGCGGCCACCGCTATCGGCACACCTATGTCTTATCACTGTCACTCAGTAAAAATTTGTTTAAACAAGTTCGCTCCGACTATCTCGCCGATAATCGATTACAATAACAGGTATCCATTAATCCGATGCACAAATTTCGAATTAAACGACTGATGGCTTTTTATCAACAAAAATGATTCAGTGGGTTCTAAATCAATATTCGCTAGTACACATTTTTACATTCCTTAAAAGGCACGAAAGGTCAACCACCCAAACAAGAATGGCCGCTTTGAATCGTCATTTGCGTCGCAAAACGTCAAATTATCAGTATTATTTCTCATTTTATTCCGTTTTACTTGGATAACCCCAACAGGGTTAATCATTATTAGATATTTTTTTACAAAATAAAAGAGTCGCATAACGTAATTAACTTTGTTACGCTTAATTAAAACTTTATTAGTAAATTACGAATTATTTATTAAGGAGGAGAACAACGTTGCTATTTAATCATTGGATTCTTGGTTTTCTCACAGAATATATTTTATCGAATACTTCTTTGATAAGAGAAGGTTGCCAAAATCTTGCTAAGAATAATCAATAATAACCAGTAGTGTCAACAGATTGTACGGAATAGGTGCTTTAAGCACCAACTTTCGACTGCAAAATAATACGCGACATGTAACGTAAAACGCAAACGCCGTATCGGATTGCGAAACCAAACTGGGTGACCCATATCGGCGCGGCGGGGTACCTTATCGCCCCGCGAATAATTCGCCTCGTATGCGGTTGATATGTACGTGACGGAAATTCAATGGAAATCAACATGCACGCCGCTAATGTAGTTATCTGTGTAAACATGATCGATAGCGTCAGGTGTCCGTTTGAGGAGCGGAAAAAATATGTGGGTCGCGGCCGCACCTGCCGCCCGCCGATGCCGGCGCGAGCTCGCTCATTGTGCCCAATGCGCTCAATGGGCTCAATGGGCTCAATGGGCCAATGGGCCCGTGGGTCCCTTGGGCCCGTCGCCACGCGCCCAGCGGCCGCGCTCGAACAGATGGCGCCAATTAGGACACATCCAGTTTCGTTTAATTAATTCAACGGTGTAGCAATGGATCAATCGACGAGCCAAATTGTGTGAAAGATAGAATTCATGTCAGAGAGCTTTTATGATGTTGTATTTTATTGTGATCTGTCAAAAGTTTCAATTAAGTTTGGAATTCGAACGCCGCTTTTTTATTATAATTACTAGTATTATTGTTTGACAGGTCGCTTGTACATAGTTCGCCAAGTCAAGACAATTTTTTTTTAATTTCTCATTCCATCACTAACCAAAAAATAGTAAACCTATCAACGTTTGCAATTTTGAAAGTAATATCGGGATGTTCAAATATCAAGACATATTCAGCGCTGTCAATTTAATTCTCTCCAACATATTAGATATGTATCGAGCAGTTCATAATGATGTTAGGCAAGGCTTGTCAATACACTTATCGAACGATATATTCAATACGAGGTCTTTAATTACCGGTTCAGTCGGAACACTGATTGGCCAATGCAGGGCAACGCTGAATGCTTGACCAGAACTTGCTTATTAATTATTTTATAGCCAAACGCTTTTTTCTTAACAATGGTAATAAATCTGAAAACTACTTTACACTCCCTATTTTAGTAATGAGCATATTACAGCATATTACATATTTTTATGTGTTAGTTTAACATGTTAGAAACCGATATACTTTTTTTAATGAATCAGGAGTAAATATTACGTTATCGTCGTCGTAGATCGGTGACACGATTCCCGTCAAGTATTTACATATAATTAAATGTCCACACATTTCCCTGGAATGTGACGCAACGCCTCGTAAGCCAAACTCGTGTGACTCAGAGATACGACCGATATCGGACTATCGCATGATTTGAATATTTGGATCGTATCGCGTTAGTTCCGTTTAGGCATATCATCAGTCTCCATTCATTTAGAGAACAGCAAATCTTCCAAAAACTAATGTTTTTATTTCAAATTTGGTTACGCATCTGCACCCCAAAAAAAAGTGTAAATGGCCACGGACACGGTAATTACTTAATATCAAGGGAAACCTTGACTCGCTTACCGAATTCAAATAAACAAAGGAGAAAAAAAGAATAACAACGATCAATCCAGCTACTAAAGAAAATAATGTGACGTACTCAATATTTGCCTTTCTAAACACAGCAGTATCATGTGTAGTAGTAGGGCGGCATGTTACAAAATGTTGTTTTTAAGTCCTGGATATGTCCTTAAACTTAATGAAATTCCTATAAAAGTCCGTTATCCGCCCGTTGTTTTATTATTGTATTCTGAGAAACGTAATCGGCATTAGAAAGTGATTAATATAGCTTAGCTTTCTTAAATAATAACCAAACCTAATTTAAGGCTATAACTGCATTGCATTATTACTATAGTCCCTGCTTTCGCCACTCATTGTACACATTAATAAATATTAAACGCAATAGATATTGCCAATAAATAATTAAATCGAAATCGAGCAGTTTGCTAGAAAAAGTGATCGCATGGATTATACGTGGAGCGTAGCGGGGGCTGCGCGGGCGCGGGAGGCATGTTGTGGTATTCTCGGCTGAAAGAAAAAAATGGCGACGCAACGAGAGGCTGCTTAAGCGCCGCAATAATTGAATGCCCATAAATATGTAACGGGCGCTCAAGATTTCGATAAAGATCTCATTGCTGAAACTATAAGCACTCCCCCTACAATGTCTGTGCGCAATTAATTCACCGTTCTTTATGTACCGACAGACGGATATACCAGGATATATGTCCCGAGTGTGCAGGCGTTGTTTATGGTAATGTATGCACCATAAATATTATCCGCTCATAAAAAGAAAACGGGAGCAATACTCATTGGAATGATGTGTATTTCACTAGAGCTTTTTGCGCGCGTGGCTTTTTAGAAATAAACTATGCCTACCTGACTCAAATCCATCACGCCCACTGCGACGGCCGCACAGAACAGTCTCCGACCCAGAGTCCACTCACGGAAGCACAGAGTAAGCCGACACTGCAGCGTCCGGCCTGGCACCAGGTAACGCTCACTGCCGCCGCGCGCCACGAACAGCCGCACGCGAGTAGCGGCGCATCCCGCAACATTTACGGCTATATCTGCGCGCCCAACTTGTACCTAAGCCAGCGGACGGTGCGTTGATAACGACACTATTCCCACAAGAATAATCGCCAACCGCTAAGTGTTGTAGCGGAGGACGCCCCACGTTAAACTTAGCACTGAAGATTCTGAATGGGTACTCAATTAACGCTCGACGTGTATTGGACTACTCCAAGAGAATTTTAACGAGCTTTAAAGATCCAAATTTCACACAAAACATTTTTAGGTCACATTAAAGAAAACCTTGGAAATTATCACCTTAGCTAATAAGATTTAGAGATTTAAAAAAATACGATCGTTTATTTAACCATCGGATTAATATAAGATGGTTAAATACACGTCGAACATAATTTATTATAACAATACTGTTTTAATTATTCTGTAGCAACCTAAGTAACCTATTGGTTAACTTTTCAACAAAATGCTACTAAACACGGTACACATATGATTAACAGTTGAAATATTTCAAGCGCACTTTAGGGAACGACACGATTGCTGAAAGGAATAATAGGCTAAAATGTATTTATAAACACCGTAATAAAATAATAAAAACTTGCGTACGGCGCACGAGGTAAAGAACTTAGACGCGCTATATAGAGAAGGGGGGGAGGTCGATGACCGATAGCAACCCATGTTTGCTCAAATAATTGCACCAGCCTACTAATTGATTGCTTTGATATTGTAAGTATGATGGTAATCGCCCTTCCTTGCGACGCACGTTCATTTTCGTCTAAGTACTGGGCCACGGCCGTGTAAAAATAGAAAGAGTCCAAACTTATTGTCATAATTTATCAATACTCTATCCGATCTGGTAGTACGTGGTGAGGTATTCGCATCGCTCATTGGATCAATAAAACAGTGAACAGCTTATAGAGGATTGCCAGGAACCATAAAGTATACCCCTTAATTAGAATGTCGGCATTAAAGAGACCAGTGCCTGCCGATAGCCTAAGCTGGCAAAAGGACGGTAACTGATAGCTGATATAGACCCACAACACCTGTACGTCATTGCGTTCCAACCTTTGGACGAGATTAATTCATACTTCCACATTACGCTGGCTATGAGTCTCTGGTACTGCTTCTCTATCATTGCGTGCACGCGGGAAACTCCTTCCTTTTGTTGTGAGAAGATTCCAAAGAAATTTAATAAACTGGCCCTGGTTACCTCACAGTCCAGACGATACGAGAAAGTATAATCCATCCACTTCACGGTGATATTCCATGAGGCGTTGGGTCCAGCTTCCCCGACGAGCCTGCCCACTACAGCCCCCCACAGCAGTAACTGCTGTGTCCACCCCCCAACCCAAACTAGAATACCACAATTAAGCGCCATACGCGTTTGATTCTCAGAAGACAGCGACCGTACTGTTTTTATAAGTTTCTTAATTTAAACGTATTCTTTTCGGGTCTCAAACCTCAACAGGTTACTTTATGACCTTTGCTATATAAATAATAATACCTCATGTTGCTATATAAATAATAATATTAAAATCACCTTATATTTTAATTTCATTTTTATTGCAGGAAATTAAGCACTTTCTTTTCTTTTAGTTCAAATTTAAAAGTAAATAAAAATATTGGGAATAATAGAATTTACTAAATTCTTAACTACAAAGCATTGAAATCTATTATAAAGGCAATAAACACCTACTAATCACATACGTGTACTCAGTTTTATTTACATAAATGCAAACTAAATAAATTTCAATGTTTTCACGTTAAAAGATATCTCGCCTTCATTTCATTTATTTGCATTGATTTACAGCCGTATCTATCCACTCGCTAACTCAGACAAACACTTCATAATAAATATTTATTAAGTAATTTATATTGCTAATAACATGAAAATGTAAGCGTTCTTCGATCTACATTGTCGCAGTCGAAATTAATAATTTGCCAGGAAAAAAAATACAATTCAATAAAATAATATTACAGGCTACCTTGTAATTATCGATAGACTTCCAACACCAAAGAACAAAACGGCCTCCCCGATTCACGAAATTCGGGAAATTTTTTGCGCGAATTGTCGCCGACTAACGCGAAACGCTTTGAGCAATATATTGCTTGAAAAGGGTGCCATTTTAATTGGCACAATTTACTTGTTTAAAAATAAAGTAGCTAATGTCAGAACAGATAATAATAGGCATCCGCCGGTTATTACACAGTGCGAATTTTTAAGTAAGGCGGTAATACATAATTGTTATATTGCAAAATGTAATATAATTGTATGAATATTAGCCGATAGTAATTTTCTTGTTTTATATCCAATCGAATGATTAAAACAAAAATTAACGGTAATGCTGCTTCAATAATTTTCAACATGCCATGATCTCCTCTCAGATTAATGGTTTTCAACTACCCGTAAAGTACAATTATATTGTTTTTGAAACGACGGTCTGATCGCGCACTGAACTATTGCAAAGAGATGCTTTTGATTTCATTCCATGTTGATAATCTCTTCTATTTAGGCGATTACACGTTAGAACTTACTTTTTACGGATTTATCGCGTTTATTTTCAGTTTAAATTTGCGACGTGTCGAACCCTTTACAGCGTTCATGGTCACTCACGGGACAGACTGACACTTTGGACGTCTGAATGTCATAGTTAACCTGGGCTACCTTCAGTTTTTGAATTATTAATTTTGTGTCCGATCTACGCAGAACTAGCTAATTGTATGTTGTCTTAAATCTAGGCCCAAACGAATCACTACTGCAAGATAGTAGTTAGTTTCTTTTAAATCGGTTCATAAATAAAAAAGTTATATCAACTTAAAGAACCACATTGAAGATTTGTGCTATAAAATGCTATATGATAGCTACAGTTGAAAGGATGAAACTAGTTAACTATATATTATGGTCTGTAAAATGATGATGATGGTAGGTTTATATAAAGTTAAAAAACCGGCCAAGTGCGAGTTCGGAATATTATAAAACTAAAGAGTTTATTTGTTTGAACACAGTAATCGTAGGGATTACCTACCTACTGGTCCGATTTGAAAAATTCTTGCTCTGCTAGATAGCTCATTTATTGAGGCCAGATGAGGGTGAAAAGCTCGTTAAAAATAAATATGTTCCTCTTTGAAAAAAATTATCAGCTTAAACTTTAGCAAATAAGTTCACAATAGGGTAGTGTGCAGATTAGCTACACAAAAATATTTAAATCGCTGGACCTTAATGTGTAATTTTAAAATATCAACCTTGCGTACGTATCTGTGAATTTATTATAAAAATCTTAAGGTTTTGTGTTTTCCAGATTGATAACAGATTGATGTGTAGCGACTAGCGTGGGATGGGGGATCGTGCTAATTGTCGTACGAGTGGTGGTCCTGAGTGAAGAGCTCGAGCGGGCGACGTCCCGGGCGCAGAGTGTAGTGAAGGTGCAGCGGGCCCAGGCAGCGGCGACCGGTCCGGGGACCAGCTGCTGCCAGCCATTGTCCGCAATCGCAAAAAACTTGTTAGCTGCGAGGAGGCGCGCAAGAAACCGCCGCGATTTGCCTCCGATGCGCCCCGACTGCTTAACGACCTGTCTTCCTGTCGTCGCAAACTAATGCAGCATTACGGATAAAGCTTACAATTGTGTAACAACGCTAATCCATACCACGAGGATGGAAAACATCTTAAGCCCTCAATATTGTTAACATTTTTTCCAACACTCTGGGAGACGGAAAGGAAAACTTGATCTCTTGAATCTTATCAAATTTACATAATATGCTATCTGGGATGCTGAGAAATTAAAATATGTTCATGTTGAGCGTAATCACATTATCACCACGCATTCCTGAGCAAAGATTCGAATAAATGTGACATTGTGTCATTATAATTATAATAAAATTTGATTAAGAATTTTTTGGCGTTTTGGGTATTTCTTGATTTGTTTCCACCCATTATAAATGTGATTGACCTTTCACAGCCACCTGTACTAACTCAGTACTATAAGTCTGCTACAAGTCACAACAAGACTCATAAACAACGCAGGGCCATTAAACAGAATGTCTTAAACACGGGACAAAAAATACAATTCGCATAATGGATTTAGCTAAGCGAAAGGTATATATAAAAGAACTGCGTTCCGCAGCATGATGAGAAACTATTTTATATCTCGGCTAAGCACAAGAAGCGGTTTCCTGCGGGAAATCGTTTATTAAAAATCCTGTCGCAAATTAATTATGTCACGTAATTGCGTCTCGCGAATAAATATCTCCCTATCATACAAGAAGCACATGTGTTTTGTTCATTTCATCAAACTGTGGTTTTGTGTAAATGACATATACATATACAGTTTATCTGGGGGGGTTTTATCAAAAGATCTTTCTTCGATACAATTTCTTTGTAGGTCAAATTTCCTTTCGGTCATCAATAAAACACCACATATACGCGACGGTATATCATTCCAGCAGCGAGTAGCAACATGTACAAATGTGTATGAAGAAAAACAAAAAAATGTGTATGAAGGTTAGCACTGAAAATCAGCGCTGTGTTGGGGTGTTGACTTCCGGCACAGCATAACGCTGAGTGCTGACCTAATTTACCGATAATAGGGCGTACAATTCTTTTCCTTTAAATTCATTTATTTTTCTTTTGTTTTATATCGCCATAGTTTTTTGTATGTACAGATTTTGTTTTCTTTTCTTTGCTCTGTGTGTTATTATTTTAATTTTTTTTCTCAAAATTTCTTTTATTTTTTGTTAAATTTTTGTTGTGTGCGTCCTTTTTTGGTAAATAAATTTATTTTCTTTCTTTCTTTGAACGTGCTAGAAGATTCCCCTAAATGCTGATGTTCTAATCATTGCCTGTGGTAGGGCGACGCAACAGTCTCTGCTGTTGCACGGATGGGCAGGTCCGTCCGGGGAAGTACCACAACCTCACAGAAGACTGGCTGGAAGTGGAAGTGTTATAATTCTGAGTTTCGTTCGACGAGTGAGATAACTGGAGCCCACTTTATTTGCAAATGTCCATGGGCGGCGGTTATCGCTTAACATCAGGTGAACCGTCAGCTCATTTGTCACCTTCTGACATAAAAGAAAAAATTGCATGGAAAGAACCTTGCCAAAAGACGTGCTATGGGTTTTGCAATATAACATGTTTTTTGATATTCATTTTTGAATTGTTTTATTTACGTGAGCCGCTGTTCTCGTGACCATGAACGGGCCACTTAAAATAAAAATAAAATAAAAATTCATGAAATTTTTATTTCCGCTACTAATTTTCTAAGGCATTCAAGTTTAGGCACAACGTCAGATAAAATATTGGCTGGACGAAGTTGTTTCCTTTCTATCATTATCATAATGTTATTTTAATTCAAAATTTGGTTTTAAGCAGTATAGGAATTTTTAATATTTAATCGCAATCATCTTTAAGTGGACTATTTATGTAACACCTTAAGTTATGTTCTTTGAGTTTTGGATATGAATTGGAAAATAAAATATCAAAGCTTGTTACGTCACTTATTTAATTGCGCGTATCCAGTTGTTGCCGCAGGCCGTTGCTTCCGCTTGTGACTGACCTTCCAGGAGCTCGTGATGTCCTCACCACCCCGGTCGCGTCTGTAACATCACGAGGAAGTTGTGTGAATCGCCAAGTCACCCGAGCTGATGGCGCCACTTAGGCGACGGGCGCCGATCCCACGCCAGCGGCCTTCGCTTGTCATCCCAAGTGATTCGGACGAAATCAAATGGACCCCGTCTCGTGATTTTTGAGAAACAACCGCATGGGAAAAGCGACTATAGGCGCCCTGTGATCTATCGGTGCAATCAAAACAAGTTTAGAGAGCACTGCCACCTCATGAATTGTTTTAGTTAACGACATTGTTATGGACATAATAATCTAATGATAGATGCTTAATAGATGCTCGCGCTTAAGCTTTTGAAAATATATAAAATTCTCAATGTTTTTATTTACAAAAATCAATATAACAAACAAAATATATTTTGAACAATAAACAATTTGTGAAAAACAGAGAAATATTCCATGAATTACAATAAAACTTTTCTACTTTGTTCACTATAGTAATGTGTACTAGTTCTCATCGAGACACTCAATCATTTTCTTCTAGAAGTCATTTTATTCTTACCCAGACAGGTTAGCAAAGCTTTGGTAACTCTTCTGGTTTTAAAAGTATGCATGTAATAGCTCACCAACGAATGGGACGGAAAGCATTTTCGACTCTTACATATAAATAGTATTTAATTTTCGAAACGCTGCATTTGCTTGAATTAACAACTTTTGAGGAGAAACTTTTTCCATTAAATAACATAATAAAACGTTTGTTTGTGAACCGATCGAGAGATTGTATCATATTTAGCAGCTTAGTTGCATGATGTGGCATGCACAATGGCGGGTCGCGCGATGACAAATTTATCGCGGGCAGTAAAGAACCTCGTAAAATATTACACCAGCTCCACCGCCCTCCGTTTCCACCCCACCCCTTCTCCCCTTTACCCTCCCTCCGCCCTCCCGCGAGAAATAACACACTTTGTCTTACAGGGAACCGAGTTCAATCGCACCACTTGCATGAACGCATACCAACACACACATGGATACGGTTAACTTAAATCGCTTTAATTTCATCAGCTATTATGCTCTAACACTCCAGTTAAGAATAATAACTCTGAAACTTCTTTACTCACTTTAAGAGTAAAGGTACAAACTGTAATGCGGTTAGTGTTAGAAATTACCGCAGGTATTTTGTTTCAAATGTTGTCATTGGAAATCACGAAATTTACATGGGAGGTTTAAGTAACGTTACATAAACCTTATCCGTTGTAATTTAGTTGAAAACAAAATTTTTTAAAACACCAACTGCCACATCCACACTATAGCTAAAACTCCTGCAATTCACACCTCCTCGGCGCATAACACTTTCGCGTATTAGGATATAGTTGGCTTAAGCGCGCGCTGTCCTCTGCGGCGAGCGACGAATCTGCCTCCACTACACAAAGACCGTCGCCCGTTTAATCAGCGATAGGATCCCGCGTCAAATCTTTCCCGCATCGAATGCTCGTAGGACTGAACCCGCTTTATCTCCACGGCCGTTCTATAAACCGAGAAAAGAAAACTCAACTCTAAACGCTCTTCAGAAGTACGCGTTACAAAAATGTTCCATTTATCGTCACGGCCCAAGGTTTCCTAGCAAACACTTCTGAATGCTCACGATGAGTAACATAAGATGTACAAAATTGTTCATTGGTTGAATTTGCTTTGAAGCTTATTTAAATAAAGAAATACGAAAGAAATTACTGACGCCTTTAACCTTATTTGACAAATAGCGTATTTTTCGCCATTTCTAAATTGAATAAATAAGAAAGTAGATTCTTGCTTCTAAGACATTATAAACGGATGAAACAAAAGCTTTGATGCTTCAATGGTTGAAATATAAGGTAAAAAATATAAATATAACATAAAATGTAAGGTAAAAATTTAAAATACATTTTTAAATTATATGTTTAAAAACCTTTTTACCTCGATTTGTCTCGCATTATTTTTTATTTATATCTGTAGTTAGCGGATTTTAATTATATGCATGATGTAATTAAATCTATGACATTAGAATACTTTCCTCACAATTCGTCGAAAAGAATACGCGTGTTTTATAACCACTACCTATTTGATTTCATATTATTATTCCAAAGCAAATGAATGTAAAGTGAGATAACGTTTAAACGAAACGAGGTGGCAGATGTCAGGGAGATAAAGTCATTTGCACGATGTAAACGGGAAGCAAAAGAAAGGGCCGACATAAAAGAGGCCCCCATTGCCCCTCGCGACCCCACGGCCATAAACAATAAACATCGGCTAATTCGGGCTGATCATGCAAAACGCGGCGGGCGCTCGATCCGCGTCTGCGCTGCACAGCCCCTTGCTTGTAAAATGGGGTAGATAGCACATAGGCACTGATGACGTCACGTCAATTTGAATAGCTCTCTTCAAATGCGATTGCATGGGCGTTTTCTTTACAACGCACGCAAGCAAAATGGGCGTGAAAGCACTGTGACTTTGAAGAGCTTGTTTCCTGAGGTATTTTACTAATCATTATCTTTCAAATGCACTTTAAATTCTACTTTACACTACCTACACCATTGTACAAAAAAGCTACATCTATTTTGCTACAATCTCCCACTAATGAAAGAATTTCACCCGATATCGTTTGAATGCAAGTTAAAAATAGGTTACTACGGCACCGCGAGCCGTTAGTTTAATGCCCGCACGGAGAAAGTACCTCTTTACTCATATTTTTATTCCCGTTTGAACCGATATACCAAAGTAATTTTAGGAACCCTGGGAGTAAATATATACTATACATGGATACGATATGTAAAGCTAAAACTGAATTAAGATAAGAGTGTTAATTAACTACTATACTTTTTAAGGGGAGAGAGTACAGATGATGATAAAAATCAAAATGATTTGGTGACCACGAATATTGGTACATTCTCAATTTTATTAGCATATAAAGGCTACCTCTATATCCTAATAAAATAAAATTTATTTTAAAAATATTACCAATTGACATATATTTCGAGTACTTGTATTAGAAACTTATTCTCAACATTAGTATCTTGTATTAAACAACAACATTATTTATATCATTTCTGAGGGATAGGGTCTAGCTAGTGTTGTCCAATTCGATGTTTTATTGGGCTTGTTCATAAAAGAGCTGACTTATCAGATTCAGTGTGCAAAACTAGTGAAAGCGCGCGGCGGGCCTCGGCCGCCGTGGGGCGGCTTTACGAGCCATATTTACGGCTCAGTCGGACACTCCGCCGTTTTTTACGATATACATAAAAGCCGCTGCAAAAGATTTACGCCAAATATATTCCGCCTAATGCTGATTGCCCATTCCCTGCCTCGCCGTTACGTTGTTGACGTGGCGCGGCTAGCAACGGTCGCACTTGCCATTAAAGTTGTTTATCCAAATAACCTCCAGCTTAAAATGGCATAATATCATTTCACTCTTGACATTTCTTTGGATAATTGACCTAACTGGGTACGACCCAATCTAACGCTTAATTCGTCTTATGACAGTTACTTACTACAGATAATTTTAGAGCAGCTCGACGGAATAAGACGGCTAGGTCCCGAACGTGAAGGAAGGAAGCCACATCGGGCTGCCTGTGACGCATACGAGTAACGGACAACGGATCAATTTTTGATAACGTCAGGCGGCGACAAGTGATCTCTTGCGACAACATCCAATTCGGCCCAAGCAAATTCAATTTGTAGCACAATGTGACCAGACCCGGCCGGGGCCCAGAATGGAGAGCAAACGCGAACCCAAATAAATATTCGCTTTAGCAACAATCGAGCTCGCAACTCACACAATTACGACGAAATGGAAAACCTTAGATAAATAAAATCGGAAGCGCCCGGGGCCCGGCGGACGGTGGAACGGGGCGCGGGGGCGGGCGGGATGGCGTATATCGGGAAAGGGGCGATTTTTTACGGGGAAAAAAGCGAAACCGGCCAACGCAAACACCGGTCGAATGTAGCGAATTCCCAAAGTCCATTCCGTTTATTGACACAGGCGGCAGGCGCGGAGGGCGGCCCCGGATTCAAAACCCTGACCGCCCGCCGCGGCTCACAATAAATTTCAAGTGTTGAATATGTTCGCAATGTGTCGCGCGGAGGCGGGCGCCCTCGGACCCTCCGGGGCCCCGCGGCGCCCTTAAGGGCTCAATTTTAAACACTCTCCCTGGAATGTACGCACTTGTTTACAACGTAATCAGGCTTATTGCTACGACGGCCCCCTGCCTCCTTTACGCCGCGGCCCTTTCAACGAATTTCAAACTGCATTAGCCTTTCTACTAAACTACGAAATGAATTTCAATCACTTGTATGATATAAAAAAGTATCGTACTAATTTCGAGCGTCATATTTAACACTTTAATTTATACTGTCTTATGCCAATCAGATTATGCAATTAATTATACCGGTTTATATACTCCACTAGAACGATTTATGTTACCATTATTCAAATCCGTTTCAATAACAGTCATCTACTATTTTATCACACATGAACATTTAAATATCTTAAGGCTTAATATATCTTCTTGATGTTGTACGCGTATCTGTATTAAGTAATAAATTAACTAGCAAAATAAACAACTGTTCAGAAATAAACTGAAGACCTATGAGTATGCAGTGTTTTATAATATTAGCTCCGACTAAACTGTATACAAGATGACTCTATAAAGTTTGGATCGACGCGTTATAATGACATTTTATGGGTGTGGCTTTCCACCCGCAGCACAGTAAACGGGTGACGCGAGTTGTTTCAAGATGCCTGCACTTTGTAATATTACGATTATTGTTATGACAGTCTGCGATCTCCAGTTATTGTTAATAATAATAATCTATTTTTACGGACATAATCTCTTTCAATTATGCAGCGCTTTGAACTGTTTCAATGACTAAGGTTCTTGAACTTCATTAATGGAAATAGCCAGAACTATTTTAATGGATTCTTACATAATCGCTTGCAAAAGAAAACGCGATTACTTCTGCTGAAAATCCTTTGTCACATTATACGTCCTTAACCGTGGCGTAAACACCGGCAGTTAAGACATTTCAATAATAATGAGGCAGGACGGACTTTGCTTGCTCCGATGTCACCGCACCGCAAATGGAGGGGGCCGAGTGATATTGCGGCCTCATTACGCCGGCGGGACTTCGCTCTTATTTATGAAATAAAAATGAAAACATCTCCTGACGAATGGCGGCCGCGGCTGACCACCCTCTGCCACCCCCGACTCGGCCCCGCGGGGCAGCCGCCGGACTCCAACGTGTAATATAATTCCGCCACCTACCGTCCTAATACGATGTATGAAATTGCCGAGATGATGGCTTCTTTAAATATGTGTGCATTGTTTATAGACACAAATGCTTTTGTTAAAGCTTTCGAGTTGATTGGATCGGCCAAATATAGCAAAGGCCTTCAAAACATTTTTATTGTAAACAGTAATTTGAAAGATGGTACAGGCTGAAAAGCATGCAAAATAGATGCGCCAAGCGTTGCGTAAATACATATATAAATTCAATAAAGAAAGTAGACAGATGTCGAAGTCTTCGGCAGCTTATCTAACTAAATCTATCTATAATTTCGAACTGAATAACCCCTATCTAAAATTTCGAACTGAATAACCCCTAAATGGAAGTAGTGTTCATATTAGTAGTATTGGTTGCCCATTTTGTGTTAAGTTACTCAAGTTAAACTACTCGCTATTTCGTATGCAAATTGGATATAGACTCTGGTTTGGATATTTTTTAAATAAGTGGCAAATGAGCAAGCAGTATTATACATTATATTGCATTCTCATAAATTAGGTTGATAATAATATTTGTTTTTAATGTTAATAAGTGCAAGCGAGCTGGCGCTTCACCTCATGCTAAGTGATAATCGCCGCCCAAGGACACTTGGAACACCCTTAGGGTTGCAAATGCGTTGCCACCTTTAAATAAAGTGGAACTCACTCACCAGACGAAATGCTAAACGGGTATTAATGCTAATCGGAATGCTAAACGAGTATTGAGTGACAGCCCAAGCCGAGGTCCCCTCTCGGGGGCCCTTGAGCCTGGTCACTCCATGGAGCGTCCACCAAAGCGCCCTAAGAGCTTGGTGGCCTCCCAAACCGGTAATGATAATAATAGCGTGACGGCCCGAGCCGAGGCGCCCTCGGGAGCCCTCGAGCTTAGTCACCATAACGCTTAATAATAATAAGCCGAGGTTCAGGCTAGGCGCCCCGAGCGCCAGGCTACCTCAAGCCCGTCGGAACTGTAAAGGCCCCTAAGGCCAACAGTGGCTCATCAAGTCCAAAAAAAAAATCACCTGACGAAGCGCAGTATAACACTTCTACTTTACACCGGTCTTTTGTGAGGTCGTGGTACCGCTCCGGACGGATCTGCCCATTCGTGCAACAATGAACACCATTGCGTGATCCTACCACAGTAAAAATAATATATGGGGAGCATAAATATGAACTTTCTAGAGGGTGTGCCTCGGTTGCATCACTTACCAAATGAAATGCGAAAATATTAATGTGTCTATCTTACGTTGTCCTTCTAGTAGGCCATGTCTCTATCTACCCCTGTTGAGCTACGCCATTCATGAAACAGCAGGAACTGCTGTGCATGAATATTGCTGCACTATAGTAGGCACATATATAGAATTTCAAGATCAGATCAATAGTTATTTTCTATGACACAAGATCATTTAACTTTTACGAGTATGGAATGAATGGCAATTTACATTTTAGATCATTGATTTAGACTTGAAAATTAAATCGTGTATTAACAAATCAATAGGAGTTTTTATTGCACATTCTTAACCGAAGTTCAGAAAAATAGTGTGATTACATTTAGGTGTGAGCTTAAGTAAAATTAATGAAAAATATCAAGTATTCGCTGTTAACCGCGGTTTCGCGGTTCCTCGCGGCCAAAGGAAATTAACAATTATTAAAAGTTTTTTATTCTACACCAGAATGTATATATTTCTTTTTCACCAGCGTAACGTGGAAGCATGACAAATACTTTCGCGTTTCATCTGGTGAGTGAGGTGGCTGGAGCCCAATTTTCCACAGATTGTCAACGCATCTGTAACCCTCGGGTGTAGCAGATGTCCATGGGCGGCGGAATTCACTTAATATCAGCTGAACCGTCTGCTCGTTTGGCAACTTTTCACATAAAAAAAGAAATATATATACCTGTATTTCATTACCTATATTTTGGACAATTCACACAATATATTTATAAATTACAGGCTATGTGTCATTCTGATGTATAAGCTATATTATTGTAAAGTATCATTAAAATCCATTCAGTAGTATTTACGTGAAAGAGTAACAAACATCCATCCATACATACAAACTTTCGCGTTTATAATATTAGTAAGGATTAATTAATTAATTATTATTAATTAATAATGGAGTTAATAATTAATTAATAAGGAAGGAGGAATGGAGGAAATGGTTATCTTAAATTCCAAGCTACCATACTCTTAAACGTAGTCTTATTCCAGTGTCTGGGAGTTTCATATCTATAATATGTATTTATTTACAAAAGAAAAGTACGTTTAAGTGTGTTTATCCGTTACCTAGTATTCTTAGTACAAACCTTGATTAGTTTGGGACTATATAACGCTGTGTAAAAATGTGTTCTGAAATATATATTTATTATTTAATTAAAGATGACGTCTCGGTCGTAACTTGCCAGAGAACATGGTCCTTGGTTATTGTTGTCGGCGCCGTGATGTGCAGTTTGAATGCAATGTGTGTTGATTGTAGCGAAATTTAATTCCTTGGTGCAAGCGACATAAGGAATGTGTCCGCTACGGGAGGCAGTGAGGGGTTGGGGGGGTCGCGTGGACCCTAGACCGGAGAGATTTTTCAATTACCAACTTTGTGCCATTCGCTCCAATCTGGACACGTAGAGTACCTCTCCGCTCAGAGACTTAACAATGTTACCAACTTTTCGTACGGTATCTGGTCAGCTTCTACCAATTACAGCCGAAAAGTCTCACTGGCGCTTGGTTTTGGACTAATAGTGTTATGGATTTATTTAAAAATGCTATAGTGTCGTACGAAGTGCTCTCTATACTATTCGGATTTTGGCAAAATCGTGAGTAACAATTATCGTTTTCGAAACTTCCCACTGGATTTATTTTGAAATACAATATGGATGCAAGGAAAAGTACATAACGAGCGCTTGCTCTGTGCAGTGTGGAATTCTTAATATCAGTGCGCGCTAACTACGGCGTATAATATTGGGCGGGAGGAATTTCCGCCCGCCCCCCGCCACCCGCGCCCTCCGACGTCACCCACCAGTACATTCTATTGCATTCTCGGAGGCTCGCGAAAACCTAAACAGCGCAATTTTGAGAGGAAACTAAAAAAATCCGTTAATGTTCTTTTTAGTAACAACGTTTTAAAATGTAAAAATAAATAAAATTTTAGTTTTATACAAGCTTAGTTCGTCAGAAATCTCAATTTGCTTAGTCTCAGAACAGTCACCAAAGCGAGAGGTTTCCATAAATTTAAACTAATACTTGTATTATAGGAAATCTTTAAAGTTACCAACTCATCTTATTGAAATATAATATCATAATATTAATTAAAGAACATAACATTTGCTAAAACCTTTTTACAATGTAACTTCACTACATAGTATAAAACAAAGTCGTCCCGCTTTCTGTCTGTCCCTATGTATGCTTAGATCTTTAAAACTACGCAACGGATCTTGATGCGGTTTTTTTGCTAGATAGAGTGATTCAAGAGGAAGGTTTACATGTATAATACAATGCACCCGTGCGAAGCCGGGGCGAGTCGCTAGTAAAAAGTAAATTTCAAAATAATACAAACCGTATTAATGTGAAAGTTTATACGTTTGAGTGAGTGTTCTTTCTTTACACCGGAACAACTCAATATAATTATTTGTATAAAATTTGGAGAGGAGTTTAGCCGAAACGAAACCGAAACGTTAGCCATTTTAATACAAAAAGAACAATGTTTCGCAGTTTAACGCTGGTTAATACGAGTAAGGTAAATAAAATTAGTTATTCACTGTGGTAAGGCCACTTGGTAAGGCCACGCAAATACACACATTTTGACAGACATTTGCGTCTTGTTTTGTTATTATCCATTGATATTCACTTTATTGATTTTCATCAGTTGAACCGTGACGTAATAATAATGTGCAAGCTAATTGCCTAAACGGTACCTTCAACTCTATTGTAGGGTAGTCACTAGCAATTCTTGCTACATTCCCGCCTTAATTGGACATTTTTGGCAATAATACTCGCTTTACTTTTGGCGGAGGAATGGAGGGCGCCCTCCGAGGGCCAATCTTGCCTCCGCCAACGGATCGCTTCACAATTCGGCCTTTGATCGATCCTATTAAATTATCGCGGATGAATGGGGACCAACGCGGCGTGTCTTACAGCCGCTATCTACCTTTTCATTAGTCAGAATTGATTTTAAGAACCAGAAGCGAAAACCCATCTACCTTCGACTAGGTGCGAATGCCTCGTATATTGTATTGAAAACCGGCCAAGGGCGAGACGGACTCATGCGCGTAGGGTTCCGTACCATTATTTATTATAAACTAATTAGCGTCCGCTTAGCGTTTGTTGTATGGGAGCCCCCTTAAATATTTTTTTTTTGTTTTTAATATTTGTTGTTATAGTGGCAACAGAAATCAAAAAGAATAAAAATTTCAACCTGTGAAAACGTCAACTGTCTTACTATCACGGTACTATGACATACAGCCTGGTGACAGATGAACAGACAGACAGCAGAGTCTTAGTAATAATGTCCCGTTTTACCCTGGGTACGGAACCCTAAATATCTAATCTACTCGTTCTAAACTCATATTGTTAATAACTAATTCTGCCAACTTTTAACCGAGCGTATTACGTCAGATCCGAGTTTAATAATTACATCAAACTCGCACCAACGAGTAACGACTGTGTCGAACGCTGTAAATAGCGTTAAAGTCGCGTCGCCGGCAGAGTCTCGGGCCGTCGTAAAACCGCCGCGGGGCCGTATCGACGATCGACAGTTAATAAGCGCGGTTATTGAAGCGACCACGGCGCACTTAAACTTCTCATTCGCTTATGAACCTTTAATACGCACGTAATTCCGCCATCTCGGGCGAACGATGTGACGTCTGTTAATTAACTTGTAATCACGAATTGGAAAACCCCTTGTATGTAGACATCACTTAAGGTTGTAGCGTTCTTTTTCTTATATATTACTCTTACCTAGAAGATGGGTCATATTCTGCAGTCGTGTAACCCTACTAAGATAGTTTTGGGTTATAGAAGCGCTGACAATTATAATGTAGAACTCTCATCTGATGGGAAAATATTCAGCCATAGTCCACAAATCACATTTAACAAAGGACCAATTAATAATTCTATAAAGTGAAGTTTTTTCAAACACAGTGGATATACTGTCGCGTAACCACGGAGGGCGTAAGAATAATGAATATTTAAAACAAAACTAAACGAGAATAATCCGCCCGAATCTGTACATATCTTGTTAAACAATATCTCGTTAACCAAATAAATCTTTATAGGTATAGAATTTTCTAAATTTTAACAACATTGTGGTATACCTTACGTTGATTATGCTATGTATATCACGTTGCTAGTGATCCAAAACAAACATAAAATAGAAGATGTGGCATAACTATTTCCTAAAATAAATCTGCCCCAACACGTCCCTGCATAACGATGGCATCTCATCAGCTTATGCAAATATGCGCATTAACATGTGTGCAGGCGGGTGCGTGTGCAGCAGCCCTATTCGCGATGGGGTGCAGTATCGATCGCGCGTCGTCTTGCATAATGAATGCCGGCCCCATTTACCCTCGCCTCGCAACGGATGCTGGGGAGTACCTACGCTTGCTTATTTGTTTTGTTTAGTGTGCGCTGGCACATCCACAATCATCTCGAAAGGGTGTTTATTACACGGGGCGACTTTGAACGTCGTATCCATAGGAAGATTTAAAAGCATTCTCCTGTTTCTTTTTACATGGCCTTAAATTGTAACATTTACTCCAACTCCAGTTGAGACGTTTAGTTTGGTATCTCATGGTATGTCTTATGATAGCTTTCGGTCCTTGAATTCTTCGCAACTAAAGCCTAGATCCCCAGATACCGATCTCGATGTGTTTGATCAGAAATTTATCCTAGTCGCAATCTAAGTTGGAATGGATAAGTCGCTGTCGATGCTCCCATGTGCAATAGAGCTTTACAAGATTAAATGAGAAACATAGTTCGCCGTTACCGAGGCGGAAGACGTTAAAGTTGTGCCTCATAGACATTTCATTGTAGCAGTTACAAACAACGGATTGTCCGGTGAAGCATCAGAGGACGAGTGCAAGGGACGCCCTCCAGTTCGACTTAACGAGCATAAAGCGAACTTGCAGTCGCGGGCTCAACTCGAGCGTCCATCGTGGAGCACGTACGAGCGCCGTATGCCACCCTTGCCAGACACCTTATATTCCCGCTCCTTCCCCAACCTCCCCTAGCTCCTCCGATATCCCCCTATTCCCCCTCCCGTTAGTAATTAAGCCTCTTGCGACACTTCGCTCCTCGTTACGGTAGGTCCGGTCGCTCCGAACCGTTACATATGACGTACATACATACATACGCACACAAATGCTTATAGAAATCTCAACAACGTATAAGACAACATATTAAAAACTTAAAGTAGATATGACAGCAATAGAAAATTATTAAATATTTCAACCACTTAATGTTGAAATACACCTGACACACACGAAGGAATAATCATTGTATTTATTTCCTTGTATTGCAGATTTGCCTTTAATTTTATTGTATTCACTTCATTCTTAAATGTTTGAATTATGAGCTACAGTAAAGTAAAAAAGAAGGAAGCCAATCGATAGATCCAGCCATGGCTCAGTTACAATATGAAAAAGAATAAAGAAGTAAACTAGTCGAAGGTGTCTAACAACGAGACGTGCAAAACGACGGCGTCATCGACACAACTGGCCGTTCTCCAAGAATTTTTATCCCATAAAACTTTTCACGACAATAAACTACTAAATGTTATTAATTTTTTACATCTTGATAGTCTATCAGTAGGTACGACGTTTTAACTTCGATTCAGGTACAATTTTCAAAGGAATCGAAACTTGTTTAGGCATCTATATCGAAGCAAATTTATCTCTACGTACTCAATAATTGGAACGCGTAATTTAAGGTAAATTTTATTAGAAACACATAAATACTTAGAATAACACATAAGTAAATTTTCAGTGGACTTCCAATAACCGACTTGATTTAATATCAAACATTAGAAGAGAATTCAACAGCCAATTTATAAAGAGTAATGACATATCCGACTGGTTACAGGGAATCAATTTACGGCGGGACGGTTGGCGAGGCGGGGTGGGCCCTTGGTTGTTCAGGGTGGCGGCGATAATTAGGCACGCGGATTAGCTTCCAGCGAGGAAATTAACTTGAAACTCGACGGCGGAACGGGAGGTGGGGAACATCGCCCATTTCGGCAGACAATCGGCGGCGCAATTGAACCGGCGGCCAATTAAAGGCGGCAGGTATTTGCGAATTGCGAGCGGAGTTGCGGCGATAACGGCCCCGTCGCTGTTTATTGCATTCCGCTAACCGTGGAGCGACGCTTTCATTTGTAACGTCGCGCCGTGAACACTATCGCTGGCAATTTACAGCGCCAGGCTTGCCTCCTGTTCGGTCCCGAGACCGAGCGCTCTTTGTGGTTACCTTTTGGCAACAGAGAAATTCGCTGGAAGTACTAATACGTAGACAGAGGTAGCTAGTTCTATCATGTCATAGAACTTATAAAAGTCTTAAAAGGTAAAGGAGCAACATGGAAATTGAAAATTTTTATTAGCAAATATAATGCAATAGTTAAAATGCCGTTACTGCCTTTGAAATAAACGTTTTAAATGAATTTAGAAGTTGTTAAAGGTCACATACGTAGGTGACCTGCGGAATACATTATCACCTAAGGCACCATTTGGAACAATAATACAATAGAATATAATATAATGTGTATTACTTTAGAAAAACTATGATAAAAGTGAAGACCTGGACAACTGTATATAAATAAAATAACAATCATGTAAAATTGATTTTCATTACGAGTCCGAATTTCATTATTCACAGGGTAAAAATGCGGCTGGGGAAAGACCTCTCTTGTACCAAAGATAGTATAGTCGACCACGCGACCTCTACGCGGATTTGAAAACACTTCTTCGACATATTTTTTTCAACAATAGAAAACATTGCGAGGAAATCTGCATTTTTCGAAATATGTAGATTTCCTCACAATGTTTTCTGTCACCACTGAGCACCAAAAATTGCAGTTAAAAATTTCATTGGTGCTGTCACCGGGATATGAACTAAGGTTTTGCGAGAATATTGAATTATAAACGATCGCCTAAACACTGAGCTTCCAAGAGTCCTGTTCTATGTCCTGTAGTAGTAGTATTTATATATAGATCATAATACCAATTGTTTATATGAACATTCATGTACTATTAATTGCTTGTGAAACAACTGTACGATTACACAATGGGAGTTTCTTTAGTTAAAAACAAATGATGTTCATTTTCATTACGCTATGTCGCTTTCAAAGCGTAATAGATTAAAGTGTGACGTTTCAATTAAACTTGTTAATATTAACAATAAAATGTTGCGGTCATATGGAATTGTCTATGTATTATAAACACAATAGCTCAACGAGCGGTGCCTAGCTCGCGGAACGGTACAATCACTTGTGTCGTGGCGAGACTCCGGGGGCTGGGGGGAGGGGGAGGACGGGGGAGGCGGCGGGAGGGGGAGCACGGTGCAGCCCGTCGCCATGGCAACCGCCCTCGCCTAATCAATTGCAGAAATATGTACGATCCATTACCAGTGCAACTTGAAATCATCCCCCGCCCGCCGGCACGCCGAATCAGTACGCCGGCGGGGCGACAGAATACGTTTCAGGGGGCCCATTACGCTGGCCGCCCACGCGGGCGAACGTTCGGCGACATTACACACACTCGGGAAGCGAGGAAAAGACGTATAGCCGCGTAAGTATCGTGCAGTCGGTGCAATTTATTACGCTCTATCATTTTTAAAAGCTTGTTCGGCTTCGGCCACGTTCCGTCGACGGATGCCTGCAAAAAAGGCGGTCCCTCGGCGGGGCACGCGATCTTTGCCGGCGGCTAATCAAATGCGGTGCGGATGCAAACGGCCGTTAATTGGCAACTGTGAAAAACGAACTCGCATGTTAGCAATGAAATGGTGATATGCTTAGTATAAATCAATTATACACTCACATTTTTTATTCGTGACAGCACAGTAAAATGGCAGAACTCATTTCAACAATCATATGCCGAGAATGAAAAATCTCTGCCGTTGAAAATGCAATATAATCAGCATGACGAACAGAAAGTAATCATTATAACAATGTCGTTAAAAAAATTTATCGTTCGCATTTTTCAGTCCGTAGTTTAACAGAAATTAAGTCATTCACATAAAAGGAATAATAAAAAATAACAGTCATTTAATAAATTAAAAATATTCAAGTATAGTACAAATTTATGACAGTACCTAAGATTCCGTCGACGCACGTAGAGCGTAGCAATGGCCGCCTTCCGCGCCGCTACGACCTCAACGCGGCCGGGTCTACGCCACAGGCTGTACCTGAAACTTACCGAAAACACACTTGACACATTTTTAATATTTTCAATGCTAAACTTTTATTATGTTTGTAACAAAATTAAGATAACCGATTTTACGATATACTAAACTTTCATTATCTATTTTCGATAACATCTAAAATGGATAATGAATAGGTTTCAGCTAAGATATAAGTGTCTAAGAAATTCATGCAAACTTTGTAAATTAAGAGTAAAGTAAGGACTAAATACAATAGCTTATTACATATATATATATTAGTTTTTCGGCTTTGTTAACAGTTAAAAAAACTTACCAAAATTTTGAAGTTCTGTATAAATGTAACAATAGTTATAAGTGTATAGAACTAGTAGATTTTTACCCTCTCCCAGCACGTGTGGTTATTTCTGTTTTTGGTAATAAAATAGTTTTAATGTCCTCTGTATTAATCCAACGACTAACCTAAGTACTTTCAATCGATATTTCATTTATTATAGTAGACAAAATTATGAAGTAAAGCGCTTGTTGGTGAACCGTTTAAGCACAAGTCATCTTTTACAATGATCGTGACCTTAAGAATGAGGCTGACCTTAAGATTTCACTCAAAAAGGATTTATATAGAGTATATTAACATTAACTAACTTGTTACCCCCGAGGTCACTTCGGCCACGGCGCAACAAATTGCTTCATCCTTTTGAGCACTTCGCCATCCATCATCTTCTGTATCGGATGTCTGCGGACTCGTCTACGTTGTGCTGGACGCTGTGAACGGAAGCAAAACGACTAATTATATAAATTAAACTTATATATAGACAGCATTATTAACCTCTATATATTTTACCTCTATATTTCACTAATTTTCTTTAAAGGTTCGCGGAACGCCATAACTTACGTAATTCTCGAAAAGACAAGTAGAATAAAGTTAATGATTTTTTTACAAAAATTGATCGCTCCAGGCTCTTCCAAACGGGCTTTAATACATTGTAACCTTTTTTTTTCGTTGTAAATGTTTTTACATAAATTAACAGCTGGCGCTGCGGGATTCGAACCTGCGGAGTTTTCTGTGGTTTTCTTTCCGAACCGGTAGTAGTATTTTGACAATCAATAAGTAACTATGTGTACTGTTTCTATATTGAATAAAGGAATTTGAATTTGAGTATAATTTTAAAGGGATATAAGAAACGTTCTTTCCGTATTATAAAAAAACCAGTTCGCAATGTGTCTCACTAGATACACTCAACAATTGAGAAGAGAACACTATTGGTGTAGAACTCGATAAAAGTCGCTCAATAATAATGTTTTCCCTTTTTTATCGATTTTTTTAAATTAATTTGATCAGGAACAAAGTCCTGAGGAGCTCAAGTCCTGACCATTCCATTTACCAGTGCCAATAAATTACCTATGCTTACGAAAGTTATAAAACGCCTCGTTTGAAATGTATCGAGCTACCAAAACATTTAAATCTAATATATAAAATTCTCGTGTCACGGGGTTCGAACTTGAACTCCTCCGAAACAGCTCGACCGATTTTTACCAAATTTTATATGCGTATTCAGTAGGTCTGAGAATCGGCCAACATCTATTTTTCATCCCCCTAAATGTTAAGGATAGTCCACCCCTAAATTTTTTTTTTTTAATTTTTGGACAAAATTTTTTATTTTTATTTTTTTATGACACAGCATACAAAAATACATACAAACCTAAATTTTCACCCCTCTACGCAGACGTAGTCGCGGGCAGCAGCTAGTCTAATATATAAAATAAAACGGGGAACAATCCGATTTGTAAAAAGTATCCAAACAATGTTTAATAAATATGCTATTATTTACAGTTCTATTATTGTATTTTATTAAAGAAAATCAATAGTTATCATCAATCAATTAATCAAATATATTTATTCAAAAAGACGCTTGCGCGTTCTTATGAGTTATTGTCAAATTTTACCTAAAAAATATAATAGGTATATATATATATAAAGGTTCGTAAGGTACCACCGGTTCGGAAAGCAGTTTCTGTTGAGAAGAGACCGGCAAGAAACTCAAAAGTTGCTCTTTTCCAAAAATATCGGTTTACAGGTATAATAGTCTTATTTTAGCCTCCGTGAGTATCGACAGTATTGGCGATTATTAACGACACACATTGGCGTCGTAGAAATATTCCGCAGTGGTATAATATGCTTTAACCATGAGTTGGCTTTTAATTTTACGTTTGAATTGATCAAGCGGCAGACTTAATATCGAATTAGATTAATTGTCATTGACATCGATAAGCAGCACACAGTTATGGGAAATTAGTAACGTGGAAACAGCAAAGGCACCGTCATCTCCAATCGCAACTGACGAGATACACAACAGTTAGCCGTCGCTAATTGCTCCAGCACCCGCCGCCGAAGGTCGATATCACCATTGTTTATTGCGCTGCCATTAATACGGCGCCTTAACCCCTACCGAAGGGAGCGACCAGTCACGCGGTGCGAGATCGCGTCTTCAAATATTCATAGTCCACCCTCTAAAACGCGAACGAGCCGCCCCTTGAAATAACTGTTAAAAAGGCGCACACACTCCATTATGTGATTTAAAAATCATATTCAAAATCGCTGCCGGGGCCAAACGAGCGTGGCCGCTATTCTATTACCGACCCTTGTCGGAATAAATTCCATCGAAGCGCAATAATAATAAAAAAAATGTCGAGAGCTTGTCGCGTGCAAAAGACGTGCGGTCACGCGGCCCCTCCCCCTCGCCGCGCGCCCCTCACCCGAGCGCACCTCACCCCTGACCCTCGCCGCACCCCCTCACCCTGAGGGCCTCCCTCGCACGAATATAATATGCATTATGCGAAATCCGTAACTCTTATGCTGGGTCTGGAGAATACCTTAAACTTATTCACCGAATCCGCCAAACTCAACCGTCCTAGTAAGTAGTTAAGGTTCCTTCTTCTGTGGCTTCGAGGGGTTCTTAGTACGTTTGTGCGGCGCAGCGGGCGCGCGCTTTCCTCGGGGCGGGCGAGGCCTGCACTCTCAAGATAACGCCGGGTATTAATCATAGTATTATCGGCCGGTGGCGGCGTCTTTGTTATGACACCGCGTTATTGCAGTTTTTTCTCTATCTACCCTCGAGGACGCGATAAACGACTCGAGAGTGAATTTTCCGGGACAGATGTTTTAGTAATACGGGAGAGATATCACCTTATACGGCCCAATAAAACATTGAATATTATTATTATGACGCCCAATCCCGCGCTGCGAGTGCGGCTTCCGATATTGAGACATTAAATAAATAACTGAGATGGAACCAATGCAAAAAAGTAATTTGCGACACGGTACGTCGTGTGTACATACGAGTATATACGTTTGTATACAAACTATGAACATAATATAGCATAAAAACATGAAACATATATAGGCGGAGGCCGCTATCAGTCGAGGCAGAAGCATTTAGTCGCGCGTCTGAAAGCGGTGCCGGTGAATGGAGCGTTATCAAGGGACGCTGCAAAGGGCTGGGCGATGACTGGCTCAATCGAGGCTTACACGTCGGGAGACAGCGCGTCCCGGCGGGCGCAACAATTTGTGTATGATTAATGGCGTCGCAGGCGGCGCGGGAGGAGCGGCCGGAAATCTCGGCGCCTCGCGGGACCGCTTCCATGGCGGAGTTGGCAACGCGCCACCGGCCGACGCTTAGCGACGCTTTCTTCAACAATGGAGCCGGTTGAGAACGAACTTTATGTTCAGCCTATATGTGACGTAGGTCAACACATGTGTATCTACTCGGCATTCAAATGGATGTGTAAAGGGTTGGACCTAAACAGATTTTAAACAAGTCACCTTTTACCGTCCACGATCATTTGTCTCGTTGCTATCCATTGTAATAATTATAATCAAAGTTCAAACCACCTTTACCGAAAAAGTCAATTGGTCAACAAACTCCTGTTACCTGGCGGAACTGGCACCTTAAATGCCACACACACACAGGTCTTGTTGCCTATACTCGTATGTGTGCGCTACGGAATCATTTTTCACGTTTCATGAAGCGGCCGAGCGCGGGGCAGTGGATTAAAATACATTTCGCTCGTCGCCGGTGATGGATGGCCCCTGGCCCCTCGGAGGAAAGGGTTGCTCCCCTGCCCGCAGCCCCGCTCTCCCCCACCTCACGCTATTAAGAGGATTCCTCTACACCACGGGACGTAATAAACGAGCATACAAAAGGAGCGAAGTAACTTTATACGTATCTTATTTAAATGTAATGTTTATTTCTTCAAATATACTCACAAAGCGTATAGCCAATAAATTGAACCAGCTAAAGTACTCAAGCAGCACTATTTGTAAATAGATAGTTTAGAAATTGTGTGTGATAGTTCTGCGACTATTTTTTTTAGTAAACGCAGTTGAGATCCTTTTATCGTAATCTACCACAACGAACCAAAAGATGGTATATCACACTTATGGTTATAACTTTGTTGATTAATCTATATACGCAAAGGAAGCTTCCTTCAGGTGTTTTGAAACTATATAAATAAGCTATAACGAATCCTCTTACTTTCTTTTTATAGATAATATGGGGCACAATATTTATCAGGCTTTCAGACAAAACATACCAGATTGTAATTATTCCGTAATGACCAACTAAAATGTTGCAAAAACAAAACTGTAGTCATCGCTCGTGTAACACTTAGGTCATCCATAAAGCTTTGGGATTTAGATATATTCGTAAAAAAATCACTGAGCGAAACTTTTTAACATTAATTTATTACAACAGCAACAAATAAAAACAATTTGGAGACAAGAAAAAATCTATTTCAAATATGACGACCGATTGCCTTAGTTGATAGTGGTAGAGCCACGCAGCAGCCACGGCCGTTGCACGTATGGGCAGGTCCGTCTGGGTAAGTACCACAACCTCACAGAAGACCGGCGTCTTCTGTGAGGACCGGAATTTTTAAAAACAGAGATTGGAAAAAAATTAGTTAATTAACAATGGTGTAACTTTTTGAAAAATCGACATAAAAATTTTTTTCCACCGAGATTTTTTTCGTTTAAGTGTCTAGATTACACCATAATTTATTCAAATTTTTAAATTGTTATTTAATACTATAAAAAAAATATTTTAGGTGATATACCGGCTTTTTAGACGGCGCGCCTATGCCGTAACGACCTCGCGGAGCCCTATTTTCAGCGTTAAAAAAAATTATAAATAATAGAGATAGAATTCCGGGAGTTGGGACTTTTTTATTGGAAATTTCCTCATTTTTCAAAATTCATTAAATATCATTATTTTAGAAATTATTAACAAAAAACTAAATACCCTATTTTTGTAATCTTATTTTGTTAATAACAATCGCAATTTTTTATGTGCTAATAAACCCTTAAAAAACATTTTTCTAGGCGTCATTCCGAATCGAATGAGCTATCGCACATATTTTTAGGAGCTTTATATCTATTTAACACGTTTTTTAACTTGTTGACTAGACTACTAGTACCCATAGTACAAGCATTGCTTAGTTTGAGACAATTAATAGAGAACGTTGTGCATAAATATGTCCTAAATGTTTACTTATATCTCACTCACTTTACATTCATATTCATTTCTATTTGATTTTCCTATTCTCCGGAATTCAAATTTCAATACCAATTACTAACAAATAAGGGACAAGAAGCTAAACTCCTCTCGCTAGAGAAGGGAGCTAAACCGAACCCAATGCATTGAAGAATTTTTAAAACTGGTTGACAAATAATTGAGTACTGATGTAACAAATATAAAAATAAAACCGTTTAAGAACTTTAAAGTTAAACGGTTTTATTTTATGTGCACTGAAAACTACAATATTGTATTGTCATCTAAATTAAATGTGTGTACCAAATTTCAGATCAATCTGACAACGGGAAGGTGCTTAAATTTCAATTTATAATTTTGACCCAAATAAACAAACAAATTCCGTACGGGTCGAGCTAAATAAAACCGTTTAAAAAATAGCAACTTGAGGATTCCCTCCTTTTTTTGAAATCAGTTGCAAAACTAATATAACTCAGAAATGAAAATGTAACATATAAGTATATATCTGTATGTATTCGCATTCGGTTATTTTTATTTTTTAGTGTAAGTGGACACTTCTAGAAGCTTCCAATATGCCCCACGCCACAGCGATGATTTAATTTGAACGTACAGAATAGAGTTTCTACCTAAAGTGACATGTATTTATTCTTCAGGGAATGGCATTTGCTGTAACCAAAACCTTTGCTGAGTTGTTTCAGGCAAACATGCCATAAGTAAAGTCAACACGACAAAAAACATTTCTCTCGTATTTGACTAGTATCGTGTTCTCGAAAATAGCTCTCTTTTAGAGATAACTTCAATATCATTCTGTCATTAATGATCCCGTATCATAAAAATAGCGATAACGACAGATTCTTCATATGTAAAGACTGTAAGCTGCTCTCTATTTCTACTGGAACAAAAAATCCTTTTGAACGATGTTCTCAGATAATAATGGCTGTGTATATAAGATTGCAACGGCATGTTTAATACTAGGATTATTCTATAATCAAACGTATATGTGTGCGGCGTCATATATTTATATGACATATAAACTTACGACGTAAAAATTGCTGTTTTTCGTTATTTAGTTAATAAAATGTAAGACATGGACGATGGCTAAGGTGCCTGAAATACAGATATTCAATATGCGCTTAATTTATGATTTACGTGGCCAATGTACTAAATTCAAATTTATTAAACTTCATCAATATCTAAAGGTTTACTGTGTTTAACCGCAAATTAAATAAGTAAAGCTAATATTAACTATAAACTTCAATATTTTTTATAAATTGATTTATAATTATAAGATGCTAGCCTCCATTCACCTTCTATATCTATAATTCAAAAATAACTGGTTGGAAAATTGAGTTTTTTTAATGGGACCTATTGCCAAGCAGTGAGTGAAACTGTCTCGGCAAGGTTCATCATCCACGGTTCAAATCCAATTTCTAGCAGCACAAAATTTAAACTTAGCCATAAATCCTTGAAAGAAGTTTTCTTAAATCTTATTTTAAAGTTATTCCAATTTTCAATCAACTTCAAAAAAGGAGAAGGTTCTCAAATTCGATTTTAGTTTTTTTTTATGTTTGTAACCTCAGAACTTTCCACTGTGTTGATTTTGATGTAGTCCCATATTAATTTAATTGGTATTAGATCTTGGGCTCCGGAGATACTTAGGGTACTGCAATCGTTTGTATGCTGGAAAGGATATAACAATAGATGCGCCAAGCATTGCTTCAAATGCTTAATAACAATGTAGATAAAAGACGATATTAAGATTTTTGTCGGTGTGGCAATCAGCCGTTTAGCTTAGGGGCTAAATCGTCAGGCCGTGAATGCCGAAGACGTGGGTTCGATTCCCACAGCGGCGACAATCTTTTCGTACTTTTTCTACAAGTTTTAATCCTGAAAATCAATTATAAAATTAATAGAGAGCGAGATATTTGAAGTCAGTTTTATTTTTCGTTAATAAAAATTGGACTTGTTAAGTCGATAACTGATTATATCATCTCATAGTCTCGCGCATTGGACGCAGAAAATATATCAGTTTTACGAGCCTAGTACACTTCCTGTTGTAGACTGCGGCACAGACTAGTAACAGACGGATAAGTAAACATTGCCACAGTGTGCGATATTTGCCAGCTGATGCCATTTTGGGAATAGCGTCTGTGACGGGTGTACAGACGACCGGATATTTCATTTCCTACCGCGCTGCTTGCCCGCTTTTATCGCTAAAAACGCCCAAATACTGGTACCCGTCCTACTCGACAGTGAGCTAATATTATTGCACGCTCCTTTGTCCGCTCCACCTTCCGATCGTCAACATAGAGTTCCCGCCGCTAGTCTTCGACTGGGGCCAAAGCGGCGGTTTCATTAAGCGAACTTTCTCAAATATTGGCCGAATGCACCTTAGGCACACATTAACTTTAATCTCGCTTCCACCGGAGAGGATGATCGAACAATGTCGTTTTCAATTGAAAAAGTTTTTAGGAAGAATCTAGTGTTTAATATTTGCAATATAACACGGATGAGAGTCACATTACTTTCATCATATACATACGAGCATTTTCAAGCTACGTATGGACACCGAAGGACTCGTATCTTACACCCACTTACATAAACATAATTATGGCATAGTGTCCTTTTAGCTTGGCTCTCCTCGCGTAACCCGAGCCAGCTGGCACACACATTAGCCGATTGCTGCCGACACCTAGCTGTTTATAGACGCGCCCGCGACGCCGCGCCTTCTCATATATTCCGCGGGTGCTTCTATTTGTCCTGTCATGACACGTCCTCATATCATTTCATTTTATGGAGCTTGATACACCATCACTTCATCTAATTGAATGAATTGACATTAAGATGACAAATATTGCAGAAATGTTATTTGCTGTCTCACTTGGTACTAAACCAAGTAAAAAAACGACGAATAGCATGTATTGTTACAGCCATGCTCTTATTTCGATGACACACGCGATTCACACAATTGGCTCCCTCGGAACAACAACAAACTCCAAAGAATAATTATCACTTTTCAAAAGCGCGCGGTCACAATGCCCCAGGTGTGAAGTCACTAAATGCGAGCACAAATTGTCGTCTCTCGACAAAGCGGTGACAAAAAACGCGTCGCGGCCTCACGTCGCGTGCCCTTAACTAAATCGCAGAGTAAAAAACAGCTGCACGTACGAAAAGGGTTGATGAAGGGTTGGCCCCGCGTGCAACCCTCGGCCGGGGACCTCGCGAGGCGCCCTTCTTACACGAGCGCCAATAAAAAGCGCTGTCGCGTGCATGCGCGTTTTGATTTTAAAGCGATTTGAATACGACGGATTTACATACGAAGGAAGCGGGCCGCGATTGGCCGCTCATTTGGGTGCGGCTGCGCGGTTGGCGCGCCCTGCCTACCACTGACACACGGGCCCGCTTTGTCCGCCTTTGCCAATCGCTTCCGTCGCAACTCGCACATTTGCATACCGCACGTTGCGCGCCTAAACGGGTGGACGCGCGTGACACCTATGTCGCGCGCACCTTCCTTGCTCCGTGTGTTCGTAATGGATCCTTTAGACTTGCTCTATTTATTCTTGTGTCTAAATACATTCGTATGCAAATGAATAAGCAAATAGATCAGGTGAAACAACAACAGCAATTTAACTACTTTATTACAGGATAAAATACAGAGGATCTAATTCCAATTTTAAAGGGAAATTCAGAACTATTTGATTTTGAAAATTTAAATGGGAGTCCTAGCCATTATTGGATCGCCTTAACTGCAAAGTTTATATATTATAATATTGCTTAATGTAATACCGTAAGTGTTAAAACTTCCTTTTTGGCTACAAATCCAGTTTCGATCGGATACAATTATAACTACTTATGTATACTCAGTATTTCTTTTTCAACAATACTCAGTATTGTTTTAGTAATATTTGCCTAAACAGCTTTAATTCAACCGCACGTAAAGATTACATGCACACACCATCTTTACCATACACACTGGACCAGTGCCCAGGCCCCACATGGCCTATGTATTCGCTGAAACTTTACAATTTTTTTTCTACTTTTGGTAGAGATATTCCGACAGAAGTTAATAGCAGATATAAGTTTATATTAGATATTAGCAGAAAAATGTTTTTGTTATTCGCTTTTTTTACTTTGCATCAGGGCTCCGAATTTTTGTGAGCCCTAAGGCCCCTATATGGCCTAAGACGGCATTACACTCTCGCGTTTTTGTTTCTATTTAATTGGATGCTTCACTTCTATATTCTTAGTAGCTTTCGAACGTCACTCGCAAAAAGAGGATTATTCAAAATTCTCGGAGCTCATCATTTTTTCAAACAACTATTTCGAGATTCAAACAAGCGTAAAGAACGTAAATGAGGCATAAAGACATCACGTCGTTAGCTCTTTACACGCTCGATACTCGATAAAAAACTCAAGGCGCACTTTAAGCTGCTACTGAGCAGTTCGTTCACCTTATCTCTGCATCGCGAGATATATTCCTGCGTAACAAAGCAGTAAGCACGGGGATGATAATATGACGATCATGTAGCAAACACTTTCATCCTGTTGACACTGTAACCGAATCGAATATAACATTACAAATCATTATTCATGTTGAATAATAGTATTGAATAATAGTACTGTAGCTCAGGTGCACGTTACGAAAATACATTAACATTTCTGTTATTAAAGAAAAGTCATGAAAAAATCGACAAGAAATGGTGAAAACCGTCCAAAAATTTTCAGTTGACTCGTGCATTATTTCTGCTCAAATATAGATACCTAGTAATCTTGAACGTAAAATCGTATCCTCGGGAGTGAGGAGTGGCGGCCCACCAGAGTCCGCCCGGAGCAAACATCGCCTCAAAACTTGTTTCACTGTAGCCGGGATTTGCTAGCGACCTCATTAGGGGAGGGTCGCCCTTTGTACGGCAATCAGAGCGCCGGAGGGGGCTCATTATCGAATTGTTTAAAATAACGACAGAGACACGCGCCTCCCCCAAACGGACCATCAATAGACCTTTTTACGATGTCTGGAGACTTCACAATGCCATTAGGTAAGCCAATCCACGATATGTCTTTTAACTATTTCACGTTACTGTTAGTTATTTTACTTTGAAAACTTGGGTGCCATTTCTACTTCGTCTATTTTATTTTTGAAATAAAACCTAATCTCTTGATATCCCGATAATCGTATTCTTTGAACGACGCAGTTTACATACACTGCGTGTTCAAACTGCGACAAACTAAGATTAAATAAACATTTCTGAATTCGAATCATATACTCCATACAATTGCCAAAACCGCCTTGAAATCAAAGCCGCTGAAATAAAATCCAAACTAGTATTGAATAGTAGCAAGGCAATCGGGTGCAGTGGCCATTTGGCCACCGCCGCGGACAAGCGGCCCATTTAGTAATTAAATCGCGACCCCTCGTAGTCACGTCTCCGCAAACTCAACAAGCAAACATCGACTGCCGTCCTCGGATCAAACTTTTTAGAATTACTTTGACAAATTGGACGCCAAATAAGCGAAATTGAATCTGACGAAGGTAACGAATACTACACGGCTGTGCGTCCTCACAAACAACAAACACTTTTGTACTACCATTACATTTACGCGAATACAACAAACTATAATAACTCCATATTTAAGATTGAATAAAATTACATCCATTAAAGTAGTATTAGACTGTTATCACAGGTAGGCTGCGTCAAACGAGGCTCTAACGAACGAACCTTCTATATGTATAGGATTATTTCTTTTTAGTGTTTATCTGTACTCAAGTTAAACTGGACAATATATAAGTTTAGCTTTTTCAATACCTTGAAGGTTATAGAATTTCATACTCTATTTTTACATTTTATTTGTATCTTGTTTTATTATTTATAGTTATGACCTTTCACTAAAGTGGGTACCGGCCACCGCACTCACCAGACGAAACGCAAAAGTTTATCAATTCCACTTCACGGTGGTATTGGACTCTCCCGGGCGGGCAACAGCGAAGACTGCTACGTAGCCCTGCTACTCTTAAAAAAAATTGTTTCTCACAAATAAACACTGAATTACCAATTTCGTAGTTATAAACATAGATAAACTTGATAACGTGGCGATTAAACTGTGACCTTTCCTGGAACAATCTGACAACTAGTGTAGTATTAACATAAGAAAATCGATAGCGATTCATTAGGCAGCCGGGGCGATGGGGTCCGCGGACAATGCATCAGCCCCTCGCCCCCTCAGCATCCCACACATCTAGTGCCATCTAACGACGCCGCCTAATTCTTACAGACTCTCGCCTCGCACTGTTTCAAGCAACTTACGATTCCGAAAGGATGTCACGTCTAGCGCAATATTCTCGTACACGTACTCATTATTTCAAACGGGGTCAAAGTAGGAGTTTATAATTAACTGGAACCTATCAATGCAACAAAAGATGCAAATAAAATGTGTAACTCTAATTTTTTAGAACACTCTAGCTCTGTAATAATTGATATATTCAATTTATATCTCCATTTCATACATTAAACTGATTATCTTAGCCTACGCTTATAAACTAATTTATTCGATAATCTAATATACAGACAGTACTTAACGATCGAATTCTAAAAGAAGTTTCTCCGATTGTTTCTAACTTACTATCCCAATGTGAAATGTTTCTGTCAACATTTACATTGAACAAGATCTTTCATCGGTCTTAATCGCTATCTCATAATGTGAGAAAAATTCCCGATTGTATTATGTTCCTCAGAGATTTTATTCATTTGAAAACGTTTTGCAATACAAACTGTATACTTCACATGAAATATTTGTCATTTTTTGTACTGACGAATGGGGAGATTCATATCCCTCGTTATTATTAGAATTTCACATTCAGGTTTTCTTTAACATAACGATTGTGCGCGTTTTCTATTAAGACTTCCTTAGCGGAATCTACAAAGCGATCATTATCAAGGATGTATATCGCTTTCAATTTTTGAAACCTGCAATGAGTGCCGTGGCCGACCGGAGACGACAGTAGATGACGAGGAATCGAAAATCAGCAGTAGCCTTCAGTGTAAGTGATTCATTTTGGAATTATACTGATTCATTGATGTCCAGTGGCAAAAGAAAGAACGGGCGGAAAGTGGGAGCACGTGTAACGCAATAGACAAACGAAAATAAACCGACCGAATTCTAGATCGACCTAATATTACAAAAGTAAATTATTAAAAGATGCGTTTGTATTTCTAAAATATGGATGGATAAAACAAATACAAAGTTGCATGTGAATGCATAGTGGACATGTGCCTGCGTTGTTCATTGCAGCTTCAAAAGACTGGAACAATACACGTCATTACTACATAGTTGTACCGTCAACATTTATACTGTAAATGATAACGGGCAAGCTTTCAGTCAAACAAATGAGTCCCGCAACCATTCGAATCCCGAACTTAAGGATCGCAGTTACTGTACTAAATTGTATCATGACGTAAAATCCTTTTGTAATGATGGCCTTAGAACTTATTAACGTAGGTAAAAAATGATTACCAATTACTATATTATGACTGACATGCAAAAAAGGGTAAGGTACAACTACAGGACTACAGGTGGAAGTAGGTGCATGAATGTAGAATCCCCTACTGTAAATCCTATATAGTTAAGAGATATGAGTGTATATTTATATTTTGATACATATATATATCAGCGTAGAATTGAATTTCCAACACACTGTAACACTCATGCTACTCATGCTCTTCTCGCGCGACCTTAAATGACGTAAGACAGCGTAACAAAGTGGCTCGGTAGTCAGAATTTGTAAAAACAGGTGCCGATGGTGGCACCTTTCCACATTCCACGATCTGACACGCTATATAGATAAGACACTCGTTTTTACTGTTGCTCAGACCTTTAAGCCGTTAACAATGTGTTTTCGTTGCATCGTAAATAATAAAATTGATCGCCGTTGAGGTATTAACATTAATTAGGTGAAAGTGAAATGCAATCAACTGTTTAGCGCTACAAAAACAAAAACAGGTTAAAAAACACTGTTACAGTAGCACGTGCAAAAGGAGCAACGCAACGTAAAGGGCAGGAATGCAAAGCGGCGGCTAAATTAGCGCATTGAACATTTTAAAAGTGCGCGTAACGTGTCGCTCTCCGCGGACCCAATGAACGGGGATACAACAGCAGCTCGGTGAAAAAGCTGTATGCACGTTGAATGGGGAGCAAAAACATATTATCCGTTTCGTGAATGTTAAATAGCACGCGTTTATGGTGCCGACTGTACCGCTCGCCGTTAGGCGCGAGTGGACAAAGGGGCCGGCGGAAGGGCGCGCTGATTCCTTCCGCACCGCAACGTACCGCAACCCCGTTAAAGGAACTAGTGGTTGAGTGGTTCGCCACCCGGACACCGTTGGGGCAGCAGGATCGAATCCAAAGTGTAAGCCAGAGGTCAAATTTTAAAAATACGCGTAAGCCATTGCGTGAAGCATGCTCAACGTTTAGATTTGACCTGGCCTCCCGGAAAAAGGTTTTTTTATAGCCCCTGCAGTCGTCGAAGCTTTTCATATTCAGAAGGATTGAGAGCAAAATACCATCAGATATGAACCTGCGCACCTAGCTTAGGACCAGGTTGGGCAAACTTAATACAAATATTTTCACAACCAGTTCCAATCAGAACCATTGTAAAGGTGAAATGTTGAATGTGAGGTGTTGAATCTATAAGGTGAAATGAAACGTGTGTGCCATAAACTATAAACTTATTCAAGAAAGAGCCTATGCACCTCTTGTCTGGCCGCACATATTTTACTGATATTATTAAAAACAATTTTAATTGCTTGTTCACAGCATACACGTTTATGGGACAATCGATCTTGGGTAAATGCTGAGCAAAAAAAAACTCCCTCCACATTGCGATATACCCTAACGAAACTAAAATTAGAAACGTTGAAAAACAAAATTAAAGGTCATATTAATTATCTCTTAATAGTGTTAAAGCGGAGTAACAACCCGCAAATTACCAGTAAACACTTAATTTTATTTGTTCCATTGAATTCCGTATTTCAATTTAAAGATCGAGGAGAAAGTAACGGTACGAAGAAAGCTAGTTGATAAACACAGAAATGCACGAATACCGCGTAACATTTGTAGCGGGCGCTAACGAACAAGCAAAAACAAGTGAAAGGGTAACGGGGGTGTGCTAAAGGTCGAATAATTAGCAATAATCATTTCAGCCGCCGAAACGTTCGCACGCAACTGCTAGTGCGTGGGGTAGATTAAGCACTACTGCACTAGTAATTAAACCACGGAATCGAACACACCACGTCGCTCATAAAGGGTCACACTTGACATTCGAACGTGATTTTTTTTTTAAATTAATTAGGCATTTACGCGACTATTTATTTTTTCCCTTAATCAAAAAAAACATAAAATACATTTTTATTTAATGTGAAATGTTGCCAAACGAGCAGACGGTTCACCCGATGGTAAGTGAATACCGCCGCACATGGACATCTGCTACACCCGAGGGTTAGAGTTGCGTTGGCAACCTTTTGAAAATTGGGCACCGGCTACCTCACTCACCAGACGAAACGCGAAAGTATTTGTCATACTTCCACTTTACGCTGGTCTTCTGTGAGGTCGTGGTGCTTACCTGGACGGGCCTGCCCATTCGTTTTCCCCCCCAGAAAAACCTTTACCGCATAAATGCGTTCCAGAAGATTTTCCATTCAATTTATAGAAGTATAACTAATACAACGATAGTTTTGATAATTGTAACAGATTTATATCTCTCTTCTAACATATTAGTTACTTACAAATAAAAGTTCCATTATTGATGTCTTGTTCTTTCTTTCTTTTCTGTCAATCAATTTGTACAGAAACGCATGCATACTTGAGTATAATGTTTAAATATACCAGTTTAGAGTTAGTTATAAACGAAAAAAAAAATGGATAATATTAATTGATAAATACATCTACTACGCACGTGTGACTAGCATTAAAATGTTACTGTAATAATTTTAATAACAGATAAAATGAATTATGTCGTCAAAACAGTAAATACATAATTTTACGTATACCTAGGTTATAATTTTACATTACCTGGTTAAACATAGGTTCAAAATACTTCTTAATTAAAGTGCAGTTGCGGAACAAACAACAACATTAACAAGTGGACACTTATACAACACACGACTTTACATTTTCACCTTGCAATGCTGCCTTTGAATAAGTGGTTCATATACACATTGGATTCGCTAAAATTTTAAAAAAAACAACACAACACAACACACTCTTATATCAATAAACTATTAAAACTTGAGCCAATAAATTATTTATGACAAGGATAATCTTGGATGGTAAATTTTTTAAAGATTTTTTTTTTAATTTTATAGAGAAAGAGGTTAAAGTAAACAGATGAAAATTATATAATTAGGAATTTAGATTTAAGTCAAATTAATACTAATTTGGATGTTTTCTGAGAATATGGCAAGCAAGCTACCGATTCACCTGATGTTAAGTGATAACCGCCGCCCATGGACAGTTGCCACACCCTTAGGGCTGTAGATGCCACCGTATATCTATTAAAATGTGCCCGGTAATCTCACTCAACAGACGAAAACATAAGTATAACACTTCTACGCTGGCATCGGTCTTCTGTGAGGTCGTGGTACTTTTCCGATCTGCCCATTCATGTCACAGCGAATACTGTTAAATGGCCCTACCACATTTCCATTGTGTTTTATCAATGAATATAATATAGTTGCAATATTATAATCATAAAAGTTATACCGTTACAATTTACATTACAATCATGTTAACCTCACTGGCATTGCGTACGCGCTCAATGAAGCTGTAACATTAATATGGACCCATATGAAACGCGTAATAATGTAGTTCCCACAGGAGGACGTAAGGCTGTTCCCGGAGCGGCTTGTTCAGTATAATGAGTTGAAAAATTTGCCTTCGCGATCAATTTGCGCCCATTACGCGCGGGTCACAGTTCGCAACTCGACAATTTAAATGTCTACACCATTATTCCGCCGCACTGTGACAAAATACGACTTGGCGCGAACTGTCAAGGTTTATTTTGCCACGTTCAGCAGCCACTTCTCAGTCGACGAGGCAACGCTGAGCCGCGGGGACTTTGAACTTTAAGCGGAGCGGTTTGGGGCGATTATGGCTTGGTGTCGGCGCGCCCTTTGAGGCGTCGACACGAGGCGAATTCGGAGGCGCCGCGACATAAGTATGCTAATTCGGACAATTGGAGCGGCCGATGCCGGCCTGTGAGGACGCCGCCGCCGCCACGCCGAGCCATGCCGGTAGCGCCGCGTCACTTGACTAAATGACGCACGGTACGCGACGGCCTAACGCAACGTTATAACAAAATTAATGCTCCGAATTGGGTGCACACTTTGTCTACCTTACCCCAATTACGAATTATTGTTTCAAATTGTACCCAGAAAGGCTAAGCTTTACTTGGTCCAAACCGAAAGGAAAGTAAGAAAGAGGTTATATGAAACGGCAACGGTTCGTGCCAATTATTGACCTAAATTAACAAAAATGCAAAGAAAACTTTTGGATACCAAATAATAAAACTTAACGATTTTAAATATTATTTTATTGTTTTTAACCGTTACCTCCTGACGTATATCCGAACGTGATAGACAGAAAATAAAAAGCTATTGTGATCAACATGGTCAATGTATCCTAAGTAGCGTAAAGAAATCACAATTTCCTATGATTTTATGTGTTTGTAAATAGGACAAATAAATTCAACTTCGCCACACCACGAGCCTGACAAAATTTGTGTTAAGTTTACCAATCAACAATTCCGCAGCGTGGCGACTTATCTGAACTAGAGCAACGCATCGCTTCAGCCGACAACCGTCCCATTAGCATCCGCTGCACGCAATTATCATATACGGTACCGGCCCGTGCTATGCTAAGCAGCCCATCCCCTTTTTTGCGTCCGCTCGCCGCTCGGACTAGTCCCGTCCGAACCAAATCGGAATGCGCACCGTTTTGTTGCATTCCGCGCGTGTACCGTTAAATTTGAATTTGCCCGCAGTGTGCGTGCGCCCGTGTGTTCTTGTGTCCGTGTGTCCGTGTGTCCGTGTGCCCGGTATGCAAGCGCGTTGTCGCCGACTGATGGATGACAGGTGACGTCGGCGACGCAAAGGGCCAGGGCTGCGGCATTCCGGACTCTGGCGGCCGCAGCGAGGGAATCTTGCATTGCTCCTAATTAGATGTGATCGTCTCTTCGTTCATGCGCGGACGCCTTCCGATGTCGTGTTGCAATTGCTGCGGGACATTACTTCCGTTCGTTCAGAAAAGTACAGTACACTCCGAACGTAAATGTACGTGTAGCATCGCGGGCTGAACGTCTAATGAGCAGAAATTATTACGTTTCCCGCACTGGTTCTAGAGCTCGTATTTAACGAATGCCCTTATAATAATTAAGGATGTTGAGCAATTATAGCTAAATCGCCGTGGATTCGCAAGCCCTGGCAACGGGCTCGTTAGAGATGCACGGACAGGTTCAAAGCGCGCCGCCGCCGCGACCCATCCTCCTCCGCACCTTTCCTCTACACTCCAAAAGCCGGGGCTAGATCGAAGGCCATTGTATCAAGTGACTTATTTAACCTTCACTTATAACTAAGCATAATAGCAATCATACGATATATTTGAAATAATTGGTTTATATGTAGGTATTTTATCACAAAGTTATTCGTTATTACTTTTATGTTTATTTGCACTGCTAAACCTTTAACATTATTATCAAGGTTGAGGTATTAGTGCATTTTTGCTTTAAAAGCTTTGAAACTGATCTTAGTCAACAAAGTAGAGTAAAGTACCAGCCTACATATGTCCCACTCCTGGGCAGAGGCCTCGTCTGTACAAAGGATATTACGACACCAGGCGAGTCCACTGCTGGCTGACTCACATATCTTCGAAGTATTGTTTTCGGTTTCGAAAATAAGTCAGCACTTTAATCAACAATTTAATTGATGCTGGCCAAGGTATTCATACTCAGGTTGGTTGGTCAAATACAATGGATACAAAGCGCGCGCCCACAGCTGAACCATCACGGCTTTCATATTTCTCAAGGGAACTTTAAAAAGAATTTCCTATTCTATTGCACTCAAACACGAATGGAAGCACTAGAACACGAAAGCCCTTACAAGCTATAAACAGCTTTTAAATGTTCAACACAGCGCGTACCTACATATTGCTCGAATTTTCTAAAACAAAATGGGGTAGAATCCATAATTGAATAACTGCCCCCTATTACGATGGCCATAAGGTTTGAGAGGTTGGCAAAAGTAAATTTGCGAAGCGTGACGGAGCGAGCTCGTCGTAGGGTCACTTGTAAATAGAGAGCGAGTGAAACTCGATAATGAAATAAACTTACGAAGGATATTTTCGACATCTCCGCGCGTAATGAGAGGCTGCTATTTGAAAAGGACAAAAGCTGCCCGCCTGTTTTTTACGAAGTAATCGTAGCGTATCTCATCGTTCAATTCGGGGTTTGTAAATAAAATAAAATAAATAAAGTAGGTAATGTTTTTGCTTTCAGTCCGGAGACTATTATAGCAACTCGTTTGCCACTTTATCACATAAAAGAATACAACACCTGATGGCTTGCTGATGCGTTGACAACTTTAAAAAAAATCCTTTACAAAAGTGGTCCCTAGTTACCTCACTCACCAGACGAAGTGCGAAGGTTTAATACTTCCACTTCAGATCATGGTACTTCCCCAGATGCGCCTAATTCATTTTATCTATGCAGAATATCTTAGACACTTCCTGTAATCACTTGTCAAATATAATGTCATGTAAAAAAGATGTGAAATTATGTTTGAATAGATAAATTTAACCTAAAACTTATACGTGTAAGATAAGATTTCGCAACGCGGGAATTGTACTCCCTTCTCCCGGAATCGCGGTCAGATGCTTTAACCACAAGCCTTAAAATTTCGATCTATTTTATTTTCTTACTTCTCTTTTCCCATTTTAAGCGATACTTGGCGCCATCTAATATTATATCCTTACAGAACATGAACAATTTCAATGTTTCAACTAAAAAGCGGATATTAGCAATATAAGAACTTAATATAAAATTGTATCCAATTTAATATTACTACGGTATGTATGACGCACCTTTGCTCATCAGTTGTTAATGAACCATTACAAGGCTCGGCTTAAAGTGTGAAAAGTAACAGGCATGACTGCATTACCGGCACACGGCCACGCGGCCCACAGATAATACACCCGTCCTCGCAATATCTCAGGCAATAACGGATGGCACCTATAAGGTACCCGTATCCATTATTGCGTTATTAAATGGCGGCAACGGACTTGTTTTAGAGTTGCCTTACATGGGTGACAACGATTATAAAACTTGGTGGTTCAATACATCACTTTCAAACGTATAAAATGCTTTTTAAAATAATATCTTAATATAAAGAAAGCTTTACTATAGTCTATGTAACTATGAAACTTTACTATAGTTTATGAAATAGATGTTACGTGAAGCGCAGAAATATTTTTTCTATCCGACAATTCCGCTAAAACGATTTAAGTTATTTGATAATTGACAGTTTCGGATATTTGATCTGGATACCCATATTTAAATTGGATTGCAAAAGCTGTGATTATGATGCAATTACAAATTGGAAATAAATACATGCAATATTATAAAACTCATAGCAGTAGCTTGATTTAAATCCTGCAATTGAAGCAATTACGTCTCTACGGCTAGTTGTCGAATTAACCCGCCACGCTAAATCTAATGCCGAAGGGCGGATAGTTTTTGTCCGCCATCCCCGCGGGGCAAGAAGCGGTCGCGACGAGCTGGTCCACTCGGAGAGCAGCGGGGAACCGCGCGAGGGTCCAACTCCTAGGCGGAACTCCCGCTGGTCGCGGCGAGCTCCCCCCGTGCACTGCGCCAATTATTATGTCATCAAGACAACAACTAGCCGATAAGAACTCGGCGCTTCCACGGATTCACGCGTATTAAGTAATTGCCAGCGTTCGATTTACATTCGCCTTCTACCGTCATATTTATAATTGTGAGAAAATCGATTTCATAATTTTAAGAAATAAAAAACAATCTTTATCTCTACGCGTTCGATGAGGTAAAGTAGCCGCCTTCATAATAACATAATAATTTAGAGCCAGTGAAATCGCCTGGAACAGTCTGAAATCCCAAGATTTGTCTTCCTTGGCGCCAGAATCGATGATGGAATCAGTTACCTTTTGTACAAGGTTAAGTTTAAGTAAAAGATGCGATATCTTATATTGTGCACTGGAAGATAGTTGACGAAGATGATCGCGTCGTGCATACAACGCTCGCCCGTCGACTCGCCCGCTGGTGTGCGATACGTTTTGCGGCGTTTATTGGCGGCGGACCGGCACATAAAACTGCTGGCAGCACATAAAAGCGCCATTCATTATACGAGAGCGTCGGCCGCTAAGCCGTCCGCTTCCGCTGCACGGACAATATAGCTGGCCGAATAAAACTGCATCGCCGCCAAACAACGGGAACACCGAAACGCAGTAAACCATCCAAATATAACGATGACCACCAGATCTATGGTACCGTAGCATAGATCCATGAATTTGCATTTGATTAAATGTGATAATTGATGCAAACGCGAGAACACTTTTACAAATGATTACTTTCATCACTATCCTATGCGATAGAGTTATCTCAGAAATACTTTTATTATAAACGTAACTGCAAAATTAAACAAAATTATAACTGAGGAAAGAATTTTCCTATTTTAATTAACAACTTTAATCAATCGCCACTCTAATATAACAAGAGGAATTTTTTTTTAATGTGACAAAGTGGCAAACGGACAGGCGGTTCACCTGATGTGATAACCGCCGCCCATGGACATTTGCAACACCCGTAGGGTTGCAGAAGTGTAACACTTCTAATTTACGCCGGTCTTCTGTGAGGTCGTGGTACTTATCCGGACGGACCTGCCCATTCGTGCAACAGTGAACACCATTGTGTGACCCTACCACAGTTTAAATAAATTTGCTTTCATAGAGATTCGTTCATGACCCAGAGACTCCTTTAGTCACAATTTCGCCAGTTCAGTAGTTGATAAGTCATACAATTATATTCCATCCCTTCAAACCCATAAAAAGCAATCTACCTAATGTACATATTCAATAGAAGTATTTATAATTTTAAACGTATATACGAAGTGTTTTGTTTTTACAATTATCTATTATGCATATTGCAACCATATAAACGTGTTTTGCTATGTTAGGTGGATTATAAAATTAACATGATACGCTACATTAATACACAGATTGTACGGCCCACAAACGCACCTGACCACCGCTAACAGTTACAAGGAAAATTACATAAACGACTGTGGTATTAATAACGTCAACATCATTTACCCTATAAAGACGAAGTAATCGTGATAATATGTCGTGGAATTGAATTACATTCGTTCCATATTCGAATCGTTTAGCCGTTTCTCAATACGGACGGTGTTAGACTAAAGAAAAAAAATTCTCTCTAATCAATACTTTGTTTGGAATGATAATAGATTCTTATTATACACGTAACTTACACACACAATGAGGTACAGAATCCCGGTGCAACAGTGACCGGGGAGAGTACGGGATGATGATTGTCGCGAAACAATCGAACGGGAGTCTCCCCTGGCGGCGTTGCGGGGATTTCTCATTGAATGCGTAATAAGCGAGATATGCAGTGAATGTTAAGTTTCCCCTGTTTGAGGAATTGTTCCCGGAGACGGGAGGGTGGGGGCGAGGAGCGCGAAGGGCTAGCCGTAGCATTAGACGCGTTCACACGACACTACTCGTATCCAACGCTTGACGGTGTTATAACAACCTATAGGACCGCGCTGTATTTTTATGAGTACGCACTTTGTTTTTCAGGTACAACCGGACCGAACAGAGGGATTTTTTGTGTTACAGATTACGCTTACTTAGGGCAATCATAATAAGGCAATCATAATGATTCAGACAATATATGGGCAAGGGCGATGAAAGAACGGATACGATACAAAGTGACAGTTCGAGTAACGTTTTCACTGAGGGTGGGCAACTCTCCGCGTGCCAGTGAAAATTGCTAACATTCGTTTTTGTTTATGACAAGATTTATGAACATCATAAATTGATGATGTTCATTTATGAATATGACAAGTATTCTGGGATTTTTTTAATCAAAACATTCGGCAACCATATATAGCTAAAACTGTTGCTATAAATAAATATTAAAATAAATTTAAACTGTGGAATTTGCCTTTGCAGTCATCGACAATGTATCAAATGAACGACTGATTTATGCAGTTTTCGTATTTCGTAGTTTTTGAAACAAATCAACATCTAAACAATCCGACGGGATGAGTAAGTGTAGTCAGTATACGATTATTACTTCGTCATTCAACGACAAAATGCGCAGCGAATGAATAAACGATCAGTGAATATCGTTATGCGCGTATGCTTTGACCTTGTAAACACTGATAGTAAAATGACCGTAAAATTCGTAAAACTCCTTCGTATTAGCGCCGTTCTTTGATTTCTCGTCAGGGAGCGCGCCAGTGTCCCCACGAACAGCAACACACGAAAGGCGTGTCGGCGGAGCGTCCGGCAGCATCCATAAAACATCTCCGCTTAACGCGAGCCGGGAGCGGTCGGCGGCGAGATAAGTCGCATCAATTTTTTCAGCCGCCGCTCCAAATCCCCGGCGACGGGCGGCCGCGGCCCCGGAATATTGCCCGCTCCATGGGACGAATAATAAGCCACAGATAAAATAAATCGCCCGCCATTTGACTACATTCCGTATGATCTGCAACTGTTTCAAATCAACAAGAAAGCTTCGCAGACCCACTTCAGAATCTTAGTATCGCGAATGAGTTTTATTTTGATATACATTATTATGTGAATATAACAATAATCGATTGTAGATCACATAGACAATGAGTACTAATCTAGATTGAACGAATGTTGACATGGACTTTGGAATCGATAAAGAAACACAACTTTATAATCGAACATAATCTACTTTATGGCTCTTGCCTGTCGACAACCGATAGTGGGTTTTTTTTTCTTTTTTTTTTGAAGCACAATACAACTGTACATAATAAAAAATAGTTAATGTAGTTGATAATAGTTAATAATAATGTTAATGAAAGATATTAGATAACATCTTTATCCATTATAGTATACTAACGCAAATTTTAAATCCATACTAGTATTATAAATGCGAAAGTAACTCTGTCTTCTATCTCGCTTTCAGTCAAAAACTACTGAACCGATTTAAATGAAATTTGGTACACAGATAGTCTAGAGCCTGAGAAAGGACATAGGCTATTTTTTAATTGGAAAAAAATGTTGTAAAGGGTTGAAAGATATTTATTTAAGGGCTTCAACGAGAGCGAAGCCGCGGGCGAAAAGCTAGTATAAAATAAACGGAACAAATAGGTGTGCTGTGAATTTGAACAAACAAAATTGTGATGAAATACATACATTGTTCATGGTTCTTATATAAACACTGCTTTTCATAAAAGTAAACTAAACGTCAGTAAACATAACTCTAATAGAGTTGTGGTGCTTGATGAAATTAACGATTATAACAATGGAAATACTGATATCGACCTTTCGCTTCTAGTTATAATAATTGTGCTATAAACCTTGAAAAAGAAACTGTTGGCATTAATGTTGTGAATATTTCAATAATAACCGAAATAACCCTGTAAATCATAGGTACTGTTCCCAGTAAACACAATGCTTTATACAAGATTTATCTAAGAAAGTAGACAAAATCATGGGTAACTTCTTTGTTAAAAAAACTGCGACTGACCAAACAAACAAAATGTATATTGTATGAGTCGCTGAATTTCAAGTGTATTTTTTTCCAGCTTTAATGGATTGTGCTACGTCTGCCGTCCGCCCCTGACTTTAGACGAGATAAAATATTGTCACAACGCAAAAATTTATATAAGTACATACATCTCATTTCATTTCTTAATACTAAAAATAAGGTAAATGAATCTTAATCAAGTTTTATTTAATTGAAATGTTGTTCAAAATAGTTAGTAAATATTGTTTCAACAATTTCTTCTCCACACTATCAAAAATATGTATATTTTTTACCATAGAGTAGAGTACCATAGCAATTCAGATTTAGGTAAATTACACCCAAAAAGGATCTATGAAACATTAGTCAATAATTCTAACTGAAAAGATGCGATTAATAATGTGTATTTGGCGGAAAAACGGTGGCTATCTGGTCAGTTGCGTGGCGAGTCATCGCTGAAGTATTAATCATGGCGGAACTCGGAGAGTGGGAAATTTCATAAAACGACTTTATGTTATTGGAACTGATTGATTGCGCGTTTGTCGGCTCATCGCACGCCCGACAGCCACTGCCCTAGACGCGTCGACTTTTGGCCTTTATTGAAATGGTTTATAAAGTTCTTTACATTATTATTAGGAAAGAAACTATCAAAAACGCTTATGCCATTATAAGTATAGACTACATCGGATCGCTCTTAACAAGACAATTTTTCTAAACACTTTAGTTAATGCTCGATCACAACTAAAGATATTTTCTTTTCAAAACTCCTATTATCTGCATTGTAAACTATGCGCGTATATATGATCAATATTTACACAGAAAAATTCGTTTTCCTCTATTTAAGGAAGTCATTTCGCCTGTTTACATAGGGTTGATGAATTGACTTATGACAAAACATAAAAAACTTCTAAATCATCTTCGCACAAAAGACACGGTTCATCGCAGTCAACAGTTGATATTGTATGGCGTTTGCGTAAATATAAAAGTCTCATGTCAATACTAATGTTGATATTACAAAATTATCCTGAAAGCGAGCGACTTTCCCGGCAGCGTCGCCATAATTCATCAATGGCCGTAAACCCACGGCGACAATGTCTTCATCCATTACTTAGAGATAATGCGTCGGTGACACGCGACAACCCTTTCTTCTTAGCTTCGCAGTGATCCATCTTTGCATTAGCGACGTGCCACATCTCCGCCGAGCAAACTACTTAGAGCCACGCCACCTAACACTGCTGGACTAAACGACCCACTACTTAAACCCAGCGTTCGGGCGCACCGTAAACAAAACCTCCGAGAGACAATAATTGGGGCCAATCAGTCATTATGATCCACACGGTAGCTCAGTGGTTCACGGTCTTTAACGCCTCGAACCCCTCACAAAACAAACATTTGTATGTTCACATTTTTGTTCTTAAATTATCGTTCAGATTCAGAGTACACCTCTGTATAAGTGAGGAACCCCACGACCCTAATTTAGAGAAATTTTTGAAAGTCCTATCGTAGGATTACATAATGACTCGTGACAGATTTATTCAAAGGGCTTTTCTCAACACCCCAGTAGGGTAAACGGTTGTGGAAGTCAATTTCTTTTTTATACTTTCATAATTTTATGACTACCGGCTTGTCCTCACATTGTTATTCATTTGAAAATATGAAGGTATATATACATACATTGCAAGAACTTATAAATATATGTAATAAAATGGAATCATTAAATAAAAAAAATAAAAATCGACTAAAGTATAAAATCATTCAAAGCAAAAGGTTCTTGAAATTTGTTTAAAATTTAATTCTAAAAGAGGTCCCAAGTTTGAAATGAGCCCATCATTAAAATTTCCCCGTTTTAAGCATAAATAACTTTCTTCTTAACGTAATGTAATGATAACAAATACAAGTGATATTTGTGACATATCGAAGGTGGCGCGGCATATCGGAGTGAGCATAGATCACTGTTGCAATTAAATCCGCTCCTGTGGAAGACATAACGTGGGCAATTACTCCGCCAGCGCCTGTCAGCCGTTACCTCCCGAAAGTGTTGTCGGCTCGCGTTACGACCCCCCCATTCCGGGCGTCCGGGGCGAAATTATTACATGACGATGTAGATGCCGCCGTGAAAAAACAATAAAACATTTGAGTACGTCACGCCTCGCGAACATTCCGCCCATAATAACCGTGGACAATATCTCCCTTACGATTTATAATGTATCTGTTTTATTACCATAGGGCGGCGGCGGGAGACGGCGTCGTGCTCTTTACAGCCCGTGGAAGAAAGCATGCGGGAACTTTATTACCGGCGTTTCGTTTTTTTTTTTTATAATTTCACGCCAAATACCGGATTGCAAGCATGGAGTTTTTATTCGATTGGAAAAAGAAAAAAGTTGCGGCACCAACGTTTTCGTTCAACGGTTCAACTTATAGTGAGCGACAAGGTTTTGTAACGTAAACTCCTCACATTGGAGTATCCGCCCGAAATCTGACCGTATAGCTTAATCATGACGACAGCAGTTCCGTTTAGTTGTCATTTCCTACGAATCTAAAAAAAGTGGCTAAGTTAAAAACAAACCAACGATGAATTTAAAAAAAATACAACAGGCAGAAAGGCTCTGATAACTGTTTTGGTAATAACAGGTAAGCCACGGGTCATTATATCATTACGCGCTAGTTAGTGGGCAGTTTAAGACGGGGCCGTTAAGCCGTCGTGAGGTGTTTCCGCGGCGCATTCGGCGCACATTCGGCCGAGTGGGCCGAGCGCCGTTACGGCCACTTTATGTCCCTCGGAGCGTAACGGTCATAGTAATATGATCTTAATATCGCGTAAACCTTTTACACGCAGGTAGTATATGCGACAATAAGGAACGGGACGCCCGTCGTTATCGCTTAAATGCCTTTAAAGGCGGGAAAGGACGCGAGGATCAATAAACGACAATCCAACAATGGCCGGGGTAATCTGTGAAATTAAATGGCGATTTCCTATTCACGCCAAGTGTTACCACCCAATCGCAATATTAAAGGACCAGCACCTAATCGAGATCCGTTGAAGCCTCGCCACCGCCTTAAGCGACACATGTACGAGTGTAAAACTCAATTATTGTGGGTGGTTTCAGTTTAAATCGTCACCCGAACCCCTGTGTTGTTGCAATAAAAATATTTTTTTACTCCCCAACACACCCTCGTCTGCGCTTTCGCTAGTTTAAATCCAGTATAAGAGCTAGTAAAATCATTATCGACTGTATCATTTTAGTTGCCTTATTTTTCGACTCTGCTGACTACTATTTACTAAGAGGATGATTAGAATAAGTTTTTCTGATAAAACTTCACTAGCACGTAAGCTCAATTAGCTTACATGGTAGTTGTTTCATTCCAGAATACGTAATCTAAAGACTCAAAGCAAGTAGCTCAAAGAAAGTGATCCGTTAAATATTCAGACCAAAAATAATACTTTGGTAGGGACATACAGCAGTGCAAATTTTGATTAAGTTCACATTGATTGCAAACAAATGAAAAAAATATTTGTTTTCTTTAATCATAATGGCAAGTAAAATCGTGAAACGATGCGAATTTATTTGTTCCGCTGCTGGTCTACACCGACAAAGCCGGCCAAATTGCGCTGACTACGACTACAAGGCCAAGGGGCGGGGGTTTAGCGAAAATTTAAACTAAATCCCCAGCGAGCCGTCACTGCTCCGGATTACCGCGTGCATGCACTATGCGTGTTTCTTTGTTACTAACATTTCAACGGCAATATGCCCTTTATTGTGTAGCAATAAGCGCTTGCCGATTCGCACATACACGCCTGTGGAGCGTCGGTTGACCATTATATTTTTTTGGCGTAATAGAGTTTTATGCGGACGTTGGCAGGCGAACGCGTGTTACGTTCGCTGTATTAGTGATTGTTAGCTCCCAATAAAGTGTTTTCATGTTTCTTTTTTTCGTCCCGGGCGCGTTATTGTGGTCGTGGGAACGGTCTAATTGTGTGGGAGGATAATTGGTAGTGGCTCTTTGGAGTGTCGTTATAAAATTCAAAGACCATTTTATGTTATTGACGTTACGGTAATTGTATGGGAAGATGAACGAAACAAAATTAAAGAAAAACATGCCAAAGTAAAAGGTATATGCGTGTAAACTAAGGAGAGCAATCATGTAAAATTTAATCATGTACTTAGATTGGTTTATAAGGCAACCAACTATAAAAAATCGGGATTTTGATATAAAAGTAGAGTATAGTTTATGAATCAAATCTTAAATTGTAAATATTGAATAACAATGAGTCGATCAATATTGAGCGAGAACACAAACCGGCCGGCTATGGATATAATGGCACAACGGAGGCAAACAACGAGTGTCCATTCAAGAACAGGAGCGTCCCTCACTCGGGGCGGCCTAAATCGGCGCACACCTCCGCAAATCGTAATCCTCTTAGAAAACATTTCCAATTTAAAAAGAATTCCGTCTTTCATCCCTCCGAGGAGGGCATGCGTAAAAAATAAAAGGGAAAACTCTGCGACACGCGAATATACGGCCTATGTGTGTGCGTATACAAGTCGGTGTTTCGGCGGGTCCCTTCGATTCCTTAGGTACAGGTCGCCTCCTCAGCCGAGAAAGCATCCATTGAAACTCCACTCAGGCCGTGTTAGCTATCTATTTAGTATAAAAAGGGTCGAGAATTTCGTAAGATCCCTTTTTTACCCGGAGGTGGGCAACCACCCTCGCCTGTGGACCTATTTCCTTGTATCGTACATTGTGAAACCAAAACGTATGTACACACTCGTACATATCAATCGGATCAAGTTCATGACAACGTTAGCGTGTCACGTGTATTTAGGAACAGCGTTCATTTGACTTTTAACTACTTTAACTTTCACTCAACGGTTTGATAGTAGCCGTGAAGGTAATAAAGTGAAAGTAGGAGTTTTATTAGTTAAAGTTTTTATCAATTAAAATGATTTTTCATTTACCCAGTTTCCAATATTCTCATTTACAGTAGAAACAGGCATCTCGAAATGGACCGTTTTCCGTCTAAAATGACCTCTAAAGGTGTAAGTTACCTAATGGTAATGTAATAATCTTCTTATAATCATAGCTAGGTTGGGTAGGCTTGGTTCGACTAAGTAGACTAATATCCTAAACGATAAATTACAGTATCACCTAGATAAGTAGGATCTCACAGGACATAACATTGTTTATTCCTTAAAGTGGCTTTCCATTTACCAAATAGTCAGGTGTAAAATCACAATTATCTTATTTACAGAGGCTCTTGTAAAAGCAAGTCGAAATGTGGGCATCTTTTATCATTTGTGTGTGAAAAATTTTTAATAAATAGAAAAACGTATATTTTACTATTTTTTAAGTATTTTCATTTACGATTTTTAATTTGAAAATTATTAATCAAAAATCTCTTAATTTACTAGCTTTTCGATTCGATCATTTTGATCGCAAAAAGGTATACCAATAATAGACATTCCTAGCCCGGTACGTCAATGCGTCAAGGTTTCGGGTGCAGGATATTTCATGTGCTTGCAGAAAAACGCTGTAAGCATATAAAAATAAGAGGTAGTTATGACACTGGCGCACCGAAATGAGTCTGAGGCACTCAAATAAGACCCATTGGTGTAATTAGACTGCAATTCTATAGACTGCTTTCTTCGTCTATCTATTCTATCTCTTTATATCATATAATGTAAAGCGGAACAATTTGTTTAACGCCGCGCAGTATGGAATATCCCATTTTGCTCACCATAGAATAAACACATATTTTTAGCTCCGAAAAAAAAATGATATTTTGTGAAGTGAAATCTTGCCTAAATCACCTAGAACAAAAAGAAAAGATAAGAAGGATTTCATTTCATTACCAAGTATACTTCTTAAATACCATAATTATAATATAATTACAATAAAACAAATACAATAATTCTTCAATGCCACGTAAGCCACCTCTTGTCAGCGTTGTCCTTATAGGTAATGAATATTAATTTTCCCAATATAATTGGTACTATAAAATATCTAAATATAACACAATATGACCATATAATTTTGACTTAATATCGTTTCTATTATTTTTTTAAGTGAAAAAAATCCAAGTCACTGGGAGTAAACATGAATATTGATGGAAAACAAATACAACGGCGTGTATTTACCAAATTACTTTATAAAGCGGACGGAGGATGCTGTGCAAGGGCGGATCCAGGGGGGGGGGGGGGGGTCATGGGGGTCATGATCCCCCCTTGGGCTGGGTCCAGGACCTAGGTGGACCACTAATTAAAATTGTATAACATAATGTTTTTATATATTTTTTGGACACATATATAGATTTTATGTAAGTCCCTTCAATATTTAATTAAAATAATATAACCGACTTCAAAAGGAGGATTTTCTCAATTCGATTGGTATATTTTTTTCGATGTATGTACACCGATTACGTTGAGATTTGATCCGATTTCCGTGATTTTTCTTTAGTTTGATGCAGAATAGTTGCCATTTGGTCCCATAAAAATTTACCATAGTTTTGCCAAGTAGTTTTAATTTTATGAACATTTTTACAATATTTTGATGACTCCGTGGCGCAGTTGGCCAAGATTTTGGCTTCGGCGTCGGGGGTCGTGGGTTCGATTCCCACACGGGACAATTATGTGTGCTGTCCACAGATAGTTGTTTCGCATCTGGATGTTTGTCCTCGTGCAATTTATGTTTGTAAAACGTCCTTACAATACAGGATAATGTTATCCTAAAGTGAGGGCAATGTTTATCAAAAAAAAATTGTAATGTTAAATCATCAAATCAAATCTTGCAAATTAAATTTGATCTACTTCCCGGTTACTGGTTGAGCTACAATTTTGTATACATGTGTAAATCGCGACAATCCAATATTTTTGTGACATGGTGCTGATCTGATGATGGAGCTGGAAGAAGGTCAAAGGAACTTCGAAATGAAACGACAGAGCCTCATCGCGTTTGGGTACATTTGAGTAGTTTGTCTTTCATTGGTAACCATGATCTGATGATGGAGCTCCATCTTCACCCGTCCATGGACATATGCATAGGGTTGCAGATGCGTTTTCTCCTTATAATAAAGTGGGCTCCGGCTAGGTAGCCAGAGCCGGAGCAAAATGCATCTCTTGAGTGAGGTACTCACCAGACAAATCGCAGAAGTACTTTACGCCGATCTATGAGGCTATTCTGTGACGTTCCTATGACTACTCTGTAATGAAACGACTCAACCCCATCGAGATTCGGTTCGTTTGATTCGTCTTGGCGAGTTCTTAATTTTTAGATGGTTACCAGAGTCTGATCTGATGATGGAGCTGGAAGATAGTCATATGAATTCAGTAAAGAAGCGACGCAACCCTATTGCGTCTCGGCTCGTTTGATTCGTCATGACGAGTTTTTTGGTGCTAGATGGTAACCAGGGTCTGATGACAGAGCTGGCATGTGGCCATAGGAACTCAGTAATTAAATAACATAACTGCGTCGAGTTTGATTCGTCTTAGTGGGTGGACCGTTTTTGATGGGTGGTGAGATGTGGAGGTTTAGTGGACGTGAGTATGCGAGACCATCTTTGGGAAATAAAGATTGTTTTTTCCGTTTGTTATGAATGTGGATTCTGTCTTTGATTAGATGGATTAGAAGCGCTGAATATTATGAATGAATAAATGAATGAATGACTGAATAAATATTTTTTTGTTATTTATGAAAATTTTTAATGTGGACGATGTAATTTTATTTTGTGTACGGCTATTTTAGGAGTTTTCATTTGAGTTGATTATATATTATTATCAACCCGTGTCCCTTTAGTCTCGTCTCAGGCTACTTGTCATTGAAGTAGAGCCAGCGTGCGGAGCAGAGGAATAAAGAATATTATAACCAACATGACTATATAAAATCTTAAAATATGTAGAAAAAAGTGCGAAAAGATTGTCGCCGCTGTGGGAATAGATGGCGCCAAGCATTGCTTCAAATGTAGAGGAATGCGTTAAGATTTTCATCGGTGTGGTCATCAGCCGTTTAGCTCAGTGGCTAGAGCGTCAGGCCGCGAATGCCGAAGACGTGGGTTCGATTCCCACAGCGGCGACAATCTTTTCGCACTTTTTCTACATATTTTAATGTTCAATCTTAAGTGCAAAGATTAGCACTATAAACAATTTAAATTTTTAAAAAAGCAATGGTGACATCTCTCGTTCGAAGTATCGTTGTAAAACGATATTCGAAATTGTTTGTATGCTGGAAAGGATATAACAATAGATGGCGCCAAGCATTGCTTCAAATGCTAAGAAAACAATGTAGAGGAATGCGTTAAGATTTTCGTCGGTGTGGTCATCAGCCGTTTAGCTCAGTGGCTAGAGCGTCAGGCCGCGAATGCCGAAGACGTGGGTTCGATTCCCACAGCGGCGACAATCTTTTCGCACTTTTTCTACATATTTTAATGTTCAATCTTAAGTGCAAAGATTAGCACTATAAACAATTTAAATTTCTGTATATAAAATCTGTTAACGAAGAAATAAATAGAAGAAATTCTAAAAATAAGTAAACCTACCAATAGCTACTTAAAAAAATACTATACAGGGTGGCTTTCCTAAGTGTATCCATTTTTTTTTTATTAAAGTTTAAACATAAATAAAGTTATATAAAAATGATAAATATTTAAAATCACTCATAATTAATTAATTACATTCATTTGAACTTATCTCAGAAAGTGCGTGATTTATGGGCAACTCATTTATTTTACGCGCGATCATTCATAACTAACACGCACACAATTTCGTTTCAAAAGTAGACGCATTTATGAATGACTACCGCATTGTCAAGAAGTTTGTTGTTTTTAGGAAATAGAATGCCAATTTTTTTTTAAAAAAAAGTTTGTTTTTATTTCTATAAACGATTACATTACCGAGCCTGAACCTCCGGTGTGAATTTGGGCACCTTTATAAAAGCCAACCTGTATAATATATGATAATAAAAATCAACGCTATGTATGAGCAGAACAGAATTTTGCAAATCCGTCTATATATGACGAAGGTATGCCCGAACATACCCACATAAAAAAAATATAAACATCCGAATTGTCTCCTCCTTCTTTTTGAAGTCGGTTAAAAATAAGTACCTACTTTTTCCTTCTATCTGTGATTATAAAATAAATTATAACTTCTTATCACTTGACCACGACTATGTGACCCCCCCCTGGCACCAAAGCTGGATCCGCCCTTGGGGCTGTGGCTATACCGAGGATTATATAATTATTACGTATTGTACCTACCTATGTTTTAAATTGAAAAAGAAATATTTATTTTAAGCCGATAAGTCTTTTTGTGTTATAGCATGGTGAATTTGATTTTGTTACGGCGTTTGTAACATTCAAATTATTTTTAAAAATCCCCAAAAATATTTTGAAAAAGAACATCAATTGCCATTCAACATAATGAAAACAACACTAATCAATATAAACAAAAAATTCCTCAATTTTATAACAGTTACAATCTAAACTTTTACTAATAGGAACACATACACTTAAGTATATAGTTGACGTAAGTACCTATATGTATAAGAGCCCCATGAAGTTGACATCTACTTTGAGGCGACAGGGTATCTAGAGAGACGTATATACTAAGTATCAGTCTAATGAGTTTTCTGCATCGCGGCTAGGCACTCTTTCTTAAAACTCCTTACAAATCTCTGCGTCAACTTCTGCTACTTCTAAAGAGGAAGATTAAGACGCAGAATCAGTAGAAAACTAATAATTCATTCGTCCTACAATAGTTTCTGATAAATTTGTATTTTGATTATGTCATTTTGTGCACTTTTATTCGAATCTTTAAAGACAGCCATTAAAAACCAAGCACATGCCGGAATAAATCTAATGTTCTAAAACTAGCGTAAGTATTGCGAAACTAGGTCAAAATGATAAATTATTATTATTATTACTTGTTATCTTACTATATGTATAGAAGTAAAAACGATGAACCTAACTAACCTAACCTAACGAAATCTTAGTATACAATTGTGGTTTTGTTTGTTCGTTATTTCAATCCCAGAAATCATTCGTATGCGTCACTTGCATTGAAAATTCGAAACGGTCATCGGCGATGGAGATGACTTTCTAACCACCGAACTCAAAATCAGGTCATAACCGTGATCAATATCAATGAAGACAAAACACGTAGATTCGGGTGCAGTGACGAGCGCCGCTTGTGAGCGCCCTCCACGGGATGGGTTCAAGTATTGGAAGGCCGAATTCAATCTGTGGCTCGCGGCCAGGCAATTGGATCACACGAGCGGTTGCGACCTCCCCGCCTGCACTCGAGTTATTTCACTGAAATCAACTTATCCGAGCCAAATTCAATTTCAACGGCCCTAAGTAAACTTCAATCGGTATCAATTGCTTCGCCAGAATATGCCGAACACTGCGCAGCCGGCGGCTATCGTCGAACATTACAAATGATCCTTTACAGTTAGTTTTAAACATTAATATACAAAAAAATCAAAGCTATTATGTAGCGAAATTTTAGCTGTCAACACTAACTCAAAGAAGGTAAAGAATCGGTGATGAAAATATCAATTTCAGGAATAATTGATATCAACCTCTAAGCATATAGTTAAAAGCACAAAGTTACCCTGTCCCAGAAAATGGAATTTGTTTTACAAGATACGTAATAAAGAATTAACTTCAACCTAGTATCAAATTGATTTAAAAAAAATTAGATGACTTCTTAACAAATAAACCCTGATATAAGAAATAAGATTGCCATACCAACCAAAACAAGCTGAAAATTATCAAATGAAAACACAATACAGCAACATTAAAACTATAATATCCACTGAAAATATTTTGAAAATAATTTAATGTTGTACAGAAGAGAGCAAATAATAAATTGTAAAAGTTAGAGAAAATTTAGATAACGTTTTTGTACCCTTAGTGTGGAGACACCAATCCAATTGAATATCCGTGGATATAACAGGGCAGATTTCATGAAATTCCTCAGACACATCTCAATCGCGGAATAAGAGATAGGAAAGAAAAAAGAAATAACGGAATCCTCGTAAGTCGACGGCGCGCCTGGGGATCGGTTAACCCGCGTTACCCGACGCCACTCCCAGCGGAGGATTGCGAATTTCCACAAAGAAAATAGCAATCAAAATTTGATTTACCGCCACCCGCGGCCATACATCAGACCGCTCTAATCCGTGAAGAGAGAGGCAGCCTAAAATCTAAGGGGATCCGGCGGCGCTGTCCAATTGAAAATCCTAGTGGCACGAGCCGCCTTTAATATTTATGACCGAATAAAACTACACGCGAGCCTATGAATAAATACAGAACAGCCTGATGCCGAGGCAACCGCTACTCCGCCGTAGGTGCACAAAATCATGAAAGCGTATTCAGTTCGGAACTTATTAGAGAAATTTTCCGATGGTAAAACATACTCACATAGACTTCTAATATCCTTTGGTAATCTAAAAAGTAAATTAAGATTAATAAGTAATAAATAACTACAGTCAAACTTATGTTTTTACAAAAAATATTTTGGACACACGACGGGTTATGTAAGCGAATTAATAATCTTATTGAGTAAGGTAAGTCGTAAAAATTTTCGACAATCAATGAAAATACATTAAAATAAGACGAAGGGTATTTTCCATTCATCCGTGTAACGTGAAGGACAGCGAGAGATGGAGGTGAGAGCGGCGGACGGAGAGACGCCCCCACGACCGGAGCGGTCGCAAAACTATCCTTGCAAAATATGTATTACAGGACCGGCCGCCGCTCAATATTCAGTGGCATATAAAACCGGATTGGACTTTTTGATCAGCAACCGAATATTCAGTGAGCCGGCCATGTTACCTATAAATAAATAATGAATTCCGACCTCAGGGTGTGATGCTATCGAACGGCTCAAATATGATTGTGAGTGATAGACGCTTACACGATGTAGCGGACGTGTGTGCGTCTGCTCTCCTATACTGCTATACTTTTTATAACACAGTACGGCAACTTTGCTGCCAGAAATAGTTTAGTTGTGGATATTTAATAAAAATGTAAGATCCTAAATCTAAATATAAATAAACCTACAAGAAACTTCATTCTTCATTCATACTACTTCTTATACAATAAGTCGTTTTTTAAATAGTTCACATTAATTAACTTTTTGGTGATTTAGGGTATGTGACATGGTTAAAACCCTATATAGGTACCAAAGTTGAGCCTTAAAAGGTTAAACATTGATCCGAGATACCTCCACAGTGCATAAAGCTTTTGACGGCTTATAACACGAAAAAACCATTACCTACAGCATGCATTAACATTATTTCTTTAAATTAAAGAAAAGCGATGTCAACTTAATTTAACTTGTCGATAATTTTGTTTATCGTGGTAATAATTTTGAACGACGAAATGGTTAAACGCAGCCGTAAAGTAAGCAGAAATGTAACAATAAAATCGCAAGGGGCGAAACGGGATCTGCGTCCCCCGCCGGGGAACTTTGCATCGAGATCGATCGGCGGAGGGTTCCGCGGGGGTGGCCCGTGAGGAATGTCACATTAGGGAGTTTGCATGGGGTCACCGTAAGCCGTTTCCGATAAGGCCCCCGCCGTGCTACGACTGCCGGCGTCTCGGCTCGCGTCGAGCTCCGCTTATCTGCGTGGCGCACTCCGCCGCCGCGGCCGGCGCTCCACGCCGCCTGAATAATAATGCACCGCCCGCCGCCCGCACCCCAAATTGAAATCATCCTTCTATAACTCCGTAATCACCGTCTACGTTCATAATGCACACGTATATGGAAAACACGTATGTGGTCAAATAACTATATAAATAGCGGTTTGTCGGTGGTGCTTATTTTAAATTATTAGACTTGCTTCATAAAAACAATAGTCTATTGCAAATCGACAATATTTCAAAGAAGCATTAGTAACAGATTAAATACGCATACGTACATATTATTGGATATTATTAAAGCAGCACAATTTAAAACGACAACATGAAACGTATTAATGACAAGGAATTTATTGTTTGTTTAACAACGTACCGATTTTGTTAATGACATTTTTTAGAAAATGTTTTCTATTAAATGTTTTGAAAATTATGTATTTTGTGCGTGAGTTTATTCAAAATGAAAAATATGAAATATATCTAGTAAACAGCCCTAAGCGTGCCAACGTGCTTTTGGATAAAATTACGCAATACAAAAATAAAAAAATTTAAGGGTAAAAAAAAATACCCAGACATTAAAGACGTTTTTGACCTTTACGAAATATATTGAAGTGGTATATGCTACTCACTACTCCACAGTTTTTATTAAAAGGTAAACCAGGTGGTGAACGGGTCACGTTATTTATTTAATAACACAAATGGACATAATGTACCTATAGGTAAAATCTGAATTATTGTTATAGTCTATCGTGTACGAATTTATATTAATTTTTTTTTTCAAACTGTAGAAAGGAAAATTAAAGTACTGAAACTCAGTGACTATAAATTAGTTATTCTATATTGTGAACATTTATTTTAAAATATTCAAAGCTAAACTCGTGCTCCCAATCTCCCAATTAAAGCTACTTTTAAATAATATACAGATTTAAAACCTTTATTTAGCTCTCAGTACATTGCGCTGCTCCTATTGAAATAAATTATGTTCGTTTATTTACATAACTCTTAATATTCTCTATTACAATCGTTACTGACAACGAATCTATTATACATATATCGCATATAAAATTTAAAAATCGAGAAAACATATTACAAGACACGTTATTAATTATTAATTTTGCATTAAAAATTATCGTTGGGGTGGGCGAGGTTTCTAATCTAATTCGAGTAGAGGAGGCACCTGCACGCCCTCGATCGATTAGGGCGCGCAAAAAGCCCTCACGCCATCGCAAGATTGAGATCTCTGGACGCGTCTCCGCATCTCCACATGATAAATAATGGCTCCCCGCTTTTTACACGTCGAGGGTGTCACGCAAAAAATGAATAAGGAAATTTACCTAATGGCCGCGATTCTTTATACTCTGTCTCCATTGTCGAAGGACAATGCTGTAATGGAGGGATGACGTGAGTGGACTGTGCTACAAGATCGGGCTTTTTATATTGTGCCTCGTAGTATTGTCCGAAATGATATGCTACGTTAAATGCGAAATGCGTTTTTTCACTGCACTATGTTTTCCATCATCAAAATATGTCTACTATTAAATCACATTTTACTGCATACCGTTTCATTTATATTATATTTATATATATTTATATATATATATATATATATATATATATATATATATATATATATATATATATATATATTATACATTTATTATCGTTAAAATATTAGAAAATAAACAAAATTTTCAGTTTTAGTTCAAAATAGCAACCGGATTACAGAGCTGAAGAAAATTTCAGGCCGAAATTTCTTTACAAGTACTGAAAATATCTTAGGGGCTACTATACTATATTATTAAATTACCATATTCAAAAATTTAATAAAACCTATAAACGAGGTAATTCTTTACGATATCGACACGCTCGTTTTTCGTATAATATGTACAAATATTTTTAACCGATAGATAAAATTTACCGAAACAAAAATTGCGAAGTAGTCACTGACATTTAGATTTTGAGAAAAAAACTTGCAATTTAATTATAGCGAATCCAACATTAGGTAGGTACATTGCGTACAAAATTAATTTTTGTCAATTTTCTTAAGGCCTGCCTATACTCGTTAAATATGATATTATACACTGACAAGTATATAATCAAAGTTAAGAACTCACGTTTTTATTAAATGCAGAATGCAGTTAAACAGCATACTTAAAAACATTATGACAAATTAAGTACCTACGACAATTATTTAATTCTGATAGATTCGTTAGGTGTTCATTTATATATGTTATTAAAAAGCCCCGCGACGGCACTAACTGCAAGATTTTTTTTTTTTAGACAATTTTTATTTTATAATTATTGATTCGGTTATGTTTCTCTATCGATTAAAATATTTATATACGAAACGCTATTGCAAACAAGCGTAACCCTATTGTAAACTATTATGTTAAACAAATCTTTTATGGATCGATGTTATTGTTGTTAGTTCATCAATCTGTATGATTATATCTAAGATCTTGTGACATACCGTTTAAGGGTAAATCGTTACAAGTAAAACATTTATTTCATAAATAAGAGAAGTTGACAAAGAAACAAGCCTGATGATATGAGCCGGCCTCTTTGAGCAGATTTAGGCGTTGCTGCGCACCGGAACTTAATACTATTAGTTAAAAATACATTTACATTTAATTTGGAAAATATGTAACTATAAAAACCACTCATTGTAGTTTTCTATTCCTTCAATCCTTACTAATATTATAAAGGCGAAAGTTTGTATGTATGGATGGATGTTTGTTACTCTTTCACGCAAAAACTACTGAATAATTTTAATGAAACTACAATAATATAGCGTATACATCAGAATAACACAGAGGCTATAATTTATAAAGATGTGTGAAATGTCCAACGTATATATGATAAGTGTACAATAAAAAACCTCATGTAATTAACAGTGGTCGCGCCGGTGAAGCCGCGGTTAACAGCTAGTATGTTAATAAAAAACGAAGTATCATCCGGTTTCGTATGCTTAAGGTAACTTCTAAACGTGGTAAAAAGTAAACTATGCAGATGTTCATACGATTCAGCAGCTTCTGCTGTTGCATGAATAAGCAGGCTCATCCGAAACAGTACCTCACAGAACATGCCGTGAAGTGCAAGTATTATAATTGCACATTTCCTCTGGTGAGCGATGTAACCTAGCCCACTTTTTTAATGGTTAGCAACGCATCTGCAATCCGTATACTAAACATCAGGTGAATCCTCTGCTCGTTTGTCAACATTTCACATAGAAAAACTTCATTGGTTTTGCATAATAAACAACCGTATTTAGAATTTTCAAGTAACTACTCCTGATCACATTGTGACATTTCTTAAATCTTACAAGATTACGTGGGTCACACAAAGTTTTTAGAAAATAATAAAACTTCTTAAAGTAGAAAGTTTCTAAAACTTTAATTGTTGTTTTCTTTTTTTTTTATATATATATTCATCTCACATTCATTTTAACGTAATTTTTCGCATGGTAGGCCACAACTAAAACTTCCGAAAAATACCTCAGGAAGTGGCGAGAGGCTGAAAACCAGCGCTGGTTTTCAGCCTCTCGCCAGAACTACTGTCCCGATCAGTTCAGGTGAGCCGCCTCGTTTTGCCTTTATTGTATTGTGTACTTTAAGCTTAAGAATGCATGTTTAGTTATAAGTTATACATAAGGCAATAAAATGTTTTTTTTTTATTTGTTCGCAGTAGTCTACGTTCCTCTCAATAGATCTTGGCATTCGATGGAACTTTTAGGGCTCTTCTACGGCATTTTCGAACACAATCACCGCATTTGCTTTTATGTTTGATTCTTGGGAATAAATGAGTCGCAGGGCGCCAGGTCGGTACTATACGGGGTATAACACATCATTTCGAAATCTTCCATAGTAAAATATTCAACTGTTCGATTCACTGAAGCGTTGCCGTGGTGAAGGAGGATTTTGCATGAGCACGCTGTTGTTCGAATATTTTCTATGACAACAGACAAAACAACAGTTGACATACCAGTCTTCAGTAAGTGTCCTTGTGTCTTCCAGTACAACTGTCCCGAAATGATCTTCCGGTGCAAAGAACGAGGCAATCATCTTTTTTCCTTGTCTTCCCTTTCTTTACTTTAGTTAGCCTATCCTCAAAAAGAAACACCCACTAAGCATATATTTTCTTTTGATTTCGGATTCGTACCAACACATCCAGCTTTCACCACCTGTTATCATGTGAATACAGTATTAGAATCATCTCTGTTAAACTTCTCTAACCAATCCATGCGAATGCATGTCTGGCTTTCGGTCAAATAATGGGGAATCTATCTGGTACAAAGTCTCCCGACGCCGTAATGGTAGTGAAATATTTTTTATACTTAACTCATGTTAATGCCTAAACTTGCTCGAATCTGCTGGTAGGTCATTCTCTTATCTTCCTCCATCAAGCATCGCACCGCACTAATGCTATCTTCGGATGTCGCTGTTGCAGGATGCCCTTCACGCACATCATCAATGAGATTGCAAGCCGACGCTTAAAGTCATTAAATTAATTGCAATCAGTGACACAGATCGGAGCTTCATCATGAAATGCCAATCGAAGTCCATCATAGCTTTGTTGTTGAGCATAGCAAAACCAAAGCGCAAGTCGTAATACATCATGGACCGGAAATTTTCTTAATTTAAAAGACTTCTGAATGTTGCTGTCAATTTACAAAAATAAATGACAATTATTTTTTTTATGTGAAAAATTGCTAAGCGAGCAAACGGCTCACCTGATGTTAAGCGAATACCGCCAACCCATCGACATCTGTTACACCCGAGGGTTCCAGATTCGCTGACAACCTTTTGAAAATTGGGATCCGGCCACCTCACTCACCAGACGAAACGCGAAAGTATTATCCTTCCACTTTACGCCAGTCTTCTGCGAAGTCGTGGTACTTACCCGGACGAGCCTGACCATTCGTGTCAACATCCGACGCTACCACCATAAATAATGGCTCTACCACCGTAAATAATTGCAATATATCAAATTAATTTGCCAAAGAATTCTATATTCAAAATTTAAAAGAAGTTTTCATTGGCAATGCTCGTATCTGGCCAGTTTTAAACACTTCAGTCACCAAGTTTACACAAGAAATATGATTTTAATTTTTACTTAGACAAAACATAATATAGTTTTAGGGAAAAATAGTATGAACAAGGAATTTATTATAAGTAAGTTACACATATACAGTCATTTCTTTTTAATATTCTGTTGTGTTTTAATTTTAAATCTATTACATAAATACTAAATACTGAAAAAGTAAGCAGTGTTTTAGATAAATATAAAGGTGCCTGTAAAACATGTATTTGATTTTAAACTATTATAAATTTTAGTTATTTCTTGAAAATATTCATATCTAAATAAATAATCAAACACAAAATATGTAACTCTAAAATATTTCAAGGTATGTTCAAAAATCCAATATTCTTCATTCTTTCTAAACATCAAATGAAGTAATTTAGAATAAATTCTTGCAAGAAAGTAAAATGTTTAAAATAACTCCAAAAAAATATAAATTTTCTGCAATTCCACTAGATTTCAATTTCACTTACCAAGATATTACATCCAAGGAGAAAATTAAAACACCCCATACAAACATTGAAATAGGCACAATCTCCGCACATAGTTTTCTCAACTTAGAAACAAAATTTATTTGCACAATGGAAATCTTTGACGTACGGTGAACAGATATGAATAATAGGAACAGGCAGTTACAATGAAGTTTAAAAGGGTACTGCGGAGTGAGAGTCGGAGAGATCAGCACCCAACTAGCGGTGAACAAGTTTCTCTTGACGAATAAAATCAAAAATTCAGAAATCCTACTCTGCTATTGGACAACGAACCCCATACCCCTTTGCGCCTGTGCTAAAAAATGAAAGGGTTAAACAAGTCACCCCTTTTTAAGCACCCTAATATTTTGCATCTCTTTCTTTGAGATTTTTTTATCTAACTATTCATAAATAGTATTCTATTTTGTGTATCATCCCTAACACAAATTATATATTATGAGATATATTTATTGTTACTGTTGTATTAATAGTTAGTTAGTTGTAGTTAATAGTAAAAATCTATAAAATTAATACATACCAAAAAAAAAACGAAATTAGACAATGAGACAGAACACGATATAAATAATAACAAAAAAAATTAAATACGAATGTTATAACAAAATTAATGTTAATGTTAACAATTTATATAAAGTTACGTCGGCAAAATGTTAATTTAGCAAACGCTTTTTACTTTTAAGTAGGAACAATGAAATAAAGTTAAAGATATATAAATTGCTTAAAATTTTATTGAAAATTTCTAGGTATAAATTAATAAACTTCTATAATTTGGTCAAAATAAAATTCTCAAACACATATCCCATTTGTTTTGATGTTTTCGTTGAATTTGGTTAGAAATTGAAACAGGACAGACGTTCCGTTTGATGATTAGAAATAATTTATATTTGAATTAAAAGAAAATACTTCCCACAGTAGATATAAAAGTATTTTTATAAAATAACCTTAATATATGACTCTGTATAATAGAACAGTTTTAAAAATATATTTAAAGAAACTCTGCAAAATAAAATATTTTAAAATTATAAAATTTAAAATATTCCAAAAAAATACACACCTTTATTACATAATCTACAATAAGAAAAATTATTAAACAATTAGTTGAAATTATACTTGACATTATATGATAATGTCAAGTATAATTTCTACTAATTGTTTAATAATTTTTCTTAAACTTATGAAAATTGATAAATTTTTCTCTTTTACTGAAGTGATGGGTGCTTTTGGTTAATTGTGATCTGACTATCGAAGCTACAAGAAAGCGATTTTAAACGCGAAACGAGCTATCTTAATTTTTGTTATTTTGTAATGGAAAAATATAAGAGGTAACAATGCTATGTAGTAGCTTTAAGACGAAATAATCTAAGAAAAGTAAAAAAAAAAAAAACAACCATTTCTATTAAGCGTAACATTTGATAGAGGTTTAGCGGATTTAAACGAATTTTTCGGAATATTGAAGATTTGCTAGGGGACTTTTTATTTTGTTAAACGGCAACACTAATAAAAACTACAAACTACCAATGTCAATTGTCATTGCCATTTATTAATATCAGAAGCCGTATATTGTATACGAATTTTAATCTAATATATTTAATTAATACAACATATTTATTAATCATTATGACACTTTATCATTTTGGTAATTGCCTTGCGTTAGTGTATGCACCATACCATATGGCCTATAAGTTTTCTGGAATGTAAGACATTTAAATAGGTTATTCATAAAGTATACACTTAAACTTCTTATTGCAACTATATTTTACATAGCATTATTTAATGTAAATGAATAATTTTTTCAGATCTGAATACGCCACTTTTTCAAAATGTGTGTATGCTGGAGGTTTATATATCTTTACTCAACTATGCAAAATGCTATTACTAGCAACATTCTTTCCTGATTCTGATAGTGGTCAATTAAACGGAGAATATGATATATTTCTGGTAAGTGGACATCTCTAGCTGGTGTTTGTATGTTACAAGGTTAGTGTTAATAGTGCTAAATATTTAATTTCCATATTAGATATCCATATTTTCCAGAGTAGAAAACTCAACATCAATTTCAGCGTTGTACACAAGTGTAAACCTTTAAATAGAAAAATTTGAAAAAAAAATCATATTTATGTGAACTATGGTTAAATTATTAAAGATTTGTATTAATATTTCAGGAAATCCTTAAAGCTACAGTTGATTTTGCAGATCTTTTAGGACTGTACTTTGCGCTCAATTCTGTGCCAGGAAAAGGGCATGCAAAAATTCTTACCTCTGCCATCGGTTGGGCCAGTGCTGAGGTAAGTTTTTGTTTCCTATTATTAAATAGCCTATCATCTTGTGTATAATTAGATTTGATGCAAGCTAGGTAAGTATTCAGATGCTCATGGTCATCTGTAACATCCATACAGTTGCAGATGCATTGCCATCTCTTAAAATGTGTGCCCCAGTTAGCTTACAAAGAACTAAGTTACTTACAAAGAAGTTTGTAAACCTGATTCGCCAATTTCACGTTAGTATGAAAGCACAGGTTCAACACTTAAAGAACTCTGAGGAAATCCAGATTACAAGCGGGGTCAAACAGGGTTGTGTCATGGAACCCACACGCTTTGCCATGAACTTTTCGGTAGTCAGCGATGCAGTAGCCAGATTTAATTGAGCTTCAGAACTGGAAGAGGTGTTTTGTATATATCAAGGTTCAGAGTGAAGTCCAAGGTGCAGAAGATCTCGATCCTAGAGATACTCTAGGCTGATGACATATGGCTTATGTCTGATAATATTGCTAATCTCTAGAGCTATGTTGACGAGCTAAACCGATCTTGCTAACAGTTCGGCCTGGTTATAAGTGCTTCTAAAACTCAAATCCTCAAACAACCGCCGAGAGACTGAAAGCGATCCAGCAGAATTGAATCTAAATGGGAAACCATTAGACGAAGTCTGTCACTTAAAGTACCTTGGGAGCACTGTCCGAAACAATAACACCTTGGCTTCGGAAATACCATCACGCATCGCCAACGCAGCAGCCAAGTTCGGGCGACTCAATGACTGTGTCTAGAAAACTCATGTTCTCAAGTTAGAGACAAAGATCTAAGTGTAAAAAGCTCTAACCATCGCTGTTCTTTTATACGTAGTAGAAACATGGTGCCTCTACAAAACAGACATTAAAAAGCTAGACACTTACCGCCTTAGGTGTCTGAGATACATTCTGAAGATCAAGTGGCAGGACCGAGTTCCTAACTCTGAGGTTCTGCGTCGCTCCGGAATGTACGGCATTGAAGCTCTCCTAATGCAACGTCAGCTCAGGTGGAGTGGGCATGTCCTTAGAATGAACGACCACCGCTTGCCTAAATCTGTGTTCTATTCAGAATAAACCAAGGGTAAGCGGAAGCATGGTGGTCAGTATTTACGCTATAAGGATGTGCTCAAACAACATCTGAATGCATGCGTTATTGATCCTTTGTGTTGGGAGGAGCTGCAGATTATGTTTAGCAGCCCACACACCATCATATCTGCCTGCCCTTATCCTACTTAAGGGATGAGACTGGTCGCCTGCCTGACATCAAACCGCCTTGAAAACAAACAGCCAGAACAATTATCTATGGGTCACAAAAAATACTTGTCTCATGTGGGGATCGAACTCACAACCCTAAGTGCCGAAGCTTAAAAACAGTGTCATCAAGTCATCATATTCTTCCACACCCAAGCACTAAAAATCAGTTATCGGCATTGGTATTTCTGGACAAATATAAATTAGGGAGCATCTAGAAAACAGCCTGCTGCAAATGTTGATAGCCAAAGGTGGAGCACTTACCATCAGGCTTTTTTTATCCAAAATTAAATAAATCCATTCCATTAATTAAATATAATATATATTTTATATTTAATTAATATAGAACGCATTTATATATTACATAAATAATATTATATATATATCCCATAAGTCATCCAATATTTATACATATATAATTCTTCTGTATCTCCTAAACAGGTGGACAGATTTTAATGAAAATTTTTTTGTGTCTTCAGGTTGATTTGAGAATGGTTTAGATTCAGAATTTGATCCACTACACTTTTTTTTATTTTTAAGTTGTCGAATTTAAGTCATTCATTTTCTGTCTGTCTCCTGTCGAATTTTCATGCACAAGACTGTCTGTTGGGTCCGCTAGTAATATACAGGGAGGCTTTTTTAAAGGTACCCAAATTTACACAGGAACCTTCTGTGTATAATCGTTTATTTAAATAAAAACATTTTTTTTTTCCAAAAAATTACCATTCTATTCCTAATAAACAGAACATGTTGACAACACGGTAGTCATTCATAAATACCTAAATTTTACTGTTCACGCACACAAACGAACTTGGTGTGCGTGTAAGTTATGAATGATCGCGCGTAAAATAAATGAGTTGCGTTATACGCAACTCACGAACTTTTTAAGATGAGTTCAAATGAATGTAATTAATTACTTACAAGTGATTTAAAATATTTATCATTTTTATATAACATTATTTATGTCTAGAATTGAATTTAAAAAAATGTATACACTTAGAAAAGCCTCCCTGTATAAATCTCCATTTTCCTTTCTATATAAAGTTTATATTATAAACACATGTTTTCTAATTGCATGAAGAAAAGGGAATACCTCTTGTACAAATATTCTGTGTAATGTTATTTGAAGTTGTCTGCTTACTTTAAATTTGCTGACTGGTGGTGTTCATGCATTGCTCAAAATGCAAAATATAAATAGAAAAAGTTTCAATAGTTACTGTATTCAACTCACCTTAAATTCATGATAAACTAACTAGCTTGAGTGAATTCATGACATAATACATTGATTATTGTTTGTATCCATTGCAGGTTGTTGTCACCAGAAGTGTACTACTTTGGGTTGGCGCCCGTGGTTCAGAGTTTGATTGGCGATATGTTCGCTCATGTGCAGAGTCTAATGTCGCTCTATTGCAACACGCCGCCACTGCCGCCCTTGTGTGGCTATGGACAAGAAGTGACTTGCCACGGAAACATACACCCATTGTTGTCACACTGCTTGCTTTGTCTCCATACAGAATGCTCTTAGAAGATGCAGTAGCCAGCATCCTTTCTTTAAGTGCTTGGTCATTATTAGCATTGCGTGCATTACATGCATCAGCAGTAGGTCTTACTGCATTAGCAATGTATGCAGTTCTTGCACAACAAATTGGTATTTAATTATAGAAAAACTTAAGTATAGTTCAGTGGTAATAAACATATTCCTTTGTTTTACCAGGTAACAAAATGTTATAAAAGACATAGTTACTTCCATAAACTTATAATAAATGTAAGTTATTAATCTAAAATTTACTTGTTGTGTAATCATTTTTAAATAAATTCTCTGCAATCAGTAGGCAAGATATATACATACTATATTTTATTTTACTTTTTTTGGTTGTTTTATGATAACTTTGAATTTGTTTGGTATTGTAAATTATATTTTTTTCTAGATTAATGAACAAAAACTTTGGGCGATGCGGGACTCGAACCTGCATCTAACAACTGAATGAAAAAGGGGTTATCCCCTTTTATGTTGCATGCAAAATAAAGTCATTCACTGTTCACTTATACATTAATTATTTATTGTTATATTAGAAAAGCGTTTGTGGTTGCAAATATTTTGAAGGCCTAAGGACTAACTTTAGGACTGTGTTAGAAGGCGCAAAAGAAACTAAATAAACGTTATTCCTGGTGTAAACATAAGTTACAGACCTAGTTTTATTTTATTATTAAAAATTTACGTAAATCTCGCCTTGTGGGAAGTGAATCGATTGTGAATGTCCTGAATGATGTGAGATTAAATAGTTATAATACTCGTTCGGGTAAGTACCACGACCTCACAGAAGACCGGCGTGAAGTGGAACTATTTATACTTTTGCTTTTCGTCTGGTGAGTGGGGTAGCCGAAACCCAATTTTCAATAGGTTGTCAACTCATCTGCAACCCTCGGGTGTAGCAGATTGCAATGGGCCGCGGTATTCACTAACATCGGGTGGACCGCTTGCTCGCTTGGCAACTTATCAAATTAAAAAAATAAGCTAAGTCCTCCATAAGTTCAGTGCGCCTACTTACTCGGCCCCTCATGCACGGCCAACGAACTGAGAGCCACTGCTGCGGCGGACCTGGTCTACGGCTCCGCCGTTCACCACGGTGCGCGGTGTTATTTTTATGTAAAAGTATAAAGTTTATCTACCAAAATTAAAGTAGAATACTATATTATAAAGTATGGTTGGCAACCCTAACTATATGCCCTCACTTGTAAGCTTAAAACCAGTTTAAGGTTAGGATAAGTTATCACCAGTATATCCCCGAGCCTGGGCTACTTGGTAAGTCAGAGGGGCCGCGGTTGCGTTCCTTTAGGAGATCCCGTGCCCCCTCATCAGGACTAAAGATGAGTAACGTGGGGTTTTAGTCGGTAGGAATCAGAGGCGGATTAAACGTTGAGAGCGCTGTAGAATATGAAATCGACATAACTCGTCTACCCACTGTTGGTAGATAGGTATCCAATGCAGGATTTCCCCACGAAAAAAAAAGGTTATCACTAGTTTAAATGTCATAACTATGCTATATTACGCTAGAATATATCGAATTGATTCAATTAAGAATATATTTTATAATATTAAGAGATACATAATGCTAAAAGTTGAAAAGGTTGTCCACAGATGTTTTACAAAAAAATAACACTGATAAATTAATAATTATAATTAAAATCAAAGACAAACCATTCAATAAAATTAAATAAACGTTTAAATAAAATATTTAATTGTTTGAGATAATTATTTTAATTTGTTTCAATATATAAGAAATAGTGATATTTCACAGTTATTAGGTTTTTATTGAATGTTTTCCTTCCATTGATATTAATATAATACCTAAAATCTTATTGTTATAAGGGAGATGAAATTGAAAAAATTAGACAATCGATTTTAAATATCTCCCATGTTATCGATTTTAACAAAGAGAATGTAATCAAAGGGAATGTAATCACTACGTTTATTTTAAAGCACTACGTTTTGGATTTTAAAGCCTTCCTGCCATTGCCACTGTATCTTGTATATCTGTGCACATTTTGTAATAATTTATTTACTTTATCACTAGCAATATTCTTGTACAATAGCGAATCAAAAACAACTATTTTTGTTTAGACTGATTAATAACCAGTTAAGCATTAAGTTTAGACGTTTTAAGTAAAGACACTCGTCAGTCTTTATCTATACAATTGAAGCGGCATATTTACATTTGTGAAAGTAAACTGTATAGTGGCAATTAACGATACCAATGTGATACATTTATTTTTTATTTAAGTTCTTAGGCTTTGCAAAATATCAGATTTACATTTTATTTTAGACATTGATCACATAATCGACTTCCGTCATGTTAGTGATATACTCGTGAGACTGTAGATGGGCGAAATGATAAAATTTTCGATTTTGGCTTGCTTTTTTATCATTTGTACAAAAGCTGAGTACAGTGTGAAATGTAGCAATACTTCTGAATCTACCATGTCCTTTGAGCCTTCATCAGACGGCGTAAAAGGACGATATACTGTGTTGTGGTGTACAGAGGCAGATAGAAATGTTACTGAATGGGACCTACTAATCCGATTCTACGAATCAAGGAAGCCTGAACAATGTAAAAATTATGATTTAAAGCACCCACCATTATTAGGGCAAGCACATTCACATGTTAAACAAGATGTCAATTTCAACCTCAATTGCACAAATGTAAGTACATATTATGCTTATTGTCAGTTTTTCTGCACTGTTGCATTTTTTCATGGGGTCTTTTTCACTACATAGTATAACAAAGTCATCCCGCTGTCTGTCTGTCTCTATGTATGCTTAGATCTTTAAAACTATGCAACGGATCTTGATGCGGTTTTTGTAACTAGATAGAGGAAGTTTTATATATATAATACATTGCACCCATGCCAAGCTGGGGCGGGAAACTAGTATGATACAATTTAAAAAAATAGTTCACTATTGTGTCTGGTGTCAAAAGATCCAATTCTCTTCTTGCTCAATAGTTAAATATATCTATTTAGCAAGGAGCCAAGCAAGCATTCTTATCATCATGCCATGAACATTAGGTTTAACATATAATGTGAATAAGTAATATTTAAAATATTATAATTTATTTGGAGTAATTAAGTTACACTGTCATTTCTTTGAAAATAGTCTTTTGTGATTTCTTTAAATATAACATAGGGTGATTTTTTACAGGCCTGCTTTTCAACTTCAGTGGACTTGATATTCAAAGCATGCTACACTATTAAAAGTATGTTATTAAGAGGATCTCGCAGTTCGGAAGGCCATGACTCTTTTCACTATGTAACAAACAATTTCACAAATATAAAAACATTAAGAAACAGTACTCCTGCTGTAAAATTTGTTAACTATAAGTAAGTAATTAGCTACTTATTTAAAAAAATAAACAGTAAATTAAAAAACTTTATTATTGTTTGTTGTAATGATAAACTAAGTGATTTATTGGTGTTATTTCCACTATCAGAGATTTTCTGCAATAGAGATAAACATGTTTGGCACTAATGCCACTTACCAACAGGGATAGGCAAAGATTGCAAAAGACAAAGGATGATTTGAAAAGCGAGCATGTTTGGATGATGGCAAGCCCTAAGCATGTCCATAAATTATGTTTAACATTTTATAGAACACTAAATATGGAGTTATTTATTTTTATTGTACTGCAGACTTTTGTACATTTTTGTATATTATTTCCTTCTTAAAACCTTGTATTTTTATGTCAATATGTGTGTTAAAAAAGTTCTTGAATAAATATGAACTATATTATATAGCCACACTAAAATTTTTGCAAACTCATTTGATTTTTTTTTAAGTTTGTCTAACTTTGTTCTTACCATGTAGGTTGAAATAATGTTTATGTTAATCGTACAAGGGTAATTAATAAATATGTAATACATTTTGCTTTGTGTTTTAAAGTTTTAGAGAAACTGTGTCATTTTTTGGACCGCATGATGTTTCATTTGTGTTCTGGAAGAAAGTGCGAAGTTGTGGAGGTTTTTTTTTGGTTTTACTGTGATAACTGAACATGTAAAGGCACCTTGGAAATCTTGAAAATGTTTTTTACAACAATCATGAGCAATGGGCAAGAATTTTGTTTACAGACAAGTGCTGAATCACATTGCATGATATTGATGTTCGAAAACGCAACTAGAGTGCAAAAGTGGGTCTTGAGATCAACCATTCTAAAATTAAAATAATGGTGGTAGACCGAGCACCAACACTGCCATATATGAAAGAACCTTGGTATTCGACGTGCACCTAAAATGCGCGTTGTCTTGGTACGAGCATTGGTCATTCCCATTTTTATATACAGTGCTGACGTAGTGAAGAACGCGGTGGGCGGCAGCATGCAACGCGCGGTGGAGGAGAACATCATGTGGTCACGATCCTCAGCATTGAGGGATCGAGTAAGAAGAGAAGAGAGGTTGTGTGGGCTGCAGAGGAAACACGTGTTATTAAAAAGTTTTTAGTTTCAAGTGCCTAAAACTCTAGTGTCAAATTTTGTCAAAAATTGGTTTTTTTTGATGAAACTTAATAATAAACATGAAAAATCCTTATTGAATGTGAAAATTTGGTCATTAGAAAACTTTAATGTGTTCGGATTAACAAAAAAAAACCGCAAGATATCACAAATTTACGCTTGGCCAAGTTTACATGCTGGTACAGCTTTTCAGCTTTAAGAAACTCTAAACTATGTGTACCAAAACATCAATATAATAGGCATTTTCAGAAATGGTCATTGTTATTTTCGTTCACTATAATTCTGTTATCTCCACATAAATATGTATACCGAAACATGCTCAAAGCTCCCATGTCTTTTACTGATTTGCAACTTTGTGTTTAAACATAAATTAATCAATTTATATTTAATTAAGTTGATTATGTTTTTTTATATCTGTATTTCCACCTGTTGGTTTCCTATTGTATAACAACATTTTCAAATTTTATTTTGACTATTTCAGTGACTATGTGTCTGCAATATGGTTTCTTGGCCCTGTCCCTGCTGTCAACTTCACCATGGACGTATGCAAACTTAACAGCACCTTACCTGAAGAGGTAAATAACAATATGATTTTTACATTTACTTAATGAAAATGATTCCTCCCTGTGTTTGAACACAAATGAAACTTTATGTGGCTTTGTTTTTTTATTCTCTCCTTTTAATACACTGGATTATTTTATTGATTTATGGGTGGGTTCTGCATGCTATTGTACTCTACTGTTTTATTTAACCAGTTGCCTCTATAGCCAATGGCAAAATAAAACAAAAAATAAGACTTAATTGTTACAATTAAATGCTATAAAGGCCTTAACAATAGTTTCACACAGTAATGTGTAGTTCTCATTTGAATGCAATTATTTCTTTATTACTGATGGTTTCAATAGTTTATCCCATTTTACATGAAGCTCTGTATATCAAATCAAACTTTGTGCAATATTTCATAAGCAAGTATTTTAGTTGCAGCAGATCTGTTATTGGGAAAATTTTATGATGATTAACTTGTTTTGTTAACATGTAAGTTTAGTCGCATTTATGATTATAGCAAGATTTGCTTGCTTTTTAGGGTCCCATACCCAAAGTGTAAAACGGGGTCCTATTACTAAGAATCCACTCTCTGTCTGTCCATCTATTTGTCACCAGCCTGTATCAAAAAAACACGATCATGTAATTCTGAACATAAGAATAATAAATATTTTAAGTGTGGCTCCCATACAAAAGATTTTTTTGCCGTTTTTATAGATAATGTTACGGAACCCTTCGTGCCCTAGTTCGATTCGCAGTTTGCCGGTTTTTTTGATCAGCTTAAGGAAAATGTACGCAATAAACACTCGGCGTCAGATTGGGATTTTCGTCACCCATTCAGACATGTTCATAACAAGGATTAAATGACTCTATTATTGATAAACTAATGTGACTTCTCCTTTACGAAATAATTAAAATGATAACCCCTTACCGAACATAGATAAACTTACGCTCGTGCGCTGGTGCCAAAGTGTGTGGGCAATAAATAAAACCCATTATTATCTCCGCGTACTAACAATTGATTGTTTATTAGTTTTAACTTCCAGATTATTTAAAACTTTTCATAAAATTATCCTTGAAGGGGTTCGTTAGATCTAATGTAATTTTGATTAACGTTTAGTTTTATAGACTTAAACGCGCTCGAGTATAGTTTATCACTACATAGTATAAAACAAAGTCGTCCCGCTATCTGTCTGTCCCTATGTATGCTTAGATATTTAAAACTACGCAACGGATCTTGATGCGGTTTTTTACTAGATAGAGTGGATTCAAGAGGAAGGTTTATATGTATAATACATTGCACCCGTGCGAAGCCAGGGCGGGTCGCTAGTATTGAATAAAAATGTTTGTTGTTTGTGCGGATGTTTTTCCTTTGGGGTTAACTAGTGTTTAAATTAGCCAACACTGTAGGCAATGACTTTTTGAATTCCGTTAATTATCACGGCTGTTACCTTAGTACACGCTAAAATTAAACTGACAGGCAGTGTTGAATTTAGGTATGATGAAAAAATTTAAAAGGATAGTATTTATAAAAACTAAAATAGTAGTTGTTTTGGGTAACTTTGAATTGCGGTTTAACTTTGAACAATGTTGTGAAAAAGATTTACTAATTTATTACAAAACTATTTTTTTATTTCAATAACATAACTGCGTAAAACGATCGGCAAAATGTTTTGACATAACGAAAAGTAAAAAAAATAAACTTTCAATGCAATATCACATTTAAACGTTAATTTAGATGTAATTTTTAACGAATAATGACGGTTTTTACATCCTAAAAAAAATATATTCAAAGGTACCTAAACTTACGATAAATTTGAATTTGGAGGGAAATTGTGGATAGTTCTGTTGCTTTTCTGTAAATTTATTGAGTCGGCAAAATAAACCAACTCAAAAGGACACTAATTATTCAATAAAATAAAGGTGTAATAGATATAAATCAGATTGTAATAGCACAAATTCTGTAAAAAAATGTTCAAAGTTACCCAAACTGACGTTACACTTTATAATTTTAATTTTAACAAGCATTCCTCTTCCAAGTATATCAATTCTTCAAAACTTGTCTCATCTTTAGATTTTTATCCTATTCCTCAGTAGGGATAAAATCAGTACAATTCCCACCTTCGGTGCCATCTTTGATAGCGTCAAAATCACAACACAATGAAATGACGTTTATGCATTATTTTTATTTCTTATTTAATAGTCATACTATTAAACATCTATAAACAAGTCAAGTATAGAAATTCATAAAAAAATTAATCCGTGGTAGTAATTGACAGTAACATATGGTAAAATCATCCACTTTGTATTGTTTAAAAACAACAACGTTATTACAACCTAATAAACCTTTTTTAATGTTGGATTGGCATTTATATTGATCATTTATGTAAATTCACGAAATTATAGTATTTTTTCGTACTCTCCTTTGATATTATATAGTAAGAACCATGAAATTATAATACAAATACGGTGACAGGTAATGCTAAACTATGTCATAGCCATTACTTCGCACGGAAACATTGCAGTGTGTGCAATAATTAAATGTGGTAAATTGCATTAAGATTTAATTGCAGTTATTTTGAAAACAATTTGATTAATTAACGGCTATACGGGTCTAATTTAGTTTTTGCTTAAATTGTATAAATTCAAATGTTTGCTTGCAAATTTATAAATGTGAAGTGGCAGTATTATGTTTATGCGATGTGTCAGGTGTTCTAGATGTCCATGGGCGGAAATTCGTTTTTGAATTCGCTGTCGTCAGTTTATTAATTTTTAGGTTAGAAAAAGCTATCGATTAATAAATTACATCATTATTTTATTTAATACCGTCTAACTTTAACTTTGGACGTATTTTATGGGGGAAAGGGGGTGGGCGTTGTCAAAGTAATCCGCCGCTAACGAGACATTGTTGGGGCGGCGCAGCCGTGCGAGGACGTGACGCAGAACTGCACCGCGCAGCTGCACGAGATCCGGTGCCGCCTGCGGGTGGAGCGCGGCGCCTACTCGATGCGGCTCTCGCACCAGGCGCCCTGGGGCTACGGCCGCGTGGCCGAGCACGGCGCCCTGGCCGAGTTCGGTGCGTCCGCTGTCCGCGTTGAGTGAGGCGCCGGTCTCCGCCGGGCGAGGTGTATTTCTTTCTTTGGACGCGCGCAGAGCACTACGGGCTGGGGCCGCTGGGGCCGGAGGGCGCCGAGGGCGGGTGGGGCGCGCGCTGGGCGGCGGCGGCGGCGGCCGCGGCGCTGGCGCTGCTCTCGGCGGCGCTCGCGCTGGCCTTCCGCGCCCGCCTCGCCGCGCGCCTGCGCCGCTCCGTGCTCGCCGCCTGGCTGCGGGCGTGCGTACACCTTTCACTACGGCAGCAGCTAGATCTCACTACACCAGGCGATCGCATTAGCTCTGTCTTCCGCAGCGAGGAGGCGTCCGCGGCCAAGGCGGGCGCGGAGGCGGAGGCGGAGGCGGGGGCGGAGGAGGGCGCGGCGGTGCTGCTGCTGTACGCGCGCGACTGCGCCGCCATGGAGGAGGTGGCGCGGCTGGTGGGCGAGCTGGCCTCGCTGGCGGCGCCGGGCCGCGTGCTGGACCTGTTCTCCGGCGCGGTGCAGGCGCGCGCCGCGGCCGCGCCCGCCGCCTGGCTGCGCGCCCTGCTGCGCCGCCCCGCCACGCGCGTGCTGCTGCTGCAGACGCCCAAGGCCGCCTGCCTCTACGGCGCCGCGCTAAGCAAACACGGCGACCGCCTGCGCCGTGAGCATTCTAACGCCATCTATTTTAATCCCTGGAACTAAAACTGGTTTAGGAGTTCATCGCGGACAAACATCATGACACGTAATTTGTATATATAAAAATTAATAAAAATAAATAAAATGTCTAAGAGAGAAATAGTTTAAGTTATTCCTTACTACATCATCGATCTGCCAGTGAAAGTCACATTAAAATTGGCCCAGCCGTTTCACAGATTAGCCAGAACAAACAGTTAAATAGGCAGGCAGACAAATATTATAAAAAAGGTTATTTTGGTACATGTTCTGTATATACATTTGTTAAAAAACAATCATTTTAATATTACAAACAGACAATCCAATTTGATTTATCCATATAGACGTAAAACATCCTTACAACGTAGGATAATATTGTCCTACAGCAAAGGGACGATGTTTTCGAAGGGAAGTGGATTTGATTACGATGGATCTAGTAGGTCGTAGTGGTGGTGGTTCACAAGTACACCAAGTGTATAATGTATTTATTAAGAAAGCATCCATCCACAGTGGAGCGGCCGCTGCTGGGCGGGCGCGTGGTGGCGCGCAGTCCGCACGCGGGCGACGCGCTGCTGCAGCTGGCGCTGCGGCTGATGGCGGAATCCGCCGCCGCGCCCGACGCCACGGACGAGCTGCCCTACAGGAAATACTTCGTCGCGGAGTCAGTGCCACGAGCCTCTCTCTCGCTCTTTCTATACCTCTCTCACTCTCTTTGGCGTCATCGAAATTTCATCCGCCTTTAAATCGCCCCAACCATTATATCAGGTTTAATAGAAAAGAACCGATTCCTGAAATTAAAAAACACCTTAATTTCAATAGAGAAGTAGGTCGGGTGCTACCATCAACTTGGGATCCTATTATTACTAAAAATTATGTCTAGGCCCCAACAAACTACAAATGCAAGATATGATAAAATTGCAATTAGCATGTTAATTATTTATTAATTATGTTTTGCGTAGATCGACACAAAAATTAATATTTTTAAAACTGTCGGTATCATGGATTAACAATGACACTCAGAAGTCCAACGCCATGAATGCTGTAAAGTATTCAAAACGTCGGGAATTAAAACTAAAATTGAATGCGATAAATCCGTAAACATAGTTTCATCATTTCAGCCCGTTTATAAGTTCACTGCTGGATATAGGTCTTCCAATCTGTCATGAAGCATGATCCCGAGCCATCGGCATCCATCGACTTCCCGCAAACTTGCACATTCCTCTTTCTTTCTTTACTAACTTTTACACAATAAAATTGATTCTATCTTAATGAAACGAATAACAATGCCATCTACCGGCAATCGTGAGCCGTTATAGCTTAGTGTTCGGGTGCTCGCCTTTACTTCAATATACTCGAGCAACCTGAGTTCGATTCCCGGTGCCGACATCAAGGAAGTTTTTAACTGTAAGTGCTGACGTGCTCCGCGGCGAAGGAAAATATCGTGAGGAAACTGGCAATCCGCAGTGGGGCCGCGTGGTGGCCTATGCCCTGATACCCTCTGAATAGAGGAGGCGTTTGCCCAGCAGGGGGACATGTATGGGCACTCTATGGGCAGGATCTCCGGGCTGGAGGCGGAGCTGGTGCCGCTGGTGACGCCGCTGCGGCGCTACGCGCTGCCCGAGGCGGCGGCCGCGCTGCTGCGCGACCTGGCGCCCGCCGACGCCCTCGCCGGCGATCAGCTGCGCCGCCTCGAGCCGCTGCTGCAGCCGCTCGGGGACGCCGTCGACCGCCTGCTGCGCTACGTGGCCGACCACCCGGACTACCTCAGCGAGGAGCTGCTCTTCCTCTGAGGCGGTCATTCTAGGATGTTGACAACATAAACATCACACTGAGAAAGCTACATGCATTTTGCTACATGAAGAGTATTAATAATAAAAAACCTACTTCATCCAGAGGCGTACTTCACCCATACTACTCTGAGTACTCGCCACTGCACCTGATCTTTTTTTTTTTTTTTTTTTTTTTTTTTTTTTTTTTTTTTTTTTATAATCATTGCCCTTACTTTAAGATAACATCATCCTGTGTTGTAAGTACGTTTTACAAATATAAATTTCACGCGGACAAACACCCAGATGCGAAACAACTAACTGTGAGTCACACAAATAGTTGTCCCGTGTGAGAATCGAACCCACGACCCCAACGTCGAAGCCTTAGCAACTACGCCACGGAGTCAACTCTATCTAAAAAGTAAACTCAATTTATTTTTTATTTCCTCTTAAAATTAGCAATATTTTTAGCTACTATCTAATATGTAAATAAGATAATCAGTTTTATGATGTTTATGAACTTTGAATCACAGACTTTTACATTACGGAAAAAAAATTAAAAGTTCTGATACTTTGTGTTGATGATGAAATATGTTTTAGGCTATTTCCTGATAAGAATTTCAATATTTTCAGCTGTACAGAAGAAAATATGAAATTGTGTATCAAATTAAATATTATTTCAACTAAATCTAGAACAATACTGTATCAGCCCATAACGAGAAAAATATTTTAATTATAGTAGAAAGTAACAAATTCGCCAAATGTAAAGGACATTGACGTTCACTTAATTCAATTAAAATAAATTTGAAACGATACGATTTGAACGATTTCCACAAGCAGAATTCTCCGGTCGCTTATAATTTTCGAGAAAAAATTATTTAAAACTTGTTATTTTCACTAAGAAAGTCCGCCATTTTATTAATTTGACTTCAAAAACTCAATACACAGTTCTGCCAACATGATAAATATAGAAAGCGGGCGATGTTATACTCGTATCGATAGTTTTTTTTAACCGAGTACAAAAAAGGAGGCGGTTTCTCAATTCGTATATATTTTTTTTCTAATGTGTGTTCGGGGATAACTTCGTCATATATGAACCGATTTTAAAGATTCTTTTTTTGTTGGAAAGGAGATATCCCAAGGGTTGTACCATGATAAGGAAACCCATATCTGATGATGGCATCCCAGAGAAATCGAGGGCAATCCTCAAATGTTATATGTGTTGACAATGCTTTTAGTTTCCTGTTTGAAGTCGGTTTTTTTTTTGTTCAAAATTATTATTTAACGAGTCACAGAACCGACACAGAGCAATCCGACTCTGATATATTAGGTTAGAAAGCCTCCTTGGTTAACTTCTTTTTTATAACCCAGAAATAGGAGCAGAATTGACATATTGAGAACAATAAAATGGCAAATTTCTGTAGTGAAAATTATACTATACTATTTATATTACTTATTTTTTTTTTTCGAAAATGTGACCGGCGAATTCTGCTTGTTCAATAATTCATTAGGGATTTTCTATATCGTTTAAAATTAATTATTGTAATTGTATTACTCGAACATTAATGTTCTTTACATTTACCATAAACTCTACTGACCTGAACCCTGAATACAAAAAATACAATAAACATTAATGCTTCTTGATTGACTGTTTGAATAATTAGGTTTATGTTGTATATTTTGTTGTATATAAAGAACAAAATGGTGTATAATAATTTGATATTAAAGTTTTAAATTTGTATTAGTATTGACCATGTTAATCAGTAATGTGAATTAATGTACCATGTATATGACATCAATTTAAGGTTGCAACGATTTCTTGCCTTCAAAAAAATGTCTTCCTATCTATAATTATAATATTACAATTTTATAATATTTACAATTTTATCATAGTTGTTGAAATAATTATAATGACACTGATTCTAACGAGATAATGTTTATTGTATTCATTATCAAACGCCTCGTTCAACCAATAACTAATAATTTATTTCTACCTTCTTATCCTTTAATAGCTTATGATTAAGCCAAGCTTATTGGATCTTTATGGTAAAGATATGGTATTAAAGTGTTTTAGTCATACAGACAAACCTGACAGTTATATAGACAAGCTATTAACTTTCCGGCAACGACAACTTTTAAGGAAACCTGTTTAATAAAAAACCTTTTAAAACCATTTAATTTCAATAAAAGTTTGTTTGGCCACGTAAAAGTAGTTTAGTATTATTCAAATAACTTGCAGTGTAAAAATGGTTGTTTTTTGTTGTGTTAGTGTGTTTTATAGTGGTTTTGATAGAACCTCAGAAATTATAAAATTTACTGGATGAGTAGTCAAGTTGCCAATCATTTGTAATAATGCATACAATTGCCTTATGTTTTTAATTCATTCAATTTTCTAATGTCCAATCATAGAAAACCATAAAAAGCTATCTAAATCTACGCTTCAAAGTCGGAATGCGCCTTTTTTAACCGACTTCAAAAAAGAGGAGGTTGTGAATTCAACTGTAATTTTTTTATGTTTGTTACCTCATAACTTTCGGCTGAGTGAACCGAATTTAATGATTATTTTTTTATTTATTTGAAAGCTGGTGCTTCCCTTAATGTGATCCCATATTAATTCATTGGTATTCATTAGATCTTGGGCTCCAGAGATATTTAAGAAACTCCTTAAAATCAATTAGAGAATTAATACAGAGCCAGATATTTGAATTCTGTTTTGTTTTTCGTTAATAATTATTGTTTAGTATTTGAATCATTTTTATCATTACAATCTAACCCATAATTAGGCGAATATAATATGATATTTGTAATAACATATTAGGAACATTTGTTGATATCTTTACACCTACTTATTGTATAACCTTATTTGTCTGTCTAATAACCTTATTTGTCTGTCTATAACCTAAATGAAAAGTATACATGATTTCATCAATAATGAGTCATATAGGGGAAGGTGGGCACCATTCGTGCGCGGGGCACATTAGTTAAAAAACACAAACGACAAGCTAGCGGGCGTTCCTGTTGGATGTGTGCATAATGGGCCTAGCTATCAATACGTCAATGTAGTTTCACGCCATCCCAACCATGGAGAGCAAACTGACAGACAGAAAATTTTCGCGCTCGGTAATTAATTTTTTGATTAAAGTTTACGTGCATCATTACACTAGATATGATAAGTTTTTCTACCGGTAACTAGTAAATATCTTTAAAATATGTTTTTAAAAACGAATTATCTATTTTGTGTATGGATATAAAACGAGGTTATATTTAATTATTAATTCACTTTCGTACAGAACACCCTGGGGCACATACGTACGCATATGAAGTTGTCCCATGCCGACCGTTCGTGTCTGTTTTATTATAATATGTATTTAATATTCTTCTTTACAGGAAAATGGTGCTAAATTATAAGCATTTAAAAAATATAACGTAAGAAAATTATTTTAATAATTTGTTAACTTGAAGATTATTTACTTGTATTATTTGTTGACTAGAAGTGAAGTCATTTATTTTTGTTCATTTTGTAAATGTTATTTTCTGTCCACATAAATAAAAAATATGCTATTTGCAGTTCTAATCGCAATGTATGAAATTACCCCAAACGTGGGGCAGATTCGTACCATTGACTTCAGATTAGGTTTAATTTATAATGGTGCAAGCAACAAGATATCATCCAAAGATTTTTTTAATTAATCTCTGACTAATATACTAGCACTGTATGTACTAAGTTTAACGGAATCGTTGAAATGAAAATAAATAAAATGTAAAAACCGTACGAAGGGTCCCGACCTTCTCCTACATGCCTATTATTTTTGAAATTCAACACTTTGTGCATTTCTATTATACATATAAATAACAATTTAACGAAACGAGTTTCAAATGTGCCTTCTAACATATTAGTTGTGAAAATTTACTATAATAGCGTTTATAATGAATGAATTGTACTTTAATAATAAATATGTTGAAAACCTAGGTGAAATGTTCAAATATTGACTTGTACTATATTTTTATGATGAAATTTATAAACAGATTCAACTTACATTGTAACCTTTTATACAGCATGATGGAACTAATGACCTTGTGGATGTGTTTTATACTAGCTGACTATGAGGATGCATGCTCTTTTGTTTGTGTAAATAATATATTCTATTGTAAGATAAGTTCAATATTTGTTCATTACTGAACAGAAGTAACATATCCTATGTCAATAGTAAATTTTCTTGGCGTTTCTGTTGCTGCAATATTTAATCAGAATTGTGTGAACATACAAATTTTTGTATGTATGAAACCAATTTGGTCTTTGTTAGTATAGATGTTTATCATTTGGATATATTATACGTATTTCAAGATTAGCTTTAAGCGTTCGTTATGTAACTTTTCTGTTTGTTATAAGCCAAAATACATTCGTGTTGCTCGTTAAAGTTGTAATAAATGTTGTTTTGTTAAATGTTGCAGACATACGTTTAATCATATATCTCCTCCCCACCCCCTCTTCTCTTTTTATCGATATCCTTTAAAGGAAAAAGTAAACTGTCAGCCATAAAAAACTAAAGGACTCGTTAATTTCTGCTGAATAATACGCAAAATAAAACTATAATTTGAAATTGCATTTGCCATAAATTACGACTTGTGAAATTCTGCTCAATAGTATACGAAATTAAACTTGAAAAAAAGAATATATTCTAAGACGAGTTCGAAATTGGCGCGCAAAGCTATCCGGACGCAGAATGCGGCGCGCAGGTAACATGGCCGCCTATTCATTGTGTCACCCCGGTGTAACGAAAAGTTGGCAGGATATTGTGGATATGTCTTGCTGAATTTTGTCCATATTTTGATCACCAACTTTTATTATATTTTAAATTTGTTCTCAAATCATACACAGAACATGTAGTAACGTGAAAAACAAAATGCCGTTAATGTTTTTGTTACAAACACAAATGTCCTGTAAACTAGCATAATGTAAAAATACCTAATCCGAGTAAGATTACCTAAATGATTAAAGAGCTTTAGCATAGAGTGGATGTAAAAAGAATCATTTCGAGCACAAGTAAAATTTTAGTGGAGGGCATGTCCATAGGTTTGTAACATGCGCAACTTTTTATCAGCGATAGATTATCAGCTCGCTGTTATATAACTGGAACGTGCGCTATCGCCGTCCCTGTCGCACAGGCGAGTGGCGTGACGAGCCTCCGCGCGGTGCGAGAGCGGGACGCACGATATTGCATTAAATTTCGATCCTATTCTGTAATGTTTTGTCCAATCGCGTCCGATCTCTGCGTGTTCCGGTTCTTTGTCATCAATGGATTGCCGGGCGAGTCCATTTCGAGTGGCACTTGAGAAGCTTTTACGCTTTATTTGGGCTACCTTAAGTCACAGGGACAACTCTAATGAACATTCTTTGATATTGCCCTGTTATGTGCCAACTCCGTCCGTCCGAACGAGTCGTATTTAACGCGAACGCTCATAAGCCCTTTCGGCATTAATGAGTCGTGCCCACTTCAGCTGACTGCGTCGTACGCAAGGCTACTCCAACAAGACTAGTAGTAGTCCGGCATCCGAGGGAGGCGGTCGGGCGGCGGCGCGCGCAAGTGATATGCGGTTATGTTATTTAGGTTTAAAATGTTTTTTGAACGTTCGCCATAGGCGTGCAAGCGTCTAATTCGCGTAATATTCGTGGCCGTATCGCGACAGTAGTGCGTGCCGCTGATCGCGGCGGTGTGTGTGCTGCGGAGGACGATCGGAGCGAGCCGAGGCTCAATAATGCTCAAATTCCTGACTCACAAGCTGCGGACGCATTCCTTGAATGAGGAGAACGGTTCCGAGAAGGTGGGTGTCGGCTCCGGGCGGCCGGCTTCGCGCCGCGAAGGTCACACCGCCACCAGAAAATGGCCGCCCGCTCCGCGAGAACAAAGGAGCGGAACGGTCGCGGGCTCTCGCGCGCTGCTCGATCTCGTTCCGGACGAAATCTGACAAAAGCCGATTTGGAAACGGCCGCGGCTCGTTCGGGCGGCGCCTGCCGTCGCCGGCAGCACCTACTAGCCGGCGTCGCGGCCCGCCGTTCGAGCGCGCTCTGAGCTGGTGTGCTTCTTGTTGCAGGTGGAGGAGCGGGACTCCGGCACCGAGTCGGACGACGAGGCCGAGCGCGCCGGCACCGGTGAGTGGCCGCGCTACCTTTACCTTCCCTTCCCTTGCCTCGCCGTGCTCGACTTCAGCCGTGGACCGTGCGCATCCACGACCGGTTGCTCAACTCGCCGCGATTGTTAGGCGCGCGGCTCTACAAAAACTGTGCAAACGCTAAAACAATACACGATCTATGTACACAGCTACGCGTTCGCTAATCGCGAGACCTATTAGAATCTTATTAGCATACCCGTCCCGCCGGGTTGCCTATTGTCGACGTTCGATAGTTGTTTATTTTCATAGGAACCGGTTCTCTACCTAATATTACGCCTGTGCTTCGGTTACGTGTCGACATGGTGTATTCAATTGAGCCATTTCTTTGTTCATTATCGATGACCTTGACGCGCGACCTTGAACCCGTACACAGCGGTAGTCGTGCCCAGCTAGGTGTTCACAGGTAGCGACCACGGACAATGCTGGAATCGGAAATCACGACGTGCACCGGCCATGGAAGTTTCGGGAAGCGGCCGTGGTCTGCGACGCTACGTACATACACTTGTAAACACGCCCTCCGTACGTAGCATAGCATTCTACACAGAGGCGACGTAGATACGGATTATTTAACACTTATAGCGGTTAAATCGACAGCCGGTTAGTTTTTGTGCCAACAGCTCTGATGTCCTTGACTTTTTGGATTGAGAAAAATCGCTACGGCTCGCACACCTTAATTCGTCGTGTGTATTTAATACTTTGTAAATTAAATATCAGATATTTTTAGAAGTATATAAGTAAGATGATTGGAATAGAATAATTGGACTGCTTAAAAACCATCTTCAGATAGAGTACTTTTGTCGCTATTTCATACTTAAAACAATGTCGTCTATGAGCCCTTCCTGGTAAGTATATAATACCGGCCTACGGTCGATATTTGTACGAACAATATGGCAGTTTTGTTTGCATGGATTTGTTAAATATTACAAATTCCATCTAAACCCCCGACTCGGTGTTGAAGACAATGGTCGGCCGCTTCTCTTCTGACCAATTTTGTTTCCTTGCACCAGCAGCAACATTAGCGAAGTGCCTATATTGAGTTTGCTATTCGGCGGAAAGTTTTAGCAACGTAATATTTGTGCTTTCCGTAAGGTTACCGCGCCACTCCTTTATTGCATAGGCGGCAGGCACAACGAAACTTAGTAACAAACGGTAGATTTTACCATTTGCGGCGAACAAAAATTATTTAACCACTACCCTCTAATAGCCAACAGGCTTAATAAAATTTCAATTTTTTTCACCCCCTGTTCTGCTTTTACTCAGTACTGAGATTCGTGACATTATCAATTACCTGTAATCTTTTTCTTTTTTGCACTGTCGGCACAATATGTCCATCTCTTTCACATTCTTCTACTTTCCCCTTTGATTAATAATGGTTTCTCTTAATAGAATTCTGCCAATGTCACGTCTCTTTCCCTTTTCTCTATTAGCTCGCATCTTAATCCTCTGACCTCTTTCAAAGGCATATAAATCTACACAGTCTATTAAATCTTTCTGCTTTGGCTTACACCATCTTTTTAGTCACGCATGACTTTCGTCCTTTCCCATGATGTGTCCCCATGTCCACCTACTCCTTATCCTCCCAGTCACTGGTGCCACTTTCAAACGACTGTACTCAACCCGAACTTGATCCATTCTATCGCACTCAACACCCGGATCCATTCATTGAGATTTTCCCGTAATATAATAATAAAAAAAAAATATACATGTACTAGTCGTATTACAACATTTTCTCATTCGCATTACTTAATGACTGTGGTTCTGCGAATTGTGGGTTCGATTTCCATCCGATACCAGCGTAACAACACCTTACAGATGACCAGATCATTTTATATTTATAAAACCCCCGTTTTATGGGATAGTGTTTTCAATAATGTAATAAGAACTACATTACATTTGAATAAATACTATTTATTGTCCTTATCTATATACTTATCTGTATATTTTACGTCGTCAAGATGCAAATTTGTTTTTTTGCTTAAAAAGCCACTTTATCCATGAGTAATATAAGGGACATTTTATTTATATTTAAGAAATTTTCTGGTTAAAAAATTACAAAACCTGTGGACACGTTGAGAGTAACACATTGATACAAAGCTGTAGCCATGGAATTATTAGTTACTAGCTGTGACCGCGACTTCGTCCGCGTGGAATTTAAAATAAAAAGAAAACTCCTTACTACATCAGCTATCTGTCAGTGAAAGTCCCGTCCAAATCGGTCCAGCCGTTTCAGGGATTAGCTGGAACAAACAGACAGACAGACAGACAGACAGAATGACAAAAATTGTAAAAAATTTTATTTTGGTATATGTACCGTGTATGTTATATACATCGATATGCATTTAGTAAAAGGCGGTTATTTTAATATTACAAACAGACACTCCAATTTTATTTATCTGTACAGATATCAGCATATTGATTTTTATAATGATCAAATATTATAATTGGTACTTGTTTTTTGAGTACATTTATAGGCGTAGTTCAATATTCAACATTTACACCAAAAATTGTGCACAAAAAGTTAAACTTAACTTAGATTCGCTTATAATAGTCCTTGATTTACTTGTCTTGATTCTATATTATATACTTGGCAAGTATATAATCAAAGAATGCAACACAACAAATTCTACTTTAAAGTAATGAAGGAAGCTTACACAAAAAAACCACTAAACTATGCGCTGTTTGTAGTTTCCATAACCTGGGGCGATCATAAGTGACAATGAGTTCGCGGCGAAGATAATTGCGTTCATGATTACATTGAAGTACCGTCGTGGGAGTTGATGGAATGAAACACGGGTGATATTACTGCGTATTGATGATGTAAGAAATTTGAAAACTAATATGACGTTGAACTGCTTGTAATTATTATCTTATATGAGTTAGAAACTTATATGTAAGAAAATTTAAAGGTTGACCAATTATAAGCCATTAACTGAACTGCTTACGTGTGGAGTTAATTTAAATCGAGTTTCACATAAAAACTAGTGCTTCGTGGAAAGTGTTTCATTTAATTACGCCGTAATGGCGATCGTATCGCCGCCTAAGGCTACAAATCTCGGGTTTATATCCCTAAAAAGCTGAATTCTAAGCAGTGAAACGTAATTTATGAGCAAGAAAGTTAGATTAGGAAGCTAAAAGGTCATTGGTTCCGTGGCGCCCTCGCGGATCGCGTTTCGCGTGGCAGCGCTGGGCGGCTTTAAAATCTAGATTTACCCAAACTGGGGTGCGAAACGGACTAACCATGTTTTGAGGTTACAAGCGTTTTCCTTTACCTGTGCAAAGCTCGATTTCAGCTTTAATTATAATTAAAGCCTCCATTTGCCAGCTTTGACTAAACGTATATTTCATTATTGACTCCTAATCAGTATTGTGTTTTAACTGTAAAATAATACAGCCTTCATATTATTAATCATCATCACAACAAAGATAAAATGACATACAGAAGCGATCTCAGAGTTCAATTTTTTAAATTAAATTCTTTTTATTAGCTTTACGTGTATGTAATTTAGTATGTACGTATAAATAGGAAGACAGAGAGGAAAGAAAAACTCCTTACTACATCAGCTATCTGTCAGTGAAAGTCCCGTCCAAATCGGTCCAGCCGTTTCAGGGATTAGCTGGAACAAACAGACAGACAGACAGACAAAAATTGTAAAAAATGTTATTTTGGTACATGTACCGTGTATGTTATATACATCCATATGCATTTAGTAAAAAGCGGTTATTTTAATATTACAAACAGACACTCCAATTTTATTTATCTGTACAGATATCAGCATATTGATTTTTATAATGATCAAATATTATAATTGGTACTTGTTTTTTGAGTACATTTATAGGCGTAGTTTCAATATTCAACATTTACACCAAAAATTGTGCACAAAAAGTTAAACTTAACTTAGATTCGCTTAGAATAGTCTTTGATTTACTTGTCTTGATTCTATATTATATACTTGGCAAGTATATAATCAAAGAATGCAACACAACAAATTGTACTTTAAAGTAATGAAGGAAGCTTGCACAAAAAAACCACTAAACTATGCGCTGTTTGTAGTTTCCATAACCTGGGGCGATCATAAGTGACAATGAGTTCGCGGCGAAGATAATTGCGTTCATGATTACATTGAAGTACCGTCGTGGGAGTTGATGGAATGAAACACGGGTGATATTACTGCGTATTGATGATGTAAGAAATTTGAAAACTAATATGACGTTGAACTGCTTGTAATTATTATCTTATATGAGTTAGAAACTTATATGTAAGAAAATTTAAAGGTTGACCAATTATAAGCCATTAACTGAACTGCTTACGTGTGGAGTTAATTTAAATCGAGTTTCACATAAAAACTAGTGCTTCGTGGAAAGTGTTTCATTTAATTACGCCGTAATGGCGATCGTATCGCCGCCTAAGGCTACAAATCTCGGGTTTATATCCCTAAAAAGCTGAATTCTAAGCAGTGAAACGTAATTTATGAGCAAGAAAGTTAGATTAGGAAGCTAAAAGGTCATTGGTTCCGTGGCGCCCTCGCGGATCGCGTTTCGCGTGGCAGCGCTGGGCGGCTTTAAAATCTAGATTTACCCAAACTGGGGTGCGAAACGGACTAACCATGTTTTGAGGTTACAAGCGTTTTCCTTTACCTGTGCAAAGCTCGATTTCAGCTTTAATTATAATTAAAGCCTCCATTTGCCAGCTTTGACTAAACGTATATTTCATTATTGACTCCTAATCAGTATTGTGTTTTAACTGTAAAATAATACAGCCTTCATATTATTAATCATCATCACAACAAAGATAAAATGACATACAGAAGCGATCTCAGAGTTCAATTTTTTAAATTAAAATTCTTTTTATTAGCTTTACGTGTATGTAATTTAGTATGTACGTATAAATAGGAAGACAGAGAGGAAGAAAACTCCTTACTACATCAGCTATCTGTCAGTGAAAGTCCCGTCCAAATCGGTCCAGCCGTTTCAGGGATTAGCTGGAACAAACAGACAGACAGACAGACAAAAATTGTAAAAAATGTTATTTTGGTACATGTACCGTGTATGTTATATACATCCATATGCATTTAGTAAAAAGCGGTTATTTTAATATTACAAACAGACACTCCAATTTTATTTATCTGTACAGATATCAGCATATTGATTTTTATAATGATCAAATATTATAATTGGTACTTGTTTTTTGAGTACATTTATAGGCGTAGTTCAATATTCAACATTTACACCAAAAATTGTGCACAAAAAGTTAAACTTAACTTAGATTCGCTTAGAATAGTCTTTGATTTACTTGTCTTGATTCTATATTATATACTTGGCAAGTATATAATCAAAGAATGCAACACAACAAATTGTACTTTAAAGTAATGAAGGAAGCTTGCACAAAAAAACCACTAAACTATGCGCTGTTTGTAGTTTTCCATAACCTGGGGCGATCATAAGTGACAATGAGTTCGCGGCGAAGATAATTGCGTTCATGATTACATTGAAGTACCGTCGTGGGAGTTGATGGAATGAAACACGGGTGATATTACTGCGTATTGATGATGTAAGAAATTTGAAAACTAATATGACGTTGAACTGCTTGTAATTATTATCTTATATGAGTTAGAAACTTATATGTAAGAAAATTTAAAGGTTGACCAATTATAAGCATTAACTGAACTGCTTACGTGTGGAGTTAATTTAAATCGAGTTTCACATAAAAACTAGTGCTTCGTGGAAAGTGTTTCATTTAATTACGCCGTAATGGCGATCGTATCGCCGCCTAAGGCTACAAATCTCGGGTTTATATCCCTAAAAAGCTGAATTCTAAGCAGTGAAACGTAATTTATGAGCAAGAAAGTTAGATTAGGAAGCTAAAAGGTCATTGGTTCCGTGGCGCCCTCGCGGATCGCGTTTCGCGTGGCAGCGCTGGGCGGCTTTAAAATCTAGATTTACCCAAACTGGGGTGCGAAACGGACTAACCATGTTTTGAGGTTACAAGCGTTTTCCTTTACCTGTGCAAAGCTCGATTTCAGCTTTAATTATAATTAAAGCCTCCATTTGCCAGCTTTGACTAAACGTATATTTCATTATTGACTCCTAATCAGTATTGTGTTTTAACTGTAAAATAATACAGCCTTCATATTATTAATCATCATCACAACAAAGATAAAATGACATACAGAAGCGATCTCAGAGTTCAATTTTTTAAATTAAAATTCTTTTTATTAGCTTTACGTGTATGTAATTTAGTATGTACGTATAAATAGGAAGACAGAGAAATTGTGCCAGGCTTATCTTCTTAATGGCTGGCAATGCAACTGTATCGCTAGCCGTTAAGAAGATGCTCAAATGACGCAATTTATAGGTTGCTGTAACATGCACTCTACGCTAATCTGATTGGTAGGAACTATGTAGTTTGTTGTAGTAAAATGTAAGTAACAACTTAAGATTAAACATTAAAACTGCCGGTACCGGTACCGGGATTTCGGCTTTGGTTGCTCGAGTATTTTGAATTGAAAGCAAGCGTCCCGCACTATCACGGTTGTAGTATTTCAAACTAACAACTTTGTATAAACGGTCGCAAAATATTCTCATTTGCATTTAGATGCAGTTGACAAGTTGAACGGCGTCAGTTTCACTATAGATGCGGCGAGTACTGTTCGCGGACGGCTTTGTGGCCGATCTATTCCCCTGTAGGTGTTGCCGGCCGTAGCGCTCTATAAATATTTGTCGCAATAAAAGTGCCCCCGAGAATGTCGCCCCGCAAAATCTGCGAGTCCCATTTTATATCACTAAAGAGCCGCCAAAACGCCATCGATACTGCGGATGCTTTTCGATCACACAATGTATAGATGAAGGCATCGGGCTTAATTTGTATGGGCCGCCCGTTCGCCCTGTGATTTATCGTTGCTTCGCTTCATAAAACTTCGTTAGATGAATCGTTTTCGAACATGCCACGGCCACTGTCGTTCTAATTTATTCATTCTGGAAACGCGAACGGGTTATTTTTTACTTATTTATTATTTAGACGTGCCGACGTGGCACGAATGCAACGCGAAAATTGTAACTCAATAAGAAATTGTGTTGGTTTTATTTTAATATTTTTATTATGTACACTGAAAAAAAAACTACCCATATCTTGTGCAATATATCAAAACAGTCAAAGCTCCAAAACCTTAAATAGTTCATCACGGTGAAGACTTCTCCAATATTTCAATAGTGATTATTAAGCTGTTTTTTTGTCAACTGGAAGTTTGTTCTCCACGCACCTACCAAAACACTCTTTGGGCTGCAGTTGCAAACCTTTTAATAGGAGCCCCCGACCTCATCCATTATACTGAACGGAATAGTATTTACGTTGGTTTTTAACCGACTTCAAAAAGGAGGAGGTTATCATGTATCATATCGCTGTACCCCCATTCACCCCCCATCCATTTCATTCGTGCAACAGCATTACTGCGGTGCCTCTAATAGATCTTCCTACATAACAATCGAACATAACTTGTAATTGCGTCAAATCCCAACAGCGCTCTCTAATAAATTTCTTACTATTACTTTTGTTCTAGAGGCTCTATTCTGTCAATGTAGCCGATATATTAATGATATTTGCGTGTTCCCTATACTTGCAAAACTATTGCACGAATTTCTCGTAATAATTGTGCAATTCCGAGTATGCGCTACAGACAAGAAATAAGCTTATAACAAGAAACGATTTCATTTTATATCACATTACTATATTCATTTCATTTTATATGAAACAAATTTTAACGGATTATTTTTAATTTCCGATGTTTCGAACTGTTAATGGTTAACGAGGCAGACTGGCGATTGACGCTAGTTTTTTTTATTGTTAATTACTTTAGTTTTTTCTATGTACACCTGGATCCTGGATCTTGCAGAAGGACTTCACTTGACTAATCTTTTTCAGCGGTTTGTAGAATGTATTAATCGAAGCCAATAAAGATGTAGCCAATCCCTGTCCAGCAAGACTCCTCTGACATAATGTAGGAACAACAGGTACTCACTCAACTATAGCTGGTTTCATATATTGATTTAAATTTGATATATTGCTTTCATTTGTTTTATAACGAATTTGCCAGTTCTTGATTAATATGCAATCTGGCCTTAAGTGGTTATATATGTCGCCGCAGATAGTTGACGTATTGGCCCAACAAAAGCCTTATCACTTCTGCCTTGAAGAATTTGCAATCGGACAAATATATTTACATTCTTCGACTTTTAACCCGTCAGGATAATATGTTAAACGCTTCGTACCGAAGACCTTAATGCAAGCGATGAGTTTATCAGGGCTGACATTCGCTATCAGCAGCATTAATTAGTGATTCAAGGTTAATGTATCACATGGTTTGAAACTCTACCTAACTCAGTTGTACTATAACAGAAGCTATAACATAACATTGTGCGTTAAATGTTTTTAATGAGATATGACGGTAGGTGGCACATCAACACTACTTTGTTGTCTCCGAACAAAACAAAAAAGCATAAGTAATATTTCTTTGAGGCCGGTACTTCCCCGGACGATCCGGGCCGTTCATGCATGAGCCCAGCACAGGAAAAGTTCGGACTTGCTGCACCGACATTAAAGGATGTGCCACACACAATACGCAAGTGTCGCGTCCGCAGTAACTGATAGCGCGTGTGTCGACCTTGAGCCGGTGGCAACAATAACACACGTCTGTTGACCCCAAAGGCCGTTGTAGCGTGAAGCGTTGCCGCTCTGCAATTGTAATGGAACGTGAGGTGCCGGTGAGTCTGCGGCGGCGCGGGTTCGGCTGTCTAGCCGCTCGGTCTTTTCCACGGTCGCCATGATAACGGCCTCTGTTGCCAAATGGCGGCGAATGGCGTCCCAGCGCCGATAACGACAATAATACGCGCGATAGGGCGCACCGAATGCGGGTGAAGGTTTATCTGTGGACGTATCGGCGTAATGAGTAGATCGACACCGTTCGTCGGATCAAATGCACTGTAAGCTCAGTGTCGTTCCGAACAGCAGCCAAATAATGTTGCAATGTGCTTACTTAGTAGTTGGTTTAACTGCCATTAATGTCACAGCTGGTACGTCCTTCAATGAACATTAATTGCCGTGTCCTCCAGCCGGTAAATGCAGGTGCGGGCCGTGAAAAAATACTTTCCACAGACCACCGCATACATCACTCGTAGCCAATTTCTAATGCCCATAACGGCTAGTTGTTTCAACAGCCACGTAATGTACGTACATTAAACGCACCACACCAATCATGTACGTGAAATCAAATGTAGCATTATCGTGACAGGGTTCGTTATTTCAGTTATTATCTGTCTTACACGACGATTTCCTGTATCGGCGGAAACGTACAAGTCAGTATAAAATGGCCTGATATCGATTTCTCTTGCTTGTCATCCAGCTGTTACATTCAACTTTTTAGTTACAGGCTTAAATAATATATTATGTGAAATAGCGTTATATAGCGTATAGATAAAGCCTACGTTTTGGTTACTCGTATTTTTTTAGTGTGAAAAGTTGCCAATCGACGAGCAGACGGTTCACCTGATGTTAAGTTAATACCGCCGCCAATGGACATCGGCTACACCCGAGGGTTCCAGATGCGTTGATAAACTTATAAAAATTGGACTTCAGCCACTTCACTCACCAGACGAAAGGCGAAAGTATTATATCCACTTTACGCCGGTCTTCTGTGAAGTCGTGGTAATTACCCCGACTAGCATTCGTGCAACAGCCGCGGCTGCTGCGTGGCCCTGCCACCGTAAAACCGTTCCTAAAAGAAGTAATTTTTAAATAGGTAACATGTTTTAATATTACTTGCTCTAATTAAAGATCTCATGACATTGCTCTGAAAAATCGATACGGAAATCCTAATGCAATATGTTCGTTACAAGTTTGCACAATTAAGGCCCATTTACACGATGCCATTTTCTTGTAAATACAAGAGCAATAATTGAATGCAATAAGTTGCACGCAATAATTGACCATCAAGAATTGTAAGCAACAGCTTACACGCAGATATAGTAAAAAAAATTGAATGCGATTATTGAATGCAAGTTTTGACAAGAAATAATTGCAAATGTCTTTTGTTTACACCAATGCAATTATGTTTAGGCGATTATTGCTTTCAAGTTTTGACTTGTCTAAACAGATGCTTGTATGTGCGTGTACAATTTATTGGCGTGTTGCTTTCAAGTATTGCACGTATTTGCGTTGACAAATTTTTCATGCAAGTGTTGAACGTTTTACAAAGGGCTGTTTTTTTTTTTTTTAAAATGGCTCAATAATAAGTGTTCAAGTTAGATTATGCCGATTCAATATATTTCATTGAGATTTATTTATTATGATCCATATATTATTATTCATATTTTTATCCAACTTTTTTTTACGGCCTTTTCTCAATATTTCTTGCCTCAAAAGAACAGCAACGATTAAATACCCTCACTCATTGCACTCATTTTTGCGAAGGAAGAGAGAATTCAATTGAATACAAGAATTGCTTAAGAAATTATTGTGTGTGCTGTTTACACCAAGGAAAGTTTTGAAACAAAACTTGAAGCAAGTCTTGTTCAACAGTCAAGAATGTTATGTGCTGTTTAGACAATGCAACTCATTTATTGCTTCAATTTAATTGTATACAACAGGCAAGAAACTTGCACCGTGTAAATGGGCCTTTAGATTGCTTTTATAGGAAGAATGCTATCATCGGCTTTATTGTCTTCTGGGCTCGGCCTGTTCCTCTCGTAATGGATGACAGTATCCCGCGCCGCAATCACGGCCGACGAGAATTATTTAGAAAGTTAATGAGCGCGGCCGGCGCGGCGCCCCGCCGGATGTCCGCGCAGATTGCGGGAAATTAAGACGCGATCTATGTAGTATATATAATACGATCGGCGCATGAGCTTAGCCTACAGACTAGACCTCTCACTTTGCACAACACACGCCTTGTTCCAATTAGATAGGTCAACAATAGTGCGTTAAAATATTCCCTGCTCACTCCCGCCTACGGATACTTACTCATTTTATACTTACTCATAACATAATTATAATAACATAAACATAATTCCAAAAAAATACCTTAAAAAGTCACGTTTTATATTTTACTTTGTATTATTTTGGCTCAGAACACAAACACTTGCTAAGCATCTATTATTCAATTATCGTACTTTCTAGTTATTTAAAAAAAATATTATGAATTTGAACTTTCAAAGAGAATGTAAAGAAACATTTCTCGACTTCATTGTTTTTCTAACTTTCAGCTAACATAACAGATTACAGAAACTCGATATAAAACTTTTATATGAATCTGACTGAGATTTTATTTAGAGACACATACATAAACTGAACATATTCCATAAGCGAGTTCGTAATACATAGTAAGTTCACGTCTTCTATTAGTGAAATAAATAAACACTCTTTTCCGCTGCTCTGCATGAATTTTGTTATTCTGTTAGTTATGATTAACTGATCTTTACACAATCATCAATCTTATTTTCGTGGGCTTGATTACTAATTCACGAAAGAGATGTCGCGAAGCTAATTCATTATTGAAGCTTAGTCTTCAAGTCTCGTCTCGAATCAATCACTTTGTTGCGAAGTTTGAAAATTTGTCCCGAATAAGTAAGAAAGTTTTCTAATATAACATTAAAACTCCTCCGATCATAATCTTTAAGAGATCATAATTGTTAAGAGTTCTCCGAACGAATCCTCGCTTAGTTATCGTGTTTAATTAATTACACACTACCCATTAAATAATTAAAACTGCAATTATATTTCAATTAAGCATATTTAACCCAAATGTACGAAAAATACGTACGTAAATGTTGAAAATGATACAATGCTAATCACATCATTTTCCACTCTATATGAGTGTATTGAACAGTGGAAAGTGGAACTATTATCTCTTTCGACAAGGCTATGTATGTCTCCGAGTGCTTGCTTATTATAATTCGTGGAAAATTTGAGTCGAATTTGCAATTCTAAATGATCATTCGTTTTGAATATTTCGTTGCTTCTTATTGATAAATTCATTTTAAAAAATTGCACAAAGCACAAACTTAAATTGTGTCTGAGAATTTTCTCGTAATTCTGATTTCGTGATGCAGATGTCTTGTCAATATTCGATGTCCTTTTCATTTGGATTTCATTTGGAAACTAATCATCTGATCGATGGCGCCGACATCTGAAGTTTCTACCAGTTCTAGAAATGACCTTCAAAACCTATTATGCTTCTCATCTAATTGTTGTTGTTGCAGTTTCGTTTCACTCAAAATTTTTTTCAGCTCTTACTTTCTAAATTGTGCTGATATCCGTTAGCCTTAAACCAAGATGTCCAGCTGCTGGAAAACATAGCACGTGAACGTGTGAGTGTTATCTGCATAACCGTGAGGGGCACCAACAGTAGCCATTTCACGCTGTTCTTGGCCAACCGTTTGGCCGGGCGTAAATTGTAGGCGGTAGGGCCACGCAGTAGCCTCGGCTGTTTCGTATGGTCAGGCTCTTCAGGTTAAGTACCACGACCTCACAGAAGACTGGCGTGAAGTATAGTACTTTCCCGTTTCGTCTGGTGAGTGAGGTAGCCGGAGCCCGAATTTTCATAAGGTGAACTGCCTGCTCGCTTCGCAACTTTTCACATTTTAAAAAAAATGATTCGATAATGGATCCATGGAACCGTGATACCTCAGTCCGTGCGTTTGCTTTCGATTCAATACACTCGAGCATCCCGAGTTGAAATCACGTTGCCGGCAATAATGAAATTGTTAATGTAAGTGCTGACTTAACATGATCAACGGTGATGAAAACAACAGAAGAGTTTAAAGAAGAATTTGAAGAAATACTTAGAAGATATGTGAAGTACGCCAATCCGCAGTGGTGGACCATTTCCGAATAGCCTCTTTACAAAGGGGGGCTTTGCAAAGCGATGCGACAAATATAGACTACACTACTTTAGTAACGGTCCGATTGGGCCCTGACACCGAGACTAGGTGTTTCACCCGGCTCCGTCCGCTGAATCGTAATCACATTCCGATTTCACTCCGCTCAGTTTTCTACTCGCCTGCATTCTCTGTTTATGTTAAGCGACGGAGACGTCGCTTTTGATCACAGAATTTCAATGTCCTCATACAAAAGTGTAATTATTGATTGAACACATCTATCTTGCTAACGTCAAATAAGTCAGAAGCTCTTAAAATAAAAAAATAACAACCCAATAACGTACTAGAATTAATTCATAAACCAATATACGTTTCGTTAACAAATTGGCATAACTTAAGCTGGGTCGCAACGTTAATTATGCTACGATAAGTAATATTAACCTTCTAATTAACGCACCAACCGCTTGCTCCTCAAGAACTGTGGGTTCAGTTACTTACCCTGCAGATCCTGTCTGTTGGCGCTCGACGTTGCTAGATAAAGTTCAAACCGGTGGCATTTGAAAGCCTCTCCGCAGTTGTCGAAGAATTGAAATCATGAGAAAATTGTAATGTTCTTAATTAAGCAATGCTAGTAATTGGTTTAGTGTAGTGTAATTGGTTTCTTAGAAAACACTTCAACAGTTCTGTTGAAATTTTTAGATAAGTTTCAATTACCATTATTCGACGATCTAGTTTAGCTGAAATTAAATTTTACAATCTTTTTAAATTCTAAGATGATTATATCAGTTTTTTTAATTTAACGAGAAATTAATAATTCAAGAAAGCATTTAATTGAGTAACCGTAAATGTAAACTTATTTTTTCATCGTTTTAGATAATTCATAGCAAAGTGAATAAGACTTCAATATCGTCAAATTCAAATATCTTAATTAATGTTGAGTTTATTTTTTATAATGCATGTGTAAAATCCCGTTTAAAGGATGGTGTAAAACATGTTTAGGAAGAATACGCGTAGGCTTCTAGAAACTACATCAGGTCTACTTCAACGAAATCTTCGACATCCGGCGGTAGGGCCACACAGCAGCCTCGGCTGTTGCACGAATGGGCAGGCTCGTTCGGGTACCACGACCTCACAGAAGACCGGCGTAAAGTGGAAGTATAATACTTTCGCGTTTCGTCTGGTGAGTGAGGTGGCCGGAGCCCAATTTTCAAAAGGTTGTCAACGCATCTGGAACTCTCGGGTGTAGCAGGTGTCCATTCACTTAACATCAGGTGCTAGTGCTCTCGGGCGGCGGTATTCACTTAACATCAGGTGAACCGTCTGATCGCTTGGCAACTTTTTACATAAAAAAACAGGCCGCAACTATTTCCCCGTTCCCTGCTCGCTTCTTCCACCCCTCGTATATCTATAATCGGGGCGTTCGTCAATTACGCGTTCTCTACATTTTCAAATGAAGAGAGGTTTCAGCGTTTGTAACGCTTATCGGGTTGCGAGTTGTGGTGGATGGGGAAGGGGGGGGGGGGGGGGGCGGCTCAGCTGTGCACATTCTGCCTGTTTGCCCAGGTGACAGTCATGATAACAACCCGGCCTGTTGATAGTGAAACGGCCGCTCGTATTTTACGGTTAATCTTCATATAAACCGGTTATAATCACGCAATACATTTAATTCATGAATACCATGTTCCATAGCTATTCCAAGTTTTAAAAATTAAAAAGTATTGGCTTCGCCTTTGGCGGTCGTGGGTTCGATTCCCACACGGGGTAACTATTTGTGTGACCCACAAATAATTGTTTCGCATCTGGGTGTTTGTCCGCGTGAAGTTTATGTTTGTAAAACGTCCGTACATCACATGATAATGATATCGTGGCGATTATAATTGTAACATCTGGAGGTATATATCCCATGATGGCCGCAGGTAACACGTCCGGAATTTGAACTCAACGCGGTAAAATTTGTGGAAATATTTTCTTATACACTACCTATATGTAACATTCACGTAAATTAAAGAAATTACAATAAAGGGGGACATGATCATCGCTTGATGAATATTATTATTGTTTAAACATAGTGGCTACATATCTCATCCGAACTATCGTTGTTAAACGACAGTTTGAACGAGATATAGCATGCTGTAAGGATATAAAAATAGATGCACCAAGCATTGCTTAAAATCCGAAAAAACAATGTAGATGAAAGACATTGTTAAATGAAACTATTTCACGCATATTACCGTTTTTAGGGTACCCAAAGGTTTCCGTACCCAAAGGCTAAAACGAGACCCTATTACTAAGACTGCGCTGTCTGCCTGTTCGTTTTGTCTGTCTGCCTGTTCGTTTTGTCTGTCTGCCCGTCCGTCCGTCCGTCCGTCTGTCACCGTGCTGTATCTCTTGAACCGTTATAGTTCGACATTGGAAATTTTTTGACATTTCAGTTTGTATTTCTGTTGACGCTATAACAACAACTAAAAGCAATAAAAAATCCTTTCATCTGGCTCCCATACAACATACATGATTTTTTCCCTCTTTTACAGATAATTGTACGGAGCCCATCGTGCGTGAATCCGACTTGGCCGAATTTTTAAGTTCCCGTCAATTCGAACCCTTTCCAGGGTTCACAATCACTGGATAGACTTCGAGTTGACTGTCATATTGCTTATTTAATGTTTAAGTCCAGTCTACGCAAAAGTAGCTCATGGTATCTTGAAGTCTAGCAGTGTTGGTATGCTTGGATTTTACTTAATAAATTAAAGGATCCCAAGCTGATGATAAACCTCAACCATCTTCTCTATCAAAATCGGGATTTTTCTTTATTTCAATAGCCTCGTGGATCATCCTTGGGACGATTCGGTGGTGCTCTTTTGCGAAGATTTTCGTTTTTCGAATTTAATCTATTAGTTGGAAAACAATATGAAAAATAAATTTCTTGGCGCGAATCCGGAAGTCCTCGGTTCGATTACCGTAGCGGCGAAAAGATTTTCGCCCTTTTTCGGCAAATTTTAATGACTCTTCAACGTTGGAATATATTGGATGCATATTTTTGAGTGGACTTTAACAACAAGATGTATTTTTTGAATGTCCTCTAACGTTGTGAAAGACGTTTGCTTCGAAAGGTTGATTTTATCAACGTTTATAACTGGTTATGCTATTTTAGAGTTGATATTTCAATAATAACGGGCTGTTGCTGCTAACGTGAGCTGTTCATTTATCGTGTTTTGATTATGTAACCTTTACCGTTCATTTATTTTTAGATTTTATTTGTTTTTTATATATTATTACTTGTCTATTGTCGATGCTTTGAATCATACAGAAAGCAATGAGTTGATGATACATTTTTGCACCAAATACAAATTTCAAAATACGTGTCCATGACATGTCCATAAAATTTCTTTTAAAACCACATCATATAAATGTAGCAAGAGATCTCTGATCTCTGGCTGGAGATACACTAGGTCTCCGTAGTATTGTTTGCGCCATTCATTACCTCCGGACAGGCAGATTCATTGCCGATCCGCGACATAGGTTCGCGTATGAGGAGGGAAGCGGATTGCAACAGTTGGAAAGAGCCGCTACCACGTCCCATAGAGGCGAGCGCATGAATTAAACATCTCACCAAAACTGGACAAATTAATTGGTGGCGGCTTCTGCGAACCGCTGCCCCTCCAGATCCGCCAGCGGATGCGCATTCCTCAGGGCTGTCATGTGTCCCTTGATTTATCTCAGGCCTCTTCGGGTTTCTGGCTGCGGTGCGCGAAAAAGTCGTCACGTAAGATTATCGCCGGGGCATCCGAATGCCGCGCGACGCATACCGTCGGCCTATGGTTTGTGAATCGGATTTTTTGCTAGCGACGGGCACTCTGTGAATGAAGCCCTGCCCACTCTCGCCCCCTTAAATGGTGCGACGCCGGCGCTCGCAAAAAGCACTCCCTGGCGCTCGCAGTGATGCCGGAGCGGGACGCCGCTACTGCAGAGTAGCCGCGTCCCTCTCGTCGCGCAAAAAGCACACGTCCGTACCATTCTGTAGTAACTGCGATTATGTGAACCCGGAGGATTCCGGGAACTGGTTTTTACTTTGGGCGGGCGACGTGACATTGCGACGTAATTCGACTCGGCGGCTCTCCCCCGCTCGTTCGCTCGCCGTTTTAAAAGCTTAATTGTGTAGATTCTCCCGTTTTTTGTCGCGACCCCTTTCGTTCCCGTCGTAAAATTACCTCCGTCCATTCTAATTTCTTCTGCCGCTTGCCGATTCTCCGCTGATATCGGATAATTGTGTACCACCGCTCTCGTGAAACCTTGCATTTAAAAATCTGATGCAAAGATGCGTACAAATTGAGCGCGGTGTCACGTGCAATGTTGGAACAGCACGCGTGTCGGTGTCAGGTGCAGTTGGTGAGGTGAGCCGCGACCGCATCAAAGCGGCTGCGCGCGGTGTTTGGTTAGGAATTGGCCACGCATTCCGCCACATTACCAGTTTCACGAGCGGCGCGAGCCGGTATCGGTGTCGCAAGGTTGGCTTTTAATCTTTGCAATGAGAACACGTAGGCTTCGTGTTGATACGAAGGCGACTTGTCTACTCTCGTGCAACTCCTCAGTCGAGCGGAAGAGCGATGAGAATAGACACGGGTCGGTGACGCGGTGCATTGTCAGGATCGGTGCGGAACGTCCCTGTTTACATAACAGCGTCTCATCGCGGCCGCTGACGAAATAATCTGCCGTAATGCGTGCGTGGACACGCGCGCCGCCGGCCCCGGCGGGTCGTTGACTTGCAACTTTGTAGTTTAACTCGGGCCGGGCGCTCGCAATGCTGTGCAGCCCGCCGGCATATCGATCACCGCGTCACGTGGCCGACGGGAGGATCACGATCTCTCGAGCCCGGAACGCCAAGAGCGTTGTGATCACGCTCAGCTCACGCGAGTCCCACCAGCCACCTCCTGGTCTAATATTTGCACGTCACTAGCTCATAGTTGAACGCCTGCTCATGTCTATTATTTATAGATAAACCACTGATATACGGTAATTAACATTTCGCGTTTTGAAAAGGTCTACATTCGTTATCTATGGTGTTGTATTTGGGCAATCAACATTGACCGGATACACTTTCTAGTATACACGCTAAACTGATAAATATATTGTGAATAAAAAGTTATAACAAGCTATTATTGCTCGAAATTCAAAAAACCCGACTGTGTAATAGATAAAAAGGCCGACATGCTTTGTGAATGGAACATTTTTCCACACCCTATAATTACTTATTTCACAGCATAGCGTATTGTAATCGTCATATCGAATTTTTATACCTGTCATATCTTTAGTGACGCTCGCAAGATTAAGATAATTTAAAATAAAATCGACCCATGCGTTTATCCTCTGCAGTGCTACAAAAGAACAAACATACTACCCTCCTTTGCGTTGCGGAGTCGGGTAAAACAACTTTACGCCATTATTTTCAAAGTAAAAGCGGAAACGTCATTGCTGCTCCAAAAGAGAACTGGTACTTTTGAAGCAATAATTAGTAAGTGCTCAATCAAATATGCTGTTAGTTTGCTTCAAGACCTATTGAACCCTAAAGCCTAAGCAGTACTGGGAGCAACATGGTGACTCGCTGTTGATGCCGACTGAATTTGCAAGCGGCCGACACGCAATACGTTTGCAACCGTCGACCGCTTGTTTGTTTGATTACAAAGTAATGTTAGCATTCGAGACCCGATGCATCTAAACCGTCCGATTTATTGAATCGCACGCACAAATTGATGTATTAGACTAGTTGCAAAAACCTTAGGCTAATGCACTCGGACATACATTGTAGGAGCTGCGCTGAAGCAGGGTTTATTTCCAGCATTTATGTTACAAGCAATCGTAACGGTACGTTCCTCGTTTATTGACTTGTTCACTAAATAATAACAACCAGTTTACTAAAGGAAACGTTCTATTATCATTACTAAATTAACCATTTAAATTACACAAACTGTGCCATCCATAATCCCCGAGATAATCAGTGATGGCCGAGACTGTAATAATATTAATGTCATCGAGATTATTTAACGAACCGAACATGATGGATGGCGTCCGCAACTAAACTTTCTAGTTATAATCTGTCTTTACTACTTTTCATATTCTTGTCGTTAAATTTTTCTAATTACCCAATTTGTCATAAAAGTTGTCCAATTAGTACGGGGTCCATGATTACGGTCGTGCAATTTCCACAACTTTTCTTTCAGGGAATACTTAGCTAGTCCGAAAATCTTGATCGAGAAACTAAATGTAAAAAATAAAAGTTGTAAATAAAAATTTGGACAGCTTTAAGCACCCGGAAAGGACAAGACACAAATGTGTGTACCTATATCATATGAAGATCCTTCATCCTAACTTTTTAACATTTTAAAATTGTTCAATGCTTTAACATTGCTTACGCTGCGCCAATTTAATGTCCTATGACGTATTTTTACGTAAACATCACTAAGCTACTGCTATGTTGACGGACTGCATATTGCAGTCCGACATTAAAACGTTGAATTGTAATAAAGAACGGCGGTCCGTGTTTCAGACAAATTACCTGTATTAACCAGTCGGAGTAGCGGAAACCTATACCTACATTACATTGAAGTAGCTACGTTCGAAGTGTATTGAGAATAATTTTATTGCCGGTAGCTCGTGAAGCTTCCCACAGCTCGGCTCGTTGGAGCGTTTTTGCGTGGAGCTCTGGAGCCCTGGAGCCCTGGAGCCCTGGAGCCGCCGACAGTCACGACTGCGACTTCCGGCGAGATAGCTCCCCCCTCCCCTCACAATTCCCCTCCGCCCTTCGTACTCCGGCGTCTTGTAACGGGGAGTCGACTCTCAATGAAATAATTACTCTTACCGCGATGGGCTGATGATGCCTCGACGGGTTTTTACAAGTCCCTATTTTATAATGTTCCCAATATATGTTATACTGTTTTGTTTTGTTATATTATTTTTTAACAAAACCTCATACCACTTAAAACTGTTACATACATAAAGTTTCATTCAGACACCCTGGGATTCGAAACAACTATCGAAAACTAGCAAAATCCAAGGACGTTAAAAGATCGCTTCTAATGTCTTTGGCGAGATCGAACCAACAACTCGCGACGATAAAGCCATTAAGTTTGCAACTATAAAGTTAGCCAATCGTATCATCAAATGATTAATCGATTTAGCTCGCTTATACGTAATATGCCGTTTGTAATGACGATGGCTTGTGTGTGGACTCAAGTCTCCCTTAGGCATTACACACAATACACTACTAGGTGCACTACAAAAAATTATCAAATTCTAAAAAGATAGACCAATTGTTGGATACGTCACAGCGCCTTATCTCGGCCTTTTCCAAAAAGTGTAAATGTTTAACCTTTTGCTATGGGATAAGCATGAACTAGCGCTTCTGATAACTTTGAACACAAAATAACATCTAATACGAAATGGCATACCCCTTGATCCTTCAATAATTATTTTCTTAGTACCTTTTTTTATGTGAAAAGTTGCCAAGCGAGCAGACGGTTCACCTGATGTTAAGTGAATACCGCCGCCAATGGACATCTGCTACACCCGAGGGTTGCAGATGCTTTGACAACCTTTTGAAAATTGGGCTCCGGCCACCTCACTCACCAGACGAAACGCGAAAGCATTATACTTCCACTTTACGCCGGTCTTCTGTGAGGTCGTTGTACTTACCCGGACGAGCCTGCCCATTCGTGCAACAGCTGAGGCTGCTACGTGGCCCTGCCACCGGAAAACCTCCATAGGAACAATGTTTTGAGAGAGTTTCCACAGTACCAGAAACCAAGAGCTTCCACAGTTACGGTGGATGTTTACAAAGTGAATATTTCATCCTAGATAAGAATACTTCGGTGGATCAATAAAGGTTTATGATGCGAAGCGTTATTCACGTTTTTGACAAGTTTTTGGCAAGAGCCGTCAGCCTCCATAACGTAACCCGAAGGCCTTTTTAGGGTTCCGTACCCAAAGGATAAAACAGGACCTTTAGGCGTAGGTATAGGCCTTTTTAGGGTTCCGTAACCAAAGGGTAAAACGGGACCTTATTCCTAAGACTTCGCTGTCTTTCTGTCTGTTTATCGGTCCGTCTGTCACCGGGCTGTATCTCATGAATCGTGATGACAGTTGAAACTTTCACAGATGATGAATTTCTGTTGCTGCAACAACAACAAATTTTGTTTTATTTTATTCGGTATAAACTAAAAAATCGAATAAAAAAATTTGTAGGTGAGGCTCCCATACAACAGACATAACTTTTGACGTTTTTATAGATAATGGTACGGAACTCTTTGTGCGAGAGTACGACTCGCAGTTGGCGAATATTTATTTTTCAATAGGAGACATGGACGATGGATGCACATAATTATGTAGATTTGCTCTGTGCCGAGGCCAGATGTGGGCGCTATCGACGTCCGATTACCCGATTCAATAACAGCGTCGTGATAACCGACGTGCTCAGGTTAAGTATCCTCGTTATATAGTTATTGGGGTCCCCTGGATGTTGTCGTGAAACCCTACAACAGTATTACGTTACATGGTTCTTAGTCTTTAGTATAAAACGAAGTTGCTTCCAATGTTTGTACGCTTAAATCTTTTAAAGCACATAACGGATTTTAATGCAGTTTTCAGCAACAGATAGAGTGACTCGAAAGGAGTGTTTGTATGCACCCGTGCAAAGCCGGGGCTAGTTGCTAGTTTGTAACAAAAGCGGACTCGGAGTTATTAAGCTCCATCTCCGAAACTGCTGCGCAAATGTAAACTTGATATTATATCAATGGTACGGAACCCATAATTTTTATTACTCGTTCACGATTAATGTTAATGTTTTTATTATTTTCATAATGTGACCTATATAAAAGTCGTTACTGGATAACATGTGGTCGATGTTTCCCTTAATTATTATTAAAACAGCGCCGATAAGAATTTTTGTTCGTTTTCTTTTAATTGATTCATGTGTTCACTTTGTAAGTATAGCTTTGTTTAAAATTTGTAAAAACGGTACGTGGTATTGAAAAAGGAGGATAAAACATATTAAAATAAAAAAGTAACTATTGCAATTTCACATAATAAATGTTAACAACGCCTTTTATATTCACTCAAACAAGTTGAATTAATACAAAAAAGTTTGATTTCAACTTTATATCAACCAAATGACTATTTTAATTACGTTTCAACCAATCCAGACATTGAACTAGTCAAATAGGTAATGAGCTATGTGTTACACATTTGACGGCGGTTGCATTGAGGTTACAAGAGTAAATGATACACAAATTAATAACGATCTCAAATCGAAGCGGCTAGAGTTAATCGTTATTAAATGTCTTCAACATTGCTCAATGTTGGTAATTTTTATCCAAGTAATTAGGATAGGTATGGCTGCTCTTTCAGCTTGAAGTCATAGCTCTGTGGCGCGCAGAACGCGTGGAAGGCTAGCGCCCGGTTTCTAAAACAATGATCATCGTAGAAGTTAACTAATCAGCTGTCAAATGGCTTTTCAAATGTTATTTAAGTTGCCAAAAGGATGGTTAAACTCTCTGAATTGACCAGAATGATCTTCTTAATGATCAGAATGATCAATTCAAAGAGTTTAATCATTCTTTTGGCATCTCAAATGACATTTGACAACTGATTACTTCTAAGATGATCAGTGTTTCAAAAACCGGGCGTAGGTTAGATTTTCAGTCAGAAGGTCACACTTCTAATATGTTATTTTAAAAAAAACATAAATATGTGAGCTATGGATATTATTTAGATAACTTTCCAAGATAGTTGCAGAGCAATAAAAATACGACGGTAACAACCTCATAATAGCTGAGCACAGATGGTAATGAGCAATCCGGAGCGACGGCAGCGTGTGATTCTCTCTGTTGTCATGCGACACGTCGCGAACACTCCATGCCCATGTGACATATATGATATGCTTACTCTCTTATTTTGTTAGTAAAGTAAATATTGACAGTCGTAGAGCACTAACTTTGTTGACATTAATTAAATCTGTTCTTGTATGCGCATCAGACCCAATAATGATTTCTCCTGTTTAAAGGAATCTCAAATACAAGCTTGCACGGTACTTAAACATATGAACTTATAGTATCGCAGTAAGGAAACACCGCGGAATCCTATGTTCATTCTTGGCTGAGTGAGCCATATGCCCGGGTCTCAAAGCAATGAACATACTTTTGAGGATTTATCGTGGCGGACCTCGTCTTTCTCTCCTGCTATACCTTCGGTTACATGATCCCGGAGAATCGCTGCGTACACAGGTAGTTAGTTAGTCGGCTTAGTTAGGCCTTGGTATTTATTAATTAAGAGTAGTGTCAAAGATCATTGAATAAAAGTGGGTGCAGCAGAGGCTGGGCGACGGGAAGGCAGTGCAAAAGCGCGTACGTTCGGGTCGTTGACCCGAGTGTGGGGGGGAAGGGGGGAGGAGCAGGTCGAACCCGGCCCGGTCATGGCCTCGCTCGATTCCGCCAACTTGCACTTTTACATGTTGCTTACTGAATCACTGCAAACTCGCAATCGCATAACTGATATTTCGCGCTAAATGTTTTTTAGCTAACCCTTTGCAATATCACAAATATTACACTAAAAGAACATCGGTAAAGCGTATAATAATACGTTCTCGAAGGTGCATTGATCAGAATTAAGTTCAACAGATTTAAGTGCGATGAACGAGTCTTCCTCTCCGCATCGATACCTTATCGCCATGTCTACTCCCCAAGGGGGCCGTAAAGCCAGCCGTCTGCAGATTACTGCTTTCTCTGCGCACCTAGTTGGCTTACTGCAGACATCGCATACAATACTCGGCGTGATTGCTTCATTTGAATTAATCTTGCTCCGCAGTGAAGCCACTGCGCAGTATTAATCACGAAATGAGAGGACTCAGTTCGCGTCTCAATCATTTGGAGTAACGGATGTAAACTTTGACGCTTAGTTTGATACGATTATGTATACAATTCTTTGAGACTCTTATTCTCATTTAAATAGTCTCCAATTCGTTTCGTTCGAAATTCAAGACTTAATTACGAAACAATTAATCGGTAATAAAAGTCTCTCCCTAAGCATCGCTGCTAAATTAAATTTTACAATTATGGGTTGTTTTGTTTCTACAAAAATTACTACACATCATTGTTGGAAGTAATACGTTTGGTCTATTTTGGATTTTTTGGATATTCTCTATGGTAGCCGTTATAATTAACAATGAATTTATTCTTTATTAGGACATGGTTGTAAATAATAATTTTATATTTGTTTTTTATCTTTTATGGTTCTCAAGTTGAGAAAGACCGAATACACATAATTTCGTCAGTATAACATTAAAAAAAATCTTGTGACATATTTTTAGAATAAACAGATGAAATCGATAACACACAGAATACATATATAGGATGTATGATATGAAAGCAAATTTTCTCAGCATGAGTCACAGTTACAGTAATTTTCCTTTTATTATTGACAACACATGATCGATGAGAATCTTGTATGAGGTATGTTATTATAACATTATAATTACCAAATTTCTACAAATAAAGATGATTTGATTTGATTGATCCTTATATTTATAGTCATAAATCATAATAAACAAGTCCCTTTCTTTTACTCGGTACGTGAATCTATATAAATAGTCGACCCCTGTTAGCCATTTCATAATTTTAGAACCAGTTTAATGTGTTAAATAAGATACCGATACGTTTATTCACCGGCCCAAAAAACAATACGTCGGCACTAAAAGCAATGTTACAAGCGGTGAGCACGACACTGCAATTTTTTAGTCGCGATTGTTCAAGACCTTTGATTTCGATCAAAAAGACCGCCATTGCGAATATTCCCACTCTCACCGGTGCCGATGCGTCAAACACATTATGTGCTAATTTCTGCAAACGCGGAAAAGAAATTAGTCTTCTGGGATTAACGGGAAAGATTTGGAGCCGTTTGACAATTAGTATTCGTCTCAACGGAGAATCAAATGCTGAAATATCCATGCCTTGAAATGATGGATAACCTATCTCAGTTTGAGGAGTTTTGTTTGCTATCAATTACAACGACATGACATCTTGACAATATAATGCACGCTAAATTATTTGTACAACCTGACAAATTACGTGTCAAATGTACATACATATTTATATTAAATCTTCAAGTAACATATCTCAATAACGACTTCTCTTTGTAATTGTCGAATAAGAATAAACCGGCCAAGTGCGAGTTAGAACTGTCCAACTATCACGGTTAATGAGATACAGCCTGGTGACAGTTTTACCCTTTGGGTACGGAGCCCTAAAAAAGGAGATAAATTCAAGACATTTTACTGAGTAAAAGTGTATGGGATTAGCAGCATTAGCAAATTACCTGATTGTATTGTTAATTATAAAGGTATTTATGTATATATTTATTGTACACAAAACACAAGATACAAAAAAATAATGAAAATGTAAATAATGTACAAAAGGAAAGCTTAACTCAATGCATGAGTTTTCTGCCAGCTAACCTGGTAATAATAATGATTAAAAGTGTTTATATCTTGATTGCTTTTCAGATAAAATAGCAGAACATCTCTAAAACGAACTTAAAATAATGAAGTGGCCTGCAAATAAAGCTTACTGGGATTTTATTTCCGTCTTATCTTTATTGCATGTGTGTTATAAATGTGTATTATTACATATTGATGTCTTTATCTGTTCTTTCCAGGTGACTTCTGTGCTGACGTTATCATGAAATGGAACGATGTCACCGATATCAGTGAGTGTCGCATTTAACCATTCTATGTAACGCTATTCGTATGTAAATGTTATACTGCAACTTCCAGAAACTAGCGGAGGAATTCAGAGTTATGTTCTAAAAGCGCTAGATTTCATTCAGTTTTTTTTAGCAGAGTGTTTATCGATGAATTTGTTTGAGCGAGATTTGAGAATCGGGAAGAGATTTGGCAGGCGGCCGTGACGTTACTACAAAGCGAGTACACGTCCCAACTATTACGTGCCCGTAGCGTATAATCCATACTCCATAGTACTCCATACGAGCGGGGTGGTGCAGAGGGGCGGGGGTCTGGGTACGCGGCGTCCATTGAGTGTGACTACAAGGGATGTTCAATTACACATTGTCCGTTCCGAACGTGCGCAGAGGGCGGAGAAGCTGATTTGATACACTTGTCTAGCGATGTCGGCGCGTTTTTGAACGTTGGCCACCGGCCACCGGTCTCGCATAGTTTGGCTTCGGTCTCAAGAAAAGCCCGTGTATTTTTACGCGACGCCATTCACACGGAAGTAACGCCGGGGGGCGAAGTCCCCGCCCGCTGATAGATTGCGTACAAACGCGACGCGACGCCGTCGATACGTACGTACGATGTACGTATAGGGAACATCTGAATTTATAGTGGACATTATCCGATATCGCCTTTAACGTCACACGTATATATGTACATAAGGACTGACGCCTCCCGCCTGAGAGGGCTGCGATATAATTCCATTTCACACAATCTTTCGAACAACTTTTACATGAGACGCTATTTTCATCTCGACCCGAATAATGGATTCGGAACTTCCTGTTTTGTGCTGGTTGTATAGTTTAAAGGCCCATTTACACGGTGCAAGTTTCTTGCCTGTTATATACAATTAAATTGAAGCAATAAATGAGTTGCATTGTCTAAACAGCACATAACATTCTTGACTGTTGAACAAGACTTGCTTCAAGTTTTGTTTCAAAACTTTCCTTGGTGTAAACAACACACACAATAATTTCTTAAGCAATTCTTGTATTCAATTGCATTCTCTCTTCCTTCGCAAAAATGAGTGCAATGAGTGACGGTATTTAATCATTGCTGTTCTTTTGAGGCAAGAAATATTGAGAAAAGGTCGTAAAAAAAGTTGGATAAAAATATGAATAATAATATATGGATCATAATAAATAAATCTCAATGAAATATATTGAATCGGCATAATCTAAAGACCCATTTACACGGTGCAAGTTTCTTGCCTGTTGTATACAATTAAATTGAAGCAATAAATGAGTTGCATGGTCTAAACAACAAATGGTCTAACAAATTATTGCGCGCAATTTATTGCATTCAATTATTGCTCTTGTATGTACAAGAAAATGGCATCGTGTAAATGGGCCTTAACTTGAACACTTATTATTGAGCCATTTTTTAAAAAAAACAGCCCTTTGTAAAACGTTCAACACTTGCATGAAAAATTTGTCAACGCAAATACGTGCAATACTTGAAGCAACACACCAATAAATTGTACACGCACATACAAGCATGTGTTTAGACAAGTCAAAACTTGAAAGCAATAATCGCCTAAACATAATTGCATTGGTGTAAACAAAAGACATTTGCAATTATTTCTTGTCAAGACTTGCATTCAATAATCGCATTCAATTTTTTTTACTATATCTGCGTGTAAACTGTTGCTTACAATTCTTGATGGTCAATTATTGCGTGCAACTTATTGCATTCAATTATTGCTCTTGTATATACAAAAAAATGGCATCGTGTAAATGGGCCTTAATGGTAAAATGAACAAAGGTAACTATTGTATCTCGATCCTAACTTAGCAATCCTTGTTGCGGGGTGGGTTGTTTTGACCACGGAATGCTTTGACATGATTTCTTGCTAATGTACGGCTATTGGAAAGTCAGTTCCTTATCATTAAATTTACATTAAGCACTTTAAAATCCGTAATGTTTGTTGCATTTAACAATTTTAGTATTCTATAAATTACAAAAAATCAATTGATCAATTTCTCTCAAACCAATGAATTGATCAATTTGATCATTAAGAAGATCACTCTGCTCAATTCAGAGAGTTTAACCATCGTTTTGGCAACTAAAATGAAATTTGAAAAGCCATTTCGCAGCTGATTACTTGACATCTACGATGATCAGTGTTTCAAAAACAGGGCGTAATAAAGTTAGTTATTGAAAAAAAAAGTTGTTTGCTTACAATATCGGGTAAGTTGTTTTCGTCGGATTAATTTTTAATTACCTACATAATAATTCAATTTATTAATTCTAAATAATATAATAATTCAATTTATTAATTCTAAATAATACATTCTCTGCAAATGCTCAAAATTACTTATTACATTACAAATTTAGTTTGCATTCATAGATCACAAATAATTATTTTCGATTGATGAAAAAAAAAGTAATTTATTAACAATTTGAATTAGGTTCGAAATTTCGTCAGTTTTATTGACTTCGGTATGAAAAGTATTCGTTACGAGATGCAGGTTTGGGCTGGGTCGACGTGCGATTACAATCAAACCAAAGTAAGCATAAATGAGATTTTCGATATAATTCTGTCATTTTTCCCAGCAATATTTTAAAATACGAAGTATTACGTGCATGATATTATAATTATTCTGTATCGCGTGGTTGTGAGTGGCTCGGTCACAAGCAGACACAAAGACACAGAGCTCCACGTCGAACCCATAACATGTTCGTACGGAATTTTAATGTCGCTCGGCAGATTCCGCCATTACTGGCGTTTGGTGCTGTTACCCATAAATTTTTTAGACAGGACCTTTTATTGCTTTATTGTTTTCGACCAATACAGGGATATCCATCGAATAATATAAGATATACATTTTGACAGCTCTCAGATTAACTTGTCTATGAATGTGAATCAACTTGTCAAAATTAGAATAACTGTTTTTTTTTTACTTTGGATTTGAAATTTTTGTTCATTGAAATCTTGTGCGGAAGTTAGAACGTTAAATTGTACGTTAAATGTGTAACGTTAAAATCATAAAATTGTTGCGACAAAAAACGAATGAATTCGTAAAGAGATGAGATACAGGGTTGCCAAGCGTACATGTAATATAACTTTGTATGGTTGTATCAAAATAATATACATAGTATGAAAACAATATTAATTTTCAGTAGGATCAATCAATTAATCTATATTTTGCAACACCGAAACCCTGAACTTTTAAAAGTAGTTTTGCAAAAACGTACTTTTCACAAAGATCATTAAGTAACAATTTTTATTTTTGAAGAATACAATAATCGGCCGAAGAATTAATATTCGCAACCCTAGATAAATGTATGATTGTGCAAGATTAAAATTCTTAATATCCACTTTGAGTGGTTATGCGTGTATTGACTGTGCCATTTTATTTAACCCAAAATTAGTACACGTTCATGAATCATGAGCTCCTTTCGGATAATATACATTATTCTTCACTGTTATATCTGTAAGGTACCTTCCTCCCAGCAGAAAGATCGATTGTTTCTCTAACCACATAGAATAATAATTTAAGATATGAAAACTGTCCGCTAACGCCACAAGTACCTATTTGTAATGAATTTCATGAACATTGCGCTCAACACATACAACATATCATTGTTGAAAAACTCACATATATGGACGTTAGGTAGTAGGGGACGCTTAAAAGTTTTTTAAAACAAACCATAAGGCTATTGTCAACGCGAAGTGTTGACAAACAACGCCAGAGTAAAAAAGAAATAACATTAATAAGCGTTTCGACCGGCGGCCATGTTATGTTGGCGGTGCGCGCGCGCCGAATTTCGGATTACATCACGGCGCAAAAAGGCGCGTGCGCGTGCATTGTAACAGGCGGGCGGGGGCGCGGGCGGCGGCGGCGGGGGGAGGGGCGACCTTGGCCTTGCGAGCGGCCAAGGTGAGCGTTAGCCGTGGCGATTACACATGCGCCCGCCGGTCTGCCGACACTTGCGACCACCGCGCATTTAAAAACCTATACCCCTTACCCCAGTCTACATTTATTAGTCTTAAGACTTGGCAGACTGTGTCCATCCGTATAGTTTCCGTCCTATGCGGTTGAAACGTCAAACGTTCTATTGAACAGCATTGGATGGTCAAAGTCTGAAATACCTCTCCGTTTGTTGATCCTCTCCACGACTTGGTCAAGGACGAAGAGTCCAATGGGCTAGTATCTAGTGAGCCGGCAGTTGCATGGATGTAAGGATGTAGGATGGCCGCAAAAAGTATTCGGATTACACCAACGGTTAAATTGTCACGGTAGGTAAAGAATTGAATTAATAATTGACTCACTCTTTCATTATATTCCTAGCGCATTACAATGAGTAGTAATTTATGGAGGTGCCTAAATTTACATTCACATTTTCGTACTATGGGTTGGTGGCGTTGATGTCGACCTGTAATTATCACGTAATTTTTACTTTTAACCGACACGTGACTTCTGCGATGCTTACATAATTGAGTTCCCGTCATTTATAGACGGTCCATAGCGTTGGCGGTGACCCATTGTCGTGTACAGGCGAAGAGAAAACCCAAACAGTAATTTTGACACCTTTCTAATACACGTATACGAGAACTGGTCTGTTATGAGTGGAGTAGTCCGTACGATTACATTACACACGAGACGCCGGATGAGCTTTGTGTGGTGTCGGGCCCGGTTTCCCGCTCTGTCGACGAAGCGATAGTTTGTGTTTGCCTTAGCGGCGAGATAACGTCTTCTTCCTTTTTCCACTCGCGTTTGATTTGTCCGAAGCCAGTCGGCGGGCCCGGCGAACGGAGCTCTTCTGCCCCAAGGTCGAGCGATCATAATATTTTCGAGAATGCTCTTCTTCAACTAAACGTCAATATAGATCAAACGCATCTTTCGGCGACCTCCACAAAGTGATAAACAGCTGGAATTATGTAACATAAAATGATAGATTTTTTTTTATTTCACGCTCTGCGTTTTAATAATATACGGTACGGCGATACGTTTAAAATTATTTATTACTAAACGTTTTAGAAATGAACGAGTAGTCTTTAATGGACGTATTATTCATCTACATTATTTAGGTCAAACTATTTAAATCTGGAGTTGTTGGTAACCTGGCTTAATAGTTTTTCCTACTGAAAATAGTCCATTCCAGCCAGTAAGACCCCATGTCTTACTGGCTTACCGCCGCACCACCTGGCTGTTCAGGCCTTCAGGTAAAGTTGTATGGAATTTTTCGATATCTCATCACTTCTTTCGCTGATGATATTGCTTAACTTGCTATAATGTATCATTTTATGCGTTTAAGAAGGCTATGGTAAGGTTTCGCCAATTCCTAAACAAATGTTTACTGTAGTGTGCCGCAGAACAGTTTGTTATCACATCGTTTTGTTTTGTAGCGAAGGAAAATACGGGCGGCATGCGAGGCGGATCGATTTCGCATCGCTTAAATCAATTTCAATGCGAAAATAACATTATTGCCATCGGTGAAAATATAAATTTGCGTTATCGAAAGAAAACATTTGACCGATCGAACGATACGTTACTCTTGAACATATTAATATTGTTATCTTAATGTAGTACGTGACATTTTTTACTTACCTTCTCTACCAGTCTCACTTATTTTTCTCTATAGTTTTTATAAGAGATGACGGCAAACAGGCAGGAGCATGACATTACTTGATGACCCTTTACAACGTATGGAGCCTAGGCTTTTTAAAACGAACTGCCTGTTACAAGCAACAGCATAATGTAGCAATCCTCGAATCTGCTGCGTGGCTGCCAGGACTGTGGTAGCGACACGCAGAAGTTGCGACTACAGTTCACGGTGTACATTTTTAATCTTTTTTTCATCTGAGCCAAGGGACGTGGAAGTACTGAGAATGAGTTATTTTCATATCACATGGAAGATTGGTATTGCTCCACGATGTGATGTGTTGCAAAGGTAATTATGGGCATCCTTTCAAATATGGCCGCAAGGGTATTCACGCATGCAGTCGCGCGAGACGCATCCTGCCCGCAGCCGCAGGCTGACTCAACGGCTTCGAACAAGTCCCTACACGTTCGTTACGCAAGATGAGTCAGCTGACAATGTTGCCTGTTAGAACAGGATCAAGCTGACCATGTTGCAAGTTACTCGCTCATGCCATCCCTGTAGCATTCAACACGCGCGTCATGTCGATAGTGAAAAACATATTGTATTGTAAGCATCCGGGACTATAAGTTTACAAAAGCTGAATGTTGAAAAGTAACTCTTATGAATGTATCTCTAATAGTTCAAAGCGTACGGATATTTTTTTAAAGCGTGATGATTTATCATCTTTGTATACAGAAAGGAAGGCTTAGAGAGGTTGTCAATTAATTTATTAACGGCAAATATGTAGTGTAATTAGAAAGTTTTAAAAACCTTTAGAAAAGCCACCCTGTAGAGGGGGGAAGTATAATACTTTTGCGATTCGTCTGGTGAGTGAGATGGCCGGAGCCAAATTTTCAAAAAGTTGTCAACGCACCTGGAACCCTCGGCTGTAGCAGAAGTCCATGTGCGGCGGTATTCACTTAACATCAGGTGAACCGTCTGCTCGTTTGGCAACTTTTCACATAAAAAGGGGAGGCCTTCCAACGCTCCGTCTTCCGGTTCGTGGTGGCCACTTGAGAACTTTTACTCCCCATCGGTCATCAGTTCTTCGAGCGATGTGGCCTGCCCACTGCCACTTCAACTTGCAATTCTTTTCTTCGGCGAATTTCCTCGTTTCAGATTTTGTTGCGCAAAGATACTCCGAGCATAGCTCTCTGCATAGCTCGTTGTGTGTAGTAGCTCGGTTTATTTTAATTGTAGATAATTAAATAGTGCGTCTGTTTCAAATTAAACGGCCCGCCAACTCGTATGACATGTTTTCGTGTCGTATTCTACAATGTGCTGCTCATCGGGAGCCGTGTCCTCACATATGTGATGCTGTACGTGGAGCTAATATCAAGCGGAGAGCATGTGCGGCCATCGTGCCCGAGTGCGAGCGACCCACGCGTCCGCGCCCAGCCGCAGCAGGCGCACGTTGCGTTTGCGTAGCGGTGACCATGCGTTCAGATATTCCGGACGGACATAAACATATATGTATAAATATTACCGCCATGATAGTTAAGCGCGTTAACTCAATATTAAAAGCGATCGACCGGGCCCTTAGCTATATGGCACCAATGAAATTGTTAATTGCAATTTTATGTCACGTGCACGACAGTGAAGAAAATTCACGTGAGAAAACTTGCATATTTTCGAAATAATCCTAATGAAAAAAACATTTGGTAGATATGTCAAGTCTGCCAACTCGCAATGGTGTCCCGTGGTGGACTATGCTCTAATACCATCAGTACAGAGGCCCTTGCTGAGCAGTAGGTTATATTTATGTGGAAATTATAAGGTTTTTATATTTTGATTATCAGATATATGCGACTAGTAAATCGTTTTAAAGTCAATGAATTTAGAAGCACTAATTTAGCAAAATACGTTAAATTGTTCCGGGAAAATGAAGCAAAGAAAAAAACTTAATTGTATCATAATCAATTAAGGGTGATGGGTTATATACATTAGAAAATTGGATAGACTTCGCTCAACATATTCTAAATCATACATTTAAAGCAATTTCAGGTGTAATATCGTGTTGATAGTTTTATTTTTTTGGAAAAAAATCCATGGGATTATTTATGAAAACAAGTACTTTTTACAAACTGGTCATTAAGTGTGTTTTGTACACGATATTAAAAAGGATTTTCCTGCTTCTGAGTAGAAAATATGTATACGAGTTGTTCATTAAACAGTCCATAGTAAAGTCTTTGCAATGGACGAGACACACGAAATCCTTATCATACTACTCTTTCTTAGAAAGCAGAACAAAATAAACCGAAAACATTAGAATAAAACTGTTAATTATTGTCTTATTTAATGTAAACAATTTGCAATTTGGATAAAAAATTCATGAGCTTCATGTAAACCGTTAACCTTGTTTCAGAGAAATTTATAAATATCAATAGGTCATCTTTAAAAGCTGAAGGAAGATTCATACGGAAAAGATAATTGACGCAGTACCGTATTTCCGCTCATTACCGAGAAGACGTGCGCGATTTATCGACCCAATCGTATTTTTAAGAGAGTCGTGATGTATATCGTATAAGGCCATTCGGTCGCTGAAAAGTGACGTCCTTAGAGTTTTTGTTCGGCCGGTGGGAATAAATCGGCGGTTAATCTCGATGAATAAACCGGACAATCCGACGGTCGCCGATAATTTATGGTCGCCGTATATTTCGTGACTCGCCCGCGTCAACGGCGCATTGAATCTTGATCCGCCGCTACACAAATTCACCGTTTGCCGCCGTCGAACGCGAACCGGTCGCGATATCAACTCTATCACCAGGTGATACGAACTGGACCTCTTAAAGTAACTACAACCACGATCGACAATGAGATAGCATCGCGGCGAGAACGACGGACGATGCGACGGACTGAGTCGGGGCTTTTCAATTATTCAACGGAACACTGTTGTTTGTGTGCTATTAGAAACGTTTCGTTCGCCTTAAAACGACCATTCGTACCCCCAATGTGAGCCCGATCTTACCACACCTTAAATTATTCGTTACGACCGTGACGATGTTCACTAAACGGGTCACATAATGTTGTATGTTAATTCGATTAAACCATTTTCCCTGTTTGATGTGATGACGCTTTAAGGGAACATTCGGTATACAGTGTGTGATATGTGCAATGTAAGAGTTAATTTGTCATATCCTCCGAGATTATAATTAATTAACTTTATAATTAACTTTACATTACGATATAGTAATATCACAAAACAATAATTCGTATTAATGTTGAAAAGTATTATATTGACATTTAAATTGGATTTGTTAGTGCACCGCTATTTAAGTATTTTATAATAATTCTTTTTCGTCTGATTGAGATTATTTATTAATTAGAAAAATCTAAATGTATGGATATACATATATCTATCATTGAAGATATACACTATCTGATATTTGAACTACGATCTTATTTATATTAATAGCAATTACACAGTTCGTGGTCCACAATACAAAATCGACATGATTTGGAGTCTTGCGATGTACGTGAGTCAGTCAAATTTTGTTCAGAAATAGTGTTGGTAACTAGGCTTTGTCAAATGTATAATCTTAAATATTCTTACGGATATTTAAACTCTTACGGATTGTTTAAATTAAGGTTTAAATAGAAGTACGATTCCATTAAAATTCTGAATCTCTATAGAAGTATTGAAGTACTTAAATTTAAGCAATCCGTAAGAATCGATAAGACCAATATAGGTGTTGTTAGATGGAGTCAGTAAGCCGCTTATACTTTTGGTCCACCTAAGATTTAATTCTAAATTTTTTTGGTCGTACAACAGATTTTTGTCGTGCTTCTAAGAGAATTCATGAAAATATTTTTGTCGTGCACAAATGACTTGCGTAGACTCTGTTTATATAATCACATCACTTGAAACATCTTTCGTTCAAACAAACGGCCCGCTTAGCAACACGTCAACTGGTTAAGTTAAAACCGCGTCCCACCCCCACTACCACCCCCCGCCCTGCAAATAATCTCCTAACGATTTTCTACGTTATTTTTACATTTCTCAACGCTCCGAGAGTCTAACTGCCTCGTTTCATCCTTTCTAAAACGATTCAATAATAAATCGTGTTAAACAGAAAAGGACGGATGGAGATATGCTATTTTAGCCATTCTATTGTCTTATCTCAGCACACGACAGTGTGACATATTGACAACATTGCGTTTTGCATTAGTTACATATCGCTCGCGGGGTTGAAAAGTCAGTGATCATAATATGTTTATGTTCTTCAATTTCGCAATCTCGCTTCACGTAATGCTTCAAAACGCCCGTTGCATTTATACATACGTATGGGCAGTTAAGATAGCGCATAAAATGAATCGAGTGAAACTCTACTACGATTCGTCGAGTGATTTCTATACGTAGAACGTTTCTCCGAGTCTTTCGGTCTTCGGAATAGTGAATGATGTTGGTTAGAGCGTGTCCGCGATGCCACGCGGTCCCTAGGTGGGTAGAAAAATATCTGTTGAACCTTCGAGGAGCAACGACCGCCGGCGACCTAGTTCGGGCCAGGGCCTAACCGCGGCGCGCTGCACTCTCGCTGCCGTTTCGTATCGCCCGACGTGATTGCGCCCGTTTTCGCGAATCGAGTAATTTCAATTCGAAACTCTCTTTCACATAATCGCGGCAGATAAGAGAGTGGTTCACCATGCTAACTGATTACCGTCTTCTGACCATATACAGCACGTGTAGGGTTACAGATGCTTTTCCATAACTAAAGAGAGAGCCCTGGTAACTGGCATCTATATGATTGCAAACTATTTGTCTACGGTGATCTTCGCTTCTGACGTACAAATGGTCTCGTCCGGGGAAATCCTCACCTGCTTGAAGTTACAAAGTTATAGAATGTTCACGTTGTAATTTTTGTTTTAATTATTTTTTGTATTATAAATTTTTGATTGCTCACTAATACAGGTTCATACATGTGGCCTGGTCTCTCTTTATCTTCAGTTTTTATATAATAAATTAATATTTAATTAGGTTTACAACTGTTTTCAACTGACAATGTTTTGTTGTAATGTTTCTAATGGGTCTGTATATCTTAAGATACAAATACTAACTCTATGGAGTCTGTGCCCCTACTTTCCAAAATGCAGTAATTTTGTCAGAAAGTAGTCTACGTTCTGTTATATAGTGGGTATAATATATCTTTCTTGTCTGAGTTGCAGATAACGAAATGCACAATGCAGTAATATAGATAATCATAGTAAAATTCAAGTTTAGGTGCCACTTACATCGTCGAATTAGTCATTAAACAACAACAAACCAGCACCAGTGCATCAATGTTAATTAGCAAACAATAATAGGCACGTAACGATGTACGGCCGCGTTACAAACAAACACATTAATGCAAATTATTCTCGGATAAACTTACAAATTGTTTGGAATTGCGTGTCAACGAATGGCTTAATTATTTGGTTACTGATGACGGCGAGACGTTACTCTAATTTCCTACGGTCGAGCGAACGGCGACGTGCTGGTACTTTACCTTATTTGCCTTTTTGAATATATTCCCGATCCTAAAACTTTTCAGAATAAAGTTGCAGTAAATCATCATAATAATAAGGCACGTATACATAATGATATAATTATAATCATTACGTATTAATCTTATTATATAATATTATGTTTCTACGGAGAAACGTAAACCGCTTAATGCGAAAATTCCAACAAATTGTTCCTTCAGCGTTTTATGAAGCCCGCGCCATTTAAATGAAGCAGGCAGGAACGTTGTTTAAAAATTCCCTATCCCCTGAGCGTCTCATGCATAAATGCAACCGAAACGATAGTTTCCAACGTCTGTGTGGAATAAATATTACATGTGGCAAGGCTGCTATCTAACTGCCTCCATCGTAGAGCTCTTAGTCAGTTGGCTATTCAGCGGAGTAGGGACTGATAAGAGTGTTCAGTTTCGCTCATTACATCGCTTGGAACATCATCGTTTATAGAACAAATATACAATATTATAGACAATTGGCCGTTTGGCACGGGATTACCGGCGGCTCTTAACACATTTTGCACGACGCACGCAAAGCAAACAGGCGGCGATTTCTATTGGGAATCCTACTCCGTCGCAATACTGCACGTAATGGGGATAGATGGTGGGCGATTTGCACAACACGTTTTGTGTGCATACGTATTTGTTTGTGCGCCGGTGGGGTTGTGGAAGGCGCCGCGCGGGCTGGGCTCGGCGGCCTGCAAGTTCAAGACCATCCTCACCCCCCCCCCCCTCCGCCCGCCCCGCGTGCCCGCTACCCCCCCTCCCGCCCCGCGTGGGGTGCTTAGCCTCCGCTGCATCGCTAATATTTTCATACATCGCCGTGCGTTTTCAGGTCGCGAGCTCCCCGCGTCACCGACATTTGCCAAGCAATAGCTGTTACGTGATACGGATACGGAACATTCCCCATCCGTCACTACGATCGGCGATATGCATATATCTTCAATTGCCACCTATTCAAATGAACCCTTTCTACTTTATACAACGCTTACGAGCGTTTTATATTAAAAAAAAACTTGTTTAAACTTACATACGCACGTAAGAAATTATACTACTTTAGTTTTGTTTCGTTTAGTTTTGTAACAAAAGAAAAATAAATAAAAATTTCATCACGTGTGCCAGAACTCTTTGTTTGTGTAAAGAAGGAATTAAACGGTTAAATTAAATAACTTGGAATTATAGTAACTATCAAAATAAAGTTGGTGTCGCTTTTAACTGTTGAGCATCGTAATTTTCACTCACTCCCACATTCACTCCCATAATTTTCCCAAACGAGCCAAAAGAAGTACAACTTCAAAAGATTTGTTACCAACTCCACATCGTTTCCCACGTTTATGTAAAGTAATCGTAATCGTAACACGTAAGGACTAGGAGTCGGTGATGCAATATCCGAGAATCTGAATTAATTCGATGAAACGGAGTGAATGAGAGAGGTCGTGACCCTCACGAAGAGGATTACGGGAGGATATTGTTATTGTGTAGCTGTGTGGCAAGTTGTAACGGTGTTGTTTTGCAGGCGCGCACGGCGAGGCGGCTGCGCGGCCGCGGGGCGCCCCGGAACCAGACCAGCTCTACGACCACCACTCCTCGGAGGAGGAGCTCGAGGTGACCTCATCACGCCCCTTATCGCCCACAGTCCACTGTCTGTTAATCGTCCGTGCATGCGACAGTAACACGCCCGCCGTTGACACGTTAATGTACATTTCCACGGAAAATATTTCCAACTTTTATGATTTTCATGGCATCCACTCGTGCATCTACAGTTAATGTGCTTCTTTTTGTGGGATTAAGAATTAATAACGTTGTTGTAAAAGTTTAGGCGATAAAAGGCTGTTGTTCAACGATCAGCCTGTATAATATATGCTGTTTTGATAAACTTTAAAAAAAAACATATATTTTGTGCGTTTTCATATTTGTATAATATCTTTAGAACTTGTCATCTTTTCTATATTACTTACTGTGTAGCTACTCGTACAATTACTTATGGCAACTATACAACTATAAATTTTACATTTTAATATTATCGAAACGTGTAGTGTAATTATACTAAACGTTACGATAGTATTATAATTATGCGAGTAATTAAGAATATTAAGCTCTCTTAATTTATGTTAATTTTTTTTAAATAGATTTCTTATCTTACTCACTACACATAACTTGTTTTGGCATACAAAGGAGGCAAAGGTCGTTATTTAAGGCAGCATGGCATTTACACTGAATATTGTTTTAGCTATCAGATGGCGTCCCGCATAGTTTTCGCCAATCTCATCCGAATCTCTACAGTGATACTTTGTAGTCTACAGAATCTAGAACGTAAATTTTCTGTCGAAATATCTTATAAACATTAATTCAATTACCCTATTTTAAAACTTTACGACTTCGACGACTCGAGCTTAGTTTCAATGCTGAAGGGAATTTTTATGAACCTTTTTGTTTACTTTGTGCGCTGTTAATATTATATGTTATAGACACGAACAAGTTCAAAAAACTTTATCGCAATATTAATTAGCTACGATTGAGATCAGTGCGCGATACATTTTGTTTAGCGTGACCGTAGTCTACAGAAAAAAAAATTACACAGACGATGACAGCAGGGGTGCTTAAAATGTCAATTAACGGTCCGTTATGGGTGCGTGTTTCTGGACGAAAACATTCGCCTAATTATATTGCGTTAGGAGGTGAAATACGGCGGAGCGGGTCAACGACCTTGGGGGACTGCCGCGAAAATTACAGATCCGAGAGCAGTTGATGAAAGAGATGTAGCTCGGAGATTAGTCGAATATTACGGACGAGACAACGGTCCTTTTTGAGCTACGTAATATGACAGGTTTTACCGCACTTATGAGGCGTACGAGTTTAGAAGGTTGTCGATCTGGCTGTATGGAGCCGGCACTGTTTGACGTTTGACCAAAAACTGCAAAGTAATTCGTATTAAGTAAGTCGTATTTGCAGCACTCGACCAATTATCGTGGTGGCCGAAGTAGTTAAAATGGAAATAGTCGCGTACTCAACGCGGTTAGATAGATCGGGAGCACGGCGTGCTATCAAACCATTGTCGCCGTAGAGCTATCTGCGACCGACGAAAAATCGACCCTAACGCAACGACTTAAGGGTGGTTGTCGGGCGCCGCTCGCCACGGGGTGGATGTGCTTTCGACGACATTTTTTCCAACTATAATTAGCCCGAGTAAATTTGGATCCGAGTAATTAAATTTTACGAGTTGATGGCGTATATTTTTTTTGTATGAAATTCAAAATGTTTAAATTTGTTCAAGAGGGATTTTGGAGTAATATTTTCTTTTTATTACCCAGAACGGATAGTAATGTCTTCTTTATTATGTACACATTGATAAAACCTTTTAAGGGATTCTTCTTGTAGGAAATCATGGTCTGCACTAGCGAGATTTTGTTAATTTTTTACCATTTCGTTCTATACTCTCATTCAGAAAAAAAAATTGTAAAATCAATGGTCGGTTCTCCTGGACTATACTAAATTTCTAAACCGCTATCAAGTTATTTGATCAAAATGAGCCGAATTTTAATGGAAATAATAAAGGAATAGCATCTAAGCTGGGTAATGCTGTGTAAGTAGTTTTCAGATTTAATGTCATGACGAAAGGCTAAATAACCAATCTTAATTGACAGATAAGTGACGCTCAATAACTGTGTGTGAACACGGTCGCCAAGAAAAATAAAATTCGCTTTGTATGAAATTAGCCAGAGATCAGAGGGTCATTAAATTCATCATGTCACCTTACAAATGTAGACCATCTTTCTATACGTCATGATAAGCACCAGTCATGTGTAAAAACTATCAAAAAGTTTGTTTGGGTTATGAAATTATTACATTCATGTAAGTAGTACATCCCTAACCTATTTAAGAAAAAAGTCTTCATGTATTTTCCTATCGTGGCTGCGATAGCAAATGCTATTAATTTTATCAGATTTTTAAGGCGACGATAGCGAATTTGTTTTATAATCTAATTACACTAATTTCATTTAGGTTTAAATTATAATGAACTTGAATAATATACATATGTTACGTTATTTTTAAAAAAACATTGCCCTTTAGGATAACATTATCCTGTGTTGTAAGGATGTTTTACAAATATAAATTTCACGTGGACAAACACCCAGATGCGAAACAACTATCTGTGGGTCACACGAATAGTTGTCCCGTGTGGGGATCGAACCCACGACCCCCGACGCCGAAGCCAATACCTTGGCAACTGCGCCACGGAGTCATCAATATGTTTCTGTTATAACTAGAGCCAAAAATTAAATAAATTCTAGTTTCAAATATATATAGCTATATACGTTTATTTCGCTAGCTTAGTATATGGCTGAGCGTGTAAGTAATAAGTGGCAATTCACTTGTTGTCTTCTCGGCTATGGTTCCCCTTCCCCGGGAGCAACTACGTTTAAATCGTTTTGTGAGAACGAAACAAGGCTCTCGGATTTTCCTTTTTTAACGTCTGCTCCTTACGTAACATTTGTTTATTCTGTGCCCGGCTGCAAATTAGAAATTCCTTTGTCCTTGTCATTTTTTTAATTGTAAGGAGAGACGGACAATAGCCCGATGGATTGTCGCCATCTCGTTAAGCACTTCAACTTCGTCTGCGTTATTATCTTCAGAACGAATATTTCTTTTCCCCATTGTCTTTATTGGAATAAACAGACGTAGTAGATCGGTTAGAACACAAATATGACACGACAAAGACCATATTCTTGCAAAGATCTTGTGCAAATAAGACAAATTTTTCGGTAATTTACGTGTAGCACAAGAAATATCTCTAAGGCGCTTTCCGAGTTGTGCCAGTATCTCAATAATCGACCGGAGTAGTTCTTGTGTTACACACTTGCCGTCTGGCATTCTTGGGGCGCCGAAGCCACCCGCTGGCCAGCGGAGTAATGCCCCGGCGGCGCTTTGTCCGCCGCCGGGGCGTGAAATTCGCCGCCCTCTCTCCCACACCCAGCTCTGTAAATTAATAAAGTTTCCTACACCGCCTTAAGCCGGCAGCCCCACTGCGGTCGCAATATATGGGCCCAGAGCCCCCGTCGCTTAGAACTGACCGCCCGTTCCTCGATCGTCCCTGGAAATGTTGGTTCGACACCTTTGTTCATCGCAGACTATATTGCGATTACTCAAAACAATTCCAACAATAGTAGTAATACCGGCATTACTACTATTACAGAAATTGTTTTCAGAATTCGAATCGAGTCCCATCCCATTTTAGAATTGGCCGCTTCTAGCGAGACGTTCATGCTCGTGACCAAAGCTAATAGGGTACGTCAGGGTCTGCTGCCAAATCATAAGCGGCTTCTATGCCATTTATAGCGAATCGTTTGAATTTCTAAACAATTCGTATTCTGATCTGTTACTTAATATTTATGTATACTATTAGAGTTTTGTAAAGTGACGTCTGCGCTCGGCCCCGAACCGGTGAACACACTGTACATTACCATAGAAGCTTCTAGCGCATGGTAATTGGTGCATAATATTGCAGGCTCCACGACGCTTATCCTTATCTGACTTCCCTTTGTGTTCGCATACGTTTAGTGGGTAGCTCGTGCATTGTTACTTGTCAGGAGCTACTTTTGTTATAACAGGTAATTCTGCAAAGGTGGTACGAGTTGAGCCATAAGTGCTTTTAGTTTTCAACTTTCATTCTTAATTTTGCAATCGATCTGGCGGTTCCGCCCCTGTTAAGTGATAACTGCCGCCCATGGACATTTGCAACACCCGTAGGGTTCCTTTAAATAAAGTGGGCCTGTGCTACCTCACTCACACGAAACGGAGAAGTTGTAAGACTTGTACTTTACGCCGGTCTTCTGTGAGGTCGTTGTACTTACCCATTGGTATAACAGTGAACACTGTTGCATGGTCTTACTTAATCTGTGGTACTAACACCGACAAAGCCCTTAATGTACTTATTATCGCTGCTCGATATATGCTTTGATTTGCTGTACGAGAGGCATCTGAATATTCAAGTGCATGCCTTACTATGGTAATAAGCCCTGTTACTCTCAATCGAGTGCCGTATCCTTTCGGGGCAGCCCTGCCACAAGCGGGTCGCAGGTGGAGTTAAAGACGTCCACGTTTTTACCCGTCGGTCTTGCTTCCATAATAAATGAGCGGTCGGCCGCAGGGTTAGGCGCTTTCGCCGGCTGCTTTTTTCCTCGCAGCCGAGAGGGGTGGGCGCTGGGGGGCGGGGGGAGGGGGTGGGGGCGTCCATTAATTCGAGCGTGTAATGATGCGACGCTTTGACGGAAGGGAATTGCGAGTTGCGCAATTACAAGCTGAAATATTTAGCGGAGACGCTGTCGGCGGCTATCGGGCCTTCGCACCGGCGCATCGATTCATTCACGTACATAACCAGGGTTGGTGAGCGATTATCGCAATCGCATTCTTGTTCAGTTCTCTTGTTAGCGCTACGGAATGAGTGCATGCGGACGGATATTCGTTTTAACCCTTTACTTCTTGGACTTTGATTTGTTTGTTCGACTTAACGACTCCCTAATACATTGTATACGGAAGGCATATAGTATGTCATACTTATTTTCAATGTTGTTTTTTTTTATGTGAGAAAGTGTAACACTTCTAGTTGAAGCCGGTCTTCTGTGAGGTCGTGGTACTAACCCGGACGGACCTGCCCATTCGTGCAACAGCTAACACTGTGACATGGTCCTACCACCGTTAAAAACGTGATAAATTCTAAGCATTTCGTATCTTAAGATTATTCAAATGGCGAATCCTACGAAAATCTCATATACCAAAAACGGCTCTTCGGTGATTCGCTGCCTTATCAAGTGTCCGTTGTGCTACAATCACTGAGCTCACCGCCCTGGTGAGTGCGTTGGTAGCCCTGGGCGTGCGCGGGCGTTTTTGCGCGCGCGCCCGTTACACCGGCCGGACGTGGCCGCGACCGTGGCGTTTTTGCTCGCCAGCATATCTGCGCCGAGCAAAAACGCCGCCGCGACACATCGTCGCCAATTCTCGCTCAGCACGTCCACCGCCATATCTTCGCAGGTTTCACGCGGTTCGGCAGCGACGCCCGCTGCGCAGTATGCACTCAACTTTTTTATCACATATGCCTCATAAATGTGCAGGTTATATAGCTGTCGGACAAACATTCGGTAAATACCGAAGCAAAAATCCGGGATGTTTCGACTTAATAATGGTAGTTCGGCGCAGTTTTCAATTGTCAAAGTCAAATAGAAGTCTATCTTTATTCAATATAGAAGCATTACACTTACTTATTGATTGTCAAAAAACTCTACCCGGTTCGGTGCGTACTTGAGACACTAGTGTAATAAGTGATACGGCCATTTTAATACCACAGTCAAAACAAAAAAATCCGAAAACACAAACTCCGATGTATTCCCAAAAACACGAAGAAAGGTTTTAATTTTAGCTTTATGATTTTTTAAGGATGTCAATTTTCGGAATCAATGGTAAAGAAAGGTTTTATATTATTTCGATATGCTGAAGAATTAGAGTAATCTCATTACGAAACGGTGGTAGATTAAAAAAAACCATTGATAGATGAAATATATGTTTCTTATGTCGATGAATAAATGATTTTGATTAATTTCACTATTTTAACCAAAAATGCTATAAACATTCTTCTACAACACAGCGAATAAAAGTATAAGTAAATAGCTGTGTCTTCTTGATTAATGTTGTGATGAAGATACGTTACTAAATTTTGTCATTGTACAAATAAAATTACAGTAAGCTTATTACATATAGGATTTGCCATTCAGTTGTTACCCACAATTGGGGTTTACGTGTATTGCCTGATAATTCCAATATCATAGAAATGGTTTCTAAACATTATTCGAATATTCAGCCGTCGTAGATATCGGTTACACTTATGAATGGTTAAAGAACTTTCGTGCGATGTACGTTGATCCCACATTAACAACACTTAGGCATGTGTAAATGTTGATTACCTCGGTGGTCGGTCCGCCTCCGCACCGCGGCGGGGCGCGGCCGGAGTGCGAGCGTGTGGGGCCGTGCGCAGGTGATCAACGGCGGGCCGGCGGGCGCGGGCCGCGCGGAGGGGCGGCGGCGCGGCGCCTCCTCCCCCGCCCGCGCGGCGCCCGAGAAGCGCCGCTGGGCCGCGCAGCCCTACCTCGACGGCGACGAGCTGCCCGCCAGGGCGCCCTCCGACGACGACGACGACACCAAGGTACCCACTCCGTCGGCCGTAACTGTCTGTCCATGTGTCGCCTTCAATTGCATTCATTTCAAGTTTGTCCCGAACCGAAGCTTTGGATTTTGTTTCACTTAACTTGGAAGGTCTTAAGGCCACAGCATCTGACGGGATTGCATCCGGTTAGTCTGCAGCGATATACCCTTATTTCTATATTCTAACCACTTTTCAGTGATGAGAGATGATCTATTTAGTAGAAAACTGCTGAGGCATAGTTATACATATCATTAAAGAAGTGAGGTAAGGTAAGCACAGTGGATAGAGCCAAACATTGCTAAAAATATATTAAAAAGAAAATAGATTTGACCACATAGCTTAGCGGCTAGAGAGGACGATCATTTAGAACTGCCTCTTTCTTACTCTCACGGGACAAGCAGCTGTCAAACAGAAACTTCTCCACTGGTCACCGTTTACTTGGACTTCTAAAATCTCCGCCAAAGGTCTCACTGAAACTCGGTTTCAATACAGAAAATTGCGTACGCCTGTTCCAGGTGGAGACGCCGGTCCGCTTCCGCACGTCGCCGCCGCTCGAGGCGCTGAAGCCTCGGCGCGCGGGCGGGGCGGCGGCGGCGGCGGGGGCGGCAGCGGCAGCGGGCGCGGGCGCGGGGGCGGGGGCGGGCACTCTGGCGGCGGCGGGCGGCGGCGACGGCTGCGCCTCGCCGCGGCGCCGGCGCGTCGCCCTGCCGCCGCCGCGACGCCACCGCCCCGCCCTCGACTTCGACAAGATGCAACAGGTAACGTCCGCCCGCTCCCATGGCAAGTGTGGGCTTCTTCTTCCTTGCGATTCATGGACAGGCCGCCTTCAGAGCAACAGACCATCTTGCACGATAGCCCAAGATAATGTGCCACTCCAGATCACGTCCCGGCGACCGAATAATGATTAATGTGACCGACGAAGCTAAGGGCACTTTCTACCCATTCGTGCTCCAGCAGAAGCTGCTGCACGATTGGGTAGGTGCCTCCGAGCAAGTAACACCGGCGTAAAGTGCAAGTGTTAAACTTACGCGATTAGTCTCCCGAGTGAGGTAGCCGGGGCCCACTTTTTTAATGTTATCAACGGGTACAAGTCATCGGCTGTTGAAGATATCCATGGGCGACGGTATTCACAGGTGGACCGACTAGTCGCTTGACAACTTTTCACACAATTTTATAAACAAACTTTTTGCAGCCTAAAAAGTTAGCGAGTCCTGTGATAGAGATTCACACGAAACTAACGAAGAGACCGAGATAATACCGCATCTGTTCTAATTTTGCGCTATGTGTCGCGTTTTGTCATCTAGCTATCCTGAAGTTAGTTTAAATTTAGAGAGGGCGATTTATAAAATAATGGTTAGCCCAATTTTTAAAAAGTTGTCAAACGCATCTGTAACCCTCGGCGGTGGCAGGTGTCCATGGGCTCCGGTATTCACTTGACATCAGGTGAACCGTCTGCTCGTTTGGCAACTTTTCACATAAAAAAAATGGTATAGTGGACCAACTACCGAGCGGTTCGCGATACACCTGACGGGAAGTTGTCATAATCGCCCATGCGCGTCCATAACAACAGTGGGGTGGCAGATAGGAGTTGGTCGAGTCACCTTGAAAGGGCCAGCCTCTGATAACTCCGTTACGGAACGAAATATGAAAGTGAAAATTCTTGATTTTCAAGAGCGGGTTCCGTGTGGCCGAAACGTTACGTCCATGGTAAACTGGCAACAACAGAAACCGCCGCCTAGCTCTACCACAACATATGACTTGAATTCGGTACAGCTCGCATCGTTTCCATTTGTAATGTAGTAAGAGCTCTTTAACTTTGCAACTGTTTAGCAGTTTATAATTTTGGACAATGTTGCATCTATAATTTAATTATAGAGACTTGCCTTGTTGTCGATTGCTCATCTTCGAAATATTTGTAAATAATCCCAGATATTAAAAATTAAAAAAAAATAACAAAAATTCCCCAAAAGATAAGCGACTGCAATTCTGTATGAGGCATGTAGTAAATAGCCGTTTATCAATTTTATTTGTGTTTTACACTAAATTTAAACGTGAGCGCCCAATGAGCTACCGTGGTTCTTTAATGTGTGTTTAATAACTTATACAGAAACCTTTAAAGTAAAATCGATTGACACATGGAATAGATTAAAAAGTCATTAGTTTGTAACATATAAAACAATATTTTTTCTTGTTAAGTTTTTTTAATTAGCATCTGTTTAAAATCATTGTGCCGTCTTAATTTATATCTTTGAGGAAAGCTACCTCTGAAGCGAAACTTAACCTGTCTGGTAAACGAGACTGGAAAAAAGCGAGGAATGCAACGCGCAACTGGTGTATGGGACGGGTATAGTTTGATCATTAATAAGGCTAGGAATTCCACTGAGCAGAGGCCACAACGACGCTGCCCCGTTGCAGATTTACATACCTTATTCACATTAAGGTATATAACTTAAGTTATTAACTCTAAGGTTATACACCTTAATGTAAATAAGGTATGTAAATCTGCAACGTATTGAATTCGACGTGGGTCACCCATCAACATACGTTCAGTACTCTTCTAAATCTCATTTCATTTTCAATATGAGCCGGAATTGCAAAACCTGAAAGCAGAGAATCCCTGACAGCCTAGTCCAGAGGGGCTTTGACACTTTTTGAAAGCTTTCTAAAAGTGAGGTGTTTCCCAATGAGACATTAATTAAGAGAGCAGCTGTAAATATCCGCATGCTGTATCTTAATTTTTATTGTTTATTATGTCTTATGTTCCCGTTTGTCTCCGATAAAGTAAATAAATAAGTCGTAATTCGGTGGTAGGGCCACGCAAGTGTTCGCTGTTGCACGAATAGGCAGGTCCGTCCGTGTTAGTACCAGGACCTCGCAGAAGACCGGTGTAAAGTAGAAGTGTTGCATTTCTGCGTTTCGTCTGGTGAGTGAGGTAGCCGGGGCCCACTTTATTTAGATGTGGCAACGAATCTGCAACCCTACGGGTGTTGAAAATGTCCATGAGCAGGCGGTTATCACTTAACATCAGGTGAACCGCCAGCTCGTTTGCCACTTACTCACATAAAGAAAATATGATTTTTCGACAATTTATCTATTAAAGAAGTTTCGTTTTTGTGGCCATGACTTGTAGTTTTCAGGAAACTTTGGTAATAAACCCATAGATAGATTCAGCTTACAATATATTTACAATTTAGAATATTCCGAAGCTTTGAATTAAAACTGATAATGTTTGACGTTTGTCGTAAGAATAATGACAGGTTTATAGTTTACATGATGAGAGAAATTATTCGTTTCATTAAAACATTCTCTGTCGTCCATATGATCAAACAGGCTTTTTCTATTGTACAGTGCATAGCCGAAAATGAATGGATGATTCTTAACTGCAGATAAAACTAACCCAATATGAAATAAATTATTATCGTCACCTTACAATGAAATCCGCTCTTTTCGTAATTAAAAAATGCTAATCTTGGATAAAAAAAAATAGAAAATATTTTTTTTTGTGTTGATCCTGATTGATTAATCACTGTAAAAATAATTGGAGATAATGAATGAAAAGATATAAGTCCCTCACAATATTTACTTTTCCTTCCATTCGTTTTACTTTCGTATTATGTATATATTTAATAAGGGAGCTAGAACGTTATCGTTCTTTGGCTTAAGAGATACGGATAACACGTGGATATTCACGATGATTAAGGTTAATGAACTTAAGCTGTATCAAAATATTAAACATTCGATATATCCGGATCCGATAAGAGACACGTTGGCCCTACGCTATCGTGATAGTGTTTCGAGCGCTGGTTCGAGAATCATTTTACTTAATATAAAAACTAGTACTATGTCATATATATATGCTGTTACATTACCTTGATGTGCAAAACTCCCCTCTCTAAGGAGGGAATTAGGGTATAAATACAGTCCACTATGCGACCTATCCTATTTTTGCCAAGAACTCCCAAAGAAATTGTTGCAACTATTTTTATTTTCTTTTGTTTTTGGTTTTGGTTTTGGTAAAGCTATCAGAAATAAATTTGTACATGTTAATATTATATATTGAAACAACTTCAGAATTTAGGAACTTCGTTTATCTTTATAAATATAAATCTTCTATATGTGTATATGTCACTGAATTCGTCCTAAATGGCTGGAGCGATATTATTGAAATTTTTTGTGTGTCTTCAGGTCGATTCGAGAATGGCTTAGATTCACAATTTGTTTTTTTTTTTATTTGAAGTTGTCTTTGGATTTAGGTCTCGTGTACAGGACAACGTCTGTCGGGTCCGCTAGTACTTGTATGTAATCATTCAGATTGTCAATGTGAGGCTGTGCGCAATTTCTGTGATAGCGGAGACAGTTATTTACCGTCCGTGAATTCGTTCCATTTTTCCGTAATCCAGATTAGCTATCTCCTTTTAATTTACGACGTCCACCGTCAACGAGGCTCCGAGGTTACCACACAGCATGTGTTTTCGTGCTCCTTGCGCTATCGGTTAATCATAATCCTAGATTAGGCAAGTTGTCGCAATACACGAGCGATATGTCGTTCACCGATGCTCTTGCATAGTGTTTGCACCGTCTCTATTTTATTATCATATTCAAAGGCTAGGTAGAATATAAAACTGTCACTACCGAATAAATATATTCAGCTCCATTAATGTCTAGCGGTGAATATGCGGACAAAGATAGTTTTAAAACCAATGTCTCGTCTATGCAAGCGCACCGCACCTCGCGGTCTCTCCGTGATTTTAATCTGGTTTAAGATAAACCGCATCTTGCTTATTGAGTCGACGTACTAACCTTCGGGCTTCATGTTCAAACCGCTAGAAAATAGTTCGTGATTGGCCTCGTGAGACGGGAACCCTTGTTAAGGCCCAATTCTTCATTTATAGGATAGCGTTTGCATTTTAAATAAAAACAAGTCCTTACGCTGGTTTGTACAAATAAAATAGGCTGTTTGCAAACCACGTAGAAAGATTCTAAAAGACTTATACACCCTACGCCTAACCACTGGGGACGTGGGAATGAACCTACTTTTCTTGCTGCATCATAAGCTACCCTCCCTGATACAAAATGTTATGACTGTGCATCAGCTATGTACCATAAAAGTTGGGACTTCCAACCTAAATGTTTAAGTATGGAGACAGGTTGCTTTAATTGTGAGAATCGTATCTCTCAAGTATAATCCAAAACCTCTTTCACGTGTGTTGTGTTTAATTACAATTACTTTCATGTGGTATTGTTGTCGTTAAAGTGATTGTTACACTTCATACATAATTTTTATATATTTTGTAAACATTTTTTCATATGCCTTGTCAAATATATAAGTAAATACAAAAATCTTTCTTTCCCTTAAAAAAAATCATATTTAGTTATAATTTTTTCTCCTAACAATAATCGTCCCTATCGTAACTATGGCCCGCCAACACAAACCAATTCGAAAGCTAAACGTAAAATAAATTATCACACATTCCGTCGCGTGAACGCACTAATTATAACATGAAATTGTAAACCAAACCCACCAGCCGGTGAGGTAGAAACGCTCGAATTACCGACGATACCCCCAGGAGCGTTTGCAAGAAAGCTTTTTCTCCGCCCTCAACAAACAGACATCCGATCCTCGGGGGCTTCCACGTGTGTGCTTTATTAAAATAAATCGAACATTTTATATTTTTTTCCTTGACGTGACGTAACTGTTAAGGAGAGATTCTTTCTCAGAATTCTCATTACTTATATGAATACGAACATGGCTTCCTTGAAAAGGTAATCTTACCTAAGGTGACACTATGGAAAATGCTAACTGAATTCGTTGGTCTTGTTGAGCTTGGTAGACTTTGTGGAAATTGTCCGAGTAATAAGAAAATTAAGCCTACTTTTGCCGATTTTTTGCAGTACGTAGTTGTTCATCTTGTGCCTTCAACTGATGTTCTAATCTAACGATGTATGATTTAATTTTTTTTAAAATACGATAAAGTATATTCAAACCCAACCTCTTACCTATAACGCATAAAAGAATCATAAAATATTTGTAATGCCTAACCAAATATCCAAAATGCCAAATATAATAGGAAACCCACTGCTACATCTACTGTGTGCGACGTGAATGCAACTCGTTTAAAAATCGCTTTATAAGTAAATTTCACGGGTTCAAAGACAGACCGAGAAGAAGTCGACCAAACGTAACACAGCAGAGGCATTTGGATGTAATACTTTTGCTTAAAAAGGAAGACTTCTACTATTGTAAGTAAGTCCTGTTTGTTCTTTCGAAAATATATATTTATAATTATGTATATAATAATTATTTTATAATTTATGACCGCCAAGTGTATTATAATAACTTTATTATGAAGATTTCTAATCACAGTTGTTCTTTTCTCTCCGACTCCCCGACAAGGCAATGTCTGTCCAATGCGGGTTTGTTCATGATTTCCATTGCATATAAGAAGATATATTAAAAATCAGAAATATTAATGATGCACACAAATCTTGGTCCCGAGGGGCCATCGAACTCACACACACCCACGACAGCGAGCTACGATTATACGATTTCGTTATCCGTGCTGTCGGACCTTGTAAATATGTCAAGCGATTCAAATTATACCTCATGATACACCACTCAGTCTCGGGAGTTTAAAGAACTAGTTGAGCTCGCGTGAAATTTTCGTACAATATTCTCAGCGTAGTAATCAACAAACGTGGTCAGTACGTGCATAGCCAATAGCGTAACTATGTATTATTTTGAAGAATGTTTTTCAATCTACTTCGCTACCTTGCTTTTTAAGGAATTATCAATAAGTAATTCTTTATAATAAATTAAACGAAAGTTTCTTTTTTAACTAAAACATTAATTTTAAAGTCATTCTCGTCAATATCGACAAACATAAACTTCAAAATGGTATTTGAATCATTAAGCTTGATGAAGAACTATGGGAAGTTATGGAGCACCGACGAAAACACTTAAAAAATATATATTTAAAAAATATATAGAGATGGTTTCGTCCTCATAGACTAGGTTCAGGCTAGGCGCCCCCAGCGCCCGCCCACCTCAAGCCCGGTAGATCTTTAAAGGCCAACAGTGAAAGATCCTTCAAAAAAAGTCTTCGGTGTGCAAAGCGCGTTTGTTTTGTAACGCATTGGAACCACGTCGCAGAGTTGCGTAAGCTGTAAACGAGTCAAAACGGCGTACGATAGCGGACGATGCATATTAACGCATTCGGTGTGCGCGGCGCGGGTGCCGAGTTTATTTCTGTAATGCTGCCGAATGCGGAGTCCGTGGGATCGATACGAAACGCGAATAGAATACAGCGCGCGGGTTGATTTAACACATGTAAAAATACTCCAGGAAATTCACTTGCCGATTTCACTATGCTTCAAGTTATATACATTTCTTGACAAATGTAAAAGTCAATTGACCTGAAATGCATTAATTCATGGTGGAAATCCCGCACTGAGTACCGCGCCACGGTAGTTTTGGAGCAAAGGGTCTTAATAAGAGCATCGGTCGCATAAGGCTTTTCTCTGGCCGTTACGTTTAAAACAGTTTTCCGCGTGTTGGCTGAATGGCGCGCCTCAATGGAGCGACATCCACCAACCGCGTCTCGTGTTACAATCAACGGCCCTTGCGGATATCAACTTCGGACGTTCCGAGACTATTTTCAACGGACATAACACCAAATCGGCGTTACGCCAACTGCGTTCGCCTGTACCTATTGTTCTTAATGGAAAACTCTCATTCCGCGTAACGTGTTTTACGCATTTTAAACCATCTACCAAATAAAAATAAAATAAATTTTCCCTTAAAATATACACATACTTAATAATCTTTTTTATGTTTGACCGTGAACGTAAACATCTTATGGCGTACTAATGACAATTATATCTGAATCAAATATTGGTGTGATGAAATATTCACCTGATGTTAAGCGAAAACCGTCGCCCATGGATATTTGCAACAACCGCAGGGCTATAAATGCGTTACGACCTTTTAATAAAATGGGCTCCACTTTTTTTTAACATAGTTAACTTTCACGTCTGGGTGAAATATTTCCGCGGCACGGAAAGGGGTCGCCGTTTCAGTGAATTGTCTAGTGAAGTACTGAGATGTGCATGATATAATATTACGAACAAATATAAAAACTAATTCTACCCTCAACAGACTGCCAAGAATAATTAAATCTTTTATGGGATAGTGTATACGTTTTTACAACAAAATCCCAGAAAAAGATCAAAATGTTTGAATTATTGAATAAAAAAAAATTGAGGAATGTTTGTGTGTAGGTTATAATATTATTAGTGATTATATACATGACGGTAACGCACACTGGAAACGAATTGATCGCCCTAGACTCTTTCGAATGATCTTAAGCTCCCTAGCTCCGTGATGTATTGCAGGAGCGCTGTTCGGTGTGGACGTGACGATGTGACGATGTTTGAATGTGCATTTGCAGCTGAAGGTGGGGGGTGGGGTGCGTTCGTGGCGCGCGGTGGGCGGCGCGCACGGCGGGGAGCTGTCGGTCTTCTGCTGGTGACGCCCCGAGCCGTGAGTAAGTAGTGCACTAGCCACACCTGGTTCCCTGGTACATTTTGGTGTCCATCGAAACAACTGCGCTAGGGCCACGCGGTAGCTTCCGTCGCACGAATGGGCTGACTGATCCGGGGAAATCCCTTAGCCTCGTAAAATGAAAGTAAAGTAAGTGAGGTAAGCTGGGCCGACTTTATAATGATTAGCAACGTACTCGTATTTACAACAATGATGTCCATGGATGGCGATTACCTCTTTAACATTAGTCGGATCGCTTTACCAAACTTTGAGTTTGCTATAATCTATTAATATCTGATTATGAATATACCTATTACCGTACCTATTTCGTAACCTTATCAGTTCATATTAAAAATAGCCCTTATCTATCGTTTATCTGCAAGATGTATCGATGTTTAAGTCTTTGTCAAATTGATAAACGATAACCTATTCAAAATATTTTTCACTCGCAACATTTCTTTTAATTTCGATAGATATCGGCATTGTCGACATAAATCTACTTTTACAGTTTATTTTGTAACACGACTTATTTACGAAAATGTTAATGAAAAGCTGACTGACTGACGCGATGCCCCTCGCCTTCCAGAGTTTCCGACGCGAAGAGCGCGCGGCCGCTTGACGCGAGCTGGCGCGCCGTGCCACGACGCGTCACGGCGTGTCGCGACGCGTCATGACGCGTCACGGCCGCGACTGCGACACGGCGCGACACGAGCCGCGACGCGACACGCCGTAAGGCCGAATGAAAGTACAAAGTGCGCGGCCGCAGCGGCCTCTTTCGGTGCGTGCCCGACCGGATCTCAGTATTACGTCGCGCGTGTCGATTCGTAATTGATCGGTTAGTTTTAACGATCGGCCCGCGTCTCGAGCAGATGCGGTTGAATAATGGCGGCCCGCGTTCCCGATCCAAGCCGTACCGCGCGTCCATTTTCATGATTCTCGACTTCAAATAGGATCGCGGACGACTCTGTTCGAGCGCCAAGGCCGGATCGACGCACGTCGCGTCCCGTTCTACGTAGCTGTCTGTTACTTACGTTGGTAGACTTAGCCGGGCTAAACGTTTCTGTTACTCTTGTTGTGTTACTAAACTAACGTTAAAAATGTAAAAAAAAAAACGCGAACCAAAAAAAGTACGGTGGTGCGAGTGGACTCAGTGAACTCAAATGACATTTAACAAATTTTTCGAAACGGTCACGAGTGAGTGCGGGTGGACGTTTCGGAGGTAGATGAGGGGAGAGGCGGGCGAATGTACATAGTGCGAGTGGTAGGTGTAAGTGTAAGGTGGTTAGGTGTAGTAGGGATAACAAATTGTGCGCCGGCCGTTCGTCCGGAAGAGGCGCCGAGGAGCCCGCTCCCCTCGGCCGGTGATATTTTACAACATTATTTATATTATGTTTTATATATTGAATTAACAAGCGTAATAAAGAGTGAGCGATGGCACATCTTGCCCGTAGTCTTTCATTTCGACCGCAACCTAACACGAGAACCTCTAAACATGCCTTGGAAAACTTATACACGTCCCACAAACAATTCTATCACGCCCTCTAGCGTAGCAATAACATTGACAGATTGGTTACATTTTTTTACTGTGGTAGGGCCACGCAATGGTGTTCACTGTTGCACGAATGGACAGGTCCGTCCGGGTAAGGTTGTAGAAGTGTTACACTTCTACAACCCTACAGGTGTTGCAAATGTCCATGGGCGGCGGTTATCACTTAACATCAGGTGAACCGCCAGCTCGTTGGCACTTTGTCACTTAAAGAAAAATTTAAATCTCTCGTCTTAATTATTTTGTATGCGCCAAAACTACCATTCATCTGATCAACATGTTGAGGCTAAAAACAGGGACTTTTAATACATTTTATATCAACGGCTTCCAAACTGTCCCCTATGAAAACACTTGGCACAATCCCACTTACATATTAATAAAACGATTACAACTATTTTTCAGATGGTAAAAATGTGTACTTAGTACTGAAATTATGCAAACAAAATTTAAGAAAAATTTATTTATAGTTCTGATAAATCTGATTTTCACCAAAGCATGGTGCAATTTACAATCCTGTGATTTTTTTTACCTTCTTTTAAACATTTTTTTTATTTTAAATTATCCTTATAAAGCTCGACACTGCGTGATTCGAACGTCCTTCTTCTGGAACTCCTCAGACACTAGCCAGCTTAATTAAGTAGTTGAAAACATTTAAACATGTATCTTAACGTCAAATGAGGACCAAAAATTAACAATAACTCTCAAAAAAATTAACAATTATTTTTAAAATTATATTTTAATAAAAATTGTTTATTTTTTTGAGAGTTAATAATTTTATACAGCGTGTCGTTACCATCGCGACAATAAATGAACACTCGTCTAACGCTACTTGCCAATAATCATAAAAAAATATTAACGTTAAACAAAATCCATAATTAAAAAAAAATATTTTTCAAACAAACTAATTAAGTAAAAAAGAAACAAAATTTGTAACATCCTATACACTTCGCGCTACAGCGTCGCATTACAAGCCTCTTCTTTTAACAGTATGTTTTGTCTCTTTTAAATTCCTTCAACCCATTCATATGCTTTGTGACCTTTAGAAATGAACTTTACGTTATAGTTTTATACGTAAGGGTGTTCTAAAATTCTATGTTTTGGAAAGTTTGATAACTTGGTAAATATTGATGTTTAAAGAATGTAAATCTTTAATACAATTTTAAAAATCTATCCTCTATATGTGTGTTAATTTATTTTCGCCATTGTAAAGACACGCTGTATATAGTGAATAATTTTATAAAACTAAATAATAATTGATACTAAATATGGACTCTGTTATGCATTTAATCTGTAAAGAAATAAAATTTGACTTTTTCGAAATATTTTTTGTCACTTAGAATATAAAGCCAAATTGGCTCTTAAAACTTGGTATCCTCAGCAGAATATGACAGTCATCGCCTAACTCTACCAAGGGCGGGTTTGGCCGTAGATAGAACTGTTGCCAACTCTTGGTGGCCTTTGGTTCTTTGGCCTAATAAGGAGCTGCCTTCCTAATGGAAGATATGATCTAATGTCTTCTTTTTTATGTGAAAATTCGGGAAGCGAGTAGGCGTTACATCTGATGTCTAATGATCACGGCACAAGGACCACAAGGACATATCTAACACCATACAGATCATACTTCAAAAACACTTGAATCAACTAGCACACAGATAAACAAAAACTCTTAGAAATTTTCGGTGGTAGGGCCACGCAGCAGCCTCAGCTGTTGCACGAATGGGCAGGCTCGTCCGGGTAAGTACCACAGACGGTAAGTACCACGACCTCACTGAAAACCGGCGTAAAGTGAAAGTATACTTTCGCGTTTCGTCCGGCGAGTGAGGTGGCCGGAGCCCAATTTCCAAAAGGTTGTCAACACATCTGAAACCCTCAAGTGTAGCAGATGTCCATGGGCGGCGGTATTCACTTAACATCAGGTGAACCGTCTGCTCGTTTGGCAACTTATCACATAACAAAAAAAAATTTAGTCTGGTCTGACTGAACGTAAATTCGATAATACCATCATGTGTGAAACCCCAAAAATTGTATGGGTTACCTAAATTCACTAACTCAATGTTCTATTACACCCAATTGTAAGCTTGACTCGCCAACATACAGAACGGCCCAACGTCTTATTAAGATCTTCTCACCACTCACGAGAAATAATATGTTCTCTGACTAAATATTTAATTTTATTTAATAAACAATATGAATATTTATCAGTAAATATTCATACTGCTTCAGAGATTATTTTTTTATTTCATGGGCCACACAGGCAACTGACCTTCCTTGGGCTTTACACGAAATAACTGTGCGGAACACCCGCTCAACATTACGTTATTTAGAATAAATCAAAATCAACCATGGCTACGTAAACCGTCTTGATGTATGGATTCCGCACGATTAAACGGAGAAAAATCTGTTGAATCGCAACACCATTTGCTACCACCATTTTCGAAGCAATTAGTGGCGGGGGTGGAAAAATGGATAATTTATAAAAACGTTCAGCATAAAAGGTCTCGGGGAAAGCGTCACCTTCAATCACCCAAAAGTCGGTCTTCAGAAACTTCGAGGAAGATAATGCTCTGTATATGGTGCGATTGGAAAGATATCCTTTATTATGAGCTTTTACCGAATAATGAAACAATAAATTCGAAAAACTATTGCTCAACAAATTCAATAAATTGAACAGCTAACGAAAAAAAGGTCTAGTAATAAGGCCAAAAATAAACAATGCCCGGCCTCATGTGCCTTTGACAACGCGACAAAAGTCATAGTTTGGATGGGGCTATTTTATCCAATCCACCGTATTCGCCAAACCTTGCACCCGAAATCCCGAGGTTTTATGCAGAGACGGAATTCTTAAGTTGCGTGAAATGTTGGAAAAAGATTATGGGTCAGAACGGTACCTGTATAATTTAATAAATGTATAGCAAAATTTAAACGTGCTGGGTCACACTTTTCTTTATAAAATCAGCACGGACTTTCCGGAAAATCCGATAGAATATTTATTTATTGCACATCCATAAGTAACAAAAGGTGTTAGGGTAATTAGTAAAATAGTTCTTTATGGACCCTGTTTATAGGGCATAGTACAAAACAAATCATAACAAATTCGGAGAGAGCAAGATGTATCACATAGTTAATTTAATGAGGTACTTGTATAAGTACCTATATTATTAGAATATTACTAATACCATTGGCTCAGATCTGGCTACCTATTGTGGAAAGCAGCGTTATACATTTCGGATGGTGACGCAACGGGCTGCTCAGTATATCCCATTGTTTCTGACATATGTTTGGAAAATTTTGAAAAGCTCTTCAAACAGCTCCCGTTAAACCAAGATTTTACAAGCGGTACACAGATACTTATACTATTTTACCATCAGACAAAGTAATTGCATTTTTAAACCAACTTAATTCTTTGCACCCCAAAATTAAATTCACTGTGGAATTTAACATCCTTAGCCTTTCCAGATGTATTAGTCCAAATAACTATTCAAATGGTGATTATCAATACTATCGCCGTGAAGGATCCACAGATTCGTCTATTAGAGAGAGAAAGAGGGATCTGTGGCAAGGAACACCTGGCGGTTGAGTTACACAATGTCAAGCAAGTCCTGCGTGACATCAAGCTCCAAATCCCGGACCTGCATCACAGTGACCGAGTGAAACCAGCCACACTTAAGCGAGTGCCTGCTATTACCTTATGTTAAAGGAGTCACTGAGACTATAGATTTGCTATTTGGAATTTGAGAAGAAACGCTGACCTGAGTCAGGTCTTAACAGATTTTATTCGGCCGGGTTCCTCCCGTCGACACGGCACAGGCAAACGTTAAACCGGATAACCGACGACGTAGGCTGCCCCTGGTAACCTACAACACGCGCACGAGCTAGAAGAAGAATTGGGTAAGTTACACTGGGATATTTTAGGGATATCTGAAGTCCGAAGAGAGGGAGAGGACACGATAACTCTGAAGTCCGGCAACTTGCTGTACTACCGGGAGGGCGATCAGCAGTCCCAAGGTGGTGTTGGATTCCTCGTGCACAAGTCCCTCGTTAATAATATTATATCCCTCACGAGTGTGTCGAACAGGGTAGCCTACCTGATTCTCAGAATATCAAAAAGATATTCGCTTAAGGTCATACAGGCCTACGCAACGACCTCAGCACACAAAGATGACGAAGTGGAAGTGATGTATGAGGACATTAGTAGGGCCTACTTATACATACATACATACTTCCAAAACACACTTTAGCATTGTAATGGGGGACTTTAATGCAAAAATGGGCAACAGAGGTGACAACGTGCTGAGAATGGGGCAATTTGGATATGGGCAGCGTAATGCTAGGGGCCAGAGGCTGGCTGAATTTAGAGAAAGAGGGACTCTTTATGATGAACTCTTTCTTCAAGAAGCCGCCTCAGAGGAAATGGACCTGGTTGAGCCCCGACGGTTACACGCGGAATGAGATTCACTTTTTTATGGCCACAAAGAGACAAATATTCAACGATGTCTCTGTGATTCACAGCATTGTCAGAGGCCCGTTGAATGTTTATGTCAAACTAGAAAGATCCCGCCTGGTGAAGTCCACGCTCCGACCCACTGTGCCTCATATTCAAAATCATGAAAGCTTCCAGCTCGAACTGACAAACTGCTTTGCCTGCCTGGAACACTGCGTCTCTGTGGACGATATCAATAACGGGCTGGTAAAAACTGTCCACACGGTGGGATCGAAATTCTTGCGACCCCGTCATAAAGATAGGCCGCTAAAGTTATCTGGTGATACCATCAACCTGATGGCAGAACGACGCTCGATGCAACTGCAATCTCCTGAGGACGCTGAGGCATATCGGCAGCTCAATAGACGGATGTTTCAGTCCTTGCGGCATGACATTCGTGTATTTAATACAAATCATATTAAAGATATGATCGAGCGGAACAAAGACTCCAAAGTTTTTGCAAGAGATCTGTCTATTAAGCTTAAGAGGGAACACGGCAGTATAGCATCCACCAAGCCGGAGGTGCTGAGGGAGATCGAGCGGTACTATGGACAGTTGTACACCTCGGTTGCTTAGCCCGTTAGCAACTCGGCCAAAAGACTTAAGAGCCAAGCTTGCCCGACATTACATCGAAGATATCCCGGACATCAGCCTGTACGAGATAAGGATGGCTCTCAAGCAGCTTCAAAATCAAAATCAAAATCGCTGGCAACTGAGCAACAAGGCGCCAGGACAAGACGGAATTACTTCAGAGCTTCTGAAAGCGGGTGGAATATCGGTTCTGAAGGTAATGCAGAAGCTTTTTAATACGTCTTGTTCGAAGGCATAACGCCTCAGGCATGGAGCAAAAGTTTGGTGGTGCTTTTCTTTAAGAAGGGCTCGTTCGCAGGTTCGATGAGTTCCAGCCTCCCGAACAAGCTGGTTTCAGAAAAGGCTATAGTACCATAGACCACATCTACACGCTGCGGCAAATTATACAGAAGACCGAGGAGTATAATTTGCCACTATGCTTAGCGTTTGTGGACTATTAGAAGGCCTTTGGCTCCATCGAAACATGGGCAGTGCTACAGTCCCTCAAAAGATGTCAGGTTGACTATAGGTATATCGAAGTGTTGAATTGTTTATACAATAGCGCAACTATGTCAGTCCGAGTACAGGAACAGAGCACGGAGGCGATTCTGTTGCGGAGAGGTGTGAGGCAAGTGGATGTAATATCTCCGAAGCTTTTCACCAATGCAATGAAAGACACCTTCAAACTTCTGGAATGGGAAGGACTCGGCATTAACATCAATGGCGAACTTATTACTCACCTTCGATTTGCCGACGACATTATGGTCATGGCAGAGACGATGGAGGAACTCAGCACGATGCTAGAAAGCTTCAATCGGGTTTCACAACAGGTGGGTCTAAAAATGAATCTGGACAAGACTAAAGTCATGCCCGATGCCCATGTAGTGCCCACCCCAGTGTTTGTGGAGAGCTCGGCCCTCGAAATTGTTGACGAATGTGTATATCTACGACAAGTTGTCCAGCTAGGCAAGTCCAATTTCGAGAGAGAGGTTACTCGACGGATCCAACTCGGTTGGGCACCGTTCGGAAAGCTACGCAGCGTCTTAACGTCCAGATTACCACAAAGGCTGAAGACTCAGACTGAAGACTGAAGACAAAAGTCTTTGACCAATGCGTACTGCCAGTGATGACCTACGGTGCCTAGACGTGGTCTCTAACAATGAGCCTCCTAAAGAGACTCAGCGTCGCTCATCGGGCAATTGTTTAGTAAATATGTGGGTCCCGGACGAGCTATAACGGCTCTAACGCATAAAGAAGAAATAATAATCAATCGTGTTTATCGATATAGACGAGAGGATAAGCGTTTTGCTATTTTTTGTAAATTACGGTCTCGCTGTTGATAAAGGTGTATTAACACACGATAAAGTAGTGATAAATTAATGTAAATATACCTTGAATATCTCACACACTCGAAACAATATTTTTCTAAGTAGCTTATGAATGTAAGCTTTAGTTTCCAATCCAAGAACCGGTCAATGCTTGACTATTGTCTCACCTGATGATACCTAATATATAGTCAATGATATGACCTGAAAAATTCACAACGTAGGTTAAAAGCAACCCGGCTAATAGCAGACTACATTACTAAGGTTATCTAGTAAGGTATCTAATGTGGCAAGACCTCGGAAAACAATGACGAGGCACTTACGGTTTCCCTTTGATGTCTCGAAGGCCTTTAACAAAGTTTGGCACTCTAAGACACCGTAACAAGCTACCAGCATACGTAAATAAGTACAAAGAGACCCTGGTCCAATGTTTGGGGTAAAGAACTTGCTAAGCGAATGGTCTCCAAGTGGTAAGTAAGGCTGATTATCCGATTTGATGACTGCTAACTGGTGTTTCACAGGGTTCCGTTTTATCCACAATTCTCTTTCTTGTGTACATGTATAATCTGCAGCGGCCCGGTACAGAAAGGCCGAAAGGAAGGATTCTGGTGAACCTCATATTGCAAGCATTACAAAAAAAGGGGGATGCCAATCTTGTAAGATTCCATGCCATAAAAACGAAGAGAAACCTAGCTACTTTCCAGAATTAATTTTAGAATGAACCAACTGTCCAAAGCCGGGATTTTACTGCCTAAAGATATCAGAAACAATATAGAAAAACATTTTTATATAATTATATTAAAATAAAGATATTATAAAAAATATTTTATTATCTCTCTTTAACAGATCCACAATAGATAAAAAGACATCCACTACAAAGATAAGCTTAAAAAAATCAATCATACTTATATTTATCGTTACAAAATTAAATCACATGAGTTCCGAAAAACGTACGGGTCGCTTCAGTGCAAGACTGAGCTTTCACTTAGACTAAGGGCACCAGGCGGAGCATCGGCAGCGGCAGGGGTGTGATGTTATGCGAGGGACGCGCCGCGCAACTGTCGGCTGTTGAAAATACGCCGCTGGGTCACATGCAGTACTGCGTCGGTGTCCCAAGTGTTAACGTTAAAACTAAATAAATTCAAATTCACGCGAGCCGTTCGCAGTTTCCATATGAAACTTAAATTACAAGATAAAAATATTCAATACAAGTCGGGGTCAGTCATTTGTAAAAGGGAATAGAAGCTGGCGCTCACTGCCTCTTGGCGGCCACGGTGAAGTACCTGAGCAGCGGGCCGGCGGCAGAAGGGTTGGAGGGGGCGGGCGAGGGGGGGGGGGGGGAGGGGGGGGCGGGGGGGCGGCGCGGGCGCGGGGCGCGGGGCGCGGGCGGGCGGGCGGAGCGCGCCAGCTGCGTGAGCCAGTCGGGAGCGCGGCGCGCGGGGCGCCGCTTGTGCGGCGACATGAGGCGCAGGTGGGGCGCCTCGCCGCTGGCCACGAAGTCGGGCAGGCCCTTGGTGGGCGGCGAGGCCTTCTGCGGCGAGATGGGGCGCGGGCTGCGCGGCGACAGCGCCTTGCACGCCCTGCGCTCGTAGTTCTTGGTGGGCGTGAGGAAGCAGGAGCCGTCGCGGGGCGCGATGTAGCCCCACTCGGGCGCCGCCGAGGGGCCCGCGCCGGACCCGCACCTCTTCTTGGGCGTGCTCGGCTGCGGCGGCTCCGCGGGCCTCTTCGAGCCCGCTCGCGCCTCGTTGATCTCCGGAGTCGGAGCCGCGTCCAGTTTCAGCCTCTTCACCAGCACCTCCGCCTCCTCGGTGTCCGAGGACCTGGACGCGTTCATCAGGTCCGTGAGGCACCTCTTCGTCCTCCTGACGGGGTTTTGCTCGTGCGATCTGAGGCGTTTGGAGCCGCACGAGCCCGGCGTCGCGGTCTGTTTCCTCTTGAGCGAGCTCGGCGTCCGGTCCGTGGCGCCCCACTTGGGCAGACTGGCGAGGTCGGTGCGCGGCACTAGTTCGGCGCGGCCCTTGAGGTCCGCGCAGTCGCCGCCGACAAACTCGCCGCCGATCCTCCAGATCTTGTGCCTGGCGTCGTCGCTGCACGTCACTATCTTGGTGTCGCCCCTCTGGCACCAAGCGGCGCAGGTCACCTCCGCCCAGTGGCCGACTAACTTCACCACCGGCTCGGAACACTTCACGTTCCATATGTATGCGTTTTTGTCACTGCTGCCGCTGACCAGATACATGCTATCCGGGCTCAGGCTAGTCTTAATATAAAAGGTGCTGTTCTCGTGCCCGATATACCTTTGCTCTGGAACCGCACTGTACGTGGATATATTGAAGCAGTATATGACGTTATCCATGCAACTCGCATACAACCTTACTCTAGCATCATCGATAGTCAAATTCGTGTAGCCGTTCTTGGCGGAGCTCCCACAGTATGGTATGGAATGCTTCGGCAGTGGTTCCCTCTTGTAGATGTTGTAATTCTTGCGCAGGTCCCAAACCTTAATATTGCCATCGCATTCGCCGCACGATATGAGAGTGAGGTCGTCTTGGAAAACGAGACCAGTGATGCTTATTGCCCGTTGATTGTCTAAGCGCGGTCTCTTGCTATGTGAGCCTGGAGTCTTGGGTGTAAAACTAGAGTGGCAGTTCATAAGACAGTTATCTGGCTTTAAGACCACGCTAGGTTGATTGTTGGCGCGAATATCCCAAAGCAAAATGTGTCCATCCCTGGCGCCAGTAGCGAAAACGGAGGGATTTGTCGGTGGGAATACTGCAGTTTTTACTGACCTAGTATGGTTCGAGAAGACTAGAACTCTTTTAGGGGCTCCGTCTGAGACATCCCAGAGGCAAGCGGTATGATCACCTAAAAATATTTTAATGGTACGGTTTGTATTCATTGCATTATATAAAAACAAATCACTTGGTACTAAAAATAGACAAATTCTTTATTTAAGTTCTTACCTGAGACGGTGACAAAGTTCATTTGGGAAGGCATCCAGGCGAGGTCAAAGACAGCGTTGTTGTGACACTGAAAGCTCTCCAACGAGCTTTTTGGATCATTGCTGGACGTGTCCTGTCGACAAAGCAAAAATAATAGTGTTCGCTTAAAAATGATATGATTGATTCTTTAACATTAAAACAAGTAGAAAAAGTACGAAAAGATTGTCGCCGCCGTGGGAATCGAACCCACGTCTTCGGCATTCGCGGCCTGACGCTCTAGCCACTTAGCTAAACGGCTGATAGCCACAGCGACGAAAACCTTAACGTCTTCCTTCTACATTGTTATTTAGCATTTGAAGCAATGCTTGGCGCATCAATCTTTTTCAACAACAATGGACTATCTTTTCGTACTTTTTCTACATGTTTTAATGTTCAATCTTAAGTGCAGAGATTAGCACTATAAAAAAAAAATTATTGATTTTTTTACGATAATTTGACCAAATGAGGCTGAACAGAGTCTTGGGTGTGTGAATGGAACGGGGAAGATGTAAATAAAGAAAGTTCCAGGTCGTTTGCCGTTTCCACATCGAAATTTTACCGGGGAAAACAGTCACCGTGCGCTCTCAGCGACGGAGGTGCAAATGCTGACAGCGGCGAAAAATTTTCTCGACGGTTTTAACTACACATTTTGAGTTTCACCTTTAGTGCATGTTACTATTAAATATTTAAATGATAAGGACATTCATTCAGCTGTTATTTATACAGTAGAACCTTGATCCAGTAAAAACAAACCTACCTTAACCACAGAGCCCAAAACTTCTTGTACTTAAAATACGTAGCCTCGATAACCTAAACCAATAAAATGGGCATTGAACCGAAGTCATTGAAAATAATGTTTCAATAACTTAAAGCTTCTGTCAGTTAATCATTTCATTATGCGTGTAGTAGTAGTACCCTACGGATGTTTCAAATGTCCATTGGCGATGGTTATCAATTATTAATATTAGATAAAAAGATCAGAATGATCAATTCAAAGAGTTAAACCATGCTTTTGGCAACTAAAATGAAATTTGAAAAGCCATTTAACAGCTGATTAGTTCACTTCTACGATGATCAGTGTATGAGAAACCGGGCGTAAGTAAGTTAAAAACTCGATAAATCAAATTATTTAAAATTTCCCTTTGTTTCTATCTCATCGAAATTATTCTGTATAAGAAGCAACCATAATCCGTATTTATTGAGTAAAATGTAAGTGGATATATATTCCAATCGTCGAACAAAAGAAAATCAGCCTTCTTTTGTTCGACGATTGGAAAAGAATATCTGTAAGCCTTTGTGGCAGCGATAAAGGCATTAAAATAAAAGTATTGGTATTTATATAAAGATATAATAGTTTGTAGGAACACTTATTATTATCTACTAGTAAGAAGTGAAACATAAAAATGACCTATATTTATTCAAAGTTGCAACAATTTATTTTATTTATCTTAGAAATGGCGCAAGGATCATTTATACGATGAAGTTTATATTATGAACACACGAAAATTGGTCATTGGGCTAAAGGTTTTACAAAACAATAGCTATGGAAATATTCCAACATTTTACTCACAACGTCACACGTTTATCAGATATGATGAAAATTTATCAGAAATAATCATGATTACTAAGCATTTACTAACGGGCCCCAATACTGCATTTCAGATGCGACGGAGGGGTGAGAGGGGTACAATAAATAATCATTTTCAAGTGGTGGCTTTTAATCGTAGATTGTTTAACAAAGAAATTTGAGTAATTGGATTCTTAGATCGAATGTTTGTCGTCCTTTTGCTCTTCGCCCATAGCTTCCCAGTAGGAAGGCGGCGGCTCGCGCTGGTCACTCGCAAAACTCTCGCCCACCTGAATAGGAATCCGCAATACAGCGTTGAAATGCGGGAACGGTAGCTCCACTGTCATAATCACGAAGTAATCCCTGGCCACGAGCCGCGAGAAGTCCAGCGATTTTCTATCCACGGGCATGGTTATAGGGACGCACATGGTCTGGTTTTCGTTGCATTTGATCGAGCCCGCCTTGCACTCGGTGCCGGGGACGTCACGTGATTGCGTCACCTTGGTGGACTTGGTCCTGAACGTCATCACCTCGACTATCTTGGTTTCCACCGCGTTCACTTTAACGTTGGTGTCGTTCTGCACCTCGTATTCCAACTCAACCCTATCGCCTGGGACAACAACCGACTTCGCAACGCAAGCTTTAATGTTTACGACACTGTTCTTCCGAGCGAACAGTCGCGATAGTTTCTTCTCCTTCCCGTGTACAGCTGGTTCGAGAGGTAGCCTCGGAGTTATGCCGGAGTCGATCTGTATCTCTTTCTTATACTTCTTATCGAATTTCCACCAACCGGGCCTTTGGAATTTGATGGAGACATTATACCGGATGCTGCATGAGACGTCGTGGTTTATATCGCTACTCGAATAATGAAATGATGACGGAATGTTATGGGGCAAATTGAAGCTGAACGGAATTTCATAGGATCCCGCCGAAATTACCAGTTGCTCTTCAGGTTCCACTATTTCATTGCTAATGTCTAAGTAATCCTCGCTGTCCCAGTAGGTTACTTCCTTACTCTTGTCATTGCGTTTTCTTTTCAAACTCAAAAGTCCTTTTCCTTTCAGTGACACAGTTATTTGGTTAAATATAGTTTCCTGATTTACTGCGTATCTTATCACGCCTTTGACCGTACTTCCAGCTACGAATACTTCTTTGTACGATTTGAACAAATTAATTTCGCAGAAAAGACTCATTTTAGACGAAAAAGGTCTTCGAAATCCGTCAGATTAATTTGATCGATCCAAACAGAGTTTGTGACAAAGCTCTTTTTTCCTCAAAGCTATCTTCACTTGACAATTGATAAAGATTTCAATAAGACCAGTATATAATTATGCTAAAGTCGCACAGATAAAATCACAGATCACATAACTACAAAGAACATATAGACGATGTTGTCTATCAATATAGGGACTATTTATTAAGGGACCGAATACATTAGCAGTAAAGCCGTTAAGAACATCGCTTACACACGCGTGTGTCCTCTACGAAGTCTAAATGGCAACTAATGTGTTAATGTGCGACATAAAGTAAACATCGACGTTGTACTTATACATCGACGTCTATAATGACTGATTATGTCTCAATTTATCTACAAGGAATGTATCATAGCTAGTTTTACGATACAGATTATTTTAATCTGACATGAAATGGAATGATAAAACCAAAGTGTATAAAGAAAACAATGCAATACTTTTTGTGATTTAAAAAAATCCGATGTTATCATTTCATGTTTAACTTTTTATCTTTGTAGTCCACATATTATGCGATTTTAAGGATGTATTGTATTTTAATCGTATTATTTTATTTATTTTATTGAGAACTGATCGTTGTTTGACGAAAAAAGATAACACCAGTTGAAGCTAATTAAAAAAACACTTAATGAATGTAATCTACTACTAAACTGCCGAAATAATTACAACATTTAAACCATACTTTTATGAATAACACCTTTTAATAGGTTCTAAGGTACACAAAACAAGTGATCTTTCTCAATTATTGAAATTAATAACAATAAAATAAAACCAAAACAACACTTGATAGGATATAACCGAGGATCTCTTTCTCTAAGAGATTGTTGAATTGCTTTGATTATATGTTTCATTCTCCCTGCTTCACATCATATGAAAAAAATAACGGAATATATTGATTTCTTGTTTTTACGCGAATATTATAGATATTAAATGAAACTATTTTACGGATTTTATCGCGATTACCCTTTCTAGCGTTCATGTCCACGGGAATAAAATGCAAAGGTTTCGAAAAGTCGGAAATGAAAATTAAAACGCGATAAAATCCGTATAATATCCTCATTTAATAACTGAAAAGTTTTAATTAATATTTTCATTTCAAAAACTTTAAAAGAATAAGTAGGCGCCATCTAGTGACAATCTGTAGTCATAATCATGATAATGTATGTATTGTAATGTAATGTATTGTAATCTGCATTAAACGCTAATCATAAGTTAGGCTATTTATATTTACAGAGTAAATTATTCATTATGTATAGTTTAAAGTAAATTAAAAGTATTTTAATATATACTAATCCATATCTTTCTCAGTTTCTTTATTTAACGTTCCTATCTAATATTTTAATTTTTAAAAATACATTAAACTATATTGCAGCACTGCATAAATCACAACAACCAAAGCCCTGCATCATTGAGCATAGAAATGATTGCATTATGATCTAGGGATGCTTCCCGGGCCATATAAATGGAAATTTGGTATGAATCAAAGGAATCTTGGAAAAGGAGCAGTATAAACATGTATTCCAGCAAAATGGTGTTTCGTCTGGTTTAAGATTAATTGTAAATGGAATTTTTCTCTAACAAGATAATGATCCAAAAGCTACTCATAATGCAGGGGTTATTGAGAACATCAAGAAACAGAGGGGGTGTTAGAAAACATGGTGTGTCCCCTTCAGAACCCAGTTCTGAACAAAACAGAGCTTTAGTGACAAAAGCTTGAAAGAAATGTGCACAGTTGTTGTGCCTCCTTGCCAAAAGGCTTTACAAGAAGGTGGGAACAATATTTCCAAAGATACAACAACAAATCCATTTATCATATACTCATATTAGTAAAAATAGTAATTGAATGAAAGGGAGTGGTTTTACAGAAAAAAAATGTATAAAATATTATGTATGTAACAGTATGTATGCATAGTAAATAAGAAACCTCTTGCTTTATATTTTGGGTTTATTTCATTTTACTACTTAGATTTAGGTCATCTCAAACTTTATGCCAGCAGTGTAGTTTAAGTAGAAAGGGAAATCATGATCCACATATAGTTGAAGTAAAGAAGATTTTAGATCAAACAGTCGAACCATATAAATGCATTGTAATAGTCTGGCAATAGTCCCAAATATTATGTAGAATTAGGACACAAATCCTAGCGAATTAATACAGAAACCTACAAAAATATTTACATGGTCATAAAATAAACAAATATCAAAATTACTGCACATACAACATCACTGCAAAACTTAAAGAATCTACAAGTACTTTCCCAGTAGATGTGCCTAAAATTAATGATATTTGATCTGACCATAGCCTGGATTACCTGTAGTATAAAGACCAGAAAATATCTTGAAAAACGTAATTGACTATCTAATAATCAATTTTTAGGTCTCTATGGGGGTAAGGGCAGGCAGCACAATGCAAGTTAGTGTAAATAGTTACATGGAATTGTAGAAACTTTGACCAATATAAAGAGAATGAAATTATTAGAGCACTAACTTGTCCTTTAAGGTGGAAGTTTCAGATGTCATTTGTTTTTACGATACACATTTTTTATAAATTAAAAAGCATACGGATTTAATAACATTAAAACTATACCTGTATAGCAACTCTACCATCTTCATTAGCGAGTGCTAAAATGTGTTCGTAACCGGCGGCTTCCGAAAATCGACAGGCGAAAATGGGTGGATCTTGCTCAAAGGTTGCTGCCAAAGTATTGGTTTGTAGGGCATAAAAAGATTCATCCCGATCAACAAGCAACCGTTTCAAAATATTATCGTAGCTAAAACGGCAAACTAAAACAAAGATTTTTTTTAGTATACCTAATTGAATAAAATTCAATTTCAAAACTTGTCGAAACATTACTTACATATCCCTAACTGGCGGTCTATTATGTTTTGTAAATAATTCATTTTCTTTTACACAAAATAGTCATTACATTAAAGAAGAAACGAAGTGATATGTTAGAGATTATGATATTATACAAAAGGAAACAATTTTACCCGCAAAAATTTTAAGTGACCTGCCAAGCACAGATTCAGTATCGCAAAAAAACAACAAATTTCATGTTTAATCTAGATTTTTCGGCAAACTACGGAATATATACAAGCTACATTTAAACGAAGAAAGCAATTGTTTTCTCCGTCTACGGTATAACAGGTTATTCCAAATCCAGTACATTATTACAAAAAAATATGGTGAAATAGTTTTAATTGCAATCTTAAAAAAAAAACATAAATTTTAAATATTATCTATATTATTACGATTTGCATTGGATAATCGAAAAATATACCGGTACTATTGACAGCTTCTTTCTAATAAAGAAGCTGTCAACATATTTGAGGGTAGACAACCCACGCATGGCATGAACCTCTAATAGATTTTCGAACCCCGGCTAGGACCACCATTAATAGTGGGGACCTAATCTAAAAAAATAACAAGTTTAACTTTTATTTTTAATAGCTTCTATGCTAAAGATGAAACTAAAAATGTGTTAGGTTATGTGTTTTCTACAAATTTTAATGTGTTAGGTACATCGTCAAAAAAAAAACTCCTTCACCCTGGATTCGAACTACGCTATGCGGTCACTGCCTGGTTCGAATTTAGGTAGTAAAAAAATTAAAATAAATATAAAGCGCGCAGCAAGTTGCTTAGATCCTGGTTCAGCGCCAAAGCAATGCCCTAAACGAAGAACGACCCCCAAAAAGGTTATGGTCACTGTTTGGTGGTCTAGTTCGGGTGTGGTGTGTTCACCCCACTTTTTTTCTTTTTACAAAATGGTATGTGCTGTGTTCAACTGCAGGTGTGTACTGTGAAGAACTGAAGACAATATTTTAGGATATTTTTAGGACCCATTTTTACACAACATTTTCTAGTCCCAAACTACGCAAAGCTTGTACTATGGGTACTAGGAAACTGATAATCATACTTAAACATACTTTTCTTTTCTAAATAAATACATATATACATATATTAACACCCAGACACTAGAAAAATACTATGTTCATCACACAATATTTATAGTAGTGGGGTTTCGATACCCACACCCTCTGGCGCAGGAGGCAGGTACACTACCTACGACGCCATTCGCGTCGTTGGGTCACAACGATTGAGAAGCTCGCACATCTGCAACCAGCTTTGGTCAATCAGTCATCCCCGCTGCTTCTTCACGACTTCGCGCGACCCCATACTGCACAAGACAGTCACCAAGAGTTGGAGTTGAAAACTCTCCCTCATCCGCCATACTCACCAGATCTAGCATCTATCGAATATTACTTTTTTCAAAATTTGGACAACGTGTTGGCAGGAAAAAATATCAATTCCCGAGAGGCAGTACGAAATGCCTTGAAGAGTTTGTTGCCTCCCGTCCAGCTTTTTAGAGTTTTACAAGAAGGACATCAATAAACTACCTATCACCTATCAACGGCTCCAGCGATTTTCATGAAATTTATTATGTGCGTAGATACGGGGGCGAAAAATCGATCTGACTAGGTTTCATTTTTAGAAAATGTCGTTTTATCCCAGTTTTCAGTGAATGAAAAATATTATTCGAATACGACGGTAAATTTCACTGAAAAAACAATGTTATAATAGCTCAGTCGATAATCGGGCGGCCGCTAACAAACAGCCACGAAACAGAAGGCCTTGGTTCGTATCGCGATCATTTACACACTTATTTTTTTACTTTTTTTTCGATTCCAGATCATTGCATTCTTTATCTTTTATTTTTTGTCGATTTGTTATTTCGTTATTTTCCCTTTTTTTTAAAGTTCTTTAATATTTTCTTATTATTACGTCGGTAAGATCGAAACATATTATGCATATTTCATTACATAGTAATTTGTAGGTCCTTCAGGTACTAATTATTATACAAGTTAATGTCATATGATCAGGTATCGTTGAATTATATTTGTAAGGTGTTGTAAGCTGTAAAGGATGCACACTAGATGCACCAAGCGTTGCTAAAAATGCAATAGAAAAAACGTGGATAATCAGTCATTGGCCACTTAGCCCAGTTAGTAAAGAATCGATACCTTATGATGCAAGTTCAAATACCACACGCCGAATTTTTCTTTTTTCTACGAGAATTTAGCGAAGTAGTTTTATTAGCATAGGACTTGTTTTTATTTAGTTGGTATTTGTTATATTTAGCAGAAAGCTCAAAGCTAATGTAATTTAACCAACGCTAACATAAAACCTACTTTCTACTACTTTACTTACTTTAAAGAAACTTTTATCTTTTATTGATTCTTTGGATTGATTATTTATTACAAATACAATCATTCGGTGACAAAGTGGCAACATTATTGCTTGCTTACTTAATTTTTCTCCGGTGAAGTTCTAGTATCAACTACATATTCATTTTGATTTTCTATTTGTATTGTATATCTTATAAACGTTTAATTTATTCGATTAAATGACTTTCAAATTCGCCAAATATAATTAATATATTCAGTACGTATATATTAAAATTAAGGTAAAATTTCTAGTTATGTACATAATAGCTTTTGAATACGTTGAAAAATGTAAGCGTAAATACGTAATTTTAAGATGTTGTTGGAGTCTATTTGGACCCAGTGGCGTTGAGGGGTTTAAGGAAAGTTATAATGCCTTATGGAAATACAAAGTAATGTACAAACCATACTGTGGTTGCTGTTATATCGCTTTTTCATTTCATTACCACATTTTCGGTTAAGCTGTCATTTTATCGTAATAGCATTATGTACTTTTTTCATAACCATACATCATATTTATGATGGTAAATGCATTGTTAATAGTTGAAGTTACAATAAAAACTTCTTTTCTAGGTTTATGAAATGTGACAACAATGGATTTGATTGTTTCAAACCGGCAACCGCTGATGAGACATTCGGAGGCAAGCGCGAGCGATATGCTGCTGACTGCGACTTGCAATTGGATGTCACCACTGCAGTGCCTTTGTCATTTGATAGGAAGCCAGTGCTCTTTAGTATTGTCCCGGCTGTTGAGGACAACTCGTACCAATTCTTCACACACTTTGACAGTCCCTTTATGAACAACATGGATGAAATTGCATATTGGGTGCATACTAAAAGGGCACCATGCCTTTATGGGTTTGATAATACAAATAGTAAGCTGGATGAACAAGCTCATTGCTCAAAAAACAAGCCTAAAATTAATGATGTTAAAGAAGTGCCTTCACCTAAGAAAAAGAACAAAAGGAAATTGGTGCTAGATGGTGACTCTTATTCAACAGAAAAAGAAAAAAGTGTAATATTTTTTACATCTGATGACCAACAGAAAAAAGCGTTGAAAAATGGGAAGCCTGTTCCATCCAGCTCTGTTGGATCAGACATAGACTTTAATATAAAAAATTCTTCTATTCAAATGAAACCTAAAAGAATGAGGTTGCAGAGGACAAGTAAATTGTCTTATGTTAAAAAAAATAATGTAGCAACATCAACACCAAAAGTGACAGCCCTGAGACGTAGTTTGAGAAAGTCTCAAAAAAATATAAATAATAATACTCAATTAGACAGTTCTTTTGAAATAATGAACTACACATACACCAGTGGAGGATTGGATCAAATTGGATCAGACAATAAAAATACCAATAAGCCATTAGAAAGTAATGCACTAACTGATTCAAAGAATATTGAAGCTTTAGACCAAAATAAAGATAATGTAAATAAAAAATCGAAAAATGAAATGGCTCTTAATGGTCAATTCGAGGATATGAGTGATGTTTCTGGCTTCACTGCGAATTACATAAGATCGACAAAAATAAATTCAAATAAGACACCAAGAAATGTGAGAAATAAATTGAATAGAGATTTTATAAAAGAATCACAACAAAGAATACAAAAAGCAGATACTAGGACTGTTATGTGTGTAAATAAGTCTATGAATACTGGCCTACCTGATTCCACAGTTTTGAACTGCAGCACAGACTCATCACAAAATGTTGTTAATTTAGTTACTGTTAATAATAGTGAAAAATCTACAAAAGTCAGCAGAGCAACATCTTTATTGAAATTTTTGGATGCCAAGCAGACGGATAGCAAAGAATGCTTATTAAATAATGAGTTGAAACAACCTGACAAAAATGAATCATTTCAATCTTATGGCACATCAAGGTACCCTACACGTCGCAAGGCTGCTGTTGCAGCTCCAGTTAAAATAAATCGCACTAGAAATAGTCCGGAAAGACAAAAAAGGGCATGCAAAATGTCCTGTGAATTTAACAACTCTGACCGGAAAGAAAACCCTGGTGAAGAGATTATTTCCAGAACACGCAGTGGGCGAAAAATTGGCTTACAAGTTAGACAACCTGAGAATTCAGTGTTAGTAATCAGCAACTCTACAGAGCAAGTCAGTTCAACAGGTGCAGTGAATGTAGCTGATCCTGGAGAAAACTGCTTGGTTGACACTTCTAGAAGGAAGCGTCATACTGGCAGATATTCACAGTCAAAGAAGAGTGCAGATAAAAGTAGACAATCGCTGAAGAGGGACAAAAGTGGTTTTGCTGAATGTTTTTCAGAAAGTGATGATGATAGTGAACTCTTGAAGCAGAAGAAGTTTTTCTGTTAAACTTTAGAGGTGGCTATTGAAGGAACTTTATTATTTGATTGCATTTATAATTATTATATATATATAATAACTTTAGTAAACAATATTGAGCTTGTATAATGGCTTCATAAACTATACTTGCCAGATAATTATAATCTTTAAAGCGGAGGGTGCATAATAGTGTTGTACTTTTATCTCTAACACACATTCTCATAACAATGGTACCCTTTAAACAAAGAAATTTTCAAATCCTTTGTATAATACACTACTACGAGACTATGCATTTCCATTGAGTAGTTAACATTTGCAATGTTGCGTAGCATAAATAAGAAACAGGTAATAAACTTGTTAGTTGAATTTTTAAAATTATCCTCATGCATTGGCCATTGATTGGACATAGATATAGTTACATGTTTTTATTATTTATTTATTTGAGTTCGCTGTATGCATTGAAACTATATAAGTGGCATACAACACAAATTAAATTTGTGTTTGAAATTGTATTATAAAGTGCCATTGTATCGATATATGTAATAGATGTATCTTGTTCTCCATGACTATAGCAGATTATTATTGTGTTATAATTAAGACATTAATTAGGAGTATTTAATATGACTCTTTGGTATAAAATTTTTGTGTATGCTTGTATTTAAAATTACACAGTAAAATTAATGTTATCTTTTTAATGTGTCAGTTTATTTCTTGTTCTATCTTAAGGTAATAGAGTGATTGTAGCAGTAAAAAAACCTTCTGACCTAAAATTGACATTCTGTTTCTACCATTGTCATCATTATCATTTCAAATTCACTGTCTTTGATCGTCGTCCTTGCTCATTTTTAATTCAATATACACAAGCAACCTGAGTTCGATCCCCTGTGCCATCACTAATCAATGAAATTGTAAGTGCTGACTTATCACTTGTTTAGGGTTGAACAATAACATCGTGAGAAAACCTGCACATTTTCGGAATAATTGCGAAAAAACTATTTCAAAGATATGTATCGTAAAGTCCGCGAATCCACAGTGGGTTCAAGCGGTGGAATATTGCCAGTGATGGATTTGAACCCTTGGTCGCTTTAGGCATATTCAAGATATCCGCTACTAAATGTAGACGAAAAAAAAAAAAGTATTGGAATATAAAAATAGATTTTACCTACTCAGCGTGGATTTATTATAATTTTTACGGAATATCGGAAAAGCGAGAGGTTAAAGGCCCGACCACTAAAGAAAAAGTTTTGCCACTCTAGGTCCGGGCCTACTTGACCTATAGATATATCAATCCACCCCTGAATATTCTCCTAATAACCTTTGCACAGGGGAGGCCTTTGGCTAGCCTTTGGTGGGGTTATTTTACAAGCTCACTGCTGAACCCTTTTCGACAAACTTCTTTTGTAGTGGCTTCGACCAGAGTACATTATTAATATTAAGAAGTCGTCAGACCTCACGAGATTGCGCCATCTTTTGATACTTTACCGAACTACAAGTTCATATGTATAGCTAAACATAAAACTATTCTTCTATTTATAGTGTAATTAATATTTGATAACATTGTATAGAAAATTATTGGATACAAGCTTGCTGGATTTTATTTTTGGATAAAATAAATAAAACACAGAAATAGGGCATGCGATTTTTTTTTTCATAATATTCACTCGCTTGTTATTTTACTGTTTGCTCTGAATGGTTTTGATTCTAGTACTGTTTAACAAATTATTAACGTCGCAGCACCAGTTCAATATAAAAAATCTTGAAACCACTTCAAAAATAAATTTTACCGAGTCTTTACTGTGGTGTGGGCAAGTCAAAAAGTTAATAAAATCAATGACAATTTACATTATCGTTTATATGTAATTTTTTATTTGTGGCATTTCCTCTTATTTTTTAATATATTGTCACATCTTGAACTGCGGAAAGCATCCGCACGATATTTTCGCAAGGATAAGTAAATGCAGTAGTATGTAAATGTAATTACATTCTCTTTGAGTAAATGGTCGAAAATTCTCGTAATTTTATGTATTCATTTCCATCCCTATTAAATAAAATGCCTTTATATTTACTCCAATTTCTAAAAACTTGCTCTAAAAAAAGTCTCCTACAACTTAACTGACTTGTCTGTAAATTCTACTATTGCTCTTTTTTTCTTCATAATTCACAATTTCACATTGCATGTCATAAAAAATTATTTCTATGATTTCTTTAGTATTTTCTTAAAAATATTCCATGTATTGGTCCTCTTCACAAATTTTACCCTAAAGAATAATTATTCGATAAATTAAATAACAAACTTTTTTAATCTGATTCAAACCCTGATGGTATTGGTGATATATTTCTACAGTCATCAGACAGAATGCAGCAAAAAAAATCCTCTAAAGGGTCCTGATTAAATCGGCGCATCCAAAAAGATTTAAATTTGTATTTATTAAATAGTTTCGTTCTTAAAATGTCAATATTTTCTAGCGAAATAAGCCAGTTTCTTATTGATGGCACAACAATTTCCCTTCCCTCATTTGTTACAAATGTCATTGATTTTAGTACTTTTTTTGCATTTACCCATACCTCACTGTGCTTCGACCTTCGCGTCACTGGTCTTAAAAGTATCTTTTCAGTCCTTTTTCTTGAATTTTCATAGCTGCCATTTACGGAATCAAATAATTGATCAAAGAATAATAAAACATCTGCGGTATCCTCATAGTTTGTTGGAAGTATTCCTTTATCTGAAAAGCATGAATGAACATTATTGCACATAACATCATAAATTTATCAATGAACTAGAGTTAGACAATTTTCTTTTACTCACTAGCAAGAAATCCCATATAAGCAGCGACAGTCCTGCTAAAAACTTGAGTAGCCAACTTCACCTTCATTTTAGAAATCTTTTTTGGGTTGACATGGGCATCTGTGAGCTTTTGTATAAGACTAATTCCATTGTATGCAGGGTTATTCTCATGAAGTTTAATAATGTGGTCCCAATCTGCAATTTTTACTTCTTCTTTAATGACACATTTCAATTTATTGGTTATCAAACTGTTACGAATCCCCTTTATCAAGTGTGGTGGATCAAAAAGTGGGACAATTTCCTGTCCATTGACCTCAAATACTTTATTTTTGAGCACTTTATCTCTTCTAATGTAATCCTCACGAGTTTCATTTATTAATTGTTTTATAGCACTAACATTAGTTGTGTTTTGGTCACAGACTGTGGCAAGAACCTTCAAACCACATTTCTGCAATTTGTTTATCACTTGTTTCAATAAAACTTTTAAGCTATCTTTCGCAGTACTTCTTTTACAAAATGTATATGCAACTAGCTGATTATAATCTTTCAAAATTCCACGTAACATAAATATAAGAGCATGGTCTGCTATGTCCCTTTTGGTCTTCATTTCATTTGTTAAAACTCCTGTTTTGATGTCTCTTTTTCTGTTAATATCAAAATGAGGAGTTATTGAAATTTCATCAAATAGGAGAATGCACAATTTTCCACGCTTAGTCATTTTCTGAACCATTTTATTTATCTGAATAAAATTTTTTTTATTCAGCCCTGGTCTTAAGCCCAGATGGGATATAAGCCTACTCAGTGTTACTGGAGATGGTAAAATAAAGGTTTCACTAAGCCATCTATATGCTTTTGGATCCTGTCTATATAAATTAAGAGCCATAATATTTTGCTTTATTGTGAATTTTCTTCCCATATTCTCTTTTGCAATTTCTCTAAATTGCCTCATAGTGAATAAGGCTCCAAGGACTGAGGGTTTTTGTAAACACTTCTGGAACATTTTATTTTCAGACAGCAAAAGAGCCTTCTCCAGCCGCATTGCATAACCATTCTTTTTCATTTGCAACTTTTTAATAATCTTCTGCAAGTTCTGGATGTTATTCAACGCTGAAATAAAAAAGATGCTCAACTATTACACTAGCATGAAGAGATTCATCAGGGCAGCTTATTCAACTACTGTTCAAAGGGACTTCAGGTTTAATCTTATACCCTTCTTCAATATTCTATCTACAGATAGAGTTGGTTACTAGCGATAGCTATTTGACATCAGCTCCATAGCACTTATGTCAAAATTCTGTCTCCAGTAACCAAATCTATCCGTAGATTGAATATGAAACTGGTCGTAAGCTACCTGTTTTATTTTTTATTTTTATAATGTTATGCTTGTATTTACTTGATATACCTAAAAAAATATATTGTTTTTTTGTGCTTTGTCCATAACTTTCAAATGTAAATAAGTTTTTTCTTTATTTTAGCCTTACCTTTCTTCTTTGTTCTAGCTTGTTGTTTTAAAGTACCACATTGTATTGATGAACTTTTCTCTGGCACAATTGAATCTGAAAAATATGCTAAATTCAAATGAAGTTTTGGTAAATTCAATTGATAACATTGTTGAAAAATATACACTACAAATAAGGAATAGAATAGCTAAAAATTCATACAAAACATCTAGGACCTATAAGTAATGGATATGACTGATTAATCTGAAAAATTAGACTGACCCAAGTGTCTCCTCAGATTAAATAAAATGAAATAATTGTCTTATATTTTTATAATAATTTCATCTGTTTGCAATTATCTATTTATGTAACAAAATTAAATTATGAACAAAAACTTATATAATTGTTTTAAAGCTAACTATGACTTTTGTTATTTTATTCATATATGATATTGCCTAAGTCAAAACACTCAAAAAAAAAAAACAAAGGATGTTTGTAGTAAACCTTTAAATCCAAAAATTAAAGAGAATTAAGATACTAAAATATTGGTTAGGGTGTTAATTCTTCTTTACTTGTTAACTGATTTTTCATTCATCATATCTTTTCATCGCTTTAGTTAGAAGCTTATTGATTAAAAAAACCTTTTTTTTCGAGGCAAAGTGGCAAAAGAGCTGGCGGTTCACCTGATGTTAAGTGATAACTGCCGCCCATGGACATTTGCAATACCCGTAGGGTAGCAGATGTGTGTTGCCACCTTTTAATAAAGTGCGCCCCGGCTACCTCACTCATCAGACGAAACGAAGAATTACTTTCTTATTATTAATATACAGTAGTGGAATAACAGTACCTGTGGATGTTGGTGGTACAATCAGTTTTGGATTGTCGATAGGTTCAGTATCTGACACTGTGCTATTTAGTGTAGTTCCTGCAAAAGCAAAAAGTGTTTTTGATTAATATTGATTTTACCTAATGTATTTGTAGATAAAGACTGCAACATTATTAGTTATTGCTTTTCCGTAAACTTTAACAAAATAAAATACAAAAAAATTGAAGGAAATTACCACGTGTTGTAGTGTATTCACGTACACAACAATCGTTTTTTGAAGTCATGATATAAAAATCTAGATCAAGAAGCAAGCAACTCGAGGTCCAAAATAATGTGCATGGTAAATATATAAAACGGAGATATCAATGTCCAAAGAAAAGCCAAAGTTATACTAAAAAAAATCACCAAAAAACACGAGATTAAATCGCCAATAGTTAACAACTAATATCAACAAGACCAAGAGAAGACCAAACAAAAGAAAGTTCAATTCAAACTTCAAAGTTGTTAAACCGGCCGGCCGGTAGCAGTTATGTCACTAACGTCCCGTTACATTGTTTTAAATTTTCTTCCAAGTTCCATCATTTTGCTTAGTTTTCTTTCAAATTAATAATATTTGTTTATTTAAAATACGATTTTCTCTAATATAAGTACTATATAACTTTAAAATATTATTGTTCTCTTCATAAGATCATTTTAATTTAAATGACTAATACAGCTCACCGAAGAGTTCTACGTATAAAACAAAGAGTACTTTTATATTTCTGAAATATACTTTTATTTATCTGGTATAAAGGGTTTAAGTTTTGTTTTTAATTTAATGTCACCTTCGTTAAAAATTGTTTTGCATTTAAAACAACGTCATCTGTTGTTAATTGTCAATTATCAGATGTATGGAAAAGATCGTGCTTTCGATTTTTCAAATTTTCTGTTAAATGCGAGCAATTCCGCATTGTACAGTTATACCTCATCGTACTTTCAGCACCATCTGAAACGTTTGTTAGCAGCAGCAATAACGCGAGGATTTCTTTTGATTTTTATTACAGATCAGGAAAGTACCCTATGGTGCAACTGGTAAAATGGGATTAATATAGTGCGGGGACACTTACGGCCGCGACAATTAGAAACTTAATTTAAAAAAGAGTAAAGTAATAGTCTATGTATGTCTCACAGCTGTGTAAAAACCTTCTCTGTACAGAGGGTTTAGGGCTTAGCGACCTATAAGGCCTTCATAGTTCGCTTTTTAAAACGAGGTAATGTCATATCCACCTTTGCTTAGAGTACACAGGAGTTATATCGGCAGAGGCGAGTTCTTCCACGTCTGTGCCAGTGCTGACTGATTAAGCGGCTCCTCTTGGAGAACATACTCTTCTTATCGCACGAACACGAACTTAGCTCATTTGGCCGCTTATTGGAGGGCAACAAGTACCCCTTAAGTCCCTTCCTAAAATTGAATTGTTTGATTGTGCTTGTAGCCCGCAGCGTATTCAAATTACTGAATGAATTCAATAACGTAGATTAGTATAAATTACGAATAGAACTAGATGTTTGTTTAATAAAAAAAAAGAAAAACCTCTTGATGATTTAACTACTTGACGCTAGATGGCGGTAATTCTTAACACGATCTTTAGATACTTCTCAATAATAGATGTCAGCACGGAATTTTTTTTAATAAAATGTTATTGTGCATTATTTATATTGTTTAAAAATAGGAAAATAATTTAGGACAGCAAAGATAAAAAGATTTATGTTTTTCTAAATGAAACTATGTTAACGGATTTATCGCATTTATTTTTAGCTTTATTTCCCGACGTTTCGAACCAGCGTTCACACTACACAGTTACAGTCTGTCCCGTGACCATGAAATCCGTAAAGATAGTTTCCTTTAGAAAAGCGTAATCGCGTAAATACAGGAAATTATTAGGTTTATGTTTTGTTATAAGGTAGGAGTAAGTTCGCTTGCTGTTCATCGGATGTTTAGTGATTATTGCCTAATGCCACCCAGTGACCATCTTAGCCAACAACTGTAGATCGCGTCTGCAGCGTTATCAATTTTTAAGAAAGTGCAGTTGATTATCTCAATCCAAAACAAAAATACAATTTAGATTCATGTCTGCTTATTTGTGTAGAAGCTGCTGCGTAACTCAGAGCATAGTTAAAGTATCGATCGCTTGTAATCTTTAAAATACTAAATTGCTACTTTATAATCGTTGTACATTGTATTAAGTACCAATAAATAAAGTTATTATTGAAAATTGTTATATTTTAAGCTAATTCATCAACTTTTATAAATCAACTGAAATAAATAAAACACTTATTAACATAAAAAATTTCTTAATTATATAAAAACCACAACTTTTTAAAATCATGTATAATTACGATGATTGTAATTTACAATACATTTTATTTTCCATTGAACGAAAATCAATGGTGTAGCTCATGGAATATAAATCCATGAGGTTAACCTGTCTTAAACATTTAACAGAAATATGGTACCATTCCAATCCGTAACTGGAAATAATAGAATATATCCGTATTGTCATCACACGTTGCTGTTAGCAAATGGAGTGTTACTTAACAATCCCCCATAAAGCACAAAAGGGACACTAGAGATGTCAACGAGTCAATCAGATTATTCCAGAACGGCGCTTCCGTGAAATGGCGGAATGCACTTCGATGCCTTTTACCTCGCGCCAAATGACGTGGGAACTGTCGCGACGTCCCGCCAAAACGGTGTACAGTTGTCAAGTGGCGGACATGGGTTGCGAAGTTGCGATGTTTTGCTCCACCGATCGCATTGTAACCCTATGGAGTCACTTGTAAATTGTTGGGAATGCGCGGCTGCGCATGAATAACTGGCCAGGCTTCGGAAGCGGATAAAATTCATAATAACAGGTACATACACAGACGCAGTCCTTACCTTTTTAATGAAATATATGGAAAATTGTTTGTAAATGAACAACAAAGTGACTCCGTGGCGCAGTTGCAAAGGCTTCGGCTTCGGCGTCGTGGGTTCGATTCACACACGGGACAATTTCTGTGACCCACAGATAGTTGTTTCGCATCTGGGTGTTTGACCGCGTGAGATTTATATTTGTGAAACGTCCTTACAACACAGGATAATGTTATCCTAAAGTAAGGGCAATGTTTTAAAAAAAATGTCAGGCGCTACAATGAGTATAAAATAAATTTAACTTCTTCCATTCACCGCAGCATTCATAAAATAAGAACCATATGCCATATGTTTCCGATCGAGGAAACGTAACTTAATATCGTTCTGTAGCCAATGCTACTGTTTACCAAACTGCGCCTAGATCTCTTCTCACAGAGTCCGTAAAAAGCGCGCTCCGATAATATTTGTACAAGATCGGTTACATTTGACGGCAGGCAACAAGTTGCTTGCTGTTCAAAGCACGCCTTTGTTAATTTTAATGATCCTATTTTATACGTTTGTATAATATCTGTTTGTATTTTTAGGGATACCTTCATGACAAAAAGTCATGATGGTTCAAAAATTTTTCTCGTTATTAAGACTTAGAGCACTAACGGCTTACTAATTGGTACTGAATATTAACGCATAAACATTAAACATACCTAAGAGATAAGGTTCAAAGTTCGGCTTTGACACTATTTCACGTCTATAAAGTTATTTATTATTTTAAACATTTAACCTTCAATTATAATTAGCTTAACAACATATGTATATTAACGTCATTTGACTTCACATTTGTTATATGTATGTAAGAATTAGAAAAGGATGAGAATTTGGTGATATTACTTGTAGTTGTGAATATTTAAATTGAGGATAATATATATATATATATAAGGTTGGGATCACGTGATAGGCCTGCTAAATCTAGTCGACACTATTTGTACACCTTTTCATATATTTTGTCTCTGTTGAATTATTTAGTTCTTGTTGTCAGGAGGTCGTTAAATAATTATCTGTAATTATTGGTTTCTGTCGATAATTAATATAATATCCTATACGGATATAATATCCTCTACGGCACATGTTTGCGTTTTACGGTTAAACGTGAATGAATCGATAACAAACCAAAAATATGACCACATTTTATGTTAACTTTATATAAAGGTTAAAAATATATTGAAAAATAAAATACACTAGTGTTTGCTCGCTACTTTGGACGTGTTGTTCGTAAAGTGAAAAAAATTATTTAATTTTTAACACGCTATTAGCTTAGTGTGGCCGAATTTTCGAATATGCTTTTGACACACTTCAAAACGTATTATTTAAAAAAAAAAAATAAAACGTTTTGAATAGTAAATCCTATTTAAAAAATTTAATTAAAACTGCATATTTATTAAGGACAGATAAGAATGCAATTTTAAAAAAGCTATTTTCCAAATGCGATGCCCCGTAGTATCTTTGTGCCAAGTAAACTTTGTTTAAAAAAGAAGCAACACGCTTTTGTAAATAACCGAACCAAAAAGTAAAACATAATTCTCAATCAAATAATAGTGTGATTGAAAAAAACTTTTATCGTAGAAAAGAGTGCTTTTTAAGATATTTCCTTAGCGACTCTATCCATTATCTGTTATTGAACGTTATAACAATTGACTACTAAAGCGATTTCTTTTTTGTTTTTTTAAACTATTATTGTGGGGTTGAAAGTAGTTCTGCCCTTGAAGCTTATCTTTTTGTCTTCTATATGAATACAATAATAGAGGTCTGCTGTTGTGCGCGAATCATGGAAAAACTACTGGCTAGATTTCAATTAGTTCTTCGAAGTTTATTTTTGTTATTCCATAGGCACTTGGCCCCAATTAAATAAAAATATTGTGATATCTATCCGTTAAATGTTGTGAAGTTGTTAAAGTTAGAACAAACAATGATTTATAAGCATTAAGTTTTCACTGATGTATGTGTGTGCGTCTGTTCTACCTCTGCCCCAACTCTATTAATACTATGGATGTTTTACCTCTACACATGAAAAACATTGCTAAATAAATAAATAAATAAATAATAAATAAATATTTTAGGACACATTTTTACACAACATTTTCCAGTCCCAAATTAAGCAAAGCAAAGCTCAGTACTATGGGTATTGGAAAACTGATAAACATACTTTTAATAAATACATAATATGTATATATAAACACCCAGACACTAGAAAAACACCATGTTCATCGCACAATATTTTTCCAGTAGGGGGTATCGAACCCACACCCTCTGGCGCAGGAGGCAGGCACACTACGCCATTCGGGGCAGGTACACTACCCAGATCAATTCTAATTCAAATATTTGTATTCAACATGAGAGCATTACACTCACTTACTGATAGTCAAAATACTACCACCCGTTCGGAAGAGAAAGCCGCTGAACTGAGAAGAACCGGCGAAAGTGGGCTACTTTTTTAAAATTTGATTTGTTAATATAATAATACAAAAAAAAATTGAGTAAGTAACGCAGACTATGGATATTAGCTAGTTTATAATATAAGTGCGATCGCAATACAATGCTAGTGAATACTATTGTATTTATATTTTTACCAGGCATGGATTTCTGACGTGTGGTGGCAAAAGGTAACACGATCTGCTTATTTATACAACTGTCTCGGGTTTGCTCCCAATTAGCTTTTTGGCGGTCGCGAGAAAAATGGCTCTCTCGACTAGCAAAACGTTCGCTTGTTGAGTATCAAATTGTCGGCGGAGGGGTGTTCAGACTAGATACGATGTAATAAGTTGAAAGCGTTAAGTTTCAATGCTCAATGGAGTAAATCAAATCAAAACATATTTCTTCACATAGACGCTTACGCGTTCTGATGAAACGCAAGTATTAATATGTGTTGAAATACAAGTATTAATATGTGCATCGGAAATGATAACACTGTTGGAGGGCAAACGTTTCGTCTGTTTGGTTTATTTATTTATTTATTTAAAATGATGAGATATTTGCGCGGTTGTTTTGATCAAACCAAATCAAAAAGTCAGATTAAATCTCTTTCAAACGTTGCCAGAAATTTGTTGAATTAACCCAGGGCGTAGGATAACACAAGTTATCTATTGTTTAAGTCTAAATATTCTTATTAGCCCAACTATCTATAAAGTATCGGCTATGTCATTTCTATCATATCGGTCTAATAATACCCTTGACTTGATAAAATACTCTTAAATGAACGCGAAAACGTTTGATTTAAAAAAGTCTTAGACCGTCTTAGACCGACCTCTTTCAAATTACTTTATTAGAGACTCAAAATTAAGTAGTTTTAGTTTAATATTTAAGCCAAAAGGATTTTCATTCAAAATTTCAGATCCGACTTAAGTCAGTTTTTTTACTTTTATTGACCACTGAAACTAGATCGACATATCGAGTGACAATGGAAGAACGATTTAATAGTGCATACGTGACTTATATACATGCATAGGGTCATTTATGGACGCTAACGCCGCCCGAATAACGCGTTTCCGCGGCACTCCGCTGGCCCCACGTCTCGGGTCTAATTATGAAATCATTAATCACGCGCTCCCCGTCGGAGACAAAGGCGCGGCGCTAACAAAAAGAGCATAGGCAGGCCTTACAATTAGTACTCCACGAATAATGGCGCGACGCGGCGTATCGGGTGACCTCGCACGGAGGCTGGCAACCCGACACTGGTTTGAGCGCATCTTTTTTCTCAAACGGCGTGAGCCGAACTTACACCGCCAGTTCCTTAATCTAATCCCGTGGAAAAGGTAACGTTATGACAGGCAGCGCAAGGTGCAAAGCGTGTGCGATAGACGGGCGGACCTTTTTGTTTTCTGGCACTTTCCGTGGTCCCGAATTTATAGGCCCGTTTCTAGCTGTCCATCTTAGCTGGTCCTTTAAGCTTTGGAGTGAGGAGTTTTTAAGCTCCTTTAATAAGACACATCATCGCAACTCACTTACTAATCAGTTTTCAAAATGCGAATGCTTTCGGTATTGTTTGCTATAGAGTTTTCTAATTTTCTTAGGTAAGGTTATTGTTGCTCTATGTGTTCATAAGACTCAGTTTCAGAAAAAATATTGGTCACGAGGTATTTTCAGGGCCATTTATACAGTTGGATATTTCAATTTGGAATATAATATGACCTTTTTGGAATATGCTTTAATAACTATACCTCTTGCTCCCCAGTACTGTTCAAACTTTTAGATTTTTTAGTGTCTGTGTGTTTATATATCTTTAAAATATGTTTATTTACAAAAGAAAAATAAGTTTATGTATGTTTATCGGTTACCTAGTAGCCACAGCATTTAAAGACAGTTTCTGCTGCCGTTACCTTTGAAATAAATAAATAACTGAAACGGTTTTCTGTTTTTAATTTAATTGTAATTACGAGTTTGTCTATAAAAGTTTCCTCACACTTCATATTATTTTATTTAAATTTTTAATGGCGATTATTTCAAAAAGATGGCGCTAAAGCTGGTTGAAAGAGAAACGTGCTTAACAGCCACTTAAATTATAAAGCTTTCATTAACAACAATCTCTAGGAGTAATTACGATTGCTCGAACAATCGAGGATCGACGTACGTCATAGCTCGTCAGCACCTGCCCGATCGAGTGGATCAAAAGCCCGCAAACTACTTGCATGTGGCTGTCTCTGGACGCGACCCTCGCCGGGCGTGGGGTGTAGCGGTGGGCGTGCCCCATCCCCACCCACCCCACCCTCAACCTCACCCTCCCCTCGCCCCGAGACGCGACGGAAGCGTGTCGGGTTGCCACTTCCTCCTCGTGGCCGCCATTTGTTGCTTCGTTGTCAATGCATGCCGCTAAATGCGCGGAGGCTTACAGCGCAAGCCCGAATGCGCCCAGCTATGCCTCCCCTGCTAGTGAAAAAGGAGCAGCCTATATACGTCCCACTGCTGGGCAAAGGCCTCCTGTGTACAGAGCGCATAGTCCACCACGCGACTCCACTGCGGATCGGTGTGCTTTTTGTATCTTTGATTTTTTTTTAAATTACTTAGTTATCATAATAAGCTGTTGTATTGTTTGGTTTTGTGTTGTGTGTATATGTTTTAGTGTTTTAACGTTTTTCCCATTGAGTTCAAATTCTAACGCATTCCTCTATGAAATGTGGTCTAGATACTATGACCGTTACCTGATTCTAATTCCTAAAGGGACAGACGTACCTCGACAGTAGCACTATGCTATCTGATATTTATAGCTTTTTTAGGACACATTTTTTCCACAACTTTCTCTAGTCCCAAACTAAGCAATGCTTGTACTATATGTACTAGATAACTGATAAACATACTTAAACATACTTTTGTAAATAAATAAATATTATAAATATGTAAACACCCAGGCACTGGAAAACTATGTACATCAAAGAATATTTTTCAAGTAGTGGGAATCGAACCAACACCCACTGGCGCAAGATGCAGGCGGTTGCCAATAAGCCAATCGGGTAAAAACTATACAAGAACCATGGATGCAGAAAAGAATGTGTAATAAAAATTTAAAATAAAACGAAACTTCAACTTTACGTGATAACCTTGAATACAATTTTAATCTAAGAGATTGCTGTTGTTGACGTTAATTGCATCGGTCGATATGGGAAAACGGAGCCCGATCGTCTCGCAAAGCAAACAAAATGCGTCGCGAGACCTTTTGGGGTTCGTTATCTCGCTTAGGCACATCCGTCGTTCGGAAATTAGCCGGTGCAAATACGGACGAGTGAACATTTGCATATCCATTGCTGATTGCAAAAAAATACATTGAACAACGCCGCGTATCGAACGTAGGTATGTTTAAAAATAAGCGGGCAGCGTGACAACTAAATTAGCAGGACGCCCGCGTGCGAGATAACTTATTCGCTTCGCAATCACGCTCGCAGCGTCCGCTGATCGATCTTCTGCATGGCAAATTCAATCGTAGCTATTATGTCATAAGGTTTAAAATCGAAAATCACACTTCTAAACGTAGACTGTCTCGAACAAAGGAAACTCGACTTTAATGCTAAGCCCTGCGGTCGATATTGCGCCGCTGTTCCGAGTATAGTGAAAGGAGGGGTGGGGAAGGAATGTTTCCTTAAATAAATTGTCTCCGATATATCCCCGAGTGTATTTTATAAGGCGTTTACACCTTTATAGGCGCGACGCACACCGGTCGACCGCGGGGCGAATTTTAATTCACTGCTTAGTATAACAAAGCCCTCGTTTCTCACAATAGGATTACAATATAAACTTGAAAAAATTTTTACACTTTGTTGTAATATTATTATTTAATTAGAAATCAATATCAGTTTCTTTAATTAAATTGAAATAGTTTATTAGGATTGTCAACTACATAATGGGTTCGTAGACGTTGTCCATCTGTATATATTTTAATGAGACTTTGATAGGCCAAAATTAAGCTTGTGTTAAATTTGTGTGCGCAAAGCTCTTATCCTGTTTCAGTGCGCGCTGACCTGAACGGATCCTTAAGCGGCGTATCGAAAAGGATTATTCGAGCGCTATAAATATGGCGGTCGAGATTATAATAATTTGAATAATAACATTAAAATAATAATAACGCGCCTCTGATGCGCCGCCGACCGATGGAGTTGTCATCTGTTAATAGATTTATCTGCGTTCATACATCAAAATTATTCTGTGTTAGTGTTGTGTAACTCACCGGGCGAAGTTCGATGATTATCGATTCATTAGTCGCCCGTAGCGGCGATTTCTATCGATATCCGACTCCATTCAATTGATTCATTCCGGTCTTCTTTGGTGGTGACACGCACATTTTAATCTTTGATCCTTTTCACGGCCAGTTCGCTTGGAGACCAATGATGCTTAGTGATAATTGACTCGAAAACCTTTTTAGATGTCACATTTTATTGATTGTTCAGCAATTTTCTTTGCAAATTTTATTGTAAAATATTTTTATCGGGTATATTCGATAAGGCAAGAACTTGGTATCATATAAAATTGAATAAATGTCAAGTAGTGTGAATTTCGAAGGACGTTATGATAAAAAATTAAATAAGGATAATGGAAACTTAGATAAAGTCTAGATTATCTTTTATAATTTGTTCCACAAAAAAACATCTAGACTTAATCGTAAAGCGTCGTCAACTTTGCATTTAGACTTTTAAGACGGATGTAATTTAATGAAAAAGGTTAAAATTTAGATGAAATAACTGATTATTTAATTTGTTTGAGACAAAAAAACTGAGTTAGTTGTAACATTCAAGATTTTTGTGCGCCCACCATGCCTTACCAATACAAACGCTAATAATTTAGTCTCAATTAAAAAATAAAAACAATATTGTCTGATTTATTATTTCCATTACATCCGTTAACCATCTGCTCTTATTCGCGTTATTTGTTATGCCAATAAAACAATAAGTCATTTAATTTGAACCGCGGAGCTCGGAGTTTGCCGCAGGGAAATAAATCAATACGTCCATACGTCGGATCAATGTCGAATATGCGTATAACAAACAATCGAGGACGAGCTACTTACGTATGAGCAATTAAGGGGACAAAAATTAAAATTTTCTGCTCACTGATCATGGAAGAAGAGCGGAATTGGCGCGCTTTTGTGACGTTTGTACGTCATCCGCCATGTTTTCGACTCGTTCAGAATTTGGACAATGACGTTCGCGCTGCGAGCGCTGGCTGCCTCCGGTGGGTGGTTTATTGTTTTACGAGAGGCATTACACGGCTCTCCCGCCATTGTGCTCCAACTTTACGGCGCACAAAGACAGGACAAATCGAAGAAACTCAAGCCTGTTGTCAGATATGTTGATAGAGTGCCGTAATCTTTCTTCCTGTCACATATTTGTTTGGTGTCGCGTCGGTCCTATTCGCTCTATTTATGCCTTTACAATGTACGACGTAAATACATAATGTATTGACGTTCTGTACATGAGAGGTTTGTGGTAATAGCGATATATTAAAGCAATGGTTATGTAGTACCTAAATACTTAACGAATGCTGTTTATAAAAAGTATATTTCATGACATAAGTGTTCAATTGATGCGTTTAATTTATTACTATGTATACGACGAAGAATTATGGCGAAATAAATTTTAGGAATTATGTCTTTAAATGTATCCATTAATAAGTAATGTAATAAATATTAATCTACATAATTATCTTTTACTTAAGGAGCGTTTAGACGTAACTTATTTTTGTTAGTTCAGTCAATAAATCAAGTGTTTCATAGCATAGGGTATAAAATATATTGTGTGATTAATCATTTATCAGTTACATTTATTTTCTGAATTAATAACTGAGCTTAATACTGCTTTTTCTGTTACGACTCTATCAAGGTGGATACTAGAAATTGCATAGCTTACGCATTCTATCGATAAACTTAAGTGTAATTATTAACGAATTTCTAAATACACACAATGTTTTTGTTTTGTCGTGAGCATTCGCATGTTGCGCAGAGACATAAATTACTCACGACAATGATGGCAAATGTAACAACAAGCTGGAATAAGTTAAGGAACGAGCTGATTTCCTTGAATCATCGTAGCATGAGCGTTTTGTGCTTCGGGCGCGGCGCAGCGAGCGCTTTGTGGCACGGCGTGCCGGATCATTGTCTTAGGGCCCCGCTGGCTTTTTTTTTCTCTAATTTTCGGGAAAAGGCCAATGTTTAAGTAGTTGAAGCCGGCCTGCGATCCATCACGCGCGGTGGGTGCTACTGCGCGGTTTCCGAACGACTGTTACGACCTTGAAGCGGACTCCGTTACATCCTCATTGTTTACGTTTATATTATACAGTGTGTTTATTTTAGACTTTTCTATATTTAACATGGCACCGGTTGCCTTTAATCTTTATAAAAATTAATATTTTCAGACAATTTTTAAGATTGGCAAGTATAGTATGAATAATTGCTTTAAATTTATAGTAATTTTTCGGTATAGATGACGCTCTAAATAATAAATTTCTGCTTTTTTTGTGGTTTCTTCAAATTTTATTACATTTATTGTTTGATACTGTAATAAATTGTATTTAAAGTGTACTTTTTTAAAAAAAACTACGTAATATAGTATTTATTCTTTTCTCTAATTAAAAGGAGTAACTAATTGTGACATGTTTCAGAAGAGTCCTTCCGGAGCAGCCTGTAGACAGGTTTGCGAAGTCTTTATGCGAGTTGCATTGTTTATCTGCGGCCACATTGTCCGCACAGTGGCCGTCAATGGCCGTCCTAATGCATGTTTACGCTTGTTTAGCGGACGAACAAGCAGTGCAACGATCACTGAATAGAGCACGATCGCTGTCACATAAAAACTCCGTTTGATGGATTGATTTTATATTGTTTTCGAGGGAAAAAGTCATCGGTATGTTAGAAAAATCCGTCTTCGAATCGCATCATTCAAATGACATAATGTTTCATAGGTTAGTTAGATTGTAAAGGTGTTTGATAAACGGTTTACAATAGTTCGTCCGAAGAATATACCTTATTAACTTCTTTGTTAGTTTTTTGAAAGAAATTGAAATGCACAAGGTCAAATATTTGTTTATTCAATTTTAATACTAATATTTGAATACATAGTCTTTTATTGTTTGTTAATATTTCTTTACAAATATGGCCGTTTTTCCAGTACCTATGTGATTAAAATTTGTAGAAAATTGGAAAATTGCCACGCTCGCCTAAATCTCAACGTCTTACATCTGCTTTGCTTTTTCGCATTTTAAGCAATGCCTGGCGTCATCTATTGTAAATTTTCATTCATTTCTCTAAAAATTTTAATGGTTCATCTTAAATGCTAAATTAGCAGTACAAAAAATTATTATAAAGTTTAAACAAGTATGCCGTTTAATATTACTGTACTTTTAGTTTATTATGGATCGGATGAATATGTAAGACATTGTCACATTAATTTCGGTTTTGGCAAATATAGATGTAAGATAACAAATTTTACGTGGATTATAAGAATAACATTTTCAATTTGACTCCTAATCCCATCAGTTCTCAAGTTTTGGACAATGGAGACAATAAAATTCGAGTAAAAGCACAGTTTTACGAGTGTTCTCGAGCGTTTTACGAGACGCATTATTTACGCAAAACCAACATCTTGACGTGCGATGAAGTTGTCCAATTTTTTTTTTCACTAAAGACTCAGAAATAGACCCGTGTAATAAAACTTTAATATCTTCCACTTATTTCGCCATTCAATCTGAGAAGATATTTCGTCTGTTGCTTAATGTTTATTATGAGTCGGACATTTATAGTCTACGTGATGCTTGATGTTTCGCTGTCTGATAATTTATGGAAATTGATTTTGAGTTTTATTCAACATTTTTTCACAACGGCCCTTCATTCTGTTCGAGTCTACATTTCCTAATATTATAGATATTTTCTTAACATGTACTAATATGATAGAAAAATATATTAATTTATTGATATGCTCTAATATAATCAACATATGCTTCATGGGCTGGAAAGTCCAGTGAGAAATAAGTCGACTATTAAACGAATAGTAATCTGGTTCATCCATTGTTATAATTTTAGTGATGGAAACTCGCATTTCTCTGCTGTGGGCACTATTAGTGCTTAGTACATACCAGGAAAAGCTAATTCGTCTTTAAAGTCTCTCTTTAAGATGCTCTGCGTAAATATGAGACAGTCAGTTTTGCTTTGGTAGAGGACGAGGGTATAATTGCAATCGCCTAAAAACACGGTATCCACTTAGACACCTTACACGACGAGTCTGGGACTAGAGTGCTAAAAAAATAAGCGCCTAATTAAGGTATTTACAACACTAGGATAATCCCCTGCGTTTTATAGACCTAGAAGTGATGTATATTTTTTTAATAAATGGCGAGATCACAGAATTACAATCATGATTGAGTATCAATTCAAAATCATATTTTCAGCCTGAAGTTTGACGAAAGTTTCGAAATGCAATCGTGGGTCGTGTTCACAGAAAAAAAACTGAACAGAGAGAGATCTCATCAGTCCAGAAAGGACGAATTTCTAATTCGAGACCCCGTCGTCACGGACAAGGGCCGATCAAGACAATAAATCTGACAGAACAAAACGACAATCCCGTATGACCAAAACAAATTAGACGGTGCATTGTCCTGAAACTCGCTTTGTAGCTGACCATTCAGGGGCACCATAAAACTATAGAATGCAAGCCAAACAAGTAATATATGACGGTTGTAAAGCTCGGACGGCTAACGGACGCGACTTATTTATTATGCCCGAAGAGCGACTGCTCTGGGCCCACACGGGCCCTGAACGTAGCTATGGCAGTGCTCTAACCATTATCACTCGAAGAAATCGCTCTAAGCGCACCACAGAGCCCTCTTTTGTTTACAACAGTGACGAATGTAAACAATTGTAAAATATAATTTACAACCGTTGACGATATATTTATGGTGCGAACGATCGGACCCTAGACGAGTTGAGTCAGGAACTTCCACGTCAGTAAATATTTTGATTCAGCCAAGTGCACCATTAATTTATATAACGCAAACAACACGCCGTAAATGGTGACGATTTGATTTATTTATACGCTTGAACTAGTTTTCGCTCGTGTCCATGTTCGCTTCGATCTCGGAATGGCGTTTTTATGTCGAAGTGATGAAATGCCCCGCAGGGATGGAATTTTTAAACGTTGTTTAGTTATTAGTTACGTATTAAGTTTCTTAAAACCATGACTTAGGTTTTACCACAAAACGCTTGATATAATATTTAACATTTTTTTTGGCATTTATGCGAGGTCTGTAATTATAAATACATTCAAGTATTCTAAATTTTTTTTTTTTTTGGGGTTTTTATCCTTTTTGTATATGTCAACCCCATTGTGACCATCACATTTCTATACTTTAGAAATACACTATATCTAACTTATTGTGAGAACACAGAAGCTGCATAACATAGTTTTTTTGCATCATCTGAAATTGGCAGAGACAAAATTGACTGCGCAATTCCTATGTTGATAGAGTTTATGTTCAAGGCTCGCATCATTTCCTCTCTCTCCTTTTTGTTCTTGACACATTCCATCAAAACATGTTGTACATCCTCCTCAATTCCACACAGATTACAATTTGGATAGCTTGTTTTTTTCATAATGTATGCAAAAAAATATTAAAATTAAACTTGATAGATCCGTAAAATAGTTTCGAGTTACTTAGGAAATTTTGTAGAGGCTTCTCAATTTTTTCACTTAAATTTACTAATGGGTACTTAATAATGTCCACATAACAATAAGGAATGTCCTAGATTAATCCACGGATCCAAAAAGTGAGCAATTTATATTAAAAATAATGCTTCATCTAGACAACTAGTTCAATTTAAAAGTTGTATACCCAAAACTTTTAGTTCCAACATAATTTTGAAGATGGAAGTTATGATTTTCTATATACGGAAACAGAATTAAAAACGGAATATATGTTATAGAGTAGCTATTTATACTCTATCTGTCATTATTCTTATTTAAAAAGATAACTAATTTTTATTTAAACGTAAACAAGGCTAAGTCATTGCCGGTTTGCGTCTTATTCCTCACTAGCGTCCAAGATTTTGGAGTCAAAAACAGTTATAAACGATAAAATGCTAATTCATTACTGGCCGACAAACATCTATACGACGTTAATCCAATTACAATGTTACAGATTAACGCTTCTCATTCAGCGAGATGCAAGACCACAACATTATGTGGAGATTTGTTGGAAACGTATTAGCGTAATATATCGTTCGGTGCCGTATCGAAGGTATTATATATCATAATTTAATACACTTTATCCGGCTAATGATGTCGGTGTAAATAATTACCGACGTCTCAATTTGTTGTTCGGAATGCGATCGTGCCGCGAGTCTAATCACGTTCTATGGCGGGAAAGCGGCGCATTGGTTGCCTCCCGACGCCATCTTGAATTTAATAAGACGTAAATCACATTCAAACGCGAATGTAGCTCGTAATACGTGTGGAGCAAAGATACGTCTCTATTTCAACTTTGATAGAGTTTCATTGTTTTTAAACTTCGAATTTTTTGTGTATTGAACGGTATAAAAGTCAAGTCAGTAGTAAAAAATTCCAAACTCATTTTAGATATAAACCAATGCAGTTTTCGACTCTAAAGCTAATTTTGTAAACTTAGCATATAGGTACTGTCTGAACCTAAAATTTAAGCTCTTACTTAGGCAGTACGTTTAAAGATTCTTCAAAGCAGAACATGTAGTTTTACTTGTTAGACTAGATTTATCTCTACAAGTTACCAGCGAATAATAAACCATCGTCTATATGTAAAGTTGTTTTTGATAAAAATTTATACGTATCTTGAATTGTAGGAATCGTTTGAGGGTGTCATAAATTAGTATTATAATTGCTATACGGTAACAGATAGTATCGGCGGTTTCTGTTTCCACTTTTATTAGAGATGTGAGCGTGTTTTTTTCTTTCAATTCGAATACAATCCAAAAAATTAAATTACAAGATATTCGAGCACCTGTTGACGGATCCTGTGACACGTGGAGAGGGCAACAGTCGGCTCTCCGTAATTGATGAGCGGGTCTGTTGGACCCCCGTCGGCAGTGGAGGACTGAGGGGCAATCTTTGACTGCAGCGCAAGGCACGGACTGTTTGGTGCAAATCAATTCAGTTCCACCAAAATATTTTTATATTAAACAAGTGCCGATACGTTCATCTACCATTGTTATGAGTTAGTCTGGGTCTTAAAGTGTCATTATTTGTGATAAAGAAACGTGAAGTAAGAGCCCATATATGTCCCAATGCTGGGCAACGGCCTCCTTTGTACGTAATTCGAAAATATGCAAGTTTCCTCACGATTTTTTCCTTTACCGTTGAGCACATGATAAGTAAGCAGTTAAAATTAATTACTTATGCCGTGACAGCTCATTGTCCGGGCGTTAGCTTTTAATTCAATACACTCGAGCAACCTGAGTTCGTTCCCCGGTGAAATTATTAATTTGAAGTGCATTATTTGTGATATCCTTTAATTTAGAAATTTATATAGTTGGACCGCGTTTATTTTGTGATACGCTTCAGGCTTTTACTTGGGCTCGCTGCAAACATGCCACGGAGCGCGTCTCCGCTTGCCAAAATAGAACATTAATATTATAACGTTTTAATACAATGCCCCACTACACCTGTCTTAATGAGAGATTTTTTTTAAAACGCAGGGGGTATGTCGTTGTGTTATAAGGATTGCTTTATATCTTTGTTTGAAAGCAAACCTTTCTTTGAAAATCAAAGAGCGCAAAAGGGTATTTCACAAACAGCGAATGTATTTATAATTTATATCGCGTTATTTCTGCTTAGGGAACTATCCATATTAGTCGTTTGGTTGCATTAAGATCAGCAATTTGAGATAATTAAATTGAGCCTCTTCTCATGTTCTTGTTACAGATTTTCACATAAATGTTTTTAAGTAAATGTTTTTTGTTTGTTTGTGGTATTTCTTTTATTACATTTCATTTTATTTTTAGTAATTGATGAGCTAAGATTTACTTAAAAACTGCTATGCTAATATATAAGAGGTTGTTTTCAAAAAACTATTAATTGTACAAAAAATGCACACAATTATGGATAATTAGGCTACTGTTGTCGATAAAGAACTATTATGTAAAAAGGTGTTTTATGAAACGTTCGTAAGTTCGTAGCATCAGCACCTTCTCGTGTCTATTAAAAACAATCAAATTTAATTCGAGAGTGTGTTCAATAAAGTTGTAATGGGGAGATTCCGACTGGTGCACGACGTAAACTTGCTTATTTCTAATGAGCTGACACACCATTACGCTACTAACTGAGCAGGGGTGAGCAATGAAATTAACGATACAAAAGACCTGCGAGCCGCGCAGCGTGGCGCCTTTTACACGCTCGTAGTTGGCGACGGCCTCCGTTCGTGGAAAAACGGGCTTTATACCCTCAATTAGAGAGGCCAAATTGCTGCGATAGGATGCAATAACGTCTTTATTATACAAATAACACTCGTTAACAATTGTGTCCGAAAGCATAAGATAGTTATCGCGCCTGCATCACCCAGTTGTACAGCGAGGGTTGACGGTTGTTAGTGCACGCGTCCACTGAGTTCGGCATCGGATAGTTATCAACTACCGGGTTGTTTCAACATTCTTTCTACAGATAGTCCAGTCATTTAAGCTTAAATTAGGTTAGAATCTCGGAATTCGAGATACCGAGCAGTAAGTCTGTAAATACTTGTATATTGACACCCTAAAAGTTGTCTCAAAACCTACATATGGTAGGGTGGTCGCAACTAAACTTAAAGAATTGAGCATATTAAATTTAGCTTTATTATAAGTAGTGCTAATAGAGTTTTTTTAAGGCGTTTATTATTTTTTATTAAATTGTTTTTTATTTTTTTATCTTTAGTGATTTAATTTTAATACTTAGGTATTATAAACTCTTATGAGAAAACGGCTTGCACCGTTACTGTAAGCCGTCAAGGAGTTCTAATGGTCATCATATTTGACTACAACAATCACTTGACCCTAACGACGTCAAGGTAGGTGACTCAAATATCTGGATAGCTTATAAAAGATTCGTCCGAGTATCGTTATCTGCTTGTGTTTATCGAAGAGTTCCGTTACTTTGCCATGGATCCCATAGTCAGAACCTTTCCATTAAAAAGTATAATTTTTAACAAAAAAAAAAAACCGACTTCAATCAGAAAATTAAAAACATTGTTAATACCTATAACATTCAATGATGGCACTCGATTTCTCTGGGATGCCCTCATCAGAATCGGGTTTCCTTATCATGGTACCACCCTGGGATATCTCCTCTCCCACAAAAAAGGAATCACCATAATCGGTTCATAAACGACGAAGTTATCGACGAACACACATAAAAAAAAAAAAGTATATACGGTATATTCGAATTGAGAAACCTCCTCCTTTTTAGAAGTTGGTTAAAAATAGAATCGTCTAAATCGTATGGCGTGATATTGAGTTATTCGTCGTGTTACGTAGCGCACATACTTAATGCAAATTTACTTAAATGAACTGGATCAAAATGGGACCACACGTGTGTTGGTAACCACGAGCTTTCAAATACAAAAAAAGAATCATCAAAATCGGTTCACCCATAAAACAACATAAAACAACGTAACAAACATAAAACGAAAACTTTTTTCAAATCGGTTAAAAAGTAAAATATTCAACTTTGACTTTTAACTTGTTATTGATACGATAATTCGATAATGAATATGCTTTTATTGAGCTAATGATTTTCACTAATTAAGACATTATAAATAGTCGGACCGGCAGGAGCGAGCCAATTCGACAAAAATAATAACATTAATTTAGATTTTGACTGTTTTATTTACATTATTATTATCATAGATAATATTATAATTTTAAATCAGAATAAAGTAACAATCTCACAATTTCAAATATCTACTAATGCGTTTTCGGATGCATTATCATAAAGGTATTTGTGTTAAACTTTAAAAAAGTGTTAAGTGAATAAACTCTCGTAATATTGACAGATAGAAAAGTAAGAAAAGAATATTTTAAGAGATTCCACTCCCACATGGAGTTGAATAAAAACTAGTAAAATGTAATATAGGCATCATATATAATGAAAGAACTTTAAACTGTTCGTATATTCAAGAAGCATTTAAGGTCTACAAACGATATTAAAACTACATTTATGCTGCAGCTATTACACTTTATTCGACCATTAGACTCCCATTTGAAATTGTCACAACGCCGGTGCATTACCGAGTGATTAACTCGTCCACCCGAATTAATATCCTAATCATTGTAGTACAGAAACCCATAAGCCGGTGGCGTTAGACGGCGTAAAACGCACAACAGGCATAAAACTGCTTTACGACCGTCTCCACCTGTTGCGTTATTAACGAGATGGTATTTAATTGCGTTTTATGTCATCCATGGACCATTTTACTGCGGTTATCGCGTCCAGTTTGTTCTAGGCGTAATATAGTAGTGTTGTGTGTCGGTTGCCCGTTTCGGGGCCAATATGCCTTTTCAATTTATAGGTTATGCCAGCGACGTTGGAATCGAATGGATATTCGCGCTTCTATGTTTTGATTATGGCGTTGTTTATTTATGACATTTGGTGTAGCAGTGGCAGAAAGGAGTTTAGATAGCTCTTGGAGTACTATTAAATTTTACTTGAATTATTTTTTTTGGATAATCTGAACTGTATAAGTGTGTCTCTGTACAGTTAGTTTGTATATAATTAAACAAATTTGTTCAATTAGTATATAAAAAAACAATATTGTTCAATTAGTTTGTATATAACAATTGGGCATTATTTTATGAAAACATTTAATGAAGAAATAGTGCATACCACTTTTCCGTCCCTACATCATCGGAGTGTAGAGAAATTACTTTTTGTTAAGTCATTACAAAACAGCCCTTTTCCCGCCGAGTTAAAGGTCGTCGCGTTTGACGTTTTCGGTCATAAATGTCAGAAACTAAAACCATGCCTCTAAAACTACGGTGACGTTTCGAAATTGATGGCGCCCATAATATTTTTTAATGGCAACACATGAGTACCCTAAGCCGATCGCTCTATGGATGTTGCTTGGCGTTTTATTTACAGGAACGCTTTGTTGCTCGGTTTTTATAGTGTTTTTAGACGCAATAAAACGCCGCATAACTGTTTATCAGCGCCCATCGGTGAGTTGCTCAGTAGGTGCAACGCTACGCGTAACAACTTGCTAACGCATGCGTGGGATGACTTACTGCGGAAACGTATGCTTTTAAACAAATGCCTTAAAATTAAAAAAGAATGATATCTTTAAAATTTATGTTAAAGACGCTATGTGTTATTTTGTTATTTTTTCACGTAAAATTTAAAAGTATAATACTTAAACTTGAGACCCGTATCATTTGATGTCGTAGTATTTTCATAGGTGTGCTCATTTCATTTACTCTACAGTATAAGCTGCTGTGTAATTCTACTAAATTAATTAAGTCCTTATGTTTTCATTATTTATATACGTAATTCTTCTATCTTCTATATATCATGAACTCCTCCGAAACGCCTTGACCGCTTAGAATAAAATTTTATGTGTATGTGTGTGTCTTTAGGTCGATTCGAGAATGGTTTTCATTCACAATTCGGTCCATTACATTTTTTTTATTTGTAATTTGTTAATGTTGTTTAAAACGTCTGTTGGGGCCGTTAGTTATATTACAAATATCAAGGCCGGAATAGACCGGTGACGTTTCGGTGATGGAGCCAACTAAAGCGAAGCCAAAACACGATCATGTTAGCTTAGATGTGGAGATGTATATTTACTGTGGTAGAGCCAAACAGTAGTCTTCGCTGTTGCAGGAATGGGCAGGTCCGTCCGGGTAGGTGCCACGACCTCACAGAAGACCGGCGTGAGGTGGAAGTGTTACAATTCCGCGTTTCATCTGGTGAGTGCGGTTACCGGGGCCCACTCTATTGGAAGGTGGCAACACATTTATATCTACATTTGGTGTTTCAAATGTCGGCAAAAATCGGGTGAACCGCCAGTTCGATTTCCATGTTTTTACTTAAAAAAGATAGATATATATGATATTTTAAATTACACTTCCTTCTATGAGATAAAGTTGGCAATATATTTTAATTCGTTGCTTTTTAATTTTATAATTTGGTTGTATTTGGTTTTATAATTTTTAATAATATAAGTGATCAACACTTCATCAATTTAGGCCACTAAAGGATAATCCCTCCTCTATTAAATAATGTATGAACGAAATATATGTAGTATGATCTTTATACAATCAATAGAAACTGGAAATAGACTGTAATTTGATATTGATGTCATGTTATACTGTAATATATCTATACTATTTTCTAACTTTTCATTGACATACTAGACTAAAGTTTCATTAATTTAATATTAAGCCTTCATGTTAATAACAAACCAATTTTTTCTTAGAGAAACATTGTAAATGGTCTAATACTTATTCCGCCGAAGTTCGGACTTCTGTTGGCGCCTCAGAGTCGGGAAATAGCTAGCTATCAGCACCATACTGCTCGTCTGTTTAACTGTCAGCCAATAACTGCTTCTCTTATCTGAAATAGAGTCGTTGCCCGGTTTTTATTGGTGATAAAAGTTTTATACGTCGCATGCTAGGTGATGAGCTGACTTAATTGCGGCCCACCGCGTGTTAATTTGTGTTTTACGAGGACACCAGGCCTCCCGCCGCCGTGGATGGCCGCGCTGAATGCTTTTGACTATGTACATTTGTGCCATTTGACTGTAATTCTCCTAACGCAAACATTCACATCCATGAAACGCTTCCAAATCTATAAATTACTTCCGAAAAGACAAAATGAAACTCCCTTTTTAGCGTTACGTACCCGAAGGGTAAAACGGGTCCCTATTACTAAAACTCCGCTGTATGTCGATATTTTTGACAATAATATATCCCGATTCAAACATTCGATTAAATTGTACTTAAGTGCCAACAATATTTTTATAAATTGTTAATATCTTCACCAGCCAATTCATATATTTTTTTTTTATTGTAACATGTTTTTTTTTTAGTAACTTTTCTTTTTTTTTTTATACTGCTTAATTTTTTTTTCTGTTTTTACCGTATTTTAGTTAATATTTGTATTATTGTAATGCTCGTATTTCACATTTAGTTTTGTAAAAGTTTTTTGGTTTTTGTCTCCACTGCCTGTTGTAATGTAGTTTTTTTACCTATAATTAAGGTACCACTCATCACTTTTTTGCATATCTTGTATAATTCTTCTGTCACAGTGTGTACTTTGTTGGTGATAAATAAATAAATAAATAAATAAATAAATAAATGTCTGCTTGTCTGTCCGTCTGTCTGTCTGACCAGGCTGCTGTATGTAATGAACCGTGATACTTGGACTGTTGAAATTTTCACAGATGATGGATTTCTGCTGCCGTTATATCAACAAATACTAAAAAACATAATAAAAAACGTGATTTTTTGCCGATTTTATAGATAATGGTACGGAACCCTTCGTGTGCAAGTCTTACTCGCAATTGATCGTTTTTTTTTTTCACTTTAAACCCCTTATAGATATGACCTCTCAGCTTTCCCAAGCTAGCTTAAGTTTTCCGTGTGTGTATTTCTAAATCAATAAACTTAATAACGATTACTCAATAAAAGTAAGCAGATGACCTCAGTTCTGACCAATTACAATTCTATGACCGAAAAGAAAGATTATATTGTGCTGCAACAAACATACACTTTTCACACTCCAACTATACAAATCCGCATTCGCCGGCATCTGCCGCGGCACGCGCATTGATTACTGGCGATCGTTAAAAACTAATGAGCCCACTGTGAAGATGACAAATACCGAACAATTGCTCCGAGAGTGTTGTTCAGTAACGGGGCGCACGCGCCTCCCAGCTGCTCGTGCATCACAGCCACTTCCTCTGATCTTTGACTTGGACAATTGCGAGCATCTGCCGTCTTGACGGCCGCCAGTCTATTGGGCACACGCGCTGAAGCATAAATGGCCTTTGCTGATCTAATATTGCTTGTAGGTTGCGGGACGCGGGTGGTCATCTTATACTGGACGTTAATGCTATCCCGCAAACTTACGTTTGCCGTCTAATGAACCAAAGCAAGGAGGTCGCCCTGTGGTTGGATCACTTTAGCAGCGATCGGCGTATGTTTGCAAGGAAATATGTTACTCAACCCCTTGTTGGCACGAGATTATGAATTGAAGTGGTTCGCGATCAACTAGGTGTTTCCGTCGCGTCAGCTGTTCGCTGCCATATTGCACTATTGATCAGTGACATCGGCTGGAAACTTGGTGAACTTAGAAGTAATAATCATCTTTACATTTAAAGTTTAGCTATCCTATGTTTGAGTCCACAAAACTCAAAAACTAACCAATGGATTGACTCGATATTTGTTATTGAACATAAGAGTGTTTATATATACATTTTATTCCGAAGTCCGAATGGAAACGAAACAAAAGGAAAAAAAAGGCCAAAGCGAAACGTGTCGGGGTTCAGCTAGTACCTATGTAATAAAAATCTTTTTTTGAAAATAATTGATTTCTCAAGCAACGCGAGTATCTACCAATAAAATACTGTTGTCTTTGCACAAAGTTATGAGATAAACACACTAGTGTTATGAAATAAATAAAGGTTCGGTATACCCTGAGTAATAATAATTATAATTATGTATTAGTTTTAAGCAATTGTTTTATGTACGACATGGAGGCAAGATCAGTTCGTAGGAAATGTTTTGTTGCTTATTGTGTATCTTTTTAAATGTATCCAAACTTATAATCATAAATACTTTAATTCTGTGATAACTCTTTAGAAAAACAAAGGTCAATGTCAAAACTGCCAAAAACCAACCCAATAATGACGTAACATCCATTGTGAGTAGCAAAAAAATGACACAAAAGCACAATACAGTTTATTTTCGGAATCAGAAAACACGCAGTGATTCGGGAAGACTCTTCAGCAAGCGCCCCGTTCTGTCTTGCTCCAATAACCTTGATCACATGTGCGCTGAGAGATGCGAGTTGAATTCGAAGACGTTGAAAAACGTCAGCCATGAGCTATCAGTCAAAGATTTCTCATCTTACTTCCTCGCTTCCAACCGTCACGATCCAAGATATTTAGTGACGACACATACTTCTGCCTTTGAGCCAACAAAAGGAACACGATTTTCTGCCTGTTCGTGTCTAGACCAGAACAAGGTGCAGTGGAAGACGCGTTCGAAGACTTGTTATAATAATTCCTGTAATGGTAAATACTCACAATTCATAATAAATAAACCTCTTAAAAATAATATACAACTCCACCACAATTACTCTGAATGTAATAATAGCAATGATATATGCTGTGGAATAAGAGATATTGCGAGTCAAACAATTTCCAATGATAGTGTTGGCTTACAAAAGCGAAAAATACATTTTAACAAGCTCCACGATAAAACTTATACCAATGGTAAGACAGTGAATAAGAAAATTATTTGCGAATGTAGTATACGACACGATGCAACACAGAATACGTCGGAGTATTTATCGGGGGAAACACGTCATGCTGTAAAGGGTCGAAAAACTGTAAACGCTCGGTCTACCGAATCATTTTTGGATATTAGGAAACAACAATCGCGATTGGATTGCGATGGAATGGGTAAATGCGAAGAAAAGTGTCGAAGAGTATTATACAATGAAGGCATTGGCAACATTTACATTGACTATAATCATACTTTGCCTCTTCATAGAATACCTTTGCCCGTGATTATAAAAGGGGTAAGTGATAATGACGAAGATACGAATTTCACACCTGATGGTGTTAGATCCCCTTTCAAATCAAGGTATCATAGTAAATGCAAAGAAGAAGTGAACACCAAATTTTACAGAGTGGACAACGTTGATGGATATCATAGTGCGTTTGTGCCAGCATGTCGTAGAAAGCAGAAAATGCCACTGAGTCTGCAGGAACCATCTTGTATTAGACTGCCGCGAAAGGTTTTGACTTCCCTCCATGACACAGAACAGTATGTGAAATTGGGTAACTCCTAGAAATGCTGATCAAACTGAATATTATTTTGTTATCTTTATTATTTGTTGTAAATATTTCAATGAATCAAATGTATGTATTCGTAATGAAATATAAAGGTTTTAATATCTTTGACACCAACTTTGCTAACCATGAAATTAACTTTATTTTCATATCTTTATTTCACGTAACGGCTGTTTAATTCTGTTTTTAAGTGCAGTACATATTTCTATCAGGTTCAAGTATTTAAAAACCCTTGTGCTTAGACATCTTCAAATTGTTGTACTTGAATAATGCATCTAATAACTTCACTTCAGACTTTAGGGAATTATTTTCCATTAGACCTACTGCTGATTTTCACCATCGTACAGCACGACAAACTGCAAAATACCATTAATACCCCTTTGACGGTTGGTAGTTCGCCGCTGTGAATTTTTCCACGGAATTTTCTGTTACGCACATGACAGCTTTGACGGCGACAACTGTTTCTAGTTATCGCCGGCGTTATTCCGAACCGATACGACTTCGATCTTACGACAACCGTCAGGGTGTCGTCCTAAGGTGTTGCCAATGAGTGACGATGGACCATCATGCTATCCGCTTTACCTTTTAAACCTACAAGGTGTCTTCGTCGTGTCTTTAACTTTACATAAAAATAGTTTGAACGCATTTATTTATTTATGCACGTATGTCTCAACAAACAAGGGTGTTTCTACACTTTTTTTAGGTAAATATTATCGGTGTTCTATAAGTTCACTTATAATGACAAATGAAGAGCATTTCGAAAAAACCGCCTCTTTTTACTCCCTTGTAGTAGGCCGCAAAGAGGCATCCAGTTGCCGCGGCTCGTTGGAGCTGACGCCGGGCTAATGGGGTCACCAGCTGCGGAGAAAGCATGCTTGATTGAATAATCTGGTGGCAATTGGTGCACGGATACTGCACTCGTCCTCAACAGTTGGACCAATAGTTTCTATGTCCACTTGTAACCGCGTCTTCATATGTTCCGATCTCCGAACGGAATTCACAATCATCCATTTTCCAATGAGTCAATTCAAAAATTTTCCACAAATCTCTCATTTTTCATTAAATTGAATGAATCAATAACAATTTAAAGCGTGTATTTGCCTCTATTGACCAAAATAGACAAGTAGAATAATGTTATCTTGTATAAAAAACTTACTTTTAATTATATTTTAGAACGTACAATATTTCGAGCCAGAGACAGGATTTGAATTTAGTCCATTAATATTGAGCTATTGGATTTTGAATAGTCCTAATCTCATCCTTTAACACTGAGCTGTAAGAATTGTCCGTCCGTCGTCCTAGAAGACGCACCAGCGGTGCAGTACCTCTGTTAGAAGGGGGACGCGGCGGCACGCGTCGCCCGCGCATGATAACCTGCAAATAAAGAACTGCATTGCTTGTGTAATGCACTCCGCTACAGTTTATTTCATTACGTGACGATATGAGGATGCATGCCGTGGTCTTTTTATGCTCGGTATTTGAAATCCTTTGCCTCGTTGAAATCTAACGTTGAACAAGGAAGGACTCGCGATCCTTTCTATGCAATTTCAAATCAATACTAACATTTCAAGGGAAACATTTCGCAACGTTTTCAATTTTAACGTGGAAGAGGCGAGAGAAGAGTGGAGTTTTTACGTCTGGTGAGTGAGGTGGCCGGAGCCCAATTTTCAAAAGGTTGTCAACGCATCTGTAACCCTCGGGTGTGGCAGATGTCCATGGGCGGGGGTATTCACTTACTATCAGGTGAACCGTCTGCTCGTTTGGCAACTTTTCACAAAAAGAAAGAGGCATGGAAGAGAGATATATATTTTATGTTGTAAAAATAAATAATTTTTCGAAAATGTTTATGCCGCATCAATAGTCGTTGGTAAGCATGATATTGTAGCCACAGGAAGATGAATTAGCTCAGCTCAAGAATTTTTGGTCTCGCTTACATGAAACTCGGTTACCACTTAACAAGGGGTGGTAACTGATTCATCTTCGGTAAGAGATTCATCTGATTGCTAGAGTAGACGCTTACGGCATCTAAGATGGCAGACCACAGTTGTAAACGTATTGTCAACCTCTGAGTTTGGTCTTGGTCGAAAGTATTACTTGAATAAACTAATAAATATACTTTACTGCACAAACGTGAACGTTTAACTAAAATAATTAGTTAAATGTAGGCTATACAACGGGCTTTTATTACCTCGAGCAATTTCTTTTAGCTTTGGATTTACATATAAGGACTATTTCAGGGATATGGGTAAATTTCACTAATTGATTGCATTAAATACAGTCATAACTATATATAAAAATAAATAAATATGTGTATCTAAAGTTGAACCTCTATCATAGTTTTTGGTACTCTTCACGTCTTAGTTGCATAAAGTAATTAAAAAGGCAATTGTTTTGATATATTTAATACAGCAGGCACGTAATAGGGTGTTGCATAGAAGGTAAAGGTTTCCAAATTCCCAATACCTTTGTTCACCTCACTTAACAGGCAGCTTTTAATACATATAGATATATCACAACAATTGCCAATGGTGAAACCGTTGCGGTATTAACGTTCACGTTAACGATTTCGTCAGTTATGAAGTTATTGAGATGTAATAGAGATAGCGGGGCGCTATCAGTCACGAAGGGGGACGGCTATCGGCTGCCTCGATCGACAACTCCACTACGCGTTTTGTCTGCTCGTCGTGGTTATTAAGATGCGACCATAAGGTGACCAATATTTCATATAGGCATGTGACTTCGCAATCCCAATTTTAAAATGTTATAGGTAGATTCTTATTAACAAAAAAACAAAACTGACTTCAAATATCCCACTCATAATACATTTTCTGTTTGATTTTGAAGATTTTTTAAGGCCATTGACAAGTGGAAATTAGACTCAAACTCGAATAAGCTCCCCTAAACATAGTCAATCGTTTTTACAACGTGATCATGTCATTCAACCAGTAATATCATGGATCACTCGACAAAATAAAATAATTTTATAAGGAGGCATCATCTAAGCTAACAAATGGTAGCGCAGAACTCAAAATTCAATTTGTTTCATTTTAACTTAGGCTTGTTTTCAGCTCGTGTTTTAATAATCGTTACAAGGCTAGGGCCACGTAACAGTCTTCGCTATTGCACGAAGGGGCAATTCCGGGGAAGTACCACGACCTCGCAGAAGACTGGCGACTTTTGCGTTTCGTCTGTGAGTGAGTTAACTGGGTTCCATTTCATTTAAAGGTGGTATCGCATCTGCAAGCCCATGGGTGTCGGAAATGTCCACTTAACATTAGCAGAACCGCCAGCTCGCTTGCCATGTTCTCACATAAAAAAGTTACACTGTTATGTCCTCGATTTGTTCAAAAAATGGTCACTGCACCAGGGACAACGTGCTTCAACGATCGTGCAGCGTGACCGCCCCCAACCATCCACCATCGATCATCCGCAGTCATACAAACGGGGAGACGGAAGCGAATTACTTAAAACGGCTCGCTGGGGTGTGTCATAATTAATATAATTAATGCAAATTGCAACCACACTCCACTATTTATAGACTTGTCTACAGTAACCTGTAAAGGTACACCTTAGGAACCAGTTCTATAAGTCAATTCAATATAACAGCGTGCGGTTTTCACATGGATTTTGCATCCCTTTCTTTAGATTTACTTAGAAAAGTATTCACTTTTATATTTTCGACGGACCCCAGTAAATGCAATTCGCAATTTATGAGGATTCACTGTATTTCTTTACGATTATTTTCTTTTTCCTGAAAGCATTTGAAATATGCAGGATTCATTTGTTTAGTGTATAGGCATCATTTGTTTAATAAATATCAACACGATTTTCAGTTGGTCTATGGGATGAAGGTGCATCGTGTAACAGATTCTGATTCCACCGCAAATTGTTTAAAAATCTTAATCGTGTACATTAACTACGGGTGTCTTTGATGTTGTTGTTGACCTGCTCCCAACTTTACCCATCAATCAGAGAATAAATTGCAAATAACACAATGTTATTGTATTGCTTAAATTTTTTTTTTTCTAGTGTGATAAAAAGTGTTTAATAAAATATCTCAGATACATTAGCAAGACCGGAGGTAGGAGGTCCTATACGAGAGTGTACTTCCGCGTTTCATCTGGTGTAGCCGGATGCCATACTCATAGGAATCGAATCCGCTACTCCTGTAATGTTGTAGGTGTCCATGGGCGGCGGCAGTCACTTATAATCAGACGAACTGCCTGTTTTTTGCCATCTTTTTACATAAAAATATATTTAGAAGTTCGATAAAACGATTACATCCTTCTCATCTATCTAACATCTAACATCATCTAACATCATCTAGCTAACATTGAAGTTCTTTACACTGACACCATATTATTTACCCTTAAACGAAAAAGATCGTTTAAATTCCCCGTCTCCGAAGTATTTGTCCGTTGCTTTGATACGACAGGTCGATGACAGGAGGTATTTGGAAGTGCTCCAACTCTTGCCCTATGACCAAGCGGATTCTTTCCAGGGAATACTCGATCGAGGTCTGATATCTGCTGAGACTGTGGACCGGCTTTAAAACAAATCCAGGATGATTCGTTTATATTTTAATGTGCAAAAACGTAAACGACTTTGAGGTTTGATGCAGACATTTTACAGGAACGCGGATATGTGTAGAAATTTAAATCTTCACTAACCGCAATCGAAGCCACGCACTTTTTTGCTAACTCAGCTGTACAATACGATTACTCTTAAGTAGTATTTTTTAAATATCCAAATTGTCAATAAGATCCAGATAAGATCTCAAAAGAAGTTTTTCGTCTTTCGCAAATATCATCCACCCGAGGAACGTATCTAAAACGGATATTCGCCAAAGGTTTATTTAAAAAGAGAGAATCCGAACCGATAATTTATTGAAAAGAGATCGGATTACCATAAGAAATGAGGCTCGTTTAATAGTTCTCTCATTATTTGTCGGTAATCATCAAAAGATGTCAAAATGCTGACGGATCAAGCCGTTTGTAGTGGGACCGCGGCAGGGGCGACCAAGCGTAGGCTACCACGATTTACATAGAAATCGGTTCAACTATTGACTGTCGCGCTCGACACCAGAATAAAGATTAACTATCGGTCGAGTGAGTTAATTTAACCAGCTATGTAAATTTACTTATCTCTCCGCTTTACTCTCGCCGAGTTAAATGTTCGGTATTACCCTGATGTTTTCTTGTAAAACTGCACTTTTTAAATGGAAATCAGATCGTGACGGAAATTTTAACTGACTAGTTTATTATATTTTGATTAAATCTCGAAAATCCGTTTCTATCTAGTAGAGACGTACATGCAAGCGGCTTTTATTTTTGTTTCAAATACCACGGTGTATTTTTTTTGTATCAAACACCTGTATTTATGTGTTACCATTGTGAGATTGTGAGATTACCTAATATTTTCTGGGATTCTTCCGGTTTCGGTATAACATACCTAGTCTACATACTGATAAAAAGCGAATGATTGCGGCACATACGTCACGTTCTTAGCTATTCATTTTCATAGCAGAGCTTTAATATTTTATGTTTTATTTAAATTTAATCGATAAAATTGAGCGCCCCTGAGTAAGTTGCGATGAGTTAGGAGCACGCTGTAATCAATCAGAGTTGTCATTGTTCGGCATCATCGTTAGCGACAGAGCGGCCGCGTAGCCCCAACTGAAACGGTTAAACAAACAGTATTGTTTTTCGATTGCCTCTCCTCTTGGCCGCACTACGAGTCAATTGACTGAAAAGTCCGGGGTACACGGCCTGCTTTAATGAGACTTTCGTGTTTGCGTAGTGCAATTTTTTTTATGTGATAAGGAGGTAAGCGTGCTGGCGGTTCACCTGATGTTAAGTGATAACCACAGCCCGTGGACATTTGCAACACTCGTAGGGTTTGAGATGCGACCTTTTAAGAAAGTGGGCCCCGAACCTGGCTTACAAGACGAAACGCAGAAGTGTAACGCTTCTATTTCAAGCCTGTCTTTAGTGAGGTCGTGGTCCCCGAACCTGCCCATTTTTGCAACAGTGAAGAATTTTACCCTACCACAGTTGTATCACTACATAGTATAAAATCGTCCCGCTGCCTGTCTTGTCCCTATGTATGCTTAGATCTTTAAAACTACGCAACGGATCTTGATGCGGTTTTTTTTACTAGATAGAGTGATTCAAGAGGAAGGGTTATATGTATAATACATTGCTGGTCGGTAGTTATAAAGGCCATATCTGGTGCAATATTACAGCCAGTCATTTAAGAACCTTTGGGAAAGTAAAATACGATAATCAGGCGAATGGGACTATAGTAAGGAACCTCTTTACGAACTCCTGTTATAAAATATTTATAAATAAATAAACTTTTCATCACTAAAGTGCCGAAGAGCTAGCGATTTTCACTTATTACCAAGCTTGATGGATTAGTAGGACAGATAGTTGAGATGTCACAAGAGTGCTAGTAACTAAAGAACAAGTACACATATATAAAACATGTAAAAGGCGTGTCGGGACTCCCCTAAATAATAATTTTTACTTCGTCAGATCAGAACCATCATCTTGCAGATCTTGTGAACACGATTATTTCTCAATTTCTCTCTGTTGTTTCAGATAAAGTGCGATAGTTTGAGGTGAATGAGTTTATCCTTTAATTTTTTATAGTACTGATCTCTGCACTTAGGACGAAACATTAAAATGTTTAGAAAAAATGGTCGAAAGCAATGGATATTACAGCGGGGAATTACTTTTCGTCCCTTTTTATACAAATTTTAATGAGGTTGTCCTTATTCTAGCTTCAACTTCCGATGGGTTCAATACTACGTGGTTATTGATCCACAAATCAGACCATACTAATCGTGGCCGTTGGATAATGTTGAACACCAGTGCATCCCACGCGTGGGTGGACAAGCTCAGACAGCGGCCATAGGGACGTTTTGCATATCCAGAGGATTGCTTAAAAGAAAAACGAGAAAACGTGTGATGCCTTTTTGTTCCATTTGTCGCGGCGAGTCGCCCGCGCAGCGCTAAACCCGTCCCGCGCTGTCACACGATTGGCTTTGTCCGTAACGTTGCACAGATGCCGCGCTCTTTGATGTCGCCGCCCAGCGTATTATGCGAGAAGCCGAAATATACTTTATTACCGGGCAATACGTTCCAATTCGCTCCGTCAGCACACAGCTTAAGGTATTTAATATCTTTATTAATGTGGCCGTGCTCCGATGATCGATGATAACTAATTATTAGAAACATTTTGTTGACTGTGCGACCCCGCTTGTTAGAGCGGCGTAAATAAAATTGAATTTTATCTCAACTTCGTAAGGTGAGAAGTTGTTTGAAGTAGATTAGCGAAAGATATCTTCTGATATTGTATTTGGTCATCGTTGAAATGGTTACCTGGGACAGAGCTGAAAGAAGATTAGAGGCGACGATTTTTTTGCTGCCGTGTGTTTTCACCGAGGATTATTTGCCAAACAAAACTAAAGCTTGAATGGTTCTAAAAGTAAAAGGTTAATCTTCTTCAAAGTGAAAGCACGAAAGGGATAGTTGTAGTTGTAGTTTAATTTGTTTCCAGGATAAGCCAAAACGCGAATTATAACAACACTGTTGTGTAAAGCGAGGAAAAGGAATTTAGGGAACACTTAAGAAGCGTCTAAAAAAGACTTAACGAAACAGCTAACATTTAAAGTTGTTTTTTTACTATTAGTTTATTTAGTTGTTGTTTTACTATTATATGTCCATTGTTCATTGTGTTGACGGATTTTGTCGATGAGACTTGTTTATTTTTTTCATGCTTAAAATTTTAATTCTTCTATGTATTCAGAATTTCTCTCCTGTTTTACTGATTACTTGATTAGTTATATCGAACAATTCATACCTAATGCATTGTTTATTATTATAATCTAAATTAATATGTCACCGTGTTATTTATTTCATACTTTAAGAGTTTTGGAGAAAGCTTAAACAGTTTATACTGTGGTAGGGCTAAGCCACAGTTGCCCGTCTGGGGAAATACCACGGCCTCAACAGAAGACCAGCGTGAAGTGGAAGTATTACCTACACTTATACGTTTCGTTTGGTGAGTGAGGTAGCCGGGTACACACAGCATAAGCCGTTTAATAGCTGTCTATGGGCTGGGGTAATAACTTAGGTTGAATCGCGAGCTCGCTTGCCAACTTTTGGCATTCAACAGAGTAAAAATAATTTAATATTATTTATTAATTTAGGGTTTGTACTCTTGCCTCTTCGAGCCAGGAAAAGAGAATGCTATACACAGATTCATTTCATGAGATGATTACAAAGGATAACGTCGCTGTAAGATTAGTTATTTATAAACTCTATCGGGCACTAACCTCAAAGGGGCTCTGGAACAAGCTTTTAAGTGAGTTATTTTACTCTGAAAACCCAAACTGTGTGATACCCAAAATTCAACTAGGCAATGGTGAGCCACGCCTTTAAAGGGGCAAACTCCCGAGCAGCGTATTTGTTTAAGTGATTATCATTGCCCATAGGCATTTACACCTGTAAGGGAGCCAGCAGGACTACGAGAAGTTTAAAGTAAAGGTAAATGAATTATTGGGCAAAATAATAAACTCCAATAAAAGTTTTTTTTATGAGAAAAAAGCGGCAAACGAGCAGGAGGCTCACCTGATGGTAAGTGATCACCGCCGCCCATGGACACCTGCAACACCAAAGGGCTTACTAATGCGTTGCCGGCCTTTTGGGAGGTAAAGAGTATGCTCTCTTCTTGAAGGTTCATAGGTCGTAATGGTTCGGAAAGACCGCCGGCGGCAGCTTGTTCCACAGAGTGATTGTACGAGGCAGGTCAATAGACAGAACGAAAGAAGTGTAAATACATAATACCCCGTTGAGACCATGTTAAGTTTCAGCTCGTCCATGTCTATCCATGCGACCCTTGGCCCTGCTGCGTGCATCTAACACAGCGGAATGATTGGCTAACTTACGTCTTGTCTGTTTCATGCGCTTGTGTTGTTTCGTAAGTCTGTGCACGGCTGATAGCATCGTCAGAGCGAATGCGCAAGCACGGAGAAAGATTTCGGATTGTGCGCCGCTGCCGAATTGTGCCCCGACAATGCGAACGGATAGCTAAGGGCGTCATTTGCTGGTTTAACGGAGCCGACTCTCTATTGATATCAGATTGTTACTTCGCATTAAGAAGTTATCGTGCTAAGGTGCAATTGTCAGTTTTGGTCCAGACAATTGTGGGATGGTTGAAGTTTAATAGCAATCATGATTCGATATTTCCTCTGTATCACAGCACATATCTTTGATGTGGGCTTGTATGTAGTATGTTGGATTGCGGTGCCTGTTAATTCAATAATGGAGATGTTGCCAAGACACAACACAGGCAGCCGTGACAGGTGGAGCTATTATTACAATGTTTTAAAAGAGACTTTACTAAATAAGTACTTTGTATAATTCATGGCTTGAACCATTTTAGGTTGAAGTCATAAAAAATATGGGACAAAAATACGACAATGTTTTTTAAATATTAATGGTGATGATGATGAAGAAACTATATGCGGCTATGGACAGTGGAAAAAAATTATAGAACAAATAATAATCCTTCTGATATGTGTAACAAAAATTATACGTAAGAAAATGTTGACCTGCTATGGAGATGAGGAGTATTGTAAGATCAGGGCACTGAATGTGCGTGTAGAGGTAAGAAGTTGAAACCACTTTGAAGTTTTGCTATTCATCACTGGTTGGTTTACATGTCACTAGCTACATTGCACCCGCCCCGGTTTCGCACGGGTGCAATGTATTACACATAATACAAAGCTTCCTCTTGAATCGCTCTATATAGTAAGAAAAACCGCAGCATAAATAGGGACATACAGACAGCGGGACGACTTTATTTTATATAATGTAGTGATTTTCATCATTTTCTCATCTCAAGAAGGCGACGCCATTGCGTCATTACCCGACGCTAACACAACACTTTCACGACGCATACATCAAAAAAGTTCATAAAGCTCCTTTAATTCTTCAACCTCGTACCGCTGCTATCTTAAACGTCGCCATCAGATCAGTGAACGTTTGGAATGATCTGGTGCACCCCACTTAAAATCCCCATCGAAATTGTTTGTGTCGAAATGTAAAAGTAATTGTAGCTATCGCGCCGGCTGGCCAGGTTTCAATTTAAAGGATTAACGCGGGTTTTAATCTTATTTTATCCGCGAACGGAGATAAGCCCACAATGGTGATGTCGGCCGCGGCGTGTGCAGTCGACCGCAGCGGCCCGGGTTCATTCCGGCGGCCTCTCTGAGGGGCGGCCGACGCCTAAAACAGTTTCCATGTTCAGGACGCTCAGCTCTTGCGCATTCGTGGCTTATTAAAGCCCGTTCAACTAATAAGAGTGCGGTAAAAGTCTGCATGACTTTGTCGTATTTGCTTTTTCGATCGATACGAATGAGTTGATGGCACAGATCCAATAATTGAGCCTCTTTTTATAATAAAATTAAAAAAGTAACAGCCTATAAATGTCCCACTGCTGGGCAAAGGCCTCCTCTATACGGAGGGTATCAGGGCATAGTCCACCACGCGGCCCCACTGCGGATTGGCGGACTTCGCATATATTCGAAATATATTTTTTTTGTTATTATTTCGAAAATATGGCGGATATAATAATATTCACCGCGGAGTACGTGATAAGTCAGCACTTAAACTTAAAAACTTCATTGGTGCCCGCACAGGGGATCGAACTCAGGTTGCTCGTGTATATTGTATTAAAGGCGAGCGCCCGGACACTGAGCTATCACGGCTCTTAGAATATTTATACAAATTATTTTGTAACTTGTTTGAATATATTAGTCATTTTATATTATGATAAATGTAATATCAGTACTTAGAGATAAATCTTTCACATCACTATCTAGAGTAAGTTCGTGACTTTTTTTACCTCCTGTATATCTGTGTGTTATCGCTAACGAATAAGCGTCGTATGAGTAAAGGACGCACAATATTTCAGAGAGTGGGCATTAAAAGAGCTGTCAATGTGACATATCATTAACGGAGGACTGCAGCGTGCATCAATCTGTCTCATTTAATTCCGTGCGCGGATATGAATACAAATAATAGTTTATCTAGACCTTGAAACAGCGAAAAACTTACTAGTCAATATTGACAAAGGCTCGAGCCTGAGATGATTGAGAGCCCAAATGATTATTAGATTAAATGATTAAATTAACACACAGACTGTTACCACATACCTACTTGTGTCGGCGCCAGGTAAGGCAAAGGAAATAAAAATACTCCTATAGAGTTATGGTGAATTTAAAGTACGAAAATAAATTTAAAAAATGTTCTTGATGCAATGAAACGTACGTGAAACGTGTTTTTTCATTAAAAAAAGAATAGGTATTTTAAGCTATCTCCTGTTCAGCGTTCAATCAAATCTAGTAAGAAAGAGCCGGAGGAAACACTTGCTCAGCTATTGGGCTAATAGCTATATATTTTGCTCGCGGGTTTGATTTCCACACGGGACATGCTGAACACGTTCATTCGGAGGGCGTCAATGGCGTCCATCGCTTCCGGAACGCTAAAGGGCACGTCTCTGCCAGCACCTCGCGACCGCAAAAGGGTCGTCGAAACAAAGCCTCCCGACATTCCGCAGACATATTGTGCCACTGGAGAGGAAAATATTTATCGCGGAGCGCGGTGCCCCGCCGTGTCTGAATGCGCCCTTTCATTACCCAATGGCCTTTGGGCTGCGGGCCCCGACACCTCCCGCTTAATCCAATCCGCGGTATGGCCCGTAATCGGACACCGCGACACAAGGGGCCCTTTTCAATCGGCCTTTACGCGGCGTATTAGCTGTCTGCGGATTCCTCATCGACGCGAATTAACGGCACCACTCGGGCACGATCGCCGCGATGAACTCATTCCCGATGCGACGACGCCTGTGAGTAATCAAAAGGGATATGTGCGATAGGAAATTTATTTTGGTGTCCCAGTCCACAGGTGAGGACAGTGTCCCATTTGTGGCCGAATCTTTGCTTTATAGAGTTGTAAACGATTGGCCCTCAGGAAAAACTGTCACGCTCTATTATTAGGGACAGCGAGCTTTTTAAAAGCCAGCCTGAATTTTCCTACCAAATTGAACCCCGCTCGATATGTCAACGCCAAGAATTCCATCGAATCCTAATAAAGCAAACAAACGATACATTAACCACAGAAGTTGCTTGAAAAAGTCGCACACACGTGTAATATTAATATTCGGTTATTTTATAAGTTGAAGGGTACATTGTGAAGTTATCTTCATATAAAAAGTACCATTAATAGTGTAAAATTTCGTTTAAGTATTGTTAAGGATTCTTTAGTCATACATATGAGCAAACTTATGTATCGTTTTTTAACTCCAGGATCCAGTTTCATCATGGTGAATCTCTGTGTGAAGTGTATTTTCGAAGCAGTGAATATTGCCTTCACAATATAACCTCCGAAAAACTTCATTGCGCGCCAATCTCACGATGTTTATTGTCTAACTCGGCAATATTGCACGGATAAGCCCCTTTGTGAGTGTGTATATCGCGTTACCCCGGTTTTGGATGTCAAACACGCCGACGCGTTTGAACCCGCGCTTCGTGCGAACCTCCAACAGGTGTGAACGGGTGAATCCACTCTTAACCGATTCGCAAAAACACAAAAACCGCCGAAAACTCGCTAATGTAGCACAATGCGAACAAAAACCCTGTTACCATTGTCCGCGACGCGGGCGACGCGATGTTAGCTTTTTCATTCGCAAAAAAACTCGATCCATCAAGCCAGATACCGTATCGTCAACAAGATAATCGAGTTTGGCCTCCATTAATCATAAAAATATCGATTCCCATAATATATCGGGCCGACTATTTATTTTTTAATAATATGACAGGTAAAATGCCCGGCATTTAGTGTTCGTTGTTATCTATTTTTGAAGACGTCAACTATTTACGCTCATGTCTCCATTCCTGAATCACGAGGCCCTTATTGTGAGAGAAATAAGGTGGATAGTGCAGTTTTTCGTGCAGATGGTGAGAGCAAAGGAGCGTTAGTTGTTTTAGCTCTTTTTTGGCGGCTCGAGTCAATTAGAGAGGCGGCGCGTATCGTTGTTACATCTCGATGTCTCGATTCGAAACTCGATTTATTAATTAATCGATATACAAACAACAGCCGTCATCGCGATATCGTGGCCGAGATAGATCGCCGGCCGCGTCGCTTCAAGGCTTTTGTATTATTAACAGTTCCACAGTCAATGGCGAAAATTAAGTACTGAAATTAGGTACATACTATTTCTTTGGTTCTATTTTCGGTGTTATCAGTAACTTTCGATTTATTTAATATATGAAACTTACAGCGTATTAGTACGAGTACATGAAAATATGCCCTACAATTATATATACTTACGCCGGGTTTCTGAAACACTGATCATGGTGAAACTCTCTGAATCGATCAGAATGATCTTCTTAATGTTCAGAATGATTAATTCAAATAACCATTCTTTTAGCACCTCAAATGACATTTGAAAAGCCATTTGACAGCTGATTAGTTAACATGTACGATGATCAGTGTTTCAGAAACCGGGCATTGCAGTTTTATTGCGAAAGCCATTTTGACTTTGTGATTGTTTAGTTCGAAAATTAGAGGTCATTTTGGTACGTATAAAAAGAAAGAAAGAGAAGCCTTATAGGCTTAGGCTTGAATTTCTGAGAGAATGCATTTTCTAGTATTATTTTCGTAATTGGAACTGAAGCAAAAATTAGAACGTATTAAAGACTCTTCTGTTACATAGATGTATAGCCATGGGACTGATTTGTTTATCCAGTATTATTTCTCTCATTGCAAGTTGAGGTAGTTTTTGTATTGAGGGAAGGTCGAAGCCTTTAAAGAGTTGGCAATCTATCAAACAGCTTATTAAATGGTATTTATTTTTTTTTTTAATAAATATCGGCCTGTTTGATGCGCCAGACGGTTGAAGGCTGTGAGTTGACTTGAGCTGATACAATACATGCGAAAAAATATTTTTAGGACAATCGGACAATTTAAAGGCCGGCAACGCAATTGCGACTCAACCGATGTTGCAAATGTCCATGGGCTGCGGTGATCGCTTATCACCAGGTGACCCACATGCTCGTTTGCCTCCTATACCCATAAAAAAAAAAAAATCGGCGATGTCTTATTTTCCCCGCTTCGACTTCGACAGTCTTGTTTTCATCTCATGGCGGTGTCGATCCGATTGAAGACCATTTTTGTATTAAAGAAAACCAAAACCGACTTCAAATATCCTTGTATTAATTTTAAAAGATCCAATAGCAATGAAATTAATATGGGACCACATGGGAAGCACCAGCTTTCAAATAGAAAAAGAAACATCAAAATCGGTTAACTCAGTTTCGACTGAGAGGTAAAAAACATTAAAAAAAATATAGTGGAATTGAGAAGTTCAAATAAAACTTAATTTTATTAATCACAAAAAGTCATATTGATATCTTGATTTTACGCGATTGTTACGTATAACATATATAAACCGGATTCATTTAATACGTGTATTAAATGAACCTGTTTTACGTAATTTTATCACGTTTCTATCCCGTGACGATGAAAGCTGGAAAGCTGTATGTATCATCACATCGGGAATTAAAAATCAAAATTGAATATTTTCATTTAATTTAACTTTATCTAACAAAACTAGCCCACGCGGTTTAGCGCCAAACCAGGTCACTGCATTTCTTCGCTGAAGTCTGCTTCATCGATGAAGGCCTTGTTTGATGGACTTCATTCTTTTATGGTATTCTTTTTAATTAAGGAATTACTGTATAGCCTTTTCACAAATAACGTAAAGTAAAGTAAAGTAACAGCCTATACATGTCCCACTGCTGGGCAAAGGCCTCCTCTATACAGAGGGTATCAGGGCATAGTCTACCACTGCGGATTGGCGGACTTCACATATCTTCGAAATACATTTTTTTGTTATTATTTCGGAAATATGCAGGTTTCCTCACGATGTTTTCCTTAACCGCGGAGCACGTGATTCAGCACTTAAAGTTAAAAACTTCATTGGTGCCGGCACCGGGGATCGAACTCAGGTTGCTCGAGTAGATATATATTGAATTAAAGGCGAGCGCCCGGACACTGAGCTATCACGGCACACTATAACGTAATAACTACTAATAACTTTTCCACTGGGAAAATGTACCTATTATACTCGTACATACAGCTACCATACACTTCGCGTATTTTATGATAGATATGATACATTTTATGCCAGATAAAAGCACGATAGAAACCTTCATATCCGTTTTTATTATTGTAGCAAGAGTCCATACATTTGTAACGGTCACAAGAACAATGTTTTGTGCGAAATATTCACAATGCGCCAAGCGTCGCGTATCCTCAAAATAACCTAACTCAAAATACGTGAAGGCACTTTAAAAAATCCGATTACTGGTACGTGTATCTTCAAACCCATTGGTGGGCAGCGTACCGAAACGCATGAGATATTCATTTCACATAATCGCCTAAAAAAAACGACGCTCCCCCTTTGACTACTTTTTTATTTGCGTCTTTTCACAAAAGGGGTATTTCGTGAAATATTAAAAAGCACTTTCTTTACTACTTATGCTTCCTTTTTAAAGCGATGATAGATAATTCACGGGACGTACGAAAGTGGGATTATTGTTTTTTATTGGTCCCTTTTCAGGGCCCCGCCGGGGCTGGTGGCGGGCCGTGTTAAATAGTGCGTGGAGATCGGAGTGGCGTATGAAGCCCTCTGCAGCGTTAGCTAAGTGTTACTTATTGGTATAAGATGTGGTCTTCGGCGCTACGAATTATTACGCGAGGAATTCGTGTCCACGATTCGGGATGAGTCCGGGACGAGCGTTATTTAAAATGGACTAAGAAACTGCATACGTCCAGTCGATTGCACCAGATTGGCGTCGATGATGATAGCGTTTGTGATATTCAAGGAGATTCGGCAGTTGAATACAAAACGTACGAAGTAGACTGTAAATTTCCGTCAATGTCAATGACAAATACTACGTACTGACTGATTTTGTATCTATCGTTCTTCGTGTACCGAAGACAATGTTATGGCGAGTGCAATTTTATAAAAGGATAAATTTAACAAAAAACAAGCGTCACAGTAGTATTGCGTACTAAAACCAAACATGGGTCCTAAACTTAAATACTCATCACGTTTCGAGTCCGGACTGGTCTACCTTTCGCCACACGTCACATGGTCACCGCAAGACACTCAACTCGAGCCCGTCCGCGCCGCTGACTCCTTTTGCGTTTATTAAACATATCTTGTATCGATTATAAATCTCCAAGCCCCGCCTCGGCGCGCCCCTTATCCCCAGCGGCGTAGGGCTCCAAGTCGCGCGCGTGCATTTCGCGCGTCCTCTACGCTGGATGCGCCTGCGCAGATGTGTTACGTCTTTGTTGTATAATTTGCGTTTTCCGGTTTAGTGATCGCGTCGAGGAGGATTACGCGGCGGGGCGAGGCGCGCCGGGGGTTAGGACTTTATTAGATTACAAATCGCGTCGGCCGACCGCTCGAGATGCGCGCCTAAAGCCGCCTCGGGTTGCTCAGCGGCTTTGATTAACTCATAAGTTGACTCATCTCAACTTGGATTTCGCTTACAACTCCAGTTAGCTTTGTCGGAGACGCTCAGTTATATCTGCTGCTAGGTGAAGTTATCGTTGACGCTTTGATTGTATTATAACTTGAGCTAGTTACAACTACTGGAATTATGTATGACATAGAGCACAATGCGTTGTTTTCAAGTTAGTTGTTATTGATTTTTATGTTACATATTACGGCTTCATTGCCTTAATTGGCATTGGGATTTTGTGTAATGTTTATCACGTTGACTATTCTTCTTCAAAAGATATGTTTTATATTAGATATTGTAAGCTGTAACTTGAGCCACTTTACAAAATTTTCATACATAGCTTGTACAAACTTCAATTTAACTTTTCGGAAGACGTATGTCACTTCTGTTGTACAAATATGTTCTCTATTATATTTGCGGCACTAGAAGCATTTTTCTTAACCTGTTACTAAACAAATTAGAACAAATCAAAGAGAGTCTATTGGAACACTAGTGCATTAAAACGTCTGTATTTATATATATATATATGACTATAATGGCCTGGCCTGGAAACAAAGTCTATCTACTGCGATAGAGGCAAAGGGTTATTCTCGCCAAAGGATTAATTGTCTTTGTGTTCGCGTGACTATAAAACCTAGTCAAGACCTCGGGCCTTCGACAATTTGTGTCTTCCACAATGTTAGTTTCGCAAAGAAATCGTTCGCCATTTTAAAGAATGTGGTAAACGAGTATCAAGTAAGCCGCATGGCTTACTTGATACTAAGTGATCTCTCCTTAAGGATTTTGAAGGAGTTGACTTTCAAAATACAGAATTACAATAACACAGAACAAAAGACAAAATAATCTGACTGCTTCACGCCCGTCTTCTGTGAATCTTAGGGAGTTCCCCAGCTCAGAAACTTTTTGTTAACGCCATCGATTTCATGGAAATTATTTAATGTGTCGAGTGACACCAACGATGTACGCAATTAATACATTAATCGTATATGAAACGATCGCCGCTGATTTAGCTTTCGGCTTAAAGACGTAAAAGTGTACATTAGAGCAGCATTATGAAGACAATCGAATCAATAATTTCGAGAAGAATGCCATTCATGAGGAGGCTGTTAACCGGCTTTCGACCTAAAGCACAAGGCATAGAGTCCATTACAGCTTATTCCTGGAAAGGGGGTAGAGGGCACCATTATTGTCCTCGCCGTATTAACCCTTTCAACGCTCATCCCTGATTTATTGTTAACAATTATTCCGTGTGGGTATTTGAATGGAGATGTAACTCCACAACGTGTTTGTATTTTGTTGTGTTTGGACATGCTTTCCATGCGACGGTGATATTCTGTAAATATTAGATATATGTAGGAAGGATTCTAATTCTAAAAGCATAACATGTGAGGTTGTTGGGCTGATTAAAATTTGTGAATCTTTTTAAGACTGTTTATTTCAGATATTATAAGCCATCAAAAATTGAGAGCCAATGGAGAACTATGTGATAAATTTCATTGCACTTGTATAAACAGAATGCCAAATAGTCAAGACATTGACGTAATTATTAAGAGTCGGTTATTGGTAATCCGCACGTCGTTGCTCGTTAAACGAAAGGATGAATTGTACAATTATCGACAGAATCCGATATCGAAGGCTCACAGAATGGCCCCGTGTGGGAGGGGACCGTCGGTGCGCGGCAAAGCCTTCCCGATTGAGACATCCGACACGCCATCAAAGCCGCCGCCTTTCTATAGCCCTTTCGCTATTGACAATTGTTCCATCCACCCCAAAATAATTTCGTCGACCACCCCCTGACCTTTACGCTGTACGCAATAAAGCTCCTTTTGGAATGGTCTTTGAGGATTCTCAATTTTCCCGATCATCTTGGAGCCCTTGCTGGCCGATCCGTTTAACCCTTATATCATTCAGTGCGGCTTTGTTGTCCGAAATTTGTCAGATGCGAGATGAGTATGGGACCTCTTTTTGGAGGTTTCTTTCATTACTTATTTTTTTCGATATTTCCTTCGGTGTAGGAACATTAGGCGTTGTTATCGGATCTCGGTGCTAATGTGGCGATTCGGTCGAGCTAACGCGTCACATTGTAAGCCAACAACACATGCCCGTGTTCAGCAACAAGCGTAGTTTTTGTTTGTGTACTCAAGATTCAAAGGGGCGCGATTTGTCTGGTAAATACTTACAACGAATGCGTTTATGTGTATCTAATGATCACACTGCTAGTTGTTTTTTTAAGCTTCTCTTTTGAATTGGTTATAAATGAGAACTGCTTAGGAGCGTTATTATTTTATAGTACAAACGAAAGTTGAGACTAATGATGTATCTATGTGTCATTTAGGTGAATTAAGTATTAATTCTTTAAATTAATATTTTTAAAAACTGGTCAAGTGTCCATTATATATAAAAATGGCTAGATAATCATGTCTGTTGTATGGCAGCCCCACCTAAATATCATATATTTAGGTTGGGCTGCCATAGCGGCAATAGAAAGACATCATCTGTAAAAATTTCAACTGTCTTACTATAACGGTTCATGAGAAGCAGCCTGGTGACAGACAAACATACAGCGGAGTCTTAGCAATAGTAGTGAAGTAGAAGTAGTGCTCTTGAATACTCATTAAAATTCTGATATTAGTTAGTTTTCTGTATTACTTTGTAAGTCCTGCAAATTTAAAATTGTTTCATCCATTATAAACGACACCACCGAGGTATTAGCAATGAAATGCCTATTTTGTTTAAAAGTATAAAAGGGTATTTTAAGCTAAAAACTTAATCTTCTGTTTATTAAGCTACAAATACACAAGCCAGACACAACTTAGCAGGTCTGGCGGTATGAGAAAAGCGGTTACAAAAATGACAGAATATGATTATAAACGAAGAAGTTATCGTTGGCTCCGTTAAGTAGGAAGTCTTGTTAAACGCAAAGCTCAATCAGAAGTGTAGTGTTGCGACGTGTGAAGAGACTTTTTTTATCGATAACTCTAAAAGCTATTTACGAATTAAGTATTGAAGCTTCAAGTCGATACATTATTGAATCTATATATTAACTATCAGACCTCGTGGAACAGTCAGATTCTAAGAGCTTGATATGAACCTTCACGTTGGGTATGCAGCAATCATGCAAATAATATAATTTGGTAAGTATCGTAACGATTGCATTTTATGTCTATTGTCAATTGAACCTGTTGAAAATTTCTCATCATCGAATTGCCCAGTTTAAAGAGAATTTTCAGCTAAAGATTAAAAGAAAATAATTCATGTTGTTAGTTATTAGTTAGAGAGCCGTGATAGCTCAGTGTCCGGGCGCTCGCCTTTAATTTAATATACTCGAGCAACTTGAGTTCGATCCCCGGTGCCAGCACCAATGAAATTGTCAATTTTAAATGCTGAATTATCAGGTGCTCAGCGATGAAGGAAAACATCGTGAGGAAACCTGCATATTTTCGAAATAATAACAAAAAAAAGAAATATTTCAAAGGTATGTGAATTCCGCCAAACCGCAGAAGGGCTGCGTAGTGGACTATGCCTTTGCTCAGCAGTGGGACATGTGTAGGCTGACTTTACTTTTTTTATAATCTTATTTTTAATAAGACCATAATCTTAATTTCAACGCAAGACTTCGTGATTTTTTAGCTTATTGAATCGTCAATCTGTGTTGGGTATTTAAACGAACAATTACATTTAATCGCGTTTAATATTTAAAAAAAAACATACAATCACCTAATATAATCTGTATGTATGAAAAACATTATACAACTCGTTCAAGTATCGATCAATGGTGTTATTGACAAATCTATCGATAGTGTCGACTAAGTCGCCCGATTGGACATCACTATCGGCCGCTAATCAAGACCATAGTGGTGCGGGAGCGGTAATTAGATTGGGCGACGCGTGCGTGGTCGCGACCGGCATTATAAACTCTACCCAGGGCTGCCATAACAGGCACTGCTAGGGATAGCAAATAAAAAGAAGTTACGAATGAAAACATACCCAAAGAATGCACAATAACAAGTAGTAATAGACATTTACTTTACCCCCAGGAAGGCACAATAACGAAGGAAACTAAATAAAGTCATACTTTACCGTGACAACTCAGTGTCCGTGCGCTTGCTTTACAATCTGAGCTAAAGTCCCGATGCCGATACCCATGATATTGTTAGTTGCAATTTTTGCTGACTTATAAGGTGCTCAGCGGTGAAGGTAAAAATCGTGAGGAAACCAGGATTTTGAAATAATAGCAAGGTCGAGTGGTGGACTATCCTCTAATAACATTTGTCCAGAGGAGGCAATTGGACAAATCTAATAACATTTGACATTAGAGAATAGCCCAGCACTGGGACATATACATATAGGCTGTCTTATAGCATTCGTCGTTATCTAGTCTAGTCTTAAGTTATTAGAACCATTCGTAAAAACGTTGGAATTGGTTCAAAAGAACTTAATATTAGGGCGTACACACAATTAAAGTATGTAATAGCTACGTAAGAAATTAGAATCTTATGGCGCAAATTGAAGATGAAACCTTTAAGCGAATCTTTATTTAAAATTAATTACGTATCTTTATTACGATTAATTATTTTCAAGGACTGTGGAATATCGATTTTATAATGAATTAGCCACCCACTCCGGCTTCGGACGGGTGGAATGTTTTATACATGTAAACCTTCCTCTTGAATCTCTCTATCTAATAACCGTAAACCGTATCAAGATCCGTTGCGAAGTTTTAAAATCTAAGCATACATAGGGACAGACAGACACCGGGACTAATCTGTTTTATACTATCTAGTGAAGTTTTATTAAAATATTAGTTTCTAAACAGTTGAAAAAGAAACAATGAGTCGACAGCCCGAGGCACGGCTATCGTAGTAGTCGTATTGCTCTTAAAACGTCCAAGGGTTAGTCTTATGTGCAAATAAGCGAACTTTGATTCGTCGGCCTTGCCTCGTGGCAATTTGCCCCGAGCCAAGTGATTGCAAACAAATGCCCAGCCTGTTACGTTTGTTATGTTTTTTATTTAAATATAACTAAAAGTTAAATCTATTTAAGTATAATTAAAAGGTAAGAATTAAGGTTTAATATTAGTATTATTTAACAACTTTCATGCGGTACTATTTCACTGAAATTCAGATTTTAAGATAGCTTCCAATGCTACCAAATCAACACTTGAAACAACACTTTGTCACCATCTAGTCATCATGAGAAGATTGTCAAAAGAGATCATGACCCTCAATACATAGGATAATGGTGCGAGGAGTAGGATATACATTGAATCTCCGTTTTAAGTTTATCAAAAAGACAGACAGTCAATTACATAATACTTACAAAAATTTCATTTATGTGTCAAATCTATGTATCAATAATCATGCCTTTATTGGTATATGGCTATATAATATGTATGTATTAATTTCTTAGAATCTTCATTTCAATGATTGAATTAAACACATCATGATTGGATTATTTTCTTTTTTATTCAATTATTTACATACACAGCAGCGCTCTTTTATAACTCACTTGAAGGCATCACACATAATTGCTTATGCATCGGTACAAAACGATAATTGTTGATTAAATTAAATAATTGGGCAGTTCGCCGCACAGGTGCGTATTAATTATCATTAAGTTAAGTATTAATTGGCTCTCAGGCGATTAAATCAAACGGACAGCTTATTCAAATAGAGCAATCATTTAAAGTTTTACACGCATTTGATCTCTGCGTACAATGTGTCGAATTTAAAGTGGATTAAGTTGAAGACAATTAAGCAACATATCGCGGGTTACTTTGTGAAAAGCCATGAATAATGTATTGGCCATTGTAATTTCAAAATTCCACGCTTTTAATATTACGTATTTTGGCAAAATGTTAGGATAATAATATTAATAATAAATTAAGCTTTTATGGTTATAGAACTGGTTTCTTCCAGTTTATTGGTTTTGGTTTCATTTTTATATAGAAAGGTTGGAAAGCGAGCAGGTTGTTCACATGATGTTAAGTGATTATCATCGCCCATGGACATCTGAAACATATGAGCGGCAGTGCAGGTACGTTGCCAACTCAAAATAATAACCGGTGTTTCGTTAAATCAAGCTAGTACCAGTAACTTAAACAAAATCAAAAAAAAATCTCCGACATAAGAAACATATATTTCATCTATCGATAGTATTTTTTTATTTAAATCTACCTCTATTTCGTGGTAAGTTTCCTCTAACAGGACCGAAACAGGTGAAAGAAGATCCGTACGTATCCTCTTTTTTGTCATTTGCCACCAGCTTGTCTTCGGTGGCAGACGTCGAGTTAAATGTCCTGATCTGTTGATCGTAAACATCTAAATAATCACATGGAGTGTGTTTATCTTGTTATTATTACTTACGAGTTAAACAATCGCGCTTTCTCATTAGCTCTGGAAGGATGTAGGCAGGCGTGACAGAGCGAGATGTAGGAAGCGGGGCCGGGCGTTGGCAAGACGCGGTTCTCAAGCAAACCATTATGATGATGAGGATGTGTTCACTTGAGCCGCAATTGTTGGCTGGCACTCCTGTGCTACATCCTTCTATCTAGCCGAGATGGCGCTGCTCAAACTTTGCGTTGCACATTTTATGTTGCTGAGTACTTTGTTGTTCACTTTCTGCCACCGTTTTTCTATTCATTGAGCCACCTTTCAATACCGGCTATTGAAATACCGGCTCCGATACCGATGGATCTCTTATTTATAGTTTCATGCCCTGATTTACTTGATCGGTATGCTGATTTTGCGAGGGAGGCTGTTAATGGAATATTCCGACGACCTGTAAATCCTATAATCTGCATTAGAAACGCACCTTTATGTCCTCTGTACGGAATAATATACAAACTTACCACTTTTCATTTCATTAGAATTCTATCATAAGTTCTATAGTTGATGAAACTGTTAAAATATAAGAGTTTTTATTCCAATTTCTCATAAATTTAAATTTTTTTCAGTTTTGATTTTTTGAATCTGTATTTAAAAAATCAAATTTTGCCTGTAATTTTATATCCTAATTTCAAAACTTTGAGATTTAGTGGCCATTTGTATTAAGGAATGTGACAACAATGCTCGGACGGATAGGCGAGGGCAGGGGACGGTGCACACCGCCCGCAATTGACTTACACCGCATCGTGTCACGTTATGTCATGCCGTGTAACGCTGTGTCACACCGTGTCGCACCGTGTGACACGGCGCATCGTGACGCATCGTGACGCGCAACCCGCACTGGACGCAGTCGGATCCGCGGATTGCGTGACAATAGATAAATGACAGGAACACGCTTGTTCCTTAACTAGGATACTGCTTTGTTATGGACGGATTGAGTTAAGACTCGCCACGAAGAGTTCGCCCACCGCTCGCTTCTCTGTGTTCAGGAGACATATCAAACACTTTAAAGTTTACAACAAGTCACCGAGAATTTGGTTGATCATGACCATCTTGAAGATAAATGGTGTTTACACGTCACGTCCATTCAGATGAATTGGTCAGTCTACTATGCTCGTATGTAACTTAAACAGTAAATTCTGTATAATGTTTTTGAACTCTTGTAATAAAAAAAAATAATTTTCCTTTATACAATTCTAACTTAAGGGTCGTCAAAACAATAGTGGATAGGTTTTTACTGGACCAGTGAATTTTCTACGTAAAACCCCATCATCATTTTCCGATTGGTTAATAGTAGGTAAGCGAAACTCACTATTGATTTACAAACGGCACCATGACCTAATGTTTAAGGTAACGGAAGCCTATCGGCTCCTAGGCGCGTATTTCTATCACCAAACGCCCTCAATACGGACGTCAGTCGGCCAATTAGGCGGGAATCTCGTTGGCAGAAAGACTGTTAGGCAACACACCGATGTAATTGTATTTAAATCGCTGTTTCCATGAAACAAATCGTTTATTTTGATTGATCCGGATGGATGCCGTGGCGGCCGTCACGTACGCCGTCTACGTGCCACCTCAATAATCGATTATTGATCACCTGTCCATTATCAATCCTCATCCACAGTCAATTAAGGTGCACAATAAGGAAATACGCGCGTAACGGGGCGAGTGGTGGGAGCACGCATAGAAGATTCCATTTCTTCTTCTATCATCGACTCTTCTGTCATCCTCTTTACTCCTTCGGAAAGGAGAAAAGGCGAGTGCTATTTACTTTTCACTGATTACAGCAAAGGTGTGGAACAATTCGTTTGCGTCACTTTTCCCGTCCGATTATAATGTGCGTATTCAAGGCGTGTGTGAGTAGGCTCTTGCTGAGTTAGTGTGTTTACTATCTAAGTCATCGTACTTACTAGCTGAGATAGTAGTCAACTGTTGTGTAAAAAAAGACACTACTTTTTGTTCGTAAGAAATGTGAAAAGCAGATACTTGCTATGATTTCAAGTTACGCACCTTTCATCGAGATAAATATTAACATTCATTGGATAGTTTTTCTATGAATTTTTTTTTCATTGAGAATTCATTGAAAGTTTTACATGCTAAGATATGGAAAGGAGTTTCGTCAAATGAGTGTTTAAACGTTTTTCCCACCGACGTCACATGAGATGAAATTAATTCTTAATATGAGGATGGGGAAAGAATGTAGGCTGTACGTCTGAAACAATCTCCAGACACTCATAGACATTTTAAATTCCACGAGAGAGATTTTTTTTTATTATTTTGATGCCGAAATTAAACGCTTAATGCGTTGGAGATTTGAAATTAAAAGCAAATCTAGAATATTAAATGCAACTAGTTTACGGATTCTATCGTGTTTTTATTTTGATTTTGAAATTTCTGACGTTTCGAGCCCTAAAGCAAACAAAAGACGAAGCAAATCTAGAAAATCATCCGCATGATTTAGCATCATGAAGCGACGTAGCCTTCAATTATATCTCAAAAACACTTGACAGCTGTTTCGTATTAATATTTTTCCACGCATTAGTTATAACAACTTTTTTTTTCTATGCGAAAAGTTGTCAAACGAGCAGACGGTTCACCTGATGTTAAGTGAATACCGCCACCCATGGACATCTGCCTCACCCGAGGGCTACAGATGCGTTGACAACCTTTTGAAAATTGGGCTCCGGCTACCTCACTCACCAGACGAAACGCGAAAGTATTTGTCATACTTCCACTTTACGCTGGTCTTCTGTGAGGTCGTGGTACTTACCCGGACGGGCCTGCCCATTCGTGCAACAGAGCCGAGGCTGCTGCGTGGCCCTACCACCGTTAAACTTGTTTGCAAACATGCTTATATGTGACGAAATTGTTTGCACATGATTGTTATTTGCATTAAACGTGTACTGTTATTAATAGTCATACTTTACAAAGGCTAAATTTGTATGTTATAACACCACCGACTCGATAAAAATGATTGTTCAACCATGTAAAGATTTTTTTAGTTTTTAGTAGAAAAAAAATATCTGTATCTTATTAATACTTGGGATATACAAGCCCCTAATCCTTTCATGCTAGTAGTTACTACTAGTAGGTAGCCAAAGCTGGCCAAATTTCACAAAACCTAATTCGTTCAAAACATGACGGCTTCGCCACTGAACGCCAGGCATAACAGTGTCACAGTAATTTGTCAACAATATATTGGAAAAAGGGAAAATCCGCTCATTAACATTTGCAACACCCGTAGGGTTGTAGATACGTTAGCATCTTTAAATGGCTACCTCACTCACCAGATGAAACGCAGAAGTATACCACTTCCCCTTCTCGGAAGTCTTCAGTGACGTCGTGGTACTTACCCGGACGGACCTGCCCATTCGTGCCACAGAGAAGATTGTTACGTGACCCCATCACAGTTAAACGGCACAAAGTTAAACTGAACAATCATAGGATAAGGAAAAAAGAAATTGAACCCGAGAGAAGCATTGATAATCACAAGATACGCAGAGACAGAATTCCACGGAAAATGTTGCCCAATCTATTCTTTGGCTTTCTATCGGCTTTGAAATTGTGGACTTACAATTAAATGAAGACACATAATTAACTAATGAATCATTATTTATGAAATTGATGATTTATCAAAATCTATGGGAAACAACATTCATAGTTTTATATTTCTTATGGCGTCGTTATTTTTGATAACGTTAAATATTTATTTGCGACTATGGTCTTTGTCTAAATCAAAGAAATACGATCCTTCAATCCATTGAATGTATCTTTAATTAGATAATATAGAAAAAATGTTACTTACGATTTTAAACCACTCTTCATGGGTATCCCGAATGAAATTTATTGTAACGTGTAAAACATCGAGTTATATTAGAAAACATTAAAATGTTTATGATGCATGGTTTCGGAAACAACCGAGGCGTAAAGTTAATGGGCCACACTTCAGTATATTTTCATTAACCTGACGTGGCAATCGAGTTAGTCATCTTTATGTAGCATTACAGTAACTTGCTAGTAATGGCATTTATTATTACTTTAACCATGAAGTGGCCGGTGTAATGCTGTGAGCTGAGTGGCAACAAAAGCTTCATTGCTAAATATGGTAACCACATAAACTCAATAAACTGATGTGAAATTTTGACAGAAAAACCAATCGGTACTATGACGGGAAATCATAAAAGTGTTGTCATCAACAATTTCTTCACGAAAACAGTAACATAATTTGAATGAAAAGATCAATAATTCATTTCTTGTTACCGTTGCTCAAATCTTCTGTCTTCTGTCCTCACCCCACTTAGGTAGGATAGGCACAAAATGTTAACATCATACATAGGAGCGAACGCCCAGATCTGTGAGTCACACAAATAGTTGTCTTATGGGGGAATCGACCCCCAACCGCCGGTACGAAAGCCAATAGCCAATAGCAACCATGCCACCGAGTCATTGCCCAAATACGTCTCCTAATTGTTTATTTAAGTAAACACATCAAGTCTATCGGTAACATCTATCAGGCGAACCACAAACACTTAGGCAACAGGTTAGATGTTTAACGGCGGGAAACTTTTAATTAATTGGCAATTAACGATGGAATGTTCTAGTACGATACTATTTACACAACATTAATGTCAATGAGCAATTTTAGCTGCTAGGTGATATTTTGAAGTGGTAACTTTAAATAATCCAATTACTTCATGTAGTAAATTATGTCGTAGCATTTGTGATAATTTAAGACAGATGTTTTTACTTTCGTTTCGTTTACGTTTCGAAACATAGAAAGTAATATCAGTTTAGAATTAACAGTAATTGTTTTGAAGATTTTAAGGTTTTACTTTTATTGAAGGTTTTATGTGAGAAGGTGGCAAACGAGCTGGCGGTTCACCTTATATTGAGTGATAACCGCCGCCCATTTATTTGCAACAACCTTAGGGTAGGAGATGCGTTGCTACCTTTTGCTACATTTTGACAAAGTGGTCCCCGGCTACCTCACTCGCTAGAGGCAACGCAGAAGTATAACACTTTCGCTTCACGCCGGTCTTCTGTGAGGTCGTGGTACCGTATGGTTGCATGTGCAACAGCGAAGATGGCGTAGCCCTACCACGGTTATAATGAATACCGCTGAATGCGTCTACAATTTCGAACAGACCACCATCTTCAACAAATCCAGATTCTAGGCTTTGTGCCATTAAGGGACACCGGATCCTGGTTAAATCATGAAATTGGGAACATCATTAATAATTCTATTGAGTAGTAAGTGTTGATTTCTCATATCGGCTCACGTCACGATAACTTTGAATGCATTACACGGTATGCCCCGACCGCACGCACTTGGTCCCAAGGGCATGATCGCTCTAACAGTGTCCGGTTAGCTTGAAGGCAAGGGATGTGTTCTGCATTATCTATTCGTTCAGGTTGTCTTAGCGAGATGCAGTATGATAAATATCGTTTAAATCGTTTCCAAATACAATGAACGCGTTTTTATGTTTTATTCCCTATGATAAAACCAACAATTCACGTGTAACTTTATAACTCTTTTCGAGACTTCAGACAGGTGGTTTTTTTGTCGAGTTTTAGCAATGTTTTTTAAATAAAACGAGCAGATTTGTGTTTTACATTAAACAGAATAGACAGAGATTTTAGTTCTTCTCTATCAACTACTGTAACTATTTAAGACACGGCTATGTAGAGCTGTGTTAGGAGAGTCTCGGGAAACTGCTACGCAATGTAACAGTGTTATTTTTCAGTGAATCTGCACTGCAGGTATGCTTTTCAAGAATAAACCTTCCTCGATTACTTATACCTTACCCCTTTACACAACATCTTAATGTATTGTTGAACCAAATCATCAAGATTGGTGAAAATATTACTTGATAAATATTATGTTAATAAAAAATTGTTTTGGGTTGAGTAATTCAATTTCACATCTGTAATATAAATATTTGAAACAACGTATCGTTTATTAATATCGTCAACGATTAAACAGGTTATTTATAACTAAATAAAGTTTATGTCATAAAAGATGAAAAGGGGTGGGGGGCTGTGTGAGGGGAGGGGTCCTTGGCCCACATTGTGACGTCCGTTATTAACTTGTATTTAATTGCGTACAATTTTAAAATCGTCAATTTAATTACAATTACAAAATTTTCGATTGGAAACTCTGTATATCCACCAGTCATGTCACCACAAAATTTATTCTTCGCTTCTTTTTAAATATGGAGATCGAAAGTGTTTTCGATGGTGGGTAAGTCAAAGTTGAAAAGTAAACACTTACCGAGTTCAGTGAGATCACGCCTTTGTTTAAATATTTGAACTTATTAACACATTCATAGTTTGCCGCTACGTTTATATTACGGAGTTAGGTGATTACAGTAGTTTGTCTTGAGCTTCGGATATCTCGAAGGAAACACATAGGCAGAGGACTGTTTGAAGCCAATCTTCGATTTTTTATATGCCCGCCTCGGTGTGTTTTCCTGGAAATCGGTGCGCGGTTGTCGGCCGGAGTGGAGAGCTGATGATGGATGATTAACGATCGCCTGCTCATTGACAGCCGCCTCTGATTGTCCGTTTGTTTGTGTGACTGGCTGGTGACGAGTAGCAAGCGGCGCAAGTCATGAGCGATTCGTGCTTCTAAAAGGCGTGTTCAGGCTTATTTCCTCCTATATATTATTCTTCCTATATATTATTTCCTCATCTTAAAATAAACGGAGAGAATTAACGTGTTATTGTTTCGCTGCATTTAATTATAACACTAGAATTTGTTTATAACATCTTCTCTTAAATTATTTATTCAGATTATAATCCTTTTCAAATAGTTTGAAATAATATTAATCATTGTTTCTATATACCTAATATTAATAATTATTTCTATATGTAATTTTGGTAAGCCTTGTTAAATGTATAAATAAAATTATATTTTTATAGTTTGTTAATAGTTTTATGCTGTATAAAATAATACCCAATTACGCAATATTGTAGTTCAACATTTATTACTGCGCTCAACGCCATAAATTAACGACCATTTTCCACGATAAACAATTAGAGGAACATAAAAGGTACAAGTCATTAACGAGTTTTGATTGCGCCCATTCTTAAGACGTTGCTCGAAAGCCCCCGCTTGCGGGCAACTGTAAAACTTCTTACGACGAAATGCGATAACACAGGTGCTTTTATTTAAACGCCCTCTGCTTTACTTGGACCACGCGTTCACACCGCGACACGGAGGATTTTAACACGTCGCGATTGTCAATAGTTGTGTGAATTAAAACGGAGTTTTTGTGATAGAGTAGCGGTGCATTGACGTCCCATTCGGCGGGGGACGGGCGTTTGAGAAACATTTCGTTCTTGACGTATCGATTGCCAAACGCCGCCAAAACCACTACTAATCATACGAGATTCACCAAATTCCTCGTCTGAAATGTTTATCGACGCATCCGGACAAACTCGTAACGGATATTATTTCTTTTTTGTAAGAAACAATGTAAAGATGAATAAGATGTAGTCTGTTATATGTTTTTATTCACATATAATACACAATGAATTTGGGGAAAATGCAGACGTTGTCCAGTACACACGACTTAAATCCGATAACTTAAAAAGAAATAATTGTGAATCTAAACCACTCTCTAATCGACATGAAGACACGCAAAAAATTTCACTGAAATAGGTCCAGCCGTTTAGGAGGAGTTCACAAAAGATTTATATACATCAAGATATTCGAGCTTGTAACCCAGTAGTAGAATATACGTAATTTACTTGAAATATAAGAGCCTGAATTAAACTACGCAATGTACAATGGTAGAATTAATCGGTCAAAGACCAGATGTTTCTGTTTTAAATTCTGTAGGAAAATATTAATAACAGTCTATGCGAAATAAAATCATGTTTATTTTTTTATGTGAAAAGGTGGCAAACGAGCGGTTGACTTGATGTTAAGCGATAACCACCGCCAATTGACATTTGCAACACCCGTAGGGTTGCTGATGCGTTGCCAACTTTTAATAAATTGGGCCCGCTATTTCACTAATCTGACGAAACGCAGAAGTGTAACACTTCCACTTAACGCCACTCTTCTGTGAAATCGAGGTTCTTACCCGGACGGACCTTGCCCATTCGTGCAACATAGAAGACTGTTGCGTGGCTCTACCACAGTTAACATACGCCAGTTTGTTAATTTTTTTTTATTAATGCAATTAAATTCCTTTATAAAAGTAGTTCCTATTTGTTAGATCGGGAATATAAATCAATATAACTGTCAATACAATCGTTAACCAATTAACTAATCGCGCTTACCCTTTTTGCCGAGCAGGCTTGAGGCACCGCATCAAGATCAAAGGGGCCTAACTCTCGATACGTCCAACGTAAAGCAGACGGGCCCTGTAAATATTTAACAGGTGTAGTTATACGCGGCGACGATAACTCTAAAAGGTTAACCGTGTTTCATTTAAATATCCGATTCGGTTTAAATTTATTGCGAATAAAGCGATCGCTACGCACCGCGTCGCAGTCGTAAATTATTATTTAACATAATTGGTGATCCAATAAACGAGATAAACGCGTTCGGTTTAAATTTAACGGGTTAAACGGTATTTGTTTATTCGGGCGCCCCGCGATTGCGCCGGGTGCGGCGATAGGCTCATCGCCTGTCGCGTGGGACCCGATAAGCTTGGCCGATATGGCCGTACTAGTCGTACTCGTCTTCCGCTCCGATTACGATGCGTCTTTATAGCTTTTGATCAGCTGTTTGAGGCTCGAGCAGAATGCTAGTCGAATAATAAAAATAACATTAAGAAGTACTACCGACAGAGAGAAGGGATATTAACCACAGATGGCTTTAATTGTTGTGGTATTGTGGAATTAACGATGCCTTTTCCAAAATGATATTCGTTTTCGTTTGCGATGTAGGTGTGATCCAAACAGAGTAGAAAGGGATATCAAATCAAATGATTTGTTCATCGAAATAAGAAATGTACATTTCATCTATCGATAGTCATTTTTTTAATCTACCACCGTTTCGTTATGAGGTTCCTCTAACGGAGAAGAAACAGGCGAAAGAAACCCCGTTGATATCCTCTTTTTCGGTCATTTTTTTTCTCAAACAATTACATTGTTATACAGTACATAATTTTTTTTAGAAACAGCTTAGGAACGATCTTCTCATTCCCAGGGGTTGTTATCGTTAATGTATTCGTTCATATTGTAATAACCCTTTTTAAAAAGTTTTTCTCTAATAAATTTTTTATCCCTGTTAATAGTAGGCTTTGCACATTAACTGGATATCAAATGCTAGGCTATTCATCGATACTTTGTTATTGAGTTTCTTCAGTCCGTGACACCCGGAACGCCTTCTTGTATTTTACTTAATTCTAATTATCAAATTAAACGCGATAAAATCCCCAAAATAGTTTCACTTAACAATGAAAATAAAATAATATTCGTGTAACAAGAAATCAACAATTACGTTTTAGTTGACCTCTAACGTTTGTTAATAGTTTGCTAAACAGATCGCAGTAAAGGGATTTATTTGAGTAAATCCCTAAACCGGTTGTTTGGGCTTAACGCGTTGATATAAAATAAATCTTAAAAGCTAGGTACAATAAGACGGTCTTATCGCTAAAGAGCGATCTCTTCCAGACAACCTTAGGACAAGGAAAATAAACTTATGAATTGTGGGAGGTGGTGTGCTTACTTAATAATAACAAAATAAACTATAATAAACATACATTTTTTTTATGTGAAAAGTTGCCAAACGAGCAGACGGTTCACCTGATGGTAAGTAAATACCGCCGCCCATGGACATCTGCTACACCCGAGGGTTCCAGATGCGTTGACAACCTTTTGAAAATTGGGCTCCGGCTACCTCACTTACCAGACGAAACGCGAAATTATTTGTCATACTTCCACTTTACGCTGGTCTTCTGTGAGGTCGTGGTACTTACCCGGACGGGCCTGCCCATTCGTGCAACAGCCGAGGCTGCTGCGTGGCCCTTCCACTTAATATACACACAAAGATAAATAAATATAGAATATATATAATTATCATAAATATATATATATATATATATGAAAGTATAATAGATTAATATTGTCAATGTTACCTATGGATTACAAAGGGAAAGATAATGATTCTTTACATTCCTTCATTCAGTCATTTTTAAATTGTATTTGTTGGTTATAATCGATAATATTAAATGTTTAGATTAGTTTGTCCATATTAAAAAAAATAATTTCGATAGAATCCGATGAATACTTTTATTCATTTCTTGTATTCCGTAAATTAAAGAAATTATAATGATTAATTTGCTTTATGACGTGGTCGGAAACATAATTTATTAATTGCTATGTTTTTAGTTGAAGTTACGTTGCAAATGATTTTTTTATTACTTTCGGCCAGCCCGCTGTTGACGGAACTCGTTAAAAACTAAACGACTCACTAATGTCAAAGTTTATTTACTTTACAATGTTTTTTGTTATACATTTTGCTTTCAACTATCCTAAATTTAAGAAGTTTTTTATTATTCATATTGTATGACATGTTAATTGTGTTTAGTTACAACTCAATTTAAAGTACGTTTGGGACACAAATATAAATGTTTGATTTGAATCAGTCTTCGAATTAGTTATTTCTTACAAAATCTTGTTATAAACAATATTCATCAACTAAGTATTCCTAAACGAAACGATTATCTACAGCCGTAGCTATTGAATAGTTCAACGATTTGTATTTATTATTATTTATTTTGAATTGAGTTTGATTTGGCGCGGTACAAGAAATATGATAGGCATAAGGTCATGTAACACTAACATGATGTAAATCTTAAACAAGATAATAGATCTACTGTAGTAGGGTCACGCAGCAGTCTTCACTGTTGCACGAATGGGCAGGTCCGTCCACGGAAGTACCCAGATCTCACAGAAGACCGGCGTGATGTATAAGCGTTATACTCCTGTGTTTTGTCTGGGGATTGAGATAGTAGTAACAGCCTATACATGTTGCACTGCTGGGCAAAGGCCTCCTCTATACAGAGGTTATCAGGGCATAGTCCACCACGCAGCCCCACTGCGGACTGGCGGACTTCACATATCTTCGAAATATATATTTTTCTTGTTATTATTTCGAAAATATGCAGGTTCCCTCACGATTTTCCTTCACCGCCGAGCACGTTATAAGTCAGCACTTAAAATTAAAATTTTCCATTGGTGCTGGTACCAGGGATCGAGCTCAGGTTGCTCTAGTAAATTGAATTAAAGGCGAGCGCCCGGATACTGAGCTATCACGGCTGTAAGATAACCGGGGCTCATTTTATTCAAAGGTGGAAAATGTACATGGGCGGCGGTTATCACATAACATCAGGTCCACCGCCAGCACGCGTGCTGCATCTTCTTACGTAAAAAATCATAAAAAAATAAAAATGTTTTTCAAACAACATAAATAATTGAAATTGTTAATACCTTTTACGTTTGTTTATTATTTATCCTTCAATTTGTATCACATTCCTAAAATATTTTATGATAAACCTGAATTGTGAAGATGTGCTACCAACTGGAGGCAACAATGTAATATTTGGAAGAAATTGCTATTTAGCAATAACTTCCGAATATTTTAATGCCTTTTGATAAATATTTTATTTTTTCTACTTTATTTTTATTTCTTGATGTATAATAAAGAATATTATTATTAACATTAAGACCTCTTAAAATGGAGTATGGAATTTGCACGTAATTTTTGTTTATGAAAAATTCGGGAGCTTGTTCTGTACCTGTTACCTACTAGCTGGCGGTTCACCTAACGTTAAGTGATCATCATGATTTCACAAGATCCGTGGCGTTGCAGTTACCTGCGAGAGTTACCCCGAGTACCAAGCTTACTTAAGTATAAATAAAAAAGATCAAGACAGATATAACTGTAAAAGTTATTTAGTTAGTTAAAATGTATAAGAATTATAGTTTGAGGCAGTCGAACACTATAAACGTATTTCTGAGTTAAATTAAAATTTTAGCCAAAGCTGTTTCACGTGTTACACTCATAAGTATATGAATACAATTAAAATTATTATAATAGTTACTTTAACTATTAACTTTATTTAACACCAAAAATTTTCACTAAAATGTGTATTGTGAAATAAAAAAAAATATCATATCAAATCAGTTTCTATTTGTTAACTTCAACCGTAGGTAACCTTCCGATTAATAACACTAGTTATGGATTTATTAAACTCTTAACGTTTATAATCTTAGCCACATTTTAACGTGATATATTACTGTACAGATTGCAACAGTGTGAACAATCAGGAATACATCCAACATTCCATCTTAATAATGCCATGTTAACAAAAACTTATTAAAATCAAAGCCTGCTAATAAACTAACTACTGCTTGGAAAAAGATTTTATTTTTACTGTTATAACGATTTATTTACTGATCTTTTTTTTTACCAAACTTATGTTCCCAGCACTTAGCGTGTAAACTACCACCAATCTCCTTGTGGGATTAAGTGTTGTCATAGCCACGAAGAAGACAACTATTTTAAGTCTTTCATCTCAACGGGACGCACCGTCAAAAGTTATGTATTCATGAATTTCAATTAAATTCTCACTTAATCCAAGAAATGGAATACTTATTCAATATTATTAAATATTATGGAAGTTTTTAGTATGAAGCGATCTTTCGACTGGCAAATTTGTAAAATAGATGGCAATCGTAACTGGCAACCACAGGACAGGCTTTGCCTAGTGTGGTGCCAACGTACAATGTACTTAAACTTCTAAACGGTAATTCTGTTTGTCAAGAAAATATTTTCATTTTCATTTTTTCATATTCAATTTGAAGTAAACGGTGAATTCAACACTGGAACATCACCCTTTACTCTGATGTTAATTGAAATGGTTTAAGTTAATCATAACAAGCATGTTTTATCCACCGCCGTTAATATTACTGTACATAATGTCAGCGCTTTGCTTGATAAATTTCCCCCGACCAACTGTTACGAAATTAAAAATGTTGTAACAATGTTTTGGTTTATTTATAAATATTTATTTAAGTACTATATTTAGTTTCGTAAAATTATTAAAGAGAAACAATGTCAAAACGTTACAGTATTATAGAAATTGTAAAAAAGTTTTCTGATTTAAACGATTGCCTAGAAACTCATTGATAAATATGCTTAATATATCTAATGATTGTAATTAATTATTGCATGCAATGGTCCAATAAGTGCGTTATTTACATTAGTTTAATGCTGTCTTAATTATTTAAACTTAGAGTAAAGTAATTTTCATCAGTTGATTAAAGAATCTGATTATCCACTCAGTGAGAAGTCCTTTGGAGAAACTGACGCAGAATAAGTGGGATTTAAATAATACTTTTGCAAACCCCTTCTAAAATTCTGAATTTACTAATGCGGATTATCTTCTAAAATTTTGTTGGATTAAAAATGGTAAAGGAGTTTAGGATAGATTAATTTTAATCAGTAACTCATAGGCTACGATAACTAGGTGTTTTGTATATTTAACTGAAACCGGATAGAAACAATAAAATTATGGATTTCACTTAGTGTAATGTAGTAATAAAACAATTTGGTACCGTTCAAATAGTTTTGTAACGTATTTATAGGTTACTTTTAGCGGAAGCGTTCGTTGCTTAGGCCTAAATACATCATTATTGACGTCTCATAGCCGCTTGTCAATTTTTCATACAACAACCAAAACCAGAATTTTCGAGTTAATGTTTTAATTTCACTGTATAGAAGCATGTTTGATAAGCAATTTACTTGTGTGTTACTGTTTGTGTGCAGTCATGTCACGATATCTTTTGATAAAAACTGTTTTATACGAAAAGTAAACGTTTGAAAACTGTTGTTAATGCCAATATTTTTTTTTCGGCAAACAGTTTTCAAATTAGGGTTCAATGAAAAAAAATATTTTGAATTCATTTAACATTTCTTTTATTTATTTATACATCTCTTCAATGCTTAACCTAGATAATTATGTCAATAAATATACGCTTTGGAGATATTTACATTTAGAATATACAGAAACGAACATAGCGCGGAATGGTGAGTATAACAGCGACACTACTAACATTGCAAACATCGGGTGCCATACGCTCTACTGTAGAGATTTCCTCCGACGGGTGTCCACTGGATTCGTGTTCGTACACTAAAACTAAATCACAGATAGGATCGTCTCAAGCACCGCCGCGAGTGACCGTGACAGGGTCATCGAGGTCACCGGAGACCTGCAGTCACTGCCGCGTCAGAACCGTGATGGGTTTGTAGATGTGCGGCGTCAGGGGGTGGTGCGAGGGCGACAGCTCAGGGCTGGAGGCGCCGGACGTCGGGGGCGAGTGCGCCACCATCGGGGGCGAGGGCGCCAGCAGCGGGGAGGTCTGCGCCAGCGAGTTCTGGAGCAGGGGCGACTGGCCGAGGAACGGCGCCGTCGGCAGCCGCTCCGAAGCGTACGAGAAGGCGGGCGAGTAGGGCAGGCCGTAGCCCATCGCCTCGGCGCCCCTGAACGCCGGGTGCACCGCGCTCGGGGCCACGGGCGGCGCCTTCATCTGCATCGGCGCGTACCTCTGGTACAGCAATTGCGAGTAGAGGCCGACCAGCTGCGAGTAGGTCGCCGGCGGGTAGCCGCCCGGCAGAGGCGCGCCGGGGAACAGCGGCCTCTTGAAGCAGGCGAGGCGCGAGCGGCCGTTGAGCGCCGACCGCCGCCGCAGCTTACCGGTGGTGCCTCCGATGAACACGTCCTCGGCGGACGCGTCCAGCATCCAGTAGTTGCCCTTGCCGGGGTCGTCGTAATGGCGCGGCACTTTCACGAAACACTTGTTCAGACTTAGGTTGTGGCGGATGGAGTTCTGCCAGCCCTGCCTGTTCTCCCGGTAGTACGGGAAGTTGGTCATGATGTACTCGTAGATGCCGTTGAGCGTGAGCCTCTTCTCGGGGCTGTTGCGGATGGCCATCATGATGAGGGCGTTGTAGCTGTACGCGGGCTTCTCGTGCTTCTTGTCCTTCTTCTCCGCGTCGTCGTCCTTGGGCTTGGTGCAGTCGACCGGCTCGGTGCCGGTGACGTCGAGCTCGGAGTCGCTCAAGTCGGCCTCGGAGTGCGACGCCCCGTTGGACGAGGTGGCGGGCGACGGCGGCGGCTTGGCGGCCGCGTGGTTCATCAGTATCGCGTTTATGCTGAAGTCTCCCTCGAACTTCACCATGTTGATGCACTTGTGGAACACTTGCGAACGGAAAGGGGCGCGCTGCGCGTGTGCGCTGACACTGCGAGCGGCGAGCGGACTGGCGGGCGCGGAGGCGGGCGCTCGTATTTATAGCGCGCGCCGGGGGCTCCGCCTCGGCAGCTTTCGCGCTCAGGGGGCTCCAATGGCGGCGCGAGCTTTCTATACATAGGGCACGCCTTCGTCCGTCAGCTCCCTTCGCTCTGCGGCTCATGCCTCGCGGACGTTTTATTGCGCACGGAATGTCGTAGGCTCCAATTCGTCGCGTTGCTCCATTTGCTCCACACTGCACCCGCTCGCACAACGCTTTCGCAGTCGATGAAAAGATCGCAAAACATAAAACGTTCTTAGGTTTTCACACTTCATTGCGGGCTACGTGACTTTAATCGACATTGATAATACGGGCTTGTCGAGTCACCTGCGATCGACGAAAATTTTTCGCACTGTGTTCTACTAATCTGGCCGGATTAAATACGACACGCACGCGGCGATATCGTCCTGCCACTTAGAATTAGTAAAGAAACGTTGTTCGAGATTGCTTCTAGAGGTCTAAAGCGCTAAAGGTATGTTTGTGACGATTGCGTGGCTCGTGGGCGACGCCGCGACGTAGTTGTGACTGCAGCCTAATATTTCAGTGCGAATAGATAATAGTAATGTTATTATCGCTTATCGTGGGATTATCGCTGGAAATATCGTCGTGTAACAGGACGTCAAGTGAACACGATAAATCCGTTTGTGCCAGCGTTAGTTAGTTATGCGCTATTGAGTTATCTTCCTCATCAATATTGTCCGGCAGTGCCCTTGCGAACCGTAAATTAAAATTTCGGTATTATATTACCATGTGTCGGTCGATGAATCGATAGGTCGATAGGTCGCAAGTGCAGGAAGATGAGTATTGTTCCACACGAATGGATGTAAATTTCCACCGGTTCTCGTAATCGATTGCAATTAGCAGACAGATGTATTTGGCAATCATGGTCCTGACTAATTGTTCAACACAATAAACAGCATCATATAAATAAGACAATGAAATTTCTGGTTTCTGTCGATTAACTGTCACTTTTTGGAACATTTTCCGCAAGACTTTACAGTCACATTGTATTTCATTATATGATGGGAGATAAAACTAAATAAATAGGATTGGATACGATTAAATGAGATAAGATAGTGAAATTATTGTCTGTCATATAGTCGCTTATCAAATCCAAAGAAAAATCCTAAATGCAAAAACGGCAAGAGGAAATGTCTATACTGAAATATAATATTACATAAAATATAGTATATGCCTATATATTAAATGTACATAACTAAACCGAAGAAATATAATATTATTTTAAATATAGTATACATATTGAAAGCATGTAAAAGCATTTTGCAAAGCTGAAGAAACTTGGATTGTAAGTCTATATATCTATTCAAAAGTATAGATTCTCTCAAGTACAAAGTCTAAGAGGAAAAAAATAACACATTAAATACGATTTTGTCCACATACTAATAAACGAAACATATAATTGCTCAGGCAAAGAAACTCGTAGTGTAAGTATTGATTGTTCCACTCATGCAAGATGCAACGTCTTCTGTGAGAGCGTAGACTTGCCTGATGTATAACAAATAAAAACGTTTTATATATTAAAAATAACTTAAAGATGATTAGTTTGAACATTTTAACTTTTTGATTTTTTATCGTGTGATGTCATATAATTTCCAGATTGGATTGGAGTATAAAACTGTTGTATAAATAAGACGAACTTATGTTAAGTGACGATCGTTACTCCGCATAAGCTGTAGTAAGTTAAATTTATTTTAATAATTAATAATAATAATAATAATAAAATATCTTTATTCACATAGACGCTTGCGCGTTCTTATGAAACGTCAAAATTTTACAAGAAATTAACACGTTCGTAAGCTACCACCGGTTCGGAAAGCAGTTTCTGTTGAGAAGAAACCGGCAGGAAACTCAACAGTTGCTCTTTTTAAAAAAAATCAGTTTACAATATAATAGTACATGTACAATAGTCTTGTTTTAGCCTACGTGAGTGTCAACAGTATTAACCCCACACATTGGCGTCGTCAAGATATTCGGCAATAGAATAATAGGCTTTAGCCATAAGTTTACTTTTAATTTTTCGTTTTAATTCATCAAGTGGCAGACTTAATATCGACTGTGGGATTTTATTATACATGCGCACACCTTGCCCCATGAACGACCTGTTTACTTTTTGTAAATGAAACAATGGCGTAGTTAGTTTGTCCTTATTTCTAGTATTTAGTTTATGTCTGTCACTATTCTTTAGATAACTATTAATATTATTTTTAACATACAAAATATTACAATAAATATATTGAGACGCAACAGTGAGTATATTAATCTCTTTAAAAAGGTCTCTGAGTGTATTCCGGGCTCCGATGTTATAGATTGCTCGGACAGCTCTTTTTTGAAGAATAAATATAGAATTTATATCAGATGCATGTAATAATTATGAGAATAATTCATGGTAATTAACATGAATTATTTTATTAAATGATATTTCTTATAATGCTATAACACTAATGAATGATCGTAGAAAAATAAAAGTCGTAGTCGAGCCTATTTTTTTTTTTTCTTTTACACATTTGTACACAACATTTTCTAGTCCCAAACTAAGCAAAGTTTGTACTATGGGTACTAGAAAACTGATAAACATACTTTTCTTTTTGTAAATAAATACATATTATACATATAGAAATACCCAGACACTAGAAAAACACCATGTTGATCACACAATATTTTTCCAGTAGTGGGGATCGAACCCACACCCTCTGGCGCAGGAGGCAGGTACACTACCCACTACGCCATTCGGGTCGTCGATCTGCCAATCTGAAATGTACTTGATAATATAAAACTCGTCAAAACTAGTTCATTAGTTTTTGAGGCTATCAGGCTAGTCAGGACGAATAGATAAATAGGTAACAATATGAAATACACGTGTTTGTATCTTTAGTATGTACCTATAAAAGTGTAGAAACTACCACGAAAACTAAAAATGAAAAAAAAAAACCGATCAAGAGCGAGTCGAAGGGTTCCTTACCATTATATATAAAAACGGCAAATATCATCTGTAGTATGGGAGCCCAACTTAATTTTTATTCTGGTTTTTAGTAGTTGTTGTTATAGCGGCAACAGAACTACATCATCTGGGAAAATTTCAACTGTCTAACTATCACGGTTCATATGATATAGCCTAGTGACAGACGGACAGACAGACGGCGGAGTCTTAATAATAGGGTCCCGTTTTACCCTTTGTGTAGGGAACCCTAAAATATATATTTAATATGTTTTCGGAAAACTTCCTTCAATACAATATACTATCCGAGTAAGTAAAACGGCTAACTGGTTTTTAATTGGTTAATAAAAGGTAACAAACCCTTACCCTGTTCGACGAAGGGTGACATCTAAGGGTGGTGGTGGTCTGTGCCCTAACGCAGTGCACTCTTAGGAGTATTTTGCCCAGCAGTGGGACTTATATGTGTTGCTTTTAGTATACTATCGTCTTATTTTTTAATGAATTAGTAAAGCTCAACATAAGTGCTAATGAATTAGACAAAGTTTCAACTCCAATTTGTTTCGAGTTTTAAAGCCTAACTATAGGAATCGAGTTTCGGTGATTGAAAAGATTAATTTTAACATGCAATTTTATTTATCTGTACAAATTTTTAAAATTAAACTAAGCTTTAGGCTTAATGCGTTATAACTTACTCAAGTTTCTCAAGATTTCCTAAGCCTCAAATTTAATCGTACGTTAACACCAGATTATGAGATTACAAAGAGTTTGTAAAGAGTATTTATGTTTGTTCATAGTAAACAGTTTTTAGGAAGAATTAACAAGCAACTTATTTTGGTTCCAATCACTATGCCTTGTTGTAAACGCATTTTTCACATTTATGCTTATTGATCTTGCGTAATGGTGGAATATCACTACGTAGTATTAAACAAAGTCGTCCCGCTGTCTGTCTGTCCCTTTGTATGCTTAGATCTTTAATACAACATGCAACGGATCTTGATGCGTTTTTTTTATTAGATAGAGTGATTCAAGTGGAAGGTTTATATGTATAATACATTGCACCCTAGTCGCTAGTTATATTTAAATCGTTGGCACACTGAGTTCCTTACTCGTTTGTTAATCTGAAACAGGTTACCAAGTTTTGTGCCACACGTATGAGAAATAAATAAACTCGACGAAATATAGATGACGGTGACTATTATGTTATTATTTATGTTACGCTGGTCTTTTCTTATATCTATTCAGAAGATATTAAGCCAGTTAAATTAGTCGATTCTAATAATACTCAACGTTACTTTAACTATCATTTTATAGATCGACACAAGCTAACTTTGAGTACAATGTGGAAGATATTGATTCCTTGTTTTTATGCCAATATTATACATTGTTAAATGCAACTATTTTACGGATTTTATCGCGTTTAATTAGATTTAAATCGCGTTAGACTGAGTTGTTACACATCTTGATGTCAAACGGTTAACAATATGGAAGATATTAAAACATCTCACGAACGTTTTGTCACTATTTATTGGATGTGATCATAAATAATAGCGGAGCAATGATCGGGGCTCGTGAGTGGACAAAGTATGTGATGACCATCACCCAACAAGGTCGAGCTGATCGTCCGGGGATGGTGAATCACACCATGCGACAGCCGCGCGATACAAATCTGACAGCCATGGTCCAGATATGTGTGACCTGTGCCCGTTTTACGCTGGGGAACTATCGCTTAGTTGGATGCGGCACAATTCTAGTTAATATATAACACTAGCGACCCACCCGGCTTCGCATGGGTGCAATGTATTATACATATAAAACATCCTTTTGAATCACTCTATCTCGTAAAAAACCGCATCAAGATCAGTTGTGTAGTTTTAAAGATCTAAGCATACATAGAGAAAGACAAACAGCGGGACGACTGTTTTATACTATGTAGTGATTTACAAATGATATTAAATGACAGTTGTCAAATGAAATGTGGGTAATGTCAAACAAACATTTATTTTTTTCAATCCCAGACTCGGAAGACAGTGACGACCTGGCTATTCTGGTTTTACACTTAAAATTAAAAGTGGACTGGTGATGAGCTTATCGCGGTAATCGAATAAAAATTCGCGGCTGTTATTGTGCCATGGAATAAATTCAAATCGTGATTTTTCGTTCATCGTTAAATTCGTTCAATCGTTATCATTCGATAGATATAAGGGACTACTTTTTTGTGTAACGTATAACGAAGTTAGTTATATTTTAAAGTAACAAAATTACGAATGCATAGCTCTATGCAGACTCGGAGCATTTGAATTCTTGAAGATTATGGGTTCTTGAGGACCTTTCATAACAATAAATAAATATATAAAAAAGACCATGCGGAATAGCCGCGGACTTAAACTGGAAGACACATGGAGTATCGCTCAATGCCGCATCCACGCAGCAGTGTGCACACATCTGTGACGTGTTTCATGACTCGCCCTCGGTCTGTCCCAGTATCGATCTTCAATGGGTCTTCATTCGATTCGGTATCGATACAATCGGGAGTCCGTTTGAGACGGGATCGATCCACGCGGCGGCATTAACATTGTGTAGCACTTATGTAGGTTATTAGTTATACGACAGTCGATAATGGCGTTTGGTATTAAGAAATTGTTACCCACAAAGAGCACAGTCATGCCGCAGTTGTTAGAGGTTCTAGTCGTCTTATTGCGGTCCCTATATTAACACGCAGTGAGCTTAATTTGTTACCCGCATAATACCTATTTGTTAGTACGAATGTAATGGAATCTAGCAATTATTTATAGTGAATTTAAGCGATTACTGAGAATGCGACACCACTCTCCTCCATAAGAAATATCAATAGCGAATAATTACGAATAGGAATGGATGACTGGGTTGCGTAGTTGCTAAGCTATTGGCTTATGGTCGTGGGTTCTATTCCCTGACGGGTATTTGTGTGACCCAAAGATAATTGTTCCGGATCTGGTTGTTTGTCCTCAAGGAGGGTTACTGCAGGAAGGCGGCCGGTCGTAAAAAACCAAGCCGAAACCATGATTCACATGATGTGCACCCGACTAGGTGGGCTAAGGGCAGAAGGATGATAACTTCGAATTTGAAACGGTACATTTAGAGTTCACCAGAGAGTTGTCAGCTTATTATTTAAGTTTGATGGACCCATCACGACCCCCAAAACATTGCGACCGAAAGCAACCGAGAAGACAGATTGTTTCGTTCCTTTGCAGTACGCATTAAAACACACGTTTTAACAATACTCTATGTTTTGTAAAATAAACTTTATTACGAACGTAATTTTTGCGAACATTTAAAAAAAATTAAATTAATTAAATTAGCGTAATGTCAACGTATTGCTTATTGCAATCACATCATTAACAACAATATTGGAATGGAATGTTCTTGTAAAGTTAGTATTAGAAAAGATTTTTTTTTTTCTATAATCCGCTCATATGTGTAAACTTCGTTTTAGTACGTGGTTTCATTCTGTGCTGTCGAAATGTTAAAAACAGACAAAATCTCTATATTTAACGTGGCGGTTTCAGATTCGAGCATTCTTTGTGGCGAATGTGTCGAACCGACGACGCCATCCAGTTTAATGCCAGAGTCAGCATTAAACTGGAATCAAGATTTGACCATGTCTAGATTAAATTGATTCCGATCGCTACGTCGAATAATACGTAACATCGGTATCAAGCGCGTGGCTCAGTGAACAAGACGAACGGCACGTCGACCCGCGGCCCCACCTTCAATTGCCGCCGTAATGTTTGTGACCCGCACCTTAAGTAAGGTTAAATAATTGACGCGGACGCTCCGAGATGCTAGTGATGGCCGCCGATCGATATTCTCGTATAAATAACGCCTTTCGTCGCCTTGGACATACGCTGTGCTACATTTTGATATTTAATTCCGCACAAAAACAATCGCTGAGTGATTGAGAATACGTTTATCAATATTTTTGTGTAACTAAGAGTACTTTATTAAACGAAACGGTTGATTAATTAACAAGTGTAACTCTCTTCGGGCGTATTTGGAAAAATTGGGATACAGCGCGTTGAAACTATCGATAAAGTGATGAGTTCTATCGACATGCGGGCATCCCTCGAGCGTCGTGTGCGCGGGGCGTGCGTCAAATTGAATTACAAGTGGCCGGGTCGCGCGTGGGCGCTCGCCCCAGTGTCACCGCTCCTACCACGGGTACAAACCACACCCGGAATGTCACCAAAGGAAAATGGTTCCTTCATTATTTTCTGCAGTTAACATATAGCGAGACGTTGTCTACGCTATTAAAGTTTGTATATGTGAAAGACATCCTTTGACTATGTAGGGCAGTATCTGTCTAACATCCGATGATTGTAATGATTTTAAAAATGCGCTTTACTTTCAACTTTAGCACAGGCCTTGGCTTGTCTATGGATTAGGCTTCCACGCTTCAACTTGAGCACTTGAATGGTAATCTCATACATTCAATACATTTTAATACAATTTAGAAAGCGACATCTGGCGATCCTATGAGACCTGAGCCCGATGAAACTTTGAAGTCGAACGGACTAGAAATAAAGACGAAGACTGGTCTATTGTCGAGTGTGGTCGATGGTAGCGCTCCTCTTGTTGACTCCGTTAGATCATTGTTTCTCAAACGAAGACGGCGCTACCCGTAACACGGCCAGACGTCGTTAATTTCCTTGAGGAAATGCCAATTAAGAGGTCTCATTTCGTGCTGGACTGTCGTGGCGATCTTGATTGTTCTGTTGATTCTAGTACAAATTGCGGACCTTGTCGAGTATAATTTTATACTGTTTCGTTTCGCTTCTTACGCTTTTGCTTTATCCTAACGCTTTGTAGCTCTTGTGACGTGTTCAAAATTATTATTTGACTATAGTGTAGAGTAAATTTATGCCGCTATTTTTTTTTTAATGTGAAGAGAGTGAATACCGCCGCCCATGGACATCTTCTACACCCGAGGGTTACCGATGCGTTGACAACCTTTTGAAAATTGGGCTCCCGCTACCTCACTCACCAGACGAAACGCGAAATTATTTGTCATACTTCCACTTTACGCCGGTCTTCTGTGAGGCCGTGGCTCTTACTCGGACGGGCCTGCCCATTCGTGCAACAGCCGAGGCTGCTGCGTGGCCCTACCACCGAAATCGAAAAGGATAAACAACCTGCACATAACAATCTCACAAGTCCACCTGTTTCCCAATCTGCGGAACTTAGCTATGTTGATGGCATCGGAATAACTACAGATGCATCGGCTTCGAATCTCCAAAATTCTGAAAGAAGGCGAAGTTACGATCCTGGAGTGCGTTCTTGTCGAATTATTGTTTTGAACTGCTTTTAGAGAGAATAGCACGGTCAGGAGACAAGTTTCCATTTTGAAATGATTTAATTGTGTGCATATTATTAAAAAAAAAACAATAATCAAAAGCATTTATTCATCATATACATTTCATCTATCGATAGTCATTTTTAAATGACCACCGCTTCGTTATGAGGTTCCACTAACGGAGAAGAAACAGGCGAAAGAAACACCGTAGCTATCCTTTTTTTTGGTCATTTTTTTTCTCAAACAATTACATTGTTATATAGTACATAAATTTTTTAGAAACAACTTAGGAGCGATCATCTCATTCCCAGGGGTTATTATTGTTAATGTATTCATTTATATTATGATAACCCTTATTAAAAAGTTTTTATTAAGTTTCTTACCTGTATTACTAAATCATTTAATTTACTTACTTTTAATACATACCTATTGAAAATTTTATAATTATATTATTTCAATTCAGAAAGAATATGTGTCATAAAATTCAAAATTGTGTGTATGTTATATACATGATTGCCAGCTATGGCACTATACATGATTGCCAGCCTTTAAAAGATTTTATGTATTTTTTGTCTGTATTTTTTTACTGGTGTTCGTACAACACGTATGTATACCACTAACGACCGGTTTCTGAAACATTGATCATCGTAGATGTCAACTAATCAGCTGTCAAATGGCTTTTCAAATTTCAGGTTAGTTGCCAAAAGAATGATTAAAATCAGAATGATCAATTCAAAGAGTTTAACCATCCTTTTGGCAACTCAAATGACATTTGAAAAGGCATTTGACAGCTGATTAGTGGACATCGTAGATGTCGTCATAGTAGATGATTAGTTTTGCATAAACCGGGCGTAAGTCGCCAAAAAAAAAGTAACGCAATAATGGTATTGATATTTATTGGTGTAAGTAAAATAAGGGTTTACCATTCATGTTAAATTTAACATACATGATAAAATTTAACAAACATGATAAAATTACACGAGGAACAGATAAGGCTATAAAAATCTATTCGACATATTATGTTTATTGATGAGGCGTTGTCGAAGGCAAAATGTCTTCATTAATTTACCACTTGTCGTTATTTGGACGAGTCTAGATAAGAACCGGCAAAAAACAGAGTTATCATAATTATTTGTTATATATAAAAAATGTATTCCAGGGGTTACGCAAAACCAAAATCTCTAATCAATACTCTAACATATATTTTTGATCATCTATTTTTTAAGTTATATCATGCCTTTTCGTTATAGCTATTTAGATTTGTTTCGTATTTTTCAATATTTGATTTTCACTGTTACTAACTATTAAGGGTTGCTTATAATATTTGTTGACAGGACTTGCGTAGTTGTTTAGATGCAGGATTATATAGTGAATTTGACAACACATGCACGGAAAGAATTACTTGTTACTTGATATCTGGATGACTTTTGTGATAAAATTAGTTTTATTAAACGCTTCTCTAGGTTATTATGTAACCGGAGTAATATTTTACAATTTTCAATAAACTAACAAGATTTTAAAATAATTGACCGTGAGATCTTTGGTTTAATTTATATTTTGAACATGAAAAATTGATAAGCGAACAAGCGGTTCACCTGATGATAAGGTCATTACCGCTGCCCATGGTCCTGAGATTTGCAGGCAACGTTAGCTAACAGACAAAACCCGAAGGTATAACTTTTACTTCACGCCGGTCCTTATGACGATCTGGTACTTTCTCTAATGAACAGCAAAGCAGACGTTGCTGCATGGCCCTACCGCATTTAGTTGCAGACCCCACATTTACATCTATCTTACACAGCTTCCTGGCTGAATGCGTAACAAACTACACAAAGTACAGATCGCAGAGCGGTTTGTGATCAGGACGACAATGAGATACATCGGACCCACCGTCGGGCGTCCCGCCGGATAACACTACGCTCACAGCTAGTGTAACAACAAACACATTAGATCGCCCTCGCCTCCGAGCACGGTAAATCCGCGTTCCAGGGCGGTTCTCACCGCCCCCAGCCACGATTAGCTAAAAACACAGTCGAAGACCATCGGGGTCCCCGTCCGAACCGCAATCTCGATGGCCCTTAGATGACATACACAGTTAAACGCACGCATGAGCACATTCGCGGCGCTACCCACAGCGGAGGGCTCAAACCCGTGGGTTCTGGCTAGCCCACCGGTTCTGCGTCAAATGAAGCTTTAATAGTCTCGGGACTGAATGCAAAAACATCAATTAATACAAGATATAAGAAGTGAGATCCTTCCATCCAATTCGCTGGCATCGCCTCCGGGTTCAATTCGAAAGCCTTTGAGTCGAGACGGCGTTGTTGACGGCCGCCAATGTGACGGTCTGCGTTACGAGGCGTTGAGCCGACAATCTCTCCTTTTAATAATGCTCGTATCGTATACCTGATTCTACTGCTAGGTCGATCTAGCTCGTGCTCCACCTTCCCACAATATCTGTACCAGATGGAGCTAGTTTAATAAAAAGCAAGCGAGCTCCGCGTTTGTACAACCGTATGCCAGACGCGTCACAGTGCCACCGGTTTGTCGCGCTAGTCGCAGCCAAATGTACCAATTTGCATAATTTCTAGTCTGTTTTGGCGCCTGATCGATTCTCTATTGCAGACCACTTCATTAGGCCGATACATCGCTTTACATATATGTATATTTAATCGGTCACAACACCAGTTTCAGTGCCATAAAAATGAGTATTACACGAGGCTCGTTATATGAACATAACGTATTATGAATCAGTACCTGGAGGACCGAGGCTTGCTCGTTTTTTTTTTTGGTAAATCATGTTTTTTGGAAATAAAAAAAATTAAAAATAAAGAAAATGATCTGGTATAGAAAAAAAAAAGTAAAAAAATAAGTGTGTAAATGATCGTGATACGAACCGCGGCCGTCTGTTTTGGGGCTGCCCGATTACCGACCGAGCTGAAAACAGGGATAAAACGACATTTTCTAAAAATTAAACCTATGCACATACAAAATTTCATGAAAATCGCTGGAGCCGTTTCCGAAATTCCGATTATATATATATATATATATACAAGAGCTGCTCGTTTAAAGGATAAGATGAATCATTTCCAAATAGGACGACCATTGTTTTAAAGCAATTTAGAATTTCGAACGATTTTGAATAACGATTTTAGTAACAGCTAAATAATAGTTATCACTGTTCTATATGCCTATTGCATAATGTAATAGCCATTGTCTGTAGTGATCATTGTTCTTTTTATTTTTTAATGAAATTGAACAACTCGCCCACTACAATCAAGTTATTCCAAAACTTCGCACAGCCTTTGCATTTATGATATTTTCAGATTAAAAAGGGGACCACGGAGCGAAACGCTTTCCCCGGCCCAATTATATGCGTAATTGATGAGAATTAACCAGCACCGTTAAGTGCTCCTATGTGTTGACGCTAAATTAATTTAAACTAAATTTTTTTGCTCTCAACCCACCCAGCTTTCGAGCGGTACAGCTCCGAGGGCGATTATACGATGAAATAAAGTGAACGTTTGGCTCAACATTATCTGGACCGAAGTGCTTTTAAGTTTAAACCAATTTAATATTAATAAAAATGATCGCTATCGAGATTCGACGTTAAAAGTATTTCAATTTGATTAATTAATGTGCAACACCTGTGGACGATGCTGCATTTGGTGGACTCTTTCCAAAGATGTCGGATAACATAGCGAATAAATAAATAGTATTGTAAAGAAGAAAATGCCAGATATATAATTTATAAAAATAATTGATTAGCTATTTTCTTAACATGCTAATATTAATCAACATGTGACTATGTGTGCACGTATTTCTATTATGATAAAGATAAATTCTGATGTGGTGGGGCCACGCAACAGTCTTCGCTGTTGCAAGAATGGGCAGGTCCGTCCGTTGAAGTACTACGACCTCACAGAAAAACGGCGTTTCGTCTGGCGAGCGAGGTGGCTGGGGCCCACTTTGTTAAAAGGTGGCAACGCATCTGCAACCCTATGGGTGTTGCAAATGTCCTCGGGTGGCAGTTATCATATCAGGTGAACCGATTTCCACCATCCCACATAAAAAAAACACTATTTTCTTTATATTCGAATAATTTGATATTCTGCACGGCTCTTGAGAACCGGTGACATAGCAATAATTTCTTGACAGTAACTTATCGTATCAGTATGATAAGGAATGATCAATGATTGGTGTGAACCACTTATCCGTTGCTGTGCAAACTTTGTTTACTACAAGTTGTTTACCGTGATTAAAAAAATGAAAAAAATTGGACAATTATTTCCACAAAACGTTCCATGGATAGATACGTATGTAAATAGCCGCATTTTTGTTGTGCAACCCAAAAAAGAAACAAAATAGAAGTTAGCAAAAAGTAAAGCCTATACATGTCCCACTGCTGGGCAAAGGCATCCTCTGTAGGAGGAGGATATCAGGGCATAGTGCATCACGCGGCCCCATTGCGGATTGGCGGACTTACATTACATATCTTCGAAAAAAAAATTCTTTTGTTATTATTTCGAAAATAATAACAAAAACAACAATAGTGCAGGATTCGTCACGATGTTTTCCTTCAGAGTTTCAGTTTCAATTTCATTGGTGCCGGCATCGAGGATCGAACTCAGGTTGCTCGAGTAGATATATGAAATTAAGCGATAAAACGTGTGGTTGCATAAATTGTTTTTATTCAGACATAAGTTTTCTGTGGTAGGACCACGCAACTGCTTCAGCAGTTGCACGAATAGGCTGGTCCTGTAACCCTTCGGGTGTTGCAAATGTCCATGGGCGGCGTGTATCATTTAACATCAAGTTAATCGCCAGCTCGTTTGCCACTTTCTCACATAAAAAAAGGCATTAAATAGTTCGTGCTTATAAAAGGTAACCGCATCCATTTAATCTATGGCTAGTGTTGGGATTAAGCTGCTCTAATTAAACGTTACGGCTTTAATGAATACTAACGCATTATTATCATATGCATCTAAAACCGGCTTTAGAGTTCAAAATCGCCTGCGCCGGCGTCCACGAATTAATGGATAATTATGCGCTTACACGAAACTTTTAAAATGTTTACCGTGTAACGCGACCACTTCAAATGTTAGATTTCGGCGCATAAATTTCTATAGGCCCACAGTGACATCTTACTCTGCCGTCCGGGCTCCGTGTTTAGCTGGTCGTGGCTCCCCGTGGTCTGCGGCAATTGGCTCGCGACCTCAGCTATTCACAAATGCGGCCGATCGTTCTAAACCCGACTCTATTACAAGGCTAGTAATGTAGATAAGAGCTGCACGTGTAAAACCTGTGCTTATATAGGCTCATCAAGGCGATATGTTCAGCGGGTCACCGTTGCGTTCGAATTTGAACTCTATCGCTTGCAGGTAAACTGGAAGCTTGATATTTTGGGTGCAAACGTAACCTGGCCCGCGGAACGTCCACGGCGTTGAATTCTAAATGCGTGAATTAATACAAAGCGACTGTTTAAAGTGGATTTATTCTACGGCGCTTTATCTCCACTGTATCGGGAGGAAACATAAAGTAGCGTTTGATTAAATAGTTTTTAATTAAGTAAATATATTACGATGTTAAGCCACGATAGCCTGTGTTATGGTAGCCGTAGTGAGTTTTGAAATTAAATTAATTGACCCGCCGAGGCGGTTATGTCAGTTTAAAGTTTAACGATCGTTTGATTTCCTAAAAGCTGCGCGTTTTGTGGGGCTCGTTTTGGAATCGATTCGAATGTTCGTGTCCCTTGGCTGTAGTTTAAATTAACGATAAGGCCAGAGATAACAAAAGACGACAGACCGAAAGATTCTGTGAAACGTTTCCTTCTTGTTTTGAATACTTTATTATCTGATTTGTTTGATGTAGATGTTAAGTCGAGTTAAAATGGTGAAGTTTTGAAATTTAAATAATATAGTTTTATTTCCGAACGTTGGCTAAATATTCGCCATGATCATTTGCAAAATTCACTTCATCTATGGTCAATTTTAAGACATGGTGCAGTCTTAACATCTATACACTTATATTCTTTGGTCTATCATGAAAGTTTTCCGGTTAAGCAGATTGTTTGTAAATTTTAGCAAATCATGTTTATTATCATATTGGGAGGGCTATGGATGGAAGATATCAGCAGTGGACTAGAACGGCCTGAAACGATGGTATGATGTTGTGTTTCATCCCTTTTTGGTTATTCAATCATACATATGTAGAGAGCAACTGTTGTACGCTTTTAATAGTTGATATACCGTTAATATAAGAATGTAATTTTTTTACAAATTAACCAAAACTGACCGATATACAGCAAAACATCTATGCCATTTGAAATTGTATATTTTTGTCGATAAATGAACAAAAACTTTCGGCGCTGTGTGATTCGAACTTGCGTGTTCTGGTTTCGCGCCCAATATAAAGTTACATGTCAAGTGCAGAGGGTAGCACCAAAAATAAACATTAATTCTAAAAATCCCTACGGTTACCTTTTTAGCGCCATTCTTCATGAAATCGGTGGATTGATGGTCTGAAAAAGGTTCGTGACTAGAATTTTTTTTTATCTGTCTCGTGTATATTATAGGCATATGAATATTTTTGTTTCATCCAAATCGCTGCCATCGTCTCAGGCCCGGAGCCGGTTTGAAGAGTGGAACCGATAAGGCGAGCGGTCCGAACCACCTCTATCGTTAAATGGGGGGAAATAAAAATAAAATTAACGATAAAAGGAATACGTGCTCTACGATTCTGATTAAAATACATTAATTATTCGGCCAGCACGGTGCGTTACGATTCTTATAGACAGAGCGCTGCCGCACGCCTCACGTGTCCAAGCGATCCTCTATCATCGAACATCTGTTTGAAATTTGCCGTTTCCCTATTCACAAGGTTCGTATTGAAACAGCCAAAGTGTTGACTGTCGCTTTGTTTCTGGATCCATTTTGAAATGAGACACGATCAATTCAATTTTAGCTCTCGAAAAATGTGGGGAGATATTTAGATTTCGAACGATTGATTGTTTTTACTGCTGTTGAATAAACTTCGTAAAATGTTTTCGCCAAACTATCTAGTGGCGTGTTATAATAATCAGTAAGAGGCTTTGGCCTACTTACTTCAATTCTAATAGGAACATCAACAACATCTATATAAAAGTCATTCCAACAATTACCATTGTTTACGTTATGAATACATTTAACCCAACTGAAGCGAATTTTAGATAGTCCTTGAGTTTATTCTCTTTTACTGTTGATGGCTCGAGGGTTAAGAGAGGTGAGTACCTCGAAAGTTCAGTTTGTCGCGTGCGTATGATACGGTACTGGTAAGAGGAGATGGGTGGGGTTTGCCATAAACATGAAGTACTAGACAATTAGAGAAGACAAGCGATGATTGCACTTGGTTAACAACGATGCATCTTGCCGCATTTTTAATTTATTAGGGGGTGATATTTTATCAGTTGGTTTAACATAACAGTAGCTTGACATTTAACTACCCCTTTTTGAACCTTTTAGTTTATGAGTTTTCACGTAATCTTCATATATAATATAATGATTGATTGGCAAAGACAGTCGATACTGCCTTTCGCGTTTCGTCTGGTGAGTGAGGTAATCGGGGCCCACTTCTTATACAGGCTGTCAACTCATTTGCAAGCCCTCGGGTGAAAAATAAGCATATCACTCTTATAGGTTAAATTTGAAACGTATGTATGTACATACATGGTAACAAAAGTATAATTTAAATAACCGTCCCCTATTTGTGTACATACAATGATGTATAATTATATGACGCATGTCCATACCGCGCCATACTCACATATGAAATATCACTCATATATGTCATATGTGAGTATGGCGCGGTAGTGTGACAGATGATACAGTACGTAACATACGGAAAGAGATGAAAAAAGAAAGTCTATAGAATTGCAATTTAATTACACCAAATGGCGTAATTTGAGTGCCGCACTCTCGCTGCGCTGCTGTCATATCTACCGCGTATTGGTACATAATACCATTGTTTACAGATAAACGTAAATCCAAGGAACGGTTTCAATTGGGGCGTTCAAAGACTTACAGCTTGTTAAGACAATAACTATACAAATACTTATTCATAACGTTCTCTTTAAGGGAATCTAAATCGAAGGCAGAGTCGCAGCGGACGCTGTTAAAGGTGTACTGACAGGTCAGCGGCGGCTTATGCCCGTTTCCTATATTAAAAAACGAAGCGTTTTCCTTACGAGCCGTTGCATTACCTGCGGAAAGTGAGTTACTAGCGTTCTTTGAATCTACAAGTCGTTATGAAAGTTACGAACCTACGTAACTGACGGCCGTTCGTTGAATATAGGAACCGGGCATTAGTCTGTGGCACACCAAAGTTCCTGAAGCGGTCGTAAACAGAGGCATTCGCTCCAATGTGGCGGTGGCCGGTTAGGCAGCCTGAATAATTGAGTGCGATCGTTGCGCGCTCAGCGAGCCGTGGGAACCACCACGTGGCGCGCCGCCTCCCGCCTTTAAATGCCCATTTAGCCAGCAATATTCATAAGCGAGGTCCGTGGAAGGGAACCAAACAAGCTGCTCAAAAGTCAATACCGATCCGCTCGATAAGTGAGGATTTTTAAAAAGAATGCGGTGCCACATAAATCCACAACCTTGAGGTTCAATATTCATAAGTTCCCGATTTGCGAGGGCACAAAACGAGATCCTGTTATTTAAGTATTTCTTATATTTACTTTAATACCGTAGAGGCTTTATTAAGCGTTTTATGGATTTTATTCCGGATGCGGGCATCCATGGAAATGTGTTCGAAACTTCGACACAATACAAGTCAACTAAATCCGTTTCATAAACCCTGATAAAGGAAAAAGAAGACGAAGAATTAAACCCGTCAAATATTTTTGTTTAAACAGAAGCTATTAAAGACACCAACGTCCCGGTTTTTGAAACACTGATCACCGTAGAAGTCATTAAAGTCAAGAATTCTGATCATCATTCTGATCAATTCAGAGAATTTAACAATCCTTTTGGCAACTTAAATAACATTTGAAAATCCATTTGACGGCTGATTAGTTGATTTCTACGAGATCAGTGTTTAAGAAACCGGGCCTAAGTCAGGCTCTGATTAAATAAGTTTTTTTGAACAGAGGCGGTGACTACCAATCAGATGATTCACCTATAGTAAATGATCACCGTCGAACTAGAATGAGATATATACTTGTAGAAATTGCGTCTATGCTTAATTGATTGTTAATGTGGTAATCTTATCTGTGTACATATTTATAAAAAAAAAACTTTGGCAGTATACCAAATTAAGGGCCATAGCCTTTAATTACAGATGTGTGATGATTAAAAACTTTCAACGTAAAGATTATATCTTTAAGCCACTTAACGATTTGCTTGTAACCGATCTGTAGAGTTTATTTTTAATACATTTAAGTTATTTGACAGTAATACAGGTACTTTTAAATATTAATTAAGAGGTTAAAATGTTTGTAGAAGGACATGTTAGTATTACGTAAAAATTAAATGACCATCTCGCGATTAAAAATGCTGAAAGTGCACAAAACATTGTCAGGAATCTAAAAAAAAGGACGAGTATAATACTTTTTCAATAAGTATCTTTTCCATTAATGCAGGGCAATTTTTTCTTCTTGATTCAATCCACTTTTAGGGTTCCGTACCCAAAGGGTAAAGAGGGGCCCTATTACTAAGACTCCGATGTTAGTCCGTCTGTCACCGAGCTGTATTTCATGAACCGTGATAGTTAGACCGTTGAAATTTTCACAGATGCTGTATTTCTGTTGCTGCTATAACAACAAATACTAAAAAACCGAATAAAATAAAAAATAATTAAGAGGGCTCCCATACAACAAACGCGAGGCGGTTGCTAGGCAACCTATAGGTACTTACCAATTAGTTATTATAGATAATGGTACGGAACTCTTCGTACGCGAGCCCGACTCGCACTTGAGATATCAAATGCTCCCATAAAGAGTGTTCAAATAATTTTTCGGACAATCTTCGAGATCCACTTACGCGTTTAATAGGGCGCTCTACTCCGGGGGGTAGATTTAATGTAATCCCAAAATATTTCCCAACGGTGATTGAAGTGCAACGGATAAACTCGCAAGAGGTTCTCAGGGATATCCGGCGAATAATTCAATTATTTGTGCTAATTCCTCTGTAATAACTTCAAAAATGAAGGTGAGAAACTACAGATTGACAAAGTGAATATATGGTACTATGTCGTTCAATGATTTGGGAGGGGTGGAAGACTTATGGTTGAAAATTACTTAATGCTTGATTAACAAGTATGAGCTTTGTACCTGTCCAGTCCAAGTGTCGAACATGTTTCTGTAGCGATCAAAAATATTTTAAGGAAACTTTTGTGTATTAAAAATACGTTGGTAATATAAAAAAATATATAAAAAATAAAATACGTTGGTAAAATAAAATGTCATTCTTTATGGCATTTTTTTTTTATTTTATGCCAGCGACTCCGGTGAATTTATTTAGCACAAACAAAATAAAGTCAGACCTGCTGAATTCTTTTGCTTATATTATCTATAATTTTTAAAAGTCTAGAGTCTAAACTGTCTCATGTAAATCGATATACTTGTATTTTGTTTTCGAAAATCTTTGTGTGTAATTTTCTTAAGTTTATTCTTTCGTAAGCCATAGTCATCATGTTTTCAATATATATCAAAATAGACTGAAGACATCCGCGTGCATATTTCTCTGTTAAATTCCTCGTTTATTTGGATGGACTGGGCCAAGTAAAAACTGGTGTACACGGCTATTATTATTAAAATGATTGTTACAATTTCACAAACGGGCCATTCAAAATGGCGAAACGCGACACCGTCGGACGTTACGTAAGCCCGGTAGCGACACAGACAGATAAACATCTACAAACATATTACTTTTTCACTCAACTAAGCACTGCATGGCGCTAGTACTATCGCGTTGCTCGAGCGAGCAGCGAGAGCGAGATAAACGCGCGCATTGTTCGAAATTCAAATGCATTTTAAATGCTAGAACGTTTTGTTACATTTGTTATTGTGTTCGATATTTTATCTTTATAACTCTATTTGACGATACGAATCTAATTTCAATTTCAAAGCGATTTAGTTTGAATTAATGAAGTAAAAAAACTCGTAATGACTTCTTATATTTTAAAATTTGTAGAAAAATGGAAATACCTACATTTCTACATTCGTTCAAAACACGAAGTAGATGAAATATGTTGAGATTTTCGTCGGATGTCGATATGTTGAGAGGTTCGTGAAGATAGGCCGTTTAGCTCAATGGCTAGGGCGTCGGGCGCATATGCCGGAAAAAAAGAAACTATTGTGTTTGACACTTAGATCAAGTAACACTACACTACTAAATGATTGTTTCCTTTTGTATTTTTAGCGATTTGCAAGGAATGGACTCTTACAACAACTGCCATGTTGTTTCGTGCTGTCAATCTCTGTGATTGTGGGCCTCCATTTTCTTAAGTCATTCGAACACAAAAGTGTAAATTCTTCTACGTCACTATTGGCTTCTATTCGACGTTCGCTATTATGTAAACTTTTTCTGTAAAAAAGCAAAATTTTCTGTTAGTTAATACCTGTTACTTGTAATGGGTTTTGTACCATTCCTTTTATTTATATTAAAGCTTTCCTTTATTGCCAACCCAATAATTACACATCAAACATTGTCCTGTTTTATGATCAAAACGTTTCTTTTACAATTTCTACAATGAAAATCTGTAAGCTCGTACCTTTTTTACATCTCAATAAGGGTCATTGTGGGAGTTTGCAATATGGTTTTACGTAAATTGTAATGGTAGACCGCAAAACTAATCTATTGTAAAACGACGCTCGTATTCCTAATTTCGTCATTCGCACAAAACCGGACATGACCGCAGGAATTAGGAAGAATACAACGCGTCATGCGAGAGTAAAAATTTGTCGTGGAAAAAAGAATCTCATGTCATTATTTCCCAAGGCCGCGCTCAATGGGATCGCCTATTATTTGGTCACCCCATAAAGATATAATCTTTATTCACGGCGCGAAATTCGATAGGTTTATTATAACGATATTTGCTAGTTTTCGTCTCTCGGGCTTTGTTGGCGCAAACAGTAGATGCTGGCGATAAGTTGGGCCCTTTGTGCCGCCTCTAATGTGCCACCAAGTATTATATTTCTGCCTACAAAGGTGGTTTGTTTTCGATTCCGTCGATAGGCATATAACTGACGGTTACCTTGATTGCATCAAAGTTGCCGGGGAATGAATAATATTCCATAATGATTTTTTGTGTTTCCTTTATTCTATTGTCGCACCTTATCTTGGAGTTATTGCGTTATTTTCTGTTTGTAATTCTATATGAATGATGTTAAAATTTATTGTGAACAGTTTTGTAACAGCAAAGTATTGAGGATAGTGTAACGAAATGAATTTGGAAACGTTATCTTTCAATGGTCAAGATTATGTCACTTAGCCGTAATAGCTCAGTAACAAGTATGCATGTTTGCTCTTATTACGATTGTGGCACTAGCTGAATTTGAAATTGTTATAATATTATAATATTGCCGTCGTAGAGCCACGCAGCAGCCTCGGCTGTTGACACGAATGGGCAGGCTCGTGGGTAAGTACCACGACCTCACAGAAGACCGGCGTAAAATGGGAGTATAATACTTTGGCGTTTCGTCTGGTGAGTGAGGTAGCCGGAGCCCAATTTCCAATAAGGTTGTCAACGCATCTGCAAACCCTCGGGTGTAGTTAGCAGTTGTCCATGAGCGGCGGTATTCACTTAACATCAGGTGAACCGTCGACTCGTTTGGCTACTTTTCACATAAAAAAAAATCGACAATCTATAATTAAATATGCTAGGGCCACGCAGCAGTCTTTGCTGTTGCACGGCTTGTCCGGGGAAGAACCGCGACCTCACAGAAGAGCGGCGTGAAGTGGAAGTGTGATATTTCTGCATATCGTCTGGTGAGTGACCGGGCTGACTTTATTAAATGGTGGCAACGCATGTGCTACCTTCTGGGTGTTGCAGATATCCATTGGCAGGGGTCATCGCTTAGTGTTTATCAGTCGAGCCGCCAACTCACTTGCCACTTTCTCAAATGGAAAAAAAATTACATTCGTGACTGACGGGGTGGTTGATCTTTGGGTAAGATTTTTTATATAAGCGATATAATTGTGAAAGCTGACCCGCATTCTGTCAGATCGCCTCCGATACATGGGCAATGGCTGGTCACCGTTACAAATAAAGGCTCACACGCGATAGACAACTGACAGAGGCCAAATCACACAGATTCGTTTCAAAATAAGACGCCGGTTATCTGGCAACATTACGACAATCAGACAAGCGCGGGGCACTGGGCCGTGCGACGTCTGGCTGTGTCCGCCGCGCGCCGATGCCTCTATTATCGTATCTGATTTAAAAAAAAAAACTAGTGCCAGCGTTTTGACACTTGACCTATGGTGACCACGATGGCGGGAATTCGGGACATGTCCATTTCAAAATATCTCTGAACATACAGCCTCATTAGTAGATAATATAGAAAGAATACCCATATATTTTTTTTATTTACAAACTGCTTGAAAAGTAAGACTCAATAGGTTTAATATAATGCTATAAAATAAGTATAAAAGTATCGCATTTAATCTGAATAAAGGTTGACGCAAGGATTCTACGTATTACGGAGAGGTTTGTTCTGTTGTTTAATTATGTTGAACATTACTTGAAAGAAATTGAATCGGAAAATACAACAATTTACTTGTAATTTACAATACAACAATTTAAAATTGTAAATTGCGATCTCATCCGCGAGCTCTCAGTAAACACTATTAAAGTGTACATTTTACTGAGGTTACTGAGGTAGCAAATTTGACTACCTGCAGCGTTTATCTGACAGTGAAAGCTCTTTGTATACGTACGTACGGTTATCCAATATTCTTGAGCATCACTTAAGCTTGGCAAAGTTCAACGTATTATAAAATATATAAACACTAACTACTGCCCGCGACTACGTCTGCGTAGAATAGGCTGAAGTTGTAACATTAAGACAGAAAGACAGATATACGTAAAATATGTATATAAATGATAGCCTATGTCTTATTCCGATGTATAATCTAAATTATTTTAAAGTTTCATTAAAATCCATTCAGTAGTATTTGCGTGAAAGAGTAACAAACATCCATCCATACATACAAACTTTCGCCTTTATAATATTAGTAAGGATTTCAGGAATAATAAAACGGCTAAACTCACATAGAATGTACGTACCAGTGTATGTTGTCTAGTTTCGGACCTTTGGAGCTCCTTCACCAGGTTGATGGGAAGAGTTCGCGGTCGCGTCCAGTTTATCGTCACAGCTTCCGTCAATAATGTCTCACGAAAATATTTCGATAGTCAGTCCCGAATTTCGTTCCGAAATCATGCGACTAGACATCGACCTCCTACCGCTCGAGCGGTGTACAGCAAAGCGTTTCACGTTTGACCGCAAATAAACATACAAACACGCGAGCTCGACCGCCCGCTCGATTTAAGACCTTGTTACTTTTCGACAGGGCCCATTTTTGCCTGCTCCGCGCCTACACCGGCCGAATCCCGCGTCAACTTGACAGTTCACGCGCCGCTACCGCCAGGCAACACCTATCTGCCAATCTCCGAGGCTGGTGGCTGTGGCAAGAGTAATTCGATACACCGATGCGTTCGTTTTAACAGGCATTACAAATCATGATGCTCGATTTTTTTCTCTTATTGCTTCTCAGTGCACGACGATAGTAGTTCCTCGTAAATCAATGTGAATGTAGACCATCCGTAGGTTTCTCTGCATCAGAGGCTGCAGTTTCGCCAGCACTTAACCTTACACCAGGTAGTTATCATAACTGCCGTTTAGATACTCCGATTATTTAATTCAAGTAACCCAAACTATAAGGAATTCAAATTCACGACGTTTTCTCAGGCATTGAAAGTTCCATAGTCAAGCCAATAATCTACATATGCTACTGGCTGGCTCTAGTTAGTCTAAATTTAATTGGTGGACAGTGTTAACCTTGATTGGTGCTTCATTGTTCCACATTTTAATAACACTTTACTACTATTTGGACTGAGGAGGACTTTCAAAGAAGTGTTTCGCGGGCTTAAGTTCGGCAGTGGACTGTCAAATGGATGGATTTATGACTGAACATAGGGCCAGCCTAAATAATGATGACGATTTATATTATTTCTACCGCTCGACGAATCACAACTGGTCTAATCAAAATCACAAGAAGTTAGTTGCATCATTTTTTGTCATGTTTACGCAAGCGTCTGCGTGAGGGATTACATTACTTATCTTAGTTCACACACGCTATTTGTGATGCTTGATAGATTGAGATGTTGTCGGAACAGAAAACTGATAACGCCTATGAAGCTTTGATAAATAAAACGGAGTACTAAATCTTAGACAATGCGCAAATATACTCAGACCAAATTAATCTACGAAGTAGTTCGTGGTTCTACTAAATTTCATGAATTGCTATTGTATCTTTTTTGTCAAATATAACATTTCTTATTCATTATTTTTAAGGTAAGAACTGTTGAAAAATGTCTTTTTTCATTATCGTCATTATTAATTTTGAAAACTGATGATATGTAATCATTGGAGGCATCTCCTGTTTGAGGACATTTTCTCTCCAAAAATGTTTTAGTGTTATGTTTTCATATCCGTGGCGCAGTCGCCAAGGTATTGGCAACTATTTGTTCGGCCCTCAGATAGTTGTTTCGCATCTGGGTGTTTGTCCACGTGAAGTTTATGTATGTAAAACGTCCGGATAATGTTATCCTAAAGTAAGGGCAATGTTTTTTAAAACAAAAAAAAAATATTCAAGTAAATGTTATTAAATATTCAAGTAAATGTGATTTAGATTATTAGATTATGGAATACGTAAAATCAAAAAATTACCGGGTTATTAGTCAATATTGGAAAGTAAATTCATCTCTTTTCTTCATAGTGTTCACCCACCGTTGGACATACGCCTCTTCAATTTTTTTCCATATCTTACGGCTATTCGTTTCTCTTGTCCAGACTGGGTCTGCTGTCTCCTTAATATCATCAGATCGTCACGCTGGTGGTCTGCCCACACTTCTCCTGCCTATCAGGGGTCTCCACTCAACACCAAACGCGTTAATTCATATGGTATATCAATATATTACAAAAATTAACGCTTCTACGACAAATACTCTAGTGTCGAAAATGTTCCACACAGTCGAGTCGTGACGACGCGATCGTCTACGATTCCTTATCATTGTTTCACGTCAATAAGGATCAGTAAGAATAACTATATTGCCTCATATTGCAAGATATCATATATCTGCAACAATGTGAAGTCATCCCTTTACATTTACATTGTTTAAATGAACGATCCAAAAAACTTTTGTGTCAGAAATTTATTCTAAAATTTGCTTTTAACACAAAAACAACAAATTTCGAAGAAAATAATATACACTTACGCTGTCAGCCTTTCAGATAGGAAATACAACGGTATTTCCTATCTGAATATTTCTTTTTTTTGCATGTCACCCGTTGGTGACATGCAAAAGACTATTTCAGTGATATCTGCCCCTAAGGTAGAGCTAAGAAGACCTCATTGTATATGGGCATTCCTGTGTCTGACATAGTGATGGAGCTAGCTCTCATAAAATGATATTACCATTCCCAAAAGTAATTGGTAATTGTTGAGAACTTTTCTTTTGTGGAGAACATCATATTCCTCTCAAAAGTGGCACCAAAATATTGACGTTAATTCTTACGTCAACTTCAAGGGCGAATGTCATCAGCCCAACTCAACACGAAAATTATTCCTTCCCCAAAAATCAAAAGAGCAGCTAAAACCCTCTTAATGCATCCGATTTCAGGAATTTAGGCAGCAACCATCAAGTGGTTTTTTCTGGGTGAAAAATCAGGTGAACAGATGCAAAGCGCCCGAGAATGGCTACCTCAATTTACAGACTAACGCGAAGTATAAATATGTCCATGGTTGGAAATCTTATCCTTTAAACGAGCAATTCTTGTATATATATATATATATATATATATATATATATATAATCGGAATCTCGGAAACGGCTCCAGCGATTTTCATGAAATTTAGTATGTGCGTAGATTCGGGGGCGAAAAATCGATCTAGCTAGGTTTCATTTTTAGAAAATGTCCTTTTATCCCTGTTTTCAGGGAATGAAAAATATAATTCGAATATGACGGTAAATTTCGCCGCAAAAGAAAATGTATATAGCTCGGTCGGTAATCGGGCGGCCCCAAAACAGACGGCCGTGGTTCACGTCACGATCATTTACACATTTATTTTTTTCTTTTTTTTCGATTTTCGAATTCTTTGTCGATTTGTTATTTTTTCCCATTTTTTTAAAGTTCTTTCTTTTTTTTTGAAAAACATCAGTTCATATTTTCTTTTATTTCGGTAAGATCGTTTATGCTATTTCATTTCAGTAATTTGAAAAAATTTCCAAAATACACGATTTACCAAAAAGAAAAACGAACCGAGCAAAGCTCGGTCCTCCGGGTACTAATTAATTAATATCAGATTAACCGAGCGTGTTTTTTTATCTCCGGTTTTATTAAAGCAATCTATTTACTACTCACATACTTCTTCTCTAATCACTAATATATCGAGTACTTATCAAAAAATCTACCATTTTAAGTTATAAATCTTTGAATAGGAGGATTACCTCATGTCTCTTTCCCGTTCGAGTTTACATAAAGTTTCAAGTCCCAGGCAGTGGTTACTGTTTTCAAATCGATTAGAAGAAATTGTTTTAAACTGAGAAACGGACCCATATTAAACAACAGGATCACTTTGATCGTTTAATTCTCCTTTCGAGACAAAGAAAGTAAGATTCTATTCTCCAAGTACTACAGCTACAGCACCGGTAGGTACGACCATGGCGGTGCGTCACATGTCCGATATCCATACCTTCCCAGCCGCTGTCATTACGCCATGAATATTTGACGCGCTGCGCCGTACCCCTGTTACATATTAAACCATAATGTTTCCATACACGTACACTTAGCCGCCATTACACGGTTCCGGCTAGGAAGGCGATCATAAAAGTATGGCTTTACTCATCCCGCTCGGCGCAACTCTTATATGAAAAAATGTTAGGAAACAATCGGACGTAAACGTAAATCTTCACATATCACGTGGCAAAGTGCCTATAGTATCAAGTGCCTATCCGAACTCGAATTAACAACTAAATTGTCTTAGAGTTGTACTTTCAGTCACATCTCATTATATTTTATTTTAATAACATATTTAAATATTTACAGGATTCTGTCATGCATACGAAATAAAAAAAAAATCTCTTAACCTGTTAACCCTTGATGCTTATTTAAACAAATTTCTGGAATATTTCTACGGCTTTCGTAGCTTGTTATTAATATTAAACTGAATCAACAGTTTCTTTAACTAGGTTTGTTAGGAAAGTATTAACAGCTGTAATTACATTGGCCCATAATCGATATTGCCACAAGTATTGACTGGACATAATTGTCCTTTTGGGTATTAACAAGTTGTGTGAAATGTCCACTCCGTTATATTTGAAAGATATGACTCCTCTTTTTAATTGTCCTTTTGCATCAAACTCCTATGCTATTTGAAGTTTATAAAAAGTTCAAAAAAATTCAAAATACCTTAATTCATATAGACGCTTGCGCGTTTTATGAAACGTAAAGCTTTACATAAAAATATATACGTTCGTAAGTATGTTACCATCATTTCGGAAAGCAGTTTCCGTTAAGAAGAGTTAATAGATATAGCTGCACTTAGATGCTTAAGTTAATAAATTTATCGATTGACTAAGGGCCGAAAAAGTACGTGCGTTTGGAACGCCCTGTAACTGAGACAGGTATTACGAAGCAAGAACGCGTTCGGGGCGGTCCCATAGTCCGTCGCTTCCATGTTATTAGTGCCCTGACGTTGTGCATTGGCGTCAATAAGGGCTTCCCCGCCGTGGTTCCGCGCGTCAAATATTCACGAGTTATGCCAACGCATCGCTTCCAAGTTCTACATTCCATTTTAGCGTACAATTTCTCTCAAGAACTGCCGTCGACGAGACGCTGTGGCGTCAGGCTCACGATGGTGGTTCTGGTTCAAATCCCCGAACACGTCCTGAATTAGGGCTCCTTTATATTCTTTATAGACTTTAATAAGCATTGTGTCAGTTTCTCTGTATTTAGTACATTGCTCTCAGAGAGAACTACTGACGCGCAATCGACGGTGTGAAGTGTAGCTGATAACGATGTTACTGCAAATATGAGCGATCCCACGAGTAAGCCAATTGATTCCGATTAATAAAATTATTTAGACAAACGTGTGCGCATAAATCGAAACAGCGTTATTGCAAGTTAGGAGCTGCATCAGAGCCGTGGTTTTATCCAGTGTTACTTAATGTATACTGTATACATAACTATATGCATAGACATATCGTAATCTTATCATAACGTTATGCAAGCTTAGCATTATTAGTAGAGCAAAAGAATAGAACAATTTTCAGGCGTGTCTTTCCGAATATGTTCTGAAATGTTGTGAGAATGTACCATGAGTATCTTCGAGGTAAGAGTGAATAGGTTATATTACCCAAACCCGTGAGTTCTGGCTAGCCCACCGGTTCTGCGTCAAATGAAGCTTTAAAAGTCTCGGGACTGAAAGCAAAAACATCAGTTAATACAAGATACAAGAGGTTATATTATTTTTTTTATTGAAGGAAGGAGGCGAACGAGCAGGCGGGTTACCTGATGGTAAGCGATCACCACTGCCCATGGACACTTGCAACATCGAAGAAGTCACGATTGCGTTGCCGGCCTTTTTTACTGAGCTAGTGCGTTCACCTTCTACGGCTGCATTGCTACTTACCATCAGGTGTGTTACCATATAGTCAAGCACTGGATAGCCCCTTATATATAAAAAAGCGAATAATACTATTTGTATCGATGATAACTAAAACAAATTAGAAAAAGCGGGCTCGAGAAGTACGAAAACTAAAAGTACAATTAAATAGATAGATAACACGCTATTTATTGGAAACGGAGTAAATTGCCGCCAATTATGGGCGGCCAGTACCGGGCGTGCATAAGTGATGAGGGTAATGAAGTGAACCGCGCGACCACAACATTAAAACAATTCCCTGCGACGTCCGCGCGCTGGGCGGGCAGCTGGGCGGCTTCCCACGATCGCTGATCGCCTGGTCACCGCCGGCTGCACGCCTACACTTGTTCGACGTACATCGAATCCTGGTCGTCGAAGATTTTTGCTGTGGCAGAGCGGACCAACCCAGGGAAGCGTCAGGCCGAAGAACAGTGCTAAGTAGAAGTGTCTGCGTTATGTGTTGCTGAGGTAGCCAACCTTTTAAAGGTTAGCAACGTAATTGCATCAATAGGGTCGTCATAAATATTCATGGGTAACATAGAAGATTTATTACATTTAACAGCCAAATAAACTAGCGTGACATTCAATAACTTTAACCCAAGGACAGGCAGTTAACTATTCTCCATCTTTTACCGATATGGTTCGTACAAGCACGTGTGAGCACGTTACTGGTAAAACGTGTTTTGTTGTTACTTAACACTAGGAGCGACTACGCTTCAAAACATGGTAAATGTATCATTCAAAACGTATCATTCGAATGGCTAGCGGAAAAATGTACTTACCACCAGGCGAGATCGCAATAAAGCGACAGTCGGTTCGAAATAGAAAGACTTCATCCCCATCTTAGAAAACTGTTTACCCATCAGCAATAAAAAAAGTAGCTACAATTTGTCGAGCAGTAATGTAAGCGGTGCCGGCCAACGAATTTCCCGCCAACTGGCTCTGGTCACGCCGCCATTAAACATTCAAGCGATTAAACGCTGCAACAAGCGTTCATTACGATCGGTACGGACGTTCCGTAATTCCACGGCGCGGGGGCGACGCAAAACTGTTATTTGGACTTGTTGGGAGGCCGCTTATGATTTATTTATTGTTTCCTTACCGATGTACGATTCGTTTCTTCGTATATTATGTATCGAGTAAATTGTTTCAATCGTCAATCAAAAATGTTCTTCTTTCGTCTCTTCCTCACTCACCAGACGAAACGCGAAAGTATTACATTTCCACTTTACGCCGGTCTTCTGTGAGGTCGTGGTACTTACCCGGACGAGCCTTCCCATACGTGCAACATCGCAGGCTGCTGCGTGGCCCTACCACCGGAAACTTCAATTGAATTGATATCTGAATTGAAAACTTCAATTTCCAATATATCAAATATTAATCGGTATTATTTTCAAAGCGTAGATAGAAAACAAGCAAATAACAGGCACCTGATTTATCATTAAATAACACTCTTGGTCATCATTATTTGTTGCTGCTGATTATTTATGTGCAAGTATACCCTTCGAGAGAATGAGGAAAATAGGCTCTCTTCTGTTAAGATCTTAAGTATAACTCATATGGGTTCGAGACAATCGCTTTTAAAACTATTATCACACTACGATCGTAAATAGATAATATAGATCGTAATAATAGACAATAGGATAATCAAGCTAGTTAGCGAATGGCTTTCAGAATATAATTTAAATAAAAGATATATTTTTTCCCACTTTTTTAATTGTTACGCTAGTTATGACGGTGCGTGTAGTTTAAATTAGTACCGGTGAGAATTCGCGGTAACAATTCTGAACGTTTCATTGCACTCTTATAAATTAAGATATTTTAAATATTTCATTTACTTTGCTGCACTTTTTGCTGTTAATACATAAAATATAAGTTAAGCAGATTGACTTTGATTTAACTTACGCCAATAACTTTTATCAGTTGGTTACGTTGTTTTCATAACATTGTATAATGCAAACTCATGTTTAGATTAGTGTAGAGTGCGATTTGCAATCTTCTTATCTATGCGATGATGGTTCGGTTTTACAGCAAACACTATTTTTGGAACTGAAAGTGGAGATTAATATTGTTTTGTCTGAAGATAAGAGATAACTATCAATGGATATTCATAATACCAAGGTTAAAGATTAGGCGATGGTTACTCCAATAACCAGGCGAAACGCAAAGGTATATCACCAATATTGCTCTATTACAATTAAAGTCATGATCAATTTATACAAACAACTTCTTTCATTAATTAAGAAATTACCAACTACTAGATGAAATTAGTAAGAGATAATGAAGTTAAAGAAAATAAATAAGAAAGCAGGCACGAAGATGATGAGTCGGCTCCTTGAGGTACACCTTTCAACCATTTTTCGCTTTAGCTTTGGCAACGATTATAATAGCGTTATTAATGTCGACACTAATTACAAATTCGGAAAAAGAAATTAATTAACAGTTACAAAACAGTCTTACGTCTAACAAAACGTTTCATTATTGTACTTCGCTCTCGTCCGGCCGGGGGACGGTCCGCATCATTAGCGGCGTCCAAATACACGTTAATTACGTGTATCGGATAGTTGGACACGACGTGAGAACGCCGGGAGCAACGGCTGATGTGTTACAGATAACCGATGAGATGCGCGGCTTACGCGAGCGTCGATTTGGTAGGCGATAGCGTCGCGGCAAGCGATTAGCATACGAAACAAATTATTGCCCACAAAAAGAGCTTTCAAACGTTTCGTATTTTTTATTTTATTTCGATTCAATAATTCAAGCAACAACATCGGTTCCACTGTCGAATTAACATGCCCGCGGCGGGACCAATCTAATCTTATCTAGATGTACCCACAGCATTAGGCTTACGCAGCGTAACGCTCTTGGAATATCCACTGTGAACACATTAGGCAACGTTATTAAAACAACAGATATTGAGATTTCTCGGCGCGTTATTGCTCATCAATCTCGTAAAACAGCACTTGACTTAAACGAAGTCGGGATGAAACATAATGGTGGCGTGTTCACACGTGTGTGACATGTCTTTAACACTTTATTGAAAAATGAGGACAATTACCTACTGGACGATGGTATCTGTATCAATTGATCGATTTAGCTCGCGAATTTCTTGTATATAGCCCTGTAGCGTGGGCGCTTCTCAGCTGCCCCGACTAATTGGAACCTCTAATAACACACCTGAGGCTATGACGGGCCCATTCCATTGTCGGCTTCGTCGGCCTCCTGTCAATTGCTACCATCGCCCGGGCGGAATCGAACCCGGGACAGCGAGCGCCGACGGTAATGATTTAAATTGGCGGTTTTATTGTTTTCACCGTCCGCTTGTGACACGGAAACTGTCGGATTAGACGGACGCACCCCGTGATGATAATGACATGTTTGTTGTACCAACGAGTCATCTCGATGGTTCCGATGACGTGCGAGAATTCATTCGTGTATTGTGAAGAAACTTCTAGAACACACGTAATACAAAAAAATACGGGATGTATTGTGAAAGTAGCATATTTTATACAATGAAATGGTTCAATAAAAGTTAGTTCTTAAAAATTATTTCGTTTAGCAATGGAGAAAATTGCATTTGGCACAATTGATTGCAAATCAATTTTGTGGTATCATTTTAATTTTGTATTTCTTCCTAAACACCTCGTGAAATGACGCGGGAGGCTATAAACGCACTAATTAATTTACAGTAAAGTAATTTAATAAAATCAAAGGATTAAAAAAAATTAAGACAGCCTTTCACCAAAAAAAAAGTCGTCTGTCGCGTGTTTTATATGTAATTGGGATTATCTACAACGGTATATTCTACTATGTTTCAATCTATATCTCGCAATCGTAGTTCGCACTGCACTATACGTTGACAGCGTATGTATATCAGTGACGTCACAGTGTTCGACAATTTGAGTGTAACGCTAACGGAACGGCAGCTATCGGGAGGCGGGTGTTTCGAAGCCGACACAATTTCATAATCTGTGTGCGCAGCGAACAATGGCGCTGGAAAGGTGGAAACGTGCGAGTCACTCGCCACTCGCCCACCGCTTCCCCGCTCTGCCGAAGAACAAACATAATTAAGATAATTGCGGCGGCCAGGGCGTGAAAGAAAGCTATGAAAGGCATATCAGCGCGGACGTTAACAAAGCCGCTATTTGCATACAGACAAAGCCTCGACACCGCGCCTCGCTTTTTTGTTAATCAACTAAATTGTAACGTGGGGCACACGAGCCGCTGCGATTCGTGTCCAATCAAGATTTGCCGTGTTTCCCTAACTGGATTTTGTTGATTTGCCAAATGTACGAGTAATCAAGCTCCCAATCGAATGTCTTTTTTTTCATACTGAGCCGTGAGAACGTTTATTTAACAGTTATCGGCTTCAGAAACTGCCGGTAGCAAATGTGACTCAGATCTAACTTAGATAAAAATGGTGATTCGAAAAAAAGGCGAAATCAATAAATATTTTTTATAGTAAAATAATTAAAATAGAAAGTTTTCTCACAATCACCATCCAACGATGTATTTTATTATCACTTACCCATAATTATGACTGGCCGAAATTTATTCACTATTTTTCGACTATAAAAATATTATATCGATTATTTTAACAGCAATTATTTATGATATTATTGCTTTCTTAAATATTTAAGTGTCAGCATAATTGAATGAGTTTGGGGAAAATCAAGTTGCCAAACTTAATAAAGCTATAATATTTTAATGTATGGATATTACAAATATTTGATGATTAATAATGTTGGCGCTGGCAGCACTGTATACCGGATATGACGCTATAGTAGATCTCTAGCCAAAGGACACATGGCCGCATGGGGCAGTGGTCACTTGGATTTCGGCTGCGTTCCCGGAAAGTGATACAACCACTAGTGCTACTTGTCGTTATAATAGTTGTTAATATTCAAGTTCAGTAATAGTTAAAATATTAGAATCGAGGTAAAAACGTTAGAACTCTTATAATAATGGTAGAATCAGTACTTACGAGAATTATATTTTTCCATAAAAAAGTTTAACCTCAAAAGTAACTTTTTTATGTGAGAAGGTGGTAAGAGAGCTTGCGGGTAAATTAATGTTTAGTGATATTGAAGTGAATTAATGTCGGCAATAAGCCGTTTAGCTTAGTGGCTAAAGCGTCAGGCCGCGAATGCCGAAGATGGGTTCGATTCCCACATGGGCGACAATCTTTTCGTACTTTTTCTACATATTTTAATCTTTTGGTTTATCTTAACTATTTTATATAGTTATACATTTTATCCTAAATTGTTTTATTATTATTTAATTTCCTAACCGTGGTATACGATTTAACCTGAAAAACTTTACAGAAAAATATCTTTAATTGAGAACTTTATATTGTATTTTTTTTTACATTAGTCTTAAGTCGCAAAAAAATTTGTTCAACAAAAATGTGCATGACAGTTCGCCATTTTCCTTTAAGTATTTGCTTATCACGTGCTTAGCGATGTAAGAAAATCTGCATAGTTTCGATTCAAAACGCTATCAAGTAGTAATAAAAAAATTGGAAATATGTGAAGTCTGTCAAAGCATGGTGGGATCGCGTGGTGGATTATTCCCTGATACCCTACATAGAGGAGGCATTAGCCCAGCAGTGACACATATATGGGCTATTACTTTACTTTACTTTTTTTACTCTATACTTAAGTTCATAATGAACTTAATATTAAAATTAACAATGTTAAATAAATTTGATATTATGGATTATTTTTGGACGGTACACTAATTTCACAACAATCACTCTAATAACAATAATTTCAAAGCTTTCAGGTAATAAATAACGAAACATACGAGTAGATAGAGCACTATCGCAAATTTATTATGTTATACCTTATTTGTTTTCACTTGCATGATTTCAAACATTGACGATAAGATACAGACGCATATTTGCAACTCATGCTATACGGCAAGCTGCGTTGCCAAAATATTGATTGATAACCGACTTAAACGGGAATTACTTCGATGATAATGGTCATTTTTGTCCTTAGAAGCGGGATTATGTCATTTTTAGTCAGTAGAATTTATTTCTTAGGCGACATTTAAAAAAAAGGAGTTGAACATGACATTAAACTATATTATTATATTATTTATACAGAGTGTCGTTACAACCGCGACAATAAATGAACACACGTCTAACGCTACTTGCCAATAATCGTAAAAAAATATAAAACGTTAAAAAATCCATAATTCAAAAAACTTTTTTTCAAACAAACTAATTAAATAAACAAGAAACATAATTTGTAACATCGTATACAACTACAACTGACTGATTTATACATTCAGAGACTTTTTCATTCGTTGCCACAGCGTCGCATTACAAGCCTCTCCTTCTAACAGTATGTTTTATCTCTTTTAAATTCATTCAACCCATTCATATGTTTTTTGACCTTTACAAATGAACTTTACGTTACAGTTTCATACGTAAGGGTGTTCTAAAAATGTTTGTTTTGTAAAATTTAATAACTCTGTAAATATTAATGTTTAAAGAATGTAAATGCTGAATACAATTTTAAAAAGTTATACTCTATATATGTGTTCATTTATTGTCGCGGTTGTAACGACACGCTGTATACTTAAAACAGTGTCTCTTTCTCATGACGCCCTAGAAATTTAAAATAATAAAACATCTGTCCCTTTGAATACCACTGAATAATCTTTATTTAATATTATAGATAATACATTATGTATATTATATAATATAATATGTAATAATATTATAAACGCGAAAGCTTGTATGTTTGTTATTTATAATGTTTATTGTTTATAATGTTTGTTACTCTTTCAAGCAAAAACTACTGATTGGATTTTAATGAAACTTTACAATAATATGACTTATAATTTATAAAAATATTGTGTGAATCGTCCAAAATATATAATAAAAAAAATATAACGATAAGTGTCAAGTAAGTAGGAAAAAATTCTGCCATATGTGAACTATTCTAAATTAAAAAAAAAAAACATAAAAACTCATTGTTAATTCCCCTTGACCGCACAGGCGAAGCCGCGTTTAAGAGTATGGTAATAAATATAGTTGAAAGTAAAATAAAAAAAAAATAAACAGTAAGACCAGAAAAGCCTTAAACATTTTTGGAATGTAACGAGAGTTTACTTTTTGTACTTTTAAAGATATACTTCTTTTGGTGCGTTCGGAAAAAAACGACATGATGTAATAAATGATTGCAAAGCTATCAACTTCGATCGGATTGGTCGCCATGGTAATATCGAGAATGATGTCTCGATATTACCATGGCGACCAATAACAACTTTTAGCATTTGCCTATAATTCCTTAGTTATTAAGAGTAAGTTATTTAATTACTGAATTTATTTAATTACCGTCATCAATTGCCGTATTGCTGCTGATTGTTTAATGTCTTTTTCACAAGCAAAGAGTACTAGTACAGGGGATAAAATATTTGGTTATTTTTCTAAATAATTATAACTTATTACGCACATAGTACTTTTTTCCTTTACCATGAGTCACAGTCAAATATATCTTATCGTTAGTTTTGTCTATAATTATAAATGATATGTTAATAATTCCTAATATTTATTTAGAACTTATCGCAACACAAACATGTACTCCATTCTTATAGTTATCACTAGTTGCCGTAAATTAAATATACTTATAATATTATTATCTAAGTAAATAACTGTCCAGATGCCCTAATAGAAAAGTATTTACGTGTTTTAATAGATAGTGGTTTCTTAAACACACTAAGGCCGAATTATAAAAAGTATAAAAAAATAAAAACGAAAAATTTTTTTACGTCGCATCATCGGATAAGTTAACGACGTCATTTAATTGAAGCGTTATCTCGGGATGCAACGTTTCCGTTTAGCTAGAGCAACCAGTTGAGATAGCGTGCTTTACGGTTTATGAAGCACATTGATAGTCCTCAAAAGTCTAGATACGTCTAAGTGATCGGATTGCGGAAGCGATAAATTGGAGGTGCGCGGGGATAATTCTATGAAAACAAGATCGCCGCCCGATTGGAGATGGTCGTAATGAAGCCATCGCACATGTGGCTGAGCCGCCGTAACTTATACACGATCCCACACGTCCACGTCATTCTGGCATTGGATTCGTCTCATCACGCCTTATGAGCCGCCGTTTCGGTTAACAATTAGAAAATACCGAACGAATTAAGAAACGGAATTTTGAAAGAACATTACAAGGCAATATGGATAATGAAGTGTAATTTTACATAAAGTAACATAAAACAAGACAATGTATTCGAAGCGATAATATCCGTATAAATAGATTAAGATAACAATGTACATAAATAATTAAATATGAAACGACTTTAAATCAATAAGCCAAATCAAAAATGCGTATGAAACTATTCAATAGCAATAAGATATTCAGTTTATCAACTGAACTATTAAAAATGTAAACTCTCAATACTGCTATTATGTTATTCGTAATTGTTATCGCGTATTGTAAAGTTGCACTCAGTCAAATCAGATCTCATAGGTATATAGTCGTATTGTGTCGAGGATATGTATAGTTTTTGTTAATAATTTTTTTGTTATACTTTACTTTTGATTTTATTGTACTTAACTTTTTATATTCCTTTTTTATTGTTTTTATTTTATTTCAATGTTATTTTTGTTGGCTGTATGCATGGAGCTGAACGCCAATCTTACAAGGTATCCGCAGAAAACCAGTGCCGTGGTATTGTCTGCCAGGGCTATATACTGAGAAAAGGTCTCCCTTTTTGGTGCATACATTTTTACAATTCTGATGCTATTTCTTTTTTTTCCTATAATGTAATGCGCCTAATAAATATTTCTTTCTTTCTTCATTTCTTTCTTTGCCTGCGTAATTACTGACTCATAACTAAATCTATGGATATGTAGAATCATATTTTTTGTGTTTTTTACATTTTATGGTCATATAAAAATATAAATTGCTATATGTGTTCTGTGTTCGATTAGTCGGCCAACATATATATGACAACATTATGTAGTCAATCGAATTATAAGACACTCATAACTAGGTTGCAATGTATATTATAAACTAATAAATAATACATATATTATTTATTCTTTGTATATTGTATTCTATATATTAATTATATAGTCGCTACCTATGTTAATTTTATTAAACATATTAGTAAAAAATTATCACAGTTATCAATTGCATATCGTGTTGTTTATTTTTTGTGATTTTTTTTTTTAATTATCAATTACATTAATATCTAAATCGATAAATATACCGTAATCAGGGAAATCCCTTGAACGGGTAGACACAATAAATTCTCACAAATCTTCTCACAAGTTATCGTTGACAAAAGAAAAGAAATTTGATGATTAATAAAAACGATTGAGTGATAAGTTTACTTTCTGAAACAACAGTGGCAATGCACTCCTGGCAGGTTCGACCCGGGATGGATAAACTCGCAGAATAACAGCATGACAAGTCTATATTGCTTGAAATAAGCTTGAAACGAATGATTTTTCTTGTACTTTGGCAGTCACTATTATATTTTACCGAAGGTTCATGCAAAATTGTATCAGAAATTTGAATTTTATTTTATTTTTTTTTTTGACTTTGATTTTATTACTTGCTAATTATTATCATCAGTAGTCAACGGACCTCCGATGATAAAATATGCAAATAAAAAATACATCTGATTTAAGCATATCATAGATAAAATAAAATGTAAGCCTATACGATATAATAATTAGCTAAGGCCTCCTCTATACAGATCTATGAAATATTTTTTGTATAACAATTATTTCGAAAATATGTTAACAGGTTGTTCAATATACCTATCTACTAAGTTAAAGGCGAGGACGCTTATATTCCATAATCCCGAGATGGAATCAGTCTGACTCGAATTACTTTACAGTGTCTAAGGTCACGAACAGAAACAACAGTTTGCACTGATTTGGTTTGAAACGTGAGAGGGATTGAAACCAAAATTAAGCGCGATGGTTTCCTTACAATAATCTGTTTAACAATTGCGTACTGTTCTCACATTAACAAACCATTCAATTGTATATTAAATCCTATATATGTATCGTACGTTAAACAGTTCATTTAACAAAACATCGCCTATTCAACTTTGCTCAGAAGTAATCGTTTACATTGTTTATTCAGAATAATCTGTTATCAAGCAGATATCTATTATCTATGACTAAATGAAAGATCAATTATGATTGCATACTGCACTTTGCACACATTGGCATGCGATTATGATATAAATTGGCACCGACTTATCTAACCAAAGACGTCACGTTTATTAAAACCTCTAATGTTTATCACCAATAAACACAAACAAATAAGTGATTAATACTGCATAATAAAACAAACTACGTTTTTGTCAGAAATTTAGATAGGGAGAGAAATCACAGCAAAATTAAATTTTCAACCTACGATTAAGAAAGTTATACCCGACCAGGCAACGGCTAGGAATGTTCAGTTTCATTTGATTCACTACGATCCTCCAATCTGTCCCCTGTTTTAAAGTTTAAGTCATGTCGAAACTTCGCAATAGAACCATTCGCCAATTGCCGTAAACACGACAGCTAGTTTCGATCTGGGACCGTGCATGGATGATTATAGAAGAGACATCTTCTATAATCGCCCCGCCGTCGCGCCTCTATTAAAATTCAAATCAACAGCAATTAAAAGGCGTGCGGCTCTTACTATCGACAACTCGCTTACTGAACGATCTGGCTCAGAAAAGATTACGTGAATAAGATCCGTAATTAAAACCTTTCTGATGTAAACCGAAATACATGCATTTATTCAGTGACGGACTCGTATAATCCTGATGTGAATGATCCACTTGTCTAAGAGCCAGTCTTCGCCATGAAAATAAATGTTTCAAAGAACTAATGGTCTCTTGTTACAACTGCTATACAATGGCATCCCAATTCATTTACTGCTTCTCCAATGGAAACACCTGGACGATGACGGAACATCACCAATACATACGCTGTTTATTTGGTCTCGTTTGTGGTACCAGAATTACTTATCTTTCAAATCAAATCAGGATCTGGTTATTGTCTCCGTGTTTTCTTTTGCTGTGACTAAAAAATATAGTTTTTGGATGGAGTTTAAGTTACCATCGGGCACGGGTCATTGCAGAAGTCAAATTATAGCTGGTTGTACCGATAAATTAATTCTGAATACGTGGAGTTAAAAACGGTTTCCGTTGTCGTCCGTCACGTGCTACAGCGGCGCGGATTAGGCAATGGACACTTTAACTAGCGAGTCCTATAGTCCAGTGATTGCCCAACGGCAAAATATTTACGATAAAGATTGTTAAAGAACTGTTAATACGTGATTCATGCAAATCGGTCCGTTTGTTTTCTAATAGAAACGCTGCGATATCGTTTACACCTGGGGCTTAAATCACGAGCGTGGCAGTGGTGGGCTATAATTGTCTCAATTTTTTTTATCTTAACAATAATAAAATCAGCAGACTCTAAGTAATAAATATAGGACACAGTCAAATGCAAATCCCGACAAAATCAGATTTTAATTTTTGAAACGTCCTTCTAAATTATTGACTTGGTGGTCGCGGTCGTGATCACGCTATCTAAGATCGCTGCTTCAAATTCTAGAGGCCTACATAAATTTATACATGTAAACACAATGTAGGCTGGTGAGGCAATTGACAGACTTTTTACGTGCAAAAATCACGAGATATTAGAAATGTGTTAAATAACCAACATTTGCTAACTCTTTCCTCTTCTCTTATCCCTTCAAGATTCGACGAAAAGGCTCACTATCATTGCTCCGCTGCCACCCGTATCTTAAACCGCTCGTATGGAGGGGCGCTCGTCTACGAGGCGCTATATCAGTAATTGTGTCGATTAAACCAGAGTCGAGAAACCGACGTTTTCCCATCATCTCCAAGCGCCTGATATCCCCAGCTCTTGTCCGCGTGTCAATGCTGCCGGTTCACCCACTTACTTTTATCTCTTTATAACAGCCGCTTGTTATGCCCGCGCTTAGTAATTCAATTCTAGTTTGAAACGCTGTTACATTGTCAAAATCAAAAACAAAAATGAAATATTAATGATGAGCTGTGTAAGTGTTATTTGATTGTATTTTTAATGAGGGAAAAAATGTTGACTTATATACAGAATTAACCGAAGCTGTTGTTCCAAGTTTTTCACCTTGGCGTAAATTTTATTTTTAACATTGAAACAATCTGCCCAAATCCTCCTGATACTTTTTAAATGCTTCTAAGCTGGTAATTATCCTGAAGTTTTTGTTTCTTCTGAAAACATTGCCAATCTAGTATGCTTTATTTATTTATGCCGTAAATATGACATTAGATTAGTTTAAAGATGGGCTCTAAATGCAACAGATGTTATTTTAGTTTCGTGAGACTTATCCTGCCAACAGGAACTACATAAAATAAATTTAAAAAATCTAGCGTGCATTACCAGGATGTCTTGTGTTCCGAAAATTAATAGAATAAAAAAGATAATTCTAGAGCCATATATTCGAGACTAATATAAAGAAGAACTAGATGTCTCACAACTAGGTAAAGACCTGTGCAGACTGTGTGTCTGTTATTATTTCGAACATATGCAGGCTTCCGCCCTATGTTTTTTTCACTAGCTCGAGTTTATTGAATTAAGTTGTCATCGTCTACGAATACGGCGCATCCAATAAAATCGACTACACGAGACAGAACCCCGTTCCAGTGCAGTTATTACCACCCCCAGCCACCAATTAATACAATCCACGGTCATCTAGATTACGGCCCGTACCAAAACTCGATGGCCAGTTAGTGACGTACCCAACGGGGAGGGCCGTACTCAGCTCGTGGGTTCTGGCTAGCCCACGAGTTCTAAGTTCGATGAAGCTTTCATAATCTACGGACTGAAAGCAGGCACATCAGTTAAAGCAAAAACATTAGTTAAATTAAATATAAATATAGAATTAAAAGCGCCCGGACACTTCCGGTCAAGCTTAGGCTAGTGCCTTACTATCAGCACATATGGTAAATTAGGTAAGTTAGAGGAAGTCTATTCCGAAAAACGGAAGACGGACGCAGGTAGGTTGTTCCACCCTGTGCTGTAAACATTAAGAGCAATAAGACGAGCCCCTCTTCTCTGGAATAGGAAATAATGTGTTCTAAACATTAAATGCAGTCCGATTTAAAAGATCCTTTATTACCATTACCACATCATACTAACTCGTATATGCACTAGATACGATGTCACAGTTACTTTAACAAGATTAATAGTTACATGAAACTATTTTAAACGGATTTTATCGCGTTTAATTAGATGTTTAATTCCAGACATTTCGAACCCTTTCCAGCGTTCATGGTCACGGGACAAAATTGTTTCATTTGACTTTGTATAATATTCGGTTAAAAACAAGAAATCAAGATTAATAGTATAAAAGTTAATCAATAACGTTCCTGAATTAAGTCGTAAGTCATAAACATCTACGCTCATAAACAAACCACAAACAACAATTGTTTCCAAGGACACAGCTCATATATATTCATACATATAGTGCTACATCATAAACTCACTCCCCAATGTAACTGGATATAGATGCCATTACGTTACTTCCGAAATGCATCGAACTGCCATTGATTACGCCTGTCCTAATAACAATAAAGCAATATAATACAATAGACAGTAAAATTGCAGTACAAAACAGCACGCAGAAACAAAATGTGAATGTCAAGAACCATGTTAAAAGCACTGATAATAATATTTTTAATGATGACATTTTTATGTAGTCATATGCTTCCGACTACTAGTGATTTAATGCTAGATGATGTTATCAACCGATTTCAAAAAGGAGGCGGTTCTCAATTCGACTACATTTTTTTTAATGTTTTTTACCTCTCAGTCGAAACTGAGTTAACCGATTTTGATGATTCTTTTTCTATTTGAAAGCTGGTGCTTCCCATGTGGTCCCATATTAATTTCATTGCTATTGGATCTTGGGTTCGGGAGATACTCGGGGAACTCCTGAAAATCAATATGAAATGAATACAGAGCGAGATATTTGAAGTCGGTTTTATTTTTTGTTAAAAAACATATGGACTTGTTTTAATTTGCGTAACGAAGCGTTTCTCGGCGGTATTATCTTAATTAATCGTAAACCATTGTTGGATATGACAATACATTCAAATCATAAATTTGACTTAATGAAATCGTCAATTATTTGACACTAAGTTAAAAAAACCTCTCTATTGAAAAATAAAAGGGATGCAACTACATTGTATTGGTAATAACGGCACAATGTAATAACAGCGATAAAATATAAGAGACCTATGGGAACATGAACCAATAAACATTATGTAAGGGATCGAAGTAATTTAGGCCATTTCGGGGGGCGCGTTTGCGGAAACGCGTTGATTTATCTAGCGGCGCGAGCACCGGGCCCTGTGGCACACAATAAGGCGAAATGAGACGTCGCGTTCGTCACGGGCTCTGGGACCGTAACAATAGACCCATCCACATTGTGACCGCGATCACATCATCTGTGGGCTTTTTATGTTCTAAAGTTCACTTAACCCAACTTAGGCGTTCGTAGTTCGCACTGGTTGCAGTACGAGAACCATTTAAGAATCCCCCGTGACTTTTGATCACTAGTTAACTTTCAGTGGTGCGTAACCTTTTACGGAAACGATAATTTATTCCGTATCGATCGACCCAAAATACCACTGATGACAAAAGTTTACCAAACACCGTTCGGGTCGCAGAGAAATATCTTCCGATTCTAAATTAGTACGAAGTTGTAATTAGACTGGCTAAGTAAACAAGCGGACAATAAAGCGAGGATTAACTCGTGGAATGCCAAGGGAGCCCGTCCTCGCCACAATTCGACACGAAATAACTTCGGAGATCCGGGAAGCGGTTTATTTGATTGCGTCCAAAATTTTATGTGCTCTAAAAACTAAACGTGCGCTGAAATATCTCGTGAACAAATGTTGCATGTTTATAAATATTATATTTTATGTAATTCGTGTCCTGTCATAGTCGAAATTTAATTGATACGTGCAGAATAAAATTATTAGTTAGTAGTAGACTAGAGTTATTTATTGGAAAAAAGCAAAATGACGAAAATTAATCTTTAATATCGATGTCTATTTAAAGTAGATATTGCCTAAAACAAATAGTTCCTTCAATTTTAATAATTGAAACGGAAATATTTTTACATTTTTTTTACAAATCCTGTTAATTGCATTTTCTTACAGAAATTTACAGAATGAAAATGTATTTTGATGAAGCTTGTTTTGTCTTTTTTTAACCGTTTCAAACTAAATTAAAATTGGCCTTTGACAATTTAACATTTTCAATATGGCGCCCGCATTAGTTTCGGCGGCGAGCGTACAGAGTAACGTGAATATTATTTATAAAATAACAAAACATAAACACGCGGTGGCCAGTTAGTCACGCTGGCAATGTTATCCAACATGGCCGTGGCCCTCTTTGAGCCAGGGCGAGGGTTGGGCACCCCAGCGATGGTTACACTTTTGAATTATTTTTATTTCATTATTAACAAAAGATTTCACCCGTTTTGAAATATGATTTGTTGGCCGCCATATTTCTCCGGCGTCCCCCCCTGCGCGGGCGCAGTTACGCACACACGCGCGTTCGTTTTTTAACAATATAACTGTAACGAATCGAACAAAAACATCTCGCGGTTTTGAATTTTATTTGGCTCGGGATTTATGGGTGCGCCATGTATAATTGTTGGTTCCGTAAGTTGACGCGCCAAGGATTATTGTCACAACATATTTTAGTAGTTTGTTGTGTTTACAATTTTCAATTTAATCATATTAATTATGAATTCTCAAGTCCAGACTGTCTTAAATCGCTCTGGACGATCTGAATTGTTTAAAGTCTCTGTATATTAAAAAAATACGAGTATGTAGGTAAACAAAAGCAGTAAAAAAAATCTAGAAATATCAACATCAGGTAGTCCTGATGATAAGAAATAGATATTACAAGGCTCATACGTGTAAAACTACAACGCTTAATGTGATGTTGTAGCTAGGCTTAATTTTTAGACATGATATCTGCAGTTATATGAAGTTAATACAACTAAAACTGTAGGTATATAGGTAATCGTCATATTCAAATGTATACAACGACCAACCGAAGCCGCTGCTTTTGTCCACTGAACCTTCCCAAGAAACTAAATTGTTAAAAATATCACCACTTCTCAACATGCAATATTAACTACAAGTTGAAGCAATATATAATAACGGTAAAAATAACAGCAATCGTTTGAATTTAGTAATTTTCGACACACGGTAGCCAAGGCAAGATTTGCTCGGAGTTTCACTTAAAGATTACTGTTAACGAACGCTTGACGAGGTAAGTTAACTTTATTTATGTAAACAAGTCTCACGCCGGGTTAAAAATAACTCCCGTGTTATTACAATTTCAATTACAATGGTGGGTACTGTGATGAACGCTCAATATTTTCGGTTACATTCGAGGGGTCGGTATGGCCTGGGGTCATATTTCGGGACCTCATTTGTTTATTGGCCTTTGTTTATGTCCAATGCGCGTATAACGTATGCATTTTACATGTATATTAGACGGTAAGTTTCTTTGTACATATTTGAAATAAATAAACAAACATTGTTTATGTTTCTCTTTTGAAACAAATAAATTCTTCAGCTGTCCTCAGAAAAGTACTGTGTTTTGAATAGAAAAAATACAAAATTTAATGATGACGAAACGCAAATGTCTCAATAGCTTTAGAAAATATATGAAAAACATTGTTATTGCCCATAACATTTGAGGGTTGCCCGCGATTTCCCTGGGAATCCATCATCAGTACTAATTAGTTGCATATAAGGCCACCTAAGGAATAAACACTTTCAAATAAAAAAAAATAATTATGAGAATCAGTCCACGAATGGGGGAGAAATCTGCGAACAATACATAAAAAATACATACAGTCGAACATAGAAACTCCTCCTTTTGAAGTCGTTTATAAAGAAAGATATCGATTGAAACCGGATGTCTCTAAAATTATTGGGGGGATATTCATTTGTTTTCTCGTCTGGTTGGGTTTATAAATAAAAATAAAAATAAAGATATAGATATATATTGCATATATAAAATAAATATTATGGATAAAAATAAAATTATTGTTAGCCAAACTTAAAAGCAGGAATAAAATTATTTAATATAAAGTAAAAATAATTAAGTGGATGCAGCTACCAGTGGTAATAGATATCCCGTAATAAATTTCTCAGCGGCAACATAGCTATGGAACCACGCCGCAGAATGCGCTTATTTAATTTTCAAAACGACCCAAAACGTAACATCTTCACCGAGCACTAAATCACTGCAACACCGTCATGTTACACTTTACTGCACTCGACATTAGTACATAACGTTCATGAGATAGAGATCATAACGGCATGAACGGCGTCGGGGGTCCCCGCGGCCGCTTGTCGCCCACCCTACACCCGTCAAGCTCCGTGTAAAGCGTGTTAACAGAGATGTCGGCCTTCCCCGTCGGGAATATTGCCGACAAATATTTATAAATGTTTTATTTTATCGGCGCGGGAGCAGACCTCGCGCTAATGAAGCCCGAGTGATCGGCGGAAGCGGAACTGTAAGGCCCGGGTCATGAGCGGAAGCGTTTGGAAACGGCGATTGAAGACAGATAAAAGTATCGATGTCCCTTTTATGAACATTCCGTTGATTTATTTTAAGAAGTAGATTTATTTTTCACTGTTAAATCCGCTTTCATAGAAATTTACTTAGCAGGAGAAACGAATGGTATAATAATATACTGCGTAATGTTTTGGAAAGTAACTATTTTATAAATATGAATTCACCTGATTAAATATAACAATATAATATAAAAATAAATATAAAATATGTCTTTAGGTAACGTAATGTTCTTTAGTACCGTTATTCGCGGCTTCTGTTTAGAAATAGGGAACCGCTCTCGCTGGTGCCTATGACTGGTGCCACCGCAATTAGCCGTATTGTGCTCTCACCCCAATGTAAAACGGTACACCAGGCCACCAGCTCGCGCCGAATGTAGAGCGAATTGTGTTTGCTGATAAACAAAGCCCCGTTACATTTAAAGATAGACTTTTGTGCCGAGGTTCAGGCTAGGCGCTCCGTGCGCCAGGCCACCTCAAGCCCGTCGGAACTGGAAAAGCTCCTAAGGCAAACAGTGGCTCATCCAGCGCAAAAAAAAACTTTTGATGTTGCGAATAATAGAAAACTCGTTTCCTATTTGACTTCTCTCACCAAAGGGGTACCTTTAAAATTACACGCATGATTTTTTTAAATTATTTTTTAATTTACATTGATAAACAAGGTGCTTAGTAAACTTCGTGCTACTATGTGGCGTGTAAAACATTAAACAATTTAAAAAAAAAACTTTCGTCGAAAGACAAAATAGAAATAAATAGATAGATGCCAAAAGTTTCCGTGAGGTGGTCGCTTAGCTTAGTTGGTAAAGTGCCTGGGCGAGTTTTTCCAACTTTTGTGTGTAGCGTTTCAAAAACCACCAACTTACATTTCCACCGTTTTAAAACACAGTGCCGATTATCTCCTATAGCTATTCGGTTATACTGCAATGCCCTCCCTACCGCGTCGCCTCTAAGTGTCGTACAAAAAGTGCACTATTTGACGTCATTATGTAGATAAACGCGTGATGGCGATTCAAATGAGGGGAGGATGACATCCGCCACACCCATGAGAGAACAACGCGGTATCAATGCGAACTAATTCCTTACGCTCCCCCGAGTCTATACAGGAGTATGAATCCTCGAAATCCCTGAGCAGTACACGCGCCACGCTATTTTAAACCTCATGACAGATAGCCGTAAGGTTTAAAAAAGCGTCGTTAATTGTCTTTTTGTACGTAACTATTAAAGCAATCCACACATTAGCGATGTAAACGCGCTGGCGACGCGATAATTTTATTATTAACATTTATTGTCGACTTTTATTTGTCCGTCTGTTAACGAAAAGCTTCGATGTAACGTGTTCATTGAACTCTACGCCGTTTTAAAACGAATTCACATTAGTATAACATATCTGAACGTTATTTAATAAGTAAATGACCGTCATCTTTAGCGGCTGGCACGTTAATTTAAAACACAAGCTCGCGTATTTAGATCGAGGAAGCTTGTATAAAATACACACAAAATGCATTTTAAATACTAATAAAATTTACGTTCTCATCCAACTTTTATGTACAACATCTTCTTATGGTCTGCCTGCTGTTTCTGATATAATCCTAGTCTATGTAAATCCTTTGGACAGAACTATAAATTCTGTGATTAAAGCGTAACCGAAAGAGCCGTTTTCGAGTTCCTCATCGCCAATGAATACTTATGCGAAGATGAAACGAGCCGCTCTAACACAGGAGACCTAAGTTATGGATTATCAGCTGCAGTGTAATACGGTAGTTGATTGGAGACGGTTCGTAATGGTGAAGTTCCTCCGATGAATTCATTCCAGTGGACGCGATCCCATGCGGCGCTCAACAAAGTAACACATTCCTATTGCTTAATTTCAATCACGATAAAACCCGTAAAGAACGGTTTTACAAAGCGACCCCTAAACATGCCGATATATACGTTCGCTGTAGTAACAAGAATTAAGACGGCTATACGTAGAGTATTTGGATACGTTCATATTATAACACGATTACAATAGTTAGATCAGAATGTACACATGTATTTTCTCGAACAACAACAAGATTTTCTTTTACTTTGACATAATGTTTAAGTACGTTTATCAATTACCTAGTATCCATAGTACAAGCTTCGCTTAAATATGTCCCAGTAATATTTATTTAGTTATTTACTTATTATAAGTCGAACCGCGATAGCTCTCCAGATATCGGAGATAGTTTATCTTATGTTATGATGTTAGTAATAGTCGCCGTCCAAGGATATCTTCGTCACCTGACGGATGCCTGATGCGAAGCAAACATTAAAAAAGTTGTTACCTCACTCGCCAGAATACACGTGAAAATATAACACTTTCACTTCGAGCCTCATTTTTGCAACAGCCGAAGCCCCAGCGTGGCACTTACACAGAAAAACTTCCTGCTTTAGTGATAAGATTCCTTTTCATTAATCTAATATTAGTAACTACTAGTAGCATCGCACCCGCAACGTTAACTGGGATAAGCAGCGCTTGCGAAGATGGAAGGACATCGCGTTAACCGCGTCGTTTAACCGCCGGGCGCTCTTTGATCGGCCGGCCTTCCCGACCACGCTTCGACCGCTTTGAATCGCCTATTAATAAACCGGGCTTAATCGAATCACCAGCGCGTCCACTGTGAAGATCAATATCGATGGCTTTAAAGTCAATCACAGTAAGTACCTACACCTAAACAAAAATTCTGATATAATTGGTTATTTATATCAAACCTTTTGACACCGAAAACCCATGCCGTATTAAGATATACAATCTAGAAATCTAAGAAAAGTGATCTTTGGATGAAATTTAATTCTAAATGCACTTAATATTATTTAATATGATTATGTAAATTAGGGCTGGACGTACTACATCGCTGTATGTTGAGCTAGTTTTTGTTATTTCCAATATTGACATCTTTGTCCTAACATAGGTTTTAAACTGTTTAAGTAAATCATCATCTCTAGGAAAAGTTATAGGACTTTGGGACGCTAGGTTGCCTTTTATTCCCGTTTTATACCTAAGTTTATGTCCCCTTAGTGGCGCTAAAGACAATTTTAAAGGAAACGTCTGTATAGCAATTTGTCAGCATACAGTATGTAATAGACTTAATTAATGTAACCGATCATATTCGACCGAGCCCCACATAGAAACAACAATAACATAATCATAGTTTCCAAAGGCAATGTCAACACGAAGAGACACTAAGGGACGAAATGCTTTTGCTCAACTCAAAACGCAAATCGCGAGACTCGACGTTCAGCTCAATGGCTGCTAACAAAACCGAGGATCCTGATTATCGCTTACTTTTCAAGGTGGTCCGTAATCTCGAGTGCTTATTTACAGTAATATCCATTGGACGCGAGGGAACCGAAGGCGCACAGTGCAGCCGCTACAATGCCCCCATTGCCGTAGCCAGATCGTGCGTGAACGCGTCTACTATCCAGGGCACAAAGTGATCACGGCCCTATGCCTTGTTTGCGGACGATGCCATTTTTACGGCACTAAATAAAATAAATACGCCAGACGGGGATAATCCGCCATGAATAAATAACTCGGATCAGTCGTTTTGTCCTCAGTGACGTATTGTCCATTGACAGCTTTACGATCCGCCATCCGACTCTGCACCTCCACTTCGGATAGACAGTCGATTCTAGCTCTTAAGTCGGCGAATTCTAAAGCTCCATCTAGAATTTGCGAGCGCAGATCTCCGTACACGCTATTAGTCAAGACGATCGCAGTTTTGGGGCCTGTCCCTTGTGTCTCAGGGACCACAATCGCTTGCAGAGGCGCCGCCTTCAGTTCGGCATAATCCGTCGGCGCTTAGTTTTGATGTGCGCGACGGTGTTTTTTCAGGTCAGGACTCACTCTCGTCGGAACATCTGTCTTTAAGATAATTAGCGTCGCGCGGGTGGTCCGCCGAGTCCCACATATTTGTTTACCACATTGTTGTCTATTATTCCATCGTAATGGATGCCCCTTTGTTGCCTTTGTCAGTTCTGTTTTCACTTTCTTTCGCAAATCCTTTGACTTTGGCTTTCATCCTTAAATGGAAACCGATAGTCTAGAGGAATTATGGACAAGAGACGAAACGATCCAGTCTATCTAATCTTATGACTATTAATAACTAGCGCACGCCGTCAACAAACTTTCTCATATTGTCTAATTAAGCTATAGGATAATTAAGTATATTGAAAGTTTATAAGAAAACAACTACATTTTATAAAATGTTTTATAATCACATCAGATATAAAATTGGCCATGGTACCAAAGGAATTAGAAGTTATTGACTTTTAAATCAAAAGATTTCTTCTAAACATCAGACAAAAGAAGGTTTGTTATTAACATTACTCAGTCTTTGACCTTTAGTTTGGATGAATGACAGTGAGAGTTTCTAATTTATATCCTCACTTAAAAATATTACATCAATTCAATCTCCAAGAGTTGCCACGAAAAGTATTTATTTGAAACAAATTAATACCTTCGATGTATTGGCACTTATGGATAATTGCGAAACGTGGGTTGGCGCCCATGAAAATAATTAAATAATCAAGAAAGATTTTACGTTTATCGTAACCGGTTTGTTTAATTAGGTATCTCAGGTTTATTTTTTACTAATAATTGATTCGTTATCAACCAAAATATTCGACAGTTAAAATATCTCACATTCGATCTGATATAGCGAAATGAACAAAAATACTTTTTAGATAAATTTAAGTTCTGTAACATGTTATTAATAACGGTACGACATTTTTGGGATTGACCGAAATTGACTATTCTTAAAACAGTCGTAAGTAAGTTAGATATTATAATTATAAATTTTCCAATATAACTATCTGGGATAAGTCTTATTGTACATTAATTTAAAAGATCTATTCACCAAATTGTTAGTCCCTTATGCTTATAGTAATCTGTGCACATCGAAATAAACTTTGATAATAAGTTTTAAACTTATAATCACTGTCTTGTGTTTCAATTGAATCTGTAATTTTCACGAACACTGACGTGACCCGCTCCGACGGCCTATCGAGAAAGGCGCCGTCAATGAAAAAAGGCGGGAGCGTGGCAAAGCGGGTTGGCAGTTCCCGAAGCGAGGCCATCAAACGGCAGCGGCACGATAATTTAGTGCTTATTAGCGCACAAAAAGCCATTGTTTTGGCGTGCATTGTGCGGAAGGGGCCGTGTGAAGTTGATATGTTTATTACAAGGCAGCGGCGGGGCGCGGCGCGGCGTCCACCGTACGGGTAATGACGGGTTGCAACGATAGTGAGGCGCGAATGCCATGGATCCTTGCAGAGGCGACAGCACTCAGTTTATACCTAACTCAAAGCCTCCTTCGTAAATAATTGCTTAAGTTTAGTAAAAGTAAGCATCAAATAAACCGCAAGGCCCGAAATAAATATTATAATAATGTATGAATGAATTAAAAAGATAAGACATTTAAGTTGTTTATTCCGCAAACGTCATAAAAACGAGGCCAATCAACTTTCTTCTTCAAGAAGAGCATACTCTTCGTTAAAATGCCGGCAACGCATTTGTGAGTCCTCGGTTGTCGCAGGTGTTCCTGGGCGGCGGTAAGCATTTACCATCACGTGAGCCCCCTGCTCGTTTGCCGCTTTTCTCCATAAAATCATGTTTGTCCCTCTTGACATATCCCACAATGGCGAAGCTAGCTTTAAGTATGTCGGCTATGAGCTATGAGCTATGCGGATTTCCTTTTTGAAGGCCCATGGCAAGGCACTAGCAAATGGCCAGTGAGTAGCGATGCAGAGGGCCGTTTCCCGCCTAACTACGTGTCTGCCGCGTGCTCTCTGCCCCCGCGAGGAACCGCGCGTCATCCGCACTAATAAGCCTCGACGTTCGGCGAATAATTGGGCGTTCTCGCGTAAGTGCCGCCCGGCCGACGCCGGTCGCCTTTCACAACGTTTCGATTTCAAATACGGCGTCCATTGTCGGGCCGCTGTTTGCGTTTCCCGCACCTGTGCCCATCGCTAGTTGGTGGGGGAGGTTCCTGACACGTGAAATGCCTTCTGTGGGTGCGAGTCTCTGCATTTAGCGGGCGGGAAGAGATAAAGACATTGGCGCGAAATGCACTTGTTGCAACAACCATCCAGTGCTCTTATATTAAAATAAAACAATTTTTTCCGATTGCCTAATATCAAACTGGTCACCAACCCACGAACCCAATACCAATTATGCGAACGACGACAGATCGAGTACCACCGGGCGCTTTGGGTCCGATTAAAAAGTATATAATATTTCGATTTCGTATGCATTGTCACACGGTTATAAAATATTACATATTCCACTGTGATTTCCTTTAATGAAATGGATTGCAAATTTATAACTAAGCAAGGGACGGCAGAGCCTAGTGAAATTGATGCGAGCTATTTTTTGATTTAGTAGCGTGACGGCTTCGTGCGGGCATATAAAATTATCCAATGTATTACAGCGGCCAGTGACTCATCGATCCGACAGGCTTCGCAAATACGTCTTAAGCCTATTGGCGGCTCGGCTTCGAGTCTTTGGTTAGGGCTTAAGGAAGGCCTAATTAAGCCCTATCCACACGCGCGGATCAGCCGCGAGACTGGCATACATAAAGGCGCAAGCATTATTTTTATTTACACAGCATTGGTCGCCTTAAAATCTTTTTTTTTTTTAATTTTTAAAGTGCTAATTTCTGCACTTAAAATGAAACATTAAAATGTGTAGAAAAAATTACGAAAAGTTTTTCGCCGCTGTCGTAATCAAATTCGTCTTCGTGATTCGCGCCCATTAATAAACTACGCCGAAAAAGTTTTCGTACTATTTTTCAAACAAATTGTCCTAAAACTTAAGCATTTTCTGTACGTTGTTAAATTAACATTATTTACGCTCTACACGAAACACTGACGCCCGGTTCCTGAAACACTAGTCATCGTAGAAGTTAACTAATCAGCTGTCAAATGGCTTTTCAAATGTTATTCGATCAGAATGGTCTTCTTAATGATCAGAATTATCAATTCAAAGAGTAGAACCATCCTTTTGGCAACTCAAATGACATTAGAAAAGCCATTTGACGGCTGATTGGTTAACTTCTACGGTTATCAGTGTTTCAGAAACCGGGCGCGAATAAACCTTAATAGTGACGTCGAATGGATTAAATATTGCAACAACGCGAGGAAAATCACCGTATCGGCCGGTTATCCGTACCGCCGGGGACTTTGTGTGTGGAACACCCGAACCGAGGGAAGGAGCCACGCCACAAAGGGTTCCGCTCGGTCGCTTAGCGAGCGTTACCACGTGCAGACAGACGCGCACACGTGGCTCGCATTGGTTGTGACAGCGGCCGCCTAATTTCTGCGTGTTTTACGGCCGCTAAGCGATGGCCCGCCGAGTGGGACATGTGTGGATGGAAGTGATTAGTGCGCGTATCGAAAAAATATTTAAGTGGGCACGAACTTGTCCCGTCGACCTCAGCGGTCCCGGATTGTTGAACGTTTTAACAGTCTTGCTATGAGATGCAAAGAAATGAAGCGATGAAGTTGTGCTCAAGGGTACTAGAACTTCGGTTTTAACGGTTCAAAGAGGCAATGCCATGCGAAATTTACATTTATTGCGATATGTATTGTAAAACCAGAGTCTGAAAATTAATGGTTTCGCTCGACTGTAATTTATGTAAATAAAATACATTGTATTATATGTGGAATAATGAACTGCATTTTGCACACTTGTCGCCTTATGCGACCTCTAATAAACCTGAATATGGACTCCCTCGAGCCACATGCATTTTTGCGTTATCTCATATTATTAATCCGTTAACGGTCTCCATAACAAGGAGCCTCAATAATTCACGTTTTGGATAACTTCCCTCAATAAAATTAATATAATAGATACGAGAACCCTCAGCGTAGAGTCGTGTTGATTATTTGCAAGGGCGTGAAATAAGACGTTTACAGCCCCCTTGGGTTGGGGATCCTGGAAGCGATTGTGAAGTAATTGTTATGAATCCCTCCCGGAGGGAGGAAAGGGCTTAGTAAAGGGCTCAGGTGAGGCAATCGCGAGAGTTGATTTCGAGAAGCTATTAGCGGCATTCTTGAGCAAACGTTATGCCGATTCAATTCATGTTTATCAACATGATTCCGATATAGAAACGAGACATACAATCTATCTTCTTTTGAAAAATTTATTTGTATTTTCAGAATATTTCATTCTGGTTTCATAGGGACTTCGCAACACAATTATCGTTTGTGTTACATATTTAACTTCAGGTAATAGGTATATCTACTAGATTAAAGTCTGTTACAAATCGTAAAAATGGAAAAACGTTAGAAGGGCCGAGCGAGGCGACTGCGTGTCGAAGATAAAGATGTAAAGCAACTGAATCGGTAATGTGATACTTAATAGAAAACACTCGATATCTTTTAGCATGGGGAGATGAAAAAGAAACGAAGCTTTGGATAACAACAAACAAGATTCATTTGAGCGTTTATTTCGCTGGGATAGGTCCAAATAGGCGGCGTGTGGCTTTCAGACGGCTCGTTTAGAGCAGTGTCCATTTTCACTCACGAGTGGTCGTCAAAAGAGATGTTGGCCAAATTGTAAAGTGTCCTTAGACATGGTGTATGGTACAAGTTATAAGTTACGTGTGGTCTTTGCACTCGTACGCGGTCTAGACACGACCCTAAAGTAATATTCTGTGATTATCGATATATTTTGTCGTTTAGTAAAATTTTATTTCATCAATATTAATTGATGAAGCTACCTTTTTAATTAATTATCTCTATATTTAATGCCAAATCACAATACATAAAGTATTAATAATTTCCAAATGTGTACATGGTAACTTGTATAGTCAAAGGTAGATAAAATAGTTAATAATCAAAAATAAAATTTACCAGTTTCTGTCTAATAAATGACTATAACAAATGGTGCAACTATATAATCTTTATTCTGTTCTAATAACATTTCTGTGCAAATCGCTCCAGCTTGCGCCATACGCGCTGCTATCGCTGCGCATATCGGTAATCCCTTGTCGGCGTCCGTTGCCCAAGCCGGCACTAATTGGGCCCAAACGGGGAAACGAACCGCCACCCACATTGTCGGACCCTTGACTAAATCCTCTTAATTACGTCGTCTCTTGACGTCTCGAGCGTCTTCGGAGGTGTCGTCGGGGACGGGGTGACGTGAACGCGATAGTTGATAGTAGACGGAATACCATTGAAGGTAACAATACTATTTGGCACAGAATATTATTGCTACTTATACAACTCTCAATTTAGTGCAAGCAGAAACTAGACAGACAATGTTATAGAATTGGTAGAAGAAGACAAACCAAATTCAGCACCAACATCTTGCGATTTGATCCAAACGAGGTGAACAATTAACTATGATAATAAAAATAATATAACTATCCAATTTCGGCTGAAACCTTTATCAAACAAGACGTTGGTCAGTACTCTGAGCTTGGAGCTGCTAAATAACTTTCATATACATCAAGATATTTTCAAATAAAATGAGATCGTGTCACTTAATAATCTGTTACTGTTAGTTAATTATTATTTAATAAATAGCATCATTCTACGCTTATAATATCTCTAGAAACTTCAAACGCGGAACACCTGTTAAAAGACCTACTAGCCGTGTCATGAGTGTCATTTTAACACATGATTTACAAAGTATAGAAGAGACAGGGAAAAGTGAACGTAACATACGTAATATCGCATAGTGAATATTTATTTACATCAAATATTTCACTTTATCTAGTAAGGTGCCAAGCTACCATGCTATTATTGATATAAATAAATCTTCGATACCTGTAGCGTGCAGATGCTTTGCAGGATTGAAATGTCTAAATGGAGGGGTCGGGTTACCTCACTCATGACGCGAAACGCAAAATTATGAGCGGGCCAGTTTGTGCACAGCAAGCTATGGAAAGATCTAAAGGAGATGTGAAAGTTTAACTTATTCTTTTGATCCTTTTTTTTTTAAAACGTTGCCCTTACTTTCGGATAACATTATCATGTGTCCACGTGAAATTTAACTTTTTTTTTTTTTTTATGCGAAAAGTTGTCAAACGAGCAGACGGTTCACCTGATGTTAAGTGAATACCGCTGCCCATGGACGTCTGCTACACTCGAGGGTTACAGATGCGTTGACAACCTTTTGAAAATTGAGCTCCGGCTACCTCACTCACCAGACGAAACGCGAAAGTATTTGTCATACTTCCACTTTACGCCGGTCTTCTGTGAGGTCGTGGTACTTACCCGGACGGGCCTGCCCATTCGTGCAACAGCCGAGGCTGCTGCGTGGCCCTACCACCGTAACTTATGTTATGTTAACTTATGTTAACGTGGACAAGCACCCACATGCGAAACAGCTATCTGTGGGTCACACAAATAGTTTTCTCGCGTGGGGATCGAAGCCACGAAGCCTGATGCCGAAGCAAATACCTTGGCAACTGCGCCACGGAGTCATCTAAGCAACTAGTCATATAAACTTATGCACCATATGTAGATATTTGCTTTGTAATCTTAATAATAGTATTAAGATTACTAAGCAGAAAAGCAGCAGGAAGAAAGGAACGAAAATATTTTCAGTTTCGTTAAAATAAACGGACAGTCAGTCAGGGGAGTTAAATTGGCCGCGGCGGTCACAGAAGTCCTTCTGAAGTGAGACGTTTAACCCGTCCACTTTGTTAGACACTCATTAGCCGAAGGCGCGACGTCGATGAGCGGGGGAATAAATCAAATCGGCACCGACCATGCCCCAGCCTCCCTTCATCTTCCGCCGGATCGGGACAACGTGTTAATTAAGTCGCGTTTCCCTGAAATACCTCAAGCCCTTCAAAGTGCTGGCTGGATGTGGCGCGTTCACAGCTCTATCAACATTCCCCGGCGGTGATTTTTCATAGTAATGACGAGCGCGGTAGGTGCGGAATGCGCACCGTGTGAGGTGTCAACGCCCGACTGCTCAAATGGGCGGCAAAGCGCGAAAAATTTGACATTAGGCCGTCGAGCGTCACATTCTGTCAGTAACTGTGGTGCTGTCATGTTATAAGTGTCAATATATCTAAATTCAGAGTCACAATAAATCTGTACATAGCTGCCAATAATCATGTTATAAATTAATATGCGATATTTTATATAAAAAAAAACATATATTTATATTTTATTGTCACATATTTTTTTATTCTTTTTAATACTGTTTTTTTTTTCTATTTTACTGCATTTTTAGTTTAATGTTTATATTATTATAATGTTCGTATTTCACCTATAATTTTTTGTTTGTGTCTACTGTCTATCGTTTAAGTGTCCATTAAAGACTCATTTGAAATTGAGACAGTGTTGATTTAGGCGTCGACTGTGATTTTGCATGCTATACGGATACATTGTTTGCAGTAATCGCTTTCTGACATTTCTACCTACCGGAACACGTCAGCCACGTATCATGGCTTATTAGATCGATGAAGTGTAGCTGAAATCAATATTTAACGCTTCTCTGGCAAAAATCACCACCCGCAGTACAAATCACTTATTTAAAACTAACTTATTGGGGGATCGGGTAAAGTCGATGTTATGTTACGAGGCATAGACGCATTAATAAAAAAAACAGAGACAAAAATGATACACGGTGTGGAACAATTCATTAATAAAAGCCGACGTCTCCATCGCTCCTTTTATCTGGGGCGGTACAAAAAAATATGTGACACTGTCAAATGTTTCCCCTGAGCCCAGATCTCGGCTTTCGAAGCCGCTGACAAATTGCTCCATATTAACACGTGTCAGGAACATCGGATACGAGTATTAATAGAAATATTCAGATGTATTAATTAACTATTTACTGCGGTTTGTAGAGGAAAGTGTTTCAAATGGTTAATTAGAAGCAAACGCTTGAATTTAAATACGTATTACTTAATATCTGTAATACTAAATATTTAATTGCAAATCTATCAATAGTGAAATTGATACAGAACATGCCGTGCACAGAGTGCCAACTTTTTTAACAAAATAAGATTTATGGAGTCATCGAAGTTAGTCAGTCTCAAACGTGATAGATCATAAAAATTTATAATACACGAAGGTATATCAGACAATTATTTACTTATTTACACGGTAAAATTGAGTAAGTACCATGCGAATTCAAACCAATGACTCAGTTATAAATATTTGTTAAAAACTCTTAGGCAAAATACTTAAATTAAATTTAACTCTTATAATTGTTTTGGTTTTAATAGGATTTATTTAAGCCTTTATTTACGCCTTTATGTTTCAGGTTAAATAAAAATTGATTAGCCGTATTTATAGATAGTTTAACTAGCTCATAACGTTATCCCCTTCAAGGCATTAAAAAGGAAAAGTCCTAAACTCCGAAAGATATATTGCCTTCTAGCAGACACGTGCGTTTACTTTGTTAAAGACCTTTTAAAAGAAGACGAACACGGCACAATCTGAGACGTACAAGACGTATTTCGGGTCACATATCTAGCAATGTGGTGCCACCCAGCGCGCTGATAAGCTATTTCGCTAAGTGTCGGAGGCAGCTTTTTCTCTTAGGGTTCAGCGTTCGAGTGCGGAAAATATATAATAAATATTATACATACATACATTTTTCAAGTAGCCGTAATAGTTGTTCGGGCTTTTAATGAATATTCGAGCAACCTGAGATTATCACGTTCTCGCGGTGAAGGAAAACATCTTAAGGAAACTTGCATATTTTCAAATTAATAACAAAATCTTTCGAAGATGCGAACCCACTGCGGATTTGCGGATTTCACATAATCCGCAAATCCGCAGTGGGTTCGCGTGGTGGACTATGCCCTAATACAATCTGTACAAAACATCCTTTGCCCAGCAGGGAGACACATAGTTTATATAGGCTGTATTTTTTTTTACATTTTTTTCCAAACTAGCTTATTTGGCACAATAACGATTATTAACCTAGCTCTTAGCTCACATTCATAAAATGTTTTATTTCAATCCATATTACCTATGACTAAATTAAACTAAACGTTAACGAAGGGAATGTAGCATATGAAAATGTGACTATCACATAAAATCTACAAAAACCCAATTTTTATCTATTTAGATAACTAATGAATAAATAAATTTGTACGGAACCGTTTATAGGACGAGTGGTTGGCATGGGTGTTCGCGTGGGTGGCGGCTGGCGATAGCGTTAGTTTTTTAGCGACAGCCGTTTTAACCAAAACATGGCGCCGAAGGGCCGATGTTGCCACACTCGCGTGGCTTAATTGGCAGGTCACTTGAGATCGGGACCCTTTTTGTCGCGCCGGCAGTTAACCATCTACAAGAGACACATTTCGCGTAAGGTGGTAGCGCTAAATGGGTATTTTGGGGCCAGATTTACGACCGCGAGCCTATCGAGGACGCTAAATTCTGGAGTTGACATAAACTAACAAAAAAAGCTAACGATTCTGTGCTTTGTTTGATCCCGCACTCGCCGTAAAAACAAGTCCACTCACCACAGCTAACTTACACGATGAACTTACAAGTCAAGTTTATATAGGCCAAAAACTGAGGTGCATTTAATAGAATACGGTCATTCACACATCTTATTATTCACGCAAAGTTACTATACTCCACCACCCACATATTTTAATATCCCACATTCTTTAACTTTCATATAAATTTATTTCACCAGTCTAACTTAACATAAGATAATGGTCAAACACATAACCGTAAACAGTTTTACCGTTACGGGAATCGAACCCACGTCTTCCGGATTCGCGCCAAGACGCTTACCACTAAGCTAAACGGCTGATTGCCATATCGTAGCGGCGTAAAACTTCTACAAAGTCCATTTTTTCTACAAATTTTAATGTTTTACCTTAAGTGCAAAGATAAGCACCATAAAAATGTTCAAATTCCATCTGTTGAGGACAATACACCATATATGGGAAATATATTATATGCATGCCTCTTCACTGTCGGCAAGTCAAACAATGTTTGTATTCCACTCGACTTACCCAACTTCCAGCGTTGGCAGACAAGCGCCGCTCCGCCGAGACATAACAATGCAATTTACAAAAATAACAGGTTCTTGTATCAGTTTTAAATTGAGATGTTACGGTTAAGATTATTCAGGACTCTGCACTCATTGTCCCGCGTATTTGCCGACAGGCTTGTAAAAAAGTCAAATAAACACTGGCGCAATTTTTTTAAGCTTGTTGCTATTTGAAGAAAAATTGATCGTATGAGTATATTGTAAACTTATCTACACACATCTAGTAGTAACATTGTGTAAAACATTAATATTTTTCTCATGTTAGTAGATAACCTAGCCGATGCCATACGAATATTTTAGATTTACTTCTAACAAAAGACCAGAATTTAAAACTTGACCCTTTGGGTTCGTATTTGACGATATGATATAGTCTACTTGTAACCTGGAACGATTTCCAGAGTGTGTTATAATTTAAATAATCACTAATATTATAATAACCTATACACAAAAGCGTTCCTTTACAATATTTTTGAATTTAGCAACTGATATATTTTGAACGTTTTTTGGGATATTGTTTTAGAAACGTATACATTAAAAGATTTACTTATTCTACGCAGTTTATTTACAGGTAGAATTAATTTATGTTCGTTCCTAGTATGTATATCATGCAAATCACTACGTCTTGAAAATTGATCCTTATTTTTATGGACATACATAACAATCAATAATATTTGTTTGTAATTTATCGTATTAGTTAAGCGTAATGTACCGCGGCAAAAGGAACCGCACACAAAGCCATTGATAGAATCATTTCCGATTTTCGAGAGACCCGAATCGATGCGCAGATGCGAGCCGCTCCGAACGTCCCTATAAACAGCTTGTAACAATATTATCTATCAATATTAGCCCCGATTGTGTCTCCGCCCTTTGTACGATACACTTTCATGTCCAAAGCGCAAAAACACGGAGATTTTGGCGATTATAGACCGTAAGACTTCGTTCGGATGTTTTTATAGTCACTTGAGTTGGCTTATAATTGTTCACACGACAGTAAAATATCGAAAATAACTACTTTATTATCTGTTGATGACGTAGTATGCGTTTGCAAACTTAACAATATTTTTGATAAAACTTTATTTTTGATAAAAAAAATTCTCAATACGTAGCGGTTAGAGTAAGCTCTGCTAAAAGGAAAAAGCGAAAACAATTCCAAGAACTAGTATATAATTTTAATTAAAAAAAAAATAGTTTCCTTGACATCGTACAAACCGACCAAAAGTAGCTAGTTAAATTACAAAAGCAACAATTAGTAGAATCCAATCAAGAATAGAAATTGACACTATTCTGAATATATTTCATTAAAAAAAAAATAAAGCCTCGAATTTCGGTACCGCACGTATACGTAAAAAAGATAAATGAATTCTTTTCAACATTACATAAACAATCGTGAACAAAAGCTCCAAAAGTCGGCGGTGCATCTCGCGTCAGACGCAGTTCGCAACAAAGCGCACCGCAAACGATTCCAACGGGGATCGACAATTTGCTACGTTCGATTGAGCGGCCTCAATGCAGTATCTGGACCCCACCTCGGCTCTAAGCATCGAGCGATATCCGACTCTAATCCAAGGAGACAGGGTCGACTTTAAACGGACGCAGGTATACAGCAATGAAGACGTAATCGCCGAGTTTGAGGGCGATCGCAATAAAATATGATCATTTATCACGCGGACGTGTTTGTTATTGGTGCGGCGGTTATTGTGGTAAACGTCGGCGTTAGCGTTATTAATAATGACGCTTGACATCTGTGCGACGCGACGCTCCATTGTCCGGATGCTGCGAGGAGCGCCGCTGCAAGGTATCGCGCAGTTTTCGCAGAGTAACGCGCTGTGTGAAACTCTATCTGCAAATGTTCTGTAATGTTTTTTGTTAGGCTTTCAGTCCTTAGATTATTAAAGATTTCGCAGAACCGGTGGGCCAGCCAGAACCCACGGGTTTGAGGCCCTCCTCAGTGGGTAGGGCTGCGCATGTACTCATGCGTGCGTTAATTATGGCGTGTCGCCTACGAGGTTCATCGAGGTTCGGTGCGGACCGTGACCCCGATAGCCGTTGACTGTGCTTGGTTAGTCGGTGGCTGAGGGCGGTGAGAATCGCCCTGGAACGCCGTGCTCGAAGGCGAGGACGAACTATGGTGTTTGTTGATGCACTAACTGAGTGTTTAATGTTATTTGAGTGTGTTATGTGTGTATTAATAATAGCTATAAGCTATAAGCTATAGACGTATTAATAATAGCTAGTCAACTTTCATCTTCTATTCCTTTCTAAGTGTGCATGCAAAATTGGCAATGTATTCCACTCAGGTGGGGCGGCACACCTAGTGAATCATGTTGTAAATGGTATAAGCTAGGTTTAACGGCCGACCGCGGTGTTTTGCCTCAAGTCAACCTTCGACCAAACATCTAGATCTGAAACAATTTCTATAGGTCACACAAATGCTCGTCCCGTATGGGAATCCCAAGACTGCCGGTGCCGTGGCCAATAGCTTATCAACTGCGCCACCGAATCCATATGCAGTCAATTTTATACTACTAGCCATGTACTTCTATTCACAAACAGGGCGAAAAGCAAAATCAAAAAGATATAAAATATTCCTGTCTTTAACATTGGCGTATATAAACCCAAGACGAACGTGCCAACACTTAAGTATAATCACAACTCAATCCCTGTTATAACGATTTCCACAACAGGTACAATTAAAACAGAAGTTATCTTACATTCGTTATACATATTATTGAAATTCTTGTCAATAAAAACTTCAGGTATGGCAGTGTGCGGCGAGTATAAGGATGAAATTGGTAATAGGATGATGTCAACGTCAACCTATATCTTAATAATACCAGTTTTTATTATATCCTCACTCATAATAAATAACTAACGACTCGTTTGCTACCTTCACTAATCGCATATCCGCCCTTTCCAGAAGCAAATCCATAAACAAACGTCCAAGATCAAACATGAAAACATATCTATTACAATAATCTGTTAAGTTACACAAATGCGGATAGAACAAATATTTGACGATATATAATTCATATTCAATGCGTCGACAATCCCATTGTGAAACATTAACATATATGTTCAAACTGTTTGGCAAACGACACACGTTATGGCGAATCGAGCATCCATCCGTCACCGTCGGCGCGGCAAACAAGTTTGCCTGTTTGCCAAGCATCCCGTTAATCCGGACGAAATGCACAATCGTATGCGCACGGCTCTTGCAAAATGGCGCGCTAATGTCGACAAACATTTGTGTAAAACGACCGGTGTTGCCATTATTGAGCGGTGAGGGATTTGACTCCGTAGCATTCATGCACCGTGCGAGGCGTATCGCGACCGCGGTGAAATTGTGAGCGTGCCAAATCTATTGAAAACTCACAAAGCTGCCAGCCATAGTTTTTTTGCCCGAGGGCCCGTACCCGTACCGTAACTCTGCCCATGATGGTTTTATTAGGGGTGCTTTTACGAAATGATTGGGCCTCTTTCTCGGTGCGCGCAAGTTATACGGCGGCTGTAAAACGATAAATAACACATTGTTTATAGTGGTCACGCTTTGTGCGGACCCCATGCGTCGAGTTGGCCACGTCGCGGCCACAATGACGGCAGTAAAGCGATGATGGCGCATTAAGGGCCATTGATTCGGTGGGACGAGTGGTGTGGACCGGTCGAGGCTAATGAGCGACGCTCAACGATTCCTTTGAGTCAAATGGCGAGCCATTATGGGTGTCACATTCTAAGGAACAGTGGGGAGCGGCGGATAGCTGGAAGAACACAAGCCGAGCGATTCGCCAGGCTCCGTTAGCAATAAACCGCAACCAGCTGAAACAAAGCGATGATCATTGGACGACGTAAAGATCGATGTTATGAGAACAACTGCGCCTTGAACTGGAACCAATTCATTTCTATCTTTCTTAACTTTTGTATTGTATTGTTTGATAAGGGTTATCCATAGTAATATGGATATCAAAGAATGTTAATTAAACAACAATTAAGTCGGTACTTAAAATTACCCACCTATTTCATTGGTGCTGGCTTTCATTGGGATTTTAATTCAGGTTGCTCGAGTATATTGAATTAGAAGCGACTGATTTTACTGAGCTGTGATAGACCTCCATCATAAATTACATGTAACTAATTTTTTTAAACTTATAGCAGAGTTATTGTACGAATTATAGGTACCTGTCCTATGGTCAAATCAAGGATCTATTTAGCTTATTTATGGTACACGTTAATTTAATAAGATCTTTCCGGGTGTAAAGAATGCAACGACATCTTTTAGTTGTTGTCAGATACACAGAATTTTTGTATGTCTGTTTGTTCCGGCTAATCTCTGAAACGGCTGGACCAATTTTGACGAGACTTTCACTGGTAGATAGCTGATGTAATTAGGAGTAACTTAGGCTACCTTTATTTTAGAAATTTTATTTATTTTAAAATCCACGCCGACGAAGTCGCGGGCAAAGCTAGTTTTGTTATATGTTCCATGTATACATCCATATGCAATTAGAAAATATTAATTTTAATATTACAAACTGAAACTTCAATTTTATTTATCTATGTATAGATAAGTCACGCAATTTTCGTAATTTAATCCTAGAATATATAAATTTAAAAAAAAAATGTATTATATAATACAGTAGTTGCTCTAAATAAATGTTTACTATATTATTTAATTTTATATTAACACCTAAAAACGATCCCTAACCACCCTTTTTTGTTGTCAAGAATGATTTGCAGATTTAATATTGTCTTTAGACCTTCGCAAATCCATTTGCTACTTAAACAAACTTCAACAATGACCGATTTTGCTGACGTGTTGATTTGTCAGCAAAATAAGTTTTTGAGAAAACAAAGCTATAAAATCCCAGGAGAGTGGACTCCATAGCCAAAGAATTCTCTCCTAACAGCTTCCATATTTCTTCTTATTCTATAACTATTATGTTTGAATACAGGGGGGGTAGGATTACATATTTTAGACAAGGTCATTGGGAAAAATGGAAATAGAAAGAAGATTTAAATTGCGAGAGAATTTAGTGCCGATTATAATATAAAAAAAAATCTTTTATATCTTTTAATCTCAACGGATTTGACAAATTACATAAAGTTCATTTAGTTTAGAGAAATCGACGTTACGACGAAACTTAAGTTAGCATCGCGATCCGTATTCGCGGTCTTATTTATGAAGACGTTTCCACGCATTGACACGTTCAATCAGGCGGCACCTAAGCTAAACACTGCTTACACAGACCCATAGAGTCGCAGCGGCAAATCCGTGTGCTTTACATAATCTCCTTAACGTCCGGCATTGATTTATAAGGCGTAAATCAAAAGTCAATAGATCCTTGCACAAACCACTACGTACCCGCCAACGTTCCAATTCTATTGTCGCCAACACAGCCCGGTTACACTTCCAAAACGGCCTAAATCGCACAATCCGCGATTCTCGATAGTGCACCCTAAGGTCGAGGGGTGGAGAGTTATCCGAATGGTGTTAGAACAGTCGGTGCCCTTTCCCAAAAGGGATGAATAGAGACATCGGAGCCGGCAAAGCGGCCGCCGCAAAAAACGTCACAATGGCACGTAGATTTGGATACAAAGCGACAAGCGGGAAATAAATTATTTCATCTGCTCGGGTCCTTTCACGATAATATTGGCAAATGTTTCCATTCGAAACGGGCCACGCCCCGCTAAGAGCCCGAAGCCGGACTCCTTAGCATAACCTCTTCTAAACCTTTTCCTACAGAGTTGAAATTCAAACGGGAGTATGCTAGGCGACATCGTCTGCGGCGTCTAACAAAGTCATCAGTAAGTCAACTCTCCTTTCAGAGAGTTTTTTCCCCCGATCGCCGACATATATTTTGACTGTGATGTTTTTATTATTTTCGTCCGTGATTCGCTTAGGGATCGATGACTGAGAGCGGCCGTTTTTTCCTAAGGCCAGCCGCCGCCCGCGCGCCGTTTCGTGGAAACGCCGACAAAGGGTGTCTGGTAATTAACTAATGGGGGTGCAATGTTGATCTGCTCACTGCTTCGGCTTCCGATCATGGTGCGGGCGATTAATCAGCGCTTAACTAGGGAGCCGATGGTGTTGTCTTTAGCGAAGCTGCGAATGGCCTTCTAAGCAAACAATACTTTTGTGTTTGCAGTTGGAAGCTGGGGTAGTTTACGCCATGCTAAATCACGATGGCCGAGGGCAGCTTCTCCTCGAATTACAAAATCACTTTACAATGGAACCTATCAGAAGATTTACTACCGAAACGGCAACAAAAGGAATATATGATTATTGTATATAGAGCCCTAATTAACCAAAGTTAATTGTTTAGCTTCATTTAATGAATTTCCTATTAACACGTTTCTGTTTTATCGTTCGAAAAACCTGATAAGTTGTGTGTCCTGTAATGTGAGATGATCACAACGCTTACGCTAATTTGTGGAATCCGAAACAGCTTACATTACAAGTTTCTTTACAGGCCGAGTTCAAACATTTGTCAGACATTCTTTACATGACAGTTCTACAACGCTATATAAAATGCATTCTGTAAAAATACAACATACTTTTCATCGCTTAATAAACATATTTATACAATAAAAGCGACTGGATTTTTTTCTTGCGCATGCCAGCCTGTAGTGTTATAATTTTATAGGTGGCATCATTTTTTGATAGCTTCATCAACCGACGTCGTATTTCAGCCAATTTACAGTAAAGGACAAAAAAATATACACTTAACCCTTCCTCATTAAGTACTGCATCCCTGAAAATGAAAAGATGCTCCCAGCTATTTATATCAATCACATAGACTTTAAGATTGTTTTAATAATCATTGATAAATGCACATATATACTTCAATTCAAATGTTTCTAAATACATGATAATATATTAAGAAACATTTGAAGTAATATTATCAAACGCCACAAATATTTCAATGACTGGACAGAAATGTGCGAACGCCCTTAGCATTCTGCGGTTCGTCAATTGAAACCTTTTGAATCTAAGTGCATCAAACGAAATAAATTACATCGAAAAACGGGAGACATCTGTTGCACTACTAATAGTTGGAAACTAAACAATGACGCAAGGGCACATGCCAGCGACAACGGGAGACGCAGCGAGCGGCATTCCTCGAAGAGTTGGAGACAATGCAACGCCCGGAAACCAAACGGTAGTGGACAGCGCACCGAATAATCGACGCAGTCGCCGAGTCTGCGACAGCCTTCATTGGGATAGCGGGGGGCGACATAAATCACCCCCCAGAGGTCTGAACGACGATTGAAACACGAATCAACGCTACGCCTGTTTTCATTTAAGGAACAAGTAACGTGAACAAAGGCCTTAAGTGGGCTCGGAGTAAATTAAGAGATGCCATCGATCGCAATTGCAGTTATCTCCGTCGACAGGGATTAAAGACGTATATTTGATTTAAATATTTATATTATGACTGTCATTGTAAACCACTATCGACACTCGATAAGACTCAACAAAATCTTCACATGGGTTCTGACCTCTTCCATTTCTCAAACACAAGACAAAGTTAAACCACCAAATTTTTTTTCGGTTATAAGTATGTTTAATAAGATTCAGTATTCCGTAACAGTAACTTAATAAAACAGGTATCATATACTTAATGTAATGTTAACTCCGTAGCCTACCTTCGCAAGGTGAATGATATCAAGAAGCGTTTAACTTAAGGATCCACTAGATATCATATCTCGCGGCACCAAAGCGTTATTAAAGTCAACCGCAAATCATAAAAGCGCGGGCGTAAACTTTCCAAAACAGATCAAAACCGAGTGCGCCTTCAAAAGTACCGCTACTATTTATTTTACAGCCTCACTAAAGCCAAGTGAATTAAGTTATATCGATTTAAGTCGACTTGAGAGCGTCGATGGCGAGAACTTCATCAGTTTCCTATCGATTCGAAGAACCGGTCGTAACGCCGAACATCGCTCGGACATAATCATAATTCAGATTATAGAGTGACTATAAAAGATCTATTCGTTAAAATTATTAATCGTCGAACGTAATGAAATCGTGGACGAGCTGGCCGATTAATGTGAGCGTTAGAATCAATGAACGGATTCTAATGTTTCATTAGACAACGTTATGGGGGAAAATTTTCGTGTTTGACCATTAGTTTTGCATATATTTTGCTTGTTAAATACACTTAATCGATCTATTGCGCCAGACGGGAAGAGTTAAAAATGTTCGTAAAAATTATAAGTCATATCAGTTAAATCGCATCATCCAGACTGAATACTATTAACTTAATGCTGTGTTGTTATAGTGGCATTGAAGGTAATATTTTCCAAAACTGAAAACCAATTAAAAATATCATGTTTCGATACTATACCTATTATATTAAATGTCTGTTCAAAACAACAAGTATAATTTTTATCAAAAAATAACCGAAATCGGAAACTAAAAAATGTTGTTAATACCTATAACATTTGAGGATTACCCTCGATTTCTCTGGGATGCCATCATCAGATCCGGGTTTCCTTATTATGGTACCACCCTGGGATATCTCCTTTCCACCAAAAAAAGAATCATCAAAATCGGTTCATAAATGACGAAATTATCCGCGAACACACATAAAAAAAAATATACGGTCGAATTGTGAAACCTCCTTCTTTTTTGAAGCCGGTTAAACATGAAAGCAAACAATAACAAGATATCAAACAAAGGCACGCATTATTGACATTTTTTGGAGAACATTAAGCGCTCGTAGAAAAGAGAACGTTTGAAGACAGTTGAAGGCAATTAATCTTCGACTCCGAATATCTTACTCCAACGAAACAATCGCGATCCGAGCTCCTGGACTCACTGCGAAAGCTTCTCCCGCACAAAGGCGGCAACGCGTTCGACGAGACAAAAGCTGCAAATCACGGAGCCGAATCAAGCGTTACAAGGCGTCACAAAAGACGTGCAGCAAGACGGTAGTTAAGCTATAGAAGCGCTCACAATGGGGGCAGAATGTGCACATTAGCGGAGGCGCGGGTGCAACAAAAAAGGGGCAGTAATGAGCCGCCGCCAGCGCGTGAAATTCAGCGGATGCCGAGACACCCAAGCAGCTTCAGGAGCGTGTCCAATTTGGGAATCTCGACGTTACAAGCTGTTAATGTTAACACACTTGTCGAAATGACATTTCATCGTGAAATGAGTTTGGCATAGTCGAACCAATGAATTTTATATCATCTACTTTTAGTAATTCATGTTTAAAATGCTTTTAAGCTTCCATAGTCAAAATATGTTTAGTGCATAGCGTCTTGGACTCATCTTGGCATTTCAATTATTAATCTTTATTCAACCTCAACAGGTGCTCATGATTTTAAGTGTTTAAAATTGAAATTATCTTTACCGACACTAGACAGATTTTTTTTGATTCTTCTTACTCTAGAAGCGAACAAAGAATCATATTTAAACACTTTCATACACACATAAATCATAGCAACCATATAATTTATCTACGTAATAACTAATAATGATCTGATTATTAATCTAAAATTATCGAGACATCAATAACCAATTTGGTCCAAAGATAGTTAACGTAATCGAGAAGAAATGGGTGATATTAAAATGAACAAACATTCCAATAAGCCATTAATTGAATCATCATTTGCCGTTTTGCATCTAAACCACAAATCGATCGACAAACATCATCCATGATCCATCAACAATACTCTCACGTACAAGTAATAGAATTTCCAAACCTAACTAGCGATACCATAGAGCTTAATTTCGGAACCAATACAGCATAACAGAAGAAAACCAACACTGCCAGTAGAAAACAAGGACCACGGCAAAAACGGAACGACGAACAAAAAGTGCCCTCGCTACTAAATCAAGGCAATTGGTGACGGAACATAAAACAGCGGCACTCGCCTCTTCTGCCTCCCGTGTCTTTCCAAAGGCGATCGTTATGCCGCTGACAGTTCGGCAAACTATTGTCCGTTTGCTAACGAATTGTTCTTGGGACGGATAATTGAAAACGAACTGCACTCTGACAGATTTCTTGGTCGACATCGCTATTGGGAACGGATCGTTTTCATAATCTGTTATTTCAACGCACTAATTATCTACAAGATATGTAACATACGAAAATAATTACGCTTATGTCCATGAAATTTTATTTTGTAATTATAATTTAACATCATGGCCTTAGAGAATACTTTTCCGTTTGTCTATCGGGTTCTTTAACTGAACGCCTCTGACGTTGCAGATTTCCATTAGTGGCGCCGAATACATACCAGTGGAGCCAACCAAAACTTCGTAAAAATGAGGTCAAATGAGTTAACTCTTGCAACTATAATAGTTTTAATGTTTACATATTACCTTCATTTAATAAACTCTATATGTTACATTAAAATAATGGGACCAGAATTTACAACATCAAATATAGCGTACTAACTATTTAACTTTTACAGTTAGCAAACAAATTGAACACACCTGAGCGAAACCGTGCGAATGCTAAAAATAGAATTAATTATAAGGCGGGGTCCGCACTAGCAATCAAGTCGGGCCGTATATCAGGCGGGTAATGAGCAACGCCGCGTGTGATCAACACCTTATTTATGGCCTCGCGATTTGTGGGCTGGCGACACGGAACGTTTTGTCAGAACGCCACGCAGAGACAAGGAATGACCAAAGACAACAATTATTTATCCATTGAATTTACGCACAAAAATATATTATTTTATTTTAATTGTTAATGTTTCTTTAAATTTTATATTAAGTTTTTATAGTTATAATCTCTGAACTTAAGATGAAATATTAAAATTGGTAGAAAAATGTACGAAATGTTTTTCACCGCTGCGGGAAGGGAACCCTCGTCTTCCGGAATTGCGCCCAGATGCCAGCAGCGTCAAACAACAGCTTTTCGTCAATTTTTTTATTTTATTTTTTTATGGAAAAAGGAGGCAAACGAGCATACGGGTCACCTGATTGTAAGTAATCATCACCGCTCATGGATATTTGCAACATCAGTTGTCATCATCACCTGTCACCAGTCATCACCTCTAGGCTCTCACCTTAAAGATCTCTAAGTCGTATCGGTCTGGAAATACCGCTGGCGACAACTCCTTCCACAAAGTAGTTGTGCGTGGTAGAAAATTTCATGCAGTTACTATTTTACCCAGTAAATATTACGTATATGAAGAAGTATATTTGAATTTGAGTTAAATGTACAATTTTCTTTATATTAACAAAACAAATCGTATAGTACTCATGACGTTTTACATTTTCCCGAGCTGACATTAAAGCAGATCGATGAACAAAGGTTAGAAGTCGGGTTTGCCGTCGCGTCGCATCAGTTAAGGTTGTGTAAAAACTTGCAATATTGGCAATTAGCCCAACAACACTTTAAAAACACTACGACTCTCCAAACAGGTTTGAACGATGACAGGCGTGGTGATTTTGCGCTAAGTTTTGTGAATATACATGTTTATTAAACACTAGTGACCCAGCTTCGCACGGGTGCAATGTGTTATACATATAAACCCTCCTCTTGAATCACTGTATCTAGTAAAAAATACCGCATCAACACCCGTTGCGTAGTTTTAAAGATCTAAGCATACAAAGGGACAGCCATACAGCGGGACATTATAAAGGAAAATGTAAAGCCCCGTACAAGAAATCGAAAGTGAATGAGCTTTTAAAATAATATTAATAAAATATACTTACTTTTGTGTTATTGAGGGAATAAATAGTACACTATATATAAATTTACCACTATAGTTTACACACACCATAGCTTGTCTGAAAAACATAGGTAGCTGCTATTCATTTTACTATATCAAAGCGGTAGAAGGAGTTTTTAAAGAAGTATTCCCATTGAATCGCGTTCTTTTCAACATAATTTCTAACTCTTCATACCATAGTCATGTTAAATTGTGAGTAAAGAAGCGCTAAGGTGTAGGTAATCTATGCGGCGTTAATTAGATGCAGAAAACCAAAAACTGTAGTTAAAACTTAGCCTTATTGTTCAACGTACATTAACGGATGACTCTATGAATCACGTCTTTTAAAACTAGTGACAACAAGCGACTTGCGCTATTGAAGATGTGTTAGGGTGGCCAAGTACACAGTCGAAGTAAAAGTTCCACCTCTAATATTTTAGACTAACCTAAATAAGTAGATCTCCTGCATCCTTCTAAATACTACGGCGATGTCGCATTTATTGTGTTACTTTGATGTTTGAAACAAATTTACCAAATTGAAAAGTACGTATGTTAAACAAATTAGATTGTGTATGACCTAAGACCGGATCGGACCGATCCTTATATTATCCAATATAAAAGCCGCTATCCAGAACACCATTTCTTTTAATTCGTGCCAATCATCAGCTTCAGGAGGCTGTGTTCCTTGGTCGGTATTACATATGTGCTGAGAGGTCATCTGTTTTTGTTCTACCAGTCTATCAGAGTGAATCACTGAACGATTTCATCTGCAAAAGCCTTCATATATTTTAAGCCTTCACTTTAAAAACACTACGACTCTACAAACGGCTTTGGACGATGTCAGGCGTGGCGAATTTGTGCTGTTTTGCAAATGTCTGTAAACTGGAGCCTTCGATAAATATATGAATTCATAAAATCATTATCCCACATAAAAATATGCTGCCCCTACACAACACCATTCCATCGCTTTATTTGGGCAGAAACAAGACAATCTCAGTGACCGTATTAAGTATTGACATTCAAATCAGTAGCCGCGGCCATTTGTTATGAATTCCGAGCGAGTTTGCGCATAAAGGCGGGACAATATGGCCGTTGGAGCAACAGTAAATCTCCGCAACAGTGGCGCCGTAGAAACGCGCGCGCATCTGTCAAAATCACACGCCATATTTGTAAGGCAAAGGCATCAGGCTCCATGGAGGCCCCATTGTTCGCGGCATACGGCAGCACATTGTTTTGTAATGATTGTAACTAGCGAGAGTCGACAGTGAAAATACTAAACAGCACTGGAGATAGAAACCTCCCAAGCTCACATATCACCATTAAATACGTGACGAAAAGGCACGTCAGGTGTTTTAAGTTGAATTGTTGTAGCGATATTTTAAACGGTGGACAACAATGCTGAACTGAAACTCCGCTTTGTGCGGGGCAATTAGATTTTATACGAAGTCGTTGACGAAAGACATGGTGACCCGCTTTCTTGTTACAGAACACAGGCACATATTTCAACTTCAACATTAAGCCTACTTTTGTCAATCAATAATTAAAATTCAGTTAGTATTAAAAAAATTGCTTGTTATTTCTCCTGCAGGTCTTTAGTAACCAGCTATGTCTTTATACAACCTAGGTGCAGTCGGCATAACACGTGAATCAAAAGTCTAGATTTTTAAAATCGGTCGCCCGCTTGACGTCCAGCCTCCATAGGAATAGACGCTCAGACACGAAAAAATTACATCTGGTTTTCATAAATAACTGTCCCGTGTGGGAATCGAGCACATGACTCCCGCTGCCAAATCCAACGTCTTAACAACTGTGCCACGGAGTGATAATGTTAACAAAGTAATCAAAATCTTTCAAAAATCTTCCACCATGCTTTTAGAGACATTACGTATTCCACATTCCACGGTACTACATAACATAAATAGCTAAAATCTAATCGTTAGGATATACATCTGGTCAATTATCGATCGTATACTGTGTTCTGTACTACAATAATAATTCCATTTTTTTTATTGAAAAGCGGGAAAGACTCCATTCAAACATTCTCTTTTTACTTAAAATATTTATTATATAACGGCATAAGTACTAAAGTTATATAGTCCTTAAACCAGACACTTTCCGAGTCTGCCGCCCTAAGATATTTATTTGAATATACTTTTTATCGGTCGTCAATAAAGTTAAATAAAATGTATTAATTATCTTTATCATATATTCCGCTGTATAATAAATACTTCACATTTTTTGCGAGATGATATGAGAGACACGAATTTTAAAATAATTACAATAACTTTAATGGCATCGGAAACTTCAATTTTTAGGTTCCGTACATAAAGGGTAAAACGGGACTCTATTACTAAGACTCCGCTGTCTATCTGCCTGTCTGTCTGTCCGTCTATCACCAGGCTGTATCTCAAGAACCGCGATAGTTAGACAGTTGAAAATTTCACAGATGATGTATTTCTGTTGCCGCTATAACAAAAAATACTAAAAAACAAAATAAAATATTTAAGTGGGGCTCCTATACAACAGATGATTTTTTAGCGTTTTTATAAATAATGGTACGGAACCCTTTGAGTCCGAGACCGACTCCCATTTGGCCGGTTTTTTGTAGTGTTTACACCACTTTTTATGTAATTGCTCAAAGGACTGTTAAACGTAGGGGATGAAGCGATTCGTCATTTAGATAAGCATCGATACAGTTATGATCGATCCGTCACTCGAATGCTATTCCGCTTGCCCGAAACAGATGCCGGAGATTCCAAAAATGCGTTGCATTTAAAAGCCAACGGAAATTTTACCTATGACCGATAAGTTCTACAGTGGATTTGAAATGAAAAAAAATTATCTGCTATTTGATAGTCAGGAAGAAAATTATGTCAAGGCAATTACAAATCGTTTTGGATGACTCCGTGGCACAGTTGCCAGGGCACTGGCTTCAGCGCCAGGGGTACTGGAGTTGATTCCCGCACGAGACAACTATTTGTGTGACCCACAGATGTTTCTTTCGGGACTGGGTGTTTACCGCTTCAAATGTATATGTACATACATACGTACTCACATACGTCCTAACAACACGGGATAAAGTTATCCAACAGTAAAGACAATATTTTTAATGATTTGTAATTATTACATTTTGTGGAATCGAGTATGTATATAAAGGATATATCGTCTTAAGTTGAGAGACTAGCCCTAAAAATGTAAAATTAAATCTTACTTATCCTTATTTCTCTCAATGCGCTAATGTACAATTCAACAAAACCCGTATGTACATTCAGCTGTAGATTTAGCAAATCTCAATCACAGCTAGGCCTCTTCTAGATAAATCACAAGCCAAAAAAGAAGACGGCATACCCCATTAGCAGCACTCTATGGCAGTTTCGCGCCTTTTTTTAAAACTGTACACGAAAATAAGTAAGTATTGAGGCTCGTGACCGGCACGACCAGTTAAGTACAACAGTTTCATTTAAACCTGCTTTTCTTATGTAAATTTAACCGCTGAAAAACCTTTTCTCTCTGTATTTTCCCTAAAAAAGAAGCATTAAAGAAAACTTTGTGTACTTTACAACTTCCCCGGACGCTTAGAGGCCTCCGCCATTTGTTCAATAAAAAAAAAACAATCGTTCGTATTAAAGGACGAAAGCGGCCCGACTGGTGGCTTGTTACGCGTGCGGCCACAACGATGGACGCGCCGATTGCGCGGCCCCCGAACGGGCGATCCATCACCGCCACAAAAATATTTGTATGCACAGAAATAGCGCGGGAACGCTTCCGTCCGAAACGGCCGATTGCGCCAACAATGCGCGATTGTCGGATCGGAGTTCCACGGGCGAAGCCTGATACACGAACGGATGACGAATGGCGCCGCGTACGGTTCAGGTAACTGTTTTACACGCAATGTTATAGTGGTTACAACGGTACTTTGTGATGTTGAATTTGGAATGAACGACGGCATTCGAGCGGTGAAGATCTGGTAATCATTTGCAGAATCGAATAGTTGGTTCGTCTTTAGGATTTCTTGATGGCAGACTTCTGTTTCATTCCGCTCTGATTGAAAACGAGACGTGATAGGTCTGTGAAACCATTACATCAAAAGACGGTAATCCGTTCGCTACTTTCTTGATATTAATAATTGATACTTGATAACAATACTTCATACTAATATCCAAGTGCGGAGGTGACCATTCACTATAAGTTGAGCTGGTGGCTTACTTGTGACCATTTTCATAAAACAGTAGAACAGAACTGTTTTTACATATATTTTATAGTACATCGTCCGCGAAAATTGTGATAACTCAGCTAATTTGCGTGATATAAAAATAATTTATTTCACCCGCGTAGTTCCCATTCCCGTGACAATATGGGGGGGCCCCCAGGGGGTTTAATTAATAACATTGCCCTTACTTTAGGATAACATTATCCTGTGTTGTAAGGACGTTTTACGAACATAAATTTCACGCGGACTAACACCCAGATACGAAAAAACTATCTGTGGTTCGCACAAATAGTTGTCCCGTGTGGGAATCGAACCCACGACCCCCGACGCTGAAACTAATAACTTGGCCACTGCGCCACGGAGTCATAATTAATATATAGAACACTATTTTATACTAGTGTTCGCAAAGGACGCAAAATAATGTCTATAGGCAGCATTTTGATACCTAGGGTTACATTAGTCCCTTTTAAGGGATTAATGTTACCTCTCATTTTTTTTTAATAAGTATACGATATAAGTATACGATAGCCTATATTACTCGATTATTACGTAGCTTTCTAATGCTGAAATACTTTTTAAAATCGTTCGAGTACGTTCCTCTTTATAACATTATAGAAGTTAAGATATCATATCAAAGCCAAGACAATTCTCATTATAAGAACAGAATTGTAAAAAACCGTGCTATGGTAGCGGTCGGGGATTGATTAAAACTTGTCTGTGACTACCCTCGTCATGTCGGGGGCCGGGATGCGTGCGCGGCGGCGCAGAAGTGACACTTTTGTTGCGATGAAATCGCACGTCCCGGGTCGAGATTCGATCTCGAGCGAGGTCCATCAGCGGTGGTGGCATGCCGCCGTTTGTGTTGGCAGCTCGCAAATTACATTCTCCCTTGGAAACCACGTTTAAAGCGAGTATGCTGCAGTATCTGATTACAGAAGCAGCGCAATTGATTTATCGTTTACTTATAGATCGCTCGCTAGTTTCCGGGCGCTAGCCATTAATAATTCAATATACTCGAGCAACCTGAGTTCGATCCCCGGTTCAGACAACAATTGAATTGTTAATTTTAAGTGCTGATTTATCACGTGCTCCGCGGTGAAGGAAAACATCGTGAGGAAACCTGCATATTGTAGTATATGTTAAAATACGTAGAAACGTCGGCCCTGACTTGATATCTACTAGGCGACTGGAAAGTATTGCTAAGTGGTGTGATTGTAATAATCTTGTATTTAATCCTAATAAGTGTAAGTACATGGTTTTCGGATCACGTAAGCGAATAGATAGCATCCTATCTCAGAATCTGCGAATTTCTATTGGCGGGTGTTCCTTAGAGCGTGTTATGGAAGCTCGTAATCTGGGACTTATAATGGATGAAAAGTTACGCTTCGAGGAACACATTCTAGAAACAATGCGCAATTGCTTTTATAGACTAAAAGTACTCTACCGTATTCGCGAATATCTGAATATATTTTTTATATATATATACTTTTGCGTAACGTTTGGTGAGTGAGGTAACTGGAACCCACACCCATCTGCAGATGCGTTGTCACCTTTTAACAAAGTGGGCTCACCCTACGGGTGTTGCAAATATGCATGGGCGGCGGTTATCACTTAACATCGGCTGAACCTCCACCACGTTTTCCACCTTCTCGTATAAGTTTCTTCAAGGCAAAAGCGATGAGGTTTAACGAAATACCCCCTTAACTAAATCGCCACTTACCATCAGTTCGCACTACAAACTAGCGATAAAAACAATCGCGGCAGAGCTAGCCGCAATCTCGCCTGACCCAACGCGGCGTTAGCGTTATAAAAACCGCGGCGGGCCAACTAAAACAAGATGGACGGCATCAAAAGGCCACAATCAAAGCGGGCGAAGGTGAACTTGTAAACAATCTCCCGCCACCGCGATGCCACTTCCTGCAACGATAGAATTACACCTGTTTCTAGTAAACAACGTCTTCCGGTAACGCGCGTGTTTATTATATTATCCATATTTATGCGATCCCAGTATTTTATTGTCTGTCGTTAAAATCTGTCTGTCGTTATGTGCACCCTCGCAGTCCCTTTCAACTGCTGTTTTGATGAGTTAGAACTCGGATTTACACTTTTATAACGCATTCAAGGCGTTCGAAACGTATTTGATATAGAAAATAATAAGGCATTCTCTTTGAAGTCTATGGAATTTGGTAGTAATATGCTTCGAGCTTAGTTTATTAGTTGTACGAGTAGTGGTGTTAAACATAACATTGGTAGCAAAAGCACCGCATACCGCATATGAACTACCTTTCTTAATGTGTGCTTTTGTTATAACTGTGAGAACTTCCGGTGAGCGATGTAATATATAGGAATAGATAGGATAATATATATAATAGAGGAATAATAATAGACAGGAATGCCCCGATAAATAATTGTTTTGATACCTCTAATAACTGTTTATCAGTTCTAGAAACTATAAATACCTTTTATCTTACTAGAACTATCTTATGGCCACACCTACAATATAACACGGATAAGAAACACTACGTAATAATATCACAAACGCAATTTATTTTCTTTATATTATTTAGCACATAGTTTCCAATGGTTACTGCGATTAAATCTTCACAAGCAACCCGCCGGAGGATAAACTACAAAAGCGCGTTTAAAAATCGAACGCAAAAGCAAACAGAGATTATTTTCAATCTACAATCGTAAACATTCCATAATTTAATTTCCACAGCATCCCGCGAATCGCGGGGCCGTCTTCTGACATCGGCTAGATGAGTTAGAAAGCATCCGGCGGCGGCGCTTTGATCCCGCGGAAGTGTTAATCATTGCCGCCGAATTTGGGACTGTATTGACAGATTTACGATTTAGTAATGTTCGCAGTTGGAAAAATAGCCTGCAGAGCATGTACGATATTGCTAAATTATGTTATTGATGTGGAGAGCCGCCGCGCTTTGATGTACGAACAATCGACGCTTGCGCAATGTTCCACGGACGCCTTGTACGCTCCCGGAAGTTGGTTTCAGACGAATGCGGACGGAAATCGCGTCCGCTACTTTCCGTTAAAATTTTAAAATCTCTGTGGTGTAATGACGTCATAAGGCGGCAGTTAAGGTACGTACCAGTGTTTGAAGCGATTTCTGCCAGATAGATTGGGAAGACAAGTGAAATTTTGTCCACAATCGGTTTCTATGCAGAACCTGCATCTATATGCTTGCTTAACTCGGGCTAGGGACGCCATAATTCCCCTCCGTCCGGGTTCCTGCCTTGACGTGGCGGAGGGGCTTAGTAGCCGGGGCTTGGACACCCACGGCGAAGCTAAGAGGAACCCACACTGGGCCGGCCTGTGGTGTAAGGTCGGCCCGAGGGGGCCGCTCCGAGTAGGCTCATCGAGCCCACTCTGGATGAGTGCTGGAGGGTGCAGGGGACAGGTCGAGGGTGGTAGAGGTGGAGCCACTCTACCTGTCTTCTGCTACCGAGGAAGAGTCGCGGGGGTAGAGGAGTGCCGGTATTGCGTTGGCCGCGCTCCCTATCCTCCGCGACTCGGCGGGTCTGCACCGTTGTTGCAGTGGTGGTGGGGCCGCGGGGGGAGAGGAGTGTCGGTATTGCGATGCGCCGTTATCCCTACCCTTCGCGACCGAAACGTGGTGAGCGGCGGAGCCACAGACCAGGTCAGCCGCTGGGGGCTGGGAGGCTAGCTGCTTATTAGCACTGGCTGTCCTGGCTCCCATGGCCCCGGTCAGCGAGCTCGGGGGAGTTCGTTGGCCTTGAAAATGGGGCCAAGTAGGAAGGAATGAATGAATGATCCAGCGTCTGAGCGTTCCGCCTTACCTGGAGGAGAGGTGAGTTGCTCCCCTGCCTGCTGAGGCGGCCAGGGCTGGCAGGGTTCGCGGAAGTATGCGAAAGTGTTCCCGTGGCCCTGCCGATATGCGCCTAGGTGGAACGTCGTGGGGGTTTTAGTCGGTGCGAGCCCGACATAACCCGCTCTTGCCCCCGCGAGGGCGGGTATGCGTAGGCATTTCCCCCACGTTAACAAAAAAAAAGGGACGCCAAAATTGCAATGCAAAAAGTGTTTCAGTTGACAGTATTTTGTTTTTCTTTAATGCGAAAAGCCGGCAAGTAAGCACGTGATTTATCTATTATTAGCTGTATTAGCTTATTCAATATGCTTCGAAGGTATCCACCTTAAATCTAGATACAAAGACGTTAAAATATGTGTTTGAGTAATACAAAACAATAGGCTTAAAACTTCTGCCTCGTAAGTCATACCTATCCTTTTACAATCAAGTGCCAAGCCCTTACATCTTCGACCCCTAGAGAATCTATTTACAGTCCAATGGAAAAGTCAACGTCAAGTGAATTGCGAATCACCTCGTTCACAGATCATGAAAAATTCATTAGATTTAAAGACAGCACAGTCTAATTCGACTTAACGCTTTTGCGGTTTCGTTATAAGAAGCCGCAGAGTTTCCTATTACCATAATCATGTACTTAAGTTCCATTTTATTTTCATTCATTTTATCGAGCCATAAAGTGCGAAATAAATATCGACTTGACAATTGACTTGAGGAAAGTTTTCCCATATTAAAACCAAAATCCAGAATATGGTGTCACCAATAGCGTGTACTTCTCTGAAAAAGATTAATTATGTAGTGTTCCATCGTATTGGACAACTGCGCCTTGGAAGGTAATTTATGCAGGCCTGGTTCGTCCTACGATAAAACTGGCCATTCGGTTGGGCTACTAGGAGCGTTGTTTCTTTTAATTCGACAATAAACCAAAGAAAATTAAGGTTCCATAATCCAAACGTTAAACTTTTGAACATTTAATATTGAACATATAATAATTATGGGGGAGGCCTATGTTCAGCAGTGGACTCAAACAGGCTGAAATGATGATGATGATGATATAATAATTATAAATATTTTCGGACACTTTTTTACACAACGTTCTCTAGTCACAAACTAAGCAACGCCTGTACTATACAATAAGATACTAGTAAACTGATAAACATACTTTAATATACTTTTCTTATGTAAATAAATACATATATAAACACCCAGACACTGGAAAAACACTATATTCGTCACAAAATATTTCCATGTAATGGGGATCGAACCCACATCCTCTGGCGTAAGAGGCAGGTGCACTACTCCCACGCCAAACTAGTAAAGTCGAGTTTAAAAATTATAAAGAGAAAGAACCGCCGTGCTTTCACCTTTTACGTCTTTATAATCTGTCAGTAGGAGTTTATGAAATCATGATGTTTCTTGATGAGTTCGCTAGCGCTCACAACTTGAACATTCCGCGGAAACGCAATTCTACTAATACTAGCAATTCTTAAGAGCGATAAATAATCAAATGACGGAGTCTAGCGAGTGCCGGCCAGTTTATAAGTTCGGGGCCGCCGCATTACAAAAATATGCAAACACTACGCAAATACCCAGAGAGCACTTCAAAGTTGACTGAGTACTGAGTGGTACCCGCGGCGCGTGCCGCAAGCGCGAGCGGTGGCGACAACTAATACTTTCGGAATTTTTTTTTTCATTTAAATATTAAAATAGAAATAAAATATTTTTTTTTTTCAAAAGGTTGTCAACGCATCTGTAACCCTCGGTTGTGGCAGATGTCCATGGGCGGCGGTATTCACTTAACATCAGGTGAACCGTCAGCTCGTTTGACAACTTTTCGCATAAAAAAAAATATAGAAATACGTTTGAGCATTAAATAAATTATGAGGAGGGTTCTACTCAATATATTGAAAATGTGATTCAGGAATGTCTGGTATGTCGGAAACTCCGTGTCTCTTTCGCCTTTAATTCAATGTACTCGAGCAACCTGAGTTCGGTCCCCCGGTGCCGGCACCAATGAAATTGTTAATTTTGCGTGTCAGTATCACGTGCTCAGTGATGAAGGAAAACATAGTGTGGAAACCTGCATATTTTCGAAATAATAATAAATATTGAACAACAAATAAAAAATATATCGAAGATATGTGAAGTCCGCCAATCCGCAGTGGGGCCGCGTGGAGTACTATACCCTGATACCCTCTATATAGTGGCCTTTGCGCCGCAGTGGGTCATATATAGGCTGTTAATTTTAAATTATTGAAGAATTACTCTACATGTCGACCGGTTAAGTTTGTAACTCGCGCCGCAGACAAACGCAGAAACCGAATCATTTTGTTTACACACAATATAGCTCATTCGGCCGAGTTCAGCAAATGTAGCAACAAACACCATCTCAGCTGGCCTTCGCCGTTTGCCCAATATCCCAACGTTTTACCAACCATTTGATTAGAACATATTCTAAATTTGATTAAAATATTAGTTTGCCTTACGGATTACTACTAGCCTGTAACCAGTACGACAATGGAACATGGACCATGGACAAACAAAGTGACGTTGGACCGCAACAGGTTTAAAAACCATACATACCTACTAAGCTTTATCCATTATTTAAACTTTAATTTGAAGCAGAATTTCTAGACTTTTCATATATATCTTATAACTGATGACGGTGCCTGCCACAATAGTCTTGTCGTAAAAGCCTTGCCTTAAACTGGCACTGCATATTCTGCACGTAGACCAATCCTTCATTTTAACATACTTTTTACCAGCACTTCACTTACCTTAGCACCTTATTACTTGTATAATTTTTAGTAATTACTCGCAAACTTAATAAATAAATTCGTTCACATCCTCTTAGAAATCACACACCGCTTGGACTGTATGTTCGCGTAGTAATGTTGGTGGTTACTGTGTTGGCGACGCTGGCTGCGATGAGTTTGTTTAACGGCAAACACAGACGCGCGGAGCACGTAAACAGAGGCCACATCAAAGCGCACCGCTTTGATTGAACTGCCGCTGAACTTCTTGATCCTTGGTAATACGTTCGTAAAAATTATTTTTTTAGCGTAGTGCAGAATTTGCACCGACGCACGACGTCAGAGCAAATTCTGCACGACGCTTTAATATGTCTTTAAGCACGATTAACGTTTGATTCTATTTTCAGTTGCTCAATAAAATTACAGAATTGACTTGAACGTTTCAAAATCAATCAGTATATTTAATCCGTTTGACTTTTCTTAACGCTCTCTTGTTTCTGGTCTCTTACTAAACAAATGATAATGTTTCAAGACTTTCAAGACACGCTATACAACTGATCGGCGGATTGATCAAAACCTCTTTGATCTTTGAATCACGCGCTCCTCAGTTATATTACGTATTCGGAACACGTTAAAGCGTATATAACAAATCGGACCGCTGCAGATCCCACCTCAGTTTCCTCAAGTTAAGATCCAAAATCGTGTATCGCGTATTGAACTTTACCACATCAAAATATTAATCCAAGTACGATCGTTCGAATATCAAAAGGCGTTAAACGCACTCAACGACGCTTAGGAAAGTCGACTTTAAGCTGTGCTCAGAGGGTCTAAATTTCGAAGTCGTGTAAAGTGTGCACAGGGCATTTTCATGATGGGGCCCTCGGTGCGACCTGTCAAAACCGTGAGTGGTAACAGGCGCACGGCGTAAACAGCAACACGTGGCGGTGGTCGCCGCTCAACTCGCCGCGGCCGGGGAGTCGAATGCGGGGCAACGCGGCTTTCGCCACTGAGCGGGAGTGATAGAAGTGGAATTTGCGGATGACCTACTTAATTGCTCGGTACAAGTGCTCTTTTTATGGGCATTTATGAAAACCTCAACGATTCTTGCAAGGATATAAAGTTACAAATGGAGACTTTTGGAGATCCAGCGCAATTATTGTTTAATGAATTGCGGTTAAAGTTTATTACTCATCGATAAGGACAATGTTGAATTGTCGGCACGGATACTTAACACACATTAGGCCTTAAAATATCTTTCCTGCTCGACAACTCAATAAAAAGTAAAGTAACAGCCTATACATGTCCCACTGCTGGGCAAAGACCTCCTCTATACAGAGGGTATCAGAGCATAGTACACCGCGCGGCCCCACTGCGGATTGACGGACTTCACATATTTTCGAAATATATATTTTTGTTATTATTTCGAAAATATGCTGGTTTCCTCACGATGTTTTCCTTAACCGAGGAGCACGTGATAAGTCAGCACTTAACAATTCAATTATCGTCTGAACCGGGGATCGAACTCAGGTTGCTCGAGTATATTGAATTAAAGGCGAGCGCCCGAACACTGAGCTATCACGGCTCTTGTATAAAACGATAAAAAAAAATGTTTCAATAACAAAGGTCTAGAGGCTTCTGTTTGTTAAGCACTGCTTCACATAAGACCATCGTGAAGCGAAAGTATTTATACTTCATTTGGTGAGTGAAATAATCGAGGCTCATTTAAAGTCGGTATCTAAGCTGACACCTAGTATTGTATGTTCATGGTCGGCAGTTGCTTACAATCAGGGGAATGGTTGTCATCTTCTAGTCGAACAGGAGTTGAAGCTGCAGTAAATGCTGCCACGTACGGAATTTTAATTGCAAATTTATAATAAACAAACGCTCTGGAATCAAGACCGCCCACTGTTACGATGGGATTGAATTAAATCGATGTTGTCAAACTGGACGAAGTACAGACCTTTGCCGGTGGTCGCTTCCTGTACGGTCCCGAGCAATTGGAACAGGAAGTGATGTCTTAATGGCAAAATTAAGTCAATCAATTGCCTCGGCGACCCCGCTGCTAGGTGACCAACTGTATCTTCCTTCTTTTTACTAACTTCGCACAAAATAACAGACATGAGCGTTGTAAAATATTTTCTACGATTTCACCTATTCCTTTAAATACACACAATCCCAGGATCTTCAGAGATAAAGGTAATAGAAATGGAATTTTTTAATTTCCTAGGCGAATAGAACTATAAGAATCTAAGCTAAGCTAAGATTTTTTATCAGCCGGATGAATTGATCAATTAGAGGACTCGACTTATCAAATAACTTATATGCACTATGGACAACGATGTTTTTACAAATATGACACATGTTTATACTACGCAGAGTTCAAAAAGTCGTTCCGCTTTACATCATATGACATATATAACTGAATGTGACAGATGATACAGAACGTATTATACGGAAAGAGATAGCAGTCTATGGATTTGCAATCTAATTACACCAATTGGAGTAATTTGAGTGCCCCAATTTCGCTGCTCTAGTGTCCTGTCTACCTCGTATTTGTTTATAATATCATTGACTATGGGTGTATAGAAATTATGATGACAACGATAATAATCTTCGTAGAAAATTGAAACTATCCAACTATGTTTTTCCCCCTCCTAGCAACGTGGCTATTGGTAGTAAAAGGATCTCGTTCTTCTCTGTTCTTTTATGCTGGTGTTTTTGAAAACAGACTCTTTATACCGACCAGACAAAAAGCACCCAAATTAGGTGCCTATTCAAGGCCCAAAATAACAGTTTCAATAAAATCCAAGGGCGGTGCGAGCCAGCACAAGCCTCCCGCATGTCGGATCAAATCGCCTAATAGATAGGCGAGCAATTACCGCAACTGTTTATACAGGAATGTTACTAAATCGGGAATCTAACCCGCCTCCATCTCCACCAATTCTGACAGTTTTGTGAGGCATTAGTTATAATTGATTTAATCGAATAAGGACGCGTGCACAACTTTGAGATATTACATTTTAAATTTCTTTACTCATTATACTTGCAAATACTGTTGGAGAATGATCTTTTATATTTATATGTATGTATGTATTGAATCTTATTTCACATCTGCTGCCCAAGATGCTGCAATAACATAAAAATGATCACTTATCAGGAATCTGTTGGAACGCTGTCATCATTATAGTCATTCCTTTAAAAATATCCCAAAGTTTTGTTCCATCATATTACCTATATTACTCATACAATGAAAATGTAATATACTAGTTAAAAAATTAACTAATTAGACAATTTAAATTATATTCATGACATGCTCGATTTAAACAATAATTTATTAACAGATTATCATATAAATTGTTTACTATATGTTTTTTTAAAACAAGAATATAAAAAATATGTACGCCCGTAAGCTACTTCTTTAGTGTAACAAAAGAAAAAATAAAAAATTTCATCCCTTTCCCAGTACTCTTTGTTTGTGAAAAATATATTTTATTCAATTGATAACGGTTTAATATGACAATTTCTTGTATTTATGCGATGAAACGCGCCGAAAGAAATATTACGTGAAAAGCCAGTGTGCATCCAGCCTCACAATGGTGGCGAGAGAATTTCTCGGAGATTCCGGTAAAGAGGCGTATGCGGGATAGCTCAAGTGATCCGAGGGCAACAACGATAAATACAAATTATCCCATTGTGTCCCATTGTATCTCATTTATTCCACACCTCACCCCCTCCGTAGAGGATACGTCCCTCATAACGTTGAATATAATATATCAATTCCATAGAGTGATAAAAATTTCTTAAAGCAAAACACAAATAGTACAATCTGCCGCGGTGATTTAGATACCGGGAATTCGCTTTAAATTTCGTTAACCAAGGAAATTATTAATTTGAATTTTAGCTGCTGACTATCACGTTATTAGCGGTGAAGGAACTGATAACAGAACAAAACGTTGGGTAGGTTGCTTCAATACGCTCTGTAAAGAAAATCTCCTTTGTGATCTGTGATCAGACGATCACAGATCCCAAGTGTGATCTCTGTGAGCTCCTGATGTTTTTAATATACTTATTAAAATTTATCTGATTAAAATAGGATAGTTATGGACTTGCTTAAAATAAGATAATTAGGAACATAGGATAACATACTCGTAACTTTTAGGTAGGAATTTTGTACAGAGCAAATTGATAACGTTTTGAAACTGTAAATATGTAGATAAATTATTGTTCTGGGTTGCGCATAACGTTTTACTATTACGATAATATAAGAAGATAGCCTTTGAAGGTGGTTCTCCTCATATATGTATGTTTATTGATATGCTTGGAAGGTACCGTTACCAACATTAAAACGATCAGGATGCCGCTGCCCATTCGGATCTGCCAAGAGTAACAGCAGAAGCCGCCGCTCTTGTATCTTTTATTAACTGATGTTTTTGCTGTCAGTCCCGAGACTATTAAAGCTTCATCGGACGCAGAACCGGTGGGCTAGCCAGAACCCACGGGTTTGGGTCCTCCGCTGTGGGTAGGGCCGCGCATGTGCTCATGCCGAGTCGTCGCTCTAAATAATGCTTTAAAAAATTGTCTCGCTTTCTTTCGCCAATTCTTCTCAGATCAGTGGCTTGTTTCCGAACCGGTGGTAGTATTCTGTGATTAAGTAAGTGTAATGCTTCTATAATGAAGATATATTTGTATTTGAACGACCCTTTTTCAGTATTTATTTCTTCAAGTGCCAAAGATATTAGGGCCATAGATAATTCGTTGAAACGTCTATCTTTCTGTGACTACCCAGTGCATAGTAGGACTTGAGCACTGGTTGTTGCCGTCACATATCACGTAAACGCAAACGTTCCCAATACCGAAGCGAGCGCGGATCTCACAGTGGTCGCGTCCTCGCAATACGAGCACAAAGAACCGTTTCCAATTGCGCACAATGGATAATGCGACCCATTGTGCCGGTCCGAATGCAGATTGGACCCCAATACGCCCGTATGTCTTCGGTGGCGGCGAGACACTCGCGCTCGCATTGTGATCTATTGTCGATGGAAATTAACTCAAATTAGATAATCTGCCCGCCTTGATTGGCCATTGCGTGAGACATGTCATAAGAAACGCACGTCGCCTCGTGCAGACGCGGTTTAAGAAGAGGTCATTACTTAATTATTTATTTAAAAAGGACACCAGCATATACATATACGTTTAAAAAGTTATATATACATAAAAATTCTGATGCATGTAGCTGATTAGGTGACAGAGCTTTGTTACAGATATATACAAGAATGAACAAATTAATTTCAGAATAAAATTAATAATAATGAAGAACAAACAAAAATTTAAATCGACTTGAATAAGTTAATAAAGTTTTTGTCATTCAATTTATTAAACTCTGTGGTTACTAAACAAGTTATTGAATTATTTTTCATGTTTTATAATATGCACAAGAAGTAATATATACATAAAAATTCTGATGCATGTACCTGATAAGTACGATTATATTATTTAACTTCTCTCCAAACTCCACCACTTCTTATTTTTCTTCCTTTTGAAAAACCATGAAATATATTACAGTTTAAATAATTCCCAAACCTAAAACGTAATAATTAAAAGCTAACATAATCTTCGTCCAATTTGCTTTCAAGGCAAATGAAAGACAAAAATTGTGAAACCATACTTACAGAAAAACAAACTTTTAATAATTGTACTGATTTTGGGTTACTCTATCAGTTTGTACTTAACATGTAGAAATGAGAAACTAAAATACAAAATTGCTGGCAAAGCGTTTTCTATATTTTTGTAAAGGTATGCTAGGGTATTAATTCCAATCTACAATATTTTGACTTTTAAGATCAAATAAAGTTAACATTATGTAATCTTAAAAGTCATCTCCCGAATTATGACGGCTGATTTATCAGTCGGCAGTTCAAAAAAATTTAAGAAGGTCATTTTTAAGTATTAATATTGATTTACGGCACAGATAATATAAATTAAATTGATTGTTATTAATTGAGGACACCCAACATCAGCCACAGCCGTTGACAGTGCACCATAAATATGTTTTAACTTGACTGCTGACCCTCCAAACTATTTAAAGGGGTAAGTAAAAGCTTTACTATTTAATTCATAAGAAATTGGCGTTTGTTTTGACTCGGTTGAGGCAATCACTAAGTGGTGATATTCAACAACACGGGTAGAGGGTTTTAGTACGAGTATTTTTTCCGTCTTCTCGTTTCTAAATAGATACCGAAAATTGTCTACAGTTTAGAATAACCTTATTATCGACCAGTGGTTTCTTTGAAGATGGAAATTTTTAAGTTTTCGACTGTTATACACGAAGAAACATAGAACTAAATAGTTGTTACAGAAGGTAACCATATCAGACAACTACGAATCGAAATCTCAATGTTTATCAATTGGATTTAAATACGTTAAGCCTGATTGTGTTCAGCTTGTCACTTGAACCACACGGCAAGGGTGAACTGGCAAGCTTTAAGCAATCCGTTCCAGCTTCAGTGACCAGCGTGAAGAATCGAAATGTGCGCAGGGTTGGCGATGTATGTAGAGTTCTATTCACAAAACTTCCCTCGTGTTTATATCTCAGCCACAACACATTCTTAAGTAACTAACAGCAGCACTCAAAGACGTCAACTAGCGCTAAACTATTACTAAATACATCTTTACGTTACTTTGTCAAAGTCCGAACTTCGTAAATGAAGGATGGATGCCATCAATAAAATTACTTATTTCCTACGTTAGCCGTAAAATTTCTTCCGGGGTTGAAATTATTTGGTAACGTTTGCCTTTCACCTATAATATATATACGATGCCTTTAAGAATGCCGCAGTTTGTCACAGGCTTCATCCTACCTTGGTCGTCAAGATAAACATGATATTTGATGAAGTATAATGTGTTATTTCCAAACCTCGATGAAAGGCCTATGGTAGGATCATGCGACAGTGTTCACTGTTGTACGAATGGGCAGGTCCGTCCGGTTAAGACCACGACCTCACAAAAACCAGCGTTAAATGGAATTGAATTGCGTTACGTCTGGTGAGTGAGGTAGCCGGGGCCCCGGCACTTTATTCAAAGGTGGCAACGCTTTTGCAACACTACGGGTGTTGCAAGTATCCATGGGCGACGGTTATCACTTAACATCAGGAGAGCCGCCAGCTCGAAAACTGAGGTTGCCGGGGCCTCTTAAAGCCTAACATACAGCAACCCACTTATCAAAAATCACAGCAAAAAAACTTATCGATTCATTCCTTCGTCTTGCTCAAGCATCGCGGCGATTTATTATATATTCTTTATTGAACACCAAAAAAACATGAAAGGAAATGTTACAGAACTATAAACTTAAGAGGTATAAACAATAAGGCGGTCTTATCGCTAAGGAGCGATCTCTTCCAGACAACCTTGTGGTTAAAAATATTTAATTTGGACAATGGTAGGTGGTGTAAATGATAAACTTACAAACTAATATTTAAATAAACTAAACGAATATGTTGTATTTTTGTATAATAATAATATACTAATATATACGAAATAAGATCCAATAGACATACATAAATCTAAACATATACTGTACAATAACTTACCGATTTAGTGGCATGCGGAAAATAGATTGCACCCAGAATTCGATACTCATTGACGGCAATGACTCGCGGCGTGGTATATGAGTCTAGAAATCCCAAGGTTCCTATCGCTTGATGGCAACACAGAGTTCATCGTATTACCCGACTAGATTGAGTATTAACTACCTGACTAGAGCCCCAAGAACTTATTGATACGATCACGCTTTCCAATATAGATAATCTACTAGATGCTACTCCCTTTTTTTTTTATGCGAAAAGTTGCCAAACGAGCAGACGGGTCACCTGATGTTAAGTGAATACCGCCGCCCATGGACATCTGCTACAGCCGAGGGTTACAGATGCGTTGACAACCTTTTGAAAATTGGGCTCCGGCTACCTCACTCACCAGACGAAACGCGAAAGTATTTGTCATACCTCCACTTTACGCTGGTCTTCTGTGAGGTCGTGGTACCTACCCGGACGGGCCTGCCCATTCGAGCAACAGCCGAGGCTGCTACGTGGCCCTACCACCGTTAAAACCTTCTGTAGAATTGTAAAAATGCAATGTACCAACAATGACCATGTCTTTTACGCTAAACATTGGAAGATTAATGAATAATTCCCTAATAATTATGACAAGGCTCGTGCTGGTGCGTAGCCCTGGTGGGTGCGAGCGGACCCGGCTGTGGACACTAATGGCTCCGACAAACGGACGGCGGTGCGGACAAGTTATTATAATTGCTATATTAGCTAGCATCGCCATGCGGGCTCGGAGCGGTCAGCTTCATGTGCGTCGAACATTTCCACTTTGTAAATAGGAAATCTTTCGATTTCTTTGATATACACTATCTACACAGTTTTAAAAAATAATTGAAACATATTCTATTTTCTAACCTGAATAGTTTCACTGTCCGCTTGTTATTTGTTTCATTACTTATATACACTTTTGCTTTGGTGTCTTTTTAATTTTGTTTTCAACGATAAAATTGTTTTATCTGTGTAGTGAATCGTTGTCGATTTTTAATGAAATTAATCGATAATAATGTCTCATAAATATCTTTTCATTACTTCACGTATTAGACAACAGTTTAAAAAATGTTGACGATCCCTGGCGAGACTAGTAAGCTACGGTCGGGGGTGCGTACTAATTGCTCCGAGTGCTGTTTAAAATCATTCAATTATGATTATTGACCAACAAAACTTGTTCACAAGAACAGCCGCCAGTTACTCAGCGAAATGTTCATTAAATGTTTTGGTAAAACAAACACAGTCCTACATTGCTTCTGATTTGCTTTTAGACTGTTATTGTGAAATCGTAGATTGTGGGTTAGAAATTCGATTGACATATTAATTTAAAATAACATTGCATTTTTACACTTCATATTTCATTCATATAAAAGTCAGTTAATATTATGAAAGATAAAACGTTTCTTTTTTCTTTCACGCAGAAATAGAGCAGGAGTACCTATGACATTTTTTTGAACAGAAATAGGTCACATGAAATACATAACATGCAGACTTGGGCGTAAGTAGTTGGCAAAACGGTCGGACATGTGTTTTCACATTAGTTTAACATTTCTTTCAAGTTGCATTAGTTTAATAATTAATTGTTTTGAATTGTAGTAGGGTCACGCCAAAGTCTTTGCTGCTATAGGAATCTGCCCATTCCTACTCCATGGAAAGGAGGTGTATTATATTACTGTGTAACGCATAGGTGCATGGGTGTTGCAGATGTCCATAGCCGGAGGTTATTACTCAACATCCAGTGCACCGTCAGCTCGCTTGCTACCTTCGTGCATCGAAAAATTTTTATTTTGTAACTCAAAATATCTAGCAGAAAGCACTGTTTATTCTTTCCAGCTTCATTTTTAAGCCACCTAGAACAGGTGTGGGCATTTTTGTTTCTATATAAATCTTAAAGATTTGTCGGCAACATTTGTCAACAATGCGCGGGGGGGAAATTATAAAACAAATTCCTTGTTCAGCATCCTAAATAACTGCTGAATGTTTCATGTAGTTTAAACGGTTTCTGTTTAATAACATTGCGAACGATCGAGCAAAATTACCTCAATGATCGACCCATTATATTGGCTATCTCTGGCCTAAGTTAGGCCATAATTAGTTTCGTCTAAACGAAAATCTTTATCTCATTATACATACATCTTTCATTTGTAGGTATGTATTTCAATTCATCTAATATTTACATGATCAAATCTATCACGGTGGTAGGGCCACGCGGCAGCCGCGGCTGTTGCACGAATGGGCAGACCCATCCGGGTAAGTACCATGACCTCACAGAAGATCAGCGCAAAGTGGAAGTATGACAAATACTTTCGCGTTTCGTCTGGTGAGTGAGGTAGCCGAAACCCAATTTTCAACAGGTTGTCAAGGCATCTGCAACCCTCTGGTGTAGCAGACGTCCATGGGCGGCGGTATTCACTTAACATCAGGTGAACCGTCTGCTCGTTTGGCAACTTTTCAAATAAAAAAAATATCTAAAATTACATATTATCTAATAAACCTACCTACCTAATACCTAATCCACGCATAATCTGTATCAGAATTTTTTTTACTACAAGCACCTGTGCATTATTTATCTGTACACTTCCCAATCGGACAACGCACTCTTAAGAGGAGTTTAAGAGAATTGTCCAGCCAGCTGCCCATCTCTAGTACATCGGAGCCCCTCATGTGTCCAATAACATCGGCGGCTAGAGGTCCAATTAGGCGAGTTAACCCCGGCGCAGGGTCACAATCTAATTTAATAAGCGCAATGTGGCCATCTCCCGCTCATGATGCGTCGCGATACTAACGTCGCGGTATAATACGGCCGACTGTAATAGCAATAGAATGCGCACGGAGGCGTATTTTATGTTAGACATCAAACTATTCCCCTCAGTTCCCTATATAATATATATAATTCTATGTGACTGTACCCAGAATTTAATTATTGTATGTTTCTAAATGATTAGAAGACCAATAAAATTATTCCTTTAGTGATCCGATCATTTTTTTTATTGGATTACAACTGATCGGATCGCCTCGTGAGGACCGCTGCCCAGACCAAAATTGTTATAGTATTCACTGCCAAAGTAAATGCAAATACTCACACTGGTTTACTATTAGGCTATGTTACTTCCCTTCCATGAACTGGCTGTCAATCAGCTTAAGTTGTCCTTGGTCTATCAAAGTTAGTTTATTTTGCATTTGCAAATATCCTAAATATGAAGACTCCGTGACGCAGTTGCTAAGGTATCGGCTTCGGCGTCGGGGGTCGTGGGTTCGATTCCCACACGGGACAGCTATTTGTGTGCCCCACAGATAGTTGTTTCGTATCTGGGTGTTTATCCACGTGAAATTTATGTTTGTAAAACGTCCTTACAACACAGGATAATGTTCCTAAAGTAAGGGCAATGTTTTAAAAAAATATATATAATTTTTGCGAATGCAAACGGCACGAGGACTTAAGTTTATCTATAACTAGCGGTTATCCGCGGCTCGGTCATTGTTAATTCCAAAGGGAATTAACAATGACTTTTTTATTATAAACCAGAATATCTCGCAGATGGCTGGATTTTTTCCTACTTAGTTGACACTTATCATTACCTATATTTTGGACAATTCACACCTAACTTTATTGAATATAGCCTATGTGTTATTCTGATGTATAAGCTACATTATTGTAAAGTTTCATTAAAATCCATTCAGTAGTATTTGCGTGAAAGAGTAACAAACATCCATCCATACATACAAACCCTATCCTTTCGCCTTTATAATATTAGTAAGGATTTGAATGTAACTTATTATACAGTAATAAAAATATCCTTTAATAATTACAATTGTTGAATAAAATTATTATTATACGGGTTTTCTTCGATTTCAATTTTGATGATACCCTTTTTCAGAACCCTGGATTTGTTTAGTTTTGATGTTATTTAAATTTGTCTAAAATCTGTCACCGAGTATGGACGTTATAAAGTAAATTTGAAACGTCAGGAGTAAAAAAAAATCAAAAATAATTCTCGTGTTTGTTTTTGATTTTTTTAATCAATGTCTATTTAAGTAACCTCAATTTTAACAACGACGAAGATAATAAAGTATTACAATTTTAAATTACGAAATGAAATTATTTCTGCAGATCGCTTATTATATCTACAATTATATTAATATGTCTTGAACATAGTATAAACAAGGACAAATTTCGAATTTCAATTTCTTTCTCTTGCGTTACACTTATAATAGAGACGCCCTACCTGAGCAGCTTCTAGTTCATTTACCGCTCCTAATTACGCTAAACATTTGCCCGGAAAGTATCGTGTTGCAAACGATTGTTCGCGGGGGAAAATATTTAAAAACATTTGAAATTCGAGCCCGTCTTAGTTAATCGATACGATAATTATTGCAAACAATGTCACTCGATATGATTTCAGCTCTACTCTTGCGTTAAAATCGTTTGTTCGCGTTGCAATGGAATTTAGGGAATTTTTGGCGGGAAAAAAAAACAATAAAGCGAAACGGACCCCATAAGAGAGTAAAGATCTTTATCTGAGGGCTGCTCGAGACAAAATGTTGGTAATATAAAAACAATATTACGAAATATCGATAATAAAAATAAATTCGGTGGAATGTTCGCTACTCCAACAAAAACACCGAAGCAAGTTTGCCAGAATACCAGTTCACGTACCCCTTAGAACCACTTTAGACACTGCCATTTGCATTTACCGGTTGCCAGTTGTCGTTGTTCACTATCACACACAATTACCAGGGTAAATACTTTATTTTAAAACACAGCGATTTGGTCAGATCACCTAGGATGCTTTACGAAACTATGGTGGTAGGGCCACGCAGCAGTCTCGGCTGTTGCACGAATGGGCAGGCCCGTCCATAAGTACCACGACCTCACAGAAGACCAGCGTAAAGTGGAAGTATGACAAATACTTTCGCGTTTCGTCTGGTGAGTGAGGTAGCCGGAGCCCAATTTTCAAACCTTGGGTGCAGCAGATGTCCGGCGGTATTCACTTAACATCAGGTGAACCGTTTGGCAACTTTCCACATAAAAAAAAACTTTTTTATGGAGAAAAGGGGCAATCGAGAAGGAGGCTCACCCGATGGTAAATGATTACCGCCGCCCATGAACACCTGCGACAACCGAGGGCACACAAATCCGGTACCGGCCTTTTAGGACAGAGTAAGCTCTCTTCTTGAAGGTTACCTCGTCGTAACCGTTCGGAAGAACAAAAGACGTACTAGGACTAACATGCTTTGTGAGAAATAAACGTAAAATTTGATGACTCCGTGGCGCAGTGGCCAAGTTATTGGCTTCAGCGTCGGGGGTCGTGGGTTCGATTCCCACACGGGACAACTATTTGTGCGAACCACAGATAGTTTTTTCGTATCTGGGTGTTAGTCCGCGTGAAATTTATGTTTGTAAAACGTCCTTGCAACACAGGATAATGTTATCCTAAAGTAAGGGCAATGTTTTAGTAAATAGAAAAAAGTAAAAAAAAAGAAAAAAAAGTAAACGGGTAGTGCGCAGAATCAAACCCAGGACAACCAAGCCAAGGTTCGCTGATGTTCAGCATTTAACTTCCTTCACATTACCGTCTATTAATGTCTGTGGTGGAATGTGTTGTTCCCGATATAAATAAGAGCATTTCGCATTTTTCGCATTTCCTTGCCAGGAAGCGGTTTTCGTGTTTCAAAAATTCTAATTGTTTAATTTTTCTTCATTAGTTTCCTCAAAACTGAAGGTTTTTTTTAAATGTATAACAGTGAAAAGGCGGCGGTTATCACTTAACATCAGGCGGTTCACCTGATGTTAAGTGATAACCGCCGCCCATGGACATTTGCAACACCCGTAGGGTTGCAAATGCCATGGGCGGCAGTTGCCATCTTCAAATAAAGTGGGCCCCGGCTACCTCACTCACCAGACGTAACACAGAAGTGTAGCACTTCTACTTTACGCCGGTCTTCTGTGAGGTCGTGGTACTTACACGGACGGACCTGCCCATTCGTGCAACAGTATTGCGTGGCCCTACCACCGTAGAAATAAACAATGTATTCTACTATTTCGCTTCGAATTAGGTTTAAATCCGGCCAAGTGCGAGTCGAACTCGCGCACGAAGGGTTCCGTACCATTATCTATAAAAAAGTTAAAAAAAAAAACATTTATTCTATTTTTGCTATTTGTTGTTATTGCGGCAATAGAAATAGATTATTTGCTAAAATTTTAACTGTATATCTATCACACTTCATGAGATACAGCCTTGTGACACACGGAAAGACAGACAGCGGAGTCGTAGTAATAGGTCAGCCTTAGTTTTACCCTTTGGGTACGGAACCCTAAAAAATCAGCTTTATGTATTATGTCGTCCGTTTGTAAAAACGAAATTTGGCTAAATTATTGCAATATCGTAATTATTTAACGCATACAAGTATATTCAAGGGTGTTACTTTTCTCCTTTCACTAACCAATTAGTTACGCTATCGCAATACAAACTACATTGTTACACTGTACATAAATCTCTAATGGACGGGTCGGTCTATCGGCAAGCACATTGGTTGCGTGGCCGCCTTTGATCGGACCAATCGTTTTTCCTTTGATGCGCGCCGCCGTAACTGGTTCTCGTTAGACGTTGGTTTGTTAAAAATTACAGTAAACAAGTTTACTGACGGGAAGCTGAAACCGCGCGTTTCGGGAAAATAATAAAGTGCTTGAAACGGCGCGCGGTTCGGATAAACTGAGCACGTTTTAGGGTTCCGCACCCAAAGGGTAAAACGGGACCCTATTGCTAAGACTGACCCGTGAACATCTCATGAACCGTGATAGTTAGGCAGTTGAAATTTTCACAGATGATGTATTTCTGTTGCCGCTATAACAACAAATACTAAAACACAATAAAAAAAATTTAAGTGGGGCTCCTATACAACAGACATGATTTTTTTGGCGCTTTTATAGATAATGGTAAAAAACCCTTCGTGCGCGAGTCCGATTCGCACTTGACTGCTTTTTTTATCTTTTGTTAATTTTATGCGTTGCCCGCTTGGCCGACTGGTCGGTTTCGACGAGACGGGGAGCAAATACGAATCATGCGCAATGCTAGGTATTGTATGCTGCTTACATTATGCATATCGATCAATAATTAACCTAAGAAGTTTAAACATCAAGACGTTTTCATCTCTACACGTCCTATATTTGACAGTGTATATGGCGCCAAAATAAAGTGTGTATCAGAAATGCAATCACCACCTATAATTTTAACAGAAAGTTTTTGAAAATAAATCGCTATAAACATTATAAGATCACTGTTACATACAACGGCTCAAAGATGTTCAATTAATGTTTATATGAGGTATCTATTAATAAAAGTAACCACAGTACCGGCTTTTATAGCAAAAAATTTTGCCTCTAAATCATGTCAAAAGACGGCTTTTTACATTACTCTAAGGTATTTATCATCAGCGTAAATTGTTTTTATTAAAATTGTCTGCCTAAAACGTTATAATAATACACAAAAAATATACTAAAAGCCATATACCATTAGAAAGTTAGTAATTAACAAATTGAACGAGCCCGTCTGAGTTTTTAGCACGTACGGGAACAACCGCCCGTTGCGTATAGCAGGTATCAAACCTACAACCTCATGCGTCGAAACTGACATTTCGGCCCCTGCAACGGCCGAGTGTAAAAGGCAAACAGTTCGCGGAAGCCGAAGCTAAAATGTTATGAAACAGCATCAGAGGGCCGCGAGGAGTTCATAACGCGCTGAAATTGTTTTATAAACAGAGCACTCGCGCCGCGGGACTGTGTATCTGCGGCGGGGGGACCCTCCAACGGATGATCGCGGATTGATCCTGAAGAAGAGATTGTTGACGTGCAATATAATTAATATCGGACAATATCGGACACATCTTTTACACAACGTTCTCTAGTCCCAAACTAAGCAAAGCTTGTACTATGGGTACTAGATAAACTGATAAACATAAACATACTTTTCTTTTGTAAATAAATACATATTATACATATATAAACACCCAGACACTGGAAAAACACGATGTTCATCACACAATATTTTTCCAGTAGTGGGGATCGAACCCACACCGTCTGGCGCAAGAGGCAGGGTCACTACTCCCTACGCCAATCGGGTCGTCAATTGTGTAGACAAAACGTAAAAGAAACCTTATATATAAGATTAAGCCGCCTTGAAACATGTTATTAATTATAACTACTGTTTTACAGACGTCACATGCTTAGTAAATCATCAGTTCGTCGAATATGGTTTAAGTTTGGAGGGAATAACATATCGAATTTTCTGGAAATTTTAATATTGAACATATCAAATAAATTAAATGGAAACAGAATTTTCTACAATAATTGTCTAATTTTGATAGCTTTATAAATTCAATAACATTGACATAAAGAACACAGATAAGTAAACAGATTACATTATAGTTTAATAAATGAGGTCCATCAAGCTCCTAAAGACTATAAAAACCACATATTTATTTATTATTTACCTATATACATACATATCATGCAACATGTTTGTACGTGTTATTTAACAATTTCGTTTGAACCAACACTCGTGCACGGATCCTCTAAGCGTGGCATTATCCTTACTTAGCAGCGAGGAGTGGTCGCCCCAACCTCCGTCTACATTAGGCGTAATGAACTCGAGTGTAATCGCTGCACGCCACACAAACAGAAACCCCAATGCCCACAACGCACTCCGTCCTCAAAACAAAGACGTGTCGGCGTGGATGTCTACAAAGCCGCCTGCCGCTTTGACCAAAATAATCCCATGAATTTTACGGCACGTAAAAAGCTACGACGTATACAGATTGAAAATCTCCGAGCTAAATCAAAGAAAATCATAAAAAATAGATTATTAAAAAAAACTATTTGACATCTAGAACGAAGCAAGAAGTGTCGACATGCGGTTAATCTAGCTACAGCTACCATGGGCAAAAGATAACTGTGTTAAACTTGGAAATCATAAAAAAACTCGAAAAAGATTATAGTTGCAATGTGCAGTATTAGCGCAAACAAAAGAAATCTTTATATTTCCTTACTAAAAACAGGAAATTGACCGACAAGTAGTACTTAAGCTTTGAAACTATAAATACTTATATGAGTTGGACTCGCGCACTAAGGGTTCCGTACCATTATCTATAATAACGGCAAAAAATCATGTCTTCGGAGCCCCTATTAAATATTTTTTTATTCAACAGAAACTGGAAATAGAAATACATCATCTGTGAAAATTTCAACTGTCTAACTATCACCGTTCCTGTGATACAGCCTGATGACAGACGGACAGACAGTCATATAGCGGAGTCTCAGAAGGTCCCGTTTTACCCTTTGGTTACGGAACCCTAAAAATTAATTAAATATTTAAACTAATTATTTATGTTTTCGTTACCGGTAGCCTTCATTATTTCTTATCGTGATAAATTAAAATCTTAAACCTTTTTGTTTATATACAGTTTTCATTAAAAGTAATCTTATATAGGACAAGGTGTGACTAACGAGACGAAATGGTGGGAAGAAATGGTTTGGCAACGTCTAGAAAGACTTTTAGATATATTAGTGCACCATTAAGATATAACTAATTACCATTAGAAACATACTAAAATTTAGTAATTAGCTTGCGTCCCAATTTGAATATTCTATCACGATCTATTCAATATTATTGAAATTCTAAACGAGGTCTATATGGTTTTGCACGTTTTATTAAATTGCCAATTTTAATGCATGAATAGGATCAGCTCTCACAATATTTCACCCAAACGGAGTCGACAGAAAGAGCTAATGCAATTCAAACTATATACAGGCTTACAGAGAAATGAAATTAGCACCTAGTTGAATAATCCACTGAGATTTGAACCATCCAAATTTCGTTCACAAATCCAAATGCCAACGACATCGACCATCGCTGTTTTTTTTATTCTAGAATTAAATGTGTGCTATTTTATTGCTGCTGTCTTTGTTTAAGAATCATTTAAACGGTTATTTATATCAGAACGTCCTCGCGGGGAATGTAAACACAAAAATCACAGATGTGGAATAAAAAAATCAAGAGAAAATGTTTAAATTTAAATGTTTAGAAAACAAATGATAAATCGTTAAGAAATGGGGGGATTAAAAAAAAGAAAATACTTTTTAATCCAACACAAAACTCTTTTTAGATATTTGTGGTATGACCCGCCAAGAGTAATTAAAAAAGCGTGCCAAGAAAATAGAAGAAAATAACTCTATAATGCTGTAAATAAGCTTGAATAATTGCATATTATTTATGTATTGAATTGATTGATTGATCTATAAAAATGACCATCAATTAAGTTTATTTATAATTATAGAATCCTTTATCGTAAACGGACTTCAACGAAGACTAAACCAACCGAAAAATACAAATTGCTAGCAACACAAAGGAAGATTCGTCACAGAATTTAAGAGGACTGGCAATTTTTAAGATACAATGAGACCCATTATTCAGATGTATAAAATATTTCGATCCATTTCGCTAAAATTTCGTTTCCTCCAAAAGCACAAAGCAAGCTTAAGGGACGTCACCAATTACAATGCGACATCTAGAACAGACTTAAGTCCGAAAACTCGCAAATCGCATTGAGCGGTAACAATGGCGCAAGAAAAACATCCGCTTTAAAAGGGTTTCGTTTGATTCGGGGCAGCAATGTGTGCAAATAAACATACGTTGTATTGAATAAACTAAATGTGGACAAACAACAGTCCACACAAACCGAACTCATAACGGCGTAAGCTATAAACATTTTCGATTGTCCACATTCTGCCGATTTCGGGGTCCAGTTTTTGCGAACAGATTAGCCGCCGTCAATACATTGCAAATCCCTTCGAAGGATTATAAATATAATAAAAGCCTAAATTCGAAATGTCACTATTAAACGTCATTCGAGTCATATAGTTGGAGATGAATGAATTATTTCCGTTGATTCCGTATGGAAGGTTTGAATTTTGTTGCATCAAAAAATTATGTAATCATTATATGAAAACCATAATTTAAAGTAAGAAATAGTTTAATCTAAAGATTACTCAAATATTCTTATTTCATTGCGTTTAATAAATTATAAAGGCTTTGTGGACGGAAGTTAATATTCATTGGACTCAAACGGATTCAATCATATTTGAAATATTTCAATTATTTTCATATGAAAAATATATTTTTCTGGGCTGAAATTCAAGTAATTATTACCAATGCACAAGAAAATTACATTTAACAAAGAGGAAACAATTAAATTTCTATATTTTAAAAGCAAGACTCTACATTATCACCATTTGGAAAGAAAATATACTACGGCCGGAAGGTTTACAATTACTCGGCAGAGCACCATTTCATCAATTACCCATCTCAAACTCAAAAACACATGTTAGACAACACGTGCATTCGTAAATAGTCATCGTCGCAGTTCCTGTTAAGCGAGATTACTAACATCGCATCCCGCGTCAACGCCTTCCTAAAACCGAACCTCGTAATCGGAAAAAAACGCACAGAATTCAAATCGGGACGAAGCAAAGCCATATTTAGGGCCCGATAAGCGAATGCGCAACGTTCCCGTATTTAAAGCGAGATTAACTTCGACCGACGTGGAGGTACGTCTCTTTCGCTCCTCAGTCGCATCCCGTCGCATAAAACAGAATAAACGGGTTAATCCGCCGCGTAATCCTAACATATGCATTCGTCGTTACATTTCGACGTAGATTTACAATTATTTACAAGGAATACTTGTCGCCCGCCACTTGTGCCTGCTCACGCTAATCCGCGGATCAACGCGCCGCTTGTTTATGCCGCGCTGTCGGCCATTTAATTGTCTGTGGTCGGGGAAGAGGCGCGGGAGTGTCGCGTCGGCGCGTTATGCGCGCTGATTTATACGGAGGCGCGGCCGGCGCAGCTTTTCACAATATTTCCAGAGCGCAAGATGTTTTGTGTCGAATGAGAGATGGGTGGTGTTACGCGGATTATGCCGGGCTCGAGTTACACGCGGGCATGTTTTTGTTGGCAACGCCGCGGCCGTCGCGGCGGACGCGATGCGGTGACAACCCGACTTATTTACGAATGACACACCGTCGGTCGTCGCTGGGGCTTGTGACAGATATTTAGATAATTGCACGGTTATATCCTCGCCGTTTCGTGATAATTTATTAGTCTCATCACGTTTATGGTAACATTCAGAATACGTATACTCCAGTATTTTTTGTTTAATTTCACAAATGTTTAACTGATTAACAGACCAAGAAAAGAGTTCGAGTTAATTTGATTAAAAAATACGTGTACACGTGATTTAAAGAGTTCGGTTTTTGTCATGACATTTTGTCAGGGATTTCATACTATATGGCGGCAATAAAATTATTTAAATTTAATAACATTATCTCGTTATAAAGATTATAGATACGTCAAGCAGAAAAAAAACAAGGGTAATTAACATTATAATCAAGTGTTATTCGGTATTTTTTTTTTACAAAATTATAACGAAAAGTGACCCTTACTCCGTTGTGATAAGATTTAACTTCTCCTTTTGCTAGTCATAAATCACTTTTAATTTTTTAGTATAATAATGATTATCGAAGAAGAGATGACCCAATGGAATGTTGACTTTTGTTTGCATGTTGCAGATTCGAACCGACACAAATAATAAGCACTTATAATTTTCCGTTCGATATGTTCCCAAAAACCAAAATTCGTTTATTATCAATATATTGGATTACAATACGCTTGGGAATTAATAATTTCACTTCACGTGCTACCTCAAAATCAAGTCAAAAAGTCAGAAAGTGTCGAAATTCTTCATTCAATATAGGTTTATTTTAAGCTCTTATTTAACGTCAAACTACAACCGATTCACTTTAACGTCAAACTACAACCGATTCACTAATCTCTACGGTTTTGTTATTTTTTATCATATTAGTTTACAAAATTATTTAAGACTACAATCAGCAGTAGCTAGGGGCAAGTGCAGAGCAAGAGTCATTCCCACAAATCCTCGTTTAGACTTATTGTAATAAAAAGTAATAGTCTATTACATTAACGCCTTCGAGTTGTGTCATTATTTAAAATTTCTTCAATTATTTTTTTTATTGTTATTAAAGGTACAAGCAATAGTTTGATTTTTTTTTTTTTTGACAATCTTTATTTAAAATAAATCCATTCATATTGTATTTTTTTTTTTCATATCAATTTATCTTGCTATAGTATAATTTACATTTTAGTAGGAGAATTAGTGTTTTCCTATTCAATTATTCATAAATAACACAAGTCAGTATATTGATTTGACTGCAAACTTGTTCAAAGTCAATATCAAATTTGATTAAAATCATTACCATACATAATATAATTCTATCATTTATTCAGATAGAAATGTCAACGTTTCCATTTTTATTTGGAAGAAATGAAAAAGCTTGATTAGATAGAGCTACACAACGCCGTTAGCAAAGGAAAGTATTACAATTTCGAAATGTGTGTTATTTTAACTTACAAAAAATATGCCCAAGTCAATATTGAACCCATCATGAGACGCAACAACAGTTGGCGAGTTGACCACATAAAAACCGGCCAAGTGCGAGTCGGACTCGCCACGTAAGGTTCCGTATCATTATTCTATAAAAACGGTAAAAATATCTTGTCTCTTGTTGGGAGCCCAAAAATATTTTTTCATTCTTCTTTTTAGCATTTGTTCTAAGGGCGGCAACATAAATACATCATCTGTGAAAATTTCAACCGTCTAACTATGACGGCTCAAGAAATACAGCCCGGAGACAGACAGACAGACAGCCGAGTCTTAGTAATAGAAAGCAAAACTTGTTCAATATTCAAGAATGTTATGTGTTGTTTAGACCATGCAAGTCATTTATTGCTTCACAATTTAAATGAATAATCAATGTACTATTGTATACAAATACAACAAGCAAGAAACTTGCATTGAAACTTGAATATGGCATTATGAAAATATGTGACGCATCTTGGAGTGGTTCCGCGCCATGGAAAGCTGTAGTAGATCAATATGCTATGATTATTTCTACCATTAGAAAAACTTTGTTGGTAGTACAGAACCGTAAAAATAAGTCCCTGACACACTGCGTGCTTTTAAATTTCCAAACTATGAGCATCAAAATAACATAAATTTTATTACAATCCAAAACGAAAAAAAAAACAATTTTCCTTTAAAATTGTAATAAAATTTATTAAATTCGAATAAAACTGTTGGTAACTCGTAACATCGTAAATATCGCTGTTAAACAGAAGATTCTTATCTGTTTTGTTAATTAAATTTTATGTTTATGCCCATTTTATGGGGCATGGTTTTATTTTAAAAAAAAACATGCCGATTTTATACGTTTCCAGCGATAACTAAAGGGTATCGCAATAACTTAGACACGGAGCAGTTATATTAAGAGTTTTGAGGACCGTGACCTTGTTATTGGCTATTTGGATACTATTTTCTGCATACAGTACTGTGTTTTGTTGTCCAAGAAATGTTCTGAAGCTATATTATTTTGCGTTCTTCTGAAGCTATATCGTTTTGCGATATTTAGATACTGATTGAAACTAAACTACGCTACTTATGGTAAGCGGTATTATCTTAGTTATAAAGTATTGTAGCTCTCGCCATCAACATGGTACATTCATTGTAACAGAACGGAACTATGTTCTCATTAGTTCTCATTTCTTAGTAATTTTTTTCATAATGTTAATTCTTATTATCAAAGTCAAGTGGACCATTTTTTTTTAATAACATGTCGTTATTGCAATTCAATATAAATGAATAATAGATATAATAGTTTTATGGTTTTCTCCTTTGATTATATAAATCTAATTTTTAATTATAAAATTTTATCCTTTGATATTATAAATCGAAATAAATATATAATCTGTTTGTCATAAAAAGCTAAAATAAAAAAAAAATATTGATTTAAAGTATTAGTATTATATGGCAAATGTTGGCGTTAATTGATATTCAAATTATCATAAAATCGTTGACTATGTAGTTAGAGAATCTTAGACTTAGCGGCCGAAAGACTCTAGTTTTTAGTTCTAAATTTTAGTTTTTAGTTCAAATTATCTTTGCCAGCACCAATAGCCTCATTTGTGTCGGTTTACGATGATACTCGCGCCATCTATCGCGATCAGAATGTAATAAGTAACAAAAACATTTTTTATTTATTGGAAATAAGTAATCATTTAAACTTTTTGAGACAAGGCAAATATAATATAATATATTACAGTTTAAATCGGCTAATGAATCCCTGAATAATATACACAGTCAGGGATTTCTTCTATATAATGTACGTATATTTCAAAAATGCTTACCTTTGGACTTGTCATAATCAAAAATTAAAATTAGCTTGGTCTGACAGTAAAGAACGCATTTTTTTATCGTAAAATTTACATAATTTTAAAGCAGAAACATTCGAAGTATCAGCATCGATTCGACCCAGTTTTACAGTTATATGGGTAACTAGCGACCCATCTCGGTTTCGCACGGGTGCAATGTATTATACATATAAATTATAAACCTTCCTCCTGAATCACTCTATCTGGTAAAAAAGCGCATTAGGATCCGCTGCGTAGCTTTAAAGATCAAGCATACATAGGGACAGACAGACAGTGCGACGACTTTGTTTTACACTACCTATGTAGTGATTCTGGGATATGTTATTATGGAATATATAAGTTGTCCCTTCTGTAACATCTAGTTTGTAGGCAAACCATAACAAAAATAGATAAAAAAATAGATCATATAAGAATTTTATGTAACGTACATGCTCATTTTAATATTTGATATATGCAAATACTAGTAATAATAATAAAATCAGTAAGATGTGTAAGTTAATACTTTTGTGTATAAGTAATACTTTGTATATAGGTTATAAAATTCTCGAAAATAATACACGAACGGCTAGTAAGAAAGTTACAGTCGCCAAAATAAATTATACCTCATAGTTTGAGTCTCAGTGATCAGCATTTTCGATTCGCGAATGGGTAAATATGAACACATTTTGTTTTTTAAGCAAACTGCTCGAATCATCATTTATTGCGTCCAATATAACTTAAATTTAGCCTCTTAACGTTTAATTATATTCATTAAATAAATTCTTACTGCAACAAATAAATAGAGTCACCGTCATTATTATACACACTCGATTGTTCATATCTATCACAGTCTTAACTCTTCGAAGCGCACCAGGCCGGCCTTCGGTGAGGTATCGCGGGAATACCTTCGGAAGCCGCGTTCCACTTACGGCCCGTCTATCAACTGTGCTTCAGTAGATGCGTCTCCTGGTCCGGATGGGTCGGAGGGCTGATCGGGGGCGCCAGGCCGTGGATCCGCCGGTACAGCTGGTGGTAAGGGCTCGGCGGAGGCGGTGGCAGCCTCAGCAGCGGGCTGGGCAGCGCGTACCGGCCGTACACCGACAACAGCGGCGGGTACAGCCCCACCAACGACGCGTAAGGGTTGCCGAACATGGGATGCAGTATCGCGCCCCGCTTGAAGGCCGCCAGCCGGGACCTGGATGCGGCCGTGGAGCGCCTCCTCAGCTTTCCGGTGGTGCCGCCGATGAACACGTCATCCGAGGACGGGTCCAACATCCAGTAGTTGCCCTTGCCGGGGTCGTCGTAGTGGCGCGGCACTTTCACGAAGCACTTGTTCAGGCTGAGGTTGTGCCGTATCGAGTTCTGCCAGCCCTGCTTGTTCTCCTTGTAGTAGGGGAAGTTCTTCATGATGTACTCGTAGATGCCGTTGAGCGTGAGCCTCTTCTCGGGGCTGCTACGGATGGCCATCATGATGAGGGCGTTGTAGCTGTAGGCGGGCTTCTCGCTCTTGGCGCGCTCTTCTGCCGGCTTGGAGGAGCCCGGCGGCGGGCTCTCAGTGCCCGTGACGTCGAGCTCCGCGTCCGAGGGGGACGGGGAGCGGGAGGAGGCCTCCGGGAGGAGGTCGCGGATGGCGAAGCTGTGCGGCGGCGTCATGGTGCGGCATCGCGAGCCGCTCGCTGCGGACTAAGCGCCGGCCGATACTGGCGCGGAGGCTCCGCCTCGCCGGCGCCGCCCAGCTGACAGACCCCACCTCGCTGCGCCGGTCTTCCCATCCCGCGCAAAACCGACCCGTGGACTCCGCCGCATCGCAATTTGGAACTCTATGTTGTCGCCTCAAAGACCATTTTGCGTTAGCCCGCCTCTGTAGCCACCGGCTCTTTAGGCTACGTTAGGGTAGAGCGAGGGTTGATAGAAATTAACCCGATCCGTCGCGGCCCGGCGTGTGGTTTTTTCGCGTTATTCTCCACGCTTTGTTTGTGGATTAATTTAGTGTTACCGGTACAGTTATAATTGACGCCCTAATGGTCGTGAAGTGGGACGTCAAATTTGTTTTTTAAACATTCCTTTCGGCAGATGCGTGTTGCAACGATAAATCTAACACAATATTAGACTAATTCGTTGCACCCTAATTTAAATAATCATTCGTGGTTTTATTGTAGCAAAAAGCCTCTTTATTACCGTCAAACTTTTTTTTCATAACTGTGAATAATAGAATCAGTAACATTAAATTGACTCGGAACCTTACTTAGATATCTTACGAATATTTGATTAATTTTCTATGACTTTATAATGATTATTAACATTTTGCAATGCTGAGGCAATGTCTCAACAGTACTATAACTGCTGAGACATATAGGCAAATCAACGGGAAATGATGTTTAAGTGCATAGTACCGATTGCAAACAAATTAGGGAAAATTAACAAGCTAGAAGGCAGTGACGACATGCGTTTCATCTGGTGAGTGAGGTAATCGGAGCCCACTTTATTAAAATGTGACAACTCATCTGTAAACCCACGGGTTTTGCAAATACCCACGGCTGACGGTTAATTATTACTCAATATCTGATATGAAGTGCCACTTTCTCACATAAAAAAATGATGACTCAGGGGTAGCGAAATCTAAAGAGGTTACAATACATCAACCTTCATGCAATAATTAAACAATAATGATGCAATATACCAACAATCATTTCGTATATTGCCAAAACGACGATTCTTTATTCTTGTTTTACCGCAAAATTACAAGTGTTCCCATACACAAGTCATCGTTCTTTCACTATCTGATCAATATTTTCGCAATGCTTATATATCAGCAAGACTTCTAAATTCGCATCATTATTCCATTCCCTTCTGAGTTATCCATCGCGATTTATAACCCTAATTCATTACTTTTTAACGGTTTTATTTAGCTCGACGACCCGTACGGAATTTATTTATTTATTTGAGTCAAAATTAGAAATTGATGTTTAAGCACCTTCCCGTTGTCAGATTGATCTGAAATTTGGTACACACATTTAATTTAGATGACAATACAATATTGTAGTTTTCAGTGCACATAAAATAAAACCGTTTAACTTTAAAGTTTTTAACCGTTTTTCTTTTATAATATGCTAATAATCCTACCAATCGACGGTCGACGTTACATCACTATTAAAAAAACTTTAGTAGCCAGGTGTAAACAACGAAGATGAAAAACGTTGAGATTTTTGTCAGTGTAGCGATCAGCTTAGCGGTTAAAGCATCTCGACGCGAATCCGGAATACGTGGATTCGATTCCCGCAGCAGCCAAAAACTTTTCATTAATTTTTTCCACAAATCTTTATGTTTCATCATTCATTTTTATGTTTTTTACTTGTTATTAGAAACATTTGCTTGTTCCCTCGCGATGTTTTCCTTCACCGCTGAGCGTGTGATAAGTCAGAATTTAAAAAATGTATTTATAGATTAATGAACTCGGGTATATTGAATTAAAAACGAGCGCAACTACACTGGAGCTATCACGGCGTACTATTTACGTTACGATACGGAAAACGTTATACGACCAGTGTTACTATAGACTTGGTTACGAGCACGATAGACAAATAAGTACTTAGCAGGCGGTGGGGCACGGCTGTGTGCAAATATATGTGTGCGTCAGAATGTTTGTTTTCCCATGGGCGTGCCTGCCGCGTGGGCGGAGTCCCAAATTGTCTCGTGCCAAAGTGGGGCGCCGTCCGTAGATGTAGATACGATAGGTACACTCCATTCGGGACAAAGGACAAAAACAGGCGCAGATCAGTGAACATTTCTTTGCAGGCCTGCCTATGTGGCTAACCATCACGCGGGTCCGTCTTTCCGTCCGATCACAACGTAGTCTTCAAGGCAAGAGTGAATAGGTTTCTACTGAGCTAGCGCGCTTACCATCGACGGCTGCATCGCCACTTACCATCAGGTGGGGTGGCAGTCAAGTGCTGGCCAGTTTTATTAAGGTCTCGTAGATGTTTGTGTGGATTATGGTGACCACTTAATACCAGCTGAATCGCACTTCGCTTATTGATGTATATGAGGAAGATTAACTGCGGTAGGGCCACGCTACAGTACTCACTGTTGCACGAATGGACAGGTCCGTACGGGGAAGTACCACGACCTCACAGAAGACCGGCGTAAAGTAGAAGTGTTACTCTTCTGCGTTTCGTCTGTGAGTGAGGTAACCGGGGCTCTCTTTATTAAAAGGTGCAACCCTACGGGTGTTGCAAATGTCCGTAGGCGATTGTTATCAATTAACATCAGGTGAATCGCCAGCTGGCTTGCCACCTCCTCCCTTAGTAAACCATCGTCCCTGGTCACTCAAAACATCATACACCAGATAGTTTCATACCTAACAGCACAAATGTACGCTTCAATCGTTTTATATTTTTTTGCAAGTGATTTACTTGCAAATATTGGGGTTTATGAGGAGAAAACTTTTGATGATTTTAATTTTAAATTGCTGCAGTAGATTTTTATCGCTAAAATAAATTAAGAATCTCCAACGATTTTAAATGTTTGTAAAAATGTTGCGATATTGAAAATTATTAATTCAACAAAAATGTTGTAGATATCCTTGACTATAATTCTTATCCATTATGGTACGATTACCCACAAAGCGAAGTGTCCCTTTACTTTACTCGTATACCGATGCCAGTTATCTTAAAAGAATTTCAACAGTTTTCATTATTAACTTTAACAACATCCATCAAATTTAACACTTAGTTTACGAATTATATTATCCGAAGAGTATATTTTGTAAATAAATTAATTCTACACATTGGTGCTGATTAAAAACTATTGGTAGAAAAATATAGGTCTATTTTGGTGCCCGTTTACTTTTTTTTTTCTTGCACGAAGAAATAACATTAGGTATCGTCATTGAAATTAATATATGGCATACATGCAATAAGGCTATTAAAATATAAAAAAAGTAGCATCTTACAAAAATTGAAACTAAAAAAGTTCTCGCTTTGCCCTCCTCCGTGTTGCACATTAAATACAAAGTAAACTACAAAGGTGACATTTGAACAATCTCTAATTAATTTGTAATCTATAAGATTTACGCGTAGACCCAACTGCGTCCGTATAATAATCTTGGCTGTCTGATTAGAGTTAATCTAATTCAGAGTCCACTTGCCACTTCCCCAACTTGATTAAGACGTAACCCATTAACTACTAAAGCGCGTAGATATAATAAACAGATAGATCGTGAACGATTAGAAGTAATTCAAGATCATATTATTCTCATACACCTGGTCGTCTATAAAAATTAATGTCCGAATTATGCCGAATTAATTTTTATCGCATATTCATATCTTAACTTATACACGAACTCCCCTTCTTCTTAAGCCTCTCCCCAGTATTTAAACAACCGTAAGACGAATTTACATGAAACTGTTAGGCATAATGACACAGAGACGAGATACGGCATTTACACTGTTAAAAGATTATTGGATAGGCCGTATCTAAATGTCGGTATAGCGACGCGATAAATCTTCCCGCTTTATAGCCTAAAGCAAATATTATATCATTGGTTAATATAAATTATACGAACTTTAAATTAGCATAATTGAATAACTAAGAAACTTCAACCAATTGTAACAGCGATTTTATTTTATCTATGTAATAGATTATGTACGTAGTCGTTTTATATTTTCTTGAATAATTCAGATATATTCGTCAATATCCTTATCCATTTTGGACGGGCATTATAAAAAGTTACCAGATTAATCTCTTGATCGACTATTTCTTGTAATATAATAACTAAACACATTCGCTGACATAAATCGTAGATGTTAGCTGAGTGCAAACTAAAATATAAAATCTCGGCTGCATTAAAATTATTAATGTAATTGGTGCCGGCACTGGGGATTGAACTGAGATTGCCGGAGTATAAAAGTAAAGTAACAGCCTGTACATGTCCCACTGCTGGGCAAAGGCCTCCTCTATACAGAGGGTATCAGGGCATAGTCCACCACGCGGCCCCACTGCGGATTGGCGGACTTCACATATCTTGAAAAAATATTTTTTTTTTGTTATTATTTCGAAAATATGCAGGTTTCTTCACGATGTTTTCCTTCACCGCGGAGCACGTGATAAGTCAGCACTTAAAGTTAAAAACTTCATTTCCGAGTCCGGAGTAGGATTGAATTACTTTTAACGAGCGCCCGGACAATGAGTTATCCGCAATCTTTATGGACCCAGACCGTGATGCCCTGGAGGCCTTCTGCACACAGGAAACTCATTACTTCTGCACAGAGTGTTGTGTGTGCACGGATAGGGAGGGCCATCTGGGTAAGTACCACGACCTCACAGAAGACCGGCGTCAAGTGGAGGTCTTATACTTCTGCGTTTATTCTGGTGAGTGAGATAACCGGGCACCAAGTTTACACTATGTTAAAAGGTGGCAACGCATCTGCAACCGTATGGGTGTTGCAAATATCAATGGGCGGCGGTTATCACTTTACATCAGGTGAACCGCTTGCTCGCTTGACAACTTTTCACGTGGAAAAAAAAACAGAGGATATTGCAAAAGCGAGCTCGCATGAAAGCCGCGTTATTAACGACCATATACTATCAATCCCGTAACAAGTTAATTTCTTTATTAACGAAAAACAAAACCGACGTCAAATATCACGCAATCATTCTATAATTGATTTTCAGGTTCTCCCTACGTAGGTCCGGAGCGCTAGATCCAATTCCAATGAAATTAATATAGGACCACGTGGGAAGCATGAGCTTTCTAATAAATCATCAAAATTGGCTCACTCACTAGAAAGTTTTGAACTAACAAATAATTCTAATTAATCAATCGAATTGAGAACCTTCTTTCGTTTCCGAAGCCGGTTGTAAATCAACACTATCGCTTCGAGACGAACTTAGGACGAGAGGAGGGCGGCGGCTCTGTTCTAACCGACGGGTCAGCCGGCGCTAGTGCGTCCAACCGGCTGCCCTTATTTCGGACACATCCAGCCTCCAATTACTCGCGCGGCTCAAAAATGACGACGCAACACGGGCCTCGGTACGTGTGCCCGCGCACAGCGTCAGTAGTACGCGCGACCGCGCGCCGTGTTTCTCGCACGATTGAGCCAATCACGGCCCGGACAGCTGCTGTGGCCAAGCCGCAACGTTATCGCGGACAGTCCCGGGATTAAATCAGAATTGTTTGTTTGCGCAGATCATTTTTGGCGACTCGAATGGCGCAGTGGGTAGTGTACCGGCCTCCTGCGCCAGAGGGTGTAGGTTCGATCCCCTCTACTGGAAAAATATTGTGTCATGAACTTGGTGTTTTTCTAGTGTCTGAGTGTTTATATATGTATAATATGTATTTATTTACAAAAGAAAAGCATGTTTAAGTATGTTTATCAGTTTTCTAGTATACCATAGTACAAGTTTTGCTTAGTTTTGGACTAGAAAATGTTGTGTAAAAAATGTGTCCTAAAATATTTATTAATTCATATTTATTCTAATTCCGGTTCGAATACCGTTATGTACGTTAATATATATATTTTTATTTATATATGCGTATATTTTATTTTATTTTATGTAACAAACCCGGTTTCTTCACTCACTAGACGAAACGCAGAGGTGTAACATTTCCACTTAACGCTGGTCTTTTGTGAGGTTGTGATACTTACCCGGACGGGCCTGTCCATCCGTGCAACAGAGAAGACTGTTGCGTGGCCCTGCCACAGTTACAATACTAATCTATCAACATCGACAACGGCAACCTCTTAGGAGACTGGCATGAAGAGTAAGTGCTATAGTTTCGTGTTTCTTATGGTCATCCTCAAAGCCTTAGAGGTTGTAAATCTCCCAAGAAGACGGGAATCGAACTTTTCAATAATAAAAAAATGGTTTTGTGATGAAACAAAACTGACCAGCTGTTTATATTAATCAAATTTTGCATTGTTAATAAAATGTATGTTACTGTTTTAACTGTCTCGATTTGAGAGGCGAATTTCTTCATAACACAACTGCATTCTAACTATACCTTCGTTTAATTTTGTAGCATTAAACGTATGCAGTATTTAACATAATATGTTGTAATAAACAAATAAGGGTCCCCCTTATTACATAATTTGATTATAGCGAATATTAAAACCTTTTTATTTGTTTTTTACTTTATAAAAAATTCGCTTACTTTAGGATAACATTATCCTGTGTTGTAAGGGTTGTACTAACGTTTAGTCAGAAACAATTTTAGTTTTAATTCGGTTATAAAGCCTTTATAAATGTATTAAAAAGTACAGTATCCAAACAATTCAGAATGCACACACACCCTACAAGGAGTAGCGTTCGTGCCCGCAGCCATGTTTAGTTCGCGCAGACAAATATTTAACAACCGGCGCTGTGTTGTCCGTCCGTAGGTACTGCTTGTCTGAATATTATGTAATAATAAAATATGTCAGAAAAATAAATGCTGTTATCACATAGTGCGGACGCTGCCATTTTGTTTATTGGCGCTTTGTTGGACAGCTGTTTCCATTTGTAGCGGATAGTATAATTGTCATTCATTTGTATTCAATCTTTATGCGCTCTGTCGTCTCTTAGCCTCATAGAGTTTGTTAGAGTTTACTTTCGCTATCCATCAACTCTTAAAGATATCGATGAAAAACTAAATTTAGTCAGAGCTATCATGGGGATTCAAGCAACTTACCTTGATGCCACTTATGGTCACTACAAGTCAGTGTTACTACGCCAAGTACTTTAGTACTTCTCAACATAGCAACACTGACTTTGTGTGTTACCTCAATGTTAGCAACACTGACATTTATTTTTTGTATCAAAGATAAATAAAAAATATTTAATTATCACTCATTAAGTTGTAACTGTATGCTAAGGCAAATACTTGCATATATGTAATGGATTCAACTATAGGTACCTACAACAAAATAATCTAATAAACAATTTCGAAACTGACAGCACGGACAACTAAGTAAATGTAAAACAAGTTCAGACTGTTTGCGGTTCATAAATAAGAAGTATTATATAATAATAAGAAGGCAATAAAGTTGTAATTAATCTGTAGAGAAAGAATAAAAAATGTTTAATGCAAGATAATCATTATGGAATGCCTTAATGACGCATAAATCACGGAGAGCGTCGATTATTAATTAACAAAAATCGAAACTTAAAAAAGTTCTCGCTACGCCCTCCTTCGTGTTGCCCAGTAAATACAGAGTAAATAAATAAATAGGAATGGTGCGCGTGTTTCCCGCCAAATTGGAGCAATTTGTGTCGGAAAGTCGCGAGCGGCAGCGGCGCGAAACATCGTCTCGGCTCGTTGGCCGCTCCGTTTGTTTTTCACTGAGTTTTTGTTGGGCACGGAGTTGTGCGAGACGCTTTTGAATATAATTCCTGCAATTATTTTAAATATCTTAGTCATTCACACATCATTTGAAGTAATAGAAAGAAAACAAAATGAATGATTAGAATTAAAGCCTGAAGTTTATTTGATATTTGAACAACCTTTTTTGTAACAATTTCTTGTATTTACGCGATTACACATTATAAATGAAACTAATTTTACGGATTTATCGCGTTTATTTTTAATTTTAATTCCCGACGTTTCGAAACCTTTACAGCGTTCATAGTCACGGGACAGACTGAGGTGTTAGACGTCTTATTGTCATAGTTAATCCGGGCTACGGTCAGTTTTTGAATTATTAATTTTGTATCCGATCTATGCAGAGTGAGCTAATTGTATCTTTTCTTGCAGTAGTGGTTCGTTTGGGCCTAGATTTAATTTTATTGATGACAGGATCCCAAGCTGATGGTAGTACCCAACCCTCTTCTCTATTGAAATTAGGGTGTTTTTTAATTTCAATAGCCTCGCGAATCATCCTTGGGAGGAATCGGTGTTCTTTTGCAAGGATCTGTGGTCTATCAAACCTGGTGTAGTGGTTGGGCCTATATGTGAGCACACTTTAAATAGGCCCAACCTTACATTAAAACATTGTTAACTAATAGATATCCTCCCAAACATACTTTTTATTTTACGCATTTTAATTTATATCGTAGACAAATGAAATGAATTTTCTTTTAAATCTAATGAATATTAAAAGTCTTTAAAAACGCACGGCTTAATGTAAGTTGCCCCTTTCGACCAAAATATAACTTAAAGACGAGTTCAATGGAAACTGACATTACATTAAATTTGTCTGATTTGATTCGCAATAGAGTGGCGTGTAGCAACTCTACATCTCTATTGGTTGACCCTGATTCATTAACAACCCAGTTTCCTGTTTCATAATGCTCTATTCTCCAACAATAATGCCCGATCAAGAAAAGAAACTGTTAGAAGGGATCGGCTAATTAAATCTTCTAGCGATATGCCAATGAATAAATATATACTCCGTAGCTGTATAAAAATAGCAAATGAATAAGAAATAAACCAGATGAAACCTTAAAAAAGTCTCCATCCTCCCTTTAGAAGCCCGGCATCGCCATTAAATAAACATTTGATTGTTAATGAAAAACAAAACTGATTTGAAGCACGTAGTGATTCCATGTGGTGTTAGTAAACATATTTTATTAAAAATAATTGCTAAATATAAGACATTTGTCATGTATAAAATGAACTTAAATTGGTTTACTAATATTTGCACACTCTGTAATGACTAGATTATAGCGATATAAATAGAAATAGACATTCTATCATGTAATTGTTGCATAAAATATTATTATTATTATTACAGATCAAATAGACTATAATAAAATAATAACTAAAATAATTGTGATTTTAACATTTCCCAAACAAATGCCATAGCAATAATGAAGTTAGCATTACTCAGATTTCTTTTTTTATTAAATCGTGGCCGCAAATGGTTAGCGATTGTCACCACTCATTGTCATCTAAATTATAAACGACATAATTATCGGGGTTGTACATTTTACAGGTTACTAACTTGTCATTTAGTCGGCCTGCCGAAGCATCCAACATCGGAGGCTACAGCATAGACCTACCAAGACAGAAAGTACATTACGAAATCCTAAAATGACAAATTAATATATAGACTAAACAATATAAGACAACAGATTAATATAGAATAAAATTATTACAGTCATATATGTCGCATAAAAGTTGTATTAAGAGAACAATAACATCAAAACAGGGGGGAAACATCGCCCGTCGAGCGGAGCTGGTGTTGCCTCCTCTATAATCCTTTATTGTGAGGTGAACTCGACAGAGGGCGCGCAGCAGGCGACATGTGCCGCTTGCTTAAACCTCAATTATTTGGTAAAACGATTGTAAAGAATTGTACTGTGCAGATTTTTTATCTGTGCTGATATATTTCTACTATTTTTGTAATTAAACATTTTATTTTGGCTTAAAGATCTTGTTACCAGGGCATAAAATCTTTATTAAAAAAACATTTTACTATTAACTATTACAACATTTTACTAAACATTTTTTTATTTTATCTTTATACCTTACATTTTATTTGTAGTCTTAGTTATATTTTTAATAAGTAGATTTTATACAAGTTAGTACTGTACTTTATTCAAGGCACCGTATTAATTTTAGATAAATATTCTGGTGTCTGTGATTTTTTTTTTTTACTTATTATTCTTCTTTATTACAACGATGTTTTCAACATCGTTGTTCGCTTTCTCATGACAAAAGAACTGAAGGGCGGTCTCTATAAATGCCTCCGTTTTAGCGAAGATTTTTTAACTTGGGAGATTATTCAGGTACTAGTAATTACTATTCCACACTAATTGAAACTTGGATATATTACGTCACAGATTAAAAGAAAAAGCAAACAACTTTATTTATGACACGTAAAAAAATCTTTGTTCACATGCAGACTTAATGCCGAAGGCATTTTCTCCCAAAATCTATCTTTCGCTTAATCTTCACTAAATCGTTTGTTGTAAAAACAATCTAGAAACTGACACAAGGGTTTCGTTGTGTTAGTTTCATAACGAGAAAAACCTGATCTAATGAAGACGATAGATCACAAATCATAAAGTTGCAATTTTATTGACAGAATGAATATAAATAATATGATTGCGAACTGGGATTTCGAATTTCGGAAGTTAGTAGTGGCGGCAAAAATTTTACAGCCTGTTGGTGGCAAATTTGTAAATCCGCCACTGCTCACATTGATAAGAGTGAAATGTTTCTGGCGATAACATTTTGAGTAAGAGCTTGCGAAGTTTCGTTTTAAAGCGAAGCGACTCTCAGTCATTCTCATTTTGAGAGGCAGCGTATTCCACAGAATAACAGATTGGATAAAGAAAGAATAGTGTGAGAAACGGTGAGATGGAAATTGAGAAAGACTCGTCAAAAGAAGATTCTTATTGTTTACTATTGAATGATAAGCAAACTAAGAGCCGTGATAGCTCAGTGTCCGGGCGCTCGCCTTTAATTCAATATACTCGAGCAACCTGAGTTCGATCCCCGGTGCCGGCACCAATGAAGTTTTTAACTTTAAGTGCTGACTTATCACGTGCTCCGCGGTGAAGGAAAACATCGTGAGGAAACCTGCATATTTTCGAAATAATAACAAAAAAATATATATTTCGAAGATATGTGAAGTCCGCCAATCCGCAGTGGGGCCGCGTGGTGGACTATGCCCTGATACCCACTGTATAGAGGAGGCCTTTGCCCAGCAGTGGGACATGTATAGGCTGTTACTTTACTTTTTTTTTTTTAAGCAAACTGGAGTGGATGAAGAATTCAAGATAGAATAAAGTGGGGTTAGAGCTCTTAAAGAACTTTAATTAAATTAAAAATTTATTACATTTATTACTTAAATATATTGATAACTTTTATATTATTTAATTAAACAATTTAAATTAATTTACATATTTATATACCTAATATATTTTTGTAATGCACCTATTTTACATTACGTTTTAAACAATTGAATTAAAAGCGTTAAATTCCATGAAATATTTTTAATGTTAATAAATTCGTTTTCAAAAATAAATTAACTGGATGCAGATGCTCTGAGAGAAAACATTCGGAACGAACCAAAGATGATGCGACAATATTGAATGTGAATATCGCTAAAACAAAAACCCAATAAATCTAACCGCTCTCGAATTGGGACAAGTAAGCAGCTAAACCCGCGTCGTCTTGAGTGGACGTCACTCCAGCCGCCTAATGTTGTTGAAATATTGATTAATGTTGTCGCCATTTTCTATTGGCACTCGAGGGCGGAAGCGGAAGACAGCGCCCTCTGGAGGATGTTCCGCGATACTTTTTGTCCCCATTGTTGTGTCGAGAGGCCTTCGAGATTCTCGGTGGAAAAAATACGCTTTTTTTATAATCTGAAGTGCGGCTTGGGATTATGCGGCGGTCCTATCGACTCTGTTACGGAGGAATCGCCGTTTGTATGGTCTTTTATGTCGCCGTATCGAAAAATAGCAGGTAGGAAGAGTGCTGTTATATATTTTGCGACTGTTTTTATATACATACCATACGTACCTAGGAACTTTGACGTTCAATATTTTTTTTTTTGTAAAATCAAAGATATCTTGCCCAAAAGTTCTTGTTTTTTAAATTTTGTATTTTTTCATGTTATAGTTTCAAATAACACAACAAAATGCAACCTTGACAGTGAGTTTTAAAAAAAAACGACAGTACTTTGATGAAAATAAGATTACAATAAACAAATACATAAAATTAGTTTTATTGTCCACTTATTACCGAGCCGATTACTTAGATCCTAAATAGGATAGGTAGAGACTACTACATCAGTTGGTACGAAATGGCGCACAACAAAATTAGTTATTTGATGGATGTCGCGATGAGAACACGTGATATATGATCGTGCTACAAGTCCATACCGAGATTGGAAAATGAAATGCAAGGTTAAGTATTTGTATTCCACAAAAACAGGTAAAAACGCTATGATTTAGGAATGTTTTAGTTAAGAATAGGGAACAGTGGCTGGCAATTAAATATGAATAACCTTATTGCATTTATGTCATAGGTCAGATGATTAGTAAGCTGAAGTAGCGGGCATATCCGTAGCGATGTCGAAAAAATATCGATATATCCATATTCTTCATTGTGTCTATCGATATTTTCAGTCAATATACTTGGATTCAACATATCGATACGGAATATTCAATATCAAAATCGTATCAACAACGATATTTTCAAATTCGAATCCGTACAGACTCCGTAGGTGTCAAATATTTCATACCTTTAACCTTTTTATAATTTTTTTTATTATAACCTTTTTATATAACCTTTTTATAAATGTCGATATAGCTCGATATAGCTAATAGCTCGTAGAATCATTAACCGATGGGAGAGAAAAGTTCTCGAGTGGCAGCCTCGTACTGGTCATCGCAATGTAGGAACACTTACCACTAAATGAAGTGACAAACTGTGCAAATGTACGGGAAGTCTTTGGATGCAGGTGGATGAGAATCGTGCTTCGTATTTCTCTGGAGGCCTATGCACAGCAGTGGAGTCTAACAGGCTGAAATGATAATAATGATTTTACATGTATATCTCATACACATGTCATATAATATTCATTATTTGATTAGAACTACAGTGCAGAGAAAGCTTCAAAGGAAGTTAACCATTCAACCGTTATAAAGAATATTATATAGGCACGTACTTACGATAGTAAATATTGTACACTCAACGTCATACGTATGGCTTATATACGGGACAAGGGCCCGGTATTAAAGCAATACAATAATGATCGAAAAACATTAAAAGTCTTAACAATACACGCCCTGTTAAGCGACAGTCCGGGCCACAATGCAAACAACGCGCCACTATTGCTTTCAATTATACACGAGTACATATTTATTTAAAACTATTTTTAAACTGTTCACATGCAATATAAAAGCCGCGCTATTGGTGTGTAGTGAGACGGAAGGAGGGAAAACGTGTTGGTAGGGTTTCCACAAATCGCTTTAATAAAATTAAACGTCATCACCCAATGGGACTGATTGCTTGTGTTTCATTAGAATAATAAACACATTTTTGTATGTGAGAAGGTGGTTCAAAGTCAAAGTCAAAGTATCTTTATACAATATAGGCTTAGCTTAAGCTCTTATTGAACGTCAACAAAAAATCTACCACCGGTTCACTAAACTAGACCTGCACAGAGAAGAACCGGCAAGAAACTCTGAAGTCTTTTTGTTATTTTTTTTAATGCAATTATACAAACTTATTTAGGTATAAAATCAGCAGCAGCCAGGGGTCTTGCAAGTGATGGTTGACCTCGATGTTAAGTGATAACCGTCACCTATGGCCATTTGCGTCACCCGTACGTTTGCAGATGTGTTGCCACCTTTTAATAAAGTGAGCCCCGGCTACCTCACTCACTCGAAACGCAGAAGTATAACACTTCCACTTCACGCCGGTCTTCTGTGAGGTCGTGGTGCGTACATGGAAGGACCTGCTTATTGCAGTCGTGCGGCCGAAGCGCGCCTATCACGTTGATACATTTCCTTAGTTAATCATAATTGAAAAATTGTGTCGTATGATCGTCTCGAATTATGAACCTGACAAAAACAAACTAGTCACTGTGACACAGAGTGACTCAAAACATCAGCATATAGCAGTAGTAACGGAGAAAATATTTATTTAGAAATCCGTAATAGGTTGCCAGGTGAATTGATAAACAACTCCTTACTAAGCCACTATACATCAATAGACACGTAAGAGATTCATCATAAGTTAAAGTCAACGTTTATCAAATATCGCTGGTTTTTAACTCTACCGGCAGTACCTAGTTCTGTTATCAGAATCTACAAAATCTACATGCACAGAAATTTTAACTCTTGTTACTTCCCCATATAAACACACAGCTCCAGGGCACACATGGGAGCAGCTTACATGGAAACAAGCGTTCGGGTCTCGAGTGGTTTTTAAATAACTGGAGAGTGCCTCTGCCCACCTGGACGCACGCCGCTGCCAACGCACTCCAAATCTCAACAACATTACAATTTCGCTTTTCGATTGCCTCAACAATGCCTTGTATGAATTGCGCATAGAGCGAACTTAATTTGTTCAACCGTTCGTCGTAAAGTGTACCGTTAAGAGTTACCGTCACAACGGGCATACTGCTAAAGAGCTCACTCCAAAAACTTATACTGTCTGTTCTAGAATCTAACGTTACTAATGATAATTGAATTGAAAACTTTAAATTTTAAACTTTAAAAATTGCTTGACAGCTAACACATGAACATTACGGCAAATATTTGTCAGACTTTAATTTTAAAAAAAATATCTATATGTGTAATACACCTCGCCTATACGTACTCTGGCACCATTGTTTATCTATGTCGTCTTCGTCTATTCTGTCCAAAACACCTAAGCATTCGGTTTTCCAAATGTTTATTACTTAATTATTCTACTATCTAATTTACTTAACCTCGCCCTGCCCTTATCTCACTTATTCGGGATCAAAACAGCATATTTTAATTATGGTATTGGCTTGTTTTTTACGAGCAGAGCTGCCTGCCATTATCCATAAGTCACACAAACCCCGTATGCAAATCGAACCCACTATCCCCGGCGCCAAAGCCAATGGCTTATCAACTTCGTCACTAGTACATTTAACTAATTTTAAAATTGGTATTTTAAATTTGGTCATTGACTAAGCGTACAGGTTCAACACTTATCGCATATTGTCAATAAATATTCGCCTGTCATACTTTTCCACTAATTTTCTTATATCTTTATATGTGTACGAATATATCAAAGCAATAATTTCAAACATTTTGTAAAAGCTACCTTAATGGAAAGGACCTAGTATAACGTCGAAAAATACATCGAGGTCTAGGTTGTGTGGAAATGACTCTTGCTCTGCATTTTCAAGTCCCCTGGGTCCTGCTAATTTTATACTTAAATACTTTTGTGTTCTTAAATAAGAAAAAAAGATAAGGCCACAGAAATTCTTGTCGGTTCTTCTCTGGACAAGTCTAGTTTAGTGAGGCGGTGGTAGTTTTTGAAGTTCAATGAGAGCTGACAATAAGCCTATAATGAATAAAGAAATTTTGATTTTGACTTTGACTTTGAAAGCACAAGTCGGATATGAGAGTGAAATTAGTTATTGTTCGGAACGCAAGCTGTTCCTCATTGCGGATAATCTGCGAGCCCACGTTATAATTTCTTAACTGACAACGTCATTACGCCGCTCTAAAATGACAGCGGGAGGTGGCCCAGGTTTGAATGGCGCCACTTGTGGGGATTTTTTCCTCAAATTGGATTTTAAAGTTATTAGCTGATTCTATTGTTAAAGTTTACCGATACCCTATGAACAGCTGTCAACGGTGACTACGAACGGCACAAAGTGTATAACACTAAAACGTAGTTTCAAGACCGTAGGGCTGTTGACCGATTGTTAATGCATGTTTGACTGCTTTGACAAAGGTGGGCGCGGGAATTATAAGAAACTGGGTCAATCGTATACAGTTACATACATATAAAGACTAACTTTTACCCACGATTTTCATGCCCTGTCTGATGTAATTTATAAAAATGTGTAAAAGATACCTCCCGGCTTAGACTTTAAAAAAGTATTAACACGCTTACTTTAAATAGTTAATAGTAGACTTACGCCCCGTTTCTGAAAGACTGATCAACGTAAAAATTAACTAATCAGTTGTCAAATGGCTTGTTAAATGTCATTTAGTGATGTTATTGTTATTTGTGATATTATCTATAAAAAAGTCATGTCTGTTGTATGGGAGCCCCACTTAAATATGTTACATTTTGTTTTTTAATATTTGTTTTTATAGCGTCAACAGAAATACATCATCTGTGAAAATTTCAACTGTCTGTCACTCTAAATGAAATACATACAGACGGACGGATGGACGGACAGACAAACAGACAGACAGTGGAGTCTTAGTAGTAGGGTCCCGTTTTACCCTATGGGTACAGAACCTCAAAAAAGAGTTACAAGATCTCGCCTTTCGACTGATAAGAAGACAGAGACATCATTGTCGAATATCGAAACATTGCAGACAGCTTACCCGTTATTGCACACTGGATACACATGAGACAGTGAGATATTCGAACTTGCTCACGTCTTTGTGGAAATACTTGCTACTCAAGCTACTGTCCCGAATACTGGTATTTGAAACAACTACATGAGATTAGACGAAGAACTCGAATAAAACAAGCCCTTAGCGGCATAACGAAAAAATGAAACGAAGACTGTTATGTTAAAAGTATCGAAGTTTTTTAATTGCATTCGTTTGTTGCGAACACGCCTGCGCTTTTAACGATGCTTTCGTACAAAACAATTTAAAGGGTGAATTTTGACCACAGAAAACCATTTTCACCATTTTCATTAAATTTAAAATTATTTATAGCCTAGTGGTCTTAAGACTAAACATTTATTAGTGGTCTTTGCAATTAAAAGTATTGAATGTGCTATTTGACTTTTCTGCAATCACCTTTTATAGAAATTATATTATATTAATTATTTACAAAACATTAGACCTTACAAATACATTTTGATATTTACAACATAACTTCTTTTAATCGAATACGCACAATAATTTTAATTCAGCTCTTGTAATGCTGCGATAAAATAAACTATTTTTTTTAATATAATTTGACAGTGTTCAAAAACTTAACATTGATACTTCTTAAGACTCTCTATATTTGTAATTTCTTTCTTAGATTATATACAGATATTAAAAAGCTTTAAATATTAGCGAAAAAATGTACGAGAAGTTTGTCGCTCCTGTGGGTGGGAATCACACCCACCTCCTCCGGATTCGCGACCAGACGCTTTAACCACTAAACTAAACGGCTGATTGCCACACCGACGAAAATCTCAATGTGTTTTATCTACATTATTTTTTCGCATTTTAAACAACGCTTAGCGCATCTATTATTATGTCTTTTAGCAAACAAACAATTTCAAATATCGTTTTACAACTTCAATTCGAATGAGAGACGATGCCATTGCCATTTGAAGTTTAAATTTGTATAGTGCTACTCTCTGCATTCATAAAACATAAAAAAATTGTAGATAAAATTAATTTAAATAAATTGAATTTATTAAATACTTTTTTTTACAAAATTTTAATGTTTCATCTTTAGTGCAGAGATTAGTAACATAAAAATTTTAATGTCAATTAAAATAGCCTTTAAAGTACCTCAGAGGAGGCATGACTTTATGTTTTACAAATCAAAATTTTCGATAACAAAGTCTTGTGCTACATGCATCATTCTTATTTTAAAACTGACAAAGCGTTTGCAACTCAGGATAATATTCTTTTGTCTATGAGGCCCACTTATGATCAGACGAGGCGTTTGTCTGTTAGCCAAATTATCATCTATAAAAAGCTGTTTATTCGTACGATAAAACACAAAAAAAATGTTAATGCTCACCTTTCAGCGCCCGTCATTATAAACTACACAAAGCTACGGCGACCCACAAATCGGCATTTGTAATAAGATTTTCGCGACAAAACCTCAGATACATCTGTCGTTGCCTCGTGTCCGTTTTTTTTCAGTGAGTGTGACCACACTGCTGCTTAAAATGGTAATAAGTAACATATGCATGCAATTCGCGGGACAAGGAAATAATGTTAACTATGAAATTTTTAAATTGTTTATAGTGCTAATCTTTGCACTTAAGATTGAACATTAAAATATGTAGAAAAAGTACGAAAAGATTGTCGCCGTTGTGGGAATCGAACCCACGTCTTCGGCATTCGCGCCGTTGTGGGTTCGATTCCCACAACGGCGACAATCTTTTCGCACTTTTTCTACATATTTTAATGTTAACTATGGTTAAAATATGACGCTAGATAACAGTATTTTAATATTGTAATATTTAATGCTTTGCAAACTTCATGAAACAAGATAACGAATGACAGATTAATTAAAAAAATAAGAAAAAAAACGATAAAACAACCCGTAGAAGATATCATATAACGATTTTAATATTATTCATCAACAATTTAAATATAATTATTCCTCTTGATCCGGAACCTTACCTCGGATATAAAATCGCATTGTCACCATCAGTAAATCCCTTTTACTTCGCGAATGGCAACACAAACCGATTCCTTCGTTAGTTTTTTTCGCGCCGCTTTCTCGATCCCATTTGCCGGCGGGCGGTCCAGTGCGCGCTAACGATCGCTTCGCACTTTTGTCATTTATTTGTCAGCGTTGTCGCACGTTCTGCGCCTTCGATTGTCCGAACGGGATGGATACGGAGCAACAATGGCGTTTTGTGTCGCACTGGAGTGCATGTCCGTGGAGAATGGGAAGAGGATTAGGGAAGCTGTGGTGTTCATAATCTACTTATGCGTTCGTCGACAGCACCTGCTATTGTGATGTTTCAAAGACAATGACGTCTTGTTCTTACGGCCGCGTTTTAATGTAAATTGCACGCCAAACTATCGACAATTTACGCGTAGATAAGTGCTCTCGTTCTCAACTGTTTTTAAAAAAATATGTAAAATTCACCAGCTTCTTTAACTCGAAAAAAATTTGGATCTTAGAAATAGTTATTATATAAATAAATATTTGACAACTAATATTATCAATTTAAAATTAAATAATATTATTTTTACACAACATTAGTTAGTTTACAATCATTTAAGGCAACACAACCGTACATACTGCACAATATTTGAAAATAACCTAACCTATTACAGCGTCGAGTCGTTGTGTGTAAATATAACACCGAGGGCGCTCCAGATTTGTCAGGTGTGAATACAATATGTCGGCAACAAGCGTCTGTAGATCGAGCGGCCCTATAAATCATCCACCCACGGTCTCCGAGATGTATCCGATTTAATGAAGTCGTTTGCGACACGTGGGACTGAATGGCAGCCGCCATTGTGGCCGGAGTCGCCATTGTTGACAATCAGTGGGCGGTTGGCGGGAACGCACCTGTCATCGACGCCATTACGTACCACGTCTAAATAAATTAGTTTAAATATCCGATACGCACGTATGGCACTCTTGATGTCTGATTGCTCAATATGTTATTTTATTCAATAAAATAATATTTCAACGTCATTTAAATTCAGACCATAAAACATATTTTAAGTAAGTACGTATACACTACCTGACAGAAGTGAGCAGTGTTAACCACCTCTTCAGACAATTTTGACCTGAACCGCAATAAAAATAAAGGTAGTAGAAACTAACAAAGCACTAAATGCCATTTAGTTAAGAAAATTCAGTTCACCGCGACATCACACTCAAGTGCACTCAAGTGTTTTACAATTTACCGAACAATAAAGCGATTTTTATTTGGTTACTACATCTCTTTTCAAAGTCTTATCATGAAGGAAGCATAAGAATTCATATGGAAAATATTCATCACAAAAGTAGCTAAACATTCAGAAAGGCGAGTCGAAATATTAATGCCTGCGTCATTAAGGTCACTTCACATAGTCGCTATTCAACACTGTAGTACATGGCAGAATATACGACATTTGGGCAATCGGGCATACAGACCTGTAAGACAATCCACGCGCCGGAAACTACTCTCCTATTTAATAACCTATTTAGGTATTTCTCGAAGAAACTGTCGCGAGAAGAAACCTAGAATATATAGGTTCGTAGCTCGGTTTTTTCTGTATTAGTAATTTACGGAACTTAGGCGACACTCACTAGCCAAACTTCCACCTCCTTCTGTCGGGGTCGGCAAACATCTGAATCTTGTTGTTATTGGTTAGATTTTTGTCGACCGGCCACCTGTGTCTAACGTCAACTTTCCTTTGAAACGAACGCCCAGATCATGTTGTCTGTCGGTCGCACAAATACTTTCTCCGTGTGGGAATCGAACTTATGACCCATCGACGGCGAAGGTAATAGTTTAGCAACTGCAACACCGAGTCATAAATCTAGCCAAACACTAATCTAATAGTTTGCGAAATATTTATCAGTTTATCTAATTTAAGTTTCCTATATATTACAAACACAAAAATGTTATTAATTATATCATGTGCCATGCGACGTTCCACCACTACAACAATACCTTCCAATACGGCGTTGAGGTGTCAAGGAATCATTGTTGGTACCTGACAATGGCGGTAATCGATCACGGCCCACCTCAACCAGATGTCGCCGGCGTCTTTATTTCCTCTTCTCGTGCATACCGAGTTTATTTCGTTTGTTTAGATGCCTCTATATGGGCCGGAGTTAAATCTTTTGACACTTGTCCAACTGCCGTTTGGCGCGCCGAATTCGGGATGACGTTTTAATTTGTATTTCTCGGAAGTACCACGTACTGTGTTGTGGACGCAAAGAGGATACAATAAAACTGCGTAGACCCGATTTCTGAGGGTGCTGATAACCACCAGAATCTCCAAACGGAAACAGTAAATAAATTTGTTGGTGTGATAGATATGTAAATATTTGAAGCTATATTTGATGGTACCGTAGTAAATTTCTAGATTATATAAGCAAAATAAATTTTTAAACTTCCCTACTAACTCTAAATAAGGGTAATCGTTAACAATTTTACAAATTTCCTATTATACATACATATATTTTATATTCATCTTTATCTATTCCGTAGCTGTATGGATCTATGTTAATTTAGTAGTTTAAAAGGAATGGAATCATTGATCAAAGTTTTCAGCATAACTGTAAGCTGCATTACAATTACGTCCCACAACTAATGACGACATGAATTCGAATCTATTAAGCATTTATAAACAATTGCTTTCTTGTGTTGTAACAATAACGTATTTCTCGATCCGATGAAACATCTATCCTGGCTTTGTTATATTTCACAAACGAAATCACATAACGTAAACCCGCTCGTGAACTTGGATGGATAAAAAACAAAGCTCCAGACGCTCGTGCGCAATCAACACACGAATCCGTTATTTGACATGAAATAATATTGAAACATCGCACCGACCATCCGCGTCTCTCAATGGCCGCAGAGATAGTGTACAAGTCCACCTTAGACCGTAAACATGTAAATATGTTGTGAAGACGAACCAAAACAATCCATCAAACGTTAGAACTCTGTCTGTCGATATGCCGCGAGAAGCCCGCGCACCCGCCGAGTGATACCAAACGTCCGCGTCAAAGCATAATTTTTTTCTTTTTTTTTATCTGTATCAATATCCATTCGTTTGTTGAAACGAGCGTTAACAATACTGAAGATGATGCATATAGTATTAAGAACTTTTTTTTGTAATCTAAAAAAAGTTTTGGTAACCTTTCTAGTTTGTATAAAAAGTCAAATGCTGTTTATTCAATTCATTACAATTATCGATATAAGTAAATATATACAATTGAATACGTTTATGTATAGTATTAACTATTTTGTAAAGTACATTAACGATATACATTGAAATAGCAATTAATTAATAAACTTATACCAATGCTACTGCAACTTAAATATATAATATAGGTAAAGTAACATAAATTATTTTATTAATATTCCTTAATGGTTTTTTTTTAATAATAGGTAAATAATTAACATTACAAGACTTATTGATGCAATACACGTTTTTAATCGCACAACGTCTTAATATCTGTATGTGTATAACAAATCGTAAGGGCATTTCGATGGATCTGAAAACAAAAAATTCTATAAATATTTATTATAATTTAATGTGGGAAGAATGGGTGTTTAAGCATTTATGTCAATGAGAAAAAAGTTACGGACAAATCTAATACTTCAGACTCATAAGACTTATTTTGCGGCTTCTCACTAAAAAAAATATAAACAAGTAAAGTTTGCACAAGAATAATAACATTTAAGATATAAAACGTTATTTCAAATCCCCATACAAAGCCATAATTCAGTATTGTGAAATTCTGCGCTCAAACCTCTGCTGTTAAATACCGGTTGAGATTGTGTAAAATCGCTGTCTTCTACCAATGTTACATGATATCATTTATTTATATATGATATTGATGATATCTTCCGGACAAAGTAAAAAACATAATTCGATGTGACTGTGTATGTAACTTTATTGTGGTAGAAATACATGCTTACCTAATCTTATTATCTGATAGGTCAATTACTTGCTTATATGTGTTTTACCTGTACTTGTAAAGCCAAGATTGGAAAAAAATCATACGTAAAAACGATCAGTTTTTTAATCGAAATATGAAGGTTATTCGATTCATTTTTGGTGCCGTTATGTTTTCATCCATCAGAAAATAAACGAAGACAGTGATTGCTTTTATTTTAACTAGCTGTTTATATAGTACCACTCAAAACATTGTTCAATCTGCACAACGCTGGAGAGTGGCGCGCAAATAGAATAGCAATCGTAACACTCAAACAGAACAAATATCCGAATCCGTGCGGGGCACTTCGCCCCCACAAAAAAGCATGCGCACAAGCAAAACAGAGACGTTAATCCCGATACCCGAGCGAGGACAAAGGCACTCGTCATTATCAAAACATTAGCGCGCGCCTGTCCGCGGGGCGCCAATTATATTCGCTTGCAACCCCATCGCACGATGATTCCGCGTTGGCAACACCGTTACACTCGTTTATCTGTGGCCGGTAGGGCCGCGAATCTGACATGTCGATACACCCATTCAAAGCCATGTTGTCGAATATTTATCTTGCTTTAGCAAATAAGTACAGATAATAACTCCATTTTTATTCCTATATTTTTCTTATTCTTTTGTTTTCTAATCCATTTCTACGCCATTGTTTCGTCTACAAAAAGTTAAAAAAATAAAATAAGTCGTTCATGGGGCAAAGTGTGCGCATGTATAATAAAATCCCACAGTCGATATTAAGTCTGCCGCTTGACCAATTTAAATGTAAAATTAAAAATCAATTGATGATTAAAGCATATTATACCATTTCGGAATATCTCGACGACGCCAATATGTGGAGTTAATACTGTTGATACTCACGTAGGCTAGAATAAGACTATTGTACCTGTATATTATATTGTACCCTGATATTTTTGAAAAAGAGCAACTGTTGAGTTTCTTGCCGGTCTCTTCTCAACAGAAACCGCTTTCCGAACCGGTGGTACCTTACGAACCTATACACATAATCTTTGATGTAAAATTTGACGATTCATAAGAGCGCGCAAGCGTCTATTTGAATAAACATATTTAAAAAAAAAATCGCCCCCTCTTACCCAAATTAAAAATGAGAATAATATATGACTTGGATTCGATTCATATGAACAAAAATCATTTCGATTAGATCAGTAATGGAACCCACTATGATAATATTATCACAACAAAAACTAATGGAGCCGCACATTTGTGTAGAAACAAGGAAGAATATCTTACTTACTTAATATATTCTCAAAATGACTATCTTATTAATTTCAGTGTTGCTTATTTCATAATTTTCACCATCATTACAGTGTATCTATAAAGCAAGAAAAGTTTTTTGAGTATACATTTTCACTATATTCATCGACACATAAAATTACAAGGAACATTATCGATTTGATAGCGTATTCGTGGACTTCTATCCCCACTACAGGAAAAATATTGAGCGATGAACATAGTGTTTATCTAGTGTGAGTGTATATATTTTATATGTATCATTAATATGTATTCTTTAACTTAAGAAAAGTGTATTTATCAGTAATCTATTACCAACAGTACAAGCTTTGCTTAGTTTGGGACTAGATAAAGTTTTTTAAAATCATTCCCCGAAATATTTATTTATCGTGGCTACGATATCGATGAAGACCACGCACATCACTAGCGCCGGACAATCGCGTGCGAACTCTACGCCGGCACGCGACCAGCTCCCAGTGGGACTCCGATGTTTTTCCATACGTGATGGGCGAGCGACTCGTTACTGTAATTGCAATATTATTACATACGTTTTCAAAGTTGTTGCTCGCAAACAAGAAAGGGAAGGAAACAAACCATTGAACAGATTTAGAAACAGGCACCGTGAGAATACATAGGCGATTAGGATTTTACTTCTAGGTACAATTAATTATATTCCACGTGACTAGAAAATCAACATGGACTATACAAAGTATTTCAAATTCTCAGAGTTTTTAATATCGATGGATTATTAAATAAATATACATAAACTACGACTTCTACAAGTATTTTAAAAATATTTCGTAAAATCTTTCTCCTACTCTCATTGTACCTTAATGGGAGATTTTACTTGCTTTACGATACTTGCTTCCTAGAGCAAGATTCCCGCTGTTCTCGTCTTCAGGCTATTGTCAATTCTGGCAATCTAATTATTCACTTTAGATTTACATTGCCCTTATAGTATGGCAGCCCACGAATGGGCAGGCCCGTCCGGGTAAGTACTACGGTACCTAGGGCTTCTGTGAGGTCGTAACCTCACAGAAGACCGGCGTAAAGTATAAGTGTTATACTTCTGCATTTCGTCAGGTGACCCACCAGCTGATTTGCCACTTTCTCATATAAAAAAAAAACATTAGCTCAGATTATACATTCTGTGAACGCTTGCACGTGATCCGGTAACGCTTTCTCAGGCGAATTAAGAGTGCGGCAGTTGGCGGTGCAACGGCATTAACACCGTGTAAATCACAATGATCGCTTCCAGCGAGCAATTAGTGGCTCGGGGCCGGGCAGCGGAGCGGACGGGCGCGCACAATGGCGGCGTGTTTAACACAAATAGCCTTAATCCGCAATTGGCGCCATTGTGACCCTGTTTGCGACGCTCACTCGCGATTAAACACCCAGCGTTCCCGCCCTTTGTGAGTAAGGCGCAGTCGCCACTCGACCGCTCGGCTCCTCTCGTCTCATTTCATTTCTTATTCGCACTAATTGTGGGAAAAGGGCACTCGAATCTCGAAATCACAGTGTTCGATTGTGGGAATCGCTCCTTGCCGCTTTCGAGCGAGCGCCCATTAAATGTTTACGTGCAATTCGATGCAATCGTGTGTTAATCGACTCTTTAGAAATAATGGATACGAAATTGACTTCGGTTTCAGCGAATATCTCGATTCCATTGGTACCGCTCCAACGGATTCTCGATAACTACGCCACACATCGAATTTTATTTAATTCGCAGCAAAAAAGATAGCAACAATAAAGTCGAGCCATTATACTTTCGCTATATAACACGATAGAAAAAACACAGAAGAGGCCCACCGACTACTTAGTTATCTATTATCGTTTGCTATAATCTCAAAACTCACGGCCGTCGCCACGGCGCGGTGGATCGAAAAAAAAAACGTAATCCCAAAAACAAACACCTTCCCGCGCAAACTGTTACCGATCCGGCAACGGTGCAGCGCGTCGTGGCGTTGCTTTGTTTCGCGCCGCCCGCGGGCATGGCTGCCAACCTCCCGTTCGAAAATAATTAAGCGCGAGGGTATTAAGGCGACGTGGGGTCGGCCCGGGGCGCGGCTGTGGGAACGGCCCCATTGTCTTTGGGCGCTCTCATTCAGGTTGCTCAGCGTTCGCCCGCACGGCGTTCTCGGAGCAATTGATACGGACCATCGACGACAGACCTTTGAGCTTGTGAACCACGCAACTATTGTCACGGCAGATCGGTTTTGTCAGCGCCCTTTGTTTGGCAAACAGACGTGCTCGCGGCCCGGAAGAATTATTCCCATTGTGCACAGCCGCTGGCCGAATGGTGCGCGTTGTCCGCGCTTTTTGATGGATGCTGGAGAAACAAAACAGAGCTGCCGCGCTCTATGGTGTGGTTGGGACGAATTAGATTGTGTGTTCATTGAACATTTGCGTATTTTCGCAATATTAAACATCAACCGTTCGCACGACCTAATAAACCTGTGGGCTTGCTAAGGGTTGGTAGTGCCCCAAATTTTCTTATATCTCAAGCGATAAGGTAAAAAAACGCCTATCAAGAACGTATGGAGTGTGCTGTCCGAAACAGCATCCCCAACGCAGAACATATTCATCTTATCAAAATCAGATTGCAATTTCAATGTCCTTTTAGTTTTCCTCCACTATCTAATTCGTTTATATAGTTCGTGTTAGGTCCGCGACAATACATAAAAGTTACAACACGTATGTTAAATTCCATAAGTGAAGTAAAAGCAAAAAATATGTAAACGGCATCTATGAAATATAAGTTTTTTTATGGTGGTAGAGCCACGCAGCAGCCTCGGCTGTTGCACGAATGGACAAGCTCGTCTGGGTGAGTACCGCGACCTCACAGAAGACCGGCGTAAAATGAAAGTATGACAAATACTTTCGCGTTTCGTCTGGTGAGTGAGGTGGCTGGAGCCCAATTTCCAAAAAGGTTGTCAACGCATCTACAAATCTTCGGGTGTAGCAGATGTCTGTGGGCGGCGGTATTCACTTAACATCAGGTGAACTGTCTGCTCGTTTGGCAACTTTTCATATAAAAAAAATAGTTTTCAATAGTTGCCGTGACATATTCGACTCGACGCGTAAACAGTAAGGTCGTTTTTTAATATTACTGAGACATCACCCATCAGTCTTACGGTCGTTGCGATAAAATCAAAGCACCCAACGACACATTAAACGAGGCGAAACTTTGCAACAGATAAAAAATTCGAGTGCGTTTCACGTGTACGCAGCGACCGCTTGGCGGCAGTCGTCAACGGCCCTCGAGGGCCCTTGACAGGTGTAACGCGGCTCAATCCGCACTACCAGAACAGCACGTGCTAACGAGAGGCGTCAGGCGCGGCGTATCTGTCGCGGTGATCGCACGTAGGCCGCCTACGACCGCGTGGATGCGTGGAGGGCGCGCGCGTGTCGAATCGCTCCCTCGCGCCCTCTACGAGGCAAGAGAGGCTAATTGCCGCACGTGACGCACTCGAGTTCTCATTGTTTAATAGACAACCGTTTTGACGTTATCTGCGTGAAAATACTTTTTTCTAAATATTCGATGACAACGATTCGGCCCGCTCTTTTAAATCTTGTGGAGCTGTGGCCATTGATTATATCAAGAGCAAATACGCAGCATTCGCAGTGTTTTCATTAAGCATTATGGAATATGTCAGTGTGGCTTTTTATTCCATTATGTAATACGTTATTAATGTTTAAACATTTATTTCATCAAAGGCCGTATATTTTATTCATCAGTAAAGAGGCGAAAGCAATTAAAACAAATGTCAATGTATTCACCAAAATTTTTTTATCCAATAAATTTTATAAATATATCGCGATTGGTCACTTTGTTTTAAGAGACAATTTAGAATCATCTATATGCGATCACATGATAGCGGATTATCTTATTGTAGTCCTATACTTTATTTCAGACTTCTAATGGCAAAAATTAGTCAATGGTGCAGTTTCTAAGCTATTAACTTCGGCGTTTGGCCTGGGGGACGTGGGTTTGATTCCCACAGGGGACAAGTATTTGTCTGAACTACAGATAATTGTTCCGGATCTGGTGTTTACTCCCAAGGATGGTGTACATCGGGCACAAACAAACCCAAACGAATTTACATGCTTATGTCATTAAGATGTAAAACAATCTCTGTCTGTCCCGTGACCGTGGATGCTGCGAAGTTGTCAAAACTATTATAATCTTACTAACGACAAATCTTATCGAGACATTGGTTTAGTTCACTGATTATTTAGTTTAGATTATGTATTTGTGCCATTTGCTGTTGAAACTTTAAGTCCGTGGGGTCCCCACATCAATTTTTTTTAAAGTTTATGTCATAGGCTTAACGCCGCGGCTGGTGACAAGAGAGCTGGTTCTTTCTCGCTCAAAGGTTTAGGATAACTATTCAGCGCGGAAATGCAGCTATCGTTCTTGGCACCATGCCGCGTGGATTTGGTTTATTAGATAATACGTAATTTTGGATAGATTTAATCTTGTAAATATTAGATCAATAAAGACATTCATCAGACGTTTGTTACATCACTGATGTAACAAACTAATCGGTAATTAGAATGTGCTATCGAGGGCCAAAGGTAGACTCACTATAGTTGAGATCGTTAATCGTATAAGCAAACGTTTAACACGGCGTGTAAAGGAGTTTCTCTCAGTAAAATTCGATGCACTCAGGTTAACAGTTCTTTATTTGCAACAAAGTACAAGAAACGGTTTTGCAACAAAGTACAATATTACAAATACAATTAATAAGTAAACGTTAGCAGAGAGCGCATACGGAAAAGAATAAGCATGTAAGACAAACAGTACCCGTATTTATTTAAAATTTTAAATGTAACGTTAAAGTTATTAACAAACAGTATTACAAGAATAAACTAGATTTTTATTAAAAGTAACATAATACTTAACAAAAAATTGTAACGCGTCGCCTACACAGCGAATGATTTATCTCCAGTCACTATTAGAGTGACAATAAATTGCATCCTACGTTAATAAATGAAACTGAAAACCCAAAATCACATATAACCTAGTTCCAATTTCACACTTCCTGGTGTTCCTGAAACCTTCCTGGCTTGTAATAGTCGCGAAGTTAAAGTTTGTCCTATTAGAAATAGCGTTCATCCTGTTAGAAAACATACTTTTTATTAAGTCTCACTTCTGAATTAAGTATTAACCATACTTGTTGCGGTCGTCAGCGTCCACTGATCAGTAATTCGACACTTATCGTTGGACCCATAGGCGTAGCCACCGTGGCGTTTTGGGAATTCGAGCCACATCGAAATATTCAAAATAATACTGGAACATTCAATGAATGCATTTTTAAATTAGATTTTCAGTTTCTCACGAACAGAAGGTATTTTTTTAGGTAATTGAATCAAAAATCGTGTCGTTATCGTTGATGTTAGTTACTCGTTTCATTTCTTTGTAATGTCAGTAAAATTTTCAATATTACTGTAATTTATTGTACTTTTTTTTTGTTTATTTTCTTAAACCTAAGATTTGGTTACGTCCATGATTGTACCATTTTGTAAGTGTTTACTTCAAACTAATTGAATAGCAAATCTATTATTCTATTAGGTATAATTTAACATATCAAGGTCCCCCCCAACTGGTGACGTCATAAAGATTTAGAATCAAGTGAATTAAAGAGGATTTGTAACGATGGTTGATTAGTTTTTCACTAATTTTGCCCTAAGAGTATTTAAGAAGTTGATAATTAATTATTATACTTATATAAACTAAATGTGGAAACTTTTAATCGGCCTTCTATACGAGTTAGATGTTAGTTTCCCTAATTGATATAAAAATAACGGGCAACGTGTAAGTCATCACATTTACTTCAAATGGGGAATACCCATAACATAACTCAATATTTAACCATATAAAACAGATTTCAAAATCCCTTAAAACTTTGAAATTAAAATTAAAAGCAAATGACGAACAATGTATGTCAATTAAAATCTAAAAAGTACCAACTCATAGTCTAAGTTTATAGCTCACAAAATTAGGACACAAAACTTTTTTCACAGAATTTTTTTTTTAATGTGAAAAGTTGCCAAGCGAGCAGACGGTTCACCTGATGTTAAGTGAATACCGCCGCCCATGGACGTCTGCAATATCCGAGGATTCCAGATGCGTTGACAACCTTTTGAAAATTGGGCTCTGGCCACCTCACTCACCAGACGAAACGCGAAAGTATTATACTTCAACTTTACGCCGGTCTTTTGTGAGGTCGTGGTACTTACCCAGACGAGCCTGCCCATTCGTGCAACAGCCGAGGCTGCTGCGTGGCCCTACCACCGTTAAGAGACCCTTTAAATTGTTTTTGTTGATTAAATTGTTAGAAAATAGACCCTTTAATTGATATTTATAATTTTTTTGTTCTCTCTAAATGATCACTGATGCATGTTCGTTGGTAGTAAACGTTTGTTCTGTGATGACAATTTTTTTTAATAAAAAATTTCATTTAGCTAATACCTTTTGGATTAACAAAGTACTACTTGCTTAACTTTTTCTCTAAAATACTATACGTACGTAACGTTAGTAGGTACATATTATTCGTGGTCCAACTAGTACTTATATCGAAAAATTTATAAACAATCGACATTACTTGGCAAAATCAATTTTAGCACTGTAAACTACATACATATAAAAAAAATATACAATTCAACATAAGCAAGTGTATATTTCAATTTATTAACAAATTATTTGTCTCTTTCAAGTGCTCTAAAAGCCATATTAAAAGTCGATTGCTGATCCAGGACAGGGCCCTTTTGACGAGTAGCAAAACTCTTCAAAGCTGCAAAGTGATACGCCTTCCAGAATATTTATGTTCATCCACACAATAAAGCAGAGTCTGCAAACAAGCAATTTGAAACGGGAAAATAAGTAAATTGGTTCTCAGGTTTTTCCTCCATCAACCAATTTTTCCAGATACGCCTTCCAGAATTACTACAAATAAAGCAGAGGTTTGAAGAGTGTCTTATTATCAAATGGAAATAGTATATTTAAAAATCATTAGTTTACACTATAAGTCTAGTTACTTAACAATATGATATTCAAATTTGAAATAAAATTAAACTACTAACTTATTGTATATAGGACTTGTTTGTTACCTTAGATTTAAGAATATCATAAATTCTGATCCTCTCATACTGAGAAAAAAACATAAGTAGTCTGAAGATGAAGATGAATGCTGAGCAGTGCGGATTTCCCTTAAGGCCCAATAAACCCGGGCCTAGGGCGGCCACATATTAGGGGTGGCCTATCGTGACAAAATATCACTGATGATAACAAGATATATATAAGACTCTGAGAAAGAGGCGGCTGGAACTTAGTACATGGGCTGGGGCCTAGGGCGGTCAAGACTACAAATCCGCCACTGCTGCCGATAGAAGTTAAAACGTAAAACAGTATCACATATTTAATTCTACATATTTTATAGACATAACTACAAATACATTTTTCCGTATTCCTTTTTTAAAAATAGCTTTCCATGAGCTATTTTTGCGTTAATCCCTCAAGACTGAGCTGAACTAATAATCATCTCATTATTATTACTCTCATTAATGATGAACATTTGAACATGCCCAAACTCGTTTTTTTATTAAAGGTTTTATGGCCTGGTAAGAAGACCTTCAAGCCACTCAATCTCTTGCATTGATAAAAGAACTGAAGCTGTCAACGAGTAACTCCGTCGTCGATCGTGTGCTCTAAGCTTTAATGTATATCTACCGGTCGACCCCTCTCGCGTTACAAGTTACGACCAACGCAGGACTGGCAAATATTTGACATACGCGTAATTGCCACACGAGAATCCTGTCTCGTTTTACGGTGGCTCTTCGATTCCACCTTATTTGGATTGACGCCGAGTCGAAATATGTACAATATTAGCGAGAGAAATGTTTGTCCATATCTTTTATAGCATCTTTACACAAATCTCAATTCCGTTTATTCATTTTATTTATAACAATGCAACGTATTTTACATATAAAACTTCCTCTTGAATCACTCTATCTAGTAAAAAATACCACATCAAGATCCGTTGCGTAGTTTTAAAGATCTAAGCATACATAGGGACAGACAGACAGCGGGACGACTTGGTTTTATACTATGTAGTGATTAACTTATACAGCTACTAAAATATGTATTAATCTAAATTAAAAATGTAAATTAAACAATATTAACGGATTTAACGTTTCCTTTAAAGTTCAATTTCCGATTTCATTTGAAATTATTTCAAATGCTGCATTATTCGTGCCATATTAGTAATGTAAGACATTATTAGGTATTTTATTTACTTTGCTAAGGCCATCCAACAGTCCGGTATTACACGAATGGGCAGGTCCGTCTGGGAAGTACCACGACCTCACAGAAGACCGACGTGAGTTGGAGGTGTTACACCGGAGGTGAGTGAGTTATCCTGACCCACTTTAATAAAAGGTGGCAATATATTTGCAACCCCACGGGTTTTACTAATGTCCATGTGGGCGGCGCTTATTACTTAAGCCGCCAGCTCGCTTGCCTACTTTATACATTAAAAAATATTTAAGAAAAGTGGTTATAGCAATTAATATTATTAATTTAGAAATATCCATATAACATTATTAACAGTAAAGATCAATCAATTAGACTTATATGGACTGTAAGCTTACAACCATATAAAAGTAAAAAAAAGTATTGTCACAAATGTCAAGCAAAATCGGTCACTGTAGACTCAAAGTTATAAAAATAAAACAATGAACGTGCATAAGCTGTGGGAATACAAGGAATACGTTAATGTAAACGGTGTCATGTTATCCAACGAGTTAATTTCTTTATTACAGACATCTTTAACCCTGTTGCAAGTGGAAAATCATTTTATCACCGTGCAATATTGGGGGCAAATATATGCCATTGATGCCGATTATCACATAGCTGTCGGTATAAACAAAGATGTCCTGAACGATAGAAAATATTATTATACAACGGACTTTAAGTTTTGGGGGTTACTACCGAAGGCGAAGAAAAAGTATAAGTTTCTATCCCTGCTTGCAGCGCCGCCTTTTCGTGGCGACGTCTCAGAAAAGATTAAAGTCCTAGATGAAGCTCTAGATGAAAGTGACCCAGAACGTTGTAAATCAATGAAAGAAGAGGCGAGACTTGCTGCTACCATAAGCAACATTTGCGAGGAAGCAGAAGTTTGTGCCAGGGGTCAATTAATAAAACAGTCTGACGGCACAGCAGTCATTAGCCCGAATTTTTATGGTCTAACATCGCAGGAAGCAAAACTTCTCCAATCCTTTCTACATATAAGGCCGGCTCAACATAAATGGAATACAAATCTTACACGTCCAGATTATAACTGCAGTATGGACTTTTTAGATTCAATAGATCTGGACATTCCAAATGGTTGTTGGAATTTGTCTTTGGAAAACACAGGTAGCGTTGCCTACCTTAAAAGTCTTTATTGGCCTGGAATGATGTACTTTCATAAAATAAAAACTCCTGACGCTGGATTTTTATATGTGGGTAATGGTCGCAAAAATTTGGATGTCCCTTTTCTTCTCTAAGTTAGAAATATTGTTTCCAAGTTCTAAGAGGAAGACATGAAAGATAAATTTCACGATTGCTCTAATACTTACTTTTCACATTATCAATAAATCCATTGAATTGTTGGTCCTTAATTTATTTCACATTTACCGTGAATTTATATTGCTAATAACCTCAGAGAGGTAAGTTGTTTATAAGTAAAAGATAATCTCTAAAAGCAGTGTTTCAAAGGTAATACATATAGCAGTTCAATAAAGGTACAGAATGAATGAGAAAATAAAATGACCTTGGAAAAACCTCTCAGAAACTAAAGCCGCATAGATAAAATCATATCAAAGTTTTCGTTGACTCAATTGATGAGAAGGCCGAATGCCTCTCACTTCAAAATCACTAAGTCCGGCGGCCTTACCAACGAACGGTAGATGAGTTATTAATTAAAAACATTAAAATCCAATGACTAGTCCCGAATAAACAAAACACTCCCTGGAATAAAGCGTATGTCATCTGTATTCGTAAGCTGAATCCATCAGCCGTCTCTTTGCCACGGGCAAAATGTAGGAACGCATTATCCTTCCAAGAATTAGAGAATTTCTGTACCCAAGCCTCGTTATTCTCCAATAACATCCAAGGTAGAGTAGGAAATATACGCTGACGATACAGCCCTATACGCGACCGGTCGTAGTAAAACCGGATTATTATACGTTTACAATCTGCAGTAAATGGCTATAAAAACAAAACCTGGATTATTAACCATTTAAAAGCTGGACTAAATCCGCCCCTTTATGAAACATGCGCTAAGCCTAGGTCTTTAGATCCAGTGTTTCAAATCGAGTTCAATGCAAAGTAGATTATGGCGATCGTGTTTAATTGTTCGGGCTACCACCAACCGTGATAACTTAGTGTCCGGGTACTAGCTTTTAATTAAATATACTCGTGCAACTTGACTTCAAATCCCAGTATCGGCACCAATAAAACTGTTAATTTTGATTGCTAACTTATCTGAAACATCTTGAGGAAACCTGCATATTTTAAACATTATAGAAATAAAAGATCCGCCATGGTAGGTCAAGTAATAGATAATGCCCTAATACCCCAGCTTATTTTTTTTAAAAGTAAGAGTCCCACTGGTAGACCTTTACCTATCAGTGGGACTCTTCCTTTTTCTTTGCTTTCTGTCACCACTGAAAGAAAAACATTCCTCCCATTAAAATACTCGTGACACCCGATCCATGGTAAAGCAAGATATTCTCAATCTAGGCATTGCTCGGGACAAAAAAAGCGATAGATTCAATAGCAAGCAATGGACAACGTGCGCTTAGCGCGGCACACATCACATTTACTATCAAACATACATCACAGTGCAGTCGCCGGCGAACGCAAGATTCTGATACCCAGACTACATACGGTCCCCGTGTGCCAGGTCGCTTTTGTAGTCGTTTTATTAATTGAAAAGAGAGTTCACCTATGATCGCCCGTTACCAAATATTTAAATTGCGATGATTAAGAATTTGTGCGAATTTATTATTTTCGTAATCTTGCGTTTCGCAAAAAAGTGAATCTCGAAAGTAATTGTTATCCTGTATTCATTATTTTCTTAAGTGATCGTTTGTTTTTGTAGTGATCTGATTCAACCTGGTTCCACTATCCATCGCAGTCCAAGTCGTAATTCGAGCTGAGTGGGCCCTTATAACTTTTCGTGCCCCACTTGTTAAAGAAATCATCATACTTTCGTTAACAGGGTGTTAACAGTAGATGTGGCTAATGGGATCACTCTCAAGCCAAAAAGACACTTAAGGACTGATAACAAAACTCTTTATTTCAACTTAAACATTTTGAACTTATTTTAGACGAAACGTAATCATTATGAAATTTATGTAAAATACAAGAGTTATGTCAAATAGCTAGACATGTTACTTCTTCAAACGATTTTTACGGAATCATCAAATATGACAATTCAGTCTGAACAAATAAAACTAACATTACAAATTTAAAGTAATTCAAACATAATACATAAACAGGTCACAGTTGACATCAAAAGAGTATGTATAATCTGAGATTACCAATCAACAAACTGTGCTTAGGCCAAAATATATATATGGCAACTCAAGAGTTTAATAGCTAATTCGTTGTGTGTATTGTCGTTTAAAGTTTCAACATACTGTAAAATTGTTGGCGCCTTTCTTAACCGGCTTTCCTGGTAGTTTATAATTATATAAAAAATACAAGAAATTTTTAAGACTGTACTGTGAAAAAGTGCGCAAATGTCGACAAACGGCATAAATACAAATGAAGACACCGAAATGGCTGATTGCGACGGAGAAAAGGTTGTAACAATGATGGACGTTCTACAGGAACAACAAGATTTTGAAGAAGACGCTAATGCCGTACTTGGAGCCTCCGATGATAAAAATTGCACTTACTCCAAGGTAAACTTTTTTTATTTACCAAATTCCGCGTGTGCAACTTCGCATTAACATACGACGTTTTAAATTAATTCCTCACTTAAAATCTGTTTATTCGCCATAATCCTTAAAGAAAGATAGAGTTAAGGGATAGGAATATAAGTACATTTAAATATTCATTGGCTCCTCTTAATCCAATTTAAATATTTGACCGGATGGAAGACGCTAGATACTTGCCACCTGGCTCACGGGCTCTTGTTGACTACTACATTATTACAAAATTTAAACTACAATATTACATTACTACCACAATATTAAATTATTATTATTGAGTATCGTCAGAATAAAATTATTCTTTGATGGTTTTCATTATTATTCTTAATCAAACAGCAATATCAGGTTAGATTTACATTCCAGTCTAAAACAAAATTGTTATTTAAAACATTATACACACTAAATATCCTTAAATTAGTTTTATTTCAAATTTTACATGTTCTGTTCATGTAACTTATATATGATTTTATGATTATAGGGTTATATAAAAAGACAAGCAATCTATGCTTGTATGACATGCTGTTCTGATGCTAAAGAAGATGCCACAAAACGAGCAGGTGTCTGCCTTGCTTGTAGCTTATCCTGTCATGAAAACCATGAGCTGGTAGAATTATACACAAAGAGAAATTTCCGTTGTGATTGTGGAAATCCTAAGTTCAACTCACATCCATGTCAGTTCAATACAAATAAAAGTGACATGAATGAAGACAATAAGTATAACCAGAATTACAGTGGCTTATATTGTATTTGCCATCGACCTTACCCTGATCCTGAATCAACATTTGAAGATGAAATGATTCAATGTATCATTTGTGAAGATTGGCTGCATGCATCTCATTTAGATGCTATTGTTCCACCTAATGATCAATATTCTGAAATGATTTGCAAGGATTGTATGGATAAAAATGACTTTCTACATGATTACAGTAACCTTGCTGTTAAGGTTGATAATACAGACATTGATGTTGTCAGTACTAATGATGTCACCATCCCTAATGGTCACTCTTTGGACAACATATTAGAAATATCAAAAGAAAATGCAGAGCAAAATATTTCATCAGAGGATATGGAAATAAAAGATAAAACTAAAATGGATGCTATAGAAGATGATGTAAAAGAAGATACGATTTCAATGAATAAAGCTGAAACTGGTTGTACTAAAGCTACTGTTGAAGAAGAAACAAAAGATGAATCTCTTTCAAACACTGTGTTGAATACTTTAAAAGAAACAAATGACAAGGAGGAACCATTGACAAATGAAATTGAAATGACAGAAAACACCAAAGACATCAATGAATCGGATGTTGATATAAAGAATACCACACCAGAAGTAACAGAGAAAATCGATTGTCAAGATAACTCTAACTCCAGTAGAGAAATACAAGAAACAGCAGATGGGAAACCAGAAAATGTAAATTCAATAAATATTACACAAAGTGAAATAAATTCGGATAGTAAAGATCTTTTAGCTATAAATGAAGTAAACACCAAGACAGAAGAGGAAGAAGAAAAAGATGTTGAAAACAGTAAAAATGACCAAGAAATAAGTATTACACAAAATGAAATAAATTTGGATAATGATGAAGACCTTTTAGCTATAAATGATCTAAACACCAAAACAGAAGAAGAAAAAAGTGTTGAGAACAGTAAAAATGATCAAGAAATAAGTGAAGAAATTAAACCAAATGACACTTTTGACGAACCGGCGGTAGAAACAGCCAAAAATGAAAATCCTGAAGATAAAAATATTACTGTTAGTTCTAATTTAGAAACTTCTACATCTAATACAACTGTAATAGACATTCCTGAAAACAAAGTTATGAGTGACTCTTTGGAAGCCAAACTTGAAGAAACAGAACCAGAAAAACCTCAAATAGCCACTGAGTTTGACAAAGCTGATACCAGTATAAGTAAATTAGAGACAGCGGATGTTGTGGATGAAAGTAAACTTGAAAATGAACTGCTTAAAACTAACGATATCACAGAAGAAAATGAAATGCTTGAAGAAACAGAAAATGTTACCAGAACAGAAGATAAGGGAGATGTTGAAAGGCAAAACAATCATTTCGACAAAGATAATGAAGTTCCTAATGAAACCTCCACAAATACTAATGAGAACAAGAGAAAATTGTCAATGGATGAAGACAAAGATGATGTAGTCATAAAGAAAGTGAAAGTCGACGAAGCAAAGACGTGTGTAAAACCAGAGGGAGTAAAAAGATGTTTTAGGGGGGCAACTTTCTGGCCTTCAAGCTTTCGCCAAAAACTATGTACCTGTAATGAGTGCCTTTCAATGTATAAGGACCTGTCGGTGTTATTTTTAATAGACCCAGAGGATACAGTTACAGCCTATGAAATGTTAGGGAAGAAAAATAATGAGGGCAGCCCATCATCACAATATGAGAAGGGCTTGCAAGCTTTATCTTCCCTGGACCGAATCCAACAAATAAATGCTCTAACAGAATATAATAAAATGAGAGACAAATTGTTAGATTTCCTTAAAAGTTTCAAAGATAGAAAGGAAATTGTTAAAGAGGAGGACATAAAGGCTTTCTTCGCTGGAATGAAACCAAAAAGAGAACCCGACGGTGTGTATTTTTGCAGATAAATTATTTATTATTGAGAAATTTACTCATTTTATAATACAGTGATTTTAGAAATATCTGACCGCATATGTTGCTAAACATTACATTTAGGTTTGAAATGCAATCCCTTTGTATTTTTTCAACGCTAATTGAAATATATAGGCATTTCTATAATATTCTTGTTTAATTTTGGTCCTCCCTCCATGAACAGGCATGTGTCAATTAAGTGACATTTTACTGCCATGTAAAATAAAACAATTAAGTGCATTATTTGTTTTACATGAGAAGGCGACACAACCTGGTGGTTCAATTACTGATATTAAATGATAACCTCGGCCCATGGACATTTATAACACCCGTAGTGTTGCAGATGCATTGGCACCTTTAAATAAAGTGCACCATGGTTACCTCACTCCACAGGCTAAACCCAGAAGTATAAGACTTCCACTTCATGCTGGTCTATGACTTGGTGGTACTTACCCAGACGGACCTGCCCATTTGTGCAACAGCAAAGACTTGGTCCTACCACAGTTGAAATAGGTGTTAATAGAAAGTGCTCTCTTTCCTTTTAACCTCGATAGGGTAGTGACTGCTAGATAAATCTTAACTATAACATGTGAGTATATTTAGTCTTAAGCATATCTAGGGAGCATGTCAAAATACAATGATCCACTAATTCACAATTGCTAACTAATACAGTTTTCCACATATACACTTTACATCCTGTAAGACTACAATTGAGTGAAAACTGTGGCCTTATGACAAACTAGACTCCTTGTACTACATGGTATTTTGGCACCTGATCCATTTATAACCTGAACTCTAAGTTACATACTCTATGTTTCGCCTTTCTCTAAATATGTAGTCTAATAGATGGAAAGGTCACATGGAATGACAGCAATTTAGTATAGCACCAAAATCAGACTATAATAATAAAGTTATTTGTTACTTTATTATTATAGTCTGATTTTGGTGCTGTGAATTTGTGTAGCTGTTTAGTTTTTGCAATTTTCTTGTATACTTAGTCTCAATTGGTATGTAAAAGGTACCTGCGTGGGATATACATTATATCTCGAAGTTAATATTCTTAACATATACATATATATGGTCTATATAAATATATTTTCCCTAGGTTTAATTCTTCACATCGAGCTGACGGAAAAAACAATATAAATAATACGATATATTCGAAATTTGAAACGCATGAAGTTCGCATTTACGGCCACAGGTTATTTAGTAAAACGACAGAGTGCGTGTAATTAAATTTATTATGGTAAAAGTGCCGACGTTGCGACTAATCACGCGTACAAGATGTCGTAATGGCCGGGTCGATACAGAAGCTGCACCAGCGGTTGCGAGCCTTCGGGGAAATCGTGCGCAATCACCTGGGGACCGAACAAGTCGATTTAGCACATTTTAATAGGGGCCCCAATTGGGCATATTTACGACACATGCGCCGATTCAGGGCGGGCATAACTAATAGCTGTCAAGACGCCACCGAAACGTTGTTTTAAACGCGTTTTTTTAAGTGATAAACAAATAGGTATCATTCGATTTATTCAACGTTATTTACTTTTTATGATTATTATCGTTTTCATTGCTATTTTCTGCATTCAAGATAAAAAATTAAATGTGAATTTATTGTAAATGATTTGTCAAGAATTTCTTTCGGCGCTGTGGAATTCTTCAGACATCTATCGTCCTAATTCGTAGTAAAAATGTTATTTGAAATGTTGGCATAATGTAAATAGTTCACACTATATGACCAAGCAATACATATAATTCCATAAAGAAAGTAGATAGATGTTCGCGAGGATAATGGGTTACCTTAGTAGCTACGTCGAACGTCTGGACGCATTACCCGGATGTAGCAGGTTCGAATCCCACAGTGCCGACAAAGATTTTCGACAGTTTGTTATTATGTAAATAATTCACATTTATAATTTTATTTACTTGCCAATTAAATATAACTTGTTTCAAGTTGCAAACTTACTCTAAATTCATGCACCCCACAAGGATAATAGTATAAAAAAACACTGATTATTTTTATTTATGCAGCTCCCAAAAAACTGCATTGCACCATTGAAACCCATCATTCAAAGCTTCAAGCATTTTAAAACACATGTGTCATCAAACAATCATAATAATTTAAAGCATATTTTAACATAAAACTACTCATAACAACTAATTATTAGGATATGAATAATTAACACTGTATGTTGATAACAAAATTCATAAATAAGTACTCTTGCCTATCAATTACAGGGATAACATCACGGTGGTAGGGCCACGCAGCAGCCTCGGCTGTTGCACAAATGGGCAGGCACGTCCGGGTAAATACCACAACCTCACAGAACACTGGCGTAAAGTGGAAGTAAATACTTTCGCATTTCGTCTGGTGAGTGAGGTGGCCGGAGCCCAATTTTCAAAAGGTTGTCAATGCATCTGGAACCCTCGGGTATAGCAGATGTCCATGGGTGGCGGTATTCACTTAACATCAGGTGAACCGTCTGCTTGTTTGGCAACTTTTATACAATTATATAATTTTCAACTGAAGTAGTTTATGAGTTTAGAACTGTTTAATCAATAATCCAATAAAAATTACCTGGCTGCCATCCCCACGGTCCATGTACTTAACTCTAACACCTACATTGAGGGCATTGCTCAGGGCGATTATGTGGATATGGTCAGACTCTTTGTACATGGGCTCCACTTCCTTAAAAGGCAAAGGTCAAAATTAACAATAGATTAACTTGCTATAAACAAATATGACAGTAATAGAGACATATCATAAAGTTGGATAAAAATATTAGTCAGAAAATGAAATGAAATTTGAAATACATACAAATATTCATTGAAAAAATCTATGAGGAAATCACTACCAAGGTTTCATGAGACGTAAGGCTTCTCCGTAAATGCATCAGAAGCCATATATCTATGTGAGTGTCCAAACTTGACATATTTATACTGTGATGATTACTTCTCATTTGGTTACTTACTCGATTAAAGTAGTTATTGTTACTTTAACATATATGGCCCTTTAGAATAATCATACTTAAAAAAATTGAAGAAAAAGTTCTGATTTAAAAATAAATCTTAGATAAATTTGTTCTTTTCTTAATAAAGCCATAAGCTTGTCTAAGACTGGTATGACTTGTTCCATGAAATTTTATACTAAACATTATTTATTTCAAAAGAATCAGTTGATTATTCTATAACTATAAGTCAATGTAAAAAAAGTGCACATTTTATTGACTATACCTGTCTGCAAAATTCTGTAACAGTTCTAGATCCTTCAATAAAGTTCTGATAGAAATCGTGTTGTGTCTGCAACTGGCCAGATGTCACAAGACGGAGGTAAACAACTATGTAGTCTGAATAGCCCTGTTTGTTAAATTTATCATGCAGTTCATTGCGAACAGACTCTAGTTCTTCTGTTGAACCTCCAGCTTGGTCACCTACCCGCTGAACCACTTCCATAAACTGAAAATATTATTTAAATGAGAAATTTCTTTTTTTTTTTCTTTAAATTTAATTATTACTGGCACAAAATTGTTAAATAATACTTTTGCTAGTAAACATTTATAAATGGTTAAGACATTCAGTCTCCAGTCAGATGAAATAAATATTATTATTACTTCAAATGAAAAAAAGGAATACAAAACATAATACCTAGTCTTTCCTATTCTTAGAAATTCTCATTTATATGATGTAAAATATATGTTCATGTGACATAATAAAATGAAATCACTTATTTGTTTTAACTTTACGTTTGCCTAAACAAAGATAATATAACCTTTAAATTGTGTACTCACTGTCTCGTAGAAGTCTTCAACGGTGAATTGTGGGAATCCTAAGGCAACGAGAATATCCTTCGAGTTTTTGGCTATTTCATAAAACTTATCGTATTCAGCTTTATCAGTGAGAAGATGCTCTAAATAAGCATAAGAGAACGCACGAAAAAAGCAATTTCCATCAGGGCGCGTTCTTCTAATATATTTGTACTTAGACGAGAGATCTTTTACTTTTAACAGATAAATAGGATCGTCGGTGTATTCTTTCTCTAATGACGACAAAGCTTCAAGTTCACCGACAAGAGGTATAGTCTCTGATATCTAAAAACAAATAAACACAGTGTTGTTATTGCGAATTCTGAAGGAAACTTGAAATAGAAACATTTTTATGGGAATAAATAAATTAGCTTACCTCTTTTTCTATCTCCCGTTGCTGTTTCATAATCAACTCATCTTGATTAACTGCATTATCAACTAAGTTACCGGTGCAAGCACTACTGCTCGATGCATCGTCCGCCATTTTCAAATTTTATAAAAATAAATGTTGACACATGACAATTGTCAACAAATGACAATCGCATACTGCTAAACAAAACTTCGTTCCGAAAGTTTTTAGAAGAATTTGTAATTTTATATTATTCAACTTATTTTATATATTATTGCAATGGTTACAGAATATAAGTAGAACAATGTGTTAATGAGCAATTTGCGCAAGTTGCGTAAATTAATTATAAAATGTTGAAAGGTGAAAAAAATTGCAATAAAAATATTACATCGGCTTATAAATAGAGTTAATTTATCATATAGTCTTTTCATACAGTCAATAGAGAGTAAAATACAAAATTGTGTTACTTAAGTGTAATTTTGTACATTTATTTTAACGTAAGTGTTAAATAACTGTAAGGGGGCCAACCATTATTCACATGAGGCTCGAAAGAAGAGGGCAGGGTTTTGACAAAAATCACGAAATATCATGGTGAGGGGTGTAATAAAATATCACGTGTATTTATTTGTTGTGTACTAAGTTATTGGGTGTGTAAGTGTTATATGTAGAACCGGTTCAAAGGACGTTGAAATCGCGATTTAATCACAATACTTACTAACGTCGAACAATCGGTTGTGATGAAAAAAATTGTTTTGAAAAACTTCCCAGGGATAAAGAGTAAAATCGCGTCTTTTTGAGATATCGATTGAGAGAGGCCAATATCAACCATCCCAGGCTTATACTCATCTAAAAAGAATACTATTTGGGGATCTGTAAATCGCGTATTTTCAATAAAGTCCACTATATAAAAAGTCTATCCGAAAACCGGATCTAAACACATTTTTTGACGCAAATAATAATAACCAATTTGTAGGATGCATAAGTCATAATACACAAAGAAAATAATGAATAGGTAAAATTTAAATTTTATTAACTAGTCAGCAAACATATCCTCAATCTTCTTTTGTACTTCTTTTTCGGTTTCAGAGTTAAGTTTCTCTGGGAGCAACTTGACAGCTTCCATGTCTGCTCCATCATCATCTTCAGTAGTGGCCTGTCCTTTCGCCTGAAAGAGAACGCAATAAAATATTTCACATGTTTTAAAAACATTTTATGTTAAAATTCCTCCAACATTTATAATCATTTTATTGATTTGATGCTTTATATAACACAAATGGGAATGTTTGTCTAGGTAAGATACAGTTTACCTATAAACTGAGATTAATTTTAATCTATTTAGGAAGTATCTATAAAAGTTAATTTAGCTTATGTTAAGGAGCATGAGGCTTTAATACGTAAATAAAATAAAAGATTACCTTCTCTAACTGTATTTCTAGTTGCATAATAGCGCGTTCCAGGCGGTAGTTGTCGGAAACAAGCTGTGCCCAACGTCGACGCAATGCACGCAGCCTAGCACCGCTGGCGGTTTGCGAACGTTTGCGCTCCCAATTCACAGCCGCTATTTGCTTCCTGGGAAAGTTGAAGTTTTTTATGATAACCTGTTTAGTTTTGTGCATTAACAATTCTCCGTGTACTAGACTGAAGGTCTTATGGCCACAATAATTTAAAAAAAGCTTATGGTATGTAATTTCAAGCTGCCCATGCCCACTTGTTGGAAGAGATATCTCTTCCTATAAGTGGGTGAATATTTTTTTAGTTAACTTGTCTGAACTTTATTGTCCATTAAGATGACAATTGTTGTTGTGGTCAGGGACAAACATCGACCAGACCCATGAGAACCGAGCTGAACTAGCGTCATTGAAAACCCTAAGGCTCAGTCAGATATTACAAATTGTTTTATTAATATTTTGCCGAGCCAAAATGAATAAAAAAATTAAAATAGTAGTAGTTACCTTAACTGTGTATGTACATTCTGTGACCGAGTAACAAGAGACTGTAACACATTTAGATAGGACCTCCATGCTTCAGTTCCATAATGCAGCTGTAATTCTAAATTAAGAACTCTCGTAGCTTGGTGAGACAACTGTGCATGGGAGTTGTCCACTGCCTCAGCCCATGCTGTTGGCTCTCCAAGACGTCCAGTTGGAGGTGGGGGTAACTCATATCTAAGGAAAATTTAAACGCCATATAAATAACACTAGGTATTAAGTTAAAACTTATGAAAAATAAATGGTACTAAGTAGTAACAAATTTCTTAAGTTTGTTTGTTGTTAATGGATGTCCCTCTGAGAATTACACACATTTGAAAACTAGTATAATTTATAGTGCAGAGCCTATAAACAAAATATAAAATTTTATGAAATTTCAAAAATGAATATTTTTTTTAATCAATTTTTTTTTTTTGTGAGAATAAGGTGGCCAACATATAATTAAAACTCGGAAATATTATTTATGTTAAAACTTGGCAAGCAAGTGAAAAGCAAGTGAGTGCAGAGCGGAAAAAATATAAAATTTATTTATGTTTTTTTAAAATTTTTTTTTTGTGTGAGAATAAGTTGGCCAACATATGGTTAAAACAAGCAAGTGAAAAAAAATATAGCTGTATTTCACTAGTATTAGATATTTGTATAATAGGTTCGGTACATAAAAATTGTAGAAATTTATTTTGGGGCTGTTTGCTGTGCAAATAATTGTGAATCTGTACAATCCAGTTTTTTTTGCTTTTTGTGCTTATCTCTTGATCAACTTAAGCCTACCCCAGATTTAAAGTAACAATGTAGTTACAAACTCACACTGAACAATTCAATTTGGTGCTAGCACCAAGAATCAACAGGGCTCATAAAATTATCATATTAATCAGCCATATTAAATAAATTCTAACCATTTAGGTTCAATTTCTTTAGGATTACCATTTTTTTAAAGTACCTTTTCATTGATAGAGGCTCCATTGGCAGTCTCTGTTGCACCCGCTCCATCTCCCTCTGCAGAGCTGCAGTTTCAAATGCTGTATTTAATTCTGGGCCTGCATTTTCTAAATAATTTTTTGTAGGCCTGTATCGACGGCATTCTTCTTCCACCATAGCCAAAGCCTATAAGATGATTATTTATATGACTTATTAACAATAAAAAGGGTAAATGTTCAGCACATTGACCGGCCCATATTGCAATTGAAAAAATTTTAAACAATGGAGAAAACTCACTAATGAATTAATCAACCAGCAGAATTCTCCAGTCACTTATAGTTTTCGAAAAAAATAAATAAATAGTGTTTTCAATATACACTAAAAAAAATTAATTATTTTCAATATACACTATTTAATTTTGTATATTTTCAATACAGAAATCCGCCACTTTGTTGTTGTCAATATTAAGTTAAGTTAATTCCGCTCCAGTTTCTGGGTGGTTATAATTTTTATTATTGTCAATTTTTTTTTTATTTACAATATGCTGAACATTTACCCAACTTGTAAAAGCAGATTGATGATGAATATAATAAGGGTGCGATCTGAAGTTACTAAAATAAAGTCACTAAACTTTTTTTTAGTTTATATACTTACTACATTAATTAAATTTAACCTTTAAAAAATTTTTTTACTATGATAGACCACATTTCAGCTAATCACCCCGCGAATAAAACTGTTATTTCGAGTAAAGAAATGCATAACAATTAAAGTAATAGTTACATACCGCTTCTCTAACACCGGGGTCATCATAACCTTGGTCAATATATGGTAGTGCATCCACAACAACTTCACCAGCCATTTTTCAAAATTTTTGTTCTTGGTATGGAACTGTTATTGGATTTATTATTTAGCTCTTAGATTAGAACCCCAACTACAATAAAAAACAGTATTTTGACTGTTGTTTTGTTATGTTATGACATGTGACATGACATGACGTGACGTTCTCGTATCGATATAGGGCCTAATGATGTCGAACTGCGACTCGAGTTATTTGATTCGAGTAACTCGAATCACGGTGCTCAGCGATGAAGGAAAAACACCGTGAGGAAACCTGCATATTTTCGAAATAATAACAAAAAAAAAATATTTCGAAGATATGTGTAGTCCGCCAATCCGCAATGAGGCCCCGTGGTGGACTATGCCCTGTTACCCTCTGTACAGAGGAGGCCTTTGCCCAGCAGTGGGACATGTATCGGCTGATACTTTACTTTACTTACTGTTTTTTACCATTTTAGGCTGACCCAAAGTTTTCACATAAACTTAAGCTTTCACATCAACACGATATCAAGTTTGGTTGCTAAAATCATCCGCCTCGTGAGGGTCTGGACTGGTGAGTTTTGTATACCAACGGTACAATGAATTTAATATTACAAATTTTTTATGAATTTAAATGGTATTGTCGGATATTGAAACATTTAATTTGATATTTCAGGCAGAATGCTTACACACTTGTTTCATGAGATAGTATTATTTTCTTGTTTTTTAAATTTTTGGTCAATTATGTCACTGCCCTGTCAGTTAGGCAGGTATTAGTGGGTATTCGTTGTTATTTTACTTTTATTAGAACTATTTTTTTATTATTGTTTATTTACGCCCTAAATAAAATGTAGTTTTTGTGTTTTCATTTAGACATTCAAATTTGTTTCAAGAAGGAGAGTTATTATTTTTACTAATTTATAGTTTTGGAATCAAACTTAAAATGCAACAAATTGTTAATAATGAAGAAATAGAAAATTTAGATTTAACCAAAGTAAGTACGATAATGAAATACAGTTATATTACAAAAAGATTCTTAAAAAGGTAAGTATTATATAATTTTTTTTTGTCATTTTATATATTATTTTCCATAATGTATAAAAATCCATTATTCAAATGTTTTGAAGTGATTCTGTTATAACTTAGATGTAATAAGTGCGATAAAAAGGCTTTGGATATCAAGGTTTTATGAGGAAATATCAAATAAAAACAAATATCTTGAGTGATTAGATATTTATTTGGCAATAAAAATAACTGCTATTAATATCCAGTTAAAGGGTAAACATATTATGTCACCTTTTATAAAATCTTTGAAATGTTTATACCTTCAGATTGCTGCTTTACAGCAAAAGCGGACACTGGCATTTGTCAATCATTTTATAATCACAACTGTGCAATTCTTGAATACCTTCTCAAAAACATGTGAAAATAAGCTTAAGCAGTTTGAAGAGAAGCTGGAGAAGGTTGATGCTGCCATGATCTTGTTGGAAGCGAGGGTAAATTATAGTAAATATATAATTTTAATCATATACATGGACAAAATCAACATCCTATTATAAGTTTGTTTAACCGTATACCCTACAGAATATTTTTTTTCATTATCAACAATTAACTGAATATTTTGCTTAATTATTAAATATCAGAAATATAAAAAAAATATCAGCTCCTACCTCAAATGTTATGAGTGGTTAATGGATTTTATTTTGCTTGCAAGAATCCTAAGTTTTTAAAATAATATCCTTGTTAATAATTAAAACAGAATAGCTACATGTCACTTATCATTTTTCATAAAATACTGTACTAGTATTTATATTTAACACACACTTCATCTGCTTTGATACTTTATGTATCATCATATAATTATACCTGTATATGAAATATCAATCAATTACAGCTATCTTCAATCCCAGAAGTTAATGATGTGAGTAAAACAGATGTAAAGGAGGAAATATGTGATAGTTCTCAAGAAAAACCCGAGGATTTAGAAGAATGTAGTGTGAATGAAACAATTTTAAATACAGAAGATAAAAAACAGGACACTGAAGGCTCCGATGTCAATCATACCATACAAGCGAAACCTGAATATTATAGATTTATAAAAATGATACAAGTGGGGGTGCCTTTGGGAGCTGTTAAATTAAAAGTATCTTTGGAAGGATTGGATCCTAAACAGCTTGACAGTTTGTTAAAAAAGTAAAATTATCTATCTTGACTTTTTTAAGATATATGAAAGAAGATTTAAATTGTGCATTATTCCTAAATTTATATATTTGTAAAAACAAGATAATAGGTTAATATTCTTGGATTGTAATTATTAACTGCACTTCATAGGATAATTTCTTATACTTCTGTGAACACACATTATAAAATGTTTTAAAAATGAATACAATAAATATAAGAAATAAAAGCCCAGATTACTTTTTTAGCTTATTTATTAGCCAGCCTAGAACTGGATCATCTGTCCCTTCCTCTTCTTGTCACCACCAAGCTCAAAGTGTTTGCAGCGCTTCAGCGCCACCTGGGATCGCACTTTGCAGTCGGCGCACTCCAAACGAAGCACAATTTTCTTTGTGGTTTTTGCCTACAAAACAAATATTACACTCCCACATCAGTATCAAAACTAAGGATAAATAAACTGATAACTATTTTTACACATAACAATTTTTAAAAATATAATTAACGTTTAAAAATCTAGAGTTTTAAAAATATAATTAAATTATTGATATGACTAGGTACTTTTGTTAATTAATACTTTGACTAACTAACACTTATTGCATTCAATTTGGTAGTATTGAAAGGCAATTGGAAAAAAAATCATTTTAGTAAGAATCAACACAAATATTATCTGATCAATTCTAATTCACCTTTTGATACTTTTCACATATTTCTATTAGTTTGTGTTGATTTGATTGACAAGGCTGATTTAATTTGTAAATGGCTGCACAATTTACAAATACATACTAAATGTGGTTCTTAGAATCAGTTTTATAATATATAGAAATTTGCTATTGCCGAATTTACCAAATACGAATATTCGACCAATAATTCGGAGAATCTTTAATTTATATGGTTTGCTCAAAACATCTACTAGTACTAACTATCTTGTAGTTTAAAAATGAAAATAGAGAAATAGACATACTTTTAAAAGAAGGAACACTGAATTAAAAACTAATTGTTTAATTACATTAGAATTTATAAACAAACCGTATCTATCGAAACTTACCAACAATATTTGTTCTATTTTGTAGCTTGTAAATCGTGATACTATAAAAATTGAAGTTTTTTTTAACACTTGGAAATCGGTAATTTAGGTTATGTTATTACCTTTTTCTTGAAGATAGGTTTGGACTGTCCACCATAACCTTGCTGTTTACGATCGTAACGCCTTCTACCTTGGGCAGCGTGCCTTTCTTTGGACTTTTTGTACTGAGACACCTTGTGAATCTTGTGGCACTTGCATTTTTTGCAGTAAGTTCTGCGCTGTTTTGGTACGTTCACCTGAAATTAGTTGTTGCCGAACATAAAAATACAAACACCATATCCAAAATATATTCTTTGCATTCATTTATAACAAAGAAACAATTCATTTTAGAGTACACAATCATAGATTTTTATAGATAAATAAAAGAATCGTGTAACACAAACCATTTTGGCGTTTTACTTTATCAGCCAAACGTCAATGAAAGAGAGAAAAAATAAGACTTGACTTTGAGAGATAATATCAGTGTTGAGTGTTGCTATAAAATGGTTGTTAAGTTGTTACACATATATTTTTTTATGTGTTGTTTGTTGATTGGTAATCTCAGATTTATACATACTCTTATGATGTCAACTCTAACCTGTATTATGTTTGAATTACTTTAAATTTGGAATGTTAGTTTTATTTTTCAGACTGAATTGTGTCATATTTAATTGATTCAGTAAAAATCATAAACGTAGTAATATCGTAAACGTAGTGATTACATTCTCTTTGGTAAAAATTGCTTAGAGAAGTAACATGTTTAGCTATCTGATATAACTTATATTTTACATAAATTTCATAATGATTACGTTTCGTATAAAATAAGTTCAAAATGTTTAAGTTGAAATGAATAGTTTTCTTATCAGTGTCTTATAAGTGACAATATAAGTGTCTTTTTGGCTTGAAAGTGATGCCATTATCCATTATATATGTCTATTAGTTTAGATTAGTTATCATATTTTTTAATCTATTAGTAGTTTAGATTAGTTTCAGTATATATGTCTTATCTATGCCATTAGCCACACCTACCATTCAAGAGGTTATGGGCAATATTTATATTTTTTGGAGTTTTTCAAGTTTTTTGAGCATAACTGACAATTGCGAGGAAATTTTCAAAGATGGACAAGCCCATCAAACCATTGTTAGAAAAAGATTCTAACTACCATAGCTGAAAAAAAAGATTACTTTGAAAATTATTGCTGCGAGTTTTGAAAAATATTTTGGAAAATAATGAGCAGACTGCGACCACCACAAGTGAGGAATTATCCATAAATGAAATGGAGGCATGGGTGGTTTAAATATTGAAGGAGATTTTTTACAAGAATTTTCTAGTGATGAAGAAGAAATAATAGAAAAATAAACAGTTGAAGAAGAAGTAACAATTGACGTTGTTGGGAATAAGGAGAGTGCAGAAACAAATGAAGTAGTTTGTGAGGAAACAGTTGAAGATGTGAGGAATGTGGGTTTTGTTGATGATCAAGAAGTTATAGAGAAAAATGAGATTTTGATGTTTTTTTTTTGATGCGAGTGGGGATAGAATAGAGGAGGTTGTTGATGTTTTTGACGTGGTTATGCAGAGGGTTTGAGTCCAGGGAGGGATCCACCGAGAAATAGGTCTTTATGAAGGGGAGACGGAGGTTGTTGCGGAGGGTGTGGGTCCAGGGAGGGATCCACCGAGAAATAGGTCTTTACCTGAGGGGTATAAGGTTTATGTTGTGGAATTTTTTGCTACGTGTTCACTTTTAACGTTTGGGGAGGCGGTTGACTCCGGTGAGAGGGAGAGATGGTTAATGGCTGTGGAGGAGGAGAGGTTTGTTTCTTTGGAGAGGAATGGCGCGTGGGAGTTGTTTGGTGAAAAAGAGGCTGAAGGGAGAAGGCTTTTGGCAGACAAGTGGGTCTTTACTGGGAGGTCGGATGGAGGATGTAGAGCTGGATTAGTGGTCGGAGGTTTTACGGTCTAAAACAAACTCCTTTGATGTGGAACATTGGTTTTATTGTCTTGTGATAGACGTTATTAAGATTTTTAGCTATTTTAATTCTAAACCTTTTAGTGTAGGTAGTGCTAATGTAAGGGGGTGTTAATAATACAGATTCGCGCAGTGGAAGCGTGCTGGGCCCATAACCTCTTGAATGGTAGTTGAGGCTAATGGGATCACTTTCAAACCAAAAAGACACTTAAGGACTGATAAGAAAACTGTTTATTTAAACTTAACCATTTTGAACTTATTTTAGATGGAACAATCAATATGAAATTTGTGTAAAATATAAGAGTTATGTTAGATAGCTAGACATTGTTTGCTATTGGCCCAGCGGATTGGTACCCGGCCCAATGGCAGCAAAGCGTTCGTAATCGACTAGATGGATAAATGCCTCACTTACAGGCTTAAGCTACAATAGGTGTAAAGTAACCTTCGGGGGATGCTGTTAGTTCGTAGCGTACTGCGTGTATGTTCTCACGTTTTCGGTGAACTTGCGTCCTTGCGCAAATTCGTTAAGCTCATGTCAAATGAAGTTATGTCAATAATTAGAAACCTCTAAAACCACTGTACATTATTTGTCTTCTAGAGAGGATATTTAACGTATTTCCTGACAGCTACTCCTTCCCCGATACGTGGAAGTAAGCATAAGTCATGAGCTTGCCTCAGCTGAATAGCCTAGAGACTTAGCGTCAAATTACCAACTCATTAGTATTTTTCTTGCCATGGGGAAAACTTCCAAGTGCATTCTGGCATGAATGAAAACATATCCAAACATTAGCTGTTAGCGACGAATAATTCTACTTTTAGTCTGGATAATTCAGCTAACTTTCGAATACCTTATCTTGCCTGCACCCAAGGGCGGATCCAGGGGGGGGGGGGTCATGGGGGTCATGACCCCCCCTGGGCTGAGTCTAGGACCTAGGTGGACCACTAATTAAAATTGTTAAACATAATGTTTTAATATCTTTTTTGCCACAATATAGATTTTATGTAAGTACCTTCAATATTTAATTAAATTAATATAATATTTTTAACAGACTTCAAAAAGAGGAGTTTCTCAATTCGATTGGTATATTTTTTTTCGATGTATGTACACCGATTACGTTGAGATTTATGATCCGATTTACGTGATTCTTCTTTAGTTTGATGCAGAATAGTTGCCATTTGGTCCCATAAAAATTTAACATAGTTTGGCCAAGTAGTTTTCATTTTATGAACATTTTTACAATATTTTCATTTTAAATTATCAAATCAATTCTTGCAAGTTAAATTTGATCTCCTTCCCGGTTACCGGTTGAGCTGAAATTTTGTATACATGTGTGAATCGCGAGACAATGCAACATTTTTATGACATGGTGCTGATCTGATGATGGATCTGGAAGGAAGGCCATAGGAACTTCGAATCAACAGACCCTCATCGCGTTTGGGTACATTTGGATAGTATTGACGAGTAGTTTGTCTTTCATTGGTAACCAGGATCTGATGATGGAGCTCCATCTTCAGCCGTCCATGGACATATGCATAGGGTTGCTGATGCGTTTTCTCATTATAATAAAGTGGGCTCCAGCTACCTCTCTCACCAGATAAATCGCAGAAGTACTTTACGCCGATCTTCTGTGAGGTCTATGAGGCTATTCTGTGAAGTTCCTATGACTACTCTGTAATGAAACGACTCAACCCCATAGAGTTTCGGTCCGTTTGATTCGTCTTGGCGAGTATTTAATTTTTAGATGGTAACCATTATCTGATGATGGAGCTGAAAGACAGTCATATGAACTCAGTAAAGAAACGACGCAACCCTATTGTGTCTCGGCTCGTTTGATTCGCCATGACGAGTTCTTTGGTGCTAGATGGTAACCAGGGTCTGATGACAGAGCTGGAATGTGGCCATAGGAACTCAGTAATTAAGGAACACAACTGCGTCGAGTTTGATTTGTCTTAATGGGTGTAGATGTGGTGGTTTAGTGGACGTGGGTATGCGAGACCATCTTTGGGAAATAAAGTTTTTTGTGAATGTGTATTCTATCTTTGATTAGATGGTTTAGAAGCGCTGAATATTATGAACGAATGAATGAATAAATATTTTTTTGTTATTTATGAACATTTTTTTAATGTGGACGATGTAGTTTTAGTTTGTGTACGACTATTTTAGGAGTTTTCATTTGGGTTGATTATATATTATTATTAAACCGTGTCCGGATAGTCCCGTCTTAGACTTGTCATTGAAGTGGAGCCAGCGTGCGGAGTAGAGGAGTAGAGAATATTATAACCAATACGACTACATAAAATCTGGTAACGGAGAAATAAATAAATAAATTATAGCTACTTAAAAAAATACTATACAGGGAGGCTTTTCTAAGTGTATCCTTTTTTTTTATCAATTTCTAAACATAAATAATTTTATATAAATAATGATAAATATTTAAAATCACTCGTAATTAATTAATTACATTCATTTGAACTTATCTCAGAAAGTGCGTGATTTATGGGCAACTCATTTATTTTACGCGCGATCATTCATAACAAACATATATGTATATACGACGCATTTATGAATGACTACCTCATTGTCAACAAGTTTGTTTTTAGGGAATAGAATGCCAATTTTTTTTAAATATTTGTTTTTATATCAATTAACGATCATACAACCGAGTCTGAACCTCCTGTGTGAATTTGGGCAACTTTATAAAAGCCACCTTGTATAATATATGATAGTAAAAAGCAACGAAATGTTACGAACAAAAAAGAATTTTGCAAATATCTGACGAAGGTATGCCCGAAAATACCTACATAAAAAACATAAACATCCGAATTGATTATCCATTCTTTTTTAAGTCGATTAAAAATAAGTACCTACTTTTTACTTGTATCTATGATTATAAAAATTAAATTAAATTACACCAAAGCTGAATCCGCCCTTGCCTGCACCCCTTGAGAATGGGTGTTCCAAAAGTATTTTATCCGTTCATCAATTCGCTTTATACGTGACTGCCCTAAAAACCATACGGTTGGATATTATACGTCGAAGACATGGCCACCTACGCGACCAATCGCAACAAAATTAGGATTATTATCCATATTCTGTTCACACTCTTAATGAAATGTCGACATGATATTTAAAAATAATAAAAATTCTTTAAAGTTCATTGGAAAAAGCTTTTGGTATGCCTCTCACATCCCCTTTGACCTTACATCGGAGACAGTGCCACCATACAAACGTTTTAGGTGATTGAGCCAAAGAATTGTCATGCATGTTAAGTAATTTATTTTCCCGTCACCATCTGATAACTATTCAGCCCAAGAACGGGGTCATAACTGAGAGACCGACTGATAAAAAGGCCAAATGGTTTAAGCATCGACATGGCCACGAGATGGCACACACCGCATTCACACTATCATACACCTGATAAAAAGCCTTCGCCTCGATTCGCATACTACACACGATATCCCTGTGTGTTAGGTCACTTTTGAATAGTACATAATCGATCCAAGCCGTGCCAAAAATTCAAATAGACGCTTGCGCAGTGCGCTGACGCTTGATTGTTCTTATGAAACGTCGAATTTTACTCAAAAATTGATGCTTATGTTCGGAAGTTACAACCGATTCGTAAAGCAGTTTCTATTGAGAAGAAACGTTCTGATTCGTCTGTCTGCGGAATCGGATCCAGAACATCCCCCTATTTATGTAAGAGCAATTAATTTTTTTTTTGAGTATTATATAAATGTTTATTAGAACATTAATTAAATCATAGATATAATTATATAATTTAATAAATGATATAATTTAAATTTTCAAAATATTGTTGATAGTAAATAATTTGAATGACTAAAAATACTTTCGACAAGTGCCTTAAATAAATTTAAAAAGTTATTTCGCGCCAAAACAAATCTTGCTTTAAAGTTTGACAGACAAAGTAGAAAAAAAAATTAAACTAGCTAATAAACATATGTATTTTTTGTTTAAACTTGTAAAATATCTCTTTATCAAATAACTTAATACAAGGTTTAAGTATACAGTTTAGTTACAGGATTCGAAATGAAATTTTCGATCCCCGAAATATCATGGCATAATAGGGACCCTGTTTTAAGTGTAGATTTTCAACCTAAACGCGAGGCTAATGAACCCTTGCGACTTGCTACTGGAGGAACAGATTCTCACGTATTAGTAAGTTTTACTCTAACTGGGTCGATTTCGACGGTTTCACGACTTTTTATTATTTAAACCGTATTTATCAGCTGTTTTGTAAATTATTTCAGTTATTTGTACTGTTTTCACATTTGCTTGTAAATTATAAATGATGAAATTATTATGATGCTTTTATAGATATGGTATATTTCAATCACAGACACTGGTTCTGTTAAGTTGGAAGTAGCGGCTGATTTGACGCGGCATCAGAAAGCAGTAAATGTGGTGCGGTGGTCACCAGATGGGAAGTTCTTAGCTTCAGGCGATGATGAATCGATTATATTTGTATGGAAACAGAAGACTGAAGAGTCAGCCCCATCATTGGAGCAAGGAGAAGAGCAATACAAAGAAACATGGGTTGTTCACAAAGTAGGTTGAAAATGTAGTAACAGAGTTACATACATTTGATATTGTACTTTATGAAAATTCATTTAAAAGAATGGAAAGTTGATTTTTGGTTTATTTTATAAAGTCTAGTGAATTCATATGTTACAGACTCTACGAGGTCATGTAGAAGATGTTTTAGATATAAGCTGGAGTTCTGACTCTGCTAGCCTTGCATCTGGTTCAGTGGACAATAAATTGTTGATGTGGGATGTTGCCAGAGGCCGATATACTTGTATTTTGACTGACCATAAGGGCTTTGTACAGGGTGTCGCCTGGGACCCAAAGGGTCAGTTTATTGCTTCAACTAGCAGTGATAGGTTTGTATCAATCATAATATTGCATATTGTAGACATAAATCTTATTTCGTAAATAAATCACAGTGAAATATATTTACCGTTATCTAAATAAGCCAAATGCTCTAATTTGGCCTACAGTACAGATAAATTTTTGGTATTTGGACATATTTTATTGTAAAATATATTATTTTTATTTTTGATACAATTAATTTGCTTCGTTTTCAGAACTTTTCGTGTTTTCGACGTTGCTACAAAGAAGGTTGTGTCAAGGTGCAGCAAGGCAATTCTGCCCTTTCCTAAAGACCATCCATTATATGAGTTAAAAGTCCGTCTATTTCACGACGACACACTGCAAACGTTTTACCGGCGGCTGCAGTTCAGTCCTGATGGGCTGTTTGTGGCCGTACCTGCCGGGCGCGTGGAGCCTGAACAAGGCAAGATTGACATTAAGCCAATGAATGCAGTCTATATATACACCAGGTATTGCTTGAAGGTGCCGGCGTGTGTGGTTCCGTGCGGCGAGGCGGCGCTGGCTGTGCGCTGGGCGCCGGCGCGGCTGGCGCTGCGACCGCACGGGCCACCACCCGCCTTTGGGGCTTCGCCCTCCCGCCTGCTGCTGGCCATAGCCACCAAGCGCTCTGTTCTCGTGTACGATACGCAACAGAGAACGCCCGTCGCGCTCATCTCCAACATACACTATACAAGGTGACATTTTTATGACTTACAATCCTATTATGTAACTTGTAAATTTAAAGAGCTTTGCAGCAGCATGAATGGGCAGGCTTGTCTGGGAAATTATGGGAAACATGGCCTCACACTAGACCAGCATGAAGTCTTGTGAGGTAACCGGGCTAACTTTTAATGGTAGGTGAAGAAAGAGAAACCGAGGTATTGATGTTGGTGTCAGAGTGCAACTGATAATCTAAAATTTTGTATTTCCAGTTAAATGTAAATGCAGTTTTATGTTACATTTACATTATAAATATCACAAAAAATGAAATATAATGAATCCTAAAAATTCTCCAAGCTTGTTTTGAATTAAATTTGTTTATTATATATGAGTTGTTAATCAAGTCTATGATGCTTCCAGACTGACAGACTTAACATGGTCGCCGGATGCTCGGGTGCTGGTAGCCTCTAGCACCGACGGTTTCTGTTCCGTCATCACATTCTCTGAAAATGAATTGGGGCAGATTTTACATGAAAAAACCAACAATGAAGCCAACATAGGTTTGTCAGTTACACAGTAAATAATGTAATATACCATTACATTATTTTATTCTCAAAGTTGCACAAAAAGACAAATTGGCATGCAAGTAGTAATAAATAAGATTTATTATTATTAAGTCTTCATAATATGTTAACTACCTTCTATAAAAATTTTATTTTAATCTTCTAAATACCATTTAAAATTACGATGTTAATATAAAGATTAAATTTTTACATCAAAGTAAGCCACAATGTAACCCCTACTAACCGTGGATGTTATTTCACAATTTTTTTTATGCTCTTTCAGAAGCAATGGAAACACAGAATGAAGAACAACCGCTAAAGGATAAAGACGAGACTAAGAACAAAAAGCCTGATGAAGTGAAAACGCAGAATAACACACCGAAAATAGATTCTTTCATCAAATTCAAAGCGCCAGAGAAGTCACCCAAGAAGCAGAAAACGGACAAAACGGTGCAAGAAAAGACACCGGTGAAAATAGACTTGCTAATGGAGACAGCAATGTCTTCCTGGTCCGACAACTCTAGCAGTGATGTCATTAAACCTAAGCCCTGTCAACCCATGGAGGTTGACGGCCCGAAGAAAGCTGACACTGAAGTGATGGTGATAGACGATAGCGAGGACATGAAGTGGGTCTATGAAGATACGGAGGGAAACAAAACCCAGAGTCCAAACTTTAAAACCAAGAAGTCCCAGGAGGACGAAACTGAAAAGAGCACATCGCCAACGCTAACAAACACCCCGATCAACTCAAATAAACCCAATGAAAGCAACTTCCTCAATCAGGCAAAGGTGACGGACATTAAAGAGTCAGTAGTAATGAAGGCAGTGCAGAGTCCGAAGGCGCCGCGCCGAGTGAGCTTCGTGACGCTCTCCAGCCCCAAGAATAAGAAGACTTAATATTTTGTATTCATTACTTGTACCCTATGCATCGCCTTCCATTTGGCTTATACCACCTATGTTGTTCTTTTCAAAAACATTTACCTTAAATGCAGGGCATAATTCCGTCTGTACTGTACATACATGTATAATTACTCAATTGTTAGATTAAACTGCGGTCGAAACGGACTTGCTATTGGAAAATTATTTAAATGTTCATTTTGATATTTCGAGATCCTAGTTCTTTATCTGTATTTATTTACATATTTCTTCATTTAAAAGTCATACAGAAAATTTTAATTGCACAACTATAATTATATACAGGGAGATTTTTTAGAAGTGCCCAAATTTACACAGGAGCTTCAGACTCGGTAGTATAATCGATTATTGAAATAAAAAACAAAGTTTTTTTTTCCAAAAAAAATAATGCCATTTTATTCCCTAAAAACAGAACGTGTTGACAATGTGGTAGTCATTCATAATTACCTTAATTTTAGGTTTAAAGAATTTATTCTCATAAAAACACAAAGTTTACATAAAATGACATACGTTACAAGATACGACATATAGTTCATTTTAACCTCTTTAGCATTGTGGAAGACGAAAGCAGTAATATTACTTTGGGGGTAGATGAAAGTATAAAATATCAATAAGCAAGTTGCGTTAAGGGTGAGGTCACATTAAATTAGTACAATATAATTTTATAAATTAGGTACATTACAAAACAACGAAAATAAAGAAGAAACGAAAGAAAGAAAATATATATCTATACATGTATATATGGTCCATATACTGGAGTTTTCTTGCAAGTAGTTCTTAAGTTTCACTTTATAAATATTTATTTTTTCACACTCTTAATTCATTAGGTAAGTTATTGTAAAGCTGTACTCCCTCAAATAATACAGTTTTCCTTCCGTAAGTAGTTCTTACTCTTGGTAAGATTATTTTATGTTTATTTCTTAATCGTTGGGCGAATTCGTGTTTTTGTAGTTGTAAATTTGAATGAATGTCCTTAGTAGTAATTTTTTTAATTAAAATGCAAGTAATATATATATATATATATATATATATATATAACTGCCGCAGATTAAGTAATTTAGTTTTTTTATACAGTTGTACTGTTGGTGTAAGGTAGTGATAGTTATATAATCCTTTTATAATCTTATTTTGTGTACGTTGCAATGAGAGTAAATTAGTTTTAGCTGCCAATCCCCATATTTCGATTAAATAGTCAAGGTGTGGTTTTACCAAAGAGTTGTATATAATAGTCCTTACGTGATTTGGGATACAATTCGTTATTCTGCGTAATGCTCCTAGCCACTCATTGAGCATATCTAAATCTTTTTGGGCGTTAGCTATAATATTACTCATCGATTTATCGAAGTAAAATAGACATGTGTCGTCCGCGTACAGAGTTAGGTGTCCTGTAAGTCCTATTCTTTTAATACTATTTATGTTATCAAAAATAATGTAGGACCGAAGATTGAACCCTGCGGGATTCCAGATGTCACTATTTCGGCAGTACTAGTAAAATCATCAATTTTTACTATTTGACAACGATTTTGCAAGTATGTTGAAAACATATCAAGAGCGGTGCGTACGATACCGACATTTTCTAGCTTCTGGAGTAGTTTTTGGTGACTTATTGTATCAAAGGCTTTTTTAATATCGATGAAGATGCCTAAAGCAAATTTTTTTTTATCAATGTGGGTTTTTATCTTTGTCACTAAATCAATAGCAGCCGTGAGTGTACTGGATCTGGAGCGAAAACCATACTGTTCATCAATCAAAACTTTTTTGGCGGTCAAATAATTGTTTAAGCGGATGTATATGACTCGTTCAAAAATTTTAGACAGTACTGGTAAGACTGAAACTGGTCTGTAATTACTCGGATCGTCTCTGAATCCCGATTTATATATAGGACTGACCTTAACAACTTTGAGTGTGTCGGGGAAAACCCCGAGTTTTAAACACTTGTTAATACAGTTGGTTAGACTTTCAAGGATAACACTTTTTAAGCATTTGATAGCTTTGGTGCTGATTCCATCCAAGCCTGTACTAGTGTTGCTATCGAGACTATCGATAATTTTTGATATTTCACTATTAGTACATGGAATAAGTTCACTTAATGTTATGTCGTGTATATAATTTGAGTCGTACGTTAGTGTGTCAGCTGTATTTAAGTGGTATCTGTGTGGTATTTGCTCTGCAGTTCGCAGCTCTCAGATCGCATTGCCTTCCGTTATGATAGTTGCATTGTATACTAATTTTGGAAGAGCAGCACTTTCCTTAATTTTATTTATCGCTAAGCTATTAATAACCTCCCACATTTTTTTCGGATTTCTACGGCTGTTGTAGAAAAGATTGTAGAAATAAATACTTTTGTATGTATTGATGAGCCCCTTAACTTTATTCTTCTCTTGAGCAAAGTTCTTATGAACCTTTTCATCATTAGGGTTAAGTATAGATTCCTTCCATAAGTAATTCCGTGTGTTTATTGCGTTGATAATGGTTTTGTTTATCCAGTCCTTCTGGGGGGGATTTAGAATTTTTGTTTTCTGTATTTTACAAGTTTGTACGATTTCTGATATAAAGTTTTCAAAGTAGTCATAGCAGTTATGTTCATTTTTGTAATTAACTTCAAATATTTTGTTGGATGTTTTATATAGGTTTTCGTAGTCAATTGCTGTGTAATAAACTTTTTTATGTATCTCCGGTTTCATTCTACCAATCTCTAGATATACTTGCTTATGATCAGAAAGTGATGAGTCAATAATCGATAGTTTAAATGAATGGTTGCTCACATTAGTACATATATGGTCTATTATTGTGTTTGTTGTGCTGGTTTCCCGTATACTGTATAATATATTAATTTAGTTTAGTATTTCATAACCAGACTCTTCGATTTCTTTTACGTACTGCTTAACATGGTTGCAGTTTCTATTCAACAAATTAATATTGAAGTCACCAAAAACAATCGTTCTTTTACGTTGTTCCAACTGCTTTGTATAAAGCTCTAAAAAGCTGCTAATATTTGATTCTCCAGGTTTATATATTGCTCCTATATTTAATGATAATTTATTTATATATATCCATAAGTAGTGATTCCCATTTTCGGTTAGTTCCTCAGTTACTTCGCATTTAATACTATTATGTACATAAATAGATACTCCCCCACCCCTGCAGTTATAAATGTGTTTATAATTTGGCAGTTCGTATAGTTTGGCATCACTTTCTGAAGTGATCCACGTCTCAGAATCCATTGTGTTATACAAATTGATTTAATTGCGGTAGGACCACGCAACAGTTTTCACTGTTGCACGAATGGGCAGGTCCGTCCAAGTAAGTACCAGAACCTCCCAAAAGACAGGCGTAAAGTAGAAGTGTTACACTTCTGCGTTTCGTCTGGTGAGTGAGGTAGCCGGGGCCCATTTATTTAAATTTGGCAACGCATTTACAACCCTACGGTGACGCAAATGTCCATGGGCGACGGTTATTACTTTACATCAGGCGAACCGCCAGCTCGTATGCCACTTTTTTACATTAAAAAAACAAGTTTTTTTTTTGTATTTACCTAGAAAATACCTTATAAACCACAACTATAAACTATATTAAATACTTTTCTGCTTTGATAACTTTCCCGTGTGTACGTTGGTACATCGTGCGGATTTAAATTAAATCCCCACCACGATGTACCACCATACATTACTGATGGCGTTACGGGGCGAAATGTAACATGTTACACAGCGAGCGTTTTTGCAGTCAGCACGGCGAAATAAGGTATGCATCGTGGCAAAGATCGGCTTTTTCCTTGCTGCGAGTGCTTCGCTCCGCTGTCAGTTTTTGGCAAATTGAGTGTTTCGCGCTTTAGTTAGTAACACTGTTTGATATTCTGTAGTTTGTATTTATTATATGTACTATTGGTCCAATCAACTCACGAGTTCTTCAAAATCAATCGTAGACATGCTGATAAAGTTTTTGTATTGTCCAAGAATCCTTCGGTTTTCAAGAGTTATTTCCATTGCCTCAAGGCTCAAATTTTTTCGTCCCATCTATCGCTTTACACAGCCAAACGCCGAGTAGGTTTAAATTAAAACATAAAAAGGCGCTCACATAGTTCGCATCAGCGAACTGTGAGGCATTAATATTAAATTTGTTAATTATTTTTTAATCGATATGTATCTAAAATAGACAGACTTTTTAATATGATTGATGTTTGTATTAAAAACGTCAGACAGAAACGTCATATAAAAAAGCGAAATTCTTGACAATTTTAACACCCATTATGTTATAGGATCAACAAAAAATAAAGTATATTAAATAAAACAATTTTCACATTTATATTTATATACTTTTTATATTTTCATGGTATATCACAAGGATTGTTTTTTACAGTCTATGAGTGTAGTAAAGCTAAGGGAACAATCACATTTTCAATGCAGAATATAAGATCTATAGGTGCACTAACAAGTTAAAAAAAAGCATAATATTAAACAAATGATTTTAAACAGTGTATGCTTACACATAGACTAAATTTCATCTTATGAAGATTTATAACTGAAGATAAAATTACAAATGCAATAATATCCATCATTCAATTCCTTAATCTAGAAGACCATTCTAATAGTTGCAAGGTTAACAGAGATACACGCACTTAGTTCTTATATTTAATCTTGTCTGCTAGGGAGCAGGACAAACCTGTTCCATCAGGTTCCACATTCAACTCTTGAACTTTACCATCATTGATCACCATAGAAAAACGTTTTGAACGGAAACCCCCCAATGGTGGTAAATTAGTACCCAAATCCAAGGCCTTGATGAAGTTTCCATTGGGATCTGCTAACATCCTAACCTAAGGGCAAAAATAATTGTTTCTTTAGATTGATGACAAACAGTCATTTTATTAATTATGACTGCTAATATTAGTAAATTATTGTAATTATAATAAAAAAATGTTTTGAGTAAATTAAAATTTAGTTTTTATTTTGATAGAATGCAAACAAATAATATCCAATACATCTATAAATTACACAAAGACCTCTCAATATTATATGAAGCATATCCTGACCCACCTATAAGCAGCATGCATAAATTACGGTATAAATAATGCATACATACTTGATTTGGTATTAAAAGCGAAAAGTTATCTACAAAGGTTAAAGTTCATTGCCACTTGGAAATAAATATTTATATAAACCCTTAACATTTCTAGAACTTTCTTTATATATTTTATGTTACACCATTTCAAGTTTACGAAATCAGTAAAACACAGAATAAATATAGGTTATGGAGTTGAGTTGGTTATTGCCAGCTTTAGTGATATAAGGATATAAAATGTATATTTGTTTCTTACCTTCCCCTTAGTATTATGCTGTGCACCCCAGGCAGCCATCACGTAGGGATCGTTTACTGAAACGCACACAACTTCACCGACGCCATCTGCCTTCATTTTGTCGGCATTCTGGACGTAACCGGGCAAATGAGTTTTAGAGCAGCCGGGAGTAAATGCCCCCGGTACGGCAAACAGAACCACTTTTTTTCCCGAAACTAACTCGGCAATGTTCACTTTATTTGCCGGCGAGTCCTCGAATAAATCCACGGACGGCAAAGTATCACCAACCTGCATTGTAATGTAAATGTCAATTATGCCGGCTGTTACATAATTAAGAAGAGGTAATTCTTAATCTTAACTTACCTGAACGGGAGCCATTCTTAATAGTGTTGTGTGTATCGCTCGAGAGCTACCCTTGACGACTGCAACAACACCGCGGGTGACCGAAGTAGCCGTGCGAAACATTTGTACTTGACCGCTGACTAAGTAGGTATTTATAAGTATTATCAATTATCATCGACTGGTTTTGACTTTTGACACTGACACAGACTATGTAACACTAACAGACAATGACGTAAGCACTTACAAAGATATAATTATTTGATTTATATGTAGTGACAACATTTTTTAAATTAACAATTTCTTTTCTTAAGATTTTTTTGTAGTGTAGTTTGCTGTAAGCCTGGTAACAGGTTCGTAGGCAAACGACTCGTGAAGTGAGTTCAACAAAGAGCGACAACTCGATGACGCCATCTGCTGCACTGCAACTACCGTATCTGTTTTAACAAAAGATGGAAAAATTCACTAATATACTAAGGGAAGTCAAAAGAAGTAACAAAGTTGAAATTGTGATTTAACCACGAAACATTACTACATCGTCGTACGACGTCAGCGAGTAAAACGAGTACATCGTGCTTAGGCTGCAAATCGTAGACCTCACGTTAGCCGGTGAACGTGCTGCTTACCTGTACTTTTAAAGTGTCGGACCCGTTCGAGCTTTTATTACTGTGTCCTCGCGGCAACGCATGGGTCGGTTGAAAGATAATTAAATGTCATCGGGATTGTAAAACTTTTGGTTTGATTTTGTCTCGACTGTACTGTCCGAGGGAGTACAGGATAATACTGAAAGCTTTAAACAACGGTTTTATATGGGTATTGATTCTTTTAAATATCTTATGTACGCTTCTTAATAGAAGGTGGAGAGATGTAAATCGTTACGCAATTCAGCATTCATATTGTCCCAATTAAATGTCCCAATTAAACTACCCTTAAAATTTGTAGAAAAAGTACGAAAAGATTGTCGTCACTGTGGGAATCGAAACCACGTCTTCGGCATTCACAGCCTGACGCTTTAGCCACTAAGCTAAGCGGCTGATAATTACCTTTTCTACAAATTTTAATGTACAATCTTAAGTGCAGAGATTAGCACTATAATAAATTTAAAATAATCTACCCTTAATTTATATTTATACCATAAAATAGGATAGCGGGCTTATTATATCCTTCAGCTATATTTTATATTTTCATTTATGCATTATTTTTGTCAAACATATACATTACATGTTTCTATTAAAACAAGCGGTAATTATCGGTTTTTAAGTAATCTGCTGTAAAATCGGCTTTGAGACAAGACAACCCTATTATATTAAATAAATGTGGTGCTACAATTTCGTTTGACGTTGCTTGTTTGACTATTGCTATATTCGTTATTTCCGAAGTGTTAATATGATAAAAATTGGATTACATGTTTTAAAACAAAGGCGTTGAGATTATTTCTCGACTAATTAATACATGATGATGGAGGCACCTTCTATGGATACTGTTTACCAGGCTATCAGTGCTCTGTACGATAACCCCAATGCAAATGAAAAAGAAAAGGCTTCTATCTGGCTCGGAGATGTTCAAAAATCTGTTAGTATTATGAAGATATTTTACCATAGGTTTCTTAAAGTAAGAAATTGTTTCAATCGATTACTTAATTTTATCGTATTGTTTTTTTTTAGATACACTCATGGAAAATTGCAGACCAAATTTTACAAGAAAAAAAAGATGAACAGTCTTGTTATTTTGCCGCACAGACAATGAGATCAAAAGTTCAACATAACCTCTCAGAATTGCCATCTGAAGCGGTGGTGTCCCTCCGAGATTCCTTAGTAGCTCATTTAGAAAATGCTGCGTCCGGCACAAGTAATGCTATACTCACCCAGCTTTCTCTAGCTCTTGCAGATCTAGCTCTACAGATGCAAACATGGCAAAACTGTGTCAGTGACCTTATAAAATTGTTTTCCTCCAAAAATGAATTTGCATTACTAGAAATATTGACTGTTTTACCTCAAGAAATTGATTCAACTAACCTTAAGTTGGGGGAGAACCGTAGAGAGGAAATAAAAAATGAATTGAGAGCTAACTCAAATTTAGTATGTTTATTTTTAAAAGAAAGTATAACAAATTCTCAGAATTCACAAGTTGCATTGAAAATTGTAAAATGCATGACATCCTGGATACAAGTCAGAGCTATTAATATACAGGAGGTACCTCAAAATGCAGTTATAGGTTTTTGTTTGCAAGTGTTAAGGGATCACAATTCGATTAATTTGCTACATGATGCGGCATCAGACTGTATCTGTGCATTACTGCATTGTTTAGAGGGAAATAACAATAATGAGGAAATTGAGAGGTTACTGTTTGATAGTATAGCATCTTTAGAAGAATGCTATCACATGGCTGTGGCACATGAAGAAGAGGAGAAGGCGGTGAATTACGCTAAAGTGTTTACAGAGTTGGCAGAAACATTTTTGGAGAAGATTGTGTATTGTACAGCAAGTGGTAGAGTTCACTTTGCTATGAGGTCTCTGGAATTAGCTTTGGTTTGTGTTGGCCACCATGATTATGAGGTAAGTAAATGTTTCTTTTCAATAACCGTAAATGAGTATGAACAGAATGAAAATTCATTACAACAAGATAATTCCCATCTTTACAACTATACAAATAATGCAATATGAGCATCACCTTTTTAAATATTGCATAAATCTTTGCAAACGGTAATTTTTGCTCATTTTCCATCATTATTCATGTACTTTTTGGCTACAGCATAATGTTTTGTGGAAGGGACATGCTTTGTTCTGCAGTTTGCACATATGGGCATTCTAACCTGGTAAAGTACACAAGACCGGTGACTTTTGCATTGTACTTGTTGAATGAGGTTTCCAGGGTCTCCTAATTTAGATTTGCATTGCATGTACAATCCTACAGGTATAGATGTCTATGGGTTCCGTTAATCACTTAATATCAGGAGAATTATCTTGTTGATCCCTTTTTGAAATTAAAAATGTAACTAATGTTTCCAGTGTCCTCAAGATTCATATATTAATTTTCAGGTAGCAGAGATAACCTTCAATCTCTGGTATAGGTTGTCAGAAGAGGTGTATCAGAGAGATCAACAGCCCCTTACGGATGCATTCAAGCCACACATAGAACGGTTGATTGAAGCGCTTGCTCGACACTGCCAGTTTGAGCCAGACAACACCAAGTTGCCTGATGAGGGTGATGAGTTTTACGTGAGTTTTATTTAGAATTAGACTGACTAGTTACTGAATTTATTGGAATATTATATTATTTTGTATAGTTATAGATTGGCCAAACATAGAAAACAATTTATTTGTTATAGCTAGGAACTGAGAAAAATATATTAAAAGTACAACTGAATAAATCTTAAAGCCTTTCAAGGTATATTAAAAAATATAGCTTATAACATAAATGACTAAGATGGATGAAAATAACTCTTGCATATATAGCGTGTCGTTACCATCGCGACAATAAATGAACACACGTCTAACGCTACTTGCCAATAATCATAAAAAAATATTAACGTTAAACAAAATCCATAATTAAAAAAAAATATTTTTTAAACAAACTAATTAAGTTAAAAAGAAACAAAATTTGTAACATCCTATACAACTCGCGCCACAGCGTCGCATTACAAGCTTCTCCTTCTAACAGTATGTTTTGTCTCTTTTAAATTCATTCAACCCATTCATATGCTTTGTGACCTTTACATGACAGTTTTATACGTAAGGATGTTCTAAAATTGTTTGTTTTGGAAAATTTTATAACTCGGTAAATATTGATGTTTCAAGGATGTAAATGTTGACTACTATTTTTAAAAGTTATCCTCTATATGCGTGTTTATTTATTGTCGCGGTGGTAACGACACGCTGTATACCCTGGCCATTGCTTCTCTGTATTCTTTTAACTTTCGTATGTTTGCGTCTTATAAAGGGTATAAAAACTTATATTTGTTACTTATTTCAAGCTCGGCGAAACCAACACAACGCGTACACTAGATACACCAGCGTTTCAGGGCGGTTCTCACCGCCCCCAGCCACCGACTAACCAAGCACAGTCAACGGCCATCGGGGTCACGGTCCGCACCGAACCTCGATGGCCCGTAGGCGACACGCCATAATTAACGCACGCATGAGTACATGCGCAGCCCTACCCACTGAGGAGGGCCTCAAACCCGTGAATTCTAGCTGGCCCAACCGTTCTGTGTTCGATGAAGCTTTAAGGGTTTCTAAGGGCTGAAAGTGCAACATCAGTTTACAAATACTGTATAGTGTATTATTAATTGCCATACGCATTTTGTGTTAGATTTCAATGTTCAATGTTTTAAACGATTTTTGAAGTGAAACTTCTTTATCGGGGTTGGAAAAAAATTTTGTGTAACATTTTTGCGTTACGCGCCATCTTGTTTATATGGTTAAGCTTTTAACAACAAGCATTACCTTATAGGATTTTCGGATGAAAGTGATGGAGCTGATCAAGGATGTGGTGTTTATTGTGGGTTCGAGTGCGGTGTTCCGTCAGATGTTTACAGCTCTACAGGCAAACATATCCTGGGAACAAACAGAGGCTGCACTGTTTATCATGCAGGCTGTCGCCAAAAATATTCTGCCGTGAGTGTAAATGTGATTATATAATATTTAGCACAAGTTATTATATAAAATACTTAAATCAATTTTGTTTTAAATGTATATGTAACAGTAAATGTAAATGAGATTGTCCGTTCATGAAGGGACGAGCACGAGTACGTTCCGAAAGTGGTGGAGGCCATCCTGTCGATGCCCGAGGACAGCCACGTGGCCGTGCGGCGCACGTGCATCATGCTGCTCGGCGAGCTGTGCGAGTGGATCGAGCGGCACCCCGCGTGCCTGCAGCCGTGCCTGCACACGCTGGTGCGCGCGCTGCAGCACCGCGGGCTGGCGCCGGCAGCGGCCGCGGCGCTGCAGAGCGTGTGCAAGGCGTGCCGCGCGCAGGCCTCGGCGCACGTGGCCACGCTGGTGGCGGCGGCGCGCGCGGCCGACGCGGCGCCGCAGCCGCTGGCCGGCCAGGCCGGCGCCACGCTGCAGCGCGCGTTGGCCGCCGCGCTGGGAGCGCTGCCCGCCGCCCAGCTAGCCGCCGCCATGCGGGACGCGGCGGCCGGCCAGCTGCAAGCGCTGCGCGCGCTGCTCGCCGCGCCGCCCGCCGAGCTGCGCAAGGGCACGCGCTCGGACCCCGTGCTGTGGCTGGACCGGCTGGCGGCGCTGTTCCGCGACGTGGACGTGCCCTCCGCGGCGGCGGCGGCCGAGCCCCACCCCTGCATGCCCGCCCTGGAGGAGTCGTGGCCCGTGCTCTACGACGTCATGAAGAAGTACGTACCGCCCGCATGGTCCGGTGGGATTTTTCCATAGCGAAACATGATAGAACTCACAATCGGCAGTATGCCATGTCACATCGACTCTTGTTTATATCTTGTACTTGAAACGTTCCGAGTGCATTAGAGAAGCCGAAAGGCACGATTGGCACGCGCCAGGTGGGTGGGCGAGGCGCGCGTGATGGAGCGCGCGTGCCGCTGCCTGCGCTTCGCGGTGCGCGCCGTGGGGCGCGGCTGCGTGGGGCTGATGCCGCAGCTGAGCCGCGTGCTGCCCGAGCTGTACAACGAGCGGCCGCACGGCTGCGTGCTCTACCTGTGCGGCGTGCTCTGCGACGTGGTGGGGGCCGAGGCGGCGGCCGAGCTGCTGGCGCTGCTGCACGCGCTGCTGCCTCCCGCGCTGGCGCTGCTGCAGGCGCCGGGCGGCCTCAAGGACAACCCCGACACCGTGGACGACCTGTTCCGGCTGTGCATACGGTGGGTGCCGCCCCTCGGTCGCCTGCCTTACCGGCAGCGGTGAGGCCTGGATCGACTTTGCGGTGACGCTGCGCAGGTACCTGCAGCACGTGCCGGTGGCGCTGCTGTCGTCGGGCGCGGCGCCGTCGCTGCTGCAGTGCGCCGCGCTGGCCAGCCGCCTCGACCACCGCGACGCCAACTCCTCCGTGATGAAGTTCCTCTACGACCTGCTGCGCTGCGCCAACGACGCGGACGCGCAGCCCGACAAGCGCCAGATCAAAGGTTACCCATATTCGATATAACAATCAACTTTGCAAGTCAAATTATGCCTCTTGAAGAATCTGTGTATGATAATAGCTTATTGCCAGTATTCTCTATAATTCCTTGTCACCTAATTTAAAAGCTCAGGTGTCTCTTAAGGTGTAATTGACAAAACGGCACAGTTAGTTAATGTCAAGTGTATAGAGTATGAAAGAGACCTTTTTACATAATTTCAAATCTCAACCTACAAGATTTAAACTCCCCTAGAGTTTTGCCCTTTTCATTAACACACTTATAACACACATATATATATATATATATATATATATATATATATATATATATATATATGTATATAACTTTAAATTGACGATTAATTGAAACGACACATGTGGTGATAGTTTCATCCACATTCACATCTGGTGATAGTTTATATCTAAAACATGATGACATGGGGATAATGTGTGTTGATTGTGCAGAGTTGGCGGACGAGGCGCTGTCAATGTACGGCGAGGAGCTGACCTATGCCCTGATGGAAGCGTCCGTGCTGCACCTGCACCCATACATGCTGGGCGAGGTGGGCGAGGTGCTGCTGGAGCTGGTGGCGTGGCAGAAGGCGCGACATTTGCCGTGGCTTCACTCGGCTCTGGCGCGGCTGCCACACGACCGCCCCGCCACTGCCACCGAGCAGCAGTGCTGGCACTTCCACCAGTACGCGATGAGGTAACAAGCAACTTGATTCTCATCTTGTATTTAGAAATATAATTCCCAATAACGTGTCTGCCGTTGAATATATTTTATGTATGTATTGCCTTGTGTATGTATTTTATTTTTAATTAATAGTAATCAATTCATTTACAGTAAATTGCATGTATTTTTGTTTAAATGGTATATATGCATTAACAGTTTATGAAGAAAGCAAACACAGACTTCAAATTAAATATTGAGTATTAATAAAATCAGAAAGTTATGTCACTCAATACAGTCTTCTTTCTCGAATTGTCCTTCATTCTTTTTCCCTTATCTGTGCACCCTACTGTATATTGCTATATATTCATAATTTAATTTATTACTTAGTATATTTTGGTATATTATATATATATATATTATAATATGTTAGTTAAAGATTTGTAACTGAACTTGTAACAATAACGCTTCGCGTGGTTTATCAGTTTCATAATCTAGTAAATTTAACCATTCTTATTGCAGAGCCGAAAAGTGCAAGGAGATGACGAAACTGTTGCGTGAATTCGCAAGACTGTATCGATAGACTAAGCGACGTGAGTACCACGTAATAAGACTTGTTCATGTATCTTGCACGAACATAGACCACAGCGCAACTCAAAGCGTGGCCTATAGAATATATATACAGAATACAATAGCATATTGTAAATGAAATAAAAAAAATCACTATGAAATTCTTTTTTAATGTACCAAGTGTTCTCACATTCAAATGGCGTATAGTGAAAGTTTACGTTAGGTAAATGTATCAATTTCACATGATGGTGAATACATAAAATTATATGTAATGGCGAAATGTGTTTTGCAACGGTTTGTGAGTGAAAAAAATTTGAATATTTTCAATATTTCAAAGTTCGGGTTTGCTATAATTTACTACAATAAAATTTCCATATCAACAGTAATAATGTTATCGTACTATTTATTGTCCAGTAAATGGAACAGTATTGCTCACATATTAGGATGTTGTGAATCTCCATTTTCTATATTTATGTACACAGCTATCCCACAGCTTAAAGACCATATAAAAACCGTTCATTTTCACTTTGCTCAAGAGATTATGATTCTATTGTTAAAGAAATTTAAATTATGTTAGAGAATTGAATAATCCAGGATATTTCAGATAAACATCAGATATTTAATAAATACTTTGATGTATGGGTAAGTACAGGACATTTTAGTGACGAAATATATTTTGTTAAGTTATACATACTCTCTTTTCTTTGAAATGTGATAAAACTTGCATTGTAATGTAAATATTTATTAAAATGTTTACTTTTAAATAAAATTTTTATTTATCCCTTTATTATACAGCATAGTGTTACAAGCGCCACCTTGCCAATGATCATTAAAAATTATTTAAACGTTAAATAAATCCACAATTAAAAAAAGTTTTCAAACAACAAAAATTTGCTAGTGCTTCCAGATCGAAAAATAAGAATTACGGTGCTGCCAGTGTAAAAAATATAATATTTGTAAAATTTTAATATAGTGATAATTACAGAAATATTCGGTTGGATATAGAGAGAAAAACAATCTGTATTTTATTTTAATTGACTTTACATGTTTTTCGTAAATATTTCTGGTCATCCTTGACAACATTTCTTTTGTAGGCTTAAAATTTACACGATTATCTGCGTTTCCACGTATGGCCCTTTGGGTCAGGATGGATAGTGTTAAAATGGTAATCGTTTTCGAGTATAATCAATTTTCTTCATTCATTGTCCAGTTCCTGTTGCTTATTTATGGATTCTGGCTTTAGTATTGGCAGAGCTGAGAATAAAAAAGACATAGTACTGTACTCTGTTATCTGAAAGACATGGCTCAAGATTTAACCTGGCGATTGAATTCAATACTGGGTCATTTAAACTATATCTCTTCCGAATACCAATGCATGCTTTGACAATAAAATTGAGGCATCTTTGTTTCAACTCTGAAACTTCTTCAGTACGTGCATTAAGTTTGGGAAGATTAATTTTGTTTGCAACATCCAAACCAATCCAAGGCAAACTTCTTTCAGATCAATGTGATGTTTAACGTCAGTAGGGTTATTTGCGTCGAGAGGAGTGTTTTTTAAATTATTCGGAATTATATACAATGTTAACAGCCATTTTGCTATGAGCTTCGAGATTTACCGGATTTTCACTTTGAAAGAATTTATTTATTTATCCAAATAAATTTTGGCAGCATCCAACATAAAAAAATAAAAGTAGGCCTTGGTGTCAGGATCATTTAAAAGACTATGAATTTCTCTATACTCCTGATCTTCTAGCCATTTATCGTCAAAATATAAACGCACGGCATCCCATTGTTCCATAACTCTGTTTACAACATTTGATAGCGAAAGCCAACGCGTGTGGGTTGGGCGTAAAATTTTATGTCTGTAAAAGCTTGAAATTATTTTAACTGATGAACTTAACGTGTGCTACTATTTTTAAAAAAATATGTCAATCAATGCAATTTTCTGCATCGTAAGGAAGTTATTTACACGCGTCGCCAGCGCATAAACGCAAGGAATGCTTTTTATTACTATGATGCCAGGACATATGCCATTTCTAAATCGCGAGGACACCGAATCGTGACACTCAATCATCGTATTGCCGCCATCTGATCCAAACCAATCCAATTATGTTCTTTAAAGGAATAGAGCTATCTCGAAATGATTTTATTATTGGATTATAATATTTCAGCCATAAGTGGTCCCAGAACCTTCTGACTACACGTCCCATATTAATATCATAAAATTTTACCACAACGCACATTGTTTTTACAGTGGCAACATCTGCCCATCATTACCTAGATGTTTCTTCGTAAATATATCGTCGTGCACCACAAAGACATATTCGGAGTGTAAGATTATTTGTAAGTTGATAATCAATAATAGTTTACAAAAACAAATGTTTCTAAATAAATATTTTTACATGGTTAAAAGTAAAGTAACAGCCTTTAGTAAGATATGCGCCAGGGCTGGGCACCAAGTGATGTGAACCCACTGCGGAATGGCAGGCTTCACATAATATTATCTTCGAAATATTTTTTATTTAAAAAATAAGCAAGCTTTCTCACCATATTTTCCTTCATCACTGAACACGTGAATAATTGGCACATAAAATTGCTATTAATAATCTCATTACACCCAGTTCCCGAAAGCACAATCAATTTTAATTTACGATAAATCTCTTGTCAATCGTTGTTTAACATGATCTGAGTTGCTAGAACGTCTGAAAACAACATTGATTTTGATTTGCAATTAGTCACTGATTAACGGACAATCAACAGAAAATCGAGTTTTTCGAAGCGTTTTTCGGTGGTCAACGAGCTGTCAAAAGTTTTATTAAGTAATCAGTCAATTTGGCTGATCAATCGTTGATTAAAAATTTCTTTTATCAAAAATCTTAGCTTATATTAAAAATAAACATAATTCCCTAATACGTTGTAAGGACATTCATGTGTTCTATTACCTATTTAAATACATTACATAATTTTAAAGGTAAAAATGTCATCAAATCTATCTGAGGACGAAATTTCTTTATCGAGCGACGAAGAAGACGATCAGCCAACAGTATCAAGCAGAGTTTTCATAAAAAGTAAAGTTTAATCCCATGGAACATTACAATGATGACCAATTTAAGGCCAGGTACAGACTTTCGAAAAATGTTTTTCAAGAGCTAATGCAATCTCTGTCTCACCTTGAACCTCTCACCCAGAGGAACCACTCAATAAGTGCAGTCAAACAGGTATTATTGGCTATACACTTCTATGCATCTGGAGGCTTTCAAAAATGTTTTTCATACATTTGTGAGGAACCACTCAATAAGTATCAAAACAGGTATGCTATATTCTATGCATCTATGGCTATGTATATATCAGAGTTCATAAGTCTACTGCCTGCCGAATAATCCAAAATGTTTCTCATCAAATAACCAAGTTGAGGCCACAATATGTTAAAATGCCTTTGACAGTTCAAGAGCAGGCTAAAATCCGCAATGATTTTTATAATATTGCTATGTTCCCAAATGTTATTGGTGCTGTGGATTGCACACATGTTAAGATCCAATCACCAGGAGGCCCTTCTGCAGAACTTTTATCGCAACAGGAAAGGATATTTTTCTTTAAATGTGCAAGTAGTTTGTGACTCAAATTTGAAAATTTTGGACATAGTTTGTAGGTGGCCTGGCTCCGTACACGATTCCACGATCTTTAATGACTCCCATCTCCGAGCTGAATTTTAAATGGGAGTTTATAATAATTATGTCCTACTCGGAGATAGTGGCTATACATGTAGGAGGTATTTACTGACTCCATTCAGCCTTCCAACAACAGTGAAGAGGCCTAAAACAGAGCTCAAATAGCCACAAGAAATCCTGTGGAAAGATGTTTCGGAGTCTGGAAAAGACGATTTCCTTGTTTGGCAATGGGTATGTGGGTAAATTTGGATACAACCATGAATATCATTGTAGCTTGTGCTGTGCTGCATAATATTGCTCTTAGTCACAATGATATCATTGATGGTCTATCAGAAGTAGTTTTACCAGCAGAGCCAGAACTAGGAAATCCACCTATTTTTCAGTCTCAACAAGGATTTAATGTAAATTTTTCAGTACGAGCTGCTTTACTCCAAACCCATTTTCGCCAGTAATTAATTTATTACCAAATAATTTATAGATTAAAATAGGTTAATGTTTTTTTTTTTTTTTAGTTAAAGGTATCTGTAAATAAATAAACGAAGTTTTCCAATTTTTGTTATTTGTTTTATTTATAGCTAGTATATGAAAACACAAACTAAAATAAAACTAAATAAAAATTAAACCAAGTTAAATTTGACAAAACAAATAGTAAGTTGTTAAATTTTAAATACAATATAAACATACAGGCAAATCATGTACAGACCACTTCCTTGTTGACTACAGAACTAAAACATTTATATAGTCCTATAATATATAAAGTTGCTCAAGTCTGAAAGAACAGGCAAACAAACAAAAAGACATACAAAATGAAAATGATATCGTTTTTATTTACTAAATATGATAGATATTTTCATATTCTCTATGCTTGAGTATTCGATTTTTTTTATTTTAATATCTAAATCAATTAGCTCTTCTTTTTTTTTTGCTATTCTATAATTTATAATGTTAGCACTTTTTTCTATCATAGCACTTTCATATTTTTTTCATAAAATTTTTTTTTCAACATGGTGGAGGTTAATCTTGATCGTTTGTTCTTTATGGGGGCTTTTATTGATTTTTTTTTAATTTTTTTTTGGCACTTAATTCTGCTACAAACGCGCATCTTTCATTTTCACCTGAAACAAATATATACTGTTTTATAAATAATTTCACTAACTGTAAAATTAATTAGATGTTAAGGTAATATAGTAAATATGGTAAGGTTTTTCTATAATCAGTAAGAATTGAAAAAGAAAAATTAACAGTAAACATATAACTTACTATCATGAATGGGGATTGTTACATCAATTGCATCTTGTTCTGGTTGTGGGCCTGCTATTTCAGCTTCATCTGCAAATCAAAACGAGAGATATTGTGTACATAGTAAATATTTTTATTACATAATAAGAAATTAATGAATATAATGATATACTTTGTTCATAATATTCTGCAGCACTGTCACATGCATTAGACAGAGGAATTATTTGATCTCCCATTAAAGCAAGCATTTGTGCCCCAACTTCAGCCAGTTTTGGGGTATATTTACCTCCACCAGTTGCTTTAATTTGTTTCTGAAAATTATTAATAGTTATACATAAGAATTATTAATAGATATGCCGTGTGTTGTCGGCGTAAGAATAAGCCACCCCATCTCATCCCGTGGGTGTCGTAAGAGGCGACTAAGGGATAAGCCACAAACATCCGGTGGCCTCCGATAGATGGCGGGATAACCATCCTAACTCTCCAGACCTAAATATCCAGGCGAATAACGGGCAGCAGCGTTGAAGGTGCGAGGTGTCTGGAAGAACTGCGGTTGCCAACCCGCTCGCCAAGCGTGGCAACTATGGCAAAAAACCCCTCATGAATGGAAGTCCAAGGTGTACGGCCCCAGTCCCCGGCGGCCCTGCTATTCCTGGCTACGGTAGCGGTCATGGTAACGGCAGGGTAGGGGGTGCTAAGAATCTCCGGCTAAGATTCGGCTACCAACGACGGCGACTGGACTTGGCAACATACAACGTAAGAACATTGAGGACTGACGAGAAGATAACAGAGCTGGAAGAAGAGGTAAGCAGGCTGCGTTGGGATATAATAGGATTATCTGAAGTCCGAAGACAGGGGGAGGACACGATAATCCTTGAATCCGGCAATCTGTTTTACCACCGGGAGGGCGACCAACTGTCCCAAGGAGGTGTCGGATTTATCGTCCACAAGTCTCTCATTAACAACGTTGTTAAAATCGAGGGTGTGTCGTCGAGGGTTGCGTACCTTATACTCAGAATATCCAAACGGTATTCGCTGAAGGTCATACAGGTCTACGCACCAACGTCGACACATCCCGATGATGAGGTGGAGGCAATGTATGAGGATATATCACGAGCCATACATTCCTCCAAAACTCAGTACATGGTGTTAATGGGAGATTTCAACGCAAAGGTAGGCAAAAGGAAAGACGATGAGCTGAGAGTAGGTAGTTTTCGAATAGGGCAACGGAACCCAAGGGGGCAGCAGCTGGCTGACTTTATGGAGAAAGAGGGACTCTTTATGATGAACTCTTTCTTCAAAAAGCAGCCCCACAGAAAGTGGACCTGGATTACCCCCGATGGTTCTATAAAAAACGAGATAGACTTCATTATGACGAACAAACGGCAAATATTCAATGATGTCTCTGTGATCACAAGGGTGAAGACCGGAAGCGATCACCGATTAGTGAGAGGCACATTGAATATTCACATTAGGCTGGAAAGATCTCGTCGTCTGATGAAGTCCACACTCCGACCATCTCTTGCCCATATCCAGAACTCCGAAAGCTTTCAGCTCGAGCTACATAATCGTTTCCAATGCCTAGAAAATTGCAGCACGGTGGACGATATTAATGCAAAGCTCGTGGAAACTGTCCATGCCGCGGGCCTTAAATTTTATAAGGCCCGCCGCAAAAATAGAACCCAAAAACTCTCTGATCACACTCTCAACCTCTTGGGAAAAAGACGAGAGATGCGGTTGCAGTCTCTAACTGACATGTCGGACTACAGGCGGCTTAATAGGCAGATCTCCCAATACATGCGGCGAGACTTACGCATCAATACAGGTCGTATTGAGGGAGCTATAGAGCGGAACCTAGGCTCAAAAGTCTTCTCCAGAGATCTGTCTATCGGACAAAGCCAACTGACTAAGTTGAAGACTGACAGCGGCGTTATCATCTCCAGTAGACCAGAGGTTTTGAGTGAGATAGAGAGGTTCTATGGACAGCTGTACACATCGTCGTTGGAGCCACACACACATGTCAACGACCCAAGAGCAAAGCTTATCCGACACTATTCCGATAATATCCCGGACGTCAGTCTGAGCGAGATTAGAATGGCTCTTGACCATCTTAAGAATGGCAAAGCATCAGGAGAGGACGGAATTACAGCAGAGCTTCTGAAAGCGGGTGGAGAACCGGTACTTGTAGTCCTTCAGAGTTTCTTTAATTCCGTCCTTCAGGGTGGAGCTACACCAGAGGCGTGGAGCAGAAGTGTGGTGGTGCTGTTCTTCAAGAAAGGCGATAACGCTCTCTTGAAGAACTATAGACCGATATCCCTTCTGAGCCGCGTCTATGTGCTATTCTCAAGAGTCATCTTGAATCGTCTCGCTTCCAGACTCGACGACTTCCAGCCTCCCGAACAAGCCGGATTCCGAAAAGGCTTCAGTACCATAGACCACATACACACCTTGCGGCAGATTATACAGAAGACCGAAGAGTATAATCTGCCTTTGTGCCTAGCGTATGTGGACTATGAGAAAGCCTTCGATTCTGTCGAAATTTGGGCGGTACTCCAGGCTCTTCAGCGGTGCCAAATTGACTGTCGGTATATCGAGGTGCTGAGGTGTTTGTATAACAAGGCTACGATGTCCGTCCAAGTACAGTCCAGTAGTACAAAACCTATCCAACTGCAGAAGGTTGTAAGTCAGGGTGATGTCATATCCCCGAAACTCTTCACCGCTGCGTTGGAAGATGTTTTCAAGCTTCTGGACTGGAAAGGACGAGGTATTAACATCAATGGCGAATACATCACCCATCTCCGATTTGCCGACGATATAGTCATCATGGCAGAATCGCTGGAGGACCTTAGTACTATGCTCAATGACCTCAACAGTGTCTCCCAACGGGTGGGCCTTAAGATGAACATAGACAAGACGAAGATCATGTCTAATGTCCATGTCACGCCAATACCGGTTGTTGTTGGGAGCACTGAGCTCGAAGTTGTTGACGAGTACATTTACCTAGGACAGTTAGTCCGGCTAGGTAAGTCCAACTTCGACGCAGAGGTCAATCGGCGAATCCAACTCGGATGGGCAGCGTTCGGGAAACTACGGCAAATCTTCTCGTCAAATATACCTCAATGTTTGAAGACTAAAGTCTTCAATCAATGTGTGTTGCCAGTGATGACCTACGGAACCGAGACGTGGTCCTTCAATGCTGGCCGTATGAGGAAGCTCAGTCGCTCAGCGAGCTATGGAGCGGGCTATGCTCGGTATTTCTCTGCGTGATAGAGTTCGTAACGAAGACATCCGCAGTAGAACTAAGGTGATCGACATAGCTCAGAGGATTAGCAAGCTGAAGTGGCGATGGGCCGGCCATATAGCTCGTAGAACCGATAACCGTTGGGGAAGAAAGGTTCTCGAGTGGCAGCCTCGTACTGGCCATCGCAGTGTGGGACGACCCCCCACTAGATGCAGTGACGACCTGTGCAAATGTGCGGGAAGTCGATGGATGCAGGTGGCTCAGATCGTACTTCGTGGCAGTCTATGGGGGAGGCCTATGTTCAGCAGTGGACTCAAACAGGCTGAAATGATGATACATAAGATCATTCATATTTTCACAAATCAAAACCTGCAATGGAATATTAATCTAGTAAATTGAATCAAAGTCTTAAATAATAGATAGAAAACTATAATACCAACCTTATCTTCTGCATCAATTTTTTTATATTTATTATTATCAATATACATCTGGACCTAAAACAATAATTTTAAAATTAGTACTAATATATAAGTTATATGTGCTGACCTTAAGGGAATAAGCAATACATCTTTAGTATATTCCCATGGTAAGCAAAGTATTAGCGGTATCTCAACTACAGACAGCAGCAACTTAAGAAACAAAATCTGTACAGTACATAAAAAATTGTAAATACCTGGTCATAGAGTAAATTGTAGCGTTATATTGCTACTTGCTTTATATGTAGGTTTATTGTGACAAGAGTTATTTGATAGGTCAATGGTCTATTGATTTTGACCATCTTATAATATTCTCTATATTATTAGGAAAAATGTGTTACGTACATTTTCATCAGCAACATTTTTTCGAATTAGCCGTTTTAAGTTTAGATATGCAGTTTGTAACTGCTTTTCAGAGCGAGGGTGTTCTGCAGATGCATTATATTCCTGCATTATTTCATTCCAAGCCTTATTTTTAAGTCCATGCTAAAAGCGTTAGTGCGCTTATTTTCTATTACATGCTTGTGACTAAAAATTATGTTTTGCGAACACATCATGCGATTAGAAACAGTACAAAATGCAATTCAAAAGTTAATAAATGATATGGATCCTTTCTTTTTATAATACTTACTTGTTTATTATGGATAAGAGTTCATTTTTTTCACGTTCCGTAAAGTTTTTCCTAGACATTTTGCAAGTATTTGGAGTGACGTGTACGGTGTATTTAAGTTTTGTTTAAAAAGGGACAGCTATACAATAGAAAGAGTTAGTTGAAGTAAATCATTCATTTCATTCATTATCATTGGTTATACAGTGATTAGCTAATTTTTCTTGAACAAACCTTCCAGAAACCCAAGGCAGTTTAACAAGAGATTAACAGCTGATCATTTTTGACATAGTGTTATGTGATTGCTGCTTTGATTGGCCTTTCGGAAACTGGGCATAGTGCCTTGAACTCAGGTTGCTTGATTATATAGAATTAAATGGGAGTGTCAGGACATTGAGCTATAACGTAATTGAAAAATAATAAAATGAAATTAGCTACAGTAAAAATAGTCAATGTTTTGATTTACTCAATACTAACTTTAAAAAAAAATGTCCATGTTATTTATACAAAATCGTTATTTCCTGCGTGTAATGTGCAATAAGGGCAAAAGTCATAGTACGTCAATATCGAAGTGTCAAATGCACGATTTTTGATATAATACAAATTTTGCGGTGTTTATTTTCAAGATTGCAATGTTATTATGACTAAAAGTAATAAAAATGTATAAACAGGTGCAGTACTTTGGATCGGTTATTTTTATATTATCTATTGTTTACCTTGCAAGAACATTTTTAAGACAATTGTTTGAGGACGAAAGTTCGCAAGTGGACGAGTGGTTAGAACAAAACGATCTTGGTGACTATAAGAAGTTATTTAGGGAATATGGTAAGTCTTTTATACACAACGACCTTTCATTATATTAAATGCTTTAAAAATAAATGTTATATGGTTTAATTTTGACCTTTTACATAAAGATATTTTAAATAAACTGCTTTTATTTTTTCAAATAAATTCAAGTTTCAATATAATTCAAGTTTTGTCTTGTTTATTTTCATTGACTTCAATGATATTATATACAAATAGACACACGGCTGTCAAATTCAATTTTTTTTTTTTTTTTTTTTTTTTTTCACTTTTACAATTTATTCAAATTTTATATTAATATTTTTAAATCTAAAAAATTACATATTATCTAATAAACCTAATCCACGCGGCATGGTGCCAAGAACGCTAGCTGCATTTCCTCGCTGAATAGTTATGCTTAACCTTTGCGCGAGAAAAGAACCAGCTCTTTGTCACCAGCCGCGGCGTTTTTGGACATAAACTTTTAAAAAATTTGATGTGCGGGGACCCCACGGACCTAATGTTTCAACAGCAAATGGCACAAATATATAATCTGAACATAAAGACTCATATTTGCGCCATTTACTTACTTCAGCTGCCTCCGATGCCGCCCCGGCCCTGACCGAAGTACCCCTTAGATGAGAGCAGCCAAAGTGTCTACACAAGTGGCGTCCCAAACAAGGGCTTTGCCTCTCTCCCAAGGGATCAATGTTAAACCGTCGGGTCTCTTACCATCGTCGCGTAAAATGTCTTATATTAAACTTTAAACAAAAAGTCGAGTCATACCATGTCTTTGTTTTTGTCTCATTTTGATTTTATTTCTATTACAATTTTGAAAACAATAATATTATGAGTTATATAATATTTATAAGCAATTCAATTTAGGTCACTATTTAAAATATTTTTAGTATCTATAAAAATTTTTACATGTTAGCAAAATATTATTTTAAAATTTTGAAATTCGTTTCAGAAATTTATGGTATAAGTATAAACTTTTTTTCTTTTGAGTTGGTATATTACTTTTAAAATTTCTTGGTCCCAAAATGGTTCAGACATACCTGACATCATATTTTGATTAAAAGTCGATGGATAGGACATGTAGATGTATAAAGATAGTATGGCATGTAAATGATCAAAATTTTTTGTTATTTATTAATTTATTTTGTATTTGTTGACATAATTTTCAATAAATTGTTATAATTTTTAATAAAAATTATGACAATTGTGATCTTTTGTATTACATTTGGCACACTTTTATGTTGATTCTAATTTTTTACTTTGTTTTAAATTGTATTGCACAAATTATTTCATAATTGCAGGAATTTTACTCTGATCTGCTGTAATATTTTCATATAAGGAAATTGATATAAACTTAAGAATATTATCTTATTGCCAATTCTGTCTCTTCTGAAACAACAAAAATAAATATTTCTACAGGCGGAAAAAGAAAAAATCATTACATTGATAATTTTTATTTTTTATGGAAAAAAAAAGGGCCTTGATAGCTCAGTGTCCGGGCCCTCGCCTTTAATTCAATATACTCAAGCATGAGCTGAGTTCGATCCCCGGTGCCAGTGCCAATTAAGTTTTTAACTTTAAGTGCTGACTTATCACATGCTCCGCTCCGAAATAATACCAAAAAATATGTATTTCGAAAATATGTGAAGTCCGCCAATCCGCAGTGGGGCCGCGTGGTGAACTATGCCCTGATACCCTCTGTATAGAGGAGGCCTTTGCCCAGCAGTGGAACATGTATAGGCTGTTACTTTACCTTTTTTATATGGGAAAAAAGTGACAAACGAGCAGGTGGTTCACCTGATGGTAAGTGATCACCGCCGCTCATTGACACCTGCAGCACCAGAGGGCTTATAAATGCGTTATGCTTATAATATAGCGAGGCAGATTTTCCTCTCCAAATGATGGGGTGAATAGCAATAATTCCGCGTTGACTTTACACAAAGGCTCAGGACACGATCTTGAGTGACGCGGGGCCTCGGTCCGCCACCCCATGACGTCACGGGCCACCCGCCACCCTCGCGTGAACAAAGTGGGGGGGCGCGCGTCGACCCCATCCCCAGTCGCGTCGTAGACACCGCGCCGCGCGGACGTAACCGCACTCGTCGTCCGCGAAAATTATGAGTTTCACCACATCTCGTGTGATAAAAAACATCTGAACTTTCGTTACGCGATCCTGAAGAATCGGAAACCGGGGTGAATTCCGCTGAAGCGTCGGCTTTCATTCACAATCCGGTCAATTGTGTCTGTCGGTTCGCTCGATGCGGCTTATATTCGGCTAGGCTGAACGAATTGATTCGCCGTCGAACACGCTCCATTGACAAAGATCAACGTACGAGATGTGGCAATTCGAGGACTCCGAAATATGTTCCATAGGGATGATCCATCCTTCTCACAGCCGGAACTCCGGCCTCTCGCTATTGTCCGGCGTATCGCAGTTTTCAGGTATTTCTATTGTAACTTTTTCATTGATACCTAACTTGAAACAAATCGTGTAATTAAATCGTTTTGCTGCTACGTTTCGAACATCATGGCACACATGATAAAAGAGACTGACTAAATAAGACTCGAGTTCAAATCGACTTTCTTTTGTTTCGTTTTAGGACAACAAACGTTAGATTTTTTGTTTAATAAACGGGTTATCTTTAGTTACTAAAATCCTCTTTGTCTGTGGAGATTAAATCATGTTTCAATCACCCAACATCACTTTGAACCGCACTCTATTCATGATTCTAAACGTCCGGTCGAGTCAAAGCTAAGCTAAGCTAAGCTAATTTTATGAACATCATTGCTGATTGAAAAGAAATACATTACTGCATTGCTAAAGCTCCCTGCGACAAATGATTTACAAAGTCAAATAAAAACTCGCATTGCAATTGGAAAAGCAAACAGAGGCAGCATTACGAGAGTAGCTGGCATAAGGTAAATGTGCTATTCGGGGAATCGACATTTATGTATGTAAATTACCTCGGCTTTTCATAAAAATTTGTAAACACTAACTAGTCTTTCATAAAAAATGTCATCTCAATGATGTTGTAATGTATAAAATATTTCATTTAGAAATTAAATTGTGATGTTTAATCAAATAGTATTTCTTTAAAAGCTATACAGAACTGACTTTGTTGAATTTTGTTGCATGTCTCAATGAAGTTACACATACATACATCCCAAATACATTCATATATGCATTCATTCATACTTACATATGTAAATACCATATAAAACTTCAAGCACACATGAATGCATACAATGTTCACGATTGTTTTTCAGAGGAAATGGCAGAGATAACGAGATCCCACTTTCTATAGTATATATATTCGTTTGTGTTTGTAAAGGAACTGATGGAGACTGCAATGCAAATTAAATTATATTGCTGTGATAATAAAGTTGATATCAAACATCGTTACAACCTTAGGGCGATTCTGGATGACAAATAACGTAGACGTATGTTCTTACTTTGAACTAATACCGATCCCCCAACCGTTGGTACAAGTTATCTGCTCCCTACAGAGTTAAACCCTCCCCGCCATAATAAAGCATTAGTTGCTGATGAGACACTATTTTTTAGCCATTTAGTTCTAACTGTTGCGTTCAAATGATAAAGCACTCGCGTTCACATAGCTGTGATGAACCCTTTCTAACAGGGAACGTTTTGTACTCGTACGGGAAAGCGTAATAGAGAATCTGAAATTTGGATTTTCATCCCAGTTATTTCAGAAAATTGAGAGAAAATTTCCTCAGGAATCCTCAGTTCGCCTGTGAGAATACCACATCGATTCCTCATTGATAATACAAGTGACCTGATGATCTTTTGCACTTGATATTTTCTGTGCATGAAATTCATTACATTCGAACGACCCGCGACGTAATAATTAAGATATATGAAAGCACCAACGGATGAAACAATCGTACCGCTTAATTTTTGGCTTCGTTCGTTGAAAACAAAACACTAAAGAGATAAATTGCGCCATTATCCGCACCAGCGCTTACGCAACTGACAAATTGAATCCCACCGACTTTGCGAGTCTGTTTATGCTTCGTACAAAACTTAACTTTTCATACCATAAATCGGATATGCATTGACAGTTATCACATGGGATTCGATGGATGATGATGGTTTCATATGTAATGTCAACAGACTTAAAAATTATGGTATATTGACTCAATTTGGTTGCAATTATTATGTTTCTTACCAATTGCAATTATTATGCAATGCAATTATTATGTTTTTGTCGATTAATAACTCATCAGCAAACCATCGGCTGTTTTAGATTTTCATGGGCTGGTGTTCATTTAACATCAGGTGATCCCGCTTGCTTGTCAGCTTCTTGCATAAAAATGATAAAATAACCGTTATATTTAGCATTACTTTGTTCACAGTAGTGGCTTTGTACACGGGATTTTACTGCAAATACGTGCAGACAGCACGGTTATATCTCGTCACTTTTACGATATCGAGATTAGACATATCACATTTTAGCGATATACGCAGGTCTCTTGTAAGTTGAACCCTATAATTTTAACAAGTAGCCCCCGGGGCTGGAGGTTGAAAAAAGCTGGATGACTTAATTATTTTTTTTTTGGAATGAAACTATTTCTACGGATCTATTATTGAAATTAATGCGGTAATATTCCAAATTTTTATTTTACACCCGAACGCGGTCTGTCGAATGAGCGTTCTGCGATCTTCGAAAAAGTGTTTCACTCGAGAATCTTGGCCTACTCTACATATTTTCCGCCCGATTGATACAAGCCCTGCAGCTTACATTTTTAGTCGCCGTGGCGTTGGAGTGCCCGCCGTGATGCTGAATGCGGAGAGGTACTTCAATGCAAATTGCACGATTTTCGCCACTCCCACTGCGATTTGCACGAGTTTTATGATGCGGTAGAGTCCACGTAGTGCGCGGCTTGGTCTCCATCTAGGAGCCGATGATGAATAGCTACCAACGTTTGGATGAAACCGTGTGTGTTGGGCTCACTGAGCTCACTTTTAGTGAGTAATCATCGATCTCACAGACGACCGCGAAGTATGTATTCGTTGAGAAACGAGAGCTCTAGCCTTTCAATGACTTAGATCTGATTGGCGTAGTGGATGGTAAACCTTTCGCTTACATCAGAGGGTAAAGGTTCGATTCCCACTATTGGAAAAATATTATGTGATAAACGTCTTGTCTGGGTGTCTATATATCTGTAATATGTATTTATGTAAAAAAGAAACTGAGTTTGAAAGTGTTATATACAATTTTTTATTCGGCCTACCTGTGACACCGCTCCACACAACTAGGATACGAATGCGCTCAACCAGAAAGTATGTATATCAGTAACTTAGTGTTAGCACATAGCACAGGCTTTGTTTAGTTTGAAGCCAGATGACATTGTGCAAATGAATGCCCTGAAATATTTAAAATATTGGCCGGCGACTTCAATACACCTTTTTAGCTGTGGTAGGGCCACGCAACAGTGTTCGCTGTTGCACGAATAGGCAGGTCCGTTCGGGTTAGTACCACGACCTCGCAGAAGACGGCGTGAAGTAGAGGTGTTACACTTCTGCGTTTCGTCTGGTGAGTGAGGTAGCCGGGGCTCGATTTATTAAATGGTGGCATCTGCAACCCTACGGGTGTTGCAAATATCCATGGGCGGCGGTTATCACGCAACATCTGGTGAACCGCCAGCTCGTTGGCCACTTTTTCACATAAAAAAAAAAACACATGCTGTGATGTAATTTGACGTCAATGGATTGCGGTTGTCATCCAGACTAGTCATACCCGATCGCTCATGATCCACCTTCGAATACATTTTAAAAAGTTTTCCATGGAAATAAGTTTTCATATCGGCGCCAACCGTATACCAATACCAGGATCGAGGATGAAGAGGTTGCTTGAGAATAGCCAGCTAAAAGCCTGCGATCTGTCTGGAATCCTTTGGGCTACCTACCAAATTGTAGGCCGTCTACCGTCGCCGCTTTAGCGATTAAATGGTTTAAGTGATTATTGATCCATATATATATATGTAAGGCTGAGGCTGAAACAATATACCAATTTGCTCGATCCAGACCGCACATGACACACATCTATCAAGTATTTCATAAAAGTCTTTCTATTCTCCTCACCCGCGGATCTAAGCTGTCGGTATTCCAATAGGCTTCTAGTATTACCTTCGTAAGTCGAGCACGACGCAGGTCTGTTGGTGAACTCCGTGTAACTTTCTTCCCGTTTGGCCAACGTGATTTCTTTTTCTCATTTGTGTCGCTGCGCCGGTTGGCATACGGCCAGGTCGCGATGCAGATGTGGAGCGACGGCCGATAGCTTATTGCTACTGCATCCATCATATAAGATAAACAAGCGATTATGTTTCTAGTCTGAGTCTCTAATAAGTCTGTTAATGCTGTCAATGTAGCCTTGAGGTCAATTAGACCTAGCGCGACGTGTCACCTTGTCTCTATATCTCTTAAAAATGAGACTTTTCAGTTTGATGTAAAGGTCTTTCGGATCGGAGATCGGATGTAATACGTTTTGGCATACATCCTTACTTTATCGCTTTTCTTATACCAGGGACTGTGTAAAGTTTCCAGTCGTTTTCATGTAACTCATTGTCGGATCGCATCATCTCTATTAGCCAATGTACATCATGGATTAAGATCGCAGCCATTGTGTTATCGATGACCCTAAAAATCGACTCGACAAAAGCCTCGCATGACTCGGTTCGAATAAACTGGCTTAATTACTACGAGCAGTGGAAAATACTATAACAAAAGATTCATCGTTACGTTCATTGCCAAGAGTCTCTTTAATTATTCTAGCAATATTTGATTCCAACAAGTTGAAATTAATTTTCCGACCAGTGTACACAGACCTCCCGCAGTTGTGAAAGACAAAAGATCTCATTGTTTCGAAAACAAAAATGTTGTGGTTGATCATTTACGGGTCGCAATTGAGGCCATCTATTCATTTAAGAGAAGATGTAGAAATAAGCTTTTATTATTATCCATCATTGTCTGCTCTTAAAAAGTTATGAGATATTTTTCATTGTAAAAAAATGACCATTTAAAATCTGAATCTGTCCTGCGCTTGTTCCACCTAGGTGGAGTCGGGACAATATGTGTGAATACTTTTGATTTATGGATAAAGTAAACACTTCCTGTTCTCAGATATAATCACCGTGTAATGACCGGAAGTATACTAACAAAAAATAAAATTGATGGCGGTTGTACATAGTGAAGTATACAAGGAAACATTTATATAAGAACCGCTGAGACTATAAGATTGCGTGCGGTATAATTTTGTAAGGTGCTTAAGGCATCAATAATCTATACATATAATAAAAATGTAACTGATCGTTGTCTGTACTTGGAAGATATTTGAGAAAAACTATTATTATCCTTTATCAACTCAGTAGAACCCAAAACAATGATTGTTAAAATTTTTGTCTGATTGTCTGTGCGTTTGTGTGCGCTCAGAAACGGCTTAACCGATTTGGGTGCAAGTTTCACTAATGCATTGTAGTAAGCTTCACGTGTTAGGTTTATTTAAATCGGTTCATAAATAAAAAAGTTATATGAACTTAAAGAACCACATTGAAGATTTGTGCGATAAAATCTTATCCTCTAAACGAGCAATTCTTTCTTTTCTCTTTTCAGAAAAATATTGTTTTATTTTATTTAAATAATTTCTTTGTTTTAAATATTTTCATGCATCGGCCGCTAATAAAATTTATTTTAAAAACTATGGCTGATGCCGGATTATAACATAAAAAGAATTAAGCTGTCATATGACACAATTCATGAAAATAATTTTATTACAAAAATACTTAATGTAAAATAGTGATTTAGGAATCGACATTGTGATTAATAACATTAAACAAATAAAGCTCATAAACAATTCAGAATTGGAATGTGAACTGCAATATGAAGACCAAAAAAACTAATAATGCCGCCATTAATTAAAGTAAAATTAGTATTGAATAAAAAAGTTGAAATATATGGAATCTATGATTCAGGCTCTAATATGTCATTGATAAATTCAAGATTGCTAAAGATAAGTAATAAAGAATTAATTTATTCTAACAATACTAATTTAAAAACAATTAATGGCGTTAAAAAGGCTAAAGGCGTAGTAACACTTAATATAACAATTTTTAATGTTGAGAAAAATATGGATGTCCTTGTAATAGACAAGGAAAATTTCGATTACGATTTTTTAATTGGACTAGATTGTATAAAAAAGTTTTACTTAATCCAAAATCAAAACTTAGAAATACATCAGAAAGTTCCTATACTAAGAAGTGAAATAGTTTCTAAGGAAACAAATAAAACAGATATTGATATTTCTAAGGAAATAAAATCTGATAATTTAATAAATTTCAACGAAAACTTCAATGTAGAGAACTTCAAAATTTGTATAAATCATCTAGATTATCAGAAACAAGCAGTAATTGATGACTTAATATTGAACAATAAATCTGTTTTTGCAAAGGACAAATTTGACATCGGAACGGTAACGGATTATGAAGCACATATTGATCTGATAGTAGAAAAATATTGCAGTAAAAGGCCATATCGTTGACCATTGAAGATAAAAAGGAGATAGAAAATCAGATTGCGAAATTGTTGGAAAAAAATATAATAGAAGAATCATATAGTCCGTTTGCAGCCCCAGTTACTTTAGCTTATAAAAGAGAAGAAAATAAAAAATCAAGACTGTGCATAGATTTTTGTGACCTAAATAAATTGTTGTTCCGCAGTCACAGCCGTTTCCACTTATTGAAGACCTAATAGTAAAAACAAGAGATTGCAAATTTTTCTCAACATTGGACCTGAATTCAGCATTTTGGTCAATACCTCTGCGTGTCACAGACAGATACAAAACTCCATTCGTCACACAGGAAGGTCACTTTCAATGGACTTGTTTACCATTCGGGCTAAAAACATCGCCAGCAATATTCCAGAGAATAATGTGTAATGTTATACGAAAACATAAGCTCGGAGAATTCACTGTAAGTTACATCGATGACATCTTGTTGTTCTCAAAAACTATCTCAGAACATATCGGGCATTTAAAAAAGTTATTTCAAGCAATTAAAAGTGAAGGTTTTAGACTGAAATTTTCTAAATGCACATTTGCAGCAGACTCAGTTAAATACTTGGGCCACATAATACAGAATAATTCAGTTAGACCTCTAAAAGACAACTTGATATTAATAAAAAACTTCCCTACTCCAAAATCGCAAAAAAATGTGAGACAATTTTTAGGAAAAATAAACTTTTATCACAAGTATGTGCCAAACATAGCAATAAAATTAGAACCATTGCATAACCTTTTGAGGAAAGGACAAATCTTTAACTGGACTAAGGAATGCCAAGAGTCCTTTGATGAGATGAAAGAAATATTATGTTCTCAACCAATATTAACCATTTTTGATCCTAATTTGCCAATTCACATATCAAAATCAAATCAAAATCAAATGTATTTATTCAACATAGGAGCATTAGACTCACTTATTGATAGTCAAAACACTACCACCGGTTCAGAAAAGAAAGCCACTGTACTGAGAAGAACCGGCGAAAGAAACTCAGCGGGCTTTTTTTTTTAAATAAGCAGTTTGACATAAATTCGTTAAAATACAATATAAGAACTCCGATTGAAAGAGCCTGGAGCGATCAGTTCATTACCAGAGTGTGTTATCATTTAAACAATCATTAATATTATAGTAGCCTTTAACACACAAACGTTCTTTTACTATTTTTTAAAATTTAGCTATTGATGCATTTTGAACGTTTTCTGGAATTTTGTTGTAATAACGTATACATTGTCCCATAAAATATTTACTTATTTTACGGAGTCTACTTGTGGGTAGGATCAATTTATTTTTTGTTCCTAGTATTTATATCATGAACATTATTATGTCTTAAAAATTTATCCTTATTTTTATGGACATACAAAACATTTTCAAAAATGTATTGAGCAGCAACAGTCAATACCTTTATCTCTTTAAACAAGTTTCTTAACGTTTCTTTGGGGCCCAGATTGTAAACTGCACGAATAGCTCTCTTTTGTAAGATAAAGATTGTATTAATGTCGGCCGCGTTACCCCAAAGCAGAATGCCATAAGACATTATACTGTGAAAATAACTAAAATATACCAAGCGAGCCGTATCAACATCAGTTAACTGTCTTATTTTTTTGACCGCGAAAGCTGCTGAGCTAAGTCTACTCGCCAGTCTATTAATATGGGGGCCCCATTGCAGTTTGGCATCAATAGTTATGCCAAGGAATACAGTTGAGTCAATAGGGTCCAACGCTTCCCCATATAAAAGTACATCAGTTTTTACATGTTTAACATTGGAGGAAGTTGTAAATTTAATACATTTAGTTTTTTTATTATTCAACAGTAAATTGTTAGCACTAAACCAATGTACTACAGTAGATAGAGTATTGTTTACATCGTCATAACTTAAAGAACGTCGGTTTACTTAAAATATTAAAGAGGTATCATCCGCAAACAATACTATCTCATGATAATTATTAACAAGATAAGGTAGATCATTTATGTAAATGAGGAAGAGAAAAGGCCCAAGAATAGATCCCTGCGGGACCCCCATATGTACCAAGGCCCCGGGAGATCTCTTGCCATTCACGTCAACTCTCTGAATTCGAAGGCTCAAGTACGATTTCAGAAGATTGAGTGCGGCATCTCTTATACCATAGTGGCGTAGTTTCCTGACCAAGGTCTCATGCTGTACACAATCGAAAGCTTTGGTTAAGTCACAGAATATTCCTAAGGCATCCTGCGACTTTTCCCAGGCTTCAAAAATATTCATAACGAGCTGAACACCCGCATCAGTTGTTGAGCGACCCCTAGTAAACCCATATTGCTTGTTATGTAATAAATTATGAGAGCTAAAATGCTGTAACATTTGATTCAACATGATTTTTTTCAAAAATTTTACTAAGAGTTGGCAGTACAGAGATAGGTCTAAAATTATTGGAGTCGGAAGTACTACCAGAATGATTTTACTATGTTTTTTTTTTTTTGATTTAAACACCGGAATGATTTTACTATGTTTCATAAGGTCAGGAAATTCGCCACGATTGATACAAATATTAAAAATAGTTGCTAGGTAAGGTGATATTACATCAATAATAGAACTGATCACCTTAACGGAGATCCCCCATAGATCTGCAGTTATTTTAACATCTAAAGTTTTAAAAGTTTTAACAATTTCTGTCTTGTTTACATTATACATAAATTTAAAGTTGACTTTACATTCCATAACATTATTTTTTAGTAATGACTCAGCAATTGTCGGTGAGGAAAGAAGTGACTTGGTTGTTGAAACTGGAATGTCAACGAAAAATTTCTCGAAGAAAGTAGCAGCCTGTTGATTTGAGTTAATAAAATTATTATCATTAGTTAACATTAGGTCAGATTTGCGCTTCGTGACTCTTCCCGTTTCGCTATTAATTATTTTCCAAGTCATTTTGATTCTATCAGGTGCATTTTTTATTTTATTCCTAATATATAGAGATTTAGCAGTATAACAAGCTTTTTTAAATATTTTAGAGTAGGCACTAACATAAGAAACAAAACATTGACTATGATTGTATGTCCTTTCACTATAAAGTTCATACAATCTACGTCTACTATTATGAATTCCGACTGTTGCCCATTCATTGAAAACTACAGAGCTTTTAGGTTTGACTGTCTTAGGAGTAAATATAGTATTAAATTCCACTTTAATTAAATTAAATAATATGTTGTAAAGTGCATTGGGGCTATCATTATAAGGTAGATACGTCAGCTTTTTGTTATATTACTTCTAAACTTCTCAACCCGAGTTCTATTTACAGGAACAACCATTATTTTTGTACCTTAGCACTACTATTTTTTATATATGATTTAAAAGTGGCTAGTTGTCCGCAATGGTCTGAAGTAAATATATTAATAATAGACTTGTTAATTGGGTTACAATTTGTAAATATGTTATCTAAACAAGTTGCGGAAGAAGTAGTGATTCTAGTTGGTTCAAGGAATAAATTGGCAAGGTTATATGAATTTAACAATGATCTGAATCTAATAGAGGTGGTAGAATTTTCTAATAAATTTATGTTAGTCACCACAGACAATAATATATTTATTAGACTCAGATAACTTCAACATCAATTCTTCCAAAACATTTTCAAAAGATTCATATAACGCACTAGGAGGTCTGTATACGCATACAACAATGAATTGCTCAAGCTCCACACAGGCTATTTCAATAGTCTGCTCAACAGAGAGGCTCACAACATCTTTGCGGTTCTTAAATTTTATACACAGATGCCAGTATACTGGGAGTAGGAGCAGTCTTAAAACAGCCACAAGAGAACAAAGAAGAGAAACCAGTAGCATATTTTTCAGAAAAATTGAACGAAGTTCAAAAAAGTAAAAAAGCTATATATCTGGAATGCTTAGCAATCAAAGAATGTGTAAAGTATTGGCAACATATGTTGATAGGTAGGAAATTCACTGTCTTCTCCGATCACAAGCCTTTGGAAAATATGAATATAAAGTCAAGAACGGATGAAGAATTAGGAGATCTGACATACTACCTATCACAATATGATTTCCAAATTAAATACTCTCCAGGAAGATATAACATTGAAGCTGATTGTCTAAGCAGGAACCCAGTCTTAGAACCAAATGAAAATCTGGATGAACAATTAAAAGTGGTTGACATGATTAAACTAGAAGATATCCTAAAAGATCAAGTTAACAATGAAAATATACAGTGCAAAAAAGATAAATTATTGAAAAAAAAAATGTTTTTTATAAGAAAGTTAAGAAAAGGGAAAAATATTTTTTATTCTATAAGAGAAATTTAGTATAGAATCAATCAAAAGTGTGCATACAGACCTAGGTCATTTAGGAATTAAACAAATCCAAAGAATGATTAGCTCATTGTATACAGCAGAAAACATGACAAAAAACATAAAAAGTATCTGCGAAAGTTGTATAGTATGTATAAAGAATAAGTCCAGAGGACAAAATAAATATGTATTGATGTCCCAATTGGGTCCCGCTACAAAACCTTTTGAGATATGTTCCATTGATACCATTGGAGGCTTTGGGGGTTCAAGGTCGACAAAGAGATACTTGCACCTGCTATCAGATCATTTCACTAGGTACGCATACATTTTAACATCAAGTACTCAAAATGCAAATGATTTCATCAAACTAGTGAAAAACTGTGCAGAAACTGACGATATCGTCGTGATTCTCTCAGACCAATATCCAGGTATAAATTCTAAGGAATTCAAAAGATTTTTAAGTGAAAAGAATATTCCAATAATTTTTACTGCAGTGAATTCGCCCTTCTCAAATGGTTTAAACGAAAGACTAAATCAAACGTTGGTCAATAAAATAAGATGTAAGATAAACGAAAAAGACACTAAAATTGCATGGGCAACTATAGCACAAATGTGTGTAAAAAATTATAATGAAACGGAGCACACTGTCACTGGTTATGCTCCAAAGTATCTTTTAAACGGCACAGATGTTGCAATTCTCCCAAATGAACTAAAACATAAGAAGACCGAGCATGACCTGATCCAAGACAGGAAAAAGGCTCTGGTAAATACAATTAAATCACATAATTACAACAAGAAAATTTACGATAAAAATCGAAGACATATAGAATTCAAAGTTGGTGATGCTTTTTTTGTGGACAATGGAAACAAATTGAATAGGAAAAAGCTTGATGAACTGAGAATCGGACCCTACAAAATTATAGAAAAAATATCAACATCAATTTATAAGATAAACACTGACTGTAAGAAATAAGAGTCATGCTATTTCCATATCTCGAAACTAACTCCAGCGCCTATGCTTGAGAGACCATAAAGAGGATGTATGTGTTGTCGTTATGTTTTATCTTCTCTGGGAGGGGGAGATGTAAAGAAAAATATTGTTTTCTTTTATTTAAATAATTTCTTTGTTTTAAATATTTTCATGCATCGGCCGCTAATAAAATTTATTTTAAAAACTATGGCTGACGCCGGATTATAACATAAAAAGAATTAAGCTGTCATATGACACAATTCATGAAAATAATTTTATTACAAAAATACTTAATGTAAAATAGTGATTTAGGAATCGACATTGTGATTAATAACATTAAATGTCGTTTCTTTACTTACAGGTAAAATTTTGATAGTAAAATCTTTTATTTTTGTTATTTTAATTATTTATGTAATAGTTTCAACGTCTTACAATAAATCTTTACTTACAGAGAAACTCAATTGTGTTTTGATTGCTGTGTCATCCAAATCTCTTTAAAATATTATCATATATATATATATATATATATATAATCGGAATCTCGGAAACGGCTCCAGCGATTTTCATGAAATTTTGTATGTGCGTAGATTCGGGGGCGAAAAATCGATCTAGCTAGGTTTCATTTGTAGAAAATGTCCTTTTATCCCTATTTCCAGGGAATGAAAAATATTACTTGAATATGACGGTAAATTTCGCCGCGAAGGAAAATGTTAGAATAGCTCGGTCGGTAATCGAACGGCCCCAAAACAGACGGCCGTGGTTCGTATCACGATCATATACACACTTTTTTTTTACTTTTTTTTTCGATTCCAGATCATTGCTTTCTTTATTTTTTATTTTTTGTTGATCCAGATGATTTTATTTTTTTCCTTTTTTTTAAAGTTGTTTCTTTTGTGAACATTACTTCATATTTTCTTATTATTAGGTCAGTATAATCGAAAAATATTATGCATATTTCATTACTCAATAATTTGTATCTGAATGTAATTTACAAAATACACGATTTACAAAAAACAACAAAACCGAGCAAAGCTCGGTCCTCCGGGTACTGTTATATAATAGCTACAGTTGAATTGGATGTAACTCTAGTTAACTATATATTATGGTCTGTGAAATGATGATGATTTTAAGTTTGTATAAAGTTAAAAAATTCGGCCAAGTGCGAGTTGGACTCGCGCTCAAAGGAATCCGTAGGTACTTCTTAAGCACGATATGAAATGTAGTACATACGGGCGGAGCCGCGGGCGAAAAGTTAATGTAAAATATGTATGATATTGGTAAAGAAAATACTTCTACATTTAGGGTTCCCGTCTGTCACCAAGCCGTGAACCGTGATATTTAGACAGTTGAAATTTTCACAGATGATTTATTTCTATTGCCGCTATAACAACTAAACAAATATAAAAAAATAACACTAACAACAAAAAAAAAATTTTTAACAATTTTTTTGGCGGTTTCATAGAAGAATCATTCTTGCGAGAAGGCGACACGCACTCGACCGATTTTTTTAAATATAGGTATATTATATTATGCATTTATTTACTAAATAAAAGGATGCTTATCATTAAACTAGTACCCATATTTTGCGTTGTAAAGTAACAGCCTATATATGTCCCACTGCTGGGCAAAGGCCTCCTCTGTACAGACGGTATAAGGCAGAGGCAACCACGCGGCGCCGCTGCGGATCGATGGAGTTCACGTTTGTTCGAAACTTTTTTTTTATTGTTATTTCGAAAATATGCAGGTTTCCTCACAATGTTTCCTTCAACGCTGAGCACTTGATAATTCAGCACTGAAAATTAACAATTTCATTGTGCCGGTACCGGGGATCAAACTCGGGTTGCTCTATATATCGATTTGCGGTGGTAGGGCCACGCAACAGTGTTTGCTGTTGCACGAATGGGAGGTTCGTCCGGGTTAGTACCTCACCTCACAGAAGATTGGCGTAAAGTAGAAGTGTTGCACTTCTGCGTTTCATCTGGTGAGTGCGGCAGCCGGCGCCCACATTATAAAGAGGTAGCAACGCATCTGCAACCTTACGGGTGTTGCAAATGTCCATGGGCAGGCGGTTATCACTTAACATCAGGTGAACCGCCAGCACGTTTGCCACTTCCTCACATAAAAAAATATATTGAATTAAAAGTTAGCACCTGGACAATGAGCTATCTTCACTCAGTCAAAAGTTCTGAGGTAACAAACAAGAAAAAAGTACAGTCGAATAGAGAACTTACTCTCTTTCGAAGTCGGTTAAAAACCGTAAATCTGACCTGCTGGCGGCTGGAGGGCGCCGGCGCGGCAGGGTCGCGCGGTCGTAGGCCCACTTCCACGCCCCACTTCCGCCCAGCAACAGGTCCAGCTGCCAGCTGCCTGCAACACGGCGCACGATCCCAAATTGGCGATTGATTATTCACAACTACATTGAGCGTTCGAACTTATGCACTCTCAAAATTAGGAGCATTCGCGAAAATTAAACAGCGCAACAAGATTTAATATAAACTTTTGTATCTAACGACGTATACATTTCGTTGTCGTTATATTTAACAACGAAATAGTTCATACTTACACAAAACTTACCTCCCGCTCTTCTTAAAAGATGATTTCTTTTAGCACAGCGTCGAAAACATATTTTTTTAAATGCGCAAACAATATTCACTTTTAAAACATTAAAATAATATCATATTATTAAATTACACTGTAAAAAAAAAGTAAAGTAACATCCTATATGTCCCACTGCTGGGCAAAGGCCTCCTCTATACAGAGGGTATCAGGGCATAGTACACCACGCGCCCCACTGCGGATTGGCGGACTTCACATATCTTCGAAATATAGATGTTTTTTGTTACTATTTCGAAAATATGCAGGTTTCCTCGCGATATTTTCCTTCACCGCGGAGCACGTGATAAGTCAGCAGTTAAAGTTAAAAACTTCATTGGTGCCGGCACCGGGGATCGAACTCAGGTTTCTCGAGTATATTGAATTAAAGGCGAGCGCCCGGACACTGAGCTATCACGGCTCTTGAATTACACTGATTGATTGCAAATTGGTAATAGACTGACCAAATATGTTGGTGAGACAAGCAAGATTTGAATTTGATTGTTATATACTTTACTTTTTTTTATAATACTTTGATGAAAATACTTAAATGTGAAATTAAACGACAACAGACACAAAATTTTCTGTCTTTTAACCTAATCTATCCTTATTAACTTTCTATCTATATTAATTAAATTTCCACTCCACGTTTTTGATAATATTCACATGAAATGTACTTTGTCATTACCTAACCTGAGCTAATCTGGAATAAATGGTTCGCATGTTCGATTAGTCTGTTAGAGAGGTCATTGACACGGGCTGGATACACCTGGGCATCCCGTCTATTGATTATTATTATTGCTCTCGAATTATTTAATCGCAATAGTAAAAGCTCTCCAAGATTAACTGATATTATTTCGCAGTAACATAAAGTTATATGAAGTATTCGTTAAATAATAACATTATTATACAAAATATATACATAACGAGAAAAAATGTAATTTTTTTTCGTAATTATCATCATCCTCCTGCCCTCGTTCCACCTAGAAGGTCGGCACAAAATGCGTATCATGTTGTAAGTGGTTTTGGTTATGCTTTACACGACCGCTCGCCTGCCTGACGTCAACCCTTCTTAGGAAAAGATTTTTTCGTAATATAAAAGTTATAAGATAAATTTATAGTGATAAAATAAAACAAAATTGAAGAATTATAATGGTGAATCATATACTGCATCAGCTTACACGTCGTCACCGGAGTTCGGACCGTGTAACGAGGTTTTATTTTATTTGCCAACGAATCCACTTGCTGTACTGTGCATTGAATGGCAGGAAATTTTCGATATCAAAATACCTTAATTCTAAGCCTTGGTAACATTTCGTTTCAAAATCCTAATGTAGGCCTGTCAACTGCGTGCCTCTTCACTAACATGTGGGGCTGATAAACGCATGGTTATGAATTATAATGAAATTATATATATAGCAGCAATGTCTACTGTGTTGTAATGTGAAGTTAAAGAAGAATGGAACATAATTGGAATATGCGTCAACAAAGTATCATTCACAACCATTATTTTGGAAAGCTTTGTTTTATCTCAAAAATTAGTAGATACATATTTGAAATCAAGTGACAATTCGTCATATGTCAGACATTTTACATAATACATAATTGCCTAAGGTCTTGAGGTACCGTCGATATTATCTTGACAGCGTACATGACGCAGCTGAATTGTCAAACGTCTTTATAATGGCTTAAAAAAGACGTCGCGCCTTACCAAAAATCCATCATCATCAAGTGGCCAGTCTTATAAATATGTATCTAAAAGATCTAGCTTACGTAGTCATATTAATAATGCATAGCTTCTTATATTCATTTTCATTCTAGCCTTTTAATTTTGTATAATAGAAAGAAAGACAAGCCAGCCCTTAAGGTTTTCTTTGTTTTAATTGGATATGGCGCCATCTTATCGCACATACTACGTAACGCTCTTCTTCAACACTATAAGTTAGTCGGATATAACGAATGACTTTCTCTACACCACCCTATGGTTATTTGGTAGAAAATTGACATTAAATAAGGCTTTGTACTAGTCGAGTATAAAGTTTAAATCAATAAATTATTTCCACTCTACACTAAGCTCATTAAGTTCGTAGGTGTTAATAGTAATTTTCAATCGACTTCAAACAGAAGGAGGTTCTCAATTCGACTGTATTTTGTTTTTTTATGTTTGTTACCTCACCGATTTTGATGACCCTATTTTTATTTGAAAGCTGGTGCTTCCCATGTGGTCCCATATTAATTTCATTGGTATTGGATCTTGGGCTCCGGAGGTACACAGGGAACTCCAGAAAATCAACTATAAAATGAAAACAAAGCCAGATATTTGAAGTCGGTTTTGTTTTTCGTTAATAAAAAAAAGTTATTCGGTAAGAAGTGTGACTCAAAGCATGTCTCCACGCGTGGCCCGTGGTGGGATTCGATTCCTCGACCTCGGGGTACGAACTGAAATCCCAGCCTGTTTTAAACAAGAATTTTTGTCTATAAAATAGTTTTGAGTATGCACCAGAATTGTAGCTAGGAGTAATCTCCTTTTACTTTGTGAAATGGAAACTTCTCACAACGTTCTATGCCCGTCGAAATGAATATCGATGCAGTATTTACAGAGAAGTTCCGATGCGGGCAACACCATCTGCTATTCGAATAACTTAGACGCTAGCCCATTTAGTGAAGCTTGATAGAATAAGAATGTAGTCTTTTACGATTGCTTTCTTGTAATCTTTAAGATTAGGTTTTTTGTATATTTATTTAAATATTTATAATATAGCTGTGTAGGCTGTAATAGGCTTTGATAAAAGACCAAGAAATACGCCTTCTTTATAACCAGAATTGCTGGCAAAGCTGTTATATAAAACTTCGTGCCGTGTCATTAGTTCTTTATTCAAGGAAATTTCAAGGTTGATACAGGTCGTTTCCTAGCAACAATCTAACAACACACCGGCCTTTATATTTTTTACCTGTTTTCTTTCATGGTTTTACTGTGTACAATGGCGTTTAGCTAAACGACGGTATAACCGCTTTTAATGGGAGCGTGCAAAAGGGAACAAACAAACCGCTTAGTTTAGACTAATAGACAGTCTTCATTTCAAAATGCTTTTATTTCGCAACTTTTACCTATTTGTCATTTAATATAGGTATTGGATATTAGACTTTTTATGTTTGTAAATGTTTATCAATTGCAGCGTCCGTAGCAATACTAGACTACTGGTTTATTGTATGCTTAAGGCAATAAGCATAATTTAATGTTATTTTTTTCGTTAGATTGAACATTTTTGTATAAGTCCCTGAACTAAAGATGTAAGTTTAGATTTCGGTTTACTGGCAACCCTCTGTCAATTTTTTCTCTGTTTAGTTTGAACATAACCGCTACTAAAGGATAATATTACTCCGTGTTACCGAGGTATTTAAGAAGACCATAAACACAGACGATCTGGGTACTAGATCTGGAACAACTGATTGAAGGTCGGACAAATACTTATTCTAGGATATCTAACCCACTCCACGCGCCGTCGAAGCTTGTAACTTGACCTCTGCGCCACCCGAGTCATCAAGTATTGCAATTAACTCTTTGAAACCGGATTCCGAGCATTCGAGCCTAAAGCGTCTTTATTATGTTCAAAGTTAAAGTTCAAAAGAAATAATTGGGCCAAACGATTCTTTTGAACTGATCTCTTTAAAAAAGGTACTGACGAACGAATTGACGCTCATTATAAAAGTTGATTGTGTAATTTTGTTAGTCGCGTTTACAGTGAACAGCGAGAAAAAAATCATTAAGATCTTTTAAAATGACGTTGTGGTCATTTCGGAACCAATTAAAACGGAACCAAAATTAAAAAAAAGAAAAAGGAAATTGGTCGGGGTTTCTGTCTCACCATTTGGGACCGTTAGCAACAGGCCTGGTATTGTGTGAAAAGCTGCCTACACTTTTACAGCTCTGTATCGCTCGTATAGGGGCCTATGATCAGTTACCGTTTGGTTCGCTGTTTGTTTTCGTTCGCTACCTCCGTTGTTAAAGAATGGACTATTAATGTATTAATGAAAACCTTAACCTTTTAGGGGGGATTCTTAAAGCGACATCGTTTCAATAATTTTTCAAAACGATTCCTTCCACTTATATCCTCCTTCCTTCCGCTTTGAGTGGTTAGAGTGCTACTGAAATATCAAATTTTACGATTTTAATGGAATCCAAATAAAAAGTGGGTCTGTCAATGTTTGCACAGTCAAATTGGATTCGATACCTTTTAGCTGACGGTCCGAGCCCGTATTGAATGTCCGTAACTAAAAATCTCTCGTTTGGCGTCGCAGTATCGCAGTATTCGTAGCACTCGTAGCAGATGCTACGAAATGCACGTAAGTTAAAACGATATTGATGAAATATTTTAAGTTAGTAACAGATACTGGTTTGATGTACTTATATATATATTTTTGTATTATACAAAGAAGAAACTCTCTAATGTCGTTTTTCTTTGATAATTGCAAAATATACGGACAGTTAGAGTTGACTCTACGTTTCTTTTTTATGTGAATGTTGCCAAGCGAGCAGGTGGTTCACCTGATGTTAAGTGAATACCACCGCCCATAGACATCTGCTACACCCAAGGGTTTGCAGATGCGTTGACAACCTTTTGAAACAACCTTTTGGCTCTGGCTACATCACTCACCAGACGAAACGCGAAAGTATTATACTTCCACTTTACGCCGGTCTTCTCAGAGGTCGTGGTACTTACCCGGACGAGCCTACCCATTCGTGCAATATCCGAGGCTGCTGCGTGGCCCTACCACCGTTTTGCAGTTGACTCTACTCCATGAAACATTTAAATAAAAATAGTTCTGAGTAGGAAGCTTACATTATTGTTTACGTTCTATTTATATTATTAAATTATAGGTTTATTCTTGTTGAAAAACGTGATAAACACTTTGCTAAGCAATAAAGTAGTAGTGAATTCATGTTGGTAAGTCCTATTTTCCAAAAATCACCATTTTATTCAAACAAATAACGTATAATGTATTAAGATAAAACTATTCATGTTACAAGAGTGGCTACGAATGTCTTTTAAACAGTGAATGCGTAGAGCCACTTGTAGTAAATTATTTAATCTACAAAAATGTGCTGAAAAATCATAAAATATTTTGGGCGAGTTTAGTGTCCCTATCTATTGCTAGTTACAGTAAATCGATGTAAACATTCCATGTCTCTTCAAATTGTAAATTATTGTGGATAAATGAAAAAAAAAAAACCACTCGGAATTTTGGGATTCGAATCTACATCTTCTGGTTTCGCGTCCAGACAACTCGCAACCAACTCGGTACCAACTAAGCTACCTTGATGTTTAAAACATGTAGAAAAATGTGTTTTCGTCGCTGTGGCTATCAGCCGTTTAGCTCAGTGGCTAGAGCGTCAGGCCGCGAATGCCGAAGACGTGGGTTCGATTCCCACAGCGGCGACAATCTTTTCGTACTTTTTCTACATTTTTTCTACATGTTTTAATGTTCAATCTTAAGTGCAGAGATTAGCACTATAAAAAACTTTAAAATTTACCTTGAGGTGTCAAAATCTTGACATCTATCTGCGTTCGTTCTATTGCTTTAATTTTGTAACAATTTTACAATATAATTAAGGTAACACGGTAACTTTTTTGCCAACATTGTTTATTTATTCTGTTACGGCGTGTACTTTGTCGGTGATAAATAAATAAATAAATAAATAAATAAATAAATAAATAAATAAATAAATATTGCATTTTTAGCAATGCTTGCCGCCGCGAGTTCTGCGTCTGGGCGCGAAACCAACGCAGGTTCGAATCCCGCAGCGTAGAAAGTTTTTATTCATTTAACAACAACGAATTTTATTAGGATTAAAGGAAGTTTTAAAGATTCATCTTTAGTAAAGAGATTAGCAATAAGAATTTAAATTTACCATAAAAATCCATGTCTCCTTTGAAGCATCATTTTATTATAATTTATTGAACAGTAAAATGTACACTATAAAATCCTAACTGAATTATATGTTATCTAACAATTCTAGTCCACTCCACAACCATGTCGGGTGGACTAGAATTGTTAGATAACAAACAAAGGCTGGCGCCTTTCCTCGCTCAATAGTTACGCTTGATTTTTGAACGAGAAAAGAACCAACCCTTTTTTCACCTGCTGCAGCGATAACTCAAGGACGTAAGGTTTCACTTCAGCTGCCCCTAACTCCGCCCACTTTTGATAAGAGGCAGTCAAAATGTCTACACAATTAGTATCCCAAACGAGGCATTTGCCCCCTTAGGGATCAAAGTCAAGCCTTCCGTTCTCAATTTTTTTAGCTTTACAATTAAAGGAAAATTGATGGTAACAAGAGCTCTACGGATGACTTTGTTCAGGAAAATGTGGCGGGAAAGCTAGAATTTTTTGGACATGATAACACTTAACTACAAATCCAAATGATTGGCTATTATGTTTACCCATTATCTTTTTTTTGCTTTAACAATAGATATTTTGATAATAAATGAAAAAGAAAACGTAAGAAAGGCACCGTATGCGTGTGTTAAGTTACAAAACAAATCTAAATCGAAATGTGTGTAAGAATAACCCAAATAATATGTCTTTTTTATTTAGTTTTTATCACGTCTTTTATTAGTTTTTCATGTGAAAAGTCTGCCTTTGCCGGGAAACCGACACGTATGCCGTGACGGCAAACTGCGTGATGCGTGACGCTCTGTCATGCCGTCGTGTCTCTACGCGAATCTTTTTTACTCCTTTGTGTGTGTCCACGCGCATACTCTGTACTTCGTTGCTTTTTTCTATTTATAAATAAATATATTCTGTTATTGTTAATTTAATAAAGTTTATTTTTTTTAACGTTACTATTTCCCTCCATACTTCTTTATTGGTTTAAATTCATTGTAATCTGAACACAAATGTTTCACATCTGCCGTGTGTTCTGTAACGGGCAGCTTTTTTTTTTTCAGGCATTAGGCAGTAAGTTGATTACGGTATATGATATATTTACAGTGGTAGGGCCACGCATCAGTTTGCTGATACACGAATATGCAGGTCCGTCCGGGTAAGTACCACGACCTCACAGAAGGCCGGCGTAAAGTAGAAGTATTATGCTTCTGCGTTTCGTCTGGTGAGTGAGGTAGCCGGGGCCCACTTTATTAAAAGATCGCAACGCCTTTGCAACCTTAAGCGTGTTGCAAGTGTCCATGGGCGGTGGTTATCACTTACCATCAGGTGAACCGTCACTTTGCTTGCCATCTTATGACATAAAAACAATTTTGAAAAAAAAACCGACTTCAAACAGAAAACTAAAAGCATTGTCAACACATATAACATTTGAGGATTGCACTCGATTTCTCTGGGATGCCATCATCAGGGTGGTACCATGATTTCCTTATCATGGTACCACCCTTGGGATATCTCCTTTCCAACAAAAAAAGAATCATCAAAATCGGTTCATAAATGACGAAGTTATCCCCGAACACACATAAATATATATATATATGTCGGTCGAATTGAGAAACCTCCTCCTTTTTTGAAGTCGGTTAAAAATGGGCGTTTTGACCTTCTTTATAACACATTTAACAAATGCAAAACTGTATAGCTCGTCCTTATGTACGAATAACGCCCACATAACTTTGCATAGCGTTTTAACAATTCCAAACACGAAATGGGTGTAAAGGTCACGGCTCGGTGTAGGAGCGATTATTATATTGTCACGTATTTTCATAATGTTGGTTATCGCATTTATTAACTTGACGGTACTGATGCAATGAATTTCCTCATTTATTATGGATGCCTTTACTGTTTTATAGATTTTATAAGTTTATTCATAGAAATAGTTATAGTTATATAGCATAAGGGTTCACGAAGATCTTTTGTTAATATGAATGTTTAATTTTATGGTTTTATTTGTTTAACCTTAGTTATGTTGACTGATGGGAAATCGATAGAATTGACGAAGAGGCTGTGACATTTCAGATGTAATTAATCCATACATAAATGTTTGTTCTATGGCAGGCAGCAGCAAAACTGTCTGTGATGTCTGTAGATGGCCGGTATTCATCTAGTAAACTCCTCGCTTGGTTGCCTGCTAGAATTTGTACTTATAACTTAAATGCTAATTAGCTATTATATTATATTTATAGAGGCACGTGAAGTAACTTAAGTTAAATCAGTTATAGCTGAAAAACCGGAAGTGTATAATCAATATGTCGGAGATAGATGCGATGCCGTGAATTTTACCCGTTGTCTCCTTTTCTCCGTGGACTTATTCCGGGTAATGTTTAATCAGTCAGCCAAATTAACGAATCTGGCTCTAATATTAATATCAAAGTAACTCAACTAATAAGAATAAACTTAGCAACACAATATAACCAAACGTGGTACAATTACTAGACGTCCACTAAGTTTGTACAGGCATAGTTTAAGTGTCGTTGATATCGCGTGACGAATTTGTTTTTTTTTAAACTTTATTCAACAGATATCGCGTGACGAATTTGATTTTCTTAAACACTATTTGAATGATATCGTTAGCCCCACCATTGATTACCTTTTATATACCACGTTAAGAAGTAAACGTATTGTTGCTTTCATTAAACCCAAGTTCTAACTTTCTCTTGGGTTGATGATTTCTGTTCTAGAAACTTTGATCCCAACAATTTGCCCCGTGGCCGATAGGGGAAATATATAAAAGCGCAGAAAGTGGCTGTCGTATAAGCTTACGGAAAAAACCATTTATAAGCAAGCATTAATAAGTCAACATTTATAAGTCCCCCCGTCACGACTAGGCTTGGGCTCAGTCAGATTGACGTAGGACCTAATATAAAAAGTATATGCATGAATATTTCCTATTTTAACGCCACAACAGAGGTGTTTTTATGTGTGTCCCAGACAGAATGAGTTCGTTTCCTAAGTAATTTATATGTTATCTAACAAACCAGGCCCACGCGGCGTGGTGCCAAGAACGCTTACAGCATTTCCACACTTCATTTGTATGCTTAACCTTTTAGCGAGAAAATAACCAGCCCTCTTGTCACCAGCCACAGCGATAAGTCTAGGACCTTAGTTCCCAAACTTGACCCCTTTGGGTGTCCACGTGAGAATTGACGGGGATCTACGTTAGATCTAATATTCACATTTTTGTTGAGTGTTGGGAATATGGTGGAAATGTAGCTGCAGGAGGCCCACCGGAACCGGCAAAATTTTGAAAGTGGTCTGTGAGAAAAAGGGCTGGAAACCTCTGGTCTAGGACATAAATCTTTAAAAAAAATTGATGCGCGGGGATTACACGGATGTATGGTTTCAACAACGAATGGCAAACGCATAATCTGAAGAAAGAGACTCATATTTGCACCACACTTACTTTTGCTGCCTGTAATGCCGCCCCGGCCTTGATCAAAGTACTCATTAAATGAGTGTCCACAGAAGTAACATCCGAAACGAGGACTTTGCTTCTATAGCAAGGAATCAAAGTCAAGCCGTCTGGACTTTGCCTTCGTGACGGAAAATGCCACGGGTTTCTAAAATAGACTATTACGTTTAAACGAATACGTTAAGGTCATAAATATATCGGAAGCAATTAAGTGCATCGGCCGGCTTGGCGTAGAAGGTCAGGAGACGATCAGTTACTTAGCAACGTTCCAACAACAAAGATAGCTTAATGTTTTGGTAATTGTTATAAATTTTATGGGTTCGTAAAATAGTGTATGGATGCATGATACATATATCATGTCAAAGGGAAATAATAATGAGTTTTTTATTATACACCAGAATAGCTCGCAGATGGCAGATTTTTTTCCTACTTACTTGACATTTATTATCGTTATATTTTGGGTAATTCACACAATATCTTTGTAAATAATAGCCTTTGTGTTATTCTAATGTATTATAGTTATGTTATTGTAAAATTTCATTAAAATCCAAACAATTTTTACGCGAAAGAGTTAACAAAAATCCATACATCTATATATACAAACTTTCCCGTTTATAATATTAGTAAGAAGGATACGCACCTATGTGTTCCATCGATCCGAATGATGTCTATGCAAGTGCAAGACCTTTGTTCCATCGTTTGTTCCTTTTCCTTTTTAGTGAGTGACATTTTTAGTTGAATCCAACATATATTTCATATTATTAGTGATGTCCTGTTTTAGTAGCCTATAACTCAGTTAATTAGACATGACATAAAATAACATTTAGACGAAGTTATATATAGTTAGCTATATAATATCTTTGAAGATGGCAACGAGCTAGTATATTAACTGTTGATCGTTGCTCATTGAAACTCGAAAAATAAGAGGTACCTACCACACTGCAGGTTGCAACGTTAATGAACAATGACTTTAAGTCTGTCTTCCGTGAAGCCGTGGCACTTTTCCTTTGTATTTCACCCTATGGCAGAAGCAGCTACGTGACTTTAACAATTCATTTTTCAACAATTCATTCGATACATCTATCAATAAGTACCATCACGTGCGGGAATTTCGTAAATACCTAAAATGGCTTCCTATTCGCTTTCGTAGGAACACTCATATGTAATATAGTATGCACGCTGTAGGGACACGATTGATACGACTGCTTACTGGTCAACACATTGCTTTATTGCGTTAAAGAACATACGCTTGTTTATAGCACTTTCTCTACTTTTTAAAGTTTTGCATAATTTATTTTGCCCTTCATACTTATAGAGTCGATTTTCCTTCGCTCATTCATTCAAGTCTGCTTGCAAATCTCATCAAAACCTATTCCGAAAATGCCTCTTCATAAAACCGACTATCTATCATACTCCTTTTCTGTCTGGCGGTGTGAGATTATGGAATCAACTACCTTATAAAATAAGAGATGCTACAACACTTTATTTTAGAAACAGATTAAAGGATAGTATCCATCTTTTTCGTAAGCTATGCTAGATTTATTTGTATACTTATGCATGTATATCGTTAATTTTTGGATAGCGCTTAAAATTAACAATTTCACTGATGCCGGCACCGGGGATCGAAACTCAGATTACTCGAGTATATTGAATTATAAGCGAGCGCCCGGACAATGAGCTATCACAGCTTTATATGATTGTAGTACACACTAATTGCCCTCTTAGTTGCAATTTTCTACTAACAGGGTTGCTGGAACTAATTTTATGTTGAAATGAGCACTGCATTTGCGTAAAGTTTACTTTTACAAATTTCTATGTCTTAGTATGTTGATCCAAAACATGACCCACTTGCTGTTGACGGCAACCATTCTATAACAAGCCTAGCTTAGATTTGATCGCAATCTTTGGAAAGTTGCCGCCGGCCGTCGTGAATGAATTCCGTCCGTCTTCTCAGGCATATCGACGCTGTCCGGTTGCGGGTCGCCTGACGCGTTGGAACGCCTCCCCGAGCTGCCGGCCTCCGAGGAGCGAAGGCTCCGCCGGGCCGCGCTCATCCTGCAGCAGCGGCTGGTGCTGCGCCAGTGGCTCGCCACGCACCGTCTCCAGCACGCGTACTCCAAGTGAGTGCCCACGCTCCTTCGTTCACTTTTACATATAAGTTAAGCCGACACTTCATCTGCACACATATTACATTTGGTCACAGTGTTTAAAATTACAAAAGAACAAGAACAAAATAATAAACAAATAAATAAAATAACCTATCAGTAATTACAAGAAAATTACTGATAGGTTACAGCCGTCTGTACAGATCTACAGGACTTGGTGTCTTGATGGCTTGATAACCTCTAAAACGTGAGCCCCGGTTACCTCACACTAGACCAAAAGTCAATGTACCTTCAAATATTTACGCGTGGAAGTACCACAACCTAACGGAAGTTACACAGAGTGAGCCACCTTCTATTCAGGGTTTCCCCTAGCACGAATCCCAGAATCCACCATCGTTAGCGAATTTAGTCCTGCTATAGAACGACTGACAAGGGACTCTGTATTCACATATAAAAAGTAAAGTAAAGTAACAGCCTATACATCTCCCACTGCTGGGCAAAGGCCTCCTCTGTACAGAGGGCATCACGGCATACGCGGCCCCACTGCGGATTGGCGGCATATCTTCGAAATATTTTTTTTGTTATTATTCCGAAAATATGCAGTTTCCTCACGATGTTTTCCTTCACCGCTGAGCACTTGATAAGTCAACACTTTAAATTAACAATTTCATTGGTGCTGGCACCGGGAATCGATCTCAGGCTGCTCGAGTATATTGAAATAAAGGCGAGCACCTGGACACTGAGCTATAACGGCCTTATTCTATTTAGAAGAAAAAGTAGAATCGTTTATTTACATATAGCTTTAAATAAATGTATAGATTGAATGCTTATAATAAGATCAAGAGTAGAGCACGAGACTCAAAAGTGCAAAGAGAGAACAATTTTCATACTTCAATACTAATCTTACGAAGAGTTAGAATTTGTTTGTTTGTAATGTGTATTCTTTTTGACGACCCGATTGGTGTGCACCTGCCTCTTTTGCCAATCGCATGGGTTCGATCCCACTACTGGAAAAATATTGTGTTATGAACATAGTGTTTTTCCAGTGTTTATATATTTATAATATGTATTTCATTACGAAAGGAAAAGTATATGTATAGTATAATCGTTGCTTAATTTGGGACTAGAGAACGCTGTGTAAAAATGTATCCGAAAAATATCTATTTATACTTTTAACATATATATTATATTTTCGTCGTATATATATAGCCATCTAACACTTGTCTATTCTCCTATTAGATGGTGAGCGGCGTTGCAGCCGTAGATTGTATTCGCCAGAGCTCAGTTAAAGCGCATTTATTACGCTTCAAGTCATCCAAGTTTTATTCGCAACGAACAACATTCATCGGCGGATAGTTCTATGTAATGGAGAGCTGTTTTATACCTAATTAACAAAGGTTATATTTAATTCCAATGGGCATAGATTTTTTTTAGTTTTGGAAGACAAAGATGAAAAGGTAGCACATATTATATTGATCACACACCTACCAAGAACGCGCCAAGCGTGTAGAATGTAATAAAAATGTTACAATTATAACATAAATTCATTTCTAAAAGTTTAAATATTTTCACAATGGTTAAAATCGTGTTTATGGAAGACTTAAAATGACGATCCAACTAAACATACAGACTATTGAAAACATTTATGATTTCGTCAAGATGGATAATTTAAACATCTCTAACACCGAAAAGGAAGTTTTCCCTTCCTTTTTTACGATTGTATTACGTTGTGAGCAGTTATCTAAGAGGGTTTATGTCATCATACTTTATTATTATATCGTTATAATTTCTTTGTTTATAATTTCTTTGTTTAATGATTAATTTATTTTGTCCAACAAGTGTGATTTTGCTATAAAAAGAAATCACAAACTTTCTTTAATAATTATTTGAATTCGCAACTCTGTTGATGCATCCGTTTTAAGGCAAAAGTATAACAGCTTTTAGACATATATTGCTTTCTTTCTGCTAAGAAATAATTAATACATCATCATAAATATAAATAATAAAATATAATTCTCTCAAATAACTCAAACACAATCAGATATGCAATGAACTAATGTATAACAGTAAAAAAGGCCAGGAAATGAAAATTAATATACGTTTTTAAAATTTTAATAACATGGTCAATTTTCTTTCGCAGTTCAAGTGTCTTACAGAGACTTAATTAAAAACAAAAATACTGATCGACAAATTCTTCATTTACTTACTTGTTTTCACGGAAACATCTTGAGTTCAAATACCAGAGCCGTTATAAATTAAAATTGTAAAAGAAACGTGATAATTGTTGACGGGAAAATCGAATTTAAAGAAGATGATGCGAAAAAGAAAAAAATCGGGCTCTGTAAACCTCATTTTCAGTACAAAAAAAGACCTTTGCTCAGGCATCGGACAAAAATGTATACGAAATATTACTTTACTACATTTTATACAATTTCAAACATTTTTTTGTTATAGGCTGTTTCAAAAGTTTTTTTTATTTTTTATATTGAACTGGCCAGCACTTGACTGCCATCCCACCTGATGGTAAGTGGCGATGCAGCCATTGATGGTAAGCGCGCTACCTCAGCAAAAACCTATTCACTCTTGCCTTGAAGACGCCTTCGTTGATTCCCTTTGATCAGTTATTAAAAATAACCTATAATCTATAAACGTTGTCAAGAGTCTTTGATTACATGCTTGTCAAGTATATAATCAAGAGGTCTGTAGTACCTAAAGCAAGCAAAAGCTCGTTACGGTAAATATATAAAAATATATATACGGTAAATATGATAAAGAAAAAAGGCTTTTATGTTTACATTAAGGTAATTTTACATCGAGCATTTAATATTTCCGCTGAACCTCGACTTTGACGAGCTATTTTCACTTTGCTTTGTTGTTGTGTCTTACGGTATATGCGTAGATGCCTCTCCACAAATGGAGGTGGTTAGTAAAATTAGAATCAAGTGATGTGACTTAATTCTAATTTATGGAGTCGGACAGTTAATTTATGGAACGCGGATGGGAAAACCGGCCAAGTGCGAGTCGGACTCGCGCATGAAGGGTTCCGTACCATTATCTATAAAAACGTCAAAAAAATAATGTCTGTTGTATGGGAGACCCACTTATTCTGTTTTTTTTTTTGTATTTTTTGTTAGTTGTAGAGCGGCAACAGAAATACATCATCTGTGAAAATTTCAACTGCATAACTATCACGGTTCATGAGATACAGCCTGGTGACAGACGGACAGATAGACAGACAGACAGCGGAGTATTAGTAATAGGGTACCGTTTTGCCCAAGGGGTACGGAACCCTAAAAATGGTCTTTTATTTCTGCCAACGTAATGTTTAAACATATTGACCTGCTAAAAAAATGATGAAGTACCTTTGGTTTGGGAAAAAATTTAGAATCGATAAAGAAGTGACCAACTGACCAATACTACAGGTATTCTAATGTAAGCAAAGAAGGAAAAATTATGTAATCAAGACTTCTATCTCATAAACTTGCCGTGCCGGTCAAGTGAGCGAGTTCTACTCTTAATCGATGGTCTAAGGACGCTTTTGACATCAACTTCCAATTGCCAACCAGAAAACTCCATCATATTTAGGCGATCCACCCTTCAGTTCCTTTCTTCGTGTCCAAATTACTATGTTTTCCCAACTCAAGCTTGTACCGATGTTAAATATTTATTTTGTTTTTTTTAATATTGCCCTTACGGTAGGATAACACTATCCTGTGTTGCAAGGAATTTTTGCAGACATAAACTTGACGCGGACAGACACCCAGATTTCTTTTCTCCGAAACTTCTCTGTTAGTCACACAAACAGTTGTGAAAATCGAACCCACGATGTCCGGCGCGGAAGCCAATACCTTAACAAATGCGCCACGCAGACATCAGAAATAGAAATTTGGAAATTCTTTCGTATGAAACGCCTTTGCCATTATGCAATGTTGGCACTGGCAATGAAATTTTAGATTTTAGATATTTCGCGTAAGAGAAACTTGGCCAACTTTCTTATCTCGCAACTGTCCTTGGTCAAGTCAAGGTCAGAGGTCTTGTACGCGACGTTCGACGATTCAATGATGTAACATCTTATTTCGTTCAACAAATAGAATTATTGCATTCCTCTATCACTAGCGGCGAACAGTACTAGTACGTACATAATATCTTAATCCACAACAAGGCAGAGCGTATGTACATATTTATAAATAAATAAATATATAAATATTCCTGGACACATTCTTACACATCGTTCATTACTCCCAAACTAAGCAACGCTTTTACTTACTTAACATACTTTTTTTTTGTAAATAAATACACGTCAATATATAATACGCTATATGCATCACACAATATTTTACAGTCGTGGGGATCGAACCCACACCCTCTGGCGCAGGAGGCAGGTTCACTAACCACTAGGCCAATCGGGTCGTCAAATATTGGGCATAAATATTAAATAGGAGATTTAGAGAGACAAATGAGTCACCAAAAGTTCTTCATTCACGTTACCCATAAGCTCCAGACACCAGGCAGATATAGATGTAGTTTGGTCACCGACTTAATGTCATACAGAAATAACTGACTGATTTATGAGCCAACATTTTTAGGGTTCCGTACCCAAAGGGTAAAACGGCATCCTATTACTAACTCTTCACTGTTTGTCTGTCTGTCCGTCTATCACCAGGCTGTATCTCATGAAGAGTGATAGTAAGACAGTTGAAATTTTCTCATGTATTTCTGTGGCCGCTGTAACAAAAAATACGTAAAAATAGAATAAAAAATTTTTAAGTCGGGCTCCCATAAAATAGACATGATTTTTTTGCCGTTTTTATAGATAATGGTACGGAACCCTACGTGCGCGAATCCGACACGCACTTGTCCAATTTTTACAAGGCACGAAACGAACGAAGAACTGGTCTTTTCATGAGCCTTGATAATGATGAAGCTTCAGAAGTTGCAAGAGCTGAAATATATCACGAAAAGGATTCGAAGAAATAGTTTATTTCGCACACCTTTTCGGATATGTAAAACATTTTGGATTGTTTGTTATGTTCTAAATGCGGTAGGCAAATGTGAGAACTACTTTCAATGTACATACTGATATTTTCGTTTTGTTCCGTAGATCGATGAGAAGATTAGCAAACCTCGATGGGACCTTCATGCGTATGTACGTACTCGTATGTGTTATGTGGTTAATATATTATTTTTTTATCTGTGGTTACCTCACCGTGAGCAGTTATTGCTGCCGATGGCCGTACTTAAACTTAAACTTTAATAAATTGCGCGCCGAATACCTCGTCAACTAGAAATTTATAAAAATTATGTCGTAGAATCAAGATACGGCGGTATAATTTGATTACAACGCCATCTATTGGAAGCTCTCGGAAACGTCAAGTAGTACGCTTGATTAAGGTCGATACAGGAAGTGAGGGAGCGGACTTGACGGCTATGAATTGGGGAAGTCAATTGACGCCGGGCACGGATGGGGGTGTGTTCTGAACGTTTGCTGCGTTTGCATTCGATTACATCGGCGTGGTTAATAGTTATTTTCGTTATTGTTTATTCATCGAATAAATACATGTCCGAGGAGGGATCTGACAACGAGTTTTCCTATGTGGTCCACCCATCTCCGACATATATTTATTTGTGCCTATCTGTATTACAATTCAACATTAATTTAAAATGAAAACGAAGATAGTCGAAAATGTTGTAAGCGGTTCGTCTATAACTTTTACTAAATATATTCGACCGCACCTAGAAATTCGAAACATTATGTATTCACTGCGTAAATTTGTGGCAGTCATCAACCCCTCCAAGCCCAATTAGCGGTCGCTTTATCTATGACGCATTAACGTAGTCCGTAGTTATGTCTACAATTAATAACTGCCAAAGTGAACTGTACTGAACATTTAATGTTAACTGTTAAATCATTATGCGTTTTCTGGCTACGTTTATTATAGATGGGTTCGTATCCCAGGTAATAAAAAAATTAACGAAGACACCAATAATTGTCTCGATTTTTGTTTTCCCAAAAGTAATGATTGTCTGTCACCGACACTTGTCACTTTTCCGACGGAAGGATTACTTCTTTTTTTTTTATTTCATACGGATGGGAATTGAGCATGACCGTCATTTATGTAGATGAGGAAGAGAAAAGGCCTCAGAATAGATCCCTGTGGAACCCCCATACTTACCAGGGCCCCGGGAGATCTCTTGCCATTCACGTCATCTCTCTGAACAAGATAGCTCAAGTATAATGTTGCTGGATACCCGTATCTGGAGTACTAAACTGGAGTACTAAACTGGAGTACTAAACTGGAGTACTAAACTGGAGTACTAGTACTAAAATGGAGTAACATTTGATTCAAAATAATTTTTTCAAAAATTTTACTAAGAGTTGGTAATACTGAAATAGGTCTAAAATTGCTGGGGTCAGAAGTACTACCAGATTTGAACACCGGAATGATCTTACTATGTTTCATAAGGTCAGGAAACTCGCCACGTTGAATACAAATATTAAAAATAGTTGCTAAGTAAGGTGAGACTACATCAAATATAGAACTGATCACCTTGACAGAGATCCCCCATAGACCAGCAGTGCTTTTAATATCTAGAGATTTGAATGTTTTTATAATATCGTTCTTATTAACAATAGTAAACTTAAAGTTTTCTTAACATTCTATAACCTTTTTCTTAAGTAATGATTCGGCAATTGTCGGAGAAGAGAGAAGTGACTTAGTTGTAGAAACAAGAATGTCAGCAAAAAATTTCTCGAAAAAATTGGCAACCTCCTGATTAGATTGAATAGTATTAATACCATCAGTTAAGGTTAAGTCAGAGTTGCGCTTCGTAACTCTACCCGTTTCACTATTAATTATATTCCACGTCATTTTGATTTTATCAGATGCGCTTTTTATTTTATTCTTAATAAATATCGATTTAGCCAGATAACTAACTTTTTTAAATATTTTAGAATAGGGAATTTATTTATAACACTAATCTATTTATTAACAGGGTTGTCAATAAATTTATTGTCAAGCTTTTACTTTGGGGTTTCTTGTGTGAAGATTATAAGAATCAAGTGCTGCTAATAAATTACAATAGTAATCTCATATATGTTAAACTAGTGTTTTTGTCATGTGGAGGGGCTCATAAGGCTCATAGCAGGAGCTGATTAGTCTCGATTGCCTTTCTATTTATTCTTTATCATTCACTCGAATGAAAACTACTATAATTAGTTGCGCGCACTTTCGCACAAAGGGGAATTAACTTTTAATCGAGATTTTACTGTTGCACGAATGGGCAGGCTCATTCGAGGAAGTATCACAGCGTCACAGGAGAGCGGCGTAAAAATATTATACTATAGCGTGTTGTTTGGTGAGTGAGGTACCCGGGGCTTACGTTTTTAAAGGTTGCCATTGCATTTAACAGGTGTTGCAGATGTCCTTGCGCTGCAGTAATACTTAACATCGTCTGAACCGGTTGCTCGCTTGACAGTTCACATAAAAAAACGTATTTGTATCTTTGATCTGTCTTCCTACCGCAATAGCTGAACGGATTTGAATGCAAATTAAAACGAACATCGATTATTATCTTGGTGAAAGTACTCTATAAAGTAAGTTGTGGACGTTCTATGTCGTGAAAAAATTTATTTCGTAACATGAACTTTACACTATACCTCGGCCTAAATCTAGTTTAAAATAAATCGTCATTCGGTGTGACATCGCCTGACATTTTCTGCTGTCGAGCTGCGGTTCGTGAATTCGACCCGACCTGGATAGAGGCGGGCAGTGTCACAAAACGACTTACTTAATAGTTCCTACGAACGGAAACTGTGCTTGTTAAAAGAAATCATTTTAAAACTCAACAATCGCCACTAATAACCTAACTAAAAATCAACTTGTCAACCAACCTCAGCAGTGATTATCGTTGTAATCACTTAACGAAAATCGCAAAAGCAAAATTAATTATCACATTCGCCATTATTATATTCATATATTCATTATTATCATTCATAATAGAGCGTCATTTCTTTGACGGAATTATTCCGTTGGAATCCATATTTGTAATTGTTTATAATTTTTTTTTTTAAAGTGGACTCTAAAACATCAGAGGAGTCTTCGTGTCTCAAACCACAAAAAAGAATGGCTTTGAAATACCTCACTCACGTAACGAATCACGAAATTTTTAATACATTTACGCCGATCTTCTGTTAGATCAAAGTGCTCTCCGGTCGACATGGTTTGCTGGTGCGACAATAGCTATCATGTAAACGGCTCTTGCACTACAATAAGAGTATTTTTAAGCCAGGGTATACCATAAATGACACAATTTATGGTATACCCTATTTGCTACGTGCTATCTCATAAATAGGTGTACAGTATACTTTATGGTAGACCTATTTATCAGATGGCACTGTAGTGAAAACTGGCTAGTTTTTGTCACGATATAATTCAGCGCAACTTATATAAGCAAGATATGGATCGCTGGCAACACTGCACAAACGCCTTTGCAATGGGGCAGTCTATACGCTGTCTATGGTGGATCTCTTTTGCATATCAAAGCTTCATTCCACTTTAAATCTGATGCGAAAGTATATCATTACATTGTTGCTGTGTTTTAGTTGATTTACATAAAAGCTCTTTGTGATTTTAATCATGTCATGTTTATTTATACAATAAGAATAATAAATATATATATATATATATATATATATAGTTATCCGTTCTAGGAGTTGTTTGATCCAGCGTTACGTATGATCAGTTTTTTGTTGATCCGCTTGAATTTGTTGATCCATACCCGTTTTGTTGATCCAATACCATATGTATGTGACTCAGTGGCTCCATTCGGATCAACAGCATTCATTGGTTGAAATCATCACTTTACGTCAGTGCCTACTTATTAAGAAGAATTACTGTATCTCGTGAATGTGATATTTGTTGAAATACATGCTTTAAAGGGCCAGTAATATCTAGCGCTCGCGCGCTTTTCGGATTCACGTGCAACATTATATTTTAATGTAACCATTATATTTTAATGTAAACTCGTTGCGCGCGTGATAGATTATTTAAGAATTTACATATTATAATAATTAATAAAAAAATATTGGTATCAATAATCAACAGTTAGTTATTTAATTCATGTATAAAATGAATGTACTTCTACTTCAATATTTAAAAAATAATGTTGAAGAATAAATAAGACTTGGAGTGTTCTAGTCGTATCTTCAATAGTTTATAAGTAATTTTAATAGCAATGGAGAATACCTGATAGGTAACAACAAGTCCAAGTGTACAATAATTTTAAAAATTATATAAATAACAGAAAAATAATAAACAAAATTTTTCGTAATTCGTTTCGTTTATAAACAAGTGTCTGTTCACAAAACCAAATAAAAAATGAATTAAATTATAATTTTTTTATGATGTAACAACGTGATAAATAATGATTTTAATAAAATGGTTCCATAATGTTAACACTAAGGAACAAAAAATTGTAATTTAGAAAAAGCGTTTTTAGCAGTGACAATTTTTTTTCTTAAATGTCATATTTTCATTAAGCATCATATTCCTAAAAGAAAAAAATTTTAAATCTTATAAACAACGTATTTATTTATAATAATTATTTTAACAATTCAAGTAATTTTTTTACAGGACTAGATTAATCAAAAAATTAAAAAAAAATCTTGATTGATTTATTAACGTTTTTCATATTTCAATGCTTTAGATTGGTAATAAAACAATGAAAAATTAGAATTTTTTTTGGCAATCTTTTTTAAACTCTTTCAAGAAGTGACAAAAATATTCTGGGTTAGACTACATAGAAATAATCTTAATTTTTTTTCGTTGTATTATTATTTATTCATGTGTCTAGAAAGAACTATATTTTTTATTCCTTAATATTCTATTTTATTTGGTTAAAATAATCTTTTAGAGTTCCGTACCCAAAGGGATAAAACGGAACCCTTATTACTAAGACTCCGCTGTCTGTCTGTCAGTCTGTCACCAGGCTCCACGTCCACGTTGTATCTCATGTCGTAATGGTGATAGTTATACAGTTGAAATTTTGACAGATTATGTATTTCTCTTGTGCCATATAAAACCAAGTTAATTTTCGTGAAGTTAAACAGGTTTTCGTTAAAAAAGCACTTGTTGACTAGACTATAAGCAAGATTACATTTAGTAAAAATCACTTAATTTTCGCTCAATTCTTTGAGTTTCCCTTTTGATGTAAAGATTTGTCCGATAAATCGCACATTATCTCTTAACTAATCTAACTTTAACCCACTGAATAGCACTAGCTTAAATAGCACTATTGATTACATAATAAACAATAATAATTTATTCTCTTGTAACCAAACTCATATTTGATAATGAGTTGAGCAATGACTTGTAAACAAATTTAACAGTTAAAATAAAACCAAAATATTGTCATCCTCGTCTCTTTAAAGAAATTTTCACACTATATCATTTGTCGCATTACATTGCGACCGTTGTTGATCCGTTTCCTAGTGCAATAGTAACAATATATTGTACAACTAGCTTGCGCCCGCGGCTTCGCCCGCACATTATATCGTGCTTAAAAAAACCTACGGAACCCTTCGTGCGCAACTCCAACTCGCAACTCGCACTTGGGCAATTTTTTTTAACTTTAATATGTGTTTTGTGCTATGAAACCATAGTTAACTATAGTTTCATAGCACAAACCTACAATGTGGTTGTTTAAGTTGATATAACTATTTTATTTATCATCCAACTTAAATAAAACTAACAATAAATGTTAAGAGAAGCTTACTACAATGCATTTGTAAAAGGTGCACTGAAATCGGAAAGGCCGTTTTAGCCAAGTTAGCGCACACAGACAAAAATTTTAACTATCATAGTTTTGGGTTCTACTGCGTTGATAAAGGCCCCTAATAATAGTTTTTCTCAAATATCTTCCATGTACAAACAACAATCAGTCAAATTTTTGTTATATGTATAAAAATAATAATAATAATAATTAATAATATTCTTTGAGTTCATAGTTCGCCGCCGCGCCAGTTGCTTAAATCAACTCGGGATAATATTTGGATGCCTACTTAGGAGTACAGCATTTTGGGCTTCACCTCAATCGAATTAATACAGGCTGCATGTGCTAACAAGCATAACAACAAAACTATACACTTTATAGTAAGTAGGTATTTTGATAATGTCCCAAGGATTCGTTAATATCAAGCGATAATATCTACAATATTAAAATATTTATTCACTAGCATCCTATGGTAAACTAATTAATAAGAAATAGGTTATAACCATCTCTTTGTCAATTATATTTATGTAGGTTATTATATTCGACAAATAATATTCAATATACAATAATATAATATTCGAACAATAATATTCGACATATAGTAACAATTCATTCAATAGAAAATGTACATGGAAATTCAGTTCTTATTACAAACACTGTGGAATTAATTTTACGAACACTGACGTCGAGCTGCGTATGTTGTGCGCTCACAGGGATCAAGAAATGTTTAAAAAGTGCCTGAGAAAAAACCGTTACGCGGAGCCACAAATACTTTGAAAAAGTATAAAACAACGGTTAGAGTATATTGCTGAATTTAGAAATATGTCTAAGTGACACAATACGCTGTTCAAATATATGCTTTCCGGCCTTTAAAATAAAGGTTAAGAGCAAGTGAATTTGGATAGAAAGGTGGATCAACAAAGTACTCTTTTAATTTTGCTGGATCAAACAAGTTATGGAAAAGGACTATATATATATATATATATATATATATATATATATATATATATATATACATATATAAACAGAAGGCCGTAGTTCGTGTCACGATCATTTACACACTTTTTTTTCCCTTTTTTTTTAAGTTCTTTCTTTTGTGAAAAACCAGTTCATAGTTTCTTATTATTACGTGGGTAAAGATCGAAAAATATTATGCATATTCCATTACTCAGTAATTTGTATCCAAATGTAATTTCCAAAACACAAGATTTACCAAAAAAAACAAACCGAGCAAAGCTCCTCCAGGTACTATATTTATAATGCTACTAAATTTAAATTAGCTACAATTTTGAATACTATGTGGGTACACAAGTTTTTGCATAAGCACTCATGTTTATACTGCATGTGTTGAAATATCACACGATCCTTTACCCTCTATTAAAAAAAAATTTTATGTTAATAAATAATACCATTCCGTTTTTAAAGAAAATATATAAATATTATGTTCGCATCGCTCATAATTTTTATAATTTCCTTATTAAATAACTTAACGTTTTTTCTCTATTGTTCGTATCGATACGATCATTTTTACTTTTCAATCCTAAGAAATTACCAGAAAAAGATATAAAAGCCTTTTGTTTTTAAATGACAACCCATGTTCAACAACCTAACCACGCGACTTTTAATAATTAAAACAGAGTACTCTTTCCAATTGGATTTTTTTTCTCGCCGCACCAGACCAGCCTCGAGTGCCTTTGTCCGTCCCTCTCAAAGAGCAACTTACACTGTCGTCATATTTAAATTGGATAAAGCTGCACATAGAGGATGCGACGAAGCCTGCCCGAGCTCCTTTTATGCATGGATGAAGGAAGAATTTTCATTCAGCGTTAATACGTTAATACCTTTCAGATTTTAGAACTATGCAGCTTTGTGATCGAGGAGAATTAATGGCGGCTTTAGTGTGCTAGTAAGTTGCGAAATATAGTAGCATCAGCCCTTTCTATCGAATTAAAGAAAAAAAGAATCCGGAATGGGTGATTAATCACTACATAGTATAAAATAAAGTCGTCCCGCAGTCTGTCTGACCCTATGTAGGTTTAGATTTTTAAAACTATGCAACGGATCTTGATACGGTTTTTTTTACTAGATAGAGTGATTCAAGTGGAAGGTTGATATGTATAATATAACTTGGCGGCAATTAGATTTGATTTGATTTCATCATCATCATCATCATCCTCCTCCTGCCCTTATCCCAGCTAGGTGGGGTCGACACAAATTGGGAATCATGTTGAGTCTAGGTTTTCCTAGACTGCCTGCCTGCTTGACGTCAACTCTCCTTGGGAACAAACATCCGAAACATTTTCCGTGAGTCACGCAAAAACTTGTCCCGTGTGGGAATCGAACCCACGAACACCGGCTCCGAAACCAACAACGCCAGCGAGTCATCTATAAAATGATGTCAATAAATTTTGTAGAAAGGTCCAACTTGTGACATTGGGGTTTCTAATTGGTTGTACTCGTTGACTTATTATATGCAGTTAAGCTACAAACGTTATGGGCGTCTGTTGTTATACACCGTGCAAAAATGTGCGACAGTTTTATGGTTTTTAATTAATGCAAATAACGATGAGACAGTGTTAAAGCCACAGGGATTGGAGCATACGACCTCAAAGGCCAGTTGAGTGTATACACACTCATAGGTTATAATTCATCACGTAATATCCATTCATCTGTATATTCAAAATTATACACCATCAACATGGTCCTACCGTGTTGTTACGAATGTATAATTCACCTAAACCCAGCACAAAGGTGTCTGTTTGGTCCGAAACCCAAATTACACAAGGTATATCGAGCGGCATTGCCAGTGCTTCCATAATAAAATTGCACCCTCAAGGCCTACTGTTTTATACCATTACTGTTTTAAAAGTAACCTAGAATTGAATAATTAAATGTTGGCTGTCAATACAGTGTTTTAATTAAAACTGAAATAATGCTCAACTGTTATTCAAAGCTTATTCAAACTTTTGTGAAATAACCTTTGCAAAAGTAGTTTAATGATTTTTTTAAACATCCCACCATCAGTCCATGATCATATATAAGTCCACAGATTTCTAATAAAAATAAAAATCGGAGACATAATATTGCGGAGAATTAAGATACTTTAAAGTAAAGTTTTTCTAGCGTATTCATGGATAGTTATCGGTTCTACAAGTTTACGGTAATAATTCAATATGTCATTTCAGATGTGGGAGTGAATATGGTTCCGAAAAAATATGAAAAAAATAGACTAATTTCTTTTTTATGTGAGAAGGTTGCAGTGGCAAGTGAGCAGGTGGTTAACCTGATCTTAAGTCCTAACCGCCGTCCATTGACATTTGCACCACCCGTAGGGTTGAAGATGCGTGGCCACCTTTATAATAAAGTTGGCTCCGCTTTCCACTCACCAGGCGAAAGGCAGAATAACAACATATAAACGAAAGGCAGTATAACACTATATGGAGTCTCATTACTCTTGAGAAATCATTAAGAAACTTTCTAGAACTTAACACTACACTTTAAGGAGAAAAATATTTATACAAGGTTCTCTAGTCCCAAACTTAGCAACCCTTGTACTTTGGGTGCTAGAAAAGTGATAAACGTACTTAAACATCCTTTTCTTTTGTAAATAAATACACATTAAAATATATATACACCCCGACATCGGAAAAACACTATATTCGTCACACAGTATTTTTCCAGTTCTGGGGGCCGAACCCACACCCTCTGGCGAAAGAGGCAGGTACTCCGAGCAGGTCGCTTAAAACGAAACTTAGCAGAAATCAATGCTGCCAATATTTAATAACATTATTGTTTAATCAAATATGAAGGGCTTGAAGTAAAATTTATCCGTAAAGTTATTTGTAGAAATGAAACTAATTTTACGGATTTATCGCGTTTATTTTTAATTTTATCGCGTTTATTTTTAATTTACAGCGTTCATGGTCACGGGACAGATTTGCGTCTGATTGTCATAGTTATTTTTGAAATTAATTTTGGTATATTTGTAGAAATTTCTTGCGTATAATTTGAAGCAGATTTGCTTAAGTATTTATTGAAAAGGTATATCTGACAGTATTGTTTTTACTAATTTACATTTGTACTGCTGTCGATTATAGGTTCTGTTTACCACTGTTCTCTAGGTCACTCAAATTCAATTTCACGCACGATCTGCGGTAAAATTCAATTTAACCACTTGGATTAGTGGTTTACATGCAAACCGCCGATTGAAGTGGAAACAAAAATTAAATATTAAGATTAACTTTGCGAACATGGGTTGACATTTACATTAATACTTGCATGACATATGAATGAATAACAAACTTTTTTTTTTTCTGGTAACTTCTTACAAACAAAAGTAAAAATGAACGCCCGTGACGTTTGATACGGGTAATAAAGAAAACAGAAATGTTAAATTATTTAATGAGGAAATTATAAAAATTATGAGCGCCTAACTCCTCGGAAGTTGTAAAGAGTAACACATCGTTGAACTTCAACATGTATGTATATATACATACGCATTTATGCACGGTCCAAAATTTTTTAGTCCTTTCCTCTTAATATATTATAAAGTAATAAAAACTCATTCTTAAATATTAAACCTATGCGTTAAACCTAACATTGCGTACACCTTTATTTCAATGCGGGGTTTTTAAACTTATTATCTTCTAAAAGTGATATCCTTGCTTCCTTACTAATATTATAAACGCGAAAGTTTGTACGTATCTCAAATGTTACGCCTTAAGTTTCTACGTACGTACGTATCGGGGCATGTTTATTACTCTTTCACGCAATAATCGCAAATACAGAAAAAATTATATTGAAACTTTACAATAATATATCTTATACACTGAATAACACATAGGCTATAATTTATATACATATTTTATGTATATTTGTTTCTCTCTCAAATGTTACGCCTTAAGCCTATTCTACGCAGACGTAGTCGCGGGCAGTAGCTAGTAGAATTATATAATGCAATTGAATCGCAAATACAAAAAAAAAGCTTAAAATAAAGTTATTTGGCTATATTTCCTAAAGTGTTTTTTCAACCGCCTTCAAAAGAGGAGGTTTTCAATCCGACTGAATTTTTTTTCGTTTGTTACTTATTACACGACTTATAACCGATTTACTGATTCTTTATTTATTTGAAAGCTTTACTTCCCATTGGTCCCATAATATTTTTGGTTTGGATTTGGGCTTAGATACTTAGAAAACTAACGAAATGAATACAGAGGAGTTTTGAACCGATTTTGATGATTCTTTTTCGTTAATAAAAATTGACCTGTAGAGTTAATATTAATTCCAGAAATAATAGATGATTTGTCACGGCACAAAATTGAGACACGGCGTTTAATCATTTTTGTACGTAAGGCACATAAAATATGAAAAGTTCAATCTCGAGACTCGAACACTTGACTGTGCGGCAGTTCACTAAAAAATAAACGAGAGGTGACGTCGGACATGGGTTAGAAAGTTATTTATTAATTGGACTTTAATATATTCTAGAGTCAATACGAATCGAAATCGTCTCGCACGCAGGTTTGATGACTTCCAGCCTCCTGAACCACCCGGGTGCTGGGAAGGCTTCAGCACCATAGACCACATTCATACGCTCTTCCAGGGTAACGTAGATGGCGGATGCAAATGACAAAGTGTCGTTCGTTGTGGCGTTCTAAGATTTGTCTGTTGATGAGTAAATTGTAAACATGTTCTCACTGTCAAAAAAGAAATAGCATTTTGGGTTTTTTATGAGGTTAATCCAGAAGGTGTAGCTTGAATCCTGTTAACGGTTAAAATTTTGCGATACTTATCTACATTTTTACTATTTTTTATATTAAATGGAATATAAAAAACGAATAAACGGCAATAAAATTGAAATAATTTTATTTAAGTCATGAAAATAAACTTATACAACAAAAAATATACATAAACTAATTGTAAACTTAATCAGTACGTCATATACTTATGTACACATACGCTTTTAAGGACGCAAACACACATATTATAAAGGTGGTTTGAATTTCGTAACACTCAAAATTTTACACTCATTTTCCAAGTGTCAGTAAATAATCCCAACATAAACTTAGTAGAATGAAGTGTAGGAAAAAGTCCGAGAAAAAAAATCTAAACTGATATAATACTTAATTGTATTACATTTATGAACTCCACAGTTTCTAATCTAGCTCAATGAGAAAAAAAGTTTGTAAACGAATACATAAACGGGTAAAGATACATCTGTCGAAATTAGAATGGGTTTGTTTTATCTGGAACGGTTTACAGTTTTAATTAAAACGTCTGACGAGGCGATCGCGTCGTCAGTGGCCGGCTTTATTCTGTACGCAGAGCCTCAGCGAGGTCTGAACAAAGAGCTGCGGTCTCTTTCGCCGTAACAAGAGGCATCGTGGAGCCGCGGCGGCGGAGATAATTGAAATCCGGGAGAAGGGTCGTATTGTCATCGGAATCAACATTTGGGGAGGCTGCGTTGTTATACTATAGTTACATGTTCTTTTACTGAAAAACCGTTTCACGAAAGTAAATTTTATGTGCATTACGATTTCGTATCGGAGTCGAGTTAATTGAAAACCTTTCTTTTTTTTCTTTTTGAATTTCTCGGAAATTAACTAAAGAAGGCTTGCTTATGTTATGCTAAAAAAAGTAAAGTGTCAGCCTATAGCAAGGGCGGATCCAGCTTCGGTGCCAGGGGGGGGGGGGGGTCACATAGTCGTGGTCAAGTGATATGAAGTTATAATTTAATTTTATAATCATAGATACAAGTAAAAAGTAGGTATTTTTAACCGACTTCAAAAAGAAGGAGATCATCAATTTGGATGTTTATATTTTTTTATGTATATCATGGCATAGCTTCGTCATATATAGACGGATTTGCAAAATTCTTTTTCTGTTTGAAAGGGTTTCATTTCTAAATGGTCCCATATAAATTTCATATAGATTAGATGATGATTTTCGGAGATAGCAACGGAACTCTTCGAAATATGACAGGAAATCGACCGTGTTTGCTGCTATCTCATAAATATGCATTGCTTTGCATGTAACGAATTGTAATAGTTACGTACATAATTTGATTTGAAGTCTGTTCTTTTTTTGTTAAAAAACTTTTCATATATACAGCGTGTCGTTACAACCGCGACAATAAATGAACACACGTCTAACGCTACTTGCCAATAATCATAAAAAATATAAGCGTTAAAAAAATCCATAATTTAACTAATTAAATAAAAATTAAACAAAATTTGTCACAATACAACTGCAAATGACTGATTCATACATTCAGACTTTTTCATTCGTTGCCACAGCGTAGCATTACAAATCTCTCTTTCTAACAGTATGTTTTATCTCTTTTAAATTAATTCAACCCATTCATATGCTTTGTGACCTTTAAAAATGAACTTTACGTTACAGTTTTATACGTAAGGGTGTTCTAAAATTGTTTGTTTTGGAAAATTTAATAACTCGGTATATACTGACGTTTAAAGAATGTAAATGTTTAATACAATTTTAAAAAGTTATCCTCTATATGTGTGTTCATTTATTGTCGCGGTTGTAACGACACGCTGTATATGTATGTAAGTACTTACTGTTATTGAAAATACCTATATTTAAATACAAAATAAATTTTTCTTTTACGTCTTCTCCCGAAACGCGTTATCTGTTTAGGTTAGTTTCCAGAAGTCCCACCTTTAAATTAGAAGAGCAGAGTCATTTTTAATTATTAGTATCTAGTCTCGGCAATTAGCACGTTTAACGGAAAATAGTAGTAAATCGAATAGTTATTAGGTAGTATACCTATTAAGTAATGCTTTAGGTATAGTGTTAAAACAAACAAAACGGTTTTAACTTTTTTAATATTTTATAGCTTTTAAAAATCTATAAAAGGTATATATAGTAAAAAAAGTATATTTTCGAAGTGCTCGTTCCTGAATAGTGCGTTTGGAATCATACAAAAATTAAAAAAAAACTAAGTTTAAAAAAACCGACTTCAAAAACCAAACGGTACAAAATAACTTAATAAAGATTTAATTTAATACATTAATTAGTATTTTTTTAAGTAGCTATTGATAGGCTTACTTATTTTTGAAATTTCTTTTTATTTATTTCTTCGTTACCAGATTTTATGTAGTCGTATTGGTTATAATATTTTTCAGTTTCTCTACTCCGCACGCATATGACTACCTTCCAGTTCCATCATTAGATCAGACCCTGGTAACAATCTTAAAATAAAGTACTAGCCAAGAAGAATCAAACGAGCCGAAACTCGATCTGGTTGAGTCGTTTCATTACAGAGTGGTCATTGGAACCTCACAGAATAGCCTCATAGACCTCATAGAAGATCGGCGTAAAGTACTTCTGCGTTTTGTCTGGTGAGTGAGGAGCCGGGGCCCGCTTTATTATAAGGAGGAAACGCATCTGCAATCCTATGCATATGTCCATGGACGGCTGAAGATGGAGCTCCATCATCAGATCCTGGTTACCAATGAAAGACAAACTACTCGTCAATACGATTAAAATGTACCCAAACGCGATGTGACTCTGTCGTTTCATGGCGAAGTTCCTTTGGCCACCTTCCAGCTCCATCATCAGATCAGCACCATCTCATAAAAATATTGCATTGTCTCGCGTTTGAGCTAAAATTTTGTATACATGTGTAATGTATACAAAATTTCAGCTCAACCGATGACCGGCAAGTGAATCAAATTTAATTTGCAAGATTTGATGACAAACATTAAATATTGTAAAAATGTTCATAAAATGAAAAATACTTGGCCAAACTATGTTAAATTTTTATGGGACCAAATGGCAACTATTCTGCATAAAACTAAAGAAGGATCACGTAAATCGGATCATAAATCTCAACGTAATCGGTGTACATACATCGAAAAAATATATACCAATCGAATTGAGAAACTCCTTTTGAAGTCGGTTAAAATATTATATTAAATTAATTAGATATTAAAGGTACTTACATAAAATCTATATTGTGGCAAAACATATATAAAAACATTGTTTAAAAATTTTAATTAGTGGTCCACCTAGGTACTGGACCCAGCCCAGGGGGGGGTCATGACCCCCATGACCCCCCCCCCCCCCCCCCCTGGATCCGCCCTTGGCCTATAGGTACATGTCCCACTTCTGGGCAAAGGCCTCTTCTGTACAGAGGGTATCAGGGCATAGTACACAACGCGGCCGCGGATTGGCGGACTTCACATATCTTCGAAATATTTTTTTTTAATTATTATTTCGAAATTATGCAGGTTTTCTCACGATGTTTTTCTTCACCGCTGAACATGTGATAATTCAGTACTTGAAATTAACAATTTCATTGGTGCCGGCACCGGGGATCGAACTCATGCTGCTCGAGTTTATTGAATTAAAGGCGAGCGCCCGGACACTGAGCTATCACGGCTCTGTTGCATGTTATGCTATGCTATTTATTTATTTTTATGAGAGAAGGTGGCTAGCGAGCTGGCATGTCATGGACATTTGTTTTACCCGTTGGTTTGCAGATGTGTTGCCATCTTTTAATAAAGTGGGCCCTGGATACCTCACTCACCAGACGAAACGCGAAAGCATGTCATTTCCACTTTACGCCGGTCTTCTGTGAAGTCGGGGTACTCACCCGGACGGACGTGCCCATTCGCACAACCGATGCTGATGCGTGGCCCCACCAAAGTTGTAAGTTGGGTGAACTGAAGTATACTTTCAGACTCCTCGGCCTGGACGTCTCCTCGTTGGAGGATGTCTACTGGTTGGAGGACTCCACCGCCCGCCACGTGCTGGACCCCAAGGATTTCGGCACGTGGTCCGCGGCGCGCCAGAGTTTGCCCACCGGCAAGGAGGCGCTGCAGACCCTCAAGGCGGACCTCTGGAGTGCCGTGGTCAAGAACAGCAAGCACCAGGATGCCTGGACGTGGGGTGAGGATTTTCAAACTTACTTATACAGGTCTCTGCCCTTTCAGTGAGCATGGCTTCTGTAATGCGTGTGTAGTGTTGGGAGTTACAAATTAAATTTAATTTGAGGTGATTGAATAGTTTGTATTTACGGATTCTATTAATAATTATAAGGAATTTGTTAATGAATTATGAGAAAGGATTAAATGATCTTTACTGATTATCACAGATCGTTGCAAAAGACCGATTCCGATTAAGAGTATTCATGAGGTTTTTGAAATAAAATACAGAAGAGCTGGGTGCTACTATCGACGTTCGATCTTTTAAATTGAAGATCCGTATAATAAGTTGTAGTATTAGAGAAAATATAAGGAATGAATATGTGACAAGACTTCATTAATTATTATAATAGGCGATAAATAAATAAAAATGAAAACAAAACAACAAAACTGATCAATATACCAAGTCAGTCACAATTTCTTTATTCAATATAGGGTTAATAATTTAAGCTCTTATTGGTTGCCAAAAACCACCATCTGGTTATACCGATTTAGACCTGTTCAGAGAATAACCGGCAGGAACTCTGCCGGTTATTCCGGTTAACTCTTTTTTTTTAAATAAAACAAAATTAATAAATATTGGTGTGCCGGTACTTTTCCCATACAATCAGTCTTTGCGCTTAGAAATAGACGTAAAATAACATACATCATAGATAATTTAGTACTGTATTTAACTTATGCATATACATTACATAGTTTGTAAATATTAGCGTTTTCCTTGTTGGATATATCTCTGTGCACCTACCTAATTTTCTCTGTGCAACCCCAAGGTTTACTGGGAGATAATGCTTTTAGCATTAAGTTACTATTTGTGCATAAAGGGTAAATAAATAAATAAATAAACATAAAATGACGAACACTGCTCATGTATTCCCTGAATGCTGTCAGGCGGCATGCTGGTGGTTTCGGTGTCGGTGTGCGGCCTGGTGACCCTGGCCGCCATGACGCAGCCCTCGCTGGCGCCCGAAGCCAAGCACTCGCTGCTGCAATACGTCACCGGGAAATACCTGCACCCGCCCAGTTGCAAGGTGGGTTGTTGTTTGTTTGTAGGGTGCAATTTTCAAAAGATACAATACATCCGGCTGATATGGTATTGTTGTATGCCGTCCACTGCTGAATGTAACCCTCCCCCAAAGTGCGCAAACTATTCCGGTCCTGGGCAGCCCGCATCCATCTGCTGCAGGCCGTCCGGCACTACGTTTCCCTAAACGTGGTGTCCACTCTAACACGTGTCGGCTCCTGTACTGTACCACATGGAGAGCCTATTGCTTATTCTAATTCAAAAATACACACATCAAGTTAATGTTCTACTCAGGTCTACTTCATAGCGCATTTATCGACGCCACCTTAAGCACTGTCTTTTTATCGAGTTCATTCAGCAGGCTGGGAGTCATCTACACCTAAATCTTCGTTCTCTCTTGTATATACGATGTTCATATTTGCTTTGCTAATCTAAAAAGCACAAATCTTTACATTATCGGAGTAAACTTTAATATCTAACATTCACAATTACAATCTCAGGCGGTTGTAAAACTCTTAAAACAGTTACTCTGAATATTAACGCCAGTTTTCTGAAACAGTGATCATCGTAGAAATTAACTAATCAGCTGTCAAATGGCTTCTCAAGTGTCATTTGTGTTGCAAAAAGGATGGTTAAATACTTTGAATTGTTTATTCTGATCTTTCTGATCAACTTTTACTTATTTAACCATCCTTTTGGCTACCGTTGAAACCGGGCGTAAGGAAAAGAAATCATGGTGGGAGATATATTCTGTTTATCCTTTCGGAAGTATTGCTGGCGAGATCATTGATCGTTGGTTACAGATCGAATGGGGCTGGGAGGAACCGCAGCCTGTGGGCGAGACCATGTGCTTCACGGTGTTCTGCTACCAGCGCAACGGGCAGCCCTACCCCATCTGCGACACCGATGAGCTGAACGTCATCATCTCGCACGGCGCCCGAAAGGTTGGTCACTTGCGAGACTCCTATCAATCGATCGAAAGGGGAAACCGATCCACTATTACCGTTCTAGAAAAGCAAATGCAGAAACACATTAACTGTGACAGTAGTCAAGCCGAGACGAGACTATTTTTGCTGACAATTAAAAATATTAAATCAAATTAAAATCTAGTAAATCAAAGTAAAATAACGGCCTATATATGTCCCACTGCTGAGCCCTCCTCTGTAAAGAGGCGTCACGATGTTTTCTTTTGCCGCGGAACACGTGATAAGTCAGCACTTAAAATTAACGATTTCATTGGTGCCGGCACCGGGGATCGAACTCAGGTTGCTAGAGTATATTGAATTAAAAGCCGCCCGGACAATGAGCTATCTCGGTTCGGATTAGACAACATTAAAGTTCTTGTTCTATTAATCCAACACACGTAAGGTGTGGTTGGTACAACATGCCAGTCATGTTGCTAATGTTATTGGCTAAGTTTATGACTCCTGGCCGCCTGCCTGAAGTCAACCCTCATTGGAAATCAACGCCCAGATCTAGAAAAATTATCTATGGGTCACAGAAATTCTTGTACTGTGTGAGAGTTTAACCCACTACTCCGACGCCGAAGCCAACAGCTAAGCAACAGCTTACCATCAATTACATGTAATTATTTAGGCTCCTAACTTAACCTTAGCAATTGTAATACAATACTACAGTCATAATCTATGTATTGTAACATCCGTAGGGTTGCAGATGCATTGCCACCTTTTAACAAAGTAGGCCCCGGCTACCTCCTCGATCGAAACGCAGAAGTGTAACACTTCCACTATACGCCGGTCTTCTGTGAGGTCGTAGTACCCGGGCCTGCCCATTCGTACAACAGCGTACACCGTTGCGTGGCCCTACCACGGTTAAAAGCTTGCCGCTTTGTAGATATCGGCCGTGATGGAGCTGGGCTCTGGCGACCCGGCCTTGGCCCACACCGCCCGCGTCAAGTTCACCGTCCGGACCGCCGGACTATACCTCATCTCCGTCACCATCGGTGAGTGATGGCTCGGCGGGCTAGGGGTGAGTTGGTGTGACAAGTAGTGGCGTGTGGTAATAGTAACCATGCGCTTACACTCCATACACGCAAAAAAATTATTGTTTTTATTAGTAAAACACAGCAAGTATCTAAAACATAACGAATGACACAGCGTATTAAAAAACGTATTGACCTGGCACATACTGTGTATATGTCGATATTGAATGCGTCATGCTCATTCATTGGGAATTTGACGGCGCGTCGCCTACGTTTCTCTCTTTCCCCCGCTCTAGTCGGCGATATAGCTCAGTTTTAGGGATATCGAAAGTAAAGAATTATATCGTTATATCGCTATTTATAAAAATATTTTTTTATCGGCAACGAAATATGGAAAAGATAGACATAATTATCGATATATAGGCTATAGGTCCTAGAAACCCCCTTGTTAATAGAAAGGTATGTCAAGTATTAAGTTTTTGACACGGAATGTGAGTTTGATTTTGAATATTTTATATCGATATATCGGATCTAAATATATCGGCTGAAAATATCGGACATATAGAATCAAAAATATTGATATATCAATATTTTTTCGACATCTCTACTTAGTTTTAAAATCAAAGTCAAAATTTCTTTATTTAACACAGACTTATTTTAAGCTCTTATTGAACGTCAAAAATTACAATCGGTTCACTAAACTAGACCTGCCCAGAGAAGAACTGGCAAGAAACACTGCGGCTCTGTATTTTTTTTTAATTTTGTATGTATACAAAAGTTTACCAGGACTAGCAAGTGCAGACCAAGAGTCATTTCCACACATCCTTGTCTTCAATGTATTCCTCCACATCACAATAGGCCATTCCCATTAAGGTGATTTTTACAAAATGTCTGAAATTGTTTACATTTTATTGTTAGTGGATGTCACGATATTTTATTATATAAGCTAATACATCTACTAACAAACGATTTCCTGGCTTCAGCCGGTCTGTACCTCGGTATTTCCGGCGCGGTCATATCATAATCGCATACGCCTGTTTGCAAATAAATCACGCAAACAGGCGTATGCGACACCCACCGATGGGGACCTCGGATGCCGCGCGACGTGCCTCTCTTTCCCTCTCTATCCCTCTCTATCGCTCTCTGTGGTCCGCGTGGCAGGGGGCGCGCAGGCGGGCGGCGGCCCGTTCCGGCGCTGGTTCGTGGCGGGGCGGCCGATGGCGCGGCGCTCGCGCGTGGGCCGCGCCCCCGCCGCGCTCGTGTGCACCGCCGGCAGGCCGCGCGCGCTGCACGTGCACCCCAGGGACCAGTTCGACAACCCGGCGCCGCTCGCCGCGGTGGGTGCCGCCCCCGCCCTTTGCGCACCCGTTGTCTCCGGCCGGCGGTTATCGCTTAATGTCGACCTTCTAGATGCGTTCACCGACTTCACCGTCCAGTCGGCTCGCCGATCTCAGAAAATACTATTGTTATAAACATAACCGCCGAGCTGCTTACCGTTTCATCACCAAACCGGTCCAAATCTACGAAGTTAAGACACAATTACAAGCCTCACATTAAACATTAGCGTTGTCCAATAAACATAATTAACCTCAACATCAAGAGCTCTAATAAGTATGATTGAAAATGTGGATTGCGCTGGACGATGTAATAAGTAACCAAGCTTTGACGGGACTATTTATAAAATAGGCCGTCGTCAATACAGTAAAAATATAAAAATCTCGAACGGACCCGATTGAATAGCTTTCAGTAGCCCGGTCGATCTAATAAGCCTTGGGGCCGAGGAAGCTGACCGTGCGTGGACCCGCAGGGCTTCTCGATCGAGATCCGGGGCCCGGGCGGCGAGGTGGACGAGAAGCTGTCGGCGGCCGCCTCGTTCCAGTACGACGCGGTGAACCAGCGCGTGGCCGTGGAGATGTGCTTCCCCGAGGCGGGCGTCTACCGCGCCGCCGTCTCCTACGACGGCGCGCTGCTGCACAACGGCGAGTTCGACTGCATCGTGCTCACCGGTGAGCGCCGCACTCGACGCTTCTCCCTCTCTCGTTACGTTCCATATCTCACGCCACTTACATAGGAGGAGGGCTGGCTATCCTATCTAGGGCTGGCGACGCGTTCGTGACTCCCCCGGTGTTGGCAGTGTCTTTGGGCGGCAGTGGTCACATACCATCAGGTTAAACCCTTGCTGGTTTGTCTCCTCTGCAAAGAAACCGGCTTCAAATGCTAAATAACAATGTCGTTAAGATTTTCGTCGCTGTGGCTATCAGCCGTTTAGCTCAGTGGCTAGAGCGTCAGGCCGCGAATGCCGAAGACGTGGGTTCGATTCCCACAGCGGCGACAATCTTTTCGTACTTTTTCTACATGTTTTAAAGAAACCAGTTGATAGATATTATTATCAGTATTACCTAAGTGTAGTATACTCGTATGATGCACGATCTTAATTTTGATAGAAAGAGAGACCGACAAAGAGGTTAAGATAGGAGGGAAAGGGTGAAAGCGTATTATAAAATCACACACGTGTTATATAAAAAATTTGCTGAATCAAGAAGAAAAGTGAGGTGGCGGGTGACGTCGTACATAGCACACGCAACACTAAACGGTAGTGCGAGTGAGAGGGTGTGAGAAAGAGAGAGGGGGTCGGCAGCGAGCGAGGCGGCGAGCGTGCAGCGGGCGGTGAGCGGGCGGCGGGGCGCGGCGGCGTTCGAGGCGCGGCTGCTGGGCGCCGCCAAGCCGCGCCGCGTGCTGCTGCTGCTCAGCGCCAAGCAGCTGCTGCTCAAGGACTACGTGCTCAAGTTCATCCCCAAGCGCGTGGCCACATTCCGCCTCTGCCCCTCCACCAAGGTGCGCCAGGTCTTGCTCGGTATCACGCTTCGCTGTCGCACGAGTGGGCCGTTCGGTCCGGAAGTCTTACTGTTGTGTGATACTTCTGAGTTTCGTCTGGTGAGCGAGGATACCGGGTCAAGCTCTATTAAAAGGTGGCAACGCATCTGTAACCCCACGGGTGATGCAAATGTCAACGGGCGGCGGTTATCGCTTAACATCAGGTGAACCGCCAGCGAGCTTCCCATCTTTTTACATTTAAAAAAAAAAAAAAACAGAACCTAATATGTATATGCTGAACAGAAAACAAATTCACTGCTGCTGAATTATACACACACTGACTAACATCAGATGCAATGTATCTGAGACATCCTACTCATGTCCACCCATCTCTAGCTGTTTGAAAATTTCACTGAGGTGATATTTTACCTGTGCGTTTGCTTTGGTGTGGAAGTAATCGAACAGTGTTGTATATCTGCTATATCACTGCTCGACTGCGGACGAACCCTTTCCAAAGTACATCTCATTTGTAATAATCCCCTTCAATATCGTATCCACCATCGAGAATTATATGGCCGTTTTCAATATTCTATCTACGGATTGATCTGGTTACTGGCGATAGGCAATTGACGTAACCTCCATACGTCAAAATTCTGTCTCCGGTAACCGAATGTACCTGTAGATAGAATATTGGAGCAATAGCTATTTGACATTAGCTCGCAAAGACTATCTGCAAATAGAACATTGGAACCGGCCTTCAGTCCAGCTCACTTTAAATCACCCGCATATACCGTTCCGAGACGATAGCCTAGAATAGTATTCGGCCGGTTCGCAGCTGACGCTGCTTCCGCGCACCGGGAGCGGTCCAGGCGGCGAGTTCAGCCTGGACGACGGGGCCCAGCCGGCGCTGCGGCTCTCCTCGCCGCAGCGGGACCTCATCGCGGCCGCCTTCACCCAGCTGCTGGTGGCCAACTGCGGCGGCGAGGACTCCTTCAAGGTGCGAACTAACGCCCGCTCTCACAATTCTATCAAATCAAATATCTTTATTCAAATAGACGCTTGCCCGTTCTTATGAATCGTCAAATTTTATATATATATATATATATATATATATATATATATATATATATATATATATATATATATATATATATATATATATATATATATATATATATATATATACAGCGTGTCGTTACCACTGCGACAATAAATGAACACACATATAGAGGATAACTTGTTAAAATTGTATTAAACATTTACATTCTTTAAACATCAATATTTACCGAATTATTAAATTTTTCAAAACAAACAATTTTAGAACACCCTTACGTATAAAACTGTAACGTAAAGTTAATTTGTAAAGGTCACAAAGCATATGAATGGGTTGAATGAATTTTAAAGAGACAAAACATACTGTTAGAAGGAGAGGCTTGTAATGCGACGCTGTGGCGCTAGTTGTATAGGATGTTACAAATTTTGTTTCTTTTTTACTTAATTAATTTATTTGAAAAATATTTTTTTTAATTACGGATTTTGTTTAACGTTAATATTTTTTTATGATTATTGGCAAGTAGCTTTAGACGTGTGTTTTCATTTATTGTCGCGATGGTAACGACACGCTGTATATAGGTTTGTAAGGTACTATATAGGATAGATCTAGTTCCCAGCGACAGATGTTTGACGTCGGCTCCATAATACTCGCGTCAAAATACTATCTCCAGTAACCAAATTTATCTGTTGATAGAACACTTAAAGCGACCATAAGTCGATAAACGTGCACTGGTCGCTTAGCTGCAAGTTTGTGGGCTCTGACGTCAGCGCTCCTTGTGAAAAATTCTGCGCATGTACCATCGACTAGAAAACCGTCATCGTATATGTCTATTTTGAAACATTATAACAATCCGTACCCCACTTCTTTCATTTCTAAATAAACCACACCACACCACACCCACCACACCACACCACACCACACCACACCACACCACACCACCATACAACACACCTGGTCATATCTCCACGTAGGCTTCATCCGAGACGTCCACGGCTGTTGCACGGGCAACACACCCCACATTACTAGTTCGTGTCCATTCTATTGACGTTCGCTTGAGATAAAGTTAACTAGCTCAACTAACAAAGCCACAAAGTGAGTTGCTCGCGAGAGGATCTAGCGGAGAATCGGTTAGATTGGTACCGTGTGAGAGGTGTCGTCCGCAGCTGAAGCACTTCGAGCTGGCGGGCAAGCTGGTGGGCAAGTGCCTGTACGAGTCGGCGCTGGGCGGCTCCTACCGGCAGCTGGTGCGCGCCAGGCTCACGCGCTCCTTCCTCGCGCAGATCATCGGCCTGCGAGTGCACTACAAGGTGGGCACCGTTTGTCACCGAATTATGGTAGGCCGCGCGTGACGTCACCGTTTGTCACCGAATTATGATATTTACTGACTGCCATTGATTTTCAACCCCCTTTATGAACTCGCATTCAGCGAGTTACGTGCCGAGATATTGTCTCATGGAATTTTAAGTGTGAGAATGCCGCAAGGCTCTAAACTCCCGTCCAAACTCTACATGGGACGCAACATGTTTTACTTCGTCATATTAAAACATTTGTTTAAGCCATAACTGCTGATAACTTCAATCTTTTGATCAAGATTCCAGTCGCAATTCCAGATATTTAACACCCATAACTGCTGACTCCTCCAATGTGTTGATGAAGGCTTCCTATGTGCTATGTGAAGACCGAATGAAATACCAGGTATTTTAAGCGCAATACGCACCCTCTTCCACAGTACTTTGAACAGGACGATCCGGAGCTCTACCTGTCGAAGATCAAGTACGTGCTGGAGACGGATTTGGACGCTGAGGACGCGCTGGAGCTCACCTTCTCGGACGACGTGTACGACTCGAGCGGGCGGCTGGTGGAGACGCGCGACCTGGTGCCCAACGGCTCGGCGATCCGGGTAAGGCCGCGGTGGAAGCGTCTCTCCCCCCAGTCGTCGTTTTTTATGTGAGAAGGTAGGTCGTTGCTCAGCTAGCCTCGGCGTCGGGGATCGTGCGTTTGATTCCCACTCGAGACAAGTGGGAAGTGTGTGTCTCACAGAAATTGTGTCTCACAGAAATTGTTCCGGAATTGAGTGTTCGTTCTCAAGGTGGGTTGACGTTACGCAGGCGGCCGGTAGTGAAAATAATAGCCAAAGCCTCTTAAAACACGATTCACATGTACCGACCCCCCCTAGGTGGGGTAAGGGCGGGAGGATGATGTTGTTGTGAGAAGGTGGCAAGCGAGCCGGCGGTTCACCTGATGACCGTCGCCCATGGGCATTTATAACAATAAACCATTGAGTAAAGAGGGGCCTGCCACCTCACTCACCGGACAGTGAATACGCGGCGTGGCAGGTGAGCAACGCGACCAAGCTGGCGTACCTGGAGGCGCTGGCCTCGTGGCGGCTGGCGGCGCGCGTGCGGGCAGAGGTGGCCGCCTTCCTCAGGGGCCTGGCGCTGCTGGTGCCCGCCCACCTGCTCGCCATCTTCGACGAGAACGAGCTGGAGGTACCGCAGAATAGAACCGCATCGCTTACTTGCCAATCCGCAGTGGGGCCGCGTGGTGGACTATGCTCTGATGCCCTCTGTATAGAGGAGGCCTTTGCCCACCAGTGGGACATGTATAGGCGGTTACTTTACTTTACTTACTTGAATGCTTTATCGTTGACAGTTGCCTCGAATACACTACATCTACTCATTTAAATACTTAATCGTTAATAACCGCCTCTACCGAGCCATCGCTTTCGTTGTGTTCCTCTTTGATCATCGAAAATATTAGTGTATGATAGCGCGTTAAGGAATTTATGTGTTGTGCAGTGATGGCACTAAGGGTCGCGGGGGTTCCTGATGTCACTATTTCATTGTCGGGTGAAAATGAGATAGTGACCTCTTCAGACGAAACGAGCAGATGGTGCGTTCGAGCAGCTAAGGCAGATCTTCCGATGTGCCTTAGCTGCTGTTGCGCACGGGTGATGGGTCCACTTCCATTTGTACGCGTGATGGTGTCGGTTGTTGCCGCCGGTGGTGTCCAGCTGCTGGTGTGCGGCACGGGCGAGGTGTGCGTGGCGGATTGGCGCGCGCACGCGCTGGTGGCGGGCAGCGGGCGCGAGTGGGAGCGGCTGCTGGGCTGGTTCTGGGCGGCGGTGGCCAACCTGAGCGGCGAGGAGCGCGCGCGGCTGCTGCAGTTCACCACCGGCTGCTCGCAGCTGCCGCCCGGCGGCTTCCAGGAGCTCAGCCCGCGCTTCCAGATCACCGCCGCGCCCACCTTCGGCGCGCTGCCCACCGCGCACACCTGCTTCAACCAGCTCTGCCTGCCCGACTACGAGAACTACGAGCAGATGGTGCGCGCGCTGCTCTGGGCCATCAACGAGGGCGGCGAGGGCTTCGGCATGATCTAGCTGCCCTACCGAGGTCGGGGCGCGCCTTTTTAATCTTGCGGACGCGGCAGACTTGACATCAGGCGAACCGCCCGCTCGTTTGTCAACTTTTAACACTAAACATAACCTTTATCCGTGGACAAAGTCGATTGTTGCGCCTGTTTGGCTCGTCCTATTCACTTCTCCGTACCGCAAGAGTCGTTAATGTAGACTTTACACAGGCTAGCTTTACAAATATTGCGATAGGTACGGGTAGCGGCATAAAGTTCGTAAAGCTTAATGGTTGACTACGATAAAAATTGACAGGCCCCTAATATCTACTTATTAAATAAATATATTTGGGAACATTTATCCATATTATAAGTTGAAATGGGAGCCCGGTTGATATTATATAATTAATTAAAAAAAAATTGTTCGTTCATATCGTTAGCGATACTTCGTCAATCAAAATGAAAATTTACATTATTATGAAAGTACTAAAAATATTTAATACTGTACAAGTACTATACCACAAAAACAGAAGCAAAGACTTATTTACTCCTGTTCTAATCAAGTTTTCTCGTTATTTAAGAAAGTTTAAAAATAGGTAACAAGATAATGCAGATCAGATTATTTTAAATATGTCTCTTGTTTCCCACCACGTATAGGTGTCATTGTAGACGTCATGGATAAAATATGGACGTCAGGCGATAAATGTCGAACGTTATAAGAAGTAATAATTTCATGGAATTCCCGCGCACGTACGTTTCTACGTTTGTCACACGCATGAGACGTATTATTAAATCTCTATTGACATACAATATACAGACTCCTAGGCAGTATAGAAATAAAACAAAAAAAAAAAAACAACGGAAAATTTTTTTACGGTTTTATTAAAAAAGAAATTATGAAATATATATCGGTCATTAAACTAGACAACATTCTTTATATCTGCTGTGTTGTAACGTTATATATCCAGTTGTACCTAAAGTTTGATCGTTGTTAGATACTAATGAAAATCTGGTAATGCTAAAACAAATGTCAAACCACGCTTATTTTATTTTAGATTATCTTCTCTATTTACTGGAACATCCATAAGTTTGTCAAATTGTAATTAGTAACCCTGTTTTTCTTCAAAAAATGCTTAAAATTTATTGTACAGTCTAAAATCTGTCATATTTGTTAGTTATTCGCAACGGCAATAATTATAATAGAGTTCATCATTAAATCGGAGATCGTATGAGAAAAATGGAAGTGAGTGTAATGTGAAAAAGGTCAGATTTTTGGTTTGGACGATTGTCCCGACGTAATTGTCCACTATATCGTAGAATTAGTAAACGATCCTGCCAGAGTGAGTCCATCGGCCTTGGAATTGGTAATTTACGACAATAACAACGGATAACTACGGACAACCGTTATTTCGTTGACATCAGCGGTGAATTAAACCGTTAATAATATAGCGTTACGGCAATCAAGCCCTATTGTTCTAATACTAATTATTAAGTTAGATATTGTAACAAGTATTTTTTTTTTAATTTGTTAAATAATGTATAGACGTTATTCAAACAATTTTTTGTTATATCTATATGTGAAATATAATTTAAACATGTCATATATGTTAGGAGAACTCATCGTAAGGAAAGCGCGCAGGTCAATATGTAAATTGTAGCAATTTGCGCTCGAAGATCTGATCGCGACAATATCTTTTTATTATTTTCAATTTGCTTTTTAAAATTTTATGTCCATTATAAAAAGAGGTATTTCGTAGTTTTTGTGAACATCTATACAGAAGTGATGTTTTCTATAACAATATTTCAGAAATAAATTTTTATTGAATTGCTTTGTAAATTTATGTCATTTGCAATCAAGCTATTTATATACTATTACTTATTGGGCAGAATATCAGACTAAATGACGCTGATTTAGGTTAAAGTTCATCTTTAAATAATCACGCCGTTGACGTAGAGTAATAACTGTCACGCTATTTTTAATATTGTCGACTAAAGAAACTTAATCAGCACGCCTGATATTTTAATAATTCTTTAATATCATTGTATTTATATAAAGGTCATATCATTGGTGTCGGTTATTTGTCTTTGTGAACATAATCTATTTTTCCGTTTTCTCGGCTTTTATTTAATCATGGCTACATATGTTAACATAAGGTACATGAAAGTTGATAAATGGATGCGATTTAAGTGATCCAAATGACTTCAATGTTTCTTTTGGAATTTAAAACACGGTACTTTTTATGTGAAAACATTTACCATAAAGATAATATATTTGGACGTGTCCAATTAAGATTGTGCAGTCTAGTCTCTATTAGTGTATTGTTATCAATTGCTTGCATTTAACATGTACACGATATACGTAAACCTAACTTTTATAATAACTGAAGAATATAAGTATCTCAATACATTACAAGAAAACGTTTAACGTTAATGTATATACTACAACAAAGAATAGACGTAGATTGCTCAAGTTTTAGGCAAGCTTTATTTATTGTGGTTGCATTTCCTTTTGTAACTTCAGCGTCGCCTAATTTACATACAACAAATGTTAATTTAAAAAAATACGAACGCTACACCTAGATATAACTGATTTTACACGGTATATTTTTAAATGCATAGCACAATTATTCTTCTAATGAATATGAATAATTGCGATATGTACCTATATGGGAATTGCATTTATTATGAATAATAATACAATTCGCAAAATTAGTAAAAATTTCGAAAAGAAAATCCTCGTGCATCGCCAAACTGCTTTTCCTGGGTAACCGAAAATTTAAATGGCCTAATCGCAATAACTACATAATTATATTCAATAAAAAAGTAGCATATAGACATTTTGTAGTTGAACTGATCTCATGTATATTTAGTCAACTTTTTGTGAAAATGTAAATAAAGAATCGTTGTGATTTCACGCCTTAAGTGATTAAACTACTATTGTAGATTACTATAAACATTTGAATCTTGTTTTAAAACTCATTTATTTATTAGATATTATTTACTATGAAGAAAAAAGATACCAGTTAAATCTAGTCATTATCTTCGTAGATTTTTCTACCGTTTTATGGCTTCTGCGTTTTCGATATCGCACAAAATTTCTTTCAAATGGTTTATTTGAATAATATTTAAGAGTTGTTCCGAAAACCCATCCTGTTGGTATTTCAGCACCTATGTGCTTGTGTTTAGTCCCGTCCTTTAGAAGCCCTTTGTGTCACAAATAATTTTATTTAATTTAAATGTCTGAAATCTCTATTATAAGACAAACATTAATATTTAAAGTAGAGGCGTCCGCTAAAATGAGGATCGCTATTAGTTAGAATCTCATTAAAAGAAGAAACTTAGTCATTTAATTCAAATCGGCGAATCAAAGTGATGTAAACCATTCCAAATATTAATATTTTGTAGTGTATAATAGTTTGTTGATTAGCATTTTAAGACTGAAATAAAGATAATGGATGTAAACTCATCTTTTATTTTACCTTCAAAAGCACCAAAATGTTAGGTATTTCTGAAAGTTATTGTTCTGTTAATAGCCAAGGTTTATCACATCATTATTGCGTCTGCTGCGACGTTTGTCTGACATTTGTAGAATTTGTAAATATCAATAAGAAATAACGTTTTTTTGTTAAATAGACTTAGGATATCGATATCTTATAAAGTTTACAGATACATTTGATAAATCATTAGTGTAATGAGTTCCCGTTAGCTCTGTTTGCTTTGCTACTTACGGGGTGTTGACTAAAACAAATGCAGCAAGAGCCAAAAACAACGAACAATGGTCGTCACTAGATCGTACGCTAAAACTAACAACGTTTATTTTCTCAATTCGACTGTATTTTTTTTATGTTTGCTACCCATAGTGCAACCGATTTTGATGATTTTGTTTGTTTGTTTGAAAGCCGTTGCTTCCCATGTGGTCCCGTATTAATTTCATCGGTATTGGATCTCGGGCTCCGGAGATACTTAGAAAACTCCCGAAAATCAGTTATGAAATGAATACGGAGCGAGATATTTGAAGTCCGTTTTGTTTGTCGTTAATACAAAAGTAGACTTGTTAGGATAACGCTTTAATATTTGCTTCTCAAATCCCAAAACAAGTCCAGTCGTAAATATAATAATAATAATAAATAATAATAATAATAGTAAATATTTTAGGACACATTTTTACACCACATTTCCTAGTTCCAAACTAAGCAACGCTTGTACTATGTGGGTACTAGAAAACTGATAAACATACTTAAACATACTTTTCTTTTGTAAATAAATACATATTATAGATATATAAACACCCAGACACTAGAAAAACACTATGTTCATCACACAATATTTTTCCAGTAGTGGGGATCGAACCCACACCCTCTGGCGCAGGAGGCAGGTACACTAACCACTACGCCATTCGGGTCGTCATATGTAAGCATTGTTTATCGGACTGGACATTTCGATTTGTGTGACTGACGGTGTAACGAATATAACTCTAGCATCAATAATCCAGTTGTATTTTCAGACAGATTAGCTTCCGCTTTGATTTACAATGTCCTCGAGAGACTGCATTCTTTCTACTTTTGTATCGCTAAGAAGCCATTACAAACTTCAAAAATAGTTCCCGACTTTAGATTTAATTTTTAGCGTCAATCTCTCAATGAGGTCAATACCGACAGCTTGAATATTATGGACAATTAAATCAATATTGATTAAAAATCTTATTAATGATAAAATTTATTTTCATCCACTTATTTTTACTAGTTACATTTTGTATATTATACTTTCTATACTCTGGTATATAAGAGGTGGAAATGTAAATCAAGTGGCTAACCTAACTTATATATATATATTTCCTGAGGTATATATATTGAATATATACTTTTATCTCCTAAGGAAATCATAGAAATAGAAAAGTTTTTCATATCAATAATATATTCAAAATTTTGTCAAAATTCTTTATTCGTACAGTACTTAAAACTAGACAATGTCTTTACAAATAAACTAGAAATAGGAACGTTTTAAAATACCGAAACATAACCTATAAAAACCTAGGTATAATATATCTAAAATTACTTACCTTTCATTTGTGCCTCGCCTATAAATGGGTATTATCCGTCGATAAATTGAATGCTTAATTTTAGACATTTGAAACAAATCTAAATATGGACTAAAACCGAAAAATCTGACAGTAAAATCAGTTGCCAGCAAAAGATTACGTCTACACGTAACCATTTTATTAATTATTACTAACTATCGCGTCAAGCGTAAACCAATACTGGTTTTCCTCGGCTAATAAGGGTTTCTGGCGAAAGTTGGTCAGCACCCGTGGCGGGCAGGCAGCATGGACCAGATGAAAACGTCGTGGAAGGAAGAGTGCCGAATCAGCATACTCCTTGCAGACTCCAACATCCTACAGGGAATTTCTCGTTTTTATACTTTTGGAGAGCCGTGATAGGCGTGTCCGGCGCTACCTTTTAACACATTGTATTCGAGTAATCCGAGTGCTTGGCGGGGAAGAAATACATCGTGTGGAAACCTGCATATTTTCGATAAAATAACAAAAAAATTTTTGAAGATATGTGTAAGTCCGCCAATTCGTACTGGGGCCACAGTAGTGGATTATGCCCTAATACCTTTTGTACAGAAGAGGCTTTTTTCCAGCAGTGGGACAGATAATTATAGGCTGTTACTTGACTACTTCGAATATGTGAACAAAGCAACACAATGCGCATAACAAAAAACAGTGCCCTTACTTTAGATTAACATTATCCTGTGTTGTAAAGACGTTTTACATTCATAAATGTCACGCGTACAAACACTTAGATCCACGACCCCCGACGTCGAAGCCAAAGAGCACACAGTATGCGCCACGGAGTCCATAACAATTTATAAAGATTCCACCCCCGCAAGTGTGGTACCTGAGCAGCGGCGCGGGCAGCCAGCGGCGCCGCACGTCGGCCAGCTGCAGCGCGCGGGCCCGCAGCTCTGCGCGCAGGGGCGCCTCCGCGGCCCGCAGGCGCGCGGCGCGGCCCGCCAAGCGCACGCGCGCGCCCTCTGCCCGCACCCGCGCCCTACCGCCCCTTCTCTATACTCTCTGACGTGTAAAGGCCCCTTCCACATTGGACCAACGCATTGGGCCAATGCATTTCACCAACGTGGAGAGGGCTAGCCGATATGTGGCGGTTTTTTCAGCACACATCAAAGGAGCGCCAATGCACAATGAGCAGTACGCAAATGTTTGACCAGGTGCACACCGCGAACGCCAACTTTGGCCCAACGCGTTGGCTCAATGTGTAAAGGGGCATTTACACGTGAAAGGTAATAAACCGATTACTTCGGGCTGACATTATGAGATGTTATTGTACTTTCCCCATTCGATTTTGCTATGTTATATATTATGTGTTACGGGGCATATACCCCGCAGCTTTGTATATATATATATGAGCTATTATTTCCTTTCAACGCTCAAAAGCAATTTGTAATTTATTACAGGCCAAATTTGGCGTCTCGACGCTAAACTTGACCGGTAGAAAAAGATATTTTGGCTCGCAACGCCTCTAACATAGCACGTAACTGCAAGCGCACAAACACGTCACGAAGCTGCAAGAACAGCAATGCCCACCTCTCTCGTTCGAATTATCGTTGTAAAACGAAATTTGAAATTATTTGTGTGTTCTAAAAGCAAACAATAGATGCGCCAAGGATTGCTTAAATGAAAAACAACCTAAACAAAATACGTTGAGGTTTTCGGTGTGGAAACGACCGTTAGGTTAGTGTTAAATGTAAGTGTGTTCCCGCAGCGGTGAAGAACTTGTCGTCCTTTTTTCTACAAATTTCAATGTTTCACGCACTCGTGTTCCAACTTGAGCCTGTGTGTGGCCCACTCGAGGGCCCTCTGCTTCTCTTCAGAGTCTCGACGCAGAGCAGCCGCCTCGGCCTCCGCAGACGCCAGCAGGGCTTCGCGCCGAAGCAGCTCAGCCTCCAGCTGCTCCAGCTGACGGTTTCACCACACCCAGCTACACTCGACTGTGGCAGGGCCATGCAAGTCTTCGTTGTTTCACGAATGGGAAGGTCCGGTGGGGTAAGTAACACGCAACTCGCAGAAGACCGGCGTGAATTGGAAGTTTTATAGTTATGCGTTTCGTCTGGTGAGTGAGGTAGCCGGGTATCACTTTATTACACGACGACAACGCATCTCCTACCGTACGGCCTACGGGTGTTGCAAATGTCCATAGGTGGTGGTTATCACATCAGGTGTACCTACCATCTATCGGCTCGATTGCCATCTTCTTATAAAAATACGTAAAAAAGACTGATCGTTTAACTTATTTTCTTCATAATCATTGTAAATTATTGACTTGGGTGAGATTGCTGGCAGCAACTGGACCTTAACGCCAATAGTTTTAGTGTTCATTATAGGAGAGGCCTACGTCCAGCAGTGGACAATCAAAGGCTGCTGATAATGATGATGGTAAATGATTGACGTTTCCTTAGGGGAGCTAATTTAAACATAAAACCTATCAATGATAGAGGATTATTGGTTTTAAACTTTAAATGTGTGTTATGCCGGTATAGACTTGAGATAAATTTTTAGTTCATCGATATGACCAGTAAAATCTCGTACGCCAGTCAATTTATCATTTTCTTATGAAAAAAATTTAAAAAAATCAAAAATCCCAACCGCAAAAGCTAATTTAAATATATAATATAAATAATTTAAAAGTAATGCGCTAAGAATACCGAGACAAAATTGCAAATAGAAATCAAAATTGAAATAAATCGTAAAGAAAGTAAACTCCACTTCGGTTCAACAGACTTACGGTAGTCTCTACTTACCTTATTGTGAGCTGGAAGTCAATATTAGTACCCGCATTAAGTTTAATAACAGAAAAGACCCGACTGCAAATTACAAGCCTATGGGAAAATTAATGGGGTTACGCTTACATACAAGATAAGGGCTGCAGGATTACCTGGTCCAGAACCAGATCGCGCTGCGCGGCCGCCTCCGCCGCGGCGCCCTTCTGCAGCTCGAGGGCTCGCGCGCACTCCTCGGCGGAACAGAGGGCGGCTTCCAATTCGTTGCGGCAGTTGCGAAGCCCTACGTTTTCCCGTTTCATGCATATTCATTCATTCGTGATAAAATTTTATAAAACCAGTTTTTCTGGATTATATTTACTTTTCTTGTTTTTTCTTGTATGTTTATAATGTAAATGTAATGGTAGAACATAAAGGATCCACAGCTTTCAAGACCTATATTGTACTATGTTCTAAGTCTAACAAATAAACGTATCTTTCTTTCGTGTCTCGGTCTTGACCACTCACCGTGGTAGGGCCACGCAACAGTATTCGCTGTTGCACGAATGGGCAGCTCCGTCCTGAGTACCACGACCTCACAGAATAACGGCGTGATATGGACGTGTAACACTTCTGCGCCTCGTCTGGTGAGTTACTTTTACCAGGGCCTACTTTATTAAAGGTGGCATTTTTAAGCCCCAACGCGTGTTGCGATGTTCACGGCGGTCAGTTAACATCAGGTGAACCGCGAACTCACTTGTCTGCATCTTACATAAAAAAACATAACTATTGAGTGACGAGGTTGTTGAACAAAAAGAATTTAATTTAACATCCTATGGTGGAGTTCCAAATGAAAATACTCGCAAAAGAGCACAGACTACTTCCGAAGATTATTTGCGAAGCTATTTAGAACAAAAAAACACACCGACTTCAATAGTGAAGATAGGAAAGAGAGAGAAGGTTGATTTTAACCAACAGTTTGCCATCCTATAATCCAAAGTAGACGTAAGACTAATAATATATCCCTTCAGGTACACAATGTTGAATTTGCAAAATGTTGAATTCCTAAAATGTTGAATTCGCTAAATGTTGATTCCCAAAATGTTGAAGTCGTAAAAAGTTGAAATTCCCACCCGGGTCTCAATGATGAATTCCTAAAATGTTGAATTCGAAAAAAGTTGAAGTTGCGAAATGTTGAATCCTAACTAATGAATTGCTGGGTGTATGGTATTATTGTTCCGTGTTGTTTGGTACTATCTGGGTCATATCGAATAGTGCAAAACAAAAGGAAATCGAAAAAGAAAAGTCGAAACCAAGTAACATCGAATAAAAAATTGTGTTACATTTTTTTTTGTTTTTTTGTATAACTGATGTTCCTCTTTCAGTCCTTAGACTTAAAGAAGTTTCATCTTCTGATATGGTATGAATTATTTTCTTGTACAAGGCAAGTTGTACAAGGCTCTGCACGAACCTTTCGTAGATATTGTTGCCTCCCTTAACTGGCTACCTTTCGGTGACCGCTTTGGGAAAACCGAAGGTTTTGTCTTAATAACCTGATACTGTGATACAGTATCAGGTTATTAAGACGAACAACTATCGGAACTACATCCTAAGGGATGGCACCGTCGACATCTGTCGAGCTTGTCGCCATCCCGGGGAGTCACTTCGGCATGTTATCTCCGGTTGTTCCATTCTTTCTAACTCTGAGTATTTGCATAGACACAACCTAGTAGCCAGAATCCTACACCAGGAGCTCGCTCTGAAATACGGTCTCGTGGATCGGAAACTGCCGTACTACAAGTACTGCCCAAAGGCCGTGCTCGACTATGACCGCGCAAGGCTCTATTGGGACCGGCCTATCATCACGTACAGGTGACGATTCTCGCCAACAAACCTGATATCGTGTTGATGGACTGGGCACAGTCACGGGTATTTTTGGTCGACATTACCATCCCATATGACGAGAACCTCGTGAAAGCCGAAACAGATAAGAAGACGAAATATCTGGACCTGGCTCACGAGGTGACCGACATGTGGGGTGGTGTGTTGACTGAAATTATCCCGATAGTCGTGTCTGCGGATGGGTTGATCCCAGTCAGCCTCTATGAACATCTGAGGCGACTGAGACTCCGGGATGGAACGCTCCAAGCTCAAATGCAGAAGGCGGTGCTCCTCGATACCACCCGCATCGTCCACCGGTTTAATAAACAATATTTATATCTATATATTTATTTTTATTTATAACCCCTACCAGACGAGAAAACAAATATCCCCACAATTATAATTTATATAACAATATCTATAAAAATCACAGATAAACATACATTTCAATTTATTTTTGAACCAATTCAGATTATACCTCTGCTTTCGTTATTCGCATTGTTGGGATACAACTTTTTTGCATTCAAAGTTTTGGGATTCAACATTATGGGACCAGTAAATTCAACTTTTTACGACTTCAACATTTTGAGAATCAACATTTTGCGAATTCAACATTTTGCTAATCCAACATTGTATATACATATACATATACATATACATATATATATACAATAATACTGTAAGCTTGAACAACATAATTCTGGCTCAATTATTAAAAAGCTTACAATAAGCCCATTTAACTTAGATATTACATCGTCAACCGGTGGAACGTCTGACGCCTCTATTAAAAAAAAAGCATACGTAAAATAAACTATAAAAACTAAAATCACTAAACATATCCGTAAATTAGTTTCATTCAAACAATGTTTACTATCAACTTAAACATAACAAATGAGACATGGCGACCGCCTTTGCTTGTAGATGATGCGATTACACTAATAGAAGATGCGAAATTACTGAAATTGGCTTACCAATGCTCAATTCAGATGCTCTGTCCTCGGCTGCGCACACGTCCGCCTCGAGGGCGCGCTGTTCCTGCAACCGACTCACATATATTAGGAAGAGCTTGAATTGTTAACAAAACTGGAAGAATAATTCATAATTCATGCACGTCCACACGTTCCATTTTTTCTTCATATGACATGGCTCTTGATCAGTGGCGGATTTGTAGTCTTGGCCGCCCTAGGCCTCAGCTCATGTAATAAGTTCCAGCTGCCCCTTTCTCAGCTCTTTCTCGAGTATACAGCATCCTCATATTGCAGTGTCGCACAGCGAAACGTCACCTTCTCTAGCACGGCCTTCTCCCTGTCCTTGTCTCGCAGCAGCTGTTTCAGGCGCTCCAGCTCGCGCATCGCCAGCCGCACCTTACTGTTGTCGGCGTCTAGCAGAGACTTAAGCGCCCACACTTGAGCGCGCAGCCGTTCACTGCTGGTAACCTTCAACCACACACTGTCGTCTTAGTATCAGCAAATCTATCCGCATTGTCATCATCGTCACCATAACCATCATTCAAATCGTCATCGTCTATAACAGCTCCATCGTCATAAACTCTATTTTTATCATCATCATCAAAATCATCAGTATTTCAATAGCTATAGCCCCGTTGTCATCATGTTACTGTCAGCATCATTATAAGCATTCGAATCGTCATCTTCAACAAAAGCTCCGCCGTCATCAACTCCATTTTTATCATCATCATAATCATCAGGTCGAAATAGCTATAGCCGCGTTGTCCTCATCGTTACTGTCACCATCTACCGTCCAAAATATAAAGAAAATTACTTAAAAGCGTCACAAAACTTAATATATATTGACGAATTACCTGGACTTCCAGGGTCTTGCGCAGACAACGCAGTTCTTGACGGCGTCGACGCCACGCAGAGAGCAACATAAACCGCCCGATCTTGGCCGAGGCCTGCTCCTCCGCCAGGGTGCGAACGCCCGGAGAGCGTACCACGGACAATGCGTTGCCCGGGTCCTTTCTGCGAACGTTACCACGGCCGTTTCAGATAACATTTCTGAAACAGCTGCTGCACGTACGGGCAGATCCGTCCGGGGAGGTAGCTACAGTACCTCACAGAAGACCGGCGTGTAGTGGAAGTCTTACACTTCTGCGTTTCGTCCGGTGAGTGGTAGCTGGGGCCCATTTATTAAAAGGTGGCAACGCATTTGCAACTCTACGGGTGTTGCAAATGTCAATGGGCGGCGATTATCACTTAACATCACGTGAATCGCCAGCTCGCTTGCCACCTCCTCTCACAAACAAAAAGAATATATTAAACATGTGATTTATCTACACCTGAAAATCGTCAGTATCAAAGCAAATTTAAATTATTTCGGACAATGAGCAAATATAAGATGAAATTGTAATATTATACATAAATATTGTCTTAAAATCAGTGTTTTGTGTTTAAAAACAGTAAGCTTTAGGGGTTTTAGGTTAAGGATTCTGTTAAAGTCAGAGTTTCATGCACTGAATAGGATACCACGTGGTACTATCATCCTCCATCTCACCTCCCTTTCAAGACTCTCTTGGTGGGCGTCAGGTCCTCCATGGAGGCGGCCTTGTGCGCCACCCGAGCGACCTTCGGTGTAGCTTTGCCCTTGCAACGGTATTCATCAAGGCAGCTTTTGATTCGCGCCAGATTGGGGCCGGGCGCGTGGCCCCGCGCCGTGAACTTGTTCACCGGAACAGAGTATTGGATCTTCTTTGGGTGGGCTGGTTGCACGCGGCTACAAGAAATAAATCAAGTCGAATTTTCATCAAGCTTGGTTTAGGAGACCAACAAAAGATATTAAAAGTTGAGTTCTGGTCAAGCTTGGTGACCAAAATTTGGCGGTTTGTGCTTCAAGCTTCTGACTGCACGACGAAATAATTGTTTGAGAAGACGAAGCCTCAAAGATGGGCGTCAAAAATTTAACCATAATGTATCAAAATTTAATTGTGAAGTCGTAAGGCGTGAACTTAAAAAAAAGCAAGTTAAAAGCGAACAATATTCGATTCCGTTGACTGGAGCATCATTAGTACTGCAGAATGAAATTGTAGATTTAAATAAAAGTATTTAGACCATTTAAACAGTACTGTTAGATATTTGAATAGTATACGAACACTAAATGGCCTATGAACAGTAACAGTTGTTTGACGCCTTTAAAATAAATCATTAAAGTTCCGACCTTCTTCTCGTTCTTCTTGAAGCATTTAAACATACGCGATATTTTCGAACTTCAGTTACAAAATTATTAGCATTAAACAATAAGAAAACATTTAAACAAACATAATTGCGGTTAGTGAGGTAAAACAAATGAACACATAACATACAATTATTTACGAATATCGGCAACATGACTAATTAAAAAACAATTGAAACAAATGTTTCAAAATATTTGTCTATGCGGCCACCACAACCTTGACAGATGACGTGGAAAATAAAACTAAAACTGCTCCATTTTCGGTTTAACGTCATAACTGTGGTAGGGCCACGCAGCAACCTCGGCAGTTGCACGAATGGGCAGCCTCGTCCGGGTGAGTACCACGACCTCACAGAAGACCGGCGTCAAGTGGAAGTATAATTACTTTCGCGTTTCGTCTGGTGAGGTGTCCGGAGCCCAATTTTCAAGTTTGTCAACGCATCTACAACTCTCGGGTGTAGCTGATGTCCATGGGCGGCGGTATTCACTTAGCATCAGGTGAACCGCCTGCTCGTTTGGCAACTTGTGAAATAAAAAAAAATGTCCGTAGCCGTTTTGTTGTTGCACGAATGGGCAGACTCGTCTGGGGAGTACCACAGCCTCAGAGAAGACCGGCTTTTTAATGTTGGCAACACATCTGTAGCTCGTCAAGTGTAGTACATGTCCATGGGCGGCGGTAACCACTTAACATCAGGTGAAGCGCCTGCTAATTTGTCAACTTAACAAAAAAAATCAGATATCCCGCAATTTCCCGCCGAAAAGAAAACAATAAGACCGCATTCGTTCGCCATGCGTGTCGTTACCGTAACCGCTATGAGGCAGAATCGTCGCATGGCGTAATGATATGCTTACATTACAAGCGTGATTGTCATTTATGAATTTCGTGAAACGTGAGTGTGGTCACGTGTGCTGACACACAGACATCAGAGTTGCCCCCCCCCCCCTCCCCCACATCGATAAGATATAAAAATTACAAAAAGGAAGTTTCCCGTTTACTCGTGGGAAGAAGAAACAGAGGCTCTAATTTAAAAAGTTATATAGAATAATGCTAACAATATCAAACACGTAATAGCTATTATGTATAAGGCCTAATGACTTCCACCCAATTAATTGTTGGCATCACAAATAAAGTACCTACAGTTTTATCTGTTAAATTTTTATCTGTTTATTACATAATAATTGATTGGTATGCGTTTGATTCGTTACCGAAATAGTTTATTATAGTCATTAATGTTTTTAATCATCGTAAATCAATAGTCATTAATTTTATATTATCATAAGAATAGATATTATAGATGGCCTCGTACTGCCATCGCAGTTGGTCGACCCCCCGCTAGATGGAGTGATGACCATAGGCGTATATAGCGGGGGGGCCGGGTGGGCCGTGCCCACCCCAGTATGGTCTAGTGCCCACCCCAGGATTTTGGGTTACCGATTCGAAATTCTAGGCTGGACACCTATCCTTCAACCCCAAAAGCACATTGAAGCCGAGCGAGGTGCAATGTAGATATTGAATTTCTCGAATATTCTTTACTATACTATGCATATATATTACATGTAAACCTTCCACTTTAATATCTATTGCTGAAATAGTGTTCGATTTCTTTTGTAGTAAGGGCCTAGGCCCACCCTGAAAAATAGCCCTAGATACGCCAATGGTGGTGACCTGTGCAAATGTGTGGGTAGTCGATGGATGCAGGTGGGTCGTGTTTCGCAGTTTGTGGGGGAGGCCTATGTCTAGCAGTGAACTCTTACAGACTGAAATAATTATTATTATGATGATGATGATAGCGAATATTTCTAATATTTCTAGCGAATTCATATTGTAGCGAGTGGTATAATAATAAACATTTTAATGGGAATAAATCATATGTCTACTGCTATAGTATCCCTTCGACGACATAAGAGAAATCTTAGAGAAACGCTTTTAATGTCTCCATAATATTAGAGGGTAAGATTGAGTGTTAACTCTGCTTGGGCAGTCAATTGTTTATTGGCACCAATCAGACGGCAGCGTTTTCGAAATGGATACAGCAAGTTTTTCGTTATAAAAAGGCCTGTATCATCCGCAAAAAGCGCTAGTTGGACGCCTCCGTTGGGACGTAGCTCGTTTACAGCAAGAAGGCAGGGTTTAAAATTTCCTTTAATTCGGTATTGGTAAGGCCACGCAACAGTTTTCAGACAGGAATCAAATATCCACGGGCTATAGTAATCAGTAATCACCCAACGTCACGTGAACCGCCTACACCATTAACACCTTCCATAAAAAAAAACGGTAAATGTAAATAACTTTAACACCGGCGTAATTCAATTAAAATAAATTTTAAACGATAGAGAAAAATCTCTAATGAATTAATCAACAAGCAGAATTTGGCGGTCGCTTATAGTTTTCGAGAAAAAAAATATTTAAAACTTGTTTTTTGTACTAAGAAATCCACCATTTTATTTGTTTGACTTCAAAAGTTCTTTGCACAGTTCTGCCAACATGATAAATATAGGAAGCGGGCGACATCATACACGTATCGATATTCCGATTTTTTTAAATTTAATGAGTCACAGAACCGACACAGAGCGAATCCGACTCGGATAGATTAGGTTAGAAGGTTCAGGCCTTAACCTTCGATGTTAGGTTTTTTTTTTATGACCACCAAGAAATACGACCTGAATTGACATATTGACAACAAAAAAATGGCGGATTTCTATAGTAAAAATCACACTATTTCATTATTTATTTTTTCGAAAACTATAAGCGACCGCCGAATTCTGCTTGTTGATAAATTCATAAGTGAGTTTTCTCTATCATTTAAAATTTATTTGATTTGAATTACGCCGGAGTTAAAGTTATTTACATTTACCAAAAAAACCTTTAGTTACTCCTACCAAATAGACGTTATGACATACACAAGTCTATGGTAACAAATGACCAGTTTTTAACTAATATTTGAAATGACACTACTACGTTCAGAAACTGATCTATTTATTCCATTAAACTTACGCTGTGGGTGTTGAATTCAAGCTGTATTGCTCCCTGGAAAGCTCCCTCTCGGAAATATCACCAGCACCGGTCCTGACCGGCGGTGAAGCGTTTTGCGGCATCTTAAGCGATTGCTCGGGCATTTTATGAATAAATCGATCGGCTACAAATGTTGCATTTACAATGACTCTTGTCAGTTTTATGATTGCCTGTCACACGGATTTGAATTAATTATTTTCGTTTTTGGAACGTAAAGGTTAACGCGTTTGAAAGTGGCCTGCTGTTGGACAAACTTTTATTTTTAAAATACTTTTTTATTTATCTATTTGATTAAAATAATTAATAACTATTTTATTTTTAAAAAATGTACCTATTTTGATTCATTAAATTATTTTATGAATTTTAATGAGCGTGAAAAACATCTTTTTCTTCAACTACGATCTGCTATCGATCTGACGAATTCAAATTCATTTTTACTGATTGTTGTTACCAAGGTCATTGAATTTAATGCTCCCTTAAGGTAAATTATGTGAGCATGAATTCTACATGTTGTAACGAAACTATATACGTATAAAGACACTCGCTGACTCAACCCTCTGTTTGTTGCCCATATCGCGACACATAAATAGGCAACGTTAATGTGGTACGAATTTATTCATGCTGAGAATACATGAACTTCGGTACAGATATGAAACCGTTCTATTTGAATTGTCAAAACGCGGAGACGTTTCCGTTAATCAACTAGCTCGTCGTCATTTCATTCGAAATGAGTTTAAATGTTTGAACCAACTCGAGTGTCGGTACTCGACTCCTTGGAGTTTTTCTTTTAATCAATATAAAACTCAATAACAGACCTTGATGACTGTAGCCATTTTGCCATATGCAGGTGATTCTGTCTCGGACAATTTTTAATTGTTGGTACACCGACAGGGTCCACTACGCCAATTGGGTAGTCGAAAATTGGGTAATGATTTAATATTGTTTTTTTCTTCTGCCTTTATGCCATGACGGTACAACATGTGAATCATATTAATGGTATTGACTAGTTTTTTTTACGACCGGCCGCCTGCCAGATATCAACCGTTTTTGGAAATGTACATCTGAATCCTATGGGTCTCACGAATTCGGTCCTGTCGGCTGGACAATTACCTGTGAAATCGAACCCACGACACCGGACGCCGAATCCAATAGCAACTGCGCCACCGAGACATCTATAACATAAGGTGTATTGTAATATTCTTAGCATTTATTTACGCTTAGAAAACTTGGCCACATAAAGTCTTATACCGATCATATTACAGTTATTTAAACGCCATTTGTAAAGTTCAATAAATTTTGAAAAAATTAGATTTAAATACAAAAATTCGAATGTTTTATTTGCGTTCACTGGTATAGAGAACATGTGCCAAAAAGTGAAGTGTCTACCAATATTGCAATACATAATTCAAAATTGATAGGAGATAAACAAATATAAACATAAGCTCAGTTTATCAGCATACGCTGATAATAATTTACCATAATATTGGATTCTAGACAGCCTTCTTACACTTAGTAGACACGTAAAAAACCGCTCCACACATTTTTTTCCTCTAGTACAACATACGACTATATTGTTTCATTCTTTATTTAAATTTTGTGGGATTAAAACGAAATTATTTGAAAACCGAAAAATTGAAGTACTACCAATGTAGGGATCCATAGCCTTATTTTATATTTTTTTAACAGAAGCGTACAAAAACAATGAATTTCTTCGCCAGCTTACCTGCGACTAGGGCCGGCCCGTCGGCGCTTCGCCCTCGGGCGCCGCACTGGCTGGCGCCGCGGCGCACCCTCGCACTTTAAATTATTCCTGATCGTATCGCCCATTCGTCGCCAGTTCGACTGCCTGTACCCTGTACTGTTTGTTGCCTTGCCTTTTTTTTAAAGATTTTTTTTTCGAAACTTTCGCATACTCGCAAATGCTGCCTGTAAGATGAGACTTTGTATTCACAATTTTTTATTTGTTTTTCTGTTTGCAGTTGAATCCAGTTTTAGGTACACATTACACAGCATTCATGGTCATGCGAAATTGATCGTAGTTAAATGTGGAATTGGGATGATTCCAGACCAACTTATGCCAATATCAATGATAAGCCGTAATAGTTCTTATGCTTAACTTGTGTGTAAGTTGTAACTTGTAGTAACTCATTCTTATTTTTATGTGAAAAGTTGTCAAGCGTGCCGGTCACCTGATGATTGTCGCCACCCATGGAAATCTGAGGTATTGTAGATGCGATGACAACCCGCTAAAAAGTGGGGCCCGATTATCTCACTCCCCCTTTACGCGGGTCTTCTGTGAGCACATGGTGCTTCCCTGGATGAGCCTGCCCAATCGTGCAACAACCTAAAAATAAACTTCAATTATACTAAACACCGACCCATACATTAGCCTTCTTTCAGAAATAATGGTATCCCAAATATCCGTTATTAATATTCACAAAGTATCGATAAAAATTGTAAGATTCGTGTCAAAACCACTGCAATATCAAATTCATAAAGATGTCTTTATATTCAAATACTGCACTTTATACATTTTAAAATTTCAAAGCTCTTTTAATAATACCTACTTTGAAGTTCGGTTATCATATAAAACATTTATTGATTGATTATATATTTAAACATATACATTAAAAATTCCAATTAACTGGAGAAAAAGTATTGGGTAGGTACCAACTAATGCTTTAACAGTATCAGCTTCATTAAAAATTCAACTCAGTAATACTACGCAATTCCAAAAGAGGGTGAAATAGGGTATCGTACAAGGACTCAAGCCTACAATAAAAATATCACTTTGAAATTTGAATCGAAGTTTAAAGGCAAAATGGCGGGTTTGGCGCCACACGCGAAGTGACAGGCGCGTCGCCCTGCCGCCAACTGAGTCACATCGCCGTTGCAATGCCGCAAAACAAACTTTCTACTCATAATTATAGCTCTGTATACAGTTGGTCCTAACAGGAAAATGAGCAGTTTTATTCGATGCCAACCTAGCATACATATTTTCACCCGATTGATACCATCTAATGTCGCATGAAACGCTAATAGCATCTGTACTGTAATAAGTGATTTTGTTAATTTTTATTCCTAGTGGGTATATCAACAACTTTTTAGTCAGTGTGCTTCTTACTTCTTATCCGTACTCTAAAGTATCACCTCTGCTAGGGAGGCGATGAGTCATACTCCCGAATGTAAAGATATTCTGAAAACTGAACACCTGACACCCCGTATTATAATCCTTAGCCTTATTTATTAACTTCGTGACTCATAGGCTTGTTGATATATGAAACAGTTAACACTTTTATTTTAAATCGGGGAATTTCGTTAATTACTTTTATTTAGCAATTCCATATTTAAAAAGAAAGTCTATAGTCGTACTATACTTTATTTACACACGTTTAAATCCATGTAATTCAGGCCTTAAAATAAGTTAAAATGATATATAACTTCTTTTAATGCTCAATATTTCAAAAATGTCAGTTCTTTTGTTTTAAAAGAATTCTGTCCATTTTATTTTAAACAAATAACAATAAATCGTTACTAATTAAATGGGGTTAGTAATTATAAGTTTCACGGATAGAAATTTTTAGATTATGCATGGGTGAAATTGTAAACAGTTTAGTTTATGTTTGAGAAAGTTTAAGAAATGAAAACTTTAGAAGAAAAAAAATTAGTAGTAATTAGTAATTGGGCGCAGAATCGAATTCATTTTCAAGTTTCATTTCAAGTGCACAGACTACCACTAAAATTTTTCATTTCTATTATTCATTAAAATTGGATTTTAGTATTACACATTAATAATATAGAAATAAATAGTTTTTATCTTAAAACTTTTTTTTTTTATTTGAATTTAAAATTAGTACGTCTTTGCACTTCTTTTTACTTAAATTTCAAATCGTTTCAAAGTTTACTTGTGGTAATTGCAACTGTAAGTCGACATATAATAAGAATATAAATTTATTTTCATATTTTTGTAGGCAATACGATATTTAGGTAACGAGTTGGCTTTGACTCGAAAATTAACGCGGGAAATGTCCTATGTTATGTCCATAGACTTATCTCTTTGTTTTCCTCTCGCTCATTCCTGTGTAAAAAAGTTTTGAGTTAAGACTGCGCATGCGCGGTATCCGCATACGTCACTCTGCCCATGTGACATATCGCTACCAATAGGAGGCGTTCTTTTACTGTGTGTTTTTCAGATTTAACACACACATTTGCCCGGTTTGTCATCATTTCATTTGACGTTCACTCCGTCGGACGAAGTGTTAACATTAGACTTAAATAATCGTCTTTCAAAATATTTCTCTTTTAAAACTGTATAGAGATTTGTTATAAATTCGCTATTTCGAGTTAATCTTGTTGTGGACGGTGTTGTTTGTCCAGCCAATTTGTGTTTAAAAGTTCATGGATGCGTGCATGCTGTTTTCGTCGAGACCTTGATAACTAGTTCCTTGGACGAGCGAAGAGCCAGTTATTATAGGATCATGCCCGTGGAGGTACGTCTTTAGTTTACGTATAGTGAAGTCGATCGTGCGTGTATTACTTTTTGATTGCTTACTAACGAGTGAGATTTAGTGTTCAAAGTTAGTAGCGGAAACAATCTGAAACTGCGAAGTGTGTTTTGGTCAGTGTTACAATGACGAAGTTAAAATAACTGTGCGCAACCGAAAGAAGGCCGTGAGGTGTCTGCCAGCGAGACAATCGTTATATAGTGCAATGGACAACAACGGAGGTAACCGTCTGAATGAAATTGCATGTCTCATCTATGTTGTTCGTCTGATGACAATTGACACCCGCGCCTGGCACTTTGCACATAGTTTAATTTTTATTTCGCTGGCTAAATCAATCTTGGTACGGTCGTAGGTCTTTTCAGTAGTACATTTCCAGACTGTACTGTAAATAATAGCTTCCTTCTCAGCCTGTTGCTCAGCTCACAGCTCAGTGAGTGTGGTTCTATTAATATCCTTAACGCTGGCCGCAATCCGCAACGCTGTTCGTCGAAAGTAGTTTCGATGTTTAGTTTAAAGTTTTTCTTCCTCTCTATGTTTGATACATTTTTTTCTCACTTCTTGTAGATTACTTGTTGCACTGTAGTCTTACGGCTTTTTTATGTTATAAAATATTGTAAGGTTAAGTATATCAGTGTATTATATATATAATCTTCTTTCTAATTTGAAAATTAAGGCGTTTATTGCCAAATGTAAGGATATTTATTCATTTTTATATGAAAAATATTGGCTAAAATTTAATATGAAATATAATATTTTAATTCCAGTCTTACAATATTTGAAAATGATTACATTTATTTTGTCATAGTTATTGTAAATTACACAATAAACATGTACAGTTATTGCTGAGAAGTTTTGGTAGCTAAAAAAGTCATAGTACATCTTTTGTTTATTTTACTATACTTGCTTCTTTCTATTATATAATAATTACTATATTTTAATATGTTATAAAACCCCTCAATTTTAAAAGATTTTTCTGTTAATGTTCATCTACCATCTTGAGTGTATCAACCAAATAATTTTTACATGCCATATTCAAGATTTATTACACATCATTTTCAGATAAAAACAATGTCATTTGTCTGAAACGATATACTAAAAATCTGTATGTACTGCTCAAATCTGTAGAGCCTTCATACCTCTGCGCTTATATTGTAAAATTGAACAGTTTTTTTTAGTAAAGAAACAATTTTGAGTTTATAAACTCTGTTGATAGAGAAATTATTTAAGTGCTTATAAGTAACAGTCCAAGCTTCCTGTTAATGTGTACAGTTTGTTGCTCCATGATATCTCTGTGTTTGCAATAATTATAGATAGCAAATTAAACTCTACCCTTTTCATTTTGCTACTAATGGTATTAAAAACAGTTTTATAATGGTATTTAATTAAATATCAACAGTTAATTGGTTATATCAAAATAAAATTTATAATCTGCTTCAACAATTATTTTTTCTTCAACTAAACTTAAAGTAAAATCAATTGAATAACTATGGGCATCATACATATTATATTTTATACAGAAATGTTTAGCAAACCCTCAAATTGCAACTGTTTTTACCACTTACTATGTTTATATAAAAGATGGTAAACAAATACCTCTATTATTATCAGTTTGTTAAGTTGTGAAGTAATTCTGCAAGCAGTGTAAAAATTTGATTATGATAAGTTATTTCATAAATAAAATCTTATTTATCTACCCTTTACTTGATATATAAAGATATATTCATTACATATACAAAAACATTCACCCTATTTACCCATCCCAGGCTTTTTATGTGAAAAGTTGGCAGACAAACAGGCAGTTTAGCTTATGTTAATTGATTACCGCTATCTACAATATTTGTGAATTTGCAGATGCATCACCAACCTTTAGAAAATGATGGGCCAGGTTAGTTAAATCTCCAGACCAAACACGAAAGTAGAATACTTCTACTTCAAGTTGGTCTTCTGTGTGGCTGTGGCACTTCCCCAGACGAGAGTGCCTATTAATACAACAGCCAAAGTTGCTATGTGACTTTAACGCATTTCAAATCAAAGTCAAAGTCAAATATCTTTATTCAATATAGAAGCATTCACTTACTTATTGATAGTCAAAAAACTCTACCACCGGTTCGGAAGGTAAGCCACTGACCTGAGAAGAACCGGCGTAAGAAACTCAGCGGGACATTTTTTTCTTTTTTTTACTTGCCAAAAAAATTTACAAATATGTGTACAATTATTAAACTCCACTTGAAAGAGCCTGGAGCGATCAATTCATTTCCAGAGTGTGTTATCATTCATATAATCACTAATACTATAATAGCCATTAACACACGAACATTCCTTTACAAGTTTTTTGAATTTAGCAACGGATTAATTTTGAACGTTTTCTGGGATTTTGTTGTAAAAGCGTATACATTGTCCCATAAAAGATTTACTTATTCTACGCAATCTAGTTGAGGGTAGAACTAATTTATGCTTGTTCTCTCTAGTATTTACATCATGCACATTACTAAATCTTGAAAAGTCATTCTTATTTTTGTGGACATACATAACATTAGCAAGTATGTACTGAGAAGCTACAGTCAATATTTTTATTTCTTTAAACAGGTTTCTTAGTGAATCTTTGGGGCCCAGGTTATAAACCGCTGGAATAGCTCTCTTTTGCAGGATGAAAATAGTATTTATGTCGGCTGCATTTCCCCAAAGTAGAATGACATAAGACATTATACTGTGGAAATAGCTAAAATATACCAGACGAGCCGTATCCACATCAGTCAACTGTCTAATTTTTTTGACTGCAAAGACTGCTGAGCTAAGTCTACTCGACAGTTTATTAATATGGGGGCCCCACTGCAATTTGGCATCCACGGTTATGCCAAGAAATACAGTCGAGTCAATGAGGTCTAACGCTTCCCCATGTAAAAGTACATCAGTTTTTACACTTTTTACGTTGGGTAAAATTTAATACGTTTCGTTTTTTTTTTTAACTATTCAACATTAAGTTATTAGAAAACCAATGCACTACGTTTAAGAGTATTGTTAACTTCATAAAAGAATGTCGTTTACAAAAATTAAAGAAGTATCATCAGCAAACAATACTATCTCATGATCATTATTTACAAGATAGGGCAGGTCATTTATGTAGATGAGGAAGAGAAAAGGCCCCAGAATAGATCCCTGTGGAACCCCCATACTTACCAGGGCCCCGGGAGATCTCTTGCCATTCACGTCAACTCTCTGAACACGATAGCTCAAGTACGATGTCAGAAGATTATACTGTTATCTATACCATTATATTTATGCTGATAATCATCATGACTTTAAACTGACTGTTGTTTAATATTTATCTCTATCTATATTTACCAGTATGTTTGACAGTCATGGTGCTCAAAGCAGGATTAATTGCTATTCAATATATCATTAAAACTACATTATTAAAACACCCAAAAACATACATTGTTATATAAATAGATTTTTTTTTAAATATGAAAAGTTGCAAGGCAAGCAGACAGTTCAAAGACATTACACCTTATGGGTTGCAGATGCTTTGACAACCCTTAAAATAAGTGGGCTCCAGCTACCTCACTCAACAGACGATATATGAAAGTATCAAACTTCCACCTCACACCAGACTACTATGTGGCAGTGGCACTACCCACCTACCTACTAGAATATAAGATTTTATTCTTTACATTAAAAAAAATACAATATACTGCATGCAATTAGCCACAGTAACATTTCAGTATTGAATAAGAAATAAACAGTTAGGACACAGTTTCAGGACAACATTCTCTAGTCCCATACTAAGCAATGGTTCTACTATGTGTACTAGATAACTGTTCAAAATACTTAAACAAATATTTCTTTTGTAAATAAATACATATTAATATACAAAAACCCAGACACTGGAAAAATACTATAACCACAGAATATTTTGCCAGTAGTGGGATCAAACTCAGACCCTCTGGCACAACAAGTACACTGCACACTACACCAATCAGGTCATCAAATAATTAAGAACTTTACTACTTTATTGATTACTCAACTAGCCATGCATTGATATATTCCTGAATCAGAATAACAACCATTACTCTATCTAACTGTAAATCTCCCTAGCTATGTTATCTGTATATTTTATTTAGTTGACTGTATTCACATAAATTCTGTACTTATTTGTAAAAAGGACCATAGGCTACTAAATATATAAATAGCTTTATGTCGCCGCGAATTTTTTTTTAAATAATATAAATGCTTTTATTATTTACATTAAAAATTTGCTGTCCTATCATAAATAGTTGGTTGGCTTGATGGGTGCTTGTTAGTTCTGCCTGTATATTATGTTAAAAGACTTATAAATTGTTAGATCTCTGAGTACACCAAACTCTTACAGACAAAATAAATTGCGTAGACAATTTATATGAGTGGCCGATTATTATCAATCCATGCAATTAACGGATACTGTATAATTTGCTCAGACTGGTACTTATAAGATTACTATTTCATAAAAGCAAGTTTGTTGTATCTTGGTTGTGTTTGCCCAAAAACCTCCAGTCCTTTTTAAGAAAAAAATATTAATCTATGGGCTTCCAACAAAAGTATTTGTGTGACCCACATATAATTGTCCCGTCGTAAGAAACATAGCCAAAAGCGGTTTTGTCGTGGCAATAATAATTCATTATGGCGTTACATGCAGTACAATCTTGCAAAACTAAATAAAAAAATGGTATCAAAGATTACATTCCATCAGTAATTATGTGATCCTATTTTAAATTCTATTTAATAAAAACATTTTTCAATCAATGTCAAAGACAGCAATGCCTTTATGAGCACAAGAATACAAAAGCGTTGTCATCCGAACCATCCGAAACGAAAGTTTATCGAGACTAACTGTGGTATGGCCACGCAGCCTCGGCTGTTGCACGAATGGGCTGGCTCGTCCGGGTGAGTACCACGACCTCACAGAAGACCGGCGTCAAGTGGAAGTATAACAAATACTTTCGCGTTTCGGCTTAGTGAGAAACCTCACCAGACGAAATGCGAACTACCTAGCCGGAGCCCAATCTTCAAAAGGTTGTCAACGCATTTGTAGCCCTCTTGGGAGGCAACTTTTCACATAAAAAAAGACGTGTAAGCAATCTAAGCTTCCACTAAGAATACGTCCGCACCCTATGAGTTGGAGTACATAACTACATACCCATACGCTCCTGCCCATTCATACATCAGATGCTCCTGCGTGGGTGTCTAATACTAAGAAAAGTTTTACCGTGGTAGGGCCACGCAGCAGTCTTCGCTGTTGCACGAATGGGCAGGTCCGTCCGGAGAAGTACCACGACCTCATAAAAGCCCGGCGTGAAGTGCAATTGTTCAACTTCCGCGTTTCGGCTGTTGAGTGAGGTAACAACGCATTTGTAAACCTGCGGGATGTAAATGTGCGTTCGCCGCGGTCATCACTTAACGTCAGGTGAACCGCCAGCTCGTTTCTTACATGAAAAAGAATCTCGATCCCGTCATCAATGCACAGTTCGACCTTTCTAGGGCTAGTTCCACGAGCGGTGTCCATCGCCAACATTGTTCGCGACCTTGAACGTTTCTTTTAAAGCGGTGGTTGTGGACTAGTACATAATTAGTTCGCTATTAATTGCTCACTTAGCTGAGTAGCTCGCTGTATACTGTAGAGAGTTCGATTGCAAAGAGTTTTTTATTTCGTTTTAGGGTTCCACACCCAAAGGGTTAAAACGGGATTACTAAGACTTCGCAATCTGTCTGTGTGTCCGTCTGATACCAGGCTTTATCTTATGAGCCGTGATAGTTAGACACTTGAAATTTTCGCAGATGAAGTATTTCTGATGCTGCTATAACAACAAAAACTAAAAAACAGAATAAAAAAATATTTAAGGGTTCTCCCATAGAACAGACATGTTTTTTTTTTTTTGCCGTTTTTATATATTAGATAATAGTACGGAACGCCTCGTGCGCGAGTTCGACACACACTTGGCCGGTTTCGATTTCAAATATCTTCCTTTTATACCCTTTACAGTCACTTTGTGTATGGTTTGAGAGTAGTTACTAACTAGTTTAATTGTATAGGCACCGACGCAAATATTTTATCACGAGCTTATTAACCTTTGGGCGTCCGCCGTCTCGTATTTGTTGCGAATGAATTAACAAACTCGCTTCACGTGCTTCGATAGAAAAAAAAGCAAGAGAAATAAAAAAAACATTTATGTATCAAAGTTAACATATTTTCTTCGATTCATGCTTTCTTTTGGACATTTGACGCAAGCGTCTTCTATACACAAGCCGGGGGGCGCCAATATTTCCAACAAAATGGAATTTAATACAATTATAGTACTTATACTTACGGTGGTAGAGCCACGCAGCAGCCTCGGCTGTTGCACGAATGGGCAGGCTCGTCCGGGTAGGTACCACGACCTCACAAAAGACCGGCGTCAAGTGGAAGTATAATTACTTTCGCGTTTCGTCTGGCGAGTGAGGTAGCCGGTGCCCAATTTTCAAAAGGTTGTCAACGCATCTGCAACCCTCGGGTATAGCAGGTATTCACTTAACATCAGGTGAAGCGCCTGCTCGTTTGGTAGCTTTTCACATAAGAAAAAAAAGGAATTATAATAATGCAATTAAAAAAAAGACGTTTTTATGTGACTGACAATGTCGAAATGATTTCGTAGTCCATAGCATAGCAAAACTTATTTTAAGTTTTTTTATTTTCGAGATTTAGTAGTTACGTTACTGACGTCCCATTTTATATTACACTCACAGTCTTACAACCAACATTCATACAAGATTTCGGCCAAGTGTTCGTCAAATGATGTAAGCGTTTGGACAATCATTGTTAGGTTTTATAAGCATGTGTCATTCATTAAGAAAAGTGCTAATCTACAAACTAGAAATGCTGAATGGTCACTGTTATATATATCAAATTAATAAGTCCTAATAGATTTTAATTACTAAAATTATATTTCTTATTTAGGTGTTAACAGTTTTGAATAATATGAGCTGATTCTGATATTTCGGATTTGGGTATTTGTCCACGTGAAATTTATGTATGTAAAACATCCTTATTATTAGTTAGTCCTTAGTATTCTGTTACCCTTTAGTAAGGTAGCAATGTTTTCGAAAGGAAGACTACAATAGAACTTCTATACTACAATAGATCTCCACTAGAACGTAATGTTTTAATGACAAGTATATTTAAATAATTGAAGTTTTGGTGAGTACTGTCAACGCTACTTTTTCCCGCCCTTATCTCACCTCTTAGTTTGGCCGTGGTCGACCAAGCCACGGGCTACTAAGTCCCTCCGTGACGTCAAGGCGGGGAACCCGGTCGGCGGGGTGTCCTTATCTCACCTTGTTGGAGTCGTCACAACTCCTGAACCATCTTGTTAGTGCTATTGGCTAGGGTTATTTATTTGTTTATTTAAACTTTTACACAAAAAATTAACATTGTGTATATGTGTCCGCCTACACACATCAACCAGTCAACCTATGGGCGACCAAGAGACGAAAGAGGCAGGTGTAAAAAGTTTCAAATTAAATTTTAAGTTAAAATAAAAGTTATATACATATTCATATACAATTAAATTAAAAACATATACATGAAAATATATAAAGTATACAGCGTGGCGTTACCACCGCGACAATAAATGAACACACATATAGAGGATACCTTTTTAAAATTGTATTAAACATTAACATTCTTTAAACATCAATATTTACAGAGTTATTCAATTTTCCAAAACAAAGAATTTTAGAACACCCTTACGTATAAAACTGTAACGTAAAGTTCATTTGTAAAGGTCACAAAGCATATGAATGGGTTGAATGAATTTAGAAGAGACAAAACATACAGTTAGAAGGAGAGGCTTGTAATGCGACGCTGTGGCGCGAGTTGTATAGGATGTTACAAATTTTGTTTCTTTTTTACTTAATTAGTTTGTTTGAAAAATATTTTTTTTTAATTATGGATTTTGTTTAACGTTAATATTTTTTTATGATTATTGGCAAGTAGCGTTAGACGTGTGTTCATTTATTGTCGCGATGGTAACGACACGCTGTATATACATATTAAAATCCAATATAACAAAAATATATTACATTATTTAAGGATTCAAAATAGAATAGATATATTATAATATTCACAAAAACTTAATTAATATACATAAATAAATAATATACGATATCAATAACTACTGATGATTTAATTCTGCCAACTTACTTAGATATAGTTTTTTTATCTTATTATTAAAAGCATTACGTTCAGTGGTCTTCCTGATGTCATACGGAAAGTCATTCCAAAGGAGAATGGATTGAACGGGAAAAGAAGAAGATTGCGGCCCGAAGTAAAAGCTCCCTGCGAATAACTAACCAGACACGGAACTTTTCTCTGTAGGACACAAATACTTGCCCCCGATGGGAATTGAATCCGTCGTGTGTTCAATACTCAAGGCGCCGAAGCCAGTAGCTTAACAACTGCACACCAGAATTTCTTCTGCTTACGCGAAAACCACGCATTAATAAAATATACAGATTCCAGCCGTCACAGACAGCTGATCTGTGACGGCTCGGTTCCCGTGGATCTAACAACGATATTAAAGTGTTTTAAACATTTCAATTTTTTTTTTTAAAATCACAGACGGAATCTAAATTTTATTACGGGCGTTTATTATCTTCAATTCCATAAGACTATCAATAAATAAGTTTATGAAACAATTAAGAAAACGATACTGTTTCAGTGTAATCGTACTCATAACATTTGATTAGCTTTGCTGATTGCCATGTTAATTGATCAACACGTACGAATGACTCATTAATTGAAGGCCACATTTATCGAATTTAAAATAATTGGCCCAAATTCGAATACTATATTTATAGCACTGTAACCATCTGATTTCTTCTTATACCAAATTCAAATTGGTTTTGTTTGCTGAAATATGGTACGTATACTTCTCCAATATGACCACCATATAATTATGTATAAATATAAATCTTGTTTCTGTATTAACCAAGTGACAGAATTTGACATCGACCTTCAGAAACATCTAACTAAACAAGCTCAGCCCAGTGTCCGCTACGTCGTGGTTCGGAATCGAATCTTGGATTGCGGGTCTAACCAACAACATGAACACTAGACAATCACTGCCGTCATTTCTAATATACAAGTAGGTATTTCCGTATAGTTCATTCTGCAAGCCCCGACAGCTCAGTGACCGGGCGCTCGCTATCAATTTAGTTTACTCGAGCAGCCCGCGTTATAATCCCGGTGTCGACACAAATGATATTGGTAATTGCAATCTTAAGTGCTAACATATCATGCTCGGCAAGGAAGGAAATCATCGCGACGGAACCTGCATACTTTCGTAATAATAACAATAAAATATTTCGAAGATTGCTATGTCTGCCTACCTTTTGTAAAGAGGAGGCCTTTGCCCAACAGTAGGATACGTAGCCTGTTAATTCACATTAATTATCACCTGCCTGAATGTATAAAAATCTGCCTGTACCCGATAAAAATTCAAGAGCTATTGAACGGATTTTCATACGGTTTTCACCATCGGATAGAATGATTCACGTGGAAGGCTTAGTTGTATAATTCGTTAAGGTTCTGTATAAATTGGCCGATATATAGCGATGATTGGGGATGTTGGAAATTCACGCCGCGCCTATACAACTCTGCGGACAAGCGAAAAATGTAGGCGCGTAGACTGCAAGCACTTATAAAGTAGAAGAAGGTAGACTCAGAGCCTTAATACTATAAAATTGGATGGAAATATAAAATAATTTCACTGCAAATATTTATTTAATTGCGAGAAGTTTTAACTTGGCTAGAGCTTAGAGGCACCCCATGGTGTCCCGCGCAGATGATGTCATCTTGTAACAAAATCAAATTAGTTACTTGGTTAGGACGCTTTGGCCTTTGGGATTTTCTGACGTCAGCAAAGACACACGGACTAAAAAAATAGTTTCCCACGCCAGCCGATCCCACCAGCCGTCAGGACTTTAATAGAAAATTGATTTTCTTCTACTTCAATGGTATTTATAGATATTTACTTTAATTATGGTAATAATTTTTTGCGAAAAGCAATGGACATGAAAACAAAATATATATACATACATATATATTTCACGCCTGGTTTCTGAAACACTGATCATCGTAGATGTTAACAAATCAGCTGTCAAATGTTATTTAAGTTGCCAAAAGGATGGTTAAACACTCTGAATTGATCAGAATGATCTTTTTAACAATCAGAATGATCAATTCAAAGGCCATTGCCCAGCGGTGGGAAATATTTTTTGGACTGTCACTTGTGAAATGAAACTATTTTACGGTTAAGAAATCAATATGGACCATTACTTTTCATTTTTTTACGCATCACGAACGATGTACCGAAATACGGATGCACTCACATGCACTGTCGTCTAAACAATACAACCAGCTGCACTTGCAGCGAGAGAAGAGCCAGCGCGGCGAGTATCCATTATGAAAAAAAAAATGCGATTATAAAAAAAACGCAAAAGAAACAATTTCAATAGTTAGGCTCAACCAGGCTGACGTAATGGGCCTCCGTTCGCCGCAAAACAAGCTAAGACGGGAGTGACTTCCTCGTGATGTTTTCCTCAAACAAACCCGCACCTAAAGAGCTCCTCCTAGTCCTCCTCAGTCGTCCATCAGACTTCCTCAAGACCGGTCGCGCTATAATAAAAACCCGCTTTCGCCGTGTCTAAGCGTTTTGAAGATATTCATTTCAAGATGTTCTATGTCCTGCAGGTGTATTCGAGGAAGAAACTAGCAGGTATTGTTTCTTCGTCCTTAGAGAGTTTATTGTACCTGTGGTGTCCGGTATATCACACTGAATATTACGAGAAATATCAGTTTACGACTTACTAACGTATTTCATTTTTATTTAATTGCCAGTGCCAATCTCTGCACTTAGGGTGAAACATTTTAGTTTGTAGAAAAAACCGGCCAAGTGCGAGTCGGACTCGCGCACGAAAGGTTCCGTATCTATAAAAACGGCAAAAACATCATGTCTGTTGTGTGGGAGCCCCAATTAAATACTTATGTATTGTTTTGGTGGCAACAGAAATACATAATCTGTGAAAATTTCAACTGTCGCGGTTCATGAGATACACAGCTTGGTGACAGACGGACAGACAGATAGACAGCGGAGTCTTAGTAATAGGGTCCCGTTTTACTCTTTTTGTACGAAATCCTAAAAATTGACAAAAAGTGTTTCCGAACTTTTGCCCTCGCCCAGACGACGACCCAAGGTGCCAGTACCAAGTAAAAATTATTTATACATCATAAAGAACAAGTAATACGGTAAAGAGTTCGACTTTTAGGTGCATAAAAGTTTAATAATTAACCTGAGGTTTTTTCATATAACTGAACCACAGGGTCGTATTCACCTGAATTCGAAAAGGTCACGGGAATATGGTATAGTAATATTGTAATGCTTTTTGACAGGAAAGATAAAACATGTTCAATATACAATTCATCCAATCCGTTACAAGATTTTAAAAAAACTAGTTTTATATTAGTTTAATAGAAAGCTAGAAAAACAATCGTGTAAATTAATTTTCCAAACATGTATAACAACAACAGTATAATGTGTAAATATTATTGTTAAACTATTCTTTTGAATTACATACGATTTTTTATTATAATAGACCTGACAAACCTTTTGGTCGTTTATACTTATAGTTCTCAGAACTTGATTATTATTTATAGATATTTCATTCAAGTGTTATCCTTTTACCGATATAGTAAACTTACAATATTAAAGTTCCGCTTAAAATATCAATTTTATGGACATTTTTAGTGCAAAAAGGTCTTCGTATTTTTCAATTATAACTACAAGGCTGTATATATACTTGTAAAACGTTGAGATCATCGGCGTCTTTGGATTTAAAAACAAATGTTGTTTTGTTAAAATAACGACAATATCGTCATTTACTTTCAGTGATTTCGTATCGTTCGTCTTACGGGTTGATTGAAAAGGACTGTTAAAGTGGATTTCAACTTGAGACCGTATTTTTCGCGAACTTCATGTTCATCATACTATTGGTCAGTTATATATACTTTTCAACTTCAAACACCATAGGAAAATCCATTAGGAAAAGAAACCGTACCCCTACGGGGTGTAAACAGCATAGGGATGTCGTCGGTGAAGAAAAATTTCTTTATATCGATTTATTGATATCTAATAAATCAATTTCTTACTTATATATGATACTATTTCAACATTAGCTTTCATTTATACACTTTGACGAGCGAAACACATGCACTCGTTAACTATTATTTTATGAATGTAATGCATATCTGTTACCTGTACAAACAACTACATATATTATGCATTGAAGTCAGTTATTAGTCATTCTCTTGTGTTTCTATGCAGAGAGCATTTAAAACGCAATAAATACCTTCCGCTGCACTATAAAACCTATATTCTTGACATCAGCGGAGTATGTAATCCAGTAACTGCGCTGGACTTTGTTTATTGTCTAACTTTTATTTAATTGTATTGTATTATGTATATATTTATGTGTAATTAGTATAATATTTTTTTAAATGTCTGTGCACCTACCTCAAAATCTCGGTACCACCCTAAGGTTGACTGGTAGAAAATGCTGTCAGCATTAAGTCCGCCTATGTACAGAGTTATGTGCATGAAGTCTTAAAATAAATAAATAACTGTCTATAACAAACTGTTTCATTGTACTCTGGAGAGTGTTGTCACAGTTGCTCATTTTTAGACGAGCTTGCCTAGAATCAGATCATTTTATTTAATCATCCGTTTGCTTATATGTATTATCAAATTTTATAACATTGTCAAAGAAGGTTGATTACTTGATTTGAAATTTTGAATAACGTCATCCATAATCGTTGGCACATCATGATATCAACGAATTAACACATCTTCACAGTTGCACATGACAAATGGTACTCATAAAAGTAACTTTTACAATTTGACTATGCAGTTAAGTGGTATAGTTAGTTCGGCCTCCCTTGCTTCATCTAGTCATCTAGCGCGATAGAGGCGTGCCAAGGGGCTTTTTTATGATACTGAATGTGGGGCCAATCTGTCCAGTTTCGAGCAAAAGTGCAGACAGCAAGCCTCTTGATTTTGTGCGATGATAGTCAATGAGCAATCTATTCCATGATGAAAAAGAAATCTTGCTCTAACTTATCTTTCATTTGTCGTCGCTAAAGTTGTTGTATTTGCCTTTTCCTACCTAATATTGTAGCACTTGGAATTGTACTTACTTCCATTGTCGTATTAACACCGATTTGGCACGATGTTGGTTTGATGGTTAGTTTTTGTTGCAAAAATTGTATCGAAACCTTGAGTTCTTGAGTTGCAGAATTGTACCCAATGCATAAATATAGGTTTTTCGGCACGAAATGTCACCTTATCTTTCTTAGTTATGCACACTTTTCCTAATGTCTCTAAATATTTTTGCTACTGTTGTATGTTACATTATCCGATCACTTGAATAAAGTGACGAGTCGATTGCCATAATACATTCTGGCACACAATTCTACTCAGCTTTTACATAACTCAGAATATATACTAAATAATCCTTTCAGAATCTTATGTTATTTTTCTATTCCTAGGTGACGTTTTTTTCCATAATATTAAAGTATTCCCAAATAATGTTTATATTTATTCCTTTGTAAATAAAAATCAATCGAAAATATTCGATATTGTCATACAATCCTTCACTATGGAAGTCGACAACACTTTCCTTCTTGTTAAAGATATAGCCAGTTCTTGGTAAAGTCATTGTGTACATGTTGGCACCTCTTGGCCGCTTCCAGCCAGTCGCTGACAAGCAAGCAGTCAAGGTAACTAACGATTGCACAATTGTGCTGTGTTGCAGAGCGCGTCCCGTCCGGCGTAGATCAAGATGGCTCGGTCAAAGGCCCCGTCGACCTGAACATTAGCGACATATGTAAGTAGCCCACCTTTGGATGTCTATTTATCAACCCCTAACTCGTTTAAATTCACATGAAGGGCGTATCTTTATTGCGTGATGTGTTTTTCAATCACCCTCTTAAAATTGGCGCACGGTGAGAATTAATGTCCCTTTTTATGTGAAACGTAGTCAAGCAAACAGATGGTTCACGTGATGTTAGTGATTTTTTTAATGTGAGAAGGTGGCAATAGCACCGGGGGTCACCTGATATTAATTAATAACCGTCGCCCATGCACCATTTGCAACACCCGTGCGGTTGCATATTCGTTGCCATCTTATAATAAAGTGGGCCCCGGCTACCTCACTAACCATACGAAACGTAGAAGTACACTTCGACTTCACGCCGGTCTTCTGTGAGGTCGTGGTAATTGCCGACATCTGCAACACAACCGTGTTGTAGATGCGTCGAAAACCTTTTGAAAAGTCAATCCTGGTTAGGGGTAGCTTTTGAGTGAGGACTCACCAGACAAAGCGCGATAGTATAATACTTCCACTTCACGCGAAAAAACGATCTAGCTAGGTTTCATTTTTACACACTTATTTTTTTACTTTTTTCGATTCCAGATTATTGCTTTCTTTATTTTTTATTTTTTGTCGATTTGTTATTTTGTTATTTTTTCCCTTTTAAAAAAAAACACCAGTTCATATTTTCTTATTATTACGTCGGTAAGATCGAAAAATATTATGCATATTTCATTACTCAGTAATTTGTATCTAAATGTAATTTCCAAAATACATGATTTACAAAAAAAAAAACCGACCAAAGCTCGGCCCTCCAGGTACTTATTAATTATGTATGTTGGGTAAATATCAACGTTGCGGTGCGATTTTTCTTATATCTCTACATAGTATAAAAGTAAAAGCAAAGTCGTCCCGCTGTCTATTTGTCCCTATGTATGCTTAGATCTTTAAAACTACGCAACGGATCTTGATGCCGTTTTGTTTACCAAATAGAGTGATTCAAGGGGAAGGTTTGCCGGGAAGGGGGGAGCCGGGGCGGGTCGCTAGTAACAGATAAAAATCGAACTTACACCACTTCAGGCAGCTTGTTTATTAGGGTTCCTACCCAACCTGTGCCATTTGGCGAGGGTTGTGGTGACGTTAATAGCGGGTTTAATTGCGGGGTGTTACACGTGCCGGTTTCTATGTAGGTCTAGATTTTATGGACTCCCAAGTAACAATTGTCCCGGGACATAATAGCAAGTTTCAATATCGATTATGCAATGTTAATGTTTATTTTGTTCGTATCTCTAATAATCTATTCGAGCCGGATTCTGTATCTGAATAATTTATCTGTACGTAATGATTGCAAGTTTGATTATATTAATAATATACTGTTTAATAATAATATTTACATAAAGTCTATGGTTTTGTTAATATTAATTAAGATAATATTTTTCAAAATGTAATTAAAAATGCAAACCGTAATATCTAACAACGAAAACAGTAAACAAGCTTGTGTCTGAGGTCGAGACTTTGTTAACCAAAGTCTCAAACTGGGGTCGGCTAAACCTAGTCCAATTCAACCCCAAAAAAACATAAGTTTGCGCGTTAACCGCTAAAAAGTCCCCATTTGTCGTGACTCCTCATTTCGAGAACACTCCCCTACCTGCCACAGCTAGTATCGGAATGCTTGGCGTCGAAATCTCGAGCAACGTCCAGTTCCGCGGTCAATTGGAAGGTAAGGCCAAATTGGCCTCAAAGAAGCTTGGTGTGCTCAGCAAGGCGAGACGGTACTTCACGGCTGCCCAACGCCTAAACCTCTATAAGGCGCAAATTCGGCCCCACATGGAGTACTGTTCTCACCTCTGGGCGGGAGCCCCCTATTACCAGCTTCTTCTATTTGACCGCATTCAACGTAGGGCGGCTAGGGTTATCGACGATCAAAGTCTTTCCGATCGGCTTGATCCTCTGGCTCTGCGTAGAGATGTTGGATCACTCTGCATCTTCCACCGCATTTATCACGGGGAGTGTTCTGAGGAATTGTTTGGATTGATCCCGGCGGCTGCATCTATTGACCATCAGTTTTTTATTTTATTTTTTTTATTTTATTTAAGACACACCAACAGTATACATATTTACACAACTTACAAAAAAAGGAAATATTTAAAAAAAAGAAACTGGACCTAAAATGTACACCTATAACAGGTGTGTACATCATTTACTATATTGTGACAAAGTTTAGTAAACAAAAAAAAAACTAATTCATAAAAAATTAAATACAAAGAATAGACTAACAATAAAGAATCAAAAATAAATTTAAAAAAAATTCACTTTGAAGAATACTATACTATAATATATACTAATGAAATGACTTCAGTACTTTCTTTTTGTAAACATAAGGGGAATCGTTAAAAATATCGATATATTCAGCACGGTTAAAAAGTATATTAAGTTTTGATAATAGAATCGTGATGTTCATATTTTTTTAAGTAACATTCTATTTTCGAAGATGTTTTAAATGTTAAGGACGTTTGAAAAAACTAGTAGCACACGATAAAGCCAACATGCAAGTTTTAAAATGTTGGTAGATGAGTGGAGAAATTCTTTCCTAAATACTAACTATTAGCCATGTCTCAGCATTAAATAATTTATTAATTAGATTAGAGCAGGGATTAATTATGGTTGTAGAAGCGAACTAAGAATTGAATCGAATGTAAGTATAATTTTTTATGATATCTCTGTTGAGTTACAACAAAAGTTGGAAAAATTCGACATTTATTTTAAGAAAAATGCCGAATATGCATTTAATTCTAAATGTATTAACAACACACAGAACAATCTGTTATCCTGCAGAGGGAGTCAGATTTTTAGTAAAAAAGAAAAGACTGAAGTAGAAAAAAATAGAAGTCCGCATCTAATTATCGCGTGTTATCTAAACAATGGTTTCCTTAAGGTATCCTACAAACGGTCTGGGGTCAATGGAGATCGAATTTCGGGTTAAAAGTTAGATTAGTCAGCCACATGTCATGTGATGATGGCTGGTCTCGCTTAGATATCGCCGTACCATACTGGTCTATTTTCTATTGGGAATCGGCTCACCCTATGGTAACCGGTGGACACTTGCAACGACAGAATGTTTGCTATGCTGTCGGTTACGCCACCCATCGAAATATCATTTTGACAATAAGCACGTGTAATGCTTCTATATTGAATAAACATATTTGAATTTGAACTATCTCCAAGGGAACCTTACGGCTTGATCGATACAGTCGCATCATTTGAAATGTATGACGACCCGATTGGCGTGGTGGCCACTAGACTTAGAAAGAGATCCAGCGCCAGAGTGTGTGGATTCGACTGCTGGAAAAATCAGTTAACTAGTGCCCGTAGTACAAGCTTAGTAGTTGTGCTAAAAATATGTCCTAAAACATTTATTTATTAGTTCACGAACAAATATCCCCTTATTAATAATTATTATATGTTATATAGCCGTGATAGCCCAGTATAGCCATGATAGCTCAGTGTCGGGCGCTCGCCCATAATTCAATATACTTGAGCGACCTGAGTTCGATCCCCGGTGCCAGCACCAATGAAATTGTTAATTTTATGTGCCGACGTTATCACGTGGTCAACGGTGAACGAAAACGTCGTGAGGAAACCTGCATATTTTCGAAATAACAACAAAAAAATATTTCGAAGACATGTGAAGTTCGCCAATCCGCAGTGGGCTGCGTGGTGGACTATGCCCTGATACCCTTTGTAAAAAAGATGAGGCCTTTGCCCAGCAGTGGAATATACATATATATAGGCTGATACTTTACTTTATTTATTATAAATTTTAAAAAAGCCGCGGCTGTGAGTGAAACTTGAGCTTAGGTTTCTAATGTTTTAATAAAGATGACGTATGTCCATACTGCGACGTTTAAAAATTGTTCCACTATACAATATGACATCTATGAATGTGACAGATGGTCACTCGAATCTATAGAATTGCAATTTAATTAGACCAATTGGCGTAATTTTAGTGCTTCCAATTCTAGTCTCGGTGCGCTAGTGTCATATCTCTACCTCATATTATGTCATTGGCTATAGTCAAATGTTCTTTTACGATGGAATATACCTAACTGAAGAACTCAAACAAATCTATCCGCCATTGTGACAGCCAAGCCGAAATGTCTGTCAAATATCTTTATTACTCATTTGCATTGGGAATTATTGCAAAATAAATTTAACGTCAGCTGTGACATACTTTGTGTAATTCAAAGCAGTTGTTGTATATTTTTATACCCTTATCTATTATGTATTACGAAAGCTTGGGTTTTTTTTTAAGTTTACGTTATTCATGTATTTTATTGATAACAAATTACGCGGTATTGGCTTGGGCGTGACAGTTACGATCTTGCTCATTGACGCCTAGTCTATTGACGTTAACCGATGGGACGAAATAGGCTCGATTAAAAGATTTATCCGTAACTAGCATTTCGCCCGCGGCTTCGCTCGCGTTGAAGCCCTTAAATTAATATCTTTCTTTAAAAAATATATAAAATATATACAACCCTTTTTTTCTAATAAAAAATAGCCTTTGTCCTTCCTCAGGCGGTAGACTATCTCTGTACCAAATTTCATTTAAATCGGTTCAGTAGGCTTTGGAGTGAAAGCGAGACTGACATACTGATTATCTATAAACACGGCAAAATAATAATGTCTGTTGTACGGGAACCCCACTTAAATATTTTTTATTCTGTTTTTAGTATTATATTGTATATATTGTATTTTTTATTATAGCGGCTACAGAAACACATCAACTGTGAAAATTTCAACAGTCTAACTATAACGGTTCATGAGATACAGGCGGACAGACAGACACACAGCGGAGTCTTAGGGGTCCCGTTTTATCCTTTGCGTACGTAACCCTAAAAACTGTACTGTGCAGTGCAGGAGTTGACGATAACAGGCCGATCGTAATTGAATGAACTCGCAAGGCTATAATATCATCATCATGTCAGCCGTAAGACGTCATCTGCTGAACATATTATCCTCTTGACTTCACCGTGGGTGACCAAGCTACGCTCCGCCACGACAAGGCGGCTACCTGATCGGAGGGGATCACGTTGTAGACCTAGGCTACCAACAGATTTTTGATTGTCACCTCGATATAACTGTCTCAAGGCAAGAACTTGGTTAGTAAAAGATTGTTAATAATAACTAAAAATCGCTTGGTGTTGTAATTGCGACGCGTGATTAAAATGTGCGTGGAGTGAATAATACATCACACGTACTTATTGCCCACATATGTTATACAAATAACGATAAGAGACATTGTTCACATCTCGAATGTGATGCCGAATATTATTAATACTCTACGTAGACGGAGAGCTTAAATTTTATACGTGCAAGTAAAAAAGATAATTCGGCAAAATCAAAAAAAATGCTGAATTAATTTTTATAGTCAAAGCCATGATTCTAGATTGAAATTTAGCTGCGTTTTGGGAATGTAAGGTTAGAAATCATTTTCTCATCTTTCATTATGTTGAAACGTGTTATGAAAAATTACTCGAGTTCAATCAATTTTTTCGTTTCCGCGTACGGCACTGTATAGAGTTAGAACATTCGGCTCAATTCGACTTGCAGTGACCTTTGCTCCAAATACCTACCATCCGATGCCACCGGATGACAGGCCAACACTGCCAACACGCACCGATCGCGGTTACGATCTCCACGTCGAATAGCGGGAATACCGTTCTGAGGTCTGTGACGTATTGTGATAGGTGATAACAGGAAATATTCGCGTGGTCGATCGCGGTCATTTGTGAATTGTGCATTGCGGGGCGTCACTACGTGGCCGTCGATCGAACAGAAAACGCCGATTGGTTGTAGTGTTCGTGTTCGAATTTCAAAAATACAAATATCAGTCGCATTAAAAAGAGAAAAGGTTATGTGGACACAACATGGGCCTATCCCCGAAGCGTGCGGTAATGAAACCTTATTGGAAGAAGCGTTATTTTTGCCGTGAGTTTAACTTTATATTGTCAGATGTTTAAAGCAGTGTTTATAATTAAATTGAGTTTATATGAGAAGTGTGCCGCCTTATTGGTTTCATCATTAGTAAATTTTGCTCATCTCGTCGCGACTTCCGTTCAATTAAGAACAGTACTGTACCTATTCTATAGGAATAACAGTATGGAAAATCTGACTTAGTCAATTATAAATTTTAGTTACTCAACATATAAATGATGTAATAACATACAAAATGATACTATAAATGGTACTATAGTTGTATGAAAGTATTATTTAATTAAAGTTGTATAAAATATTAGATTACATAAGGTAACTAGATATATCATACAACCCCTAACAATATGCTGCTAACTCTTAAAAAATTATATTTTTCGCGCTATCTGTTGAGACCATTTAAATGTAGAGGAAAATATGCATATTACATACATACGTATAGTTATATGTTAAGGTTGATTTGACATATACTAATTTCATTTAGTAATTATTGTTCTCTTTTATTATCCAATAATGCTCATGTCATGGACAGTATTTAAGTTAAGAAGATACACTATCTTCTACAAAAATTAAAACAAAAGATGAAAACTAAAATAAAAATATATTTTTAATACTTACCTACGTAAATATGGTTGTAATGACGTATGTTATTTAAATAGTAAGTAACTGGTGCATATAGCGTAATGGGGAAGCACAATTATATTAACTGTCTGTCATGTGTGGACGTGATGACCGCGCTTTTTATCAATATTCAATGGCAAAAGTTCTTCGTATTTTCTTATTTTTATTATTTTTTTTTTAATTTCTTTTTTTTTTTTAAAAACATTGCCCTTACTTTAGGATAATATTATCCTGTGTTTTAAGGACGTTTTACAAACATAAATTTGACGCAGACAAACACCCAGATGCGAAACAACTATCTGTGGGTCACCCAAATAGTTGTCCTGTGTGGGAATCGAACCCACGACCCCCGACGCCAAAGCCAATGCCTTAGCACGGAGTCCTTCTTGGTATAATAACTAATGTCGTAGATAAGCAAGCTCTCGCTTGCTTGTCCAGTACTAACGGATTTATAGTAAACTCAAAATGCGTCAGATACTGTCCAACTGTGGTAGGGCCACGCAACAGTTTTCACTGTTGCACGAATGGGCAGGTCCGTCCGGGTAAGTACCACGACCTCACAGAAGACCGGCGTAAAGTAGAAGTGTTACACTTGTGCGTTTCCTCTGGCGAGTGGGGGTAGCCGGGGCCCACTTTATTTTAAAGGTGGCAACGCATTCGCAACCGTACGGGTGTTGCAAATGTCCATGGGCGGCGGTTATTATTTAACATAAAGTGAGCCGCCAGCTCGTTTGCCACTTTTTCACATAAAAAAAAAAGAAAAAATTCATTGCTCGTCAACCTGTGCGCAGTGGACGCGATCTGCATCGCGGACCCGGAGTTCGATGCCCGCTCCGTGAGCGAGATGCCGCGGCCCGCGAACGCCTCCGCGCCCGCCCCCGCTGCCGTATCCGCTCCCGCCCCCGCTCCTGCCGCGCTGCCCGCCATGCCGCCCGCCGCCTCGCCCGCGCCCTCGGTGCGCATAGTCGAGCAGCCCGCCAGCAAAGCGCTCAGGTAACTCACACAACCACTTCCACAGCCCACATCCACACACACCCACGGACACACACGCACACCCACGGACACACACGCACACCCACGGACACACACGCACAAACACCACCCACACGGGGACACATACAAATAAAGTCCTTAACATTTGATTCCAATTCGAAATATGTATATAATTGAATCCTATGGAACGAGCATTCCCCGCAAATCAGTCGTTTTAAAATACTTGTAAACTTTAAAACTGACGTTAAAAATTACTATCTGTCACCGTGCATTGTATTTTTATTCTCTCCGTATATTTTTTTGTAATTAATTGTATCGTATATTATAACACCTTTGCCGTTTGATTCAAAATCATACAAATATGAAAAACAACATACAAATTAGAGATGAACGGGTATTATGATAACAATGATGATTATGCTATTGTTGTTTAATTGCCTTTGTTTATATCCCTGCAACGATAAATAGTAAAAAAAAAAACGCGTAGCGGTAGATCTTTCATGCCTTTTAACGGCTTAATGTGAGTAGGAGAACCTTAAAAACGATGCATCGCTTTTTAGAGGGAAGACATGTTAACTCACGTGGGATTTCTATCCAGTACCAATATCGGTGGGCTTAACTATACACTATAACGGTGGGTGGTAGTAACTTTTAATGACTACGGTCTCTTACACGCCGCTGCTAGCCAGTCTATGCATATCGTTAGCTCTCTATGATAGAAGTTAACAGAATAGCCGACGGTTCATCTGATGTAAAATGGTAATTAGCGAACATATATATATATATATATATATATATATTTGTTTGTGTTTGTAAATTTGTGAATGTTATCAGTGTTTCTACAATTCCCTATCAGGATTTAGTATGGATTATATTATTATTTGAATTACGACCAGTAGAACGGTTAGGTTTAATTTAACATACACAACATACAATTATTATTTATGTCTGTGATTCGGTTTTTGCCACAAATCGCCAAAATTACGAGCGCAAAATTCCAATATATAAAGATCGTATTTAAATTGTCATTACTCGTAATCTTTAAAATAAACATACACCGCTATGATATCCGTCAGTTAGTTTAATTAAAAAAATATGTTTGCAAACAGATATAAACGAAAAGAGACACTGAAAGGCCAAGCCAGTGAAGATCAGTGTCTGTTACTGACACTTGATATCTAAAATTTAAATATATTTTCCATATTCGCGTAAAACCGGACATTTGTAATGTAAGCTACTATTTAGCTTGGAACTGCGTAACACACCTACGTACCTTCTAGTGATAGAATTTTGAAAGTAAACCCAGAACATTTCATAACTCCGTATGAAACGATAAAATGTGGATTATTATGAACATTATCTTTAAATAAGCGATGGTTTTTAGGGTTCCCAGTTACTAAGACTCCGCTGTCTGTCTGTCTGTGTGCCGGTCTTTCCGTCCGTCTGTTAACAGGCTGTATCTCACGAACCGTGATAGTGAGACAGTTGAAATTTTCACAGATTCTGTATTTCTCTTGCCGCTAGAACAACAAAAATTAAACAAATGAATAAAAAAGTATTTAAGTGGGGCTCCCATACAACAGACATGATTTTTTTGTCGTTTTTATAAATAATGGTACGCTTTTTACTACCCTTGGTGCGCGAGTCATACAATTCCAGACACTATTTCTCAACCCTTAGAGTGGGATTTTAATAAATGCTCCATTAAAAAACTGCAGTATAAACGGTGCGATATAACTCCCAGTTAGTCATTAAAATTTCTACTTTAATATATACAGCCATGGCATTGCATGGATAGAAATATCGAAGAAACATTAATTTTTTTATATTATGTATATATTTTTATAAGTAACAAATATATAATTATATCTTATGCATTCTTCACTTATCCACAAAATACTCAATTTCTCTGGAGTGTTGTAAAATACCATCATCGGGGCTAGAAATGCTGGTAACTATTGATATTTGATACAGTACAGCGCCTCCTAACGGAAAGGACGAACCAAGTTTGCTTAGCCAGCTATTATGAATATAATTTAAAAAAACAGTGCTATTTCTATAACTGGTTTCGCATACATTATCCCGTAATCTAAACAAAGCGTAACGAAACGTTTACATTGTAACAGCATTTCATAATCGAGTTAACCGTATATAATGGAGAATGGAATAGCGCATAGATAGAAATAACGCGCCTGCCGATTCGTGCAACATCAGAAGCTGTGTGGAGATGTAACAGCTTCTGATGTTGCAGGAATGGGCAGGCGCGTCCGGATAAGTACCACAGCCACACAGAAGACGAGAATGAAGTGGATGTATTAAACTTTCGCGTTTCAATCGAGAATTTGCTTTCACCGATGTGGTAGGGCCAGGCAACGGTCTTCTTTGTTGCACGAATGGGCAGGTCCGTCCGTGTAAGTACCACAGGCACTTACCACACAGCACGACACCAGTGAGGTAGCACATGCAGTGCAACCCTACGAGTGTTGCAAATGTCAATGGGCGGCGGTTATCACTTAACATCCGGCGATTCCCCGATTCGTTTGCCACCTTCTCACATTAAAAGAATTATAATTCGGGCTCTGAATTGATAGACAACTTGCTCTCTAAATATAAATTACTAGCTTTTAGATTAAATTACTAGCTTTTAGATTAAATCACTAGCTTAATATAAATTACCAGCGGCGTTTCTCAGGCCCTAGAATATCTGTGTGCCAAATTTCTTTTAAATTGGTTCAGTAGTTTTGCCGTGAAAGCGAAACAGACAGACAGTTACTTTCGAATTTATAATATTAGTATGGATTTCATGATATAGAGGAGGCCTTTGCCCAGCAGTGGGACATATACAGGCTGATACTTTACTTTTTACTTTTTTTTATTTTATATTGTACCCTTATCCCCATGATGGGTATCACCTAATGGGGACCTGACAGAAGTGTTAATGTTAATAGGCATGCTCTGCATTATGCTTATTATGACACCGTTTCGTCGAGAGAATAACACCCAGTTTCCGAAAGCGCAATCAATTTTAATTTACGATAAATCTGTTGTCAATCGTTGTTTAACCGGATCTGAGTTTCTAGAATGTCTGAAAACAACATTGATTTTGATTTGCAATTAGTCACTGATTAACGGACAATCAACAAAAAATCGAGCTTCTGAAAGCGTTTTTCGGTGGTCAACGAGCTGTCAAAAGTTTTATGTCAATTTGGACGATCAATCGTAGGTTAAAAATGTATTTTATCACAAATCTTAGTTTTTATGAAAAATAAACATAATTCCCTAATACGTTGTAAGGACATTCATGTGTTCTTTTACCTATTTATTATTTATTATTATGCGATTAGAAAAAATAGAAAATGCAATTCAAAACTTAATAAATAATATGGATTCTTTCTTTTTATAATACTTACTTGTTTATTATGGATAAAAGTTCATTTTTTTCACATTCTTTAAAGTTTTTTCTTGACATTTTGCATGTATTTATATAAAATAAATTTTATTATAGCTCGGATTTTTACGTTGGCAATCACACGGTGACAGGACTGGATAGTGACGTTAATTTAAGTTTTGTTTAAAAAGGGACAGTTAAGAAAGAATTAGTTGAAGTAAATCATTCATTTCATTCATTATCATTGGTTATACAGTTCTTATATATTGGTTATACAGAGCCGTGATAGCTCAGAGTCCGGGCGCCTCCTTTAATTCAATATACTCGAGCAACCTGAGTTCGATCCCCGGTGCCGGCACCAATGAAGTTTTTAACTTTAAGTGCTGACTTATCACGTGCTCCGCGGTGAAGGAAAACATCGTGAGGAAACCTGCATATTTTCGAAATAATAACAAAAAAAAATTTCAAGATATGTGAAGTCCGCCAATCCGCAGTGGGGCCACGTGGTGGACTATGCCCTGATACCCTCTATATAGAGGAGGCCTTTGCCCAGCAGTGGGACATGTATAGGCTGTTACTTTACTTTACTTACTTTTATACAGTGATTAGTTAATTTTTCTTGAACAAACCTTCCAGGAACCCAAGGCAATTTAACAAGAGATTGACAGCTGATCATTTTTGACATAGAGTTATGTGATTGCTGCTTTGATTGGCTTTTCAGAAACTGGGCATAAGAGTTTATTTGATCGTAATACCATTATCGTGATAGTAAGTACCGTTCCACAAAAGTTTTCGCCCCACATTCAGTATCTTCGACATCATCATAGCCTATTTTTAACCGACTTCAAAAGGAGGAGGTTCTCAATTCGACTGTATATTTATTTTATGTTTGTTACCTCAGAACTTTCGAGTTAGAGAACAGATTTTGATGATTCTTTTTTTGTTTGAAAGTTAGTGCTTCCCATGTGGTCCCGTATTAATTTCATTGGTATTGGATCTTGGGCTCCGGAGATACTTAGGAACTCGCGAAAATCAGTTATGAAATGAATACAGAGCGAGATATTTGATGTCGGTTTTGTTTTTCTCTAGTAAAAAAATGGTTATTTAGATGTCTTATCTCTTTTTAAAATGGCGCAGACAATACGAAACAAGTGACTCTTTTGACTTGTAAACGTCGATTGCGTCAATGAATCCGTACCAATGTCATCTAGTGAAAGCATTTTACCGGTAAGAATTTAAAAGGACATCGTCGAATTAACCTGTGATGTATGCTATAGTAATTGTTATCATATTATTGGTAAATGTAAAGGACATTGACGTTTGCGTAATACAATTAAAATAAATTTTTAACGATAGACAAAAACAGCATTGAATTAAGCAACAAGCAGAATTCTCCGGTCACTTATAGTAGTTTTCGAAAAAAAAACTTATATTGTAATTTTCACTATGGAAATATCGGTCATATAATTCCGCAAAATATCAATTCTGCTCCTATTTCTGGGTGCTCATAAAAAAATAACCACGAAGCCTAAGGCTAAGTTAAAATGTTTGCTTTGCGTAAATGTTGTTGGCGTAAAGTGGAAGTATAATACTTTCTTGTTTCATCTGGTGAGTGAGGTAGCCGGAGCCCAATTTTCAAAAGGTTGTCAACTCATCTGCAACCCCCAGGTGTAGCAGATGTCTATGGGCGGCGGTATTCATTTATCGGCGGGTGAACCGCTTGGCAACTTTTCACATTTCACACGTGCTAAAGTCCGCCGATGTTTCACCGCGCCTATTTCGCCGCTATGTACATAATATTCATAAACACACGAACACATGGTTCAGCGCACTCGATTTTGAGTGCGAGGGCCCCCATTCGCAATCTACGCGCAATGCCCTATGACACTTGAATCGCTTACGTCGTATTATTATTGTTATTCATGGGACCTTGTGTGTCGTGATAGCTCAGTGTCTGGGCGCTCGCGTTTAAATCTATATACGAGTTCGATCCCCGGCGCCGGCACCAGTGAAATTGTTAATTTAAAGCGCTGACTTATCACGTGCTCAGCGGTGAAGAAAAACATCGTATGGAAACCCGCATCTTTTGGAAATAATAACAAAGAAATATTTATATTTCGAAGATATGTGAATTCCGCCAATCCACACTGGGGTCGCGTGGTGGACTATAATGCCCTAATACCATCTGTACAGAGGAGGCCTTTGCCCAGCAGTGGGACAAAATATAGGCTGTTACTATGTGTCCTTGCGTGCACCAGTTACCTTGTTCTCCTGAACCTCTTCCGGCGAAGCTGTCAAAGTCGCCAAGATAGCGCAAAAATTCTTAATATGGGAACCCCTTTTTAGAAATATGCCTCATTCTATTAGTCGATTGAAAACTTTTCACTCGCTGCGACCCGAATCTCTAAATATAGGCGGCAGCGTTAGGCGCGGTATTTAGCTCAGTCGACTGGTGTATTGACCCGCTAAATCACGAGATCAGATCTCGTTTAAACGATTTGTTGTGTAATGCACACCTCTGTTGTATTTGTTATACTCGTTGCATATATTTTCTTCTCATCTTCGATCTGAAGGGACATCATGTTAAATTTAAAATTTTGCTGCAAGATGCGACAAGAACAACATATTTTTTTTAATCAAATCGTGTACCCAACTGCGTGGGTGTCAAAGATGTTTCCCTACTAGGGGAATTTTTACAGTAAACTTAGCAGTTTACTGTAGAAATTCCCAGAAAATGATTTGTTTAAGAATTATTAATCATAACATTACATGAACGAAATGAAGTTAATATCGGAACTCGTAATGGGGTCCTAACGGAAGACGTTGATACCTCAGAATTATGATACATGGCGCAATTTATGATACATACGTTCTGATCTTTTTGTTGAACAGCGTGGTTTTAAAAAATAACTTTAATAAATTTAAATTGTTTATAGTGCTAATCTTTGCACTTAAGATTGAACATTAAACCCACCCACGTCTTCGTGGGATCGAAGACGTGGGTTCGATTCCCACAACGGCGACAATCTTTTCGCACTTTTTCTACATATTTTAATGTTCAATCTTAAGTGCAAAGATTAGCACTATAAACAATTTAAATATCTAAAAAAGCAATGGCGACATCTCTCGTTCGAATTATCGTTGTAAAACGATATTCGAAATTGTTTGTATGCTGGAAAGGATATAAACAATAGATGGCGCCAAGCATTGCTTCAAATGCTAAGAAAACATGTAGAAGAATGCGTTAAGATTTTCGTCGATGTGGCAATCAGCCGTTTAGCTCAGTGGCTAGAGCGTCAGGCCGCGAATGCCGAAGACGTGGGTTCGATTCCCACAACGGCGACAATCTTTTCGCACTTTTTCTACATATTTTAATAACTTTAATTTTTAGAAATTTTAATTTCGACAAAAGGAAAACAATGGATTGATGCATTCCGAATCGATCATAAGTTAGGCCAGTTACTGACCATAACATATACTCAAAACATGGTGGTAACGAACAATAAGTATGACTCATAGATGTTGACACCCTTGAACCAATCTTATTTGTGGTGTGGAAATTTTCAAAGACTTCCCCAGTGCATTGAACAAAGTATTTCTTAAAAAGTAAACTGAATTTTTTCATCGATAAATTATAAGAAAAATAGATACTTATTCTAAGTGGATGCGCCCATCGATTCATCTATCGTTATCCTTGTTATTAAGTAACCAGGCAAGCTTTTATGCTAACCCTTTTAGAGTATCAAATTGGTTATTAAAAATACAATTTCCGAGGGATTGTTATTGACATAAAAGGCTAAAATAATTGTGGTATTTTTGTTTAGGAAACATCATGTATAATTTTATTTTAGATGCAAGAGTTGTATTATATCTAGAAGTAGGTAACATTTTAGAAAATCTTAACGAAACCATAGTTTACGTGTACAGAGGCCAGATCACAATTGCAATTGGCTGTTGTTTCAGGTTTCGATATGAATGCGAGGGCCGGTCCGCGGGTTCGATACCCGGCGTCAACAGCACGAGCGAGAGGAAGACCTACCCCACCATAGAGATCAGAGGCTGCACCGGCAGCGCTATCGTCGTGGTCTCCTGCGTCACCAAGGAGCACCCCTACAAGTCAGTCTATAGGACTTTTATAGTTTACTTTAAGACTATACGCTTTCGTGTATATTTTTGTGACAAAATAAGCACCGAGTGCTGTAGCGTACCGCAGGGCTTGCACTCGGACCATGTTTATTCTTGCTTGTATTAAAATTTTAAAAGACGCAAACTGTGAAGTTAATCTTTCGAAATAGTTTTGTAGATGACATGTATAAAATACATTCTTCAGCGTGAACTGCGCTATATTGTCATAAAATGTAACGACGGCCTTACGCTAACGGTGTTATTTGAAGTAGTAATTGTTCGGGGAAGCGGTATAATGGTTTGAGTTGGGATATGACGCCGAGGGCGCTCGTGTGTAGGCCGCACCCGCACAACCTGGTGGGGCGGGAGCGCTGCGACCGAGGCGTGTGCACGGTTCGCGCCGATCTCGGCAACGGTGGCAGCGGTGGCAACGGTGGCAGCGGTGGCAGCGGTGGCACGCTCGTCGCCTTCAGCAACCTGGGCATACAGTGCGTCAAGCGGAAGGACATAGACGCCGCGCTACGCACCCGCGAGGAGCTCCGGGTCGACCCCTTTAAAAGTCAGTGCCACGCTTTAACTCTTTGTGGTTTCATTTTTTTTTACGATTTTCATGTTTTGTCCGCAGAGCCGTGATAGCTCAGGGTCCGTGCTCGCCTTTAATTCAATATACTCGAGCAACTTGAGTTAGATTCCCGGTGCCGGCAATAATGAAATTATTAATTTTAAGTGCCGACTTATGTGCTCCGCGGCGAAGGAAAACACAGTGAAGAAACCTGCATATTTTCGAAATATTTCGAAGATATGTGAAGTACGCCAATCTGCAGTGGGGCCGCGTGGTGGACTATGCCCTGATACCCTCTGTAAAGAGGAGGCCTTTGCCCAGCTGTGGGATATGTATAGTCTGTTACATTACTTTTACTTCTGATGTTTTGTGAACGCTTCCGCCACAGTGGATCTTAAACAAGATTTGATATATTTTTTTAAATTTACATATCTAGTTAAATGGGTAATATAGATAAACATTTATTTATTATACAAGATAGTGATTTAAACATGTAAGTGCTTTAACGATAACTTCAACAAAGTATCAAACGTCTACTGTCCTATCAAAAACCATTAAAGGACTATTGTATCTTTGTGATAATTGCAATAATGTGTCACATTAAGTCTCGACTACCTACTTGCAGTTTATTTCTCCGCAATATAATTGCGATAAAGGGGCAATTAAACTGGCGGGACTGGTGTTGCAAGGGTTAAGGTTGATAGGGGTGATTTTTTATGTGAGAAGGTAGCAAGCGAGCTGGTCGTTCACCCGATGTTAACAGATAAGCGCCGCCCATGGTCATTTGCAACACGTAGGGTTGCAGATGCGTTGCCACCTCTTAATAAAGTGGGCCCCGGCTACCTCACTCACCGGACGAAACGCAGAAGTATAACGTTTCCACTTCACGCCGGTTCTGTGATATCGTGGTACCTCCCCGGATTGACCAGCCCATAGGTGCGAGAGAGATGGATGTTAAATTACTCGCCAAAGTGACGTCTAACTTTGTTACATCAGACGTAGAGACTGCTTTCGCGTCACTGATACTGGGGCGACATGTATACAGCGTGTCGTTACCATCGCGACAATAAATGAAAACACGTCTAACGCTACTTGCCAATAATCATAAAAAAAATATTAACGTTAAACAAAATCCATAATTAAAAAAAATATTTTTCAAACAAACTAATTAAGTAAAAAGGAAACAAAGTTTGTATCATCCTATACAACTCGCGCCGCAGCGTCGGATTACAAGCCTCTCCTTCTAACAGAATGTTTTGTCTCTTTTAAATTCATTCAACCCATTCATATGCTTTGTGACCTTTACAAATGAACTTTACGTTATAGTTTTATACGTAAGGGTGTTCTAAAATTGTTTGTTTTGAAAATTTAATAACTGGGTTAATATTGATGTTTAAAGAATGTAAATGTTTAATATAATTTTAAAAAGTTATCCCCTAAATGTGTGATCATTTATTGTCGCGGTGGTAACGACACGCTGTATATAAATATGTCGCGCAGTGCACGGAGATTTATTAAAAGATTTATGTATTGACAGGAAAACCGATGCTAGCTTTGTGACGTATTTCCTAACAATCGAGCCTCTGTATTAATAGCTTCTGTGTCACGGTACATAAATATCGTTCGTATCGTAGTTTTTTATTTTACACCAGAATATCTCGCAGATGGCTGAATTATTTCCTACTTAGTTGACACTTATCATTACCTATATTTTGGATAACTCACACAATATCTTTATAAATTATAGCCTATGTGTTACTCTGATGTATAAGCTATATTGTTGTAAAGTTTCATTAAAATCTCTTCAGTAGTATTTGCGTGAAAGAGTAACAAACATCCATCCATACATGCAAACTTTCGCGTTTATAATATTAGTAAGGAATTAAGGATTTCACGTGGACAAACACCCAGATGCGAAACGATTATTTGTGGGTCACACAATAGTTGGATCGTGTGGGAATTGAACTTAAGACCCCCGGTGCCGAAGCCAATAGCTTGGCAACCGCTCCACGGAGTCATCTTTGACGACCCGAATGGCGTAGTGGGTAGTGAGCCTGCCTCTTGCGCCAGAGGGTGTGGGTTCGATCCCCATTACTGCAAAAATATTGTGTGAAGAACACAGTGTTTTTCTAGTGTCTGGGTGTTTATATATGTATAATATGTATTTATTTACAAAAGAAAAGTGTGCCTAAGTATGTTTATCATGTTTCTAGTACCCATAGTACAAGCTTTGCTTAGTTTGGGACTAGAAAATGTTGTGTACAAATGTGTCAAAAAAATTTTATCACGGTTATAAAAGCACTACTACATTTTCCTATCCTCGGAATGTCGCAGCGTCCATGGTCACGGTCAATTCCTGCGCAAACATAATATAACCATAGCTGTTTTCATTTTATAAGAGCTTAAAACTGGTTTAGACTCGACGCCGATCGCATATTACCACTACTGTTCGTAGATTTTAATGCTTTTTAAACGTTGTTAAAAAAATGGAGGTGAAAATATTACCAATAAACTAATGAAAAAAAAAATTGAAACGGTGTACTAATATACTCACGTAAGGAGTTTTTTTTAGCGAAAAATAACTATAAATAACTTTACCCCGAGTCCCAGTACTTTTTTGTTTGTGAAAAGAAGAATGTCTCTAAATTATAGGCAAATGTGAAATGGTAATGAATTCGGTGAGATTTAATGTATATATTATATATCCGTTCATGAACAGCGGGGTTCGGGCACCGCGCGCAGCCGCAGAGCATCGACCTGAACGCGTTGCGGCTCTGCTTCCAAGTGTTCGTGACGGGCGAGCACGGCAAGGTGCGGCTGGCGCTGGCGCCGCTCGTCTCCGACGTGATCTACGACAAGAAGGCGATGAGCGAGCTGCACATCGCGCGCATCTCGCACTGCTCGGGGCCCGTGCGCGGCCGCATGACCATGATCCTGCTCTGCGAGAAGGTGTCGCGCGACGACACGGCCGTGGTGTTCTTCGAGAAGGAGAACGAGCAGGTGGTGTGGGAGGCGGCCGCCACCAACGTGCACGTGCACAAGCAGGCGGCCATCGCCTTCGACACGCCGCCCTACCGCGACCCGGACGTCGCCGCCAACGTCAAGGTACGCACGCACACGCACACGCACACACGCACACACACGCGGCCCCGACGTCGCCGCCAAGGTACGCACGCACACATTCGTCCGAAACATACACACACACACATCCGAAGTTCGAATCATTACGTTATGTGGCCCCACGAGGGCTTCGTGAGATGTCGCTCTCGTATGCGTCGCAGTCTAAATCGTTCACTATCTCGCTCCCACTTCGCGTCTGTGTACAGTTGCGATCAACGTCCTACCGTTGCGTGGCATAGTTTTTGCACGCGACGATACATGTCAAATACACATAATGTATAATACCGAATCCATTCAACTAGAAACATGCACTGAAATGAGTAGTCTCTTTAAGACGTGCTGTGGCCGACCAGAAAGAGATAGAGAGAAACTTGTCATCAGACAGACATCATTATAGATAACCATAAAACTACACGATAGAAACGATAATCTCCGTTCTCTGGGGCAATAATTGGCACATGCAATTCAAGATAGCGCTTAAAAAAGAACAACTTAACAGTAAACAAGTCCATATTTTTTTAACGAAAAACAAAACCGACATCAAATATCTCGCTCTGTATTCATTTCATAACTGATTTTCGCGAGTTCCTAATTATCTCCGGAGCCCAAGATCCAATATCAATGAAATTAATACGGGACCACATGGGAAGCACTAACTTTCAAACAAAAAAAGAATCATCAAAATCGGTTTACTAACTCGAAAGTTCTGAGGTAACAAACATAAAATAAATATACAGTCGAATTGAGAACCTCCTTTATTGAAGTCGGTAGAAAATGGCAAACGTCGAAAATTTCGAACGTTAATTTTTCGACATTTTCTCCGCTCGTCCAATCTTAAGACCGTACAGACATCGCTGCCGTTTAATCTCTTTAACCGAATTAAAGCGCGCCCGGCGCAATTTACGACGAAAACTCGACGTCGGGTGAAATAGCTACGTAGCGAACGATTTATTTGCGTAAATCGTAACCCGAGTTTCCCGCGCGTCGATTCAGAAACCGGTCGCGTGTTGGCGAAACGCCAGCCGCGCGCGTCTCCGCCCCGCCATATTTATCGACGGCCGTTGTCGTCCCCGCGTTAGTTAAAAATGAACGGCGGACCGGTCTTGTTATTAGATGCAGATGTAGCAGGTGGTACTCGAAAAAGCCCTTCGAGGGAACGGAAGTTTTTACGGGTCCGTACCCAAATGGTGAAACGGGACGCTATTACTCTGCTGTCTGTCTGTCCGTCTGTTACCAGGCTGTATCTCATGAACCAACACCAAAAACAAAATTAAAAAAAATGTTCAACTGGGGCTCCCATACAACAGACATTTTTGTCTAGGTAATGTAATACGGAACCTTTCGTGCGCGAGTCTGACTCGCACTTAGACGGTTCTTACTTTAAATCTCGGAATAAAATTAATTTGGACATAAAGCTTTTCGCTTTATAATTCACGCCCATACACGTCGCGTGCTTCTTCCGTCTTCTGCGTCATTCACCAAATATATGAAGCTAAGCTGTTCTAAGGACAATCTCATTACTGCCATATAATTGAGTATAATCCAATGTTATCTGATATGTGTAGATAAAATTTACTACTACTGCTGGGTATCGAATGTGCTTTTCGGGTAACGCGCCTAGCCACTCTAGCCTCTAAGCTAAAACGATCGTTATCCTAACTGCTTTAAAATCTAGATGTCTTATCTATTTTATTTATATTTGCCTTTGTAGCAATATGTGGCACACTCATCATTCATTGCGCTTCCGCTACAGCAAACACAATTACTTCACTCTCATTTTAAAAAACTAGAGAAATGTCATTTTCTCTTTAAAAGTATGTTTTTTTTTCGCGTTAGTCTCTCAAAAATTATCAATCACGTCCATCTTAAGTGCGCTTACACGTGCACTAAAAATAAAAATCGTTACATAATATTTAAGATACTTATCACGATACGCTATCCATTTGTTAATAATGAACCTCACACAAGCCTAAACTAAAGCTCCGTCGTGCCCCGTCCGGCCGCAGGTGTTCCTGCAGTTGAAGCGCACCACGGACAACGCGCGCAGCAACGCGCTCGACTTCGAGTACACCGTGCCGCCAGGTAGGGCGCCCCCCGCCGCCCGCAAGCCGCTGAGGCCCTTCGCGCCCCTGCCGCTCACCACGCACACCGACACCGACACCAACAACAACAACAACAACACCACCAACGCTCACGAACACGCACACGCGCACGTCGACCTCGTCACCTCCACCAGCGACGACCTCGACCCCCTCCCCCCCCCCCTCCCCGACCCCGACCCCGTCCCCGAGCTGAACGGCAACCTCGACGAGGACGCGCCCCCCAAAGGGCTGCACCCGCTCGATGACGGCGACGACCACGGCGAGAGGAGCCTCGACGACCTGCTCGACCAGGTGGCCGAGCTCGACGAGATCTACTCGGAGAGCAGGACCCGCCTCGAGAGCGCCGCCGGCCCCGACGAGGCGGACACCGACGCGGAGGAGTTCAACGACGCCGGCACCTACACCAGCCTGCAGCTCGCCTTCAAGAACCCCATACGGATCGTGGAGCCGGAGCCGGAGCCCGAGCCCTACGAGGACGTGCAGGTGCAGACCTACCGAGGGCCCGTGATAGAGTTCACGCCGCTGAAGCGGGACCCCGCCGAGGAGGAGCGCGCGCCGCCGCTGCCGCCCAAGCGCGTGCGCAAGGCCACCGAGCCGTTCGGGAGCAGCCAGAGCTCCGTGGACAGCGTGCTGCGGCCCGGCAAGCAGCTGCCGCTGACCAGGGACCGCGCCAGGGCCGAGCTGACGATGGCGCGCAGCGAGCCGGCGCTGCCGCCCGCGCCCAAGAAGCGCTCCTTCCTCTCGCGGCTGTTCCGGCGCAAGGAGAAGTCGCCCGCGCCGAGCGTGTCGGCCAAGGCGCGCCCCGTGGGCCGCTCCGTGAGCAGCGTGTCGGGCCAGCGGCCGGCGCGCTTCAAGGCGTCCGTGTCGCACGCCTCGCTCAAGGACAACACGTCGGCCGCGGGCCTGAGCTACGCCGACAGCGTGACGCACATCTCGCTGCACGGCGACCCCGAGGAGCCGCGCGGGGGCTCCGTGCCGCCACACGACACCATCCTGGTGGCGGAGAGCGTGCTGGCCCTGGACGCGTCCGCCTTCCGCCGGCTGAGGGACGAGCTGGACCTCACCGAGGCGGAGCACTACGCGCTCTACATGGCGGTGGCGCCCCACGCCACCGCCTCCGAGTTCGACGACACCAGCTGTTACTACTCGCCCGTGGACCCCGCCAAGTTCAACAACTGACCGCCGCGGAACGGTGCCGCTGCCGACCCTCACGTCCAGTCCCTCCAAAGTTTCCTGCCTCACCTCGAACGTCCAATGAACGAACGTCACAAACACTAACACTCGCTGTCAACATCGCACAGTAAAATCACACTCATTGTTGTAAACATAAAAAGTATTTCACAATTTCGAAACAAAAAAACAAATACTACATACGCACAAATCATTTACACATTAGGAGAGAAAAATCTGTTATCGTCATATCAAAAACCACATTACTCAAAACATCCCAAAAAACATTAACATGTGTATATCTAGTCCAATCGATGCCAAATTTTTGTAACCACTTTTATAATGGATACTGAATAAAAAACTAAGTATTAAACATTATGCCAAATGGCAATAGCACTGAAACCGTCAATTTCGCGAGAATTACCTATTTGTAGTTATTATACAAATGTAAGGAGACAATTCTCTCGAAAAAAAAAATTGTATGTAGTCATTGTAATCTAGTCAGTTATACAAAAAGGAATAGTTCAGTCACCTTCTTGTCTAGTCAGATCAACCAACAAAAATAATCAAAATCTTCATCGAAACTTAACATTTGAACAAATTAAAGCACTGGCGTTAAAGATTCATCAAAGATTTGAAATTTTTAAATGGAAATGTTATCTATAAACTGAATAACATAATGTAAAAAAGATTTTATAGAATCTTACTATGTCAATATACATTTAAGTCTTGTTTCTGCTGTCCACAGCATATTCTGAGTCTTTAATTAATTTCTTATGTTTGAAATTACTGATGACTATTATTGCATTTTGTCTCTTTGTGTCTAACGTTTGAGTGTTTTCTAGATATTGTAAAAGCTAAGCGAAAGAAGCCTGTGTCGCCCTTCGCACAGAACAGTAAGTTGTCATTTCTTGTGTATCAGTTACCATACATATCTAATTGTGTATTATTTATTTACTGAACATTGTGTATTATTTATTTATAGAATAAATCGAGCCTTTTCAGGCAGACCATCTTAACCGATAATTACCATTTTTTATATGTGAGTTTTATATGTATAACTTTTTAGGACATCTTTAAGATCTTTATGAAATGTTTTTACCTCAATACAGATTGATTATTGTATTATTTATTTACTTATTGTCGGTAAACTTAATAGAAATAAACAATAAAACCTTCTCCTCTAAATATTGTTCATTGTCGGTTATGATGTTCTTCCTGACAAACTTCTAGAAATACTGTGTATTTGGGACATGCTTATTAGAAGGTTATTATAAACAATTTAATTGTTAATTTTTATGTTATTATTGAGGTTATTTGAGAAAAAAACTTACTAGGAAAATCTAAATAATATATATTTGGTAGTTTTGTTTGTCCGTGGTGTCATTGTTTTGTAATTGTTTCTATTTGTACCTGTAGGGTAGACATATTTTGGTGTCAGGGGTGATGGTGTTACTAACAATAAGTTTATTGTTAACTTTTTTTTATTTAGATAAAATCTATTTTTGCTTATCATCTTACATTGTTAAGAATTAATGTTGTTTGTTTGTTTTTAAACTTTAAGGGCTTCTAATTAATATTTATTTTGGATTCTTTATTTTATAAAAAAATGTTGTCTTTTTTATTTTTTATTCTTCTAGCGTTTTTTTTAATAAACGGATACAAATAAAATCGATACGATATATTGCTACTTAAGTTGTTGATAGTACAAAATTTAACTATTACAATAAATCACTTAGTGCTAATGTGAATATGTGTGCTCGGGGCCTCAGGGTCTGTGGAGGACGAAGCTCTCTGAACTATGATCTATATGCATAGCGTTTAAGGAGGGCTAAAAAGCACAGCGTTTAAAACAACAGATAATACGAGGTGCCCATAGATAATACTACGGCCATTGTAATCGTATAACTATGCTTGTAATGTGGATTTGCTTGTGAAAGGATAATTTTAGAGTAGATTACTTAAGTTTTCTGAATATGCTCCTACTGCGAGTCTCATTATTTGGAAAATCTTAGGAAATGCTTCAGAAATGACAAGATCAATAATCATCTCCACACTATTTTTATATTTTGAAGGTATCAATTTGTGCAAATGTTTCATTTGAAAAATTGAGAATTAGATTAAGAGCTTACAAAATGAAATCATATGCTAGGGAATTTATTATTCATATATACCTACTTCATTTTTTAAATATGATACATGACGATTGCATATTATGTTGTATTTTGGATATATATTATTAAATTGATTTCATCATAAAATGGATGGTAGTATAACTACATATTTTTCTGGGATGTGAAAATTATCTGATATCAGATATAAAACATGAAGTTTGAGATATTGAAAAATTATAAATAATTTCTAAATCGATTTGGTGTGAAATGTCTATTTGTATAGAACCTATAAAATAATTATATGTCATCTTAATTTAGGTGTGTATACAATTTGGTATTTGTATGACTTACCAAGTTGACAAAGCCAGGCTTTTTGCTTAATATCTATGTACGAAGACATACATTTCAAATGATCAGTTTGTAATGTTATGATTTCATTAAAATCGCAACATCTATATATGTACATCTCAGAATGACATATCTTTGTTACAAATTTTCTATGGGCATATACCTAGGTAACATTTGGGTGAACATACTAGTTCTATCGCTACCTAGAAACCATTATTGTAATGTTTATTCTGTAAGGGCATTTCTAAGGTGTCCAAAGGCAAATCGCTGTACTCTGTTTTGATGAATTTTACATTTTTATAATGATCTATCGATAGAGCGATGGAGGCTCGGCCGTCGCGATATTCTGTAACACTGATGCCATTAAAACCGAATGAAAAACTATCTCTTTTTCTTGTATCTACCAAAAGTAAGCGACCTCCCAACGGCTCCGAAGGTACGAACATTACCGTGGCATGGCTGTTGATTTTGCGTGTTAGTTGTTGTTACCACTTGTGACAGTGATTGTGGCTTCTTACAACACTTTTGTTTCCTATTCTTTTAGACACACATAGCCATATTAGCTCTTAAGTGTTTTGTGTTTTGCGTTTCAATTTTCAAAGCATGGGCTGCCTCGATGGCTTTACATATGTTTTAGTTAGGCAATTACCGCATGTTCGTGGGCTTTTATATTTCTATTTTTATATTATTACCATTTTGTTACATTTATGTGCACTTTAATTTCTTATTATTTTTTATCATATTAATTATTAATTATTTTTATCTTATTATTTTTGTTGTTTATCACTAACGCTCATAATTTGTTATTACTTGAGTATTAAGGCAAAGTAAATTAATTTGGTTTATTTCATTAATTTATTGTTTACTTCACAGATCCCTTCTCATTAGAAATCGGTGGACAGGTCAAATCTGAACCCAAAGGTGAGTGTTTCACATAAAATATAGTTCACTTAACTCTCTAAACCTCGAATGCTTATGTCTTTTTTATGTAAGACGGTGGCAGTGAACGGGGGATCACCAGTTATGTTATCTGTTTGATATTACGACAGGCAAAACATAAAATAACATTTTGTTAACAGAAAACATGACAGACTTCAAATATCTCACTGATATTTGGTATATTTCATTTGGTGTATCTTCAAATCCAATCCAATCTTCAATATCATATATATGCCCATGAAATTAAAACAAGTGTGTCTCCCTTGGAAATAAATATCTCCTCTAACGAAATGCTGAGGTAAAAAACAACTAATAAGACAAAAGAAAAACAACCGAATTGAGAATGATTTTACAAGCTTTTATTTTAAATTCGGTTGAAAATTAAGATTTATTTGTGGTGAAACAAGCAAAGCATATATCTCATAAATTATTTATTGATTCACCTTTTCTAACACGTCAAAAGTACACAGTGCTTTTTTTATTGCATTTTTTAGCAAGACGCTTCTAAGAGAGAAAAATGTTAGAATCCCGCGTCACCTAAAATATTTCCACGTTTTTCTACTAAAATTCACATTTAACGTTTCCTCTTGAGTGCAGAGACAAGCGCAAAGAATAAAATTAAATTTCGACTCCCGAAAATGCTAACACTCAACAAGTTTCTGTCCACAAAAACATTAACAAATTGAAAAAGTAGTCCGAGATAACTATTGCTGAGTGAATATCGCAGCTCTTATTCAGGGTAAAACATGAGTTAAAGACAGCGGCCGTAAAAACGTGACCATAAGTTTCAAACCGAGGCCTCTGTTATCGCGTGATTGAATAAAAATCTCTGTGCCCACAGATTCGCCGAACTACGTACGGAGCCCCCAGCACGTGTATCCGCCCTACGACCACGAATCGTTGCAGGTGAGTTGCACATAACTCTTCGTTTCCAGACGTTACCTTGTTCACATAAACCCATATGTGGTTCCTATTTTTTTTTTATCAGAGAAATTACCGCCTGACCTTCACACACAACACCCGTGGGACAATTGCATTTCCAATATAATCTTAGAGTATTTTAAGTGTTTGATTAACTGTGTTTGACTGACCAAACAAATTTGTTTGTCCTGTTTTTTTTATCTGCGGAAAACGAACCCGCGACACCGGTGCCTATAGTTTCCTCCACCAAGTTTTTTTTTTGGTGAGAAAAGGTGACACGAGCCGGTTGTTCACCTGATATGAAGTGATATCCGGCCGCACAACTAACATTTGCAACACCCGTAGGGTTGCAGATGCGTTGCCACCTTTTAATAAAATTGGCTCCGGCTACCTCACTCACCAGACGAAACGTAGAAGTATTAACTCAACTCGGAATCATAAATTAAACATAAATACGGTTCATAATTTATTAAATATAAATGTCTTAATAGTTGAAAAATAATATACCTTAACGACAGGACTGTTAGTTAAGCTTTCGTACAAATTGAACCAGGTTTCATGTTGTTACATTGAGGTTCTTTTTTTATGTGATAAGTTGCCAAGAGTACAGACTGTTCACCTGATGTTAAGTGAATACCGCCGTCCATGGACATCTGCTACTCCCGAGGGTTACAGATGCGTTGACAGCTTTTTGAAAATTGAGCTCCGGCCACCTCACTCACCAGACGAAACGCGAAAGTATTATACTTTACGCCGGTCTTCTGTGAGGTCGTGGTACTTACCCGGACGTAAGAAGACGTGTCCGTACCACAGTAAATTGTTTCACGCTCGCCATTGCGTCCGCAGCGGTGGCCAATGGACATACCCCAAGTGGTGGCGGGTCCGAGTCAGGTGCAGTACGCGCCGCAGGGCATGTCCTGGATGGAGCAGGGCTACCTGCAGCCCGGCCCGCACCTGCAGCCCCACTCCCCGGCCATGGCGCAGCTCTCGCCGATGGGCCACGCGCCCCTCTCGCCGCAGCAGCACGCGCACCACGCGCAGATGGCCATGGGCCACAACGCGCCGATGGGCCAACCCTCGCCGGTGATGGGACACGTCTCGCCTGGAATGGGCCACGTGTCGCCCGGCATGGGTCAAATGTCACCCGGAATGGGTCACGTGTCACCCGGAATGGGTCACGTGTCACCCGGAATGGGTCACGTGTCACCCGGAATGGGTCAGGTGTCACCTGGAATGGGTCACATGTCACCCGGAATGGGTCACGTGTCGCCCGGGATGGGTCACACTTCCCCCGGAATGGGCCATTCTCAGGCACAGTACGTGCAGAACCTTGGGCAGCAAAATCTCATACAGGTCAGTATGTGTTACAGCAGGGTCGATTCATGAACAAATGTTAGTATCAACATGAAAACGCTGTTGTCGCGCCGCAGGACATGGAGGTGGGCGGCAGCAGCACGCCGTCCATCTCGAAGCTGCTGGAGGTGCAGGGCGCGGGCGAGGAGATGCGGCTCAGCTCGGACCTCTCGTTCCCGCTGTACGGCGCCGACCTCAGCGACAGCCTGCGCGACCTCTCCACCAAAGAGCTGCTGCACAACGCCGACTGGCCGCCGCAGGGGGGCGGCTAGTCTCCGCCCGAACTGTGAAACTGCTCAGTGGACCTCACCTCAAGTGACGTGAATAGTGAAATGTTTGCTTCGAGACATCTCGTTTTGTTACCAGTACCTTTATCTTGAAACTGACCACGAATGCTAACTTCGTTTCTTGCATATGGACAGGTAAATTTTAATCATAGCTATAGAACGATTTAGGTATATATTTAAAGTTTTTCACACTGGCGTTGTAACTTTTTTTTTAAATTTGAATTACTAGCAGTGAATGAAATAGTGATATATTTTCCTTTACACTTGAATATTGTTAATATGCAATAAAACAATAGGAGAATAATTTTTTTTTCCTGTCACATTATAATTTTTTATATGTCATCTACAGATTTCGACGACAGCTTTGTTTAATTTCGATCAAAGCTAAATTGAAAACTTAATGTAAATTGTGTCCATAAAAGTAATTTCATTATAAAATCTAGATAAATGTTATCAATTGAAAACTTTTCTCAAATTAAGTAGCTTTACACAGATTTTTAAGACAATGTCCGAATTATAAATGAATCGTTAAAAGCATGAAAAAAAGGTATTTGGCAAGTTGTCATATTTCTTTCAATGGATATTCAAAAAAAAAAAAAAAAAACAACTGATTTCTTTTTCAGCCCTCAAGAATCAACTTATATATAATATACCATTATTTAGACATCGCCGAGATTATTTGATAAAATTTACCCTATAATACTTAAAAATGTAATAGTAGCTAATAAAGTTTTATAATGGCATAATATAATGCACACATGTCTATTGTGTTATTATGAGCTAAGTGTGAGGATAAATCAACATTGCAATACCATTTCTATCAGATTAGAAATGACTATTGTGACTAATTTTTCTCTGAAAAATTGTTAAAAATGTTGAGAGAATTATGATTAATCATATCTATCATCACAAGAATTAATGAAATTGCGTTACTGATACTCATATGACATAACTAATATAGTTCTTTTGTATTCTCTATTGGACCTTCGCCATCACAATATTTTGTTTATAGTGTTTAACTTCTTTTCAATCTTAATCAACATGGCTCTAAAGTAAATAAAAGTAAAGTTTTAAAGTAAATTATCTTTTTGTAATGGAATGTTGTGTAAGTTCAGTATTGTTTCAGCGTTTTCACGCAAACATTGGTGCTTCTGGATTAATCTTTGGTGCTTTTTTTTAATGTTTTATAAATTTCTATTTAACGCGATAAAATACCTTTATGAGATTGTATTAAATTTTAATTATTATTGGTACATTACTTCTACGTTGATTGAACCACACGGAAGATTTTAGGCATGCTTAATTAAAATTTGAGTTTTTTTGTTTCAACATTCGCTTTTAAAATTTGGAAATATTTTTTTCGTTTTAAAAAGACGTATTTTTATTTCATAATTATGTGCAAAGACTAATAAATCATATGAATGGAAATTTTACGAAATATTAAACGAAATTCAAAGGACATCAACCATTTATTTTTATAGGAGATTTCAGAAAACAACACAAGTCTGTACTGTATTTTTTATTTAATATATATCATCTATTCAAACAATAAAAAACTGAAACGTTAAGTTTTATAATAAAGATTTTATGGCTTTTTTTACGTTAAACGTGAACTTAACAAACATTTAAAATGTGCGACATTTCTGTTATTATTTTTGTATAGTTAGTAAGAACGAATAAAGATTTTATTGTGAAGATCGCAATTTGTGATTTATTTTACATCTTATTACGTGCTTAATTTTATTTATCTTGTTTATTTTCATTTAACCTCGCTTAAGTTATAATTGACTATAATATTTTTTTACGATGTGCGAGAATACTGCGCGCACACCGACGCCGACATGATGAAGTTGTTTGCAAAGCGACCACTTCACTGTATTACCATGGCAACCAATAACAGCTTTTTGACATTTACCTATAATTCCAAGTTATAACTGTTACCAATTGCACTTCTTTATGTGAGAAAGCGGCAAACGTTCTGGCGGTTTACGTAATATTAAGTGATAGCCGCCGCCCATGGACATTTGCACCTTTTAATAAAGTGGGCCCGGCTACCTCACCAGATCACCAGACAAAACGCAGAAGTGTTACTTCTACTTCCACACTCGTTAAACCCATGGATAGTCCGGTGCCATGGGTAAATAAAGTTAAATACCTAGGTGTTGTCCTTGACTCTAAGTTCAACTTCAGTAAGCACGTGTCGGGACCGGGCGGCCTTCATGAAATCTAAATCTTATAGATTATATATCTTAAGTTAAAATTAAATTCTTAAAATTAATAACTTCATTGCTACACGCACGGGCCTTCACGGTTATACTTTCTACCATGAAATTAATTATAGGTACACTTAGAAATTCAGGTAATGGTCCGAGTTCAATGATCGCAACGCCGTTGAAATTCCATAGAATAAATTCCCTCTCTTCACCGCGATATGATATTGAGTTAGAGTCATAGTCAAGTTGGCAGAAAGACCGTCAACATGAAAATTTATTTTCTCCTTGTATTACACAAAGAATACATTATTATACGGTATTACATCGGCAAACGTAGTGATTACATTCTCTTTGTATTACATATTTGAACCCTCTCAGGTTTAGACGTCATCTTATAAATTTTGCACCAAATTATGCTATTTGTAAATTATGCTATTTGTATGACCATTATATGCCTTTACTCTGTAATCAAAGAGGTTGTCGAAGTAACGTGATGAAAGTAGAAGTGATATTTTGATTTGGAAACAGATAGCAAAACTCGAGTTCAGTGAGTTTTGCCACAGAAATCGATACTTTCTTCGGTCTTAGAAAAGCCAGAGGGTTTGCCAAATTTGCAATCTCCGATATTAAACGCCTGTGACAGCATATTAGGCTTTAAATCGGTTTTGTTTAAATTGGGGATAATGACTTTGTAAAGGCATTTCTTACAACTCTGTTTTCTTCATCAGTGGTGTGGTGCATTTAACTTCTTTATTTCTTGTGGTTAAGTATTTGACATTTATATTTGACAAAGTTGGTTGTAATTGGTGACGGAAATTTAAGGGAAATAAAGAGGCCCTTCACCTTAGACAACCTTAACGTTCTCACCTTAAACGGATAAATCATTTTGTCATTACATTAAGGTCCTCTTAGAAAGGCCGAAGGAACCTTCTTTAATTCAAACGGCATCATTGTAAAAATGTCAGGTATTGAAAATACCGCCTATTCCGGAATATTTATTCTGAACGATGGATGGATATGATCGTCCAATTGTTAATAACAGAACTTCTTTTCCGAAAAAAATAATTGTTTCCGCGAATCGATTAATTTAGTGCACCTCATGGTCTGTTGTTTTCGCCATTAAAATTTAAATTTGTAGAAAAATAGACGAAAAGTTTTTCGCCGCTGCGGGGATCGAACTGACGTCTTCCGGATTCGCCCCCAGAAGCTTTAGCCACTAAGCTAAAAGGCTAATTACCAAATCGACGAAAATCTTAATGTGTTTATATTTATTGTTATGAGTGGCGGATTACGCATATTGGGCTTTTTTAGGGTCTAAAAAAAATTAGTGGCATGAATAATATTGCATGCATCGCTATTTTGACTGACCAAAGTGAGCAAAAAGGAGCAAAATGTCTATTAATTAATGTTATTAATGAAATGTTATTTTGAAATTGTAATGAAAAATATAAAACTAAATTATATTCTATTTACCTTGAAAAAATTTAAACTTATTTTAAAAATATCTGAATACAATACAGGGCTTTTTTGGGGCTATTAAAATTGCATTTAGGGTTATTTCATCATGATTTTAGGGTCATTTTTAGTAGTTGGCAACACTGATCTATAAAGTGTAAACAGTAGGGATGGGTCGTATCGCTTTTTCTGAGTACCGTATCTGAATCCGATATCGATTTCAAATATCAGATTTCGAAACTATGTATTTTAATATCTAGATATTTTACGGTTCCCTATCCACGTTGATTAATAGAATTATTATGATTAATAGATTAATAGTATTATAGCTTAGGGCGGAAGAATTTAAAATATACACACAAGGCACATAAGCCTTGGTCTGATTTCCACCAAAGCAGCACAGCACTATTAAATTATATTTTTCTTTTTGTGTACTTTTATTTTTTTCCAAAAATATGAATAAAAATTCACCTAATAAAAATATTCACAAAAAATTTACCTCCTAAAAAATTTACATTGTATATTTTTCTTCCTTAATTTAGGCAGAAAATTCTTAAGTAGTAACTTGGCATCCCTTACTATTACGTGTTAAGTACCAATGCAATCCAGCTCAAGGCTGAACAAAATTTCAAAGACATCGTTAATACCGTAATTCGTATTTAAATGCAACAGAGTTTTTTTTTTCCATGCTGTTAAGATTCAAAATTACTTAACTGCGCGCTTTGTCGCCCGTTACGGCTCAAGGCTAAACTAAACAATAAAAATATAATAATATCGTTGTAGTAATCGCTGATACCAAGATTAGTATTTAAATGAAACGGATCTTATTTGCATGGTGTTAAGATTCAAAATTACTTAACTTATTCATAATATCTGTTTAAAAAAATCTGATATCGTGCATTGCTTGCCGTCCCACTCTAACTAGTAAGTATTTATATCTCACGCGCTTTGTCGCTCGATATCTGATATCGTGCATTGCTTGCCGTCCCACTCTAACTAGTAAGTATTTATATCTCACGCGCTTTGTCGCTCAATATCTGATATCGTGCATTGCTTGCTGTCCCACTCTAACTAGTAAGTGTTTATATCTCACGCGCTTTGTCGCTCGATATCTGATATCGTGCATTGCTTGCCGTCCCACTCTAACTAGTAAGTGTTTATATCTCACGCGCTTTGTCGCTCGATATCTGATATCGTGCATTGCTTGCCGTCCCACTCTAACTAGTAAGTATTTATATCTCACGCGCTTTGTCGCTCAATATCTGATATCGTGCATTGCTTGCCGTCCCACTCTAACTAGTAAGTATTTATATCTCACGCGCTTTGTCGCTCGATATCTGATATCGTGCATTGCTTGCCGTCCCACTCTAACTAGTAAGTATTTATATCTCACGCGCTTTGTCGCTCAATATCTGATATCGTGCATTGCTTGCTGTCCCACTCTAACTAGTAAGTGTTATATCTCACGCGCTTTGTCGCTCGATATCTGATATCGTGCATTGCTTGCCGTCCCACTCTAACTACTAAGTGTTTATATCTCACGCGCTTTGTCGCTCAATATCTGATATCGTGCATTGCTTGCTGTCCCACTCTAACTAGTAAGTGTTTATATCTCACGCGCTTTGTCGCTCAATATCTGATATCGTGCATTGCTTGCCGTCCCACTCTAACTAGTAAGTGTTTATATCTCACGCGCTTTGTCGCTCGATATCTGATATCGTGCATTGCTTGCCGTCCCACTCTAACTAGTAAGTATTTATATCTCACGCGCTTTGTCGCTCAATATCTGATATCGTGCATTGCTTGCTGTCCCACTCTAACTAGTAAGTATTTATATCTCACGCGCTTTGTCGCTCGATATCTGATATCGTGCATTGCTTGCCGTCCCACTCTAACTAGTAAGTATTTATATCTCACGCGCTTTGTCGCTCGATATCTGATATCGTGCATTGCTTGCCGTCCCGCTCTAACTAGTGAGTATTTGTATCTCACGCGCTTTGTCTCTCGAAATCTGTTTAAAAATCAGATATTGTGGCAAACGCGTATGATATCGCCGTTTATCGCGATTCGTGTCGGTATAGCGAGCGAGCACGGTACATCAGATTTCGGAAATATCAGATATTGTAAAATACATAGATATTGAACGAGCCAGTAAGCGATATTGGGATATTGTACTAATATCTAGTTTTCATATCTGATACGATTTGTATCGCCCACTTCTAGTAAACAGGCAGTAGTAGGGATGGGTCGTATCGCTTTTTCTGAGTACCGTATCTGAATCCGATATCGATTTCAAATATCAGATTTCGAAACTATGTATTTTAATATCTAGATATTTTACGGTTCCCTATCCACGTTGATTAGTTGAATTCTAAAAAAAAAAAAAAATATATTTATTTATATCCCTCCGGGTTCAAATTCACGTTTAGGAACGTAAGCTCTCTGACTTTATTCGTCGAAAGTCTTGTTCGACGATCATTAATAATTAACCCTGTCTTACTAAAAATGCGTTTTTTTTTTTAAATTATTAAATTAAAAATTTCATTAAAAAAATATAAATTGAAGTAATAAAAAAAAATGATTTATTTTAACATCTTTTATACCGCTTAATAATTGACTTTAACATATTTTTAGAACACGCAATCGAGTGGCAATATTTTTATTATTTGTGTAAGAAATAATACATTCAGTATATAATACTTCAATAAAATTTCAAAGACATCGTTAATACCGTAATTCGTATTTAAATGCAACAGAGTTTTTTTCCATGCTGTTAAGATTCAAAATTACTTAACTGCGCGCTTTGTCGCCCGTTACGGCTCAAGGCTAAACAAAACAATAAAAATATAATAATATCGTTGTAGTAATCGCTGATACCAAGATTAGTATTTAAATGAAACGGATCTTATTTGCATGGTGTTAAGATTCAAAATTACTTAACTTATTCATAATATCTGTTTAAAAATCTGATATCGTGCATTGCTTGCCGTCCCACTCTAACTAGTAAGTGTTTATATCTCACGCGCTTTGTCGCTCGATATCTGATATCGTGCATTGCTTGCCGTCCCACTCCAACTAGTAAGTATTTATATCTCACGCGCTTTGTCGCTCGATATCTGATATCGTGCATTGCTTGCCGTCCCACTCTAACTAGTAAGTATTTATATCTCACGCGCTTTGTCGCTCGATATCTGATATCGTGCATTGCTTGCCATCCCGCTCTAATAGATATTGAACGAGCCAGTAAGCGATATTCGGATATTGTACTAATATCTAGTTTTCATATCTGATACGATTTGTATCGCCCACTTCTAGGCAGTAGTGTAAGCCTAGTTGCTAGGCAACCAAAGAAGAATTATAACACAAACATTTAATAAACATACGTGAATTGGTGAAACATAAAACTATGACTGAACCATTTAATTCCAGCGTACCAGAACCTAGAAAAATAGGCGTATGGACGGAAGGAACTCACATAGAAGCAAAGTGGGTTATTAATGTTTTTTAACCTTACAACTTTTAAGTATAAAATATAATCATTAATTAAATATTTTTCAGAGAATTTGTTATACCAAAGAAATCGCCCGAATCTTTAGATGACATACCAACAATACCGGACTTAGATGATTTACAAGATATTTTAGAGAAAGAAATTTCAATGCCCCCAGTGTAAGTATTCATGATTACAGATGATTAAACAGAATTTAATCATTCCAAGTAAGGCATTTTTACTACTGAAGCACAGCTGACTTTGTTTAAAAACAAATTACAAATTTTGTAACTGTTTAATCGTATTTGGATGATAAGTATCAAAGATACTTTGATACAACAACTGCACAATAAAAGTGAAAACTTCTTAGTTCCACAAGCTAGTAAACATTGTTTTTGAAGTATGTTTACAAGAAATAATTTTTATCAGTTTTAAAGTTTAAAGCTTCTAAAATCAGCCACCAAAAAAAAAACCAACAAATCACATGGTGTTCCCAGGTAGTTCACCAATCCTAGTACTGACTGCACCCGACGTTCTTCTATATCGGTGATTGGACAACAACCAGTGTATGCGTGCCGCTATACATTTTACATTATCATGCTGATGAATTTTTTCCCATCCAAATTTTTCACTTCAAAAATGTCTATTACAGTGCAATTAGGGGATGGAATTTACATTGCTTTAACTCATTTCAGAAATGACCAAAAAGATGTTGAAACCGCCAACACATTAGCAGAAGTGGGTGGTGGTATCAGTGGGTCAACTGAAGGTGTGGAAGCAGTACTGGAGGTACTAATGTCCTATGTTCCCCCAGCGGAAAATGATACTGCAGACACAGTGTGGACTGTGGACTTATTGCTTAACCAACTGTCTGAAGAGAACATTTAGAACAAAATTAATTAATGTTTTCTTGTATCTTGTATCTTGTATTAACTGATGTTTTTTGCTTTCAGTCCCGAGACTATTAAAGCTTCATCTGACGCAGAACCGGTGGGCTAGCCAGAACCCACGGGTTTGGGCCCTCCGCTGTGGGTAGGGCCGCGCATGTGCTCATGCGTGCGTTTACGACATGTCATCTAAGGGCCATCGAAGTTGCGGTGCGGACCGAGACCCCGATGGCCGTCGACTGTTTTTAGCTAATCGGTGGCTGGGGGCGGTGAGAAACGCCCTGGAACGCGGGTGTACCTTGTGTACGCGTTGTGTTGGTCTCGCCGTGCTCGGAGGCGAGGGCGAACTAGTGTGTTTGTTGTTGCACTAACTGTGGGTGTAGTGTTATCCGGCGGGATATTTTAATGTTTTCATTGCTACCATAATAAACACAAGATTAAATGGCATGGCAATTTTTCAGATTTAAATAGGATAATAAATAATTGTGATTTACAATATATATGCAACATACCTCTAGTTATTGTTCCCTAGTTCCTGCCTCTAGTTAGTGTTTGTATTGATAAATGCTTGTTTAACTTTTATATGTAATTAGACCGCTACCTAGCAGTGAGTGGAAATGATTTAGTTACTGAAGTTGTGCTCTCATTCCTAAGCACTCTATGAATAGAGTAAATGGATATAAATATTTAAAGAAATATTGAAATTATTATAGAGACCTTATTTTTAAGTTTTGTTTTTGAGGGTATAAAGGAATGATAAGCATGTTTTATTGTTCTTTATATTTGTATATAAAATTATTATTTCAACTGTAAAATATATTTTTATGATAAATGTGAATTTAAAAAATAAAACACTATGAATCACTGGATTCACAATTTATGGAAAATTTGATTCATTTCTGGTCCTGCGTGATGAACGAGTACTATTATTGTTAATCAAAAGTATATATATTAAGATATTTGGTAATCATAAGTGGGTATAAAGTATAAACTAATAATTAAATATCGAAATTTAATTTTAATAACTTAAAACTTAATAGGTTAAAAGAAAGACAGGTTGAATTTAATAAATTAAAATAATGTCATGACACTTATCCTATTAGTTAATACAATATTTACATCAACTTATGATCCGGATGACAGGGTTTGCATCAGGCTTTTACCAGTACCACCAGCAGATTTGAATGCCATCACTGCTGTTGCAACTAACACAATGTAGGAAGGTAGAATTGTTGCAGCATAGAACTGATTACGGTTTAATAGGCTCAAGCCAGAAACGAAGAAGTGGGAACCAACAACCCACACTATCTTAATATGGCTTTTTTCGTCAAGGCCACTAAAGAAAATTATGCTCCAGAATGTGTTCAGGAGTATCATGCAGAGAGTCATTGCTGCACTTGTCACAAAGAAGAATTCAGTCCCATTATAAAGGCCCAGAGTTCCAGGACCAACCTGAAAATATTTATAAGATGGAATTATATTATTCATACAGTAATAAATACAAAATTATAATTAAGAATTACCAAAGAAATAAATGATAACTTACTGAATCAGCAAGTACATTGACTAGAGCAAAGGCACCACTCATCGTTCCAAATCCAAGCCCAGATACATATGCCATTTCCATCTTATTTGTGCCAATATCATGGTTTTCGGAGATCTCTTTTAATCCTGCTTCAGTTTTTCTTAGAAGACGATACATGCCATAACGAAAGACTTCCTGAGGGTACAATTACGAAATTTGTTATTTTAATTTGTGAATTGATGTAAAGCACCATAAATTTTTTTTAACAATTTCTTATAGAAATGATAGAATTTCCTATGTGGGATATTTGTTCAGCAATTTTATAATTTACTTTGAGACCAAGGTTCAACAAGAATAAGCCTTACCTGAATAATAACCGCAAAAACCATACCAAATGCTAGATGTGATCGCAGGGGCACAACAGCATACCACACTAATGATGAAACCAGAAACGATAATAACCAACCAAAGGCAGCTGCTATCATGATGATGATTCGCACCGGATCGTTGGCAATAGTGAGCGCGAACATTGCTAAAGGAGCCCCGAAGGCGAGCAACGAACAACTGAAAAATTCTGCTAGAGTCATTTTTTGTTACTTTATCGACAGCCTAACTTTTACGTGAAACCTATTATTTAGAAAGTAAAGTTCTGTATGGGAAAAGCTTTAACAAAAACTTGTAAAGACTGTATTGTTTTGAAAAGTTTATTGTCTTCAAATTCTTAAATATATTTGAAAAACAAGTAAAACTGAGTACAATCAATTAAAAATATGTCAAATTGTCAACAGCAACACCAGCTGAAGCTGTCAACTGTCAATATTTAATGTATGATAAGTTGATAAGTCAAAAGTAATAGACCGTAGGGTCTTGCATAACATTACTACACTTGCATATTAGTGGTAAAATATCAATGTCTCAATGATAATATTTGTAATGAGGCACGGTAAAATAAGAAGCTTTTACTAAAATATGTAATTGTTATTTAAAGATCACCGATCTACGCACATGTCTTATTTATAAAAATTAAAAATGTGATGGTTATATATTTAACATAGAAGTACTATAGTAATAAATGAATTAACCTTCATATAAGCAAAAGTTTGCTATTTTTGTTGTGCTTAAAAATTGACAGAATGTATGTGTGCACTGCACTGCTCCTAATACAAGACAAGAAAAAGAAAGAAGAAATGTCAGAATCAAAATTAGTGGGGGAGGAAGATCGAGGATGATAATTCACAACAAAAATCAAAAATCTTATTCATTTTTGTTTGAATTCAATTTAATTTCAAACATCAATTAATTAGAAAAATATAAAAATGCCTCCTAAGCAAGCAAAGAAGACTCAATGGGTGGAGTGCGAACACTGCGGCTGTAGTATAACCTCTAATGATAGGAGTGTGCATATAGAACTGAACTGTGCGAAAAATCAAATAAAGTGCCCATATGTGGAGGATGGGAAATTGTATACATGGTTACAACGAGCGAGTGCGTCGCCAGAAGGTGCCCCCAAAGAAGCCGTGATGGTGCACCCTTCGCGGCTAGTCTAATAGGCGCTGTGATCGGGGGACCACTTGTGCTCTGGCGAAAGGGTGAACCTATGTTTGTGAAACGCATGTGGCCCTCCAAGTCCTCTGCACTCGCGGCTATTATCCTGCCGGCCGCTGGTAATACTTGCTTTTTACATTACTAGCTGCTGCCCGCGACTACATCTGCGTAGAATAGGCTGAAGGTGTAACATTCAGACAGAAAGACTATGTATATAAATTATAGTCTGTGTTATTCTGATGTATAAGCTACATTATTGTAAAGTTTCATTAAAATCCATTGAGTAGTATTTGCGTGAAAGAGTAATAAACATCCATCCATACATACAAACTTTCGCCTTTATAATATTAGTAAGGATTAGAATAATGCTTCTCTTGTTTGGTTCCTCTATTTATTAAGTGATAAAATGATAAGCACAATTTTTTGTTAGGGAATGTGTGTGAATATGAAAAATCTGCCTTTTTAAATACTTGCCTCAATTGTGCCTGAGGTGGTAGGAAAGTTCCTTGCATCTTCATCAAAAGTATTTCATCAGAAGGTGGCAAACAAGTAAGTGGGTTATTAGTGGTGGCTTGACTGATGTTAAGTGATATCTGGAACCCGTGAAAATGTACAATCCCTGAGAAGCTGCAGAAGAGAGCCTTGCCCATCTTGTACAAAAGTAGGTCCAGCTAACTCAATTGCAGTCAAAAATATAAGACTTCTATTTCACGCTCATATTCTGTATGTTATTTCCCTAAATAATTAATATTGTAGTGTTGGCAAATTTTCACATTACCATTTTTTGCCTTTAGACTTTATGCATCTTTGTGTCTGTTGTTTTTTTTTTTTGTGTTGCATATTCTTGAATGATTCTTGAATGATAACCACTACTGTAGGGACAGACAATTTTTAAGTTGTCCGTTATACTTTCTTAGTTGTTATTAAAGCAACTGGCTTATTTGAATTGACTTTAGGACAATCATCTATATACTTTTGACAGTAATACTTTTCAACTGTTTTTTTTTAACCTTAACCAGGGATATGAGTGATACAACTGCTTGCTACTAGCACATTTATTACTTATAGCATGTTTCTAAAAAGGCATGGGCACAGTTGCGCACTCATATATTACAATAACTCCTTTATTAAAATATAATGTCTAATCATTACATGCTTTGCCTCTTTACTTACAACATTTAAAATGGAGACATACATTCTGGTTGAAAATCAAAACCTTTAAAGACTTCAGAATGCATACAAACTATGATAAACTTTGTGTACGGTAATTTAAGTGAATTTGAGTGAATGTTGCCAATGCTTTGAACTCCATGGAGAAACATGTGAGGAGGTTTCATTGTGCTTGTCGGTTTGGTTAGAATCAATTTAACCTTACTTCCAATGCATGACAACTAATTGCTAGAAATAACTCCATAACGAAATTACTCCACAACACAATCAAATCAAGCATTTTACTTTATCCTTATGTATAGAGAAAGCTAATATAATCAGCTATAGCATAGTATGTTAAGGATTGTAGTTGATCAAGTCAATATGATTGTTGGAAGATAACCTTGAAAGTAAAGTAAATTAGCAGCCTATAGAATATTCTATTCCCTAAAACAGAATGTGTTGACAATGCGGTAGTCATTCATAAAATCTAAATTTCACTGTGCACGAACTTGTGTGCGTGTTAGTTATGAATGATTGCGCGTAAAATAAATGAGTGACGAGATTTAAATGAATGTAACTAATTACTTAAGAGTGACTTTAAATATTTGTCTACAATTTAATAAAAAAAAATGTATATTGAATTAAATTAAAAATTTTGAGTACAGGCTTTAACTACCGACATTGCGTCATTATGTCTACGCTTTTGTTTCAGATCTGACCACCTCTTGGTGTGGTGCTAACAATGAGGTGACCGTGTTCCCGATGAGGGACGAAATAATGGTTGCCATGCACATTTTCTACAAAATCAGGAACCACACAGTGGAGACCGACATTAGCGAAATCCTCAAGCAGCACTTCGACAACTGCTTCACAACGGTCGGCACCATCCTGGTCTACCACTACTTCGGCAAGAAGTTAGAAATTGAAGTAAAGACTATAAATTCTGACTATGGCACTAGAGACTGGCATATTTTGACAGAGGCAACTACATGGGTCGAGGAGAAAACCGCCCGGAATAAACTGAGAAGGCCCATCACCTTGGGTGGCGTTGACGACATTGTTGAGGAGATCAAAACTCTGATAGATATATCGTTCAACGTGAACGGCACTTTCACCAACTTCCAGCCGACAAGAGGTCTGCTTTTGTTTGGGCACTCGGGTATCGGTAAGACTGCTATATGCAAATACCTGGTCGATAACTTGAAATGCTATTGCGTTGAAGTGAACGGGCCGACGATCTTCAGCAAATACTTCGGCGAAACCGAAGCTACCATGAAGAGTCTGTTCGGGAAGGCCATGGCGAACGAGCCGTGTTTGATATTGGTGGACGAAATCGAGACGATCTGTCCGCGCCGCTCTTCAGGCAGTACGGAGCAGGAGAGGCGGGTCACGTCGGCCTTCGTGTCGCTAGTGGACACTTTGCACGAGGAGTGCTCCAGGGTGTTCGTTCTGGCGACGACGCGGAAACCGGACGCCATCGACCCCATGCTGAGGCGGTTCGGCAGGCTGGACAAGGAGGTCGAGGTGCCGGTCCCGGATAGGCTGAGGCGGAAGGAGATATTCGACGCGCTGCTGAAGAGCCTCCCGAGCAAGGTGTGCGCGCAGGACGTGGAGACGATATCCGACTTGGCGCACGGCTACGTCGCCGCCGACATCGTGAACCTGTGCACGCAGGCCTCGCTCAAGTGCATCAAGCGGAGGAGCGAGTTCATACAAAAGGAGGATCTGCTGTCGGCCTTGACGATCGTCAGGCCCAGCGCGATGAGGGAACTTCTGATCGAGGTGCCCAACGTACGGTGGTCCGACATCGGGGGCATGGACGATCTGAAGCTGAAGCTGCGCCAGGCGGTCGAGTGGCCGTTCAAGCACGCGGCCAGCTTCAAGCGCCTGGGCATCCGGCCGCCGAGCGGGGTGCTCCTCTACGGGCCCCCGGGCTGCTCGAAGACGATGATCGCCAAGGCGCTGGCGACCGAGAGCGGGCTCAACTTCCTCTCGATCAAGGGCCCCGAGATCTTCTCCAAGTGGGTCGGCGAGTCGGAGAGGGCGGTGCGCGATCTGTTCACGAAGGCCCGCCAGGTGGCGCCCTCGATCATATTCTTCGACGAGATGGACGCGATCGGCGGCGAGAGGGGCGCCGGCGAGGGGGTGCACGAGAGGGTGCTCGCCCAGCTGCTCACCGAGCTGGACGGCGTGGTGCCTCTCAACTCGGTCACGATCTTGGCCGCGACCAACCGCCCCGACAGGATGGACAGGGCGCTGCTGAGGCCCGGCAGGCTGGACAGGCTGATATACGTGCCGCTGCCTGACAGCGAGACCCGCTTGCAGATACTGGAGCTGAAACTCGCCAAGATGAGCGTCAGCGACGACGTCAACCCTCACGCTCTGTCGACGCGCACGGAAGGATATTCGGGCGCTGAGCTGCAGGCGCTGTGCCACGAGGCGGCTCTCAGGGCTCTGGAGAAGAACATCGAGTGTGCCGAGGTGGCCATGGCGGACTTCGAACGGGTGCTGGTGGACTTCGTGCCGCGCACGCCCACTTCGCTGCTCAAGGTCTACGAGGACTTCGCTCTAGGCCAGAGGTGTGAGTGAAGCCCCAGAGGGCACCAAAGTGATTCTCATTGTTGGTTGTGACTGTTTATCAGTAGTCGATGTTGATATTAAATGCGTCATGGAAGAACTGTAAACTATGTTCGGCTATATGTTCTTGATTTATGTCTCGGAATTAGAGATGTGGGTAATCTTGTTAAATGAAAATGGAATAATGTTCTCAAATCGTTTATTACCACATTCAAGAAGCTTACAAAATTCTATTTGTATATATAAATTAAATAAAAATCTAATACTTAAACAAACAATCACATACCACTTATCTAAAGTGACATTTATAATTATTACATTTTACTTATTGCCATACATAACAATGCGCAATAGATATGTTACTGTACAGATATTTTTAGCATCATAAGTGAAACAGGCCATAGATTAATTATATTTGGTTAACAGACTAATATATTAATACGTTTTGAAGTGCATATCTGTAAATATCTTTTAGGTTGATTTATATAAAAATTTTATATTATTGGATAGATTTTTTAATCCTATTTAGACATCGCGGTATCTTGAAACTATTTTCACTAAAATATATTTGCAGTATTTTTTTGTTTTGTTGTCAAGAATGTTGTTTTTAATCGAGGAAAATTAAAATCTCATCTCCAAATATGCTGGCGTTAGTTGAGATATCTACATAACTTATGTCATTGTTTTCTTTTCTGTGTTATATGTAACACATCTGTTGGATTATAACCATAACATTCAATCATATTTATAAGGGAATTAAACTCCCTTGTACTGAAAATAGAAAAAAGTACAAAAACAAAAACAGAATTTTGTTTCATTGCTTCTTCTTTACGTCTGAATTTATACTACGGTTTATATTCTCGTCCTGTACATAAAAATTACACACAGCGTATTAGCGGACCTCATATATCTTTGAAATATATCGTTTTTGTTATGATTTTGCAAACATGCAGGTTTCCTCACGATGTTTTCCTTCATCGAGCAGGTGATAAGTCAGCAGCAAATTAACAATTTGTGCCGGTGGATCAATCCTCCTGGTGGATCTCGGGTTGCTCTAGTATATTGATCTAATAGCGTGCGCCCGGACGATCAGCTATCACGTCTCATTATCCTGTAGATACTGATTATATATTTTTACTTTTGCATAACCGTGTGATGACATTAGGCAAATTATTAATTGTTATTTAATCAGTGTTACATAAGTTGGGGAAGGAAAAAATTAAATGAATATTTATTACTGTAATAAACAATGCTATCATGGGTCTTAATATAGGAAATTTACGGCCGTTAGAGGTTGCAAGTAATTATTTGATGTTACTGTGCAGTCATTTTACATATGGCAAGTAAGTAAAACAGTCTCAAACTATACACTACCCTACAGTTGTTGCTATACATCTAAATGTAAATGTAAAAATCTGCAAAAGCCTACATTGGAATCATTTTATATCAGGTCAGGTCTAATTTCCTACACCTAAATGCATTATTACCCAATCAGAGGTTATAAGTAAGTTTATATATGTGTTATAAAAGTTTATGAAGTGTTACATATATATTGATGGAGCCATAAACCTAAAATTGGAATTGGAAGTGTTACATCTTGGCTCTTGGTAAATGTCATTAGGTGGGTTATATTTTGAGTATAATGTGAAGGAAATTTGCAACAGAAAGTTTGTTTCAGATTTGGTGGGGCGCCATCTCTTATTTATAAGTGACACTAATTTCATCATACAGTGGTCTTAAATCTAGTGAAAACCAGACACCATTTATACATGTGAAAAAGTCAGGTTTATAATAAATCCTTTTTGTTATTTTACTAAACCCAATTGGTACCAGGTTGGTATTAAAAACTAATGTATTATTGTAATAAATTTTCGTAGTTTTTCTATTTAAATAATTGATTAAAATTTTAAAACATTAGATTAGTCAACATTTTCCTTTGAAAAGGATTGTAATGGTTGTTCTTATCCAAACAGATGGAATTAGGATTGGCATATTCTACACATTTTTATTATTATCAACATGACTTGATGTAACAGGTGTAAAAATATATTAATTTATAACATGAAATTATTATCAATTTATTTCAATCCTTTTCGTGAAAGTTGCTTTACTGAGGTTAGATGTCACAGCATTACTAAATACTGAAAAACTCACCCATTTTAATATAGCGTAATATACTCAATATTATTATTGTATATACTCAAGATTATTTCGGAATCACATGGCGATTTTAGTTCCTCGACATTGAGCCAACATGGCTCACTTCAGATCAAGTTTGATCAGTTGTGGGAATTCAGTATTTTAAAAAGCAGGATTTCAAGGTCAAATATGGTCAGCAAAAAAGACCAGATAAAAAGAGATGTTAATAAAAGAAAGCTAAAAAACATCAAACATTTCAATTGCCCAATACAATGAAAGTTACATATTATACAGTTTAATTTTCAGGCTTCTTTTAATCTAGCAATTTATCTCAGGTCAAATCAAGCATGCTTAGATTAAATAGTTTTCCTTTTCACTCCACCAGTTTCTATTTAAATTTTCTAAGGTTTTTAAAGTGGCCTTACACTTACTCTCAATTTTGTCAGTCTTTTTATAATTATTAATGCATGATTCATGTTTAGTTATTATTATAAAGTTATTTTTCTGCCAATTTTCATAAGTAACTTGTCATTTAACGTCATCAATTTGTGCATCTCTGAGTTCTTTATAATAATATTTACACAAAATTTAACTTTTTCATCATGTTTTAGTGATATATGTTCAGAGCTGCCATTTGGCACGGCGCCTACATTTATATTTATAATAATTTAAATTCACGTGGTGTGATTGTGCGATGAGCATTATATTTTGGATGACATGCTATATTGAAATTTCCTATTTTTCAAATATCGAATGACAGTAGAAGACTAACACCTGGTAGGCATTTTCGTTGCAATGATCCAAGTGAACAACTATGCCATTATTTTCGTGTTTGAGAATCCGCCGCTTACAATAACAGTGCCGTGTGATCCTGCATCCCAATCGCATACCGGATCTACGATCTCTTGACACAGTAATTGGTAATGATGTAGAACAGTGACCGTACAAGAGGAATACCAAAAACTTACTGAACATTAGTAGCTTCCTCGTATTGTAGTCTATCTCACAAGGCCGGTGATGGAGTTGGTCCTTCGAGCCGGTTAGCGGGCTTAGACGCGCAGGATTTCCGTGTGGCGGTTGTAGCAGATGGCGATCCAGTCGGGCTGGGTGGCGCCCCACTGGATCTGGTTGACTTCGCCCTCGGCGGCCGTGTAGGCCAGGATGGGGTCCTCGATGGCGCGCGGCATCTGCTGTATGTCCCAGATCAGCGCCTGGTGGTCGTCGCCCGCCGTGCAGATGTGGCAGGAACTGGTGGCAGGGTAGGGTTACTATCAGACTCGATTCCAAATTAAATTCTCTTCCTGCTCTTATGGGATAACGTGAGCCTATAACTGATTTCTTTTTCCTTATTCCATTTCGCTTGCAAAGTGTAATGGAACACAAAAGCTTGCGTTTCACTTGTCGTCGTTTCGATAGATATATGGATTAAGAGGATGATCAAATGATTTAAAAGACCAAGAGAGACCAGAGAGTATCAGCTTCTGCTCTTGCAAGTATTGATGAAGTACCACGGCCTCAAAGAAGACCGGCGTGAATTCAAAGCACATACATTTCGTGAGGCAATAAAATTCCAATATCTTTATTTAATATAGAAGCATTAATTACAGTTACTTATTAATTGCCAAAAAAAAAACACTACTACTGGTGAAAAAAAAAGCCACGCACCTGAGAAGAGCCTTTCACATAAAAAAAAATTTCGGTGTAGCTGGCAGAGAACTCATCTATTGAGTGAAGCTTAATCGATGAGTTAATTAATTAATATTTATATTTTTTAATTTACTTTTTGTGTATATCCTTAATTATTTCATTTCCTTTTATGTTTTGTGTTTCGTTTACAATCAATATATAAATAAACTAGCGGACCGGAACAGACGTCCTGTACACACGTTTTAAATTTGAAAATTTTAAACTTTTTTGAATAACTTTGTGACTCTAAGCCGTTCTCGAATTCACCAGAACAGAGCTCAGTGACATGCGCACGTACAGACGAATTATATATATATATATAGATAAATAAAGAGACCTGTGCGGCGCCCAGGCGATGCCGTTGACGCAGGCGCGGTGGTTGTTGAGGCGCGCCACGGGCGTGCAGGGCACCCTCACGTCCAGGATGATCACCTCGCACGCGTCCATGGCCACCGTGGCCAGGTAGTTGGGGTCCTGCTTGTTCCACGCCAGCCGCAGCAGCGGCGTGTGCTGCGGGTCCTGCGAGGGTACGAGCAAAAGATTTATGTTGTATAGCGTCAAGAATGAACAAACAGGTCGAGGGAAGACATAAAGAATAAAAAGCAAGAAGTAAAGTGCAACTCATGACCATAAAATATGATAGGAAATGTCCAACTTGGGCTAAGAGAGAAGGAAAATGAGAAAAACGAAAGGGATCAAGGTGGAGTGGCGTTAACTGGTGGTAAAGAGTTAGAGGTGGCAGACAGATGATAAGGAGTTTTAAGCTGACCATAGGGCGGGGGTTATTGTAGCTTAATATAGAGGTAAATTTAGAGTTATTGGGGGTGGGAGACAGCTGATAAAATGTTTTAAGCTGACCGTGGGGTGGGCGGTATCTGGAGGTGAATGTAGATGTAAATAGAGAGTTTGGGGGAGGGAGGCAGCTGACAGAGGTTAAGTTTTTTTGGTTTAAGTTCGCCCACCTCGTAGATGATGGTGGAGTGCTCTAGGTGGCGAAGGTCGAACATGCGCACGGAGCCGTCGGCGCCCACTGACGCGAACATGTCGCGGCCACCACCGGCGCGGCTGAACGCGATGTCGTACACCTCCTAAGCATTAGTATACCAATCAAACTAAGAAAAGCTTTTACTATGTCATTAGTGGGGTGATTCACTATGTGGCGCAGTGACAAGGTGTCGCCTTCGAAGCCAGGGGTAGTCGGTTCGATTCCCAAACTATTTGAGTGTTACCCACAGATAATTGTTTCGGGTCTGGGTGTTTGTCCACAAAAAATTTATGTATGTAAAACATTCTTACAATACATGTTAATGTTTTCTTACAGTAAGGAGTAATGTTTTCAACTACAATAGATTTTTTAGATAGCAGTAGTTGTTACTCCAATTTCTTCTACACAATATACAAATGGGTACTAGATAACTGATAAACATACTTGAAAATATTTCTCTTTTGTAAATAGATACATATTATAGATATTTAAACACACAGGCACTGCATAAGCAGTACGCTTAGCACACAATTTTTCAGATCGAACCCACAACTTCTGGCCTAAGAGACAGGCTCATTATCCACAGAGTTGATTGGGTCGTCGATGTTAACATAATTGCTGCGATATCACAATCTTATTCCTGTGTATTGTATCCTAAAAACACTGATTTTTATTAAACTATGCCTGAACTATACCTTGTCATGGGCAATTAGCTGAGTCTTCACATGCCCAGACACGTCATTCACTCGACCAAGGACCTGGCCCGTCTCCAGGCCCCATATGGTGCATGTGGTGTCAATGCTGCTCGTCCCAATCAGGTTGGGATCCACCTCGTTCCAGTCGAAAGAAGTGAGCGGTGCGCAGAAGTCTGAGTTCTTGTTGTTGTTAAGCACACACTCGAAGAGTGTGTAAGGTTCGCCAGCGCGCCAGATGCGCAGATAGTCACCTGGATCACGTAGAGTCATTAATGCATTTAAATCTTATTTATTTATTTGATACAGCAACAAAATGGACACTGAAAAAATTTAAGTGTACACTTTTTATATGGAAAAACATGTTAAGTGCCACCTCAATTATAGGTGTATACGACATTTCAATTAAATGTGGTATTTGCATGAGAAACAGGATTATTTAAGCATTGAAAAAACAACGATTAAACTAATACAATTTAAATCAATCCAAAACTAAAAGCAAAATTCATTACATTATCATTACATTATACACATGTCAAGGTGAAATCGAAAATGTTATAATAAACATAGGAGTAAAAGTAAAAGTATTAATAATTATCATTATTGCCAAGCTTTCCAGAATAGCACAGATTTATTTCACATTGTCCTTAAAAGGGGAGATAAACAAAATTGATACTATCTATGTATATAAAGGCCATTTAGCCCAAAACATAGCACAAATGTGAGTCTAGTATTAAGATACTGTCACAAAAATTTATACATTTATAATAATATTTATTAAAACTAATAATTAATTTTTACTAATATTACTTTATCAAGAACAAATACTTTCCAGTAATTGTTTAAATGTGTAGAATAATGCGATAATATTATGATGATTTGACTTTATGCATCACTTACCACTAGTGGCTAACAAATCGGGATACACCCCCTTACTGTCAGGTATCCACATAATTTTAGTTGTTGGGTATGGATGGTCAAAAGTGCTCTTCGCACTAAATTCACTTGTCTCTTCATCCAAAGATATAATTTGTACCTAGAGATAAAGTTCAATATTATAAAATTTTTTGGGAGTGGAATTTTATATAGACTGTAAATAAAGATTTCATTATTTAAAGCATACAGCGCGTCGTTACAAAAGCGACCATAAATGAAGACGCATCTAAAGCTACTTGCCAATAAGCATAGAAAAATATAAAAGGTTAAAAAAATCCATAATTAAAAAAAACATTTTTCAAACAAACTAATTAAATAAAAAAGAAACAAAATTTGTTACATCATATACAACTACAACTGACTGATTCATACATTCAGACACTTTTTCATTAGTTGCCGCATCGTCGCATTACAAATCTTTCCTTCTAACAGTATGTTTTATCCCTTTCAAATTCATTCAAACCATTCATATGCTTTGTGACCTTTATAAATGAACTTTACGTTACAGTTTTATATGTAAGGATGTTCTAAAATTGTTTGTTTTGGAAAATGCGATAACTCGGTAAATATAATAGTTTAAGGAATATAAATTATTAATACAATTTTAATAAGTTATCCTCTAAATGTGTATTGATTTATGGTCACGTTATTAGTGATACTCTGTATATTAAACTATGCAAATGATTATAAAAAACGTTATTTAATATAATGAAATACCAAATCTATAGTAAGTTTTATAACATTTGATAATAAATTAATGTTAGAAGTTATATGATTACCTTATTGTTATATTCTTCAACAAAACTTCCCAGGGCCAGGCGAAACCTCTTGTCGGGTCTTACTGACCAATTCATTGAATACAAGGGCCATGGCGCTTGATATCTACAGCAAAATTAAACCTTATCTGTATGTTTATTTGTTAAACACATAAATGAAGAATTCTTTTGTGTAAAATTAACTAACAACTGTGAATATAAAGACTACAGCTTACTTATAGATCTCTTTGCGCTTTGTACTGGAGCTTGTCGTACTTGAACTGCTATGTGGCATCGACATTTTACAGAGTTTATTTCGGCTTGTAAATGTTAATGCTTACAACATTTGGTACACGTCAAATACCTATACTTTTTGTAAAAAAAATTGTCGAACACATAGATTTTCACTCTGAAATAGCCGATTCAACTTCGTTTTGACGACAGGAGAACAAACAAAATCAATTATGGTACGCGTTGTACCGTATAATTGCCCAGAACGCAATGCACTTTGTTATTATACACGTTTCTAAAATGAATATATTGAATTGAATAATTAATGTTACTGTTAATTATTTGATAATATTTAGTTCAAAACATAACGCATGTAAAACACCGTTCCGAGTCAAATCAATTCGCTATTTTTGACGACTTTCTTATAATGTATTGACAAATGTGCAGTGTTAAGTGACATTTGTACTTTAGGTTACTATTACAGATTATGGATGATGTCGAACATGTTTTTATTTTTAAATATTTTTAATGAAATCAATTATATTTATTTGTGATATTACTTACAACTGTGCAGCATCATTAATACAGGTATATACTAGAAGTAGACTAATTTTATCAGTTATCAGTAGTATTTATATGTTGTGGTTTTCAACAGGGCTTTTATTTTGATAAGAGATGGCGCTTACCATAATTCGACATTAACACTTTTGAAATAAAGTTTTTTTTGTTACAATTAATGTTTTTACGCTTTATAAAACATGATAATCATGATTTTCTTTCAAAATCCACAAGTTTTCATTATGCAGTATTTTTTTTATGTGAGAATTTGGCAACTGATCTGGCGATTCGCCTGTTTTTAAGTGATAACCGCCGTCTATGAACATTTGCAACACCCGTATGGTTGCTGATACGTTAGCACCTTTTGGTGGGCCCCGGTTACCTTACTCACCAGACGAAAACTTCTGTGTGGTCGTGGTACTTCTCTGGACATACCTGTCCATTCGTGCAATAGGAAGACTGCTGGGTGGCCCTACCTCAACTTATTTTAAAGATTTTTTTAAGACTGTCCTTGGTATTTGAAAAGAAATACATATTTCCTAGCTAGAAATGGAAAGGGAACCTTATATCAATTTCAATTCTTACTAGTTACTACAATTATGTAATGACTTCATGGCAGACAAAGTTCAAGCTACTTATTTGATATACATGGCAGCCTACATTCCGACAATGACATATTTGGCATAACTTAAATATTCAAGTCATGTACAACCTTTGCCTAAGGACATCGCTTTCTTTTGCGTGTCAGTTGTATAGGGATAAGTGATACGTTTTGCGTAAGTTAAGCCATGTTACATTGCAAATGTTGTGGAGGTTTTTGGTGCTGAACGTGTATTACGTACAGTTACGACAACGATAACTTTGTCGGTGTTGATTGAGAGATATCGTTGTAGAAATAAATGTATTCATTGCAATAATACTAAGTGTACATTGAAAATTTTGACGTAAGCTATTTCTGCTTTGGTTGGGGAGATTTTGACTTGCAATTTGAGATTGCGACGAGTGCCAATAAATTTACAATTTAAACTACGTATTTGGCATGTCCATTGTTTTATCTTTTTATAGCCTCCCTATGACTGGGAACGTTGTAGAGTTATTTCATTGACATTCTTAATAATGTTATCCTCAATAATACCTAACGTTGTAAAGTAAATAAATCATAGGTAAAACTAAATAGGTTTCGATTTGGTTTCAATTGAACTAATGGTTTCTCGCTAACGAACGTCCACACACCGGCTTCGTAATACATTGTTTAAGTTCAGACAATAATAGGAGGGCGTTGCAACTTGTCGGGTCAAGGCGGGCCCGTAGCGCATGTATTACCTTTTGTCCGACACGGGCCTCCAAGCCTCAATCGGTCAAATTTGACAGGTGCTGCCCGCCAATTTTGCATCAAAGGTTAGAAGTTCGATATTAAATTAGATCGCATTCATTAAATTATCGATTCATCGCTTTCTTAATTGGACTTAATAATTTAATGATTACTAGTTGAATATGTATAGTTGTGTGGCATTCGTTTTTAATTCAATGCAGTCTAGCAACCCGAGTTCAAATCCCAGGACCAATGATGTTGTGAAGTGATTGAGATTTTAAGTGCGGGCTTACTGACAAAACATGGAGGAAAAAGCAGCACGACAAAATATCCGCTATAAAATACATTATGGTCTTTTCAATTGCCTTTAACTTTACAAAACTCCACTTATATAACAAATAAAAAAAAATCCACTTTCACCATTTTTTGAAGTGTTCAAGATGAAAATGTATAAAATCACAACGCAATCATTATGTTAATAAATGTGCAACTGAGTGAGAGATGTTGACGAGTTAAAAATGTCAGAAATTTGAGTAAATTACCACTGAGTCAAGAAAACTGCCGTGTCGTAATTTTCTTAACTCAATCGTGGAGTTAATACAGCTGTACGCAGTGCTGGATAAAGCAAACGCGGGACCCGTAGCAAATTATTTCTGAGAGCCCTTGATCTGCTATGGGTTCTTAAGTATAAAGTGGTAAAAACACAATTCAATAATCAAATCGATTATTTGCAATCTATAGGTTACAATTTTGTGGGTAATTAATAGCCTGGTAGGTTACTAGTAGGCTCTGATAGGCTCTGACAAGTACAAACACCCAGAGCTGAGATTGCCTGGCAATTTCGAATAATTTTGATAGGAAACTAACAATTGAAAACTAATGATATTACACAAATAACTTTTTCAACACATATTTCAAGTAAATTCAATATCATCATTTCATCATTTCAGCCTGTTTGAGTCCACTGCTGAACATAGGCCCACAACATTCAATATACCATATCTTAATAAGTTTCATTCAGAAAATTACGCTCATGGCGAGATGAGTCGATTTATATGTGCGGGGCCCCCTTTCGTTCCTCTTACTCTTGTTATGTGGTTAATCTGGCACTGGCTGTACGAACCAAAACATAATGTCCTTGTAGTGTATGAGTAATGTGCATAGACCTACCTTTCTGTTTAAACAAAGTAATTCGATCCCGCATCTATTGATACCTTATATTTACCGCAACGAATGGAAATATTCGTTGTGATAACATATCCGCCGAAATTTTACTATCATTTGCATAGGTATTTACAAGCAGAGTCATCTTTGTAAATGAAATGATAGATACCGTTTAGCCAGCATCACGGAAAAACTACTGGATAGATCTCAATTGGATTTCAAGATTCCGTTTAGCTTAGTGGTTAAAGTGTCCGGGCGTGAATCCGGAAGACGTGGGTTCGATTCCTAGTGCGGTGAATATCTTTTTCTGTATATTTTAATGTTTCACCTTAAATTTAGAGATTAGCACTATAAAAATTTGAGTGTTAATTCCTCTAAGTTTTATTTCTTAAACATTTGGTCCTTATCTATAAAAGTTACTGTGGTATTTTCATTCAATGTAAAGTTAACAAAGTTTGATATGAGCTTTCTTGCAGTGGAGTGTACTTGTTAATATAATATGCATCACAGACAAAGTATCAGCTTGTAAATAATATGAATACACAGTCCTGATTGCAAACTGATAATATTTAATATACAATATAAATAGTATGTACACTTATCTTCTAACAAAGGATGAAATTTGAAATGGAGCTTGTTATATTAATATTTGTTATGTTTCAGTGCTTGTTTGCTTGCAGCGAATGTTATAAAAATTCCTAGGAAAACGTGAGTTCTGACTGCCTTACAATACAGATATCGAAACTGTTCACATGATGGCACCTTTTTCAATAGCCTTTATGTTCGAAATAATAATACCAATAAATATTTTGCCACAACATCTCGTATGACAACTGTTTATTTATTTTTTTCCTCGGCAGACGAATACACCATAATTTCATTGCAATCAAATGAATGTTAGAGGCATAAACAAGGAAATATTAACGTTGTACGCAATTGTTTTTGGGGTTCCGTGCCTAAATGGTAAAACGGGACCCTATTGCTATGACTCCGCTGTCTGTCTGTCCGTCTGTCACCAGCCAATATCTCATGAACCGTAATAGTTACAGTTGAAATTTTCACAAATGATGTATTTCTCTTGCCACTATAACAACAAATACTAAAACGCAGAATAAAATAATATTTAAGTGGGGCTCCCATACGTATTACGGAAGCCTTCGTGCGCAAGTTCGACTCACACTTGGCCGGTTTTTTTATGATTTCGCACTTGACCTAGCCTTGCGTCAAAGCATTATTCGATTATTGGAAATCCATCAATGAGCCTTCAATAGTCCGCAGCCGCTACGGGGAAGTGACCTTACGGCGATCAGATTACGCCGGGAGACAATGCCCGGCGACTGTCGGAATCGAACCTTGAACCTTTGACCTTTCGCTCAGCGCTAAAACAATTACGGTGAGACGAAAGGCTGACCAATTGCTGGACCTATAGCTATGCGTTTGCACTTTGTTGGGAATTTTGTACCGCTTTGTGTTTCGCCGAGCGTTAAAAAGGATAAATTAAATTTGTTTCGAACATAAATTGGGGGGAAGTGAAAGAGACTAGACGAGTATACGTTATGTAGCTTTCTAAAATTGGCCCATGGTTTAATAGGATTCGAAAAAGGTGGTCGTTTCAGGCCATTTCCTCACATAAAGTCAGTCATGATTTTCATAATTAGGTCCCTTTAATTAAAGGTTTTAGGCGATTTCACCTATGTCAAATGTACGTTACAGCTTTTCATAACTTAGCATAGTATAATATAAAAATTCACTTTTAACTAAATTTTCACTGAATGTAGAAAATAACATACGTAGATATTTACTGTTGTAGAATAATTTCTAAATCTTTCGATGCTAGTGGACGTGAAACAACAACTAGTGGTCGCCCACTGGTGGTTGAAATTCGACCATAATTAATTATACATGGTAGTGTATGTAATGTTTATTTATTGATTTATTGTATTTTTATGCATAATTAAAAAAATATTAGCACTCTGCACTCCTTCTCTATATAAACTATAAGTGTGGGAAATTTCATGCTCATCCGTCCGCTTAATTTTCGTAAAAAAACACAAAGTTTTTGCTTCACGTATTTATATATAGATACACCGCCAGTGCCCCATTGTTTGTTCCGGATTAGTTTTACACAATTTATATTATCTGTACGCGTCATGGGTATTAAAACTCCAAAAACCGACCTCGCGTCCGACTCCAGTATTTTTTGTGCGAAATGCTGGCAACCCAGCTTGTCAGCATTTCGCATAAAAAATCATCAGGCGGTTGCTCTGAAGTGCAACTATGAGAAAACTGTAACAACTGCCCATGGATACCTACAACACCTGAGGAGTTTGCGATCCATTGCCAACCTTTAAAAATTTGGCCCCGGTTACTTTACTCACCAGATGAAACACGAAAGTACAATAATTACTTCACAGCGGTCTTCTGTGAAGCCGGGGTATTTTACCACTCTTTGTTCCTACAATAGCTATGTATTATAACATGGAAAGCGATGAATAAAATAAAATGGTTGTACCTTGACTTTCATTTTCGCTGATAGCAGTATTGAACCATGTAATAGCAAGAGTTTCATAATTATAGAGTTGATGGCTGAGTAGACTTTTAACAAAAACATGCGTACACAAATCCTAAAACTATATTCTATATTTTATTACATGGATTAGTGGTCGAATATCAACTTCTATTAGCAATTAAAAAAAACTGAAATATAAAAAATCTACTCCGAAATAATTAGAAACTTTTTAATCCTATAACGTTCTTGTTTCTGCAAGGTTTTAAAATAAAGCTATCGTTTCGCAACGACAACCAATAGACATGTTTATAAACGGAAATTCATTAGATATCCTGTGGCATAACGGAATTTATTTCGGAGATTACAAAAGCTGTAATTTGCATCTACAGAACGTCGAATTACGACATCTACGGGAAGAGAAAACTGGTACACCTTGTCCATATCTTTTTTATATTTTTTTGTGATTAACATCATAATGATAACTAAGGATAATAAATGTCATTAACTATTTATTCAATACAGGGCTTAATAAATGTCGTTATTAACTATTTATTCAATACCGGGCTTTCAGTAAGGAATAAAATTGCATTATATATTATATTAATTAAAATTCGTAAATGAAACTAAATGTCGATTGTACTCGCAAAAGTTTCCGTTACTTGATATTGGAAATATATAGATAAATATATTGAGATTATGCAAATCATCACTGGTCAATCCTTCCTTGAACTTTATTGCGATCTTAATTTTTAAAACTTAAGTAATTTATTGTATAGTCTTAATGAAGCATTTCCGACTTCTATAACCTTTAAATTTCGTTTGTTGCTATCGTAATATGTTCTAGATACAATAGATACAATATGTTATTATCCTAAAGCTACTTTTATTTTATAAATATGCTGAAAGAATATTTCTTATTTAAAATTTTAAAGTTTTGTAATTTGCTCCCACTATACACTATACATATTGTTTTATTGTTTGTTATAGATGTGGATTTAAAAAGGACACATTTTACGTGAGTGTGCATTGTCGTGGTCTAGGTGTGCGGTTGTTTAAAAATATTAACTGTAAACCGTCGATTTTTAACTTTATCATAAATTCAGGTCAATCATTAGTTGTAAACCTCGTTCGACATTATTGAGATTGAACGAGCAAGGTCGAACATTATTTTTATGTCCGGGAATTGTGTTATCGTAAGTAAGATTATGTGCCGTGGTTGATTTAGCGTGTCCTAATTGGCACATTATTAAGCGATTGCAGGATCTAGATTCGAATCCAATGTTTGGATAAAATCAGTCTTTCCCAGATGTGTATGAACAGCAATATGAATCATAATACATACGTATATTACTATACGATATCAATTATTGTCGATATGAAGGTTAGACTCCGAAAGCCACGATTCAACTAACTGATACTTCATAGGATCTTTCCTAAGCGTGGTTTTTCTGTTGTTTAGTGGTCTCTGTCACCCTTTAAAATAATAGGCCTATGTTACCTCACTCATTAGGCAATGTAAACATTAATGCTACCAATTCATGACGGTCGTCTTTTACTACTTTTATTTACTTCCCGGATTCTCGCATTCTGGCCCATCCGCAAAGTACTCGTGGTTATAATAAATGTTAAGCACGTGACAACATCACAATGCCAGGTTCAATCTATGTACTGTAAAATGTTAAACAAAACTTAATGTCAGAACCCCATGTTAGTGTGTGTTAAACTTGAGCTAAATTTTAGTAAAACAAACATGTAATTGTGATGAATATCAATATACCACAATATACGTAACCATCGATTAAAGCTTCCTTTCATATACGTATTTGTCAAGGTCGCCGCAAGGTAATATAAAACCTTCCGCTCCATCAATAAGGAAATCCGAAAGTGATTAATAAAAACAAATTATAATAAAACGGCAATAATTATAATATAGAGATTACTCATCCTCTGAGCGTCCCACAGAGTAAACGTAATTACTAAATGATACAACTAATTTAAAGGACTTAAGAGCCAGATTCGAAGGCACGAAATATATCATATTTTTATCCACGAATACTTATGTATAGCAACAAGTCAGATATATCTAATCCTCTCAAGACTTTTCGAATCATCAAGACACTAATGAAAAAAGTCAGGCAGTGATCATTCAAAAATAGTTTTGACTAAATAAAAGGTAAATAAATGATAGATATATATTTTCCGACGCATTTTTACACAACGTTCTCTAGTCCCAAACTAAGCAATGCTTGTACTATGGGTACTAGATAAACTGATAAACATACTTAAACATACTTTTCTTTTGTAAATAAATACATATTATACATATATAAAAAAAACAAAACAGTGGAAAAACTCATAATTTCAGCCTGTTAGAAAACTGCTGACCTCCCCCACAGACTGCTACAAAACTTGATCCTGTGCCACTTCCCACACATTTGCATAGGTCGCCACTAAATCTAGTGGAGGATCTTCCTACACAAAAGAGAAAAAAGAAAAAGGTATGTAAGATTCATTTGACGTTAATTAAGAACTACCGCCAATGGATACTCACCAGAGGTGTTTCAAGCTTGATGACTGCGCGGCTTTTCAAAATTGTTTCGCTTTACATTATATAACATATATGTACTCATATAAGTGAATGTAACAGATGATGTAGAACGTATGATACGGAAAGAGATAGCGGTCTATAGAATTGCAATCTACATACACCAATTGGCCTAATTTGAGTGCCTCAGTTTCTGTGCTATACTTACCGCGTATTTGTATATTATAATATCATTGTGTCAATCAATGAGAGTGTGGCCACTTACCTTTATCACCGGGCGAAAGGCAAAAGTACCTATATCTACTTCTACTTGTTACATTCTGAGGCCACGGTACTTCATCGTCGGGCTGGCATTTTGGTGCAGAAGTTGTGACGGAAGCTGTTATTGCTCATCATACTAGTATTATTACTTTCTAAGTTGTAGCATCTGTCTAAGGATCTCACCGCACTATTGGTTGACTGGTAGAGTATGTTAGATGATGATAGTGATGTCCAACTTTATGCAATATAGATTAAATTAAAAAAAAAAAAAACTCAATTGATTGAAATGTGACTTACTACAAAAGCTCAATATCTTGTCATGACGTAATTTATTGATGACAAACACATTCTAGAAAATATTTGATTTTTCGTGTGCGTGTGCTGCGTTCAGCTCCTAATTTTTAGTGTTGTCACCGTCGTCTTTCACTTTTCTGTTTTTCTGAAACATAAAGTGTAAAGCTGCCAGAATAATTGAGCGAAAAAATCAAGCGACCATTATATTTAGTCTCGCCCGACTGCCATTTTGAGCTGAAACAAAAATCGTCATTTGAATCGATTATGCGAAATGATCCGTGACGTGATTACGAGGCAAGCATCGTTATATGATCATCATTAGGGTTCAAACTAATCATTTTAGCATGTATTTGCATAGTCGACAACCTTAGCTGACGTAATAATTTCTGAGTTATTAAAGCTTTATTTAGGAACTACAATTTTTTAAATAATTTAATTCGAACTTTTTATTTCAATTATTACAACAATGTTTATATATAATATTTAACTAATCAATGTTATATCTAACTTACATATTACACTTAACTAAATTACATATTACGATTAGTTAGGTCAGCCTTCGAATCACCATCATCTTACGAAGCAGAAGACCAACGAATCTATATGTTAGAATATAGACAGTGCAGTATCTTCTTTTTTTATCTTCTTTTTAAATAAAACCTGGTTGGTTTTATTTAAAAAGGCTAGAAAACAAATAAATATCCCCCTCATAATAATAAATATTGTCGGACATGTTTTTACACAACGTTCACTACTCCCAAACTAAGCAACGCTTGTACTATGTGAACTAGAAAACTGAGAGAAATACTTAATCATACTTTTCTTTTACAAATAATTACTTTATTTTTTAAATAAACACTATGTTCATCACAAAATATTTTTCCAGTAGTGGGGATCGAACCCTACTCTACTCCCCATGCCAGTCGGGTCGTCGAAAAACTATTTAAAAACGCACGTTGAGAATACATTGTATTTTTATTTTTTTGGTAAATAAATTTATTTTCTTTCTTTCAAGTATAAAAAAAATTATGTAAACATTACGTTAAATATTACTATTTGTTACTATCATTTTCACTCAGTATCGTGGACTAATAAATCCTACTTTCAGACAGAGTATTACTAATTTCACTATTCTTAAAAGCTAGTACGTTGCGTGATTTTGGCTTGAATGGTGAGTTTTATTCAAAGTAAATGTATATATAACAATATAAAAATAAACATGTATAACAAAATATTAATTATTATTGGGGGGATATTCATTTGTTTTCTCGTCTGGTTGGGTTTATAAATAATAAATAAAAACAAAGATATAGATATATATTGCATATATAAAATAAATATTATGGATAAAAATAAACATAATAATTATTATTATTATTATGTTACTACTGTCGTCATGGCGCTCTCAAATGATTTACTATTCAATGTGCTGCAGTGTGAACTTTTAGCAATTCCGTCGTGATAATTTCCTTGCGCGTGTCCGAAACTTGACAACTTTCGAAGTCTGCTTATTTCACGAATGACACGGGTCAGAAGTATTTTTTTAGATTGTCCTACTTAGGTGTATGTACATTGGTGACTTGCCGTATTTGGAAGCTAGTCTGTATATCTTCTATGAAAATAAACGTGTTTTAAACCGCTGATAGCTCTGGCCACATTTCTCGACCAAGCTTATTGAGACACTAAGATAAATCCAGAGCAGAGCACCAACAATAATACATCCAATTCAATTTCATAGCCAACAAAGAAGTCACAAAGTCAATAAAAAGCTTTATTTTCCAACACCCATTAGATAGAAATGCTTTTAGACGAAAGAACTTAAAGGGGTTTCAACTAGTAGAAAAAGTATACATTTCAATCTAAACATTCAGCAGTAACAACAAACAGTTTTAAATTTTAAACCGTACAATTTATTTAATGATTTCATTATGTCAGAGAAACATTCAAATTTCGAGAAACGTTTTCAAATTCAACCATTACCGAATAGTCATTTTATTGCGAAATAAGCTATGCAGTTTTCTAGTTTCCTTATTACAAGCTTCGCTTAGTTTGGGACTAGGAACGTTCTTTAAAAATGTAACCGCAAATATTTATACAGCATAGATTTATTCGTTATAATTCGCAAATTTTTTTTTTTTATTTAGAACTGGTCAGCACTTGACTGCCATCCCACCTGATGGTAAGTGGCGATGCAGCCTTTGATGGTAAGCGCGCTAGCGTAGTGTATAGCTATTTTATAAAACACGGATATTATTATTGAGCAGTTTTTATGTTCTTCCAGCGAGGGAATCCTAAGTTATTTCTTCTTAAGTTACATTTTATTAAAAAAAATCCCTTTGAGTTCCAATTTTGGATTTTAATGTAATTTTTTATATCTATTTACGTTAGATTACTTATTACCTATAATTTTGTATACTTATGCTTTTTATTACACCTACTATTGCCCGCTGAGTTTCTTTCGTCGGTTCTTCTCAGTTCAGTGGCTTTCTTTTCCGAACCGGTGGTAGTATTTTGACTATCATGAAGTGAGTGTAATGCTCGTATGTTGAATAAAGATATTTAAATTTCAAATTGAATTTTAATTCGTGTCTTGTATCATAATCGGAACAAAGAACAGAAAAATATTTAAATGCATATCTTTTAAAATGATGTGCATACACTTTTGATATAAAAGGAAACACAAGTGACATTTATAGTGGTAGTTGCTTTGTTCGGACGACATGGCAGTTTAAAGGATTGCAGTATGCGCTCTGTGTCCGCGAAAATACTTTAGTCGGGCACAGTATTCTAAAGCTGTGCTCTCGTCTAGGTAAATATTTAGTTATATTATTTATTTATTTATTTAGTTATATATTTATTAAGTACCAAAAAAAAATGATGTCGTAATATATGTCCATTTTGTGGTTTATATACAGGGAGATTTTTTGAGAAGTGCCCAAATTTACACAGAAGGTTGAAATAAAAAACAAAGTTTTTTTTTTTCAAAAAAATGCCATTCTATTCCCTAAAAAACAGAACGTGTTGACGATGCGGTAGTCATTCATAAATACCTAAATTTTACTGTGCACGAACTTGTGTGCGTGTTAGTTATGAATGATCGCGCGTAAAATAAATGAGTTGCGTATAAATCACGCACTTTTTGAGATAAGTTCAAATGAATGTAATTACTTACGAGTGATTTTAAATAGTTATATTTTTTAATATAACATTATTTATGTCTAGCATTTAATAAAAAAAATGGATACACTTAGAAAAGCCACCCTGTATATACTAGCGGACCCGAAAGACGTTGCCCTGTACACGCGACTTAAATCCGATAACTTAAAAAAAATGTGAATCTAAACCATTCTCGAATCGACCTGAAGACACAAAAAATTTCATTAAAATCGGTCCAGCCGTTTAGGAGGAGTTCAGTAACATACACGTACAGAAGAATCATGTACGTAAAGATTAATATACAGTTACTACAATAACAGTTAAATATACAAATGCTCATATATTGCTAAAATAGGCGACGCGCAGAAACCATTTCATAGTGGCATAGGTATACTTTTAACGCGTTGCTTTGATAAATCCAATATAATTGTAACTTGCCCACCTTAAATGGCACAAGGCACAGTCCATTGTGAAATCTGCTTAATGGAAATGGCGGGAACATGCAAAGCTATTGTTGAGTTGGTTCGCGCCATTGCATCTGCGTCGGATAAAAACAAAACATAGGGCCCTTTGAGTGCTCCAGATTTAATTTATTAGTGGTCTTTTTATAGAAGATGTTCTTTTGAGAAACGAACAAAAGAAATGCGCGGTGATTCTTTTTTTTTTATGGGAAAGGTTGCCAAACCACCTTCGATTTGCCGACGATATCGTCATCATGGCAGAATCGCTGGATGACCTGGGTGTTATGCTCAATGACCTCAACAGTGTCTCCGAACGGGTGGACCTTAAGATGAATATGGACAAGACGAAGATCATGTCTAATGTCCATGTCACGCCTATACCGGTTGTTGTTGGGAGCACTGAGCTCGAAGTTGTTGACGAGTACATTTACCTAGGACAGTTAGTCCGGCTAGGTAAGTCCAACTTCGACGCAGAGGTCAATCGGCGAATCCAACTCGGATGGGCAGCGTTCGGGAAACTTCGGCAAATCTTCTCGTCGAATATACCTCAATGTTTGAAGACTAAAGTCTTCAATCAATGTGTGTTGCCAGTACAGTAACCTACGGAACCGAGACGTGGTCCTTCACTGCTGGCCGTATGAGGAAGCTCAAAGTCGCTCAGCGAGCTATGAAGCGGGCCATGCTCGGTATTTCTCTGCGTGATAGAGTTCCTAACGAAGACATCCGCAGTAGAACCAAGATAACCGATATAGCTCAGAGGATTAGCAAGCTGAAGTGGCGATGGGCGGGCCATATAGCTCGTAGAACCGATAACCGTTGGGGAAGAAAGGTTCTCGAGTGGCAGCCTCGTACTGGACATCGCAGTGTAGGACGACCCCCCACTAGATGGAGTGACGACCTGTGCAAATGTGCGGGAAGTCGATGGATGCAGGTGGCTCCGGATCGTACTTCATGGCAGTCTATGGGGGAGGCCTATGTTCAGCAGTGGACTCAAACAGGCTGAAATGATGATGACGATGATGATTAAAAAAGTATTCAGTTTACCAGGGCTGCAAGATTTCTGAAAATAAAATCTTAATAAATCTAAGTTACGTTACGTAAAAGTTACGTTAATATTTTCAAATTACATTTTTTCAAACTTTTTTATTTCTAGAAGTTCCAAGGCTAAAACTTTGGACAGAAATTATTGCACATGAATCTTACATTGACTCTTTTCGAAACATCTTTTATTTTGTCCTAAATATAAAATAAAAATCGAAGATATGTGAAGTTCGGGGCCGCGTGGTGGACTATGCCCTCATACCCTCTGTACAGAGGAGGCCTTTGCCCAGCAGTGGGGCGTGTATAGGCTGATACTGTACTTTACCTTATTCCAAACTAGGTTGGTCGGCACAACATGTAATTTATGTTGTTAATGGTAAAAACCCAGCATAAACCCAGGGTTTTAAAGGCCGGTCACCTGCATGACGTCAACCCTTGGGAATAAACATCCGGATCCAGAACAATTAGTCTGTGAATAATACAAATACTTGTCTCGTTTCAGAATCGAACCCACGACCCCCGCCATCAAAGTCAATAGCTTAGCATAAGTGTCATCGACTCATCTCCTTTATTGAATACTCTCATCGAATACTCTTTATAATAATATAAACTAAAATAATGACATACCATTTGGCGAATGCTTTATTGCGAAATTGGTGGATTAAAATGCAAAGGGCTTAAACCACGATGACGAAATCGCGTACTGATCCAAAGAGCATTTACAATACAAGATGCGGCGCGGACAAACAGGTTTAGATGAGTACCAACGTGTCTCGAAAAAAGTAATTTTGCAAAACAGTCCTTGACATATCTAGAACAGCAACACAATGTGGCAACTTACACGCATGTCCTAAACAAACACAAACATACGATCGCGCGAACAGACGGGCTAAGTTCGCCTCGATAGAGTTGAAAACGATCCAACTCGACGCCATCGGTGAGTTGTTTTGTTCAACTTGCGATGCGGCCCGCGGCGTAGTTATTCGTCGCGGCTCCGAGCGTATCGTAACGGACCTACTGGCTGAATAATCAATGCAGTTGCCTCGATAATATGGCGCATTGACATATGTCAAATGCTAACCATTGTGCGCGCCGATTTGTAAACATTGCAATTTTGTAATGGTTACCACAACGTGATTTTTGGCATCGGAATTAAAACTAATTTAAATCATGCAGTACTGTATGTGTTGTTCAATAATTTTACAAAAAATGTGCAATATAAATATAGCATTAAAATAATTTGTGTACATTCCATGTTTGTTATATAGTTTAAAACTAACAAGCTTGTATATAAAAGGTTCGGTTGCAAAGTGGTTTCAATTAAAACACTTTAAGTGTATGGAACAAGATGAGAAATAAAAAATGATAATTAGAATGCCCTCGATATCAACCCAGATAAATGTTCAAATGCGAATTATCCATTTAATACTTGATGATCCGGTCTTTTTCGTATCGTACGACAATGACCGGGCCATAAAATGATGAGAGAATTTCCAGATAGGAAAAAGATAGTCTGTGGCAGGGTCATTCAACATTTTTTATACAGGCAGGAGTTGCATGTATGGGTAGGCTCATCCGGGGAAGTACTGCAGCCTCCCAGAAGAAAGTTTAATACTGACAGTATAATACTTTCAGTATTATACTTTCACTTTAGGCCGTTGTATGTCCCAGGACACACCTGGCTATTCGTGCAACAGCTGAAATAGATGCGTGTGCCTGCCACAGTAGCTGTATTATGATCTAATTTTGATTCTTGTCGTTCCACGCGGGCTACATCCGGCAAAGCGGGCCCTCACGAAAATCGTGAGTGAAAGACCACCCGAGTCAAGGTGATAGTAATTAAAACGTATAAAATTATAAATAGTTTTCCCACGGTACCTTTTTCGCATCACACGATTTGATTTGACGTTTCGCGGAGTTCAAATTTAGAATTTTCCACGTAAAGACTTTGGAAAAGCTTTACTCTTCGACGGCGTGTTTAATATCAAACGCTTTGAAACCAAGCGGTTTATAAAGACCAGGAAGAGGAATTTTATTGATCCCTCAAAAGAGAGTCTTCGTCAGCTTTGTATTATTAATTATAATATAATACCGAATGTATACCGAATATATACCTAGACGGTGGTAGGGCCACGCAGCAGCCTCGGCTGTTGCACGAATGGGCAGGCCCGTCCGGGTAAGTACCACGACCTCACAGAAGACCAGCGTAACGTGGAAGTATGACAAATACTTTCGCGTTTCCTATGTTGAGTGAGGTAGGCGGAGACCAATTTTCAAAAGGTTGTCAACGCATCTGTAACTTTCGGGTGTACCAGCAGATGTCCATGGGCGGCGGTATTCACTTAACATCAGGTGAACCGTCTGCTCGTTTGGCAACTTTACACATAAAAAAAATACTGTTTTATAATGAAGCTACTGAATAAATGGCTGTAATGTACCTGCTGTCTAAGATGGCTCTAATCCAGACGCTTCTGTTTGGACTTCCAAAGTAAGATTGCTAATCATGTACTAAGTAAGATTGGATCATGTATAATATTACTAGAAGTTATTATTTTTTACATTACTTTATAGATAGATAGTATTTATTTGTAAACACATGGTGTACATACATTGCACGCAAGATATTGAATATATAGAGTGAACTGTCTAGGCAAGATGTTGAATGTAGTGTGATAAGAGATGGTGCATTGACCGCGATATTATTTATTACAAAGCATAGTATTATTTTTTTACGTGACAAGTTGCCAAGCGAGCGGGCGGATCACTCGATGTTAAGTGAATACCCATGGACATCTGCTACACACGAGGGTTGCAGGTGCGTTGACAATCGTATGAAAATTGGGCTCCGGCCACCTTACTCACCAGACGAAACGCGAAAGTATTATACTTCCACTTTACGCCGGTCTCCTGTGAGGTCGCGGTACTTACCCGGACGAGCCTGCCCATTCGCGCAACAGCCGAGGCTGCTGCGTGGCCCTAACGCAGTGATTAAATTACAATTCATTATATTTAAATATAATTACATGTCATTACTCAGCGTTATCAAAAAGTAACTGAATTGTCTGTTATATCGTCTTGTATAACAAAATCCATTAATAGTATCGGGTAGCGGACATTTGCGGAGGTGGGTCACAATTGCAGCCTGCTCAATCGCTTCCAGTGAGTCATAAGGAGAGCCAAAGTGCCGGACACGACTGCGGCCTTGCTTTGTGTGCTAATACGCAGTCATGCCCTTGCTTGTCAATCGCCTAACAATACTCGTCTGGGTTCTGCGTTCTGAAATCCATAGCCCTAAACTAAACTATGCTGCAGGTGAGTTGAGTTAAAAGTATTGACGACCCTATCGGCGCAGTGGATAGTGACCCCGTTTCTTGCGCCCGCCATAGTGGGTTCGATTCCCACTACTGGAAAAATATAAATCTAAAATATGTTTTTATTTACAAAAGTGAAGTACGTTTAAGGATGTTTATCAGTCATTTAGTATCAATAGTACAAGCGTTTCTTAGTTTGGGACTAGAAAACGTTGTGTAGAAATGTTTCATTGTTCATTTATATAGGGTTTTTATTTGATTTTAATCGGGTTAACCGTAAATGGTTTAATTGACCGCTCGATTTACTAACCAATTGGACTCCGTGTCGCGTCCAAACTCCGTGGTCGTGGGTCTGGCTTTTGCAATTATGACGTTTCTTGCGTACTCGTATGTATTTCATTGAAACAAATGATACGTAAACCTAATTCTTATGTTCATACGCTAATCTAATATACGAGTATAAAATTCTTGTGTCACAGTTTTAGTGTTTATACTCCTCCCAAACGGCTTGACCGATATTGATGAAATTTTATATCTATATTCAGTAAGTATAAGAATAGGTTTATAACTAACTTTTATACCCCTAAGTGATAAGCGTGGTAAGCATTTTATTCTACCCTACAAATAATTTATGGGGCAAGATAAAGACAATGCCTGCCGCGTCAGCTAGTTTAACATAAGAACCGTAGTGTATGCCCTTTAAATATTATGATAATATGAGTTTAATAATATTTTTAAAATGATGAAATGATGTCATGGCTATTTTTACGATTCATTTAAGTGAGAAGTATCCATTGCAGCCTATAAAGGGCAAATTTTATCAGCACTTCTTTATTGCAACATCTAATATGTGTTATCATAAAGAAGAATGAACGTTTTTAGTGTTACTTAATGGTAAATAAATAATTAAATGTAATAGTAGAGGCGATATTTTTATTAAGAAAAAGTTAATTAACTCGCGTTTTGTAATCGTGAATGTTTTTGGATATTTTTGTTGAATACCTTTCGTAACCAGTTTAAAAGCAGTCACAAAAGATACATGCATACATATTAATAAAATAATGAAGGGTATAATATATTCGTTGTATTCCTGTTTCTTCACACAGTTAACTTTTGCCCACCCTCCTTTGTCTCGTGGCATGAATATAATTAAGCAAAATATTGGAAAAACAGATAAAGCCACTAAAAAAGCGGATTAAGATTGATGATGAATAAGTTTATCTATTTCATTAGGTGAATATTATAATGATCTTAACATTCTACTTTCCCGGAATCGAAACCACGACCCCCGACGCCAACCAATAGCTTAGCAACGGCGCCATCGAGTTATTAACAAGAATGTTATTTTTTTTTAATCTGAAAAAGTGGCAAACGAGCTGGCGGTTCACCTGATGTTAAGTGATAACCGCCGCCCACGGACTTTTGCAACACCGGTTGCAGATGTTTTGCCACCTTTTAATAAGGTGGGCCCCGGCTACCTAACTCACCAGACGAAACGCAGAAGTGTAACACTTCTACTTTACGCCAATCTTCTGTGAGGTCGTGGTACTAACTGGGACGGACCTGCCCATTCGTGCAACAGACAATAGTATTCGCTGTTATTTGGAATGAATCTACGTTTTTTTTATGCGAAAAGTTGCCAGCAGACAAGCAGACGGTTCACCTGATGTGAACCGTTTTAAAATTTGGCTCTGGCCCCCTCACTCACCAAACGAAACGCGAAAGTAATATACTTCCACTTTTCGCCGGTCTTCAGTGAGGTCGTGGTACTTACCCGGACGAGCCTGCCCATTCGTGCAACAGCCGAGGCTGCTGCGTGGCCCTACCACCGTGAAAGTTACCTACGTATTTGATGAGTTTTAAAATAGCAAAGAATATCACAAAAGATGTTCCCAAAATTCAAGTTTATGCGGATAAGTAGGCAAATGGGCCACATTGCTAGACCCCCTAACTCTCTCGGTTATTAACCTTCAACATATACAGTTTGCATCTTTTCAGGATAACTTTAGAACTTATATCTTGCAACTTAAGCTTTTAACTTGATACTTCTTGAAAGTAACCGTATGTGTTATTAATATGCCGAAATAAGCGTTACAAAGATATTTCGGAGCAGAAAGCTATGGTTCGCTGAAGCCTAACCTTGCGTTAGTAGCGAAAGTGTAATTCGAGTTAACAAAGGCTAGTGGAAGGCGTGGATGGGGTGCCAATGTCAGAGGTGTATCCGGTTACCATTTCGGCGCAGTTGCGAAATTTATTTCAGTAATCCAATATACCTGAACGTGCAATTAGTATATAAGCATATATAGTTAGATGTGTATTTCGTTATAGTAAAGTAAAGTAACAGCCTATACATGTCCCACTGCTGGGCCAAGGCCTCCTCTATACAGAGGGTATCAGGGTATAGTCCACCACGCGGCCCCACTGCGGATTGGCGGACTTCACATATCTTCGAAATATATATATATATATATATATATATTTTGTTATTATTTCGAAAATATGCAGGTTTCCTCACGATGTTTTCCTTCACCGCGGAGCACGTGATAAGTCAGCACTTAAAGTTAAAAACTTCATTGGTGCCGGCACCGGGGATCGTACTCAGGTTACTCGAGTATATTGAATTAAAGGCGAGCGCCCAGACACTGAGCTATCACGGCTCTATTTCGTTATACGTACGTTTAAATACATGTGAACATATAGTAGGACGTTTGTTTCATAAACGTTCCTCATTCTTTATTTGCACTCCAGAATGTCGCTTAGGTAGTAAAACTTAAAATAAGGAATCATCGCGAACTCTGTTAGCGCATAGCAATAGTAAAACTAAGCTTTCATTTTATATTTAAGTTAAATTGTGACATTCAAATTGGTTAATTTGAGTCAATACGAACATAGCATATATTCAAGGGGAGAGGATTTTAAAACTAAGCTATTTATTGTATTTAAATACAGCTTGTAAAGCTATAGCTACCCCATAAAAATAAACACAATAAAAAAAATGCTGGTCTCGACCCCAGTCAAATAGTTTTAATTTTATGTGATTATTTATCACGTGTCTGAGATCAAAAATAATATAACACGATGTTAATCGATCATAAACGTAAATTTATGAATAGCAATTGTGCAGCTATAGTGAAGGAAGAAGTATTCACCTGTTATAAGCTCGTATAGTTGAAATTGTAGCAACGGAAACGGTGATTCACTGGGAGAAGAATTATGAAACACGAGAAATGAGAAATACTAGGCACAATGCCCACAAATATTAGAACATTTTTTAAAGTAATCAATAGTTACACGCCCCCCTTTTTACACGTATTTAAATACACTACTGGTTGTCCAATGGTCGAAATTCGACCATAATTAATACATAGTAGTGTGTGTAATGTCTTTTTTATTCATTTAATGTATGGAGAGTTAAAAATATTATTATGCACTCCTTCTCTATATAAACTATAAGTGTGAGAAATTTCATAGTCCTCCACACTAGGAATACACGGCCTCTATTCGAATTGAGTAATTGAATTTGCTTATAATTGTCGGTACTTGTTACAGTGTTACTTACGACGATTTATTTATCACTAAGTGCTGGCTTTACTATCTCATCATACTGGAAAATCAGTCTTTAAGTTTCACGTGTTTCGGTGATCACTTACAATCAGGTGAGCCTCCGGTTCTTTTGCCGCTTTTTCCCATTAAAAAAAATATAAAAAAAATAAAAACAACTTAGTTTGAGGAAACCATGACAGCTGAAATTCAGGGTTGGGTTATTTTCATTTGTTCAGTTTATGTTCTGTATTGGAATTTTGAAAATATGCAGCTTTTCTCACGATGTTTTCCTTCACCGCTGAGAACGTGGTAAGTCAGCACGTAAAATTGACAATTTCATTGGCACCTTCATAAGCTAAGGAAGTGGGATATAAAATGCTTGCATTTGGTAGTGGGCTGTTTTCATTACTCAGACCAATAAAATTACGCTGCCGACTACATCCTTTGTCCTTTGTCTAACAGTAGGATGCGGAAGTTCGGAGATGTATGTATGTACATATATGCATCGATCATTCGAGAAAAGCGCGAAAGCTGACGTATTTGACATTTGCTATGTAGAACTGTTAAAATGTCATCTTGTTTTTTGCAATTACAAAATATATTTTAACAACTGGCACTCAATGATATTATATAAAAAGATATGACACTAGCGCATTGAAATTGAGGCATTCAAATTACACCAGTTGGAGTAATTAAATTGCAGTTCTATGTACTGCTATCTCTTTCCATATCATCTGTCATATTCATTTATTATATACGTCATATAATGTAAAGCGGAAAAATCTTTAAATGCCGCATAGTATGGACATGCGTCATATATATTATTAAACATCATTGCTGGCACTCATACTCCTTTAATTGTGTTACAAAAAACTAGACATATCTTCAAAAAACTAGATAAACCAGTTTATTTATGAAAAGACAGGGGCAGCGAACTAGTATGGTAGAGATGTAGGGGAATGAAAGGCCAGTTATTCGACTATAGTATTCATTAATAATGTATATTGACTTTCAATAAAGCTGGAAATTGGAAGGTATAAGATCTGGTAAATATTAAATCATCTAGTAAATCGTACGGAACCCTCCGTGGGCGAACCCAGTTTTTTGCTCCGCGATGGGTTAACTTTAAACCTAATATGTTTTTAGTCCGGGTTTATACGAACAAATTTTGATTTATCCATAGCGTCACGAAAATAGAATGGTTGGCCGGGAATGGCGGCAAAGGCAGGATGCAATTTGGTAGGTCTTGCAAATATTATTGAGTGATTCTTGAACATGACGAACATGATCTCATCAGACCATGATAGATTTGGAGCACCTTAAACGCTTTCTGTTCCTCAAAGAATTAATTATTTCTTCTATTGAATAAATTCGCGGAAATATAAGCGTTGGAGGAATAAATTTTCCACCAGCATTAAGATAATAATTGTCGGTGGGCCCCGGTGCAACATCCCAACAATTTGTTGAAATCAATTTTACAAAAACACTTAAAATTGAGGTTAGCTTCGCACACCTATATTTAGTGAGGTCAGATTGTAAATAAAAGTGTTTTTAAACAACATAGGTTTATACAACGCACTTTTTGACCAAGAAACAATAATTTTATTTTTATGTGTACCGATACGCTAGTGAAATACAACTAAAAATCGCGTCATCGATAGAGCGCTTCGATTGCCGTACAAGAAACAATTTCTATGTGCGAACAATTTTCGAAAAAGGACAATTGCCCAAGGTAGCATTTTCGAACGTAAAGGTTCGACTATATGAAATAAACATAAGAAACTGGGCCCAGTCCAACGCTTCGGAACAACATGCCCCGGCTGCCCACGTCGTGCGCGTTGTACTTAATGTATTTAGCAGACATCTCGCCTCCAGAAGTGGGCGCCGCACAGCGTCGAATGAATAATGAACGCCACTCGGCGAACTCACCCGGTTTCGTAACACCGCGCCAGCTCTACCTACCGCTTAATCGTTGTTATACGCAATTATACTCGAATAATAAGCCATTGGCGGCCGCTTTCTTATCGTCAAATCTATCTCCTTACGCATTCGCTCGCGGGCTTAACTCCCCGTGAAAGAATTACCACGTTTTGTTTTGCTGCAATCTTAATAACTCTATCATTTTAGTTTCCAACGAAGCAGTGTCCAATTGTAGTTTGAAGGCATAAGTTTTACACTCTATTATTTTAATGCAGTTTTTAATTCCGTAAGGTAAACATAAAGAGTAGATACGAAAGAATTTTCACGTGTAAACGTGAAGGAATTTTAACCAAAACACTCGAACAAAGACCAACTCAGTGACGATAATTAGATTAAACAAATACTTTGACGTGGGGCTAAACATATTCCCTTAACAGAAAGTCTTCGTCACTGTCCCAACCGTTATCTTGTATGTTTTTTACTGACACACACATCAAACTCAACCAGTGTTATGACCATTTTTCACGGTAGATGGTAAAAGGAACAGTAGTGTATCATAGTAGTTATGTAGTTCAACTATAGGCTTGTATTTGCACACCCCCTAGAAGAATGAATTTTTGAAAGTTTTTCTTAAGTCACCTGTCCCAATAAATTATTTTTACACATGAACAGAGACGCAGCGGTCGCAGAGAGACTAGCAAGGAACTAATAAATAGTAAACATGCGACGGCGAGGCATCCGTCCATTCTTCCTCCTTAACTTAAAAAAAAAAAATAGATAATTTTTTATTTTCAATAAAATTTTTAGTTCCGCTAGGAAATATTGTTTCTTAAAACTCCTTAAACAATTGGATTAATGCTTAAAAATGAAAAAGAGCAATTTTCAGTAATTAACACCGAGTACAATCTATGATAATACATGGATAGGTTACTGCATATAATATATAAAATTGACTAGTTGTTTGTTTTGACTCTGAAACATATCAGGTTAGGTTCCAATTGCAATAAGTTTACGAACGGTAATTTAATGCACTCAAATCTAATTCGAGATTTAACATTCTCTTCGTGTTGTAAGAAAACATTGTGATGGAACTCAAATTAGCAATAAAAAATAACACAGCACGATAAATTAATTAAGTAAATATGGCACAAAATTTACGATAAATTATAACCCGTTTAAGGGTGACGACAAAAGCATTTCCGTTGTTTATTTGAATTTATAACTGGATGAGCAGTTTTCTGGCTTTGACCGTACAGGCATTTTTTATTAGGGCACGATGATTGCAAAGATTATCAATGAGTTCAGGAAGCATGTATTCGATATCATTTGACGACCCGATTTTCGTGGGGAGTAGCGCACCTGCCTCTTGCTCCAGAGGGTGTGGGTTCGATCCCCACTACTGGAAAAATATTGTGAGATGAACATAGTGTTTTTCTAGTATCTGGGTTTATTTATGTATAATATGTATTTATTTATAAAAGAAAAGTATGTTTAAGTATGTCTATTAGTCTAGTCTCCATAGTACAACCGTTGCTTAGTTTGGGACTAGAGAATGTTGTGTATGTATGTAAAAATATGTCCGAAAATATTTATTGTATATATTAGTATTAGAAATGAAAAGTACTACATAAAATATTTAATTATTTGCCTCTTAAACATTCACTACACATTTTAGAAAAATTAAAATATGCTAAAGAACCTAGTCTTAAGTATGTTTTCATCGATCAGTATTCGTTCATAACATTCTTTTGATAACAGTTAAGCACTTGTTTTGTGTCTTCGTTTCGTTTTTTCCTTTTTTCGCTTTCCCCGCAAACACTTTAGTCGCTCGCCCGTTTCAGGACTATGGAACTAGGAAGCGTTAGATCCAGATCGATCGGTGGCCGCGCAGTGAAAACTCAAACGTAATTAATATAATAACGCTTTGGCGGGGGCGGGTATAAAAGGCGAACGACGCCGTCGCGGCCATTCTCCGCGCGCCATTCTGCGCATGCGCCCCACTCGCGAGTGACAAGTGACAGTTGACAGACGAAATGACCGCCAAATTTTACGTAAGTGTCAAAATTAAGTGCCTTTAATAGAATTATCGTGCGTTCGCAAATTTCGGCCGGTCCTTAATTTATACGCAATTAATTGTTTAGGCGCGTTCGTAGATAGGCAAATGCGGGAAAATGTGAAATGTTATTATAGGGAACATATTTTATGTTAAAACAACAAATCGCTCGACGGTCGAGAAAATACGAAACGTACAATAATGTTAACACCAAGTGACATTTTTTTTAAATTATACAGGATTGCGGTTTCAGAAAACGCTCTCGCTTCTGGATTGTTTGGTATTGTGTTCAGTGGACGTTCAGTGTGTATACAATGCATCCATGGTCGGGAGTGGTGATTCTAGAACCAGAATTCTGTTAATTTCTGCAAAATGACACTTGAAAACTTCTCAGTCTTAGCAATAAATTTATCACAGTATTTAATACAATTTTAATGGCATTGACTGAGCATACTTCTAGTGGGATTATTTATATTTTTATATCTAAACTGAAATTTCCTTCTTTGTTATTAATATTAGTAAATCGAGGGGTAATGATCCAATTCATTATAATTTATGGATCTCTTAGTAATATAATAAAATAAAATAGTAACTATGCCGATTGCAAGCAAGTAGTAAGTCCAGTCAGATAACTGTTTTGTATATACTTCTTGTCCGAAGTTACTAGGTCGGCCGACTATTACAAATGCCTACTTGTTGCCGTTTCGAGATTGTTCTGATAACCTAACTCGTTCTGCGTTTTATCACAGATTATTCACGCAACAAATGCCGTGTCGCCCTTTGTCCGAAAACACAAAATTTAACAGCTCTCTCTCTCTTGAATACGAAGGTTAATAAATAACGATTTATGCAACACTTTAGTTTTTCAGGCATCATTACAGAAAACCTATTTATCTTTTATTGATTTATTTTGCAAAATATTTCTTATCCCTCAATCACTGCACATTAAAATAGATAAACATTTTCAAAAACAGATAAAGATTACGAATTATTTTAATTATATTAACTATTTAAAATATTAGTAAGCATTTATATTTCATCGAAAACATATAAAATGTTTTCCAAATAAAAAACATACATACCAATGAATCTAATTGCTGTAGCACCGCGTTCACAACAAAATGCAAATTATCTTCATGGATAATTGTCCTGCCACTGGTATCCTAGCCGAGTTGGGTAAGAAGCCTAATACCCGAGTCTAGGTTGTCTATACTTGGGTAAACTTAGAAGGGACAATTGTCGGTCCGGGTCGGTGACCTCGTTTTATCGAAATTCTATCGAATGTTATTCGTTATGTAAACATAAAATTTTTCGAATAGCAAGGACAATTAACATGTGTAGGTTACTTTATTTATACATAAGTAATCTTTATGTACCTACTACTATTTGGTGTTAGTTAACGCCAATAAATCAAACAGAACGATTTTCTTAAAATTCCTTTCAATATCATGTTAATGTTTTAATTTCTTTACTGTTTAAATTATAAGTTCCTTGAAATGTACGAGTATACCGTACTCGTATACCCATATACGTGCTAAGTTAATAATATATCATTAGACCCAATAAATATCTTTGGTCAAATGAAACCATAAAGTCTTATAATTTATTTATAATAACATATGTAACATTTTTTCCTCCATATTACCTGGGTACGCTGTAGAATGTTAGGTGAATTGAATCTAACTCTGGTTATTTCTTTGAAATGCTATACAAATAAAAATTACAAAATCATTGCAAAAAGCTACTTTAATTATATTTGTCAAGAATTCAGATTGCGATTTTAGCGATAATGGTCTTGGTAATATGTTTCACTTTCGTTGTAAGTAGGGTGACTCAATGTTAGGTTTTTCTCGGGCGGATAAAAAAATATTTTTATTTTTAATATTTTCTTTTAAAGTAATACATTTTCCTTGTTTAAATATTGGTTAAATACGAATTCGTTAAGTAGTTCATAATTTTTACAATTGATGACTTGTCAGAACTGTGATGTAATTAAAATTAAACTAGTATAACAAACTCTTTATGGTTTCCGCGTATTTTCGTATTCTCAATGAGATATAATTATGCACCTAACTCTACCAAGGACATGGAAATATTCGCAGTCGAGTAATGTGTGTTGTGACTGCTAAAATACGTAGTCTCTAGGAAAAACAAGTAAAGTAACAGCCTATAAATGTCCCACTGCTGGGCAAAGGCCTCCTCTGTACAGAGAGTTTAAGGGCATAGCCCACCACGGATTGGCTGACCTTACATATTTTTGAAAAAAATCTTTTTCTTGTTATTATTTCGAAAATATGCAGGTTTCCTCACGATGTTTTCCTTCACCGCTGAGCAGGTGATATACGTCAGCACTTAAAATCAACAATTTCATTGGTGCTAGCACCGTGAAACGAACTCAGGTTCCTCGAGTAAATTGAATTAAAGGCACTGCTATGACGGTCTCTGGGTATGAAGTCAAAAATATTCTTGAAAAAAAAAAATAAAAATAAAAATATCTTTATTCACATAGACGCTTGCGCGTTCTTATGAAACGTCAAAATTTTACAAGAAATGAACACGTTCGTAAGTTACCACCGGTTCGGAAAGCAGTTTCTGTTGAGAAGAAACAGGCAAGAAACTCAACAGTTGCTCTTTTTAAAAAAAAATCAGTTTACAATATAATAGTATATGTACAATAGTCTTGTTTTAGCCTACGTGAGTATCAACAGTATTAACCCCACACATTGGCGTCGTCAAGATATTCAGCAATAGAATAATAGGCTTTAGCCATAAGTTTACTTTTAATTTTTCGTTTAAATTCATCAAGTGGCAGACTTAATATCGACTGTGGGATTTTATTATACATGCGCACACCTTGCCCCATGAACGACCTGTTTACTTTTTGTAAACGAAACAATGGCGTAGTTAGTTTGTCCTTATTTCTAGTATTTAGTTTATGTCTGTCACTATTCTTTAGATAACTATTAATATTATTTTTAACATACAAAATGTTACAATAAATATATTGAGACGCAACAGTGAGTATATTAATCTCTTTAAAAAGGTCTCTGAGTGTATTCCGGGCTCCGATGTTATAGATTGCTCGGACAGCTCTTTTTTGAAGAATAAATATAGAATTTATATCAGATGCACTACCCCACAACAAAATGCCGTAAGACAAGATGCTGTGGAAATAACTGAAATAAACAAGTCTGGCAGTGTCGATGTCTGATAGCTGCCTAACCTTCCTAACTGCAAAAACAGCGGAGCTTAACCTGTTCGCAAGAGATGATAGATGGGGACTCCATTGGAGCTTTGAATCCACTGTAATTCCCAAGAATACAGCGGACTCAACAGGATTAAGGGTTACGCTATTTAATGTTAAGCTAAAACTTCGCCTTCTTACGCTGGGAAGGGTAAAAAAGAAGGCATTTAGTTTTTTTAGCATTTAACACCATATTATTAACGGTAAACCAGTGGAGGATACGCGAAAGTGCACTATTCACGTCGTCATAATCCGACACGTTTCGGTCAACCTTAAAAATGAGCGATGTGTCGTCAGCAAACAGTACAATATCACATAACTCACTGGCATAAAAGGGGAGATCATTTATATACACTAAGAATAATAATGGACCCAAGATTGATCCTTGTGGGACACCCATTTTCATGGGGGACCCTGTGGAATTTACATCATTTATAGATACTTTTTGAATTCTATTATTAAGGTAAGAGGCAATGAGATTGAGGGCGATGTCACGAATGCCATAATAATCTAACTTTTGAAGGAGGGTTTCGTGGTCTACACAGTCGAAAGCCTTTGAAAGGTCGCAAAAAAGACACCTATTGCATCTTGTGACCTTTCCCAGGCGTTATAAATATGCTTGACAAGTGCGACACCCGCATCCGTTGTCGATCTGCCTTTAGTGAATCCATATTGCTCATTGTGGAAAATTTTGTTCATATTAAAATGTACTAAGAGTTGATTTAAAATTAGTTTTTCAAAAATTTTACTCAGAGATGGCAATATGGAGATAGGTCTGTAATTTCCTGGATCATTTTTATCCCCACTTTTGAAAACGGGGATTATCTTACTGAATTTCATAAGATCTGGAAATATTCCAGAATCTATACATTTGTTAAAAATATTTGCCAAATATGGTGCAATATACGGCATTATTGTACTCATTAATTTTATGGACATGCCCCACAAATCTCCTGTATTTTTAAGATTAATAGAATTCAAAACTTTTATAATATCATTAGTATCTATGTGATTAAATTTAAACGTTTGTCGACAATAGGTAACATTATTTTTTAATACATTAATTGCATCAATGGGAGAGGATTTTAACGTGCATGTAACATTAATTGCAATTTCCGAAAAATAACTTTCAAAACTACTTGCAATTTCGTTATCTGAAGTTATGGGTGTATTGCCTATCACTAGCTTTATAGGTTCCCTGAATTTCTTGGGTCTTCCAGATATACAGGTAATGATGTCCCATGTAGCTTTTATTTTATTACTAGAATTTAAAATCCTATTTCTTATGTAGATAGATTTTGCATGTATACAGACTTTTTTAAATATTTTTGAAAAATTTTGTACCCGTTTATGGAAATTAGGGTCGTGATTCCACTGCCTCATATTATATAATTCATACAGTGAATCCCTACTTTTATATATACCCACTGTTGCCCAGTCACTAAATTTTAATTTTGATTTTTTAACAATTGTGCGGGGTTTAAAAATATGATTATAGGAAGTTATGAGAAAATCAACCATTGATCTATAACAATCATTAGGGTTATTGACTCCGATATCTTTATGGAATACATGCTGTGCTACTACTTTATCTTTAAAAGAATTTAGTCTCCTAGCAGTGATTGGTCTACACCTGATCTTAATTTCACTTGTAGTAATGTTTTCATTTATTGAAAATTTTAAACCAAGATGATCAGAGCTCAGATAATTTATAATAGATTTGTCATATACTTCATTGTGACAGAAAACGTTATCGATACATGTGGAGGATAAGTTAGTATTGCATTAAATTAACCAGTCCTTATTATATCCTTCCTTCATTGGACGCCCTAAAGTGGAGGTACGCATAACGCAACGCCAATGGCAAACAGTGACGAACGTTCTAACGTTCTAACGATAGTGAAAAGTATCGATAGAAATACAGCTGTTAGCGAGTGGCGACAAAAGAGTAAATAATGCAACCATTGGGATTTTGAGTTAATGACGCATTAAGTAAATTTTCGCGAGCTTTATGACGTCATAGATTTTTTATACGTGCTTTTTATTATTTAAAGAGTTTTTCTTAGATCGGGAATGTCGCCAACTTTTCATAGATTTTTTTATGCGTGTAGGGCCCTCGTTATTATTTATAGAGTTTTTGGAAAAGTATGAAGGTCAATTATGTTTAATGTGTTGTATATATAAAATGACCATCATGATTGTATCGGTTAGGGACAAGTTGAATGCGTGTCCGTTATGGCAGGGAAATGGTGCCCCAAGGTGACAGTCGGTTCGGAAGTGAGCTTTTGACTTGTCCTATTTCTCTCAGCACTTATTTTGTATAGATTTAATTATTTCAATATACAGCCACTAAGAACTTAAAGTTTCTATAAAGATTTTAAAAATTTAAATTGGCGCGAGAGCCATGCGATTTTGATTTTCAGGGGTTAGATTTTTCTATTTCAATTGCACTTGGTGGTGAAAAACATCTTAAAAAGTCATCATATTTTAATAGCGTAGCTGCCACTTCGTGAATGTCTTATGTGGTGGTAAAAGTTTAATCTTCACTTCAACCAATTTATCACCATAACTAATTAGTTCATCGCGACATATGACGAGGTTGCCGCGTTGTAGTTAATCAATCAAAGTGATAGCTTCGATAGTTCAAGTGGCTTTATCCAAATCAGGGTGTCATCGTTCAATCCTACTCATATATCCTACGCCTTTGAAAGCAATAATTTGTTACAACGATGTTTGTAACTCAACAGCTTATTACATAATAGCAACGGTCAATTAAAAATAGGGTATAATTATAAGAGCCTTTTATAATTATACCCTATTCAGCTATTACGTTATTTTTGTTACTTTTGTTGAATGATAATTTCACTTTTAGTTTTACTTTGCAGCAATTAAAGTAAGAGTTCCACAGTATATTACATTAGTTACTTATAAAGCATATTTACATAGAGATAGGATGTAATGAAATGAAAATAAAGTATGCTATAGAATTATTAATATAAATCTATGCAAAAGATTATAGCTCAGTGTCCGGGCGGCCGCCTTTAATTCAATATACTCGGGCAACTTGAGTTCGATCCCCGGTACCGGCACCAATGAGATTGTTAATTTTAAGTGCTGAATTAACACGTGCTTCGCGGTGAGGGAATACATCGTGAGTAAACCTGCATATTTTTTTAAATAATATTAAAAAATATTTCGAAGATATGTGAAATCCGCCAATCCGCAGTGGGGCCGCGTGGAGGACTATGCCCTGATACTTACTACCTCTGTACAGAGAGGGCCTTTTAACAGCAATGGGACTTGTATAGGCTTATACTTATGTATTAATAGTAAGTATCTTCCGCTAGCTCTGCAGGAATATTGTTTTGTCCGGAAACCTTAACATTTGGTAGTTTGAAATTGGAATATTTATTACGTCGTCATATAAAGTTTTTTATTTTGATATATTTCCTTACTGAAGTATTGATGCAATTAAATCGCAAATACAGATAAAAAAGTACTAAAACGACAAGGTTCGAGGCACAATTTCTCACATAGTAAATGGTGTACACACAAGTTCGTGCGGAAAGCAAAAACAAAATATCCTTCTCAATCTTTCCATTCTCCAAACACGGTACTTTTCCTTATAAAGAAAGCTAACTGTAAATTAAATTATTACAAAATTTCATGTTGCACGCTCGAATGGTTTTGGTTTTATTTTAACCACCAATTGTTGAAAAAGTTCTAAGTCTAACATTTCTAGGCTATGAAATATCTTATTAAATGAAACTCTCGTAAATATAAGAAGCGATGATATATCTGGAAATACTCGTTTAGATGACACGTAAAGCCTAATTGATCTGATGTAAAGTAAAAAAGTAAAGTAACAGCCTATACATGTCCCACTGCTGGGCAAAGGCCTCCTCTATACAGAGGGTATCAGGGCATAGTCCACCACGTGGCCCCACTGCGGATTGGCGGACTTCACATATCTTCGAAATATATTTTTTTTGTTATTATTTCGAAAATATGCAGGTTTCCTCACGATGTTTTCCTTCACCGCGGAGCACGTGATAAGTCAGCACTTAAAGTTAAAAACTTCATTGGTGCCGGCACCGGGGATCGAACTCAGGTTGCTCGAGTATATTGAATTAAAGGCGAGCGCCCGGACACTGGGCTATCACGGCTATTGATCTGATGCTGGTTATTAAATATTTATGGTATTTTATTTGTATTTATGTGAATGCGATGATGAAGTAGTGTTTTTTACTCGTACGTTAAAAAAACGTACGTGAATAAACAACGCGTCCTTTACTCATCGGGTGGGTTGGGAGACATAACGAGTTGTCTTTACAAATTACAACAAAAACTTATACAAGGATTTAATCAAGGGCTATTTTTGATTATAACTCTCGAAGTTTTGAATACTTTACGGCATGAATGGGACGAACTGCCGCGGTTTTTTTAAATTAAAAAAAAAAATCAAGAAGTTCGTTTTATATCCGCATGTGTAATAGATTATAGAGTGGAATTACTACTGTATACGTGTATCTTCGTTCAATACGTATCATCATTTACTTTTTGCAACACCATTCAAATTGCGTGGGTTACATAAGAGAGCAGTATCCACAAAATCTTGAGACTTTTAACATAACATATCTTTTAATATGAAGTTTGTATATTTTTTAAAGAAATTGTAAGTTAACTTGAGGGAACACAGGAACATAGGAACAGCGGGAACATTAGAAAGATATATGAAGTCCGTCAATCCGCAATGGTGTAGGCTGGTGAGGAGGCCTTGGAAGAGAATAGCTAGAGACACCTTTATCACTTCATAAACACTTATTAAGAGTTTATTTCGGATTTTGGATTCCACTAAACACGAGTGATCTGGTAAGTAAGTTAACTTAAAACTTAAAAAAAACATAGGCATTACACACGAAATAGAAAACTTTTATGATTGCAACTTTTATGCAATGATAACTGATTTTTCGCGAAAGCTCATAAATTGATTACGGTATATCTTTCAATACGCCGAAGTAGCCACTCCAGTGGCGGTTGACTCTCATTAACTGTTTTTATACCATCCTTTAGCAATATACGTGCGAGTTTTTGAGCTGATGGGTTGTCGCAGTTAAATTGATTTTACACGACAAATTCGCTAAGAAGACTGTGTTACAGTGTTTCAATTAACTTAGTATTTGTTGTTATAGGGGCAACAGAAATACGTCATGAGATGCAACCTGATAACAGACGGACAGATAGACAGACAGACAGCGAAGTCTTAGTAATAGAGTCCCGTTTTACACTTTGGGTACAGAACCCTAAAATATAGAGTAAAAATGAAAATCTAATCGTTAATATGCTGCGGGACCTATTTCTTCACACGCCTTTGCCTTTAAAGGGAAAAAATTCGCAAGCTCAATATTCGTGGGCTCGCCTCTAGATAAAGTATGACATGGCTGATGTAAAAAGTCGTGTCCAATCTTTTGCTTCCGCGTCCTATGCTTGGAAACGAGGCCATGTTACGCCACCGCCGCCGCCCCATGTGACGCACGTTCCCACATATCCGTTCGTTGCTTAGTTTCCTATGAACTTGGCGACTGCCAATTCTCAATTACGGCCTCGCTCAAAGTCAAAGTCGATTATAAATATACGAAGGAGATCCGCCGTGAAGCCTGTTATGCTGTTTTAAATAAATTATAACTGAAACATGTGTATATATATTGAAAGATTTTCTTGTCAGGTTTAAGATTAGTTGACAGTTTCCAGGGCATAATATCTTTTGATTGATTAATTCTGTGGAAAAATGATTTTTTAATCAATTTTTGCCTGGGAAATTACACCATAGTTATATTTTTTATTTAAATATAAAAGTACCACTCGTACCAAATTTCGCAATTTTGTTTCGCGTAGGCTGGGACTTAATTTGGCGGAGTCGGTATATAACAATTGGATTTTTCTAGATGATAAAATATGGCGCAAGAATATTTTTCGCAGTCGGCCGTTCGTTCGCCAAAGTATACTTAGCTATGATGAAATGAAACTCTCGTGGGCCGAGTAGTATTATAGCAAGTTGCTCGAACGACACTTTTCACAACACGCAATATTTCCTTTCGCTAATTGTACGTGTAAATGATAATGCCGAATGTCACTTACTATTTACCAACAAAGTGACATTGTAATAACTTTTTTCTATTAGTTATCAATGGTTTAGTGACAAAAATTCGATATTTAAAAAAAAATCGCTCAACAACTGAAAGTAGATGAAGAGAGCTTGATTTAGACTTAGCTTGATTAGAGAGACGTACATTGTGCCATCCGTGTACTTGTATACATCCTTACTAATATTATAAACGCGAAAGTTTGTATGTATGGATGGATGTTTGTTACAACGCAAATACTACTGAATGGACTTTAATGAAACTTTACAATAATATAGCTTATACATCAGAATAACACATAGGCTATAATTTATATACATATTTTTATTATATATTATCTTTCTGTCTTATTGTTTCACCTTCAGCCTATTCTACGAAGACGTAGTCGCGGGCAGCAGCTAGTTTAAAATAACGCTTTTCCGTACAGTTCAATCGACCGGCAGCCATCGCCGAGGCGACAACGTTAGTCTGTAGAAAACACATAAATCATGCGTACTCGTACATAGTGACATATTGCGCGACCCCGCATTACCGGGACGCATAGATGATGCAGTCGTTTGCGACATCATCGCCACGAAAGCTAGCCGTTGCATTTCTCTAAACAAAATGAGTGAAATCTTAGACTGACCCATAAAATGCGAAACAGCGGACGTTTTATGCTACAAAGACTGAGATGAAGAAGAAGATGTTGAATGAAGATGTTGTATTTCCGGCTGATGTTATTGAGTGCGACTGATAGTGTATTGGTTACTTACTTAAGTAAAGACACCTCATTGCTCTATTATCTATACAGCGCGGCTACCGTCCGTTAAAAATCAAAGGCGTTTACCGACGTAGACATCTGCTAAAATGGTTGTCATGATTGTTAGTTGTATAAGAGCAACGACTTCTGCGTTTCCGTTACATTCAAATATTGCAGTTAAGTATTATACTCTATTAACTCTGGTCAGAAAACTACACCACTATGGTATAAGAGATGCCGCACTCAATCTTCTGACATCGTACTTGAGCTATCGTGTTCAGAGAGTTGACGTGAATGGCAAAAGATCTCCCGGGGCCCTGGTAAGTATGGGGGTTCCACAGGGATCTATTCTGGGGCCTTTTCTCTTCCTCATCTACATAAATGACCTGCCCTATCTTGTAAATAATGATCATGAGATAGTATTGTTTGCTGGTGATACTTCTTTAATTTTTAAAGTTAAACGACATTCTTCAAATTATGACGATGTTAACAATACTCTCTCCACTGTAGTGCATTGGTTTAGTGCTAATAACTTAATGTTGAATAGTAAAAAAACGAAATGTATTAAATTTACAACTCCCAACGTAAAAAGTGTAAAAACTGATGTACTTTTACATGGGGAAGCGTTAGACCTAATTGACTCGACTGTATTTCTGCATAACTGCTAAATTGCAGTGGGGCCCCCATATTACTAAACTGTCGAGTAGACTTAGCTCAGCAGTCTTTGCAGTCAAAAAAATTTGACAGATGACTGATGTGGATACGGCTCGTCTGGTATATTTTAGCTATTTCCACAGTATAATGTCTTATGGCATTCTACTTTGGGGAAATGCAGCCAACATAAATACTATTTTCATCCTGCAAAAGAGAGCTATTCGAGCGGTTTATAACCTGGGTCCCAAAGATTCACTAAGAAACCTGTTTAAAGAAATAAAAATATTGACTGTAGCTTCTCAGTACATACTTGCTAATGTTATGTATGTCCACAAAAATAAGAATGACTTTTCAAGATTTAGTAATGTGCATGATGTAAATACTAGGAACAAGCATAAATTAGTTCTACCCTCAACTAGATTGCGTAGAATAAGTAAATCTTTTATGGGAAAATGTATACGCTTTTACAACAAAATCCCAGAAAACGTTCAAAATGAATCCGTTGCTAAATTCAAAAAAAACTTGTAAAGGAACGTTTGTGTGTTAATGGCTATTATAGTATTAGTGATTATATGAATGATAACACACTCTGGAAATGAATTGATCGCTCCAGGCTCTTTCAAGTGGAGCTTAATAATTGTACACATATTTGTAATTTTTTTGGCAAGTAAAAAAAAAATGTCCCGCTGAGTTTCTTACGCCGGTTCTTCTTCTCCGGTCAGTGGCTTACCTTCCGAACCGGTGATAGAGTTTTTTGACTATCAATAAGTAAGTGAATGCTTCTATATTGAATAAAGATATTTGACTTTGACTTTGATATATATGCCCTACTATATACTTTATCGATTAGTCACGGAATGTCTAAGGTTATGCTTATAAATTTTTAATTAATTTTTCGGGTGTTACTTAACATCGGTGAAGACACCCGCTCGCTGCTTTGTCACATAAAAAAATGGAAATGACCGATAAGACGCTGCGCAGATCTCTGTAGACTGTTGTAGATAGTTACATATAGTTACACACAACCCATGTTGCAGCAAAATGTATCGACTAGAAAGGACTACGAGCAAAGCCTCAAGGTCAGAGTTTTCTTTTTCTTAACTGATATTAAGGTATGTAAGACCAAGGTAAGACCTCACAGAAGACTGGCGCGAAGTGGAAGTATAATACTTTCGCGTTTCGTCTGGTGAGTGAGGTGGCCGGAGCCCAATTTTTCAAAAGGTCGTCAACGCATCTGCAACCCTCGGGTGTAGCAGATGTCCATGGGTGGCACTTAACATCAGGTCAACCGCCTGCTCGTTTGGGAATTTTTCATATTAAAAAAATACATTTAATACTTTTGACGCAATAAGACCGTATGCTACTGTATAATACTCGTACCAATTTGTATCTTGGACGAGGATTGATCTAACTTCCTACGTGAAGGCATATACTGCAATTAATGCTGTAATTAATCATTAACAATCAGCGATCGCGTTTTATTAAATCGAGCAGGCATTCCTGTTCCTTCTTTGTTGAAAACACACGTTATTTTAATAATTACCGGTGTATTTTTTTTCAATTCTAGCGCATTAGTAACAGTCATGTGCAATCTAAGCCTATCTGTAATTTGTACTACTTATCTGTAAAAATAATTAGTTGTCGTTTTACGATGCGGAAAACACGTTACATGTACAAAGGGGACTCGCACTTTAATGCACCACTTAAGCTGACGGATATTATTAAATTTTAACAATATTGACAATGATGGTCACGCATAGCGGATGACTACTACTTCCGGTTTACTTATGATTTAGTTTTTTAACCGAAAGTTACTCAAATGTAACTCATACTGAATCTTTACTTAGTAAACAAATAGTTTAATTTCTTTTTCACGCACTTCACAAACACCAAAAATTTACGTTTAAAAAACATTCCAAAAGTTTACGCATTAGATCGACAGGACTGAAAATTGTAATAAGGTGAGCTAACATCTGAAATCTCTTTGGACATAAAAAGGTCTTAGTGACTGGTGATTTGTTGTCAAATATTCAAGTTTGTGACTCTAATGAGGATATCGTTTTTTTTTTCTTATAACACTGCCCTACTACCCCGTTCAATCCAAACGTAAGACGTCTAAATCGACAGTTTATTATTATATATTTAGTTTCTTAATCTAGATTCATTGAATAGAAGTACTCCACCCAGGGAATGGTCATTAGACCTATCAAAAGGCACGTTCTTTGTCACTGACTCTCATGCCAATGCCAGGCTTTAGAGAAACCATGAGAAAGCCAACGAACAAAACGACATTTGAGACACGGTTTATAGCGTAACAGAATATATTGTTGACAAATCCATAATTAACGACGCTGAGAAGGTTTTTGTAGTGGTTTCCTCCGACGAAGTTTCTCACGCGTGGGGGGGCTGTAAGTAATATGCGATTGTTTGGGCTCCTAGTGTCTCCGCTGAGCTGCCTTGTGTTTATTTTAATTCAAAACGTATGATTATTGCATTAATTACTAAGTTATCTTAATTACAGTGCTAATTATGCATTTTGTAACACGAAACAATTAATTAAATTTTATTTGTGTAATATTGCGCCGTCGCGAAGAATCGAAGATGAGCAACTTTTAACTTTTGCAAACGTCTCTACATCAACTAGAGCAGCTTTAACCTTTATCTCTCTTAACTTATCAGCACAATTTGGTGACTAAAAGATGACTAAATTGAACTTATCAGCCTATTTCTGTAAACATAACATTTGTTAAGTGAACTGTCATAGTCATGTCGTGTTTTATCCATTTATTTATAAAAAATAAATGGATAAAAACCATTTTTTGAAGTTATACTTTTTCAACTTGATATCAATTGCAGATAATATAGGATTATTTTAAAACGGAAACAATATTCTTTAAATATTAAAACAATACTTAACTATTTTCTTTTCTTACCTTATTCGAATAGTACGCTATTTCTTTACATAGTATAAAACATAGTCGATGTTTCTACGATTAGATCTTTTAAACTACGCAACGGATTTTAATGCGGTTTTCAGCAATGTATAGAATGGTTCAAGCGGAAGGTTTGTATGTACACTTGCATATTATTGTACAGAAAAGCCGAGAACTTCAATTTCTACATTGCACCCATAAGCAGCCGGGGCGGGTCGCTAGTATAGTGTAGTAGATTACATATTTTAAAATAGTAATTCCTCTGTGGTGGTACAAATTTTCCTTAAAAGCAGTAAGTGCTATTTAAATTAAAAAAAATTAAATCAGTTTATCGCCCTCGCGATGAATAGACTGTGCGTAGGCAAAGAAAAGCGTGTGAAGCTAGGAGAAAACAATGTTAATGACATTGTTGGATTTTTCTCGAAAGCGAAAGAGGGGTTGCATAAGCTTGCTTGGGCCGTGGAGTCCATTAACATGCACTCGTTGTTTTTCGGGGATCGTTACATAATTTGAATATGTATCGCATATGTCCGTCAGTCTTCGTGTTTGCAAATATCGATGTGCTTATTTAACTAATAAATAGTTTATAGCAGTGGAAATTTAATGTAACATGTTTTGTTTTATTTCAATTAAATAAATAAATATTTACCAAACCTTTTTTGGAAATTTGAATACTTTTCATGTTATATATTTTGAAAGACTCTGAAATTTGGAAGCTCATTTTAATATCTTAAACACTTGTTTAATCTGCCGAGGCTAAAGTTATAAATGTCAAGGTATCTGAGTTTAAAGATAGTAAAGTAACGGCCTATATATGTCCCACTACTAGGCAACGGCCTCCTCTGCACTGTGAGTATTAATGGTATACTATATAACGTGATCCCACAATAGATTGGCAGACAATTTATTATTATCTTAAGAACATTAACTTATATTATTATCTTACATAAATTAGTTATTTATCTTTGAACATTTTTCATTTTCGATGTGTTTCCTCACGTTGTTTCCTCCAAAGATAAGCACGCGATAAGTCAGCACAAAAAAAATTGCACTTAATTGAATGATTGGTGGTTAGTACTGGAATTTGAACCCTGTTCGAGTATATACAAGTAAAATCGAGCAACTGGAAGCTGAGATACCATGACTGATCTTATTTTTTTTTAATTTTCACAGAGTATACCGTGTCAAGAAAATAAAGCTTTTTCCAAGTAGACTTAGTTAACCTGAAAATTGACTTGAAATATTGCGTGTCTATTAGCCACAAGGCTACATTATTAGTTGCGACTGCAACATAGTGCACGTTGAAGTCTTTTCTATGGGGCTACAATTTTTATTCGAAAGATTTGATTTTTTCTTGAATTGAAATGATTGTCCCAAACTTGTCGCAAACTTACGACATAATGAACTAGTATACTCGTAGTTGTACCAGTATATATTACACTCTGTTTCAGTTAAGCGAATCCATTGTTTGCGAATGTAGCGACGCAATTTGTAACTGTAATGGTGTCCAAACAACGAACAACTAATGATTAGCAGCTATCAGCCAAGGATGATTACAAAAATGAAATTACTTTCGAAATAGATGAGCGGTAGAGATTAATTCCGGTGGACCGCCGACCGCCATTATGCTATTGTGATTATGGCGGTCCATACAATGCGACTGACTGTCTGAGATACTCAGTGGGCGGACATCGTAATCGTTCGCAAAACTGTTGTTTCCGTGAGCGAATGATTGTGGGTGATTGAGTAATGGGTTTGTTTGACGATTGCATGACCTATATTGCTTTGAGTACTAAGTTGTCTCGGCTCTATGTTTCAATCCTGTTGAATTTGCATATTTTTTGATTGTTTTGCTGCTCATTGGCTTTATTGATTTCTATTATGTAAAGTTAATGATAGTCCCAATAGAAATGTAGTTACAAAATGTAGTTAATTGTCTTGTAATATAGCATTCAACGTACAAATTTAATTTGCAATTGAAATTATGCTATGGTTCACACTTAAACGGCTCTATTTTGTTAAAAATCAACTCTATTCTTAAAACGTACTTTACAGTTCTTCCCCAAACACATACTTCTCTGGACTTCAATGCCTATGTGGGATTAATTTTTGCTTTGAAGGAAAAACACTGTTCATTTCACGCTACAGTGCGCGCCGTATTCCCCGCGAACAAGATAAGTATCTAACAAACGCCCTCTGCACACAAAGTGCAATAAATCCGCGCGAAACTCGATAAGTGTGCTATTGTGGTGCCTTTGTTCACCGTAGCCTTGTCGGATGGTGTGTAACAACGTAAGCGTACAATAACTGCCACATTCAGATAAAAAATAGCTTTTTATTGAATTTATTCGTATTATTACAAAGTTCTTTCATACTTACCCGAGAGCTCAATAGGCCTCAATATAATTTACGAACTACAAAGCTAATGTTTTTAATACGGACTTCATGACACTTACACTGTGAATCTAAATTCTTATCAAATTGTATTCCTACATTTTTTTCGTAGGTTAAAAGGAAAAATAATTAAATGCAAATTTAAAGAGTGACATGTATATTTTTCTTCACTTCCCTCAAAGTATAAACGTAATAAATCTGTTTCTAAAATTCGTTTTTGCAATAATCATTTAATAATATTAGCATTATTTAGATTCTTGAGCCTTGATGACTGAATAAACAAATTTCCATTTATTTGTTATCTAATTCATATAACGCAAGGATTTACAGAAACACATTTTAAAATAAAACAATATGCCGTATCCAAAAATTTCTTAAAACGTCTGTAATTTAAACTTGGATACAAACTATTACACTACTGATCTGCATAATTTCAAGCGATAATGTTTCTCTTTAAGATAGTTGTTCATATTATTGCGATCTGGATTTAGGTAACACTAACATTTCCTGGTGTTGGCATGTTTCTGGTTTTCACTTTGCAAAATTCACTTGTATATTTTTTTCATTAAATAACTGGCCAGTGCTTGAACTGGTTCCACCTGTCATTAAGTAGAGATTTACCCTAAGGTGGTGAACACTCTAGGTCAGTAATTAGCCTGTTCGCTCTTGCGTTGTGAGTGGATGGGAAACTGGCATTGGCAAAATATTCTACTCTTTTGCTGTATGTATTACGAAATAGGAGCCGAATCTCTTCTTCCGAACGTCCCGCTCCGTCCGAATATAAAAACTTGGATATTGAACGTTTATTTATCTGATTATGGAACAGATATTGGGGAGGGTAAAAAAAAAACGGGTGACATGCGCTTGTTATAGAGTGGAGAACGTGTATCGAAATTTTGTGAACTTGTATGGTGAGAAATAAATACATTTAAATTAGAATGTGAGTCATATATGTATATATCAGTCGTGTAAAGCACAGTTGTCCATAACATCCAAAAAAGTGCATATGTAATGTGAATATAAAACAATAAAATAGTGTAATCATATAGTAGAGCTATAGATATATGAGAATGTCGGAAAATAGAGCGATTCGTGCAATGCTTTATAATTTCTCAACTCTATCTACACTAGCAGGTCCCTTGCTCTACATTCTGCCCTTCGGACCGGTTGGTTGCGTGCTCGGACGGTCAGCGGGTTCAATTACGTAATTGTCGTCGCTCGGAATTTAATACTACTGCTGTTTAATACCTAAGCTTACTTTTGTTCGCGTTCGCTTTTATGGCAGCGAAAGTGGTGTAACTATTGGTAGTGGTATAGGTTCTCGTATTAAAAAAATTTTTTTCAACGTTTCGACGAGATGAGTTATTACTACAGTTATGTATGCATATTATTCTAGTATTTTCTTAAGCCTTAGAAGTTTTAAAATTTATGAAAACTTCAATTTACATTCTTTGAAACTGACCGTAAGAGTAACATTTTCGCATATGATGATGTCTTACTTAAATTTTGTGTAAAAACACTATGTAGCAATGTGTATTGATTGTATTGTGATTTTTTTTACGTAACCTATAAACATAAATTGTCAATTTAGCACTTCAACTTTAATATATGATCAATTCAGGGTATATGCACATATGCGATTTGGAAATCTCGATTGATATGGGTCTACCACATTCGTAGTTGCGAATTAATGTCATACAATGAGAGCAAAATCATTTTCAATCAATTAATCGTTGAGTAATTCATACGTTACCGATAGCTTTGGTTACGGAGCAACATTCCGATCGCATACATTCAACATGCCCGTGGACACATTACAAATGGGTGTTTATCAATTGTTGGCATTGACTTCTTTTGTAGAGCAGAATGCAAGCACAATCAAGAATGACCACTTGAAGCCGGACTTAACAAGAAACTGCGCACTTGCGATGACTTCTGGTAGATAGTGAACTTTACCGTTACGTTATATTTCAGGGAGTGGACTATTTTTTGGGGCAGTGGTTTTATTTCAATGCCAATTGTCATTTAATTCCAGATTTAATAATCTCTTGGCAACCTTCTCGTAACATTGATCTTTAGATCAGTTTTTGATTGCCGCATCAACAGTTATTTCATACATAAAACTGTATTTAATGCCACAGCTTCCTGTCGATAAATAAATGTAATTTTATTTTATTTTTATTTAATTATTTTGCATAAAATATTCCTTATTATATTGATGGTGCTGATTAAAACGGACGACTATAAGATTTGTTAGGTTTTCTTCTGATATATTTTTGGATATTTATATTCTATGAGTATTAAATACTTTTAAATAACTTTTAGTCTGTGCTACGTAGGTATAATGATTCCACACATTAGTGAAATTAGATGAATAGGTTCATTTGTTTCCCTATTACACTCAAACAAACAAGCAAATAAACCACATTTAGAAAGTTAGTGTAAAGATCTGCTGTTTTTTGTTTCGTATCAGGGTAGCACATCGTGTGGAAGGTCGCTGTTGTGAAATTGCTCAGTGTTAATTTCTGACACGCATTCCGATGTGGGTGGTATGAACATGTGTACGTCCACACTGTAGCATAACGAGAGCATACTTAACGTCGGGGTCATCTAGTGGTCGTAAATTCGTTTTAATTACTGTCGGCGCGAAAACTAGAAGTAACTTAGTTTGGGCAATAATTTAAAGCTCAACGGCTAAAGATATTTATCTGTTCAACGTAGTAATTCTTTTAATATTTTATATGTCAAAACATAGTTGAGGCTCCTTTATATTCTTGTTTAAATAATATGATACAATTAAAACCTATTATTTGGAAAATACTTATGAGTTTTGTACGATACAGTCGCTTTTAAGTCGACATTATATTAAAGATTTTCGCATTTAATATGCATGCACATTGGGAGTGGATTATTGTAAACCCAAACGAGGCATTGAAAGATGTTATTAATATGTATGTACTGCCTTCAGTATTTCCTGAGCGTAAATTATTGATTCGTAGCGCTGGTGTCAAGCTATATATTTCTATACATCACATTAATTTTGAAAATTTAATTTGGTTGTAATAATATTTTTTTCTTCTTTTTCAGGTAAGTACCAGTCGTGACACATAGCCCTGTATATATTTACATACACAAAAGAGGTAAAACTCATCTCGCTAAGTACATAGGAATAAGAAAAATTTTCATTCATGAAAGTGGGGGTTTGTTACATTGATTTTTTTTTCTTATATGAATATTGAATGATATTTTATATATTTATCAAGAAAAAAAAAAATGCTTTTATTTATTGATAAAGTAAACGAAAACTAATACTTCAATGAATTAGAGAAGAATATTAAAATAGAAAAAATCAAAAGCAAAAATAGGACATACACATTTAAAAATATACGTACATTGACACTAAAATTTATGTAGAGTAATAATTTATCTAGGAAATAACTCCAAAAAATTAAGTTAAAAAAGTAGGACAATAGGAAAAAGAAATATTTATCGTTTGATCCAGATAATTTAAAATTATTAATATTGTTACATTTATTGATCTTGTTTAATGACTCGTGCATTTAACGTCCTGTTTGAAGTACGCGGCTTTGCAATCCTACCCATAACTTTGTCGCGCGGCCTTGCACGTGGATAAATGCGTCGAAATGGCATCGTTTACATTCCATTCCTTTATTAGTCACGTAAAGTAATTCACAACACGAAGAATGCCAGCAATGGTCGTCACGGATATCGAAAACATCGGAGTTCGTCGTCCGTTCCTCCTTGGTCTGTAGGATTGCTTCCGCGGTTTTTTATGGAAATAATAAAGGAGCCTGTGGTACAGGTCTTGTTCCGTGAATTATTTTAAGAATGTTTTCAACTCGTCTTCTCGAATGCAAGTTATTCGCGAGGATACAAATGATCAGGATGTAGAGTCAATACCTCTTCCAATAAGGACGTCTACGTCCTGAATGATCTAGTATGATCAAAACTACTTATAATTATAGTTTCAATAATTACAAATAAATTAAAAAAAAATCAATAAATGATACATTAGAAAGCAGAATCTTTGTGTGTTGGAAAAACTTGCAGGGGATCTTAGTTTTTGTCGTATGTAACACACAGTCCTTAGGTGTTTGTCAGATTTAAGTGATTCTCATGTGAAGAACAATTTGTTACACATAAAAATAACATTATGGAAATGTAAAAAAAAACTAATTAAACAAACGTACGTACAATTTATATTGTTGACTCTACTCACGGGTAAATGTAGAGCAAGCTTCATAAAAAAGCGTGCTCACGAAGCAAATTAACAAGAAAGGGCAATAATAAACAATATTACGTACTTTTATGTAGAAAGCGGGCTCTACGTTTGACAAACGACGTCATGTAACCTCAAGTTGTAATATAACGGACAATAATTAAATTTCAAGCGGCTAAAATTATGTCCATAACACTTATATAATGCGAGGCAAATGTGAAAATGCTCTAAGCATGAAACGTGTGAACGCGTTTTAACAACATTGTAGTTTTCCGTGAAATTCGAGCTACTTCCCACCATTCGCAGAAATCAGAGACTGGCTAAAATCGACATTTCAACTATGCAGAAGTTATGCAATATTTATTTATGTTATGGATTTTATAATAGATTATTAAACTACACCGAAGTTTTATCGAAAACGGTAAAGCATTACCAAAGCTACAAACTACCATTCTTAGCTGCATTAACTCACATTGCAGGATTAAAATAATGAATAGTCGTTGACAAGATTTGTTTGTAATTAGGGTTTCGTACCCAAAGGTAAAACCAGACATTATTACTAAGACTCCCCTGTTCACAGATTTCTGTTGCCGCGATAACAACAAATACTAAAAAACAGAATAAAAAGTATTTAAGGGGCTACCCTACAACGCGCATGATTTTTTCTCCGCGTTTTTATAGATAATGGTACGGAACCCTTCGTGAGCGAGTCCGACTCGCACTTTGCCGGTTTTTATAATCAGATTTTATTTTTAAGTAAAGTGCATATCCTTATAGACATGTAGATCATATAGATGATGATGTAGATGTAATAGATATAGACTTTCCGGTGATAGGGCCACACAGCAGCCTCGACTGTTGCACGAATGGGCAGGCTTGTCCGGGTAAATACCACGACCTCACAGAAGACCGGCATAAAGTGGAAGTATAATACTTTCGCGTTTCGTCTGGTGAGTGAGGTGGCCGGAGCCCAATTTTCATACGGTTGTCAACGCATCTGCAACCCTCGGGTATTTTTGTAAAACGTCCATACAGCACAGGATTATGTTATCCTAAAGTGAGAGCAATGTTTAAAAATAAACAAAAAAAAATTTTAGATGTAAAAGGGGCACGATTTTAATCGGTGATGTAAAGTACAAAATACATAATAGGTTTTGCATTGCCTTATTGGTTTTTAATTGCAAAACAGGTTTATTGTTGGCGTTACTTAAGCATAACTTAGATATTCAAGTAGCGTGCAAGTTATAAGCTAGACGTCGATAACATGCGAACAAGTGGCTCCGTGCGGCGGTTCACTGGCTAAGTAGGCTGACACTTATATCAGCTGTGATATAAGCGTTAAGTTATTTAATATTCCTTACATATGCACATAGGGACTGGACAGCTGAAAAGTCCGTACATATGATTATTATTATCGAATTATATTTGTCGTAGAATTTGCGTCTTTAATATAAATGGTATATGGTCTATTTTACTTAAAATCTTCTTTCTCTTTATTCTTATGGAATTAAGAAATGTAATATTAGGAGTATACTGCGGCTTGGAACAATTATTTACGGAATAAAGTCATAGGCTCGATAATGAAACTATGAGTGGTCGACACAGATTAAAATAATATTTATTCAATATCCATAAAGACATGTTTCACACAGATAAAAGATGTCCATAAACATTATTTTGCTACATATTCAACACTCAAAAATCAAAGTTTTTTATTAATAAGTATAAAAACATTTCTATTCATTAATAATTTTATTTTAGCGCTAGTCTTTGTATTCTAGGCGAAACGAAAAATTATTTGAACTTGCGTTTTCTAGGCGCTTTACCTGGAAGGCAATGAACTTGTAATAAAGTTACCTGTTGCAGGTATAAACCCCGCAACGCCGAGCTTTTGTCGGTTTATCTCTATTCATTCAGATTTAACTATTGAACAATTGTGCCCGGTGTAATGTAATCCACTACTGCGACCTTAGGAACTCGATAATCACTACTGATATTGTGTTGCACTGAAAATTTCGGTTTATTACAAAGGAATTAAATAGTTTTATCGCACACTAAAAAAGTAAAGTATCAGCCAATACATGTCCCACTGCTGGGCAAAGGCCTACTCTGTACAGAGGGTATCAGGGCATAATCCACCACGCGGCCCCACTGCGGATTGACGGACTTCACATATCTTCGAAATATATATTTTTTAGCATTATTTCTAAAATATGCAGGTTTCCTCACGATGTTTTCCTTCACTGCTGAGCACGTGATTATTCAGCACTTAAATTTAACAATTTCGCGGATGCCTGCACCGGGGATCGAACTCAGGTTGCTCGAGTGTACAGAATTAAAAACGAGCGCCCGAAGCTATAATGAAAATGGCAGATTTCATTAATTAGGAACCATTAACAAGAGCTTCACTTCTTGTTTATCATATCGTTCTGATAAATGACTAAGAATTGCAAATTAAAAATTTTACTTGACCATGAACTGACCATTAATACTTCTAAAGTATAATAGACGATCACTTCACTTCTTGCTTGTATAGACGTGGTGATTGGAGAGTTAGAATCCTTTGTGTGAACTAAAATTCAAAAAATTTAATGAAATCGTCGTTTTTAATACACGTATTTAAGCTAAATGAGTACATAAAATATTGGCGTTTCTTAGCTAAGCTATATGGCACAAGTTTGATCTCTAGTTAAATTAATAACCGGTTGCTCACCTTTAAATACATTGACTTGAACAGCCAGAGTTGAAATCCCAAGTATTCGGAAAATTATTAATTAGAAATTATAGCGCCTGCTTACATTATAAGGGACCCTGAATGTAGCAAAGTTAGTAAAAAAGTACTTTGCAAAAACAGGTTGGTGAAAAAAATTTATGACAAGTCTGAAGGCTGTATATAAGTATATCGATACTAGCTTTTCGTTGATGCCCTTAAATAAAATCTTTGTTTAAAAACTATATAATTATATTATTTAAATTTCCTTTTTTACAATTAAAAAAAGGGTATGTCCTTAAAAAAATAAACTTAGGGTTAACTATGACATCAAGACGTGTAACAACTTAGTCTGTGCCGTGACCATGAACGATGGAAAAGATTCGAATAATAAAAATAAAAAACGCGATAAAATCCGTAAACTAGTTTCATTTAATATGTATAATATTCGCGTAAAATCAAGAAAACAATAAGCAAGTAAGGAATAGGTACACCGAACCAGGGTAGGACCACGCAGCAGTCCTCGCTGTTGCACGGATGCGTAGGTCCGTCCGTTTAAGCACCACGACCTCGAAGAAGACCGGCTGGAAGTGGAAGTATTATACTCCTGCGTTTAGTCTGTTGAGTGAGGTAGCCGGGGCCTACTTCATTTAAAGGTGGCAACGCATCTGCAACCCTGCGAGTGTTGCAAATGTCAATGGGCGGCGGTTGTCACTTAACGTCGAGTGAGCCACCAGCTCGTTAGCCATCTTTTCATATAAAAAAAATAATAATAACACCGCGTCATGTGGTACTTTCACTGCATACTCTTGACCCCGTGAGAACCAGTCCCCGACTGGAGCAGTGTCGTTAAACTCCGTGCAACTGCTGGTGCGCTGTAAAAGGTCGCCGCATGAAATCGTTTCAAGGACATCGCAGATTTACTTACGGTTCGATCTTACGTTCTTGCAATATTCGTTAAATGCTAAAAAAAGGTTCGATAATTTGAACAATAAAAATTATATCGATGCCTTAGTGCCTCGAAGTTAGGACTAGTGGTTCTGAGGAAACGCTTTCCAAACCCAGTGGGATGAGTTTTTTCGCGAAAGAACTACAGTCGTGAACCCGTTATCTACCCATAGATAATGTTCACCATGAGTCAAGTTCGGGACTAAACACGCTTCGTGAGACGTAGCAGGCGTTGGCAATCTCTGTTTTCCTTGTTAAGGTCAAAGACCGTGAGAATTTGTAGTTGAAAAAATCACATCATAAATGCGTGCTCACCAACTGTTGAACGCTGCTAAAGTAAGAATAACAAAAAGGGGTATTTGTGCTATATCGGCAAGGATCATTAAACAAAAGATTAACAATAGATTAAGCAGAATAACACTGAAAGCACTATTTGTTTCTCCTCATGAGTGAATTATTTTTTCATGAGTCGATTTTATTACAGTGGCTAGACCACTGTAATAAAATCGACACACTTTACATCCACAATATGAAGGTCTTAAATAAAACATATATCATTTATATCATAAAAGCTTTAGCCTCTATAGAGAACTATATGTTGGATTTCACCCGAAAGCAGTTTCGCTCAATGTTCCCACGACGCTGTGGATAAGTGAAGTGATAAGATCTTCCCATTATTATTATTCGTAAATAAAGTGACCTTATTCATCGTTGAATGCTAATTTAAAAATGTCAAGTGGCGGTGTAAGCAATACTACTGAAACCTGTTTATTCCATTTATCATTATGAATCGCGGGAAACGTTCAAAGGAAGTGAACATTATAACACACTCACACAATACTCGATCAGATGAAACAAACATCAAATTTAATGCGAAAACAAATCCTCAAGGTCCGGGTATCGGACATTCAAATTTATAAATGGCTTTTAATTGCCAGCAAAATGCGCCTGTCAAGGGCAAGCGAGCTAAGTGAAAGCACGCGAAATAGTATCAATAAGGCTTTTTGTGGACTTTTACATATACCCGAAACAGATTTGGGACGTAAATCATATTAAGTTTAGGTACTCATAATTAATTATATTACTAATTGATGTGAAACATCAATAGCCGCACGTAAAACCGACGTTTCTGACGTGGCCACGCGTCGCCACGCTATATGATGGTATACAGTCTATATGCAGTAGTGTGTACGATTAATTACTCAAATTTAAATTAATTGTTAATAATTATTAATTAATTTATTAAACGAATGAACGAAGCCACTGATTAAACGAATTAAGTAGTCACGATTTGAAATAAATTCGTAAATTTTTGTATTAATTGAAAACAAATGTTTATTCAATAAATAGTCATCGTTATCTGGAAAAAAATCGTAATATTTTATTTTATTATTATGACATATTTAGTTCCTATCACAATCTGTTCTTTTCTGCATATTACTTTTACAAAATAATGTCGATGTTTCACATCTGCCAGGCGGCTCATTTATTTTTTTAAATAATTTTATGGCATTTCGATTATATTTCAATTTTTTTCGGTGTTCTATAGTTTACAAGTCAGATTTATAAATTTATAAAAGTTCTATGCTTTACAGACATTTAAATAATATTTTTTTTTAATTCTTGATAAATTCTTTGTTTATTTCCGTTGGCGCTACAACCCTTTGTGGGTCTTAGCATCTTCTACGTTATCCTATTTGTATCAAAGCCTGGCTCTCCTTGGTGGTGAACTTTCGTATAAATTATTGAATCGTTTTTAATTAAAGCTTATTCCAACTGTAATTAGTAACAGTTTACAGGAATGGAAGGAGTATTTTGATCAAAGATCTAAAGAAAAAGGTTATGGAGCCTGGATTGATAAATGCACTCTAGCAGAACAGATTTGACCATATTAATGCGACTTCACTAACTCATTTCAAACTACAATAATTTCGCTTTTCTCATGAAAAAAAAAAACTACCTCACCTTCTTGCTCTATGTGTAATGAAATTGAAGATATCTATCATATATTGATGAGAAGTAAAAGTAATGATTCATTACGAAAGCAAATTGGTTCACATATTAATTTATCGATCCCTCTAAGTGATGTAATATTGAATATTATAAATATGGTCAAATTTGCTCTCAACACGTGAATTTTATTATTATGTTACTTCCATATATTATTTTTACTTTTGCTTATATTGTTGATTTTATCTTACAGAGTGGCATATTCGCATTGGCGAATAAACTCTTAAAATAAAGAGAAAAACGGTTTATTTTGTAAAGATTGTAATTAGTAATTACAAAATAAATTGCGCTTAAAGGGAAAATTTTAGTGTTATAATGTAATAAAGATATTTTGGTGTAAATGTCAGATAGATTGACTTGCATTTTAATTACAGCGATATATGTACATTTTAAACTCATTGTATCAAATACGATTTAGGAATAATTAAATATAAGTTTGGGTTCATTAATTGAAATTTTCCCTGAAACTTACAAAAAGATGTGTTAATACTATTATTTCTCAATGACGTTTTTAATAATATAGCGTTACAAAATTGTCAGACGTTTCGCGTGAGACAATTGATTCTACGGTATTGATTGCTAGCAGGGGTCGAGTGTCCTTTCGAATCAACTTTACAAAGTTCGAGGTCGAAGGCGTATACGCCTTTAAAATTTCTTTATTGATATTCATTAAATCAATCGCTATTTACGAGTATTGGTACAAGTTCAGGAATAGAGTTCATTAAGCTGAAATTTGTTAAATTAGCAGTTGAGCACAGTCATAGACATAATTAAAAAAAATATAATAAGTTGTTAGAAAACATATATGGAGCACTTAGAGAAATAAATGAAGGAAAGAAAAAATCGGTTTAAGATTGAAGAGAGTTAAAACCTATTTCTTCAGTTAGAGCTATTAATAAACGTTAGTTTATTTATATCGACTTCTTGATTTTACGCGAATATTATACATATTAAATGAAACTAGTTTACGCATATTTCAAGACGTGTAACAATGTAGTCTGTGACCGTCTGTGCCGTGACCACGTCACGTGAACGCTGGAAAGGGTTCGAAACGTCGGAAATTATAAAATCCAAATTAAATTGCGATAAAATCCGTAAACTACTCTCATTTAATATGTCAGTTTATATGTTTTAAATACACACCAACCAGTCCTATCACAGCTGTATCGTTGTCTACATCCAGCAATTGAACGAAAAGTTCACGCAGTTGACAAGATTAATTTGTTCAGAAGCGTTCAGACAATCGATGCCGCCATTGGCTGAAAGTGCGATACGAAAGTGCCTTTTGTTATTGCCAGCAAGTTGTTAAGTTTACTTACCTTGATCGATTTATCTGGATTACGTAATAAGTGTTATAAACGTTGGGCGTAGAATAATAAAAAAAAACGTAGTAAAGCTTTGGACACGCTAGCGATGGTAGAGTCTATAATGTCTCTACGATCATTTCTCTTACATTGAAGCAAGATATAAGCCACTCTATAGAAGCAGCGATGAAATGTTGTCAAATATTAATTGTGAAATGTTATTTGACAGTGTCAACGTGCTGAAAATTGTGCATATTAGATGGCAGACGCAGGATCGATACCCACAGCATAAAAATGTCATCTACAAAAGTTTAAATTTTATACATATTTAACTACAATTTCACGCCCTTTTACCAAACAAGGCAAATTTAAGCACTGACTAAAAGAGTACGGGTACAAAATTATGTATATCAATTATGTGACAAAATCCTCTGCGGTTCATTTTTTATTTTTTCTTTTATTTTATTTAGGACATGGACATGGACACATGTGTACACAACATTTTCTAGTCCCAAACTAAGCAAAGCTTGTACTATGGGTACTAGAAAACTGATAAACATACTTAAACATACATTTCTTTTGTAAATAAATACATATTATACATATAGAAACACCCAGACACTAGAAAAACACCATGTTCATCACACAATATTTTTCCAGTAGTGGGGATCAAACCCACGCCCTCCGGCGCAGGGGGAAGGTACACTACCCATTACGCCATTCGGGTCGGTTTATTGTTCAAATAAATTGTATAAACTTCTTAAATTTTATAATATATATTTAATACACATGTATTGACATCCCTAAACTTTATTGTAAATGCCCCTCAACTTTCAAACGATATCCAACAATTTGCATATAGCACAAAACGTTGCTTTAGTCCACAAACGACCTCGGATACTGTAATATATACATATATATAAATTAAATTACATCGACACTTTTTAGTTTAAACACTGCTTACTCTACAAATCATAGCTATAGCCGGCAAAGAGCGAGAAGAGAAGCGAGAGATAGGGAAAACTGGATAAATCTGGAGGAGGCCTATACCTAAACAGGAGTTCCTATCTAAGCTATATTAAAAAAATAGTTAAGAGAATAGTTATAAGTGAAATATATATACATATATTATTATTACTCTACAAATCTTCTCTGAACGTAGAGCAGGCAATCTTCATGCAGATTCTCGAGATTTCCGGTGCCCGCGTGTTTAGAAATAGCGGCGGATCGAATTTGAGAGTTTGAATGTGGCTTCGCAACTTGTGACGAACGAAATTAGCACTTGCGAAAATAAGAGTGCGCCGTTTCGCAAACAGCCGCCTTAGGCGCCGACAAGTGGTGACAACGGCAATGGTCCACAGCCACACGTGTTGCCTAATGTATGGTACATCACTAAATGAGACATTCGTCGTGATTCGGTAGTATTGGCAAAAGTCGGCCTGTTACAGACAAAGAGTTATTGTATGTGTTTGTTTATATCGTAGGGCCACGGGTGTTAACACAAACATGCATGTGTTTTATGCCCGGTTGCTATATTCAACGAACGGCCGTTAGTTACATAGCTTCGTAACTTTCATAACGACTTGTAGATAAAATGCGTGTACGCTCCTGTATTATCGAAACGAGGAGTTTTCCTTACGAGCCGTTGCATTATCTACGGAAAGTGCGTTACTAGCGTTCCCTTAATCTTAATCGGGCTTAAGTGATTTTACTGGTTACGAACGCCCTATGACATTGAACACCTGTAGTAGATGCACACGGGATGAAAACCTTTAAAAGTCCTGGTTACCACACTCACCAGATGAAACAAAAGCATAAAACTTCCATTTTATGTCGGCTTACTGTAAAGCAATGTTACTTCCCCGGATAAGTCTGCAAATGAATGCAGCATTAAATGCTGTATCATACAGAGATGCACTCGATTCCTACACACGGAAACAATTGGAGTATAAATATTATTATTTCTTACATTGTTTTTTTTTTCTTGATAATAACACCAATACTAGCGTGAGCACTCTTACAGTATGACTGTTACTGAGTCTCCTTGACTAATTGCGCCATGTTCGTATTACTTACATTCAAACAATTATGTCTTTCCTCATCAAAGATTCGATGTTAACATACCCGCGTTTGAAATGTTAAAACTTTTTACACGGCAAATGTACCATGATAGATGAAATTCTAATGATGATTGATTTACCGCTGACAAACATTTTATATTATACATTCATTACAAGGTTACATCAACAAAAATGTTTAACAGCTTATCAAGCAATATCTTAGAATTTGTAGAAAGTCAGGACGAATTTTTTTTTTTCGCATTTTAAGCAATGCTTGGGGCGCATCTATTATATATGTTCTCTAGCTCATATTAATTGACAATGGTAATAGATATTAGAAATTATGTAAATAATACAAACTATCTAAATACAAATTATCTATTGGATATTTTATTGTTTCCTGTTAGCGTTCGACTTGTGTTTTTGTGAATCATGTGGGGTTGGAACTCACTACACTGGCCACGCCTGATGTTCGCAATAAATTATGCCTTGACGAAACATTTGTATTGTAATCCTATGTATCTGTCTCTTTTTAATTTTATGATTGTAATGTGTAGATGTATTTTTGAATACAAATAAAGATTATTGCCTTTGATGTCTAAGATGTCTAAGTGATCGTGAGTGTAAATTATCAAAGTCCTATGTTTCGTGAATAAAGTCGTTTCGGGTTTAAAAGGCAAAAGTCCCAGGTTGAGTGGCAGACTATGGTTAATATATACACAACACAACTATAGTTTTTATAAATTGTAAAATGTGACTTTGTCATAAATCAAAATTATATTTATTAGAATCCTTGAACATCTAAAAATCTCCGTTATGATGTACGCTTTTAAACTGTTAAGGAAAATTGTATATGTTACTTTTGATATAATCTTAAACGAACTATTGTATGGTAATGCGGTTACATATGTTCATAGATTATGTTTTCATAATATCTTGGTTGGGCAAAAAAATTATATGCCCGATATACTTATTAATGACATACTTTAGTGACTGCTAAAAATGCAATAGAACGAACGTAGATAGATAGCAAGATTTTCACGCCGTGAGGTCAACGGCCGCTTAGCTTAGTTGGTAAAGCGTCTGGGCGCGGAACCAGGAGACGCTGGTTTGGATCCCGCAGCGGAGAAAGTTTTTGTTTATTTATCTACAAAAATGTATAATTCGGAATACTTCAGGGTGATTGTAATCATAACTTACGTAGAGCATATCAAAGATTTAGAGTCTTCTATTGCTTATGATTTATTTTACGATTGTCATTCTCGAGTAATCAGGTTTACTGTGGATTTATTTTAATAAGTAATAAATAAAACAGCTTTCGTTTTTCGAAAAGCATTATTTTTAGTTTTCGAATTAAATCTAAAGAAACTCTTCGGAAGGCGTTGCGTGCTAGCGCGTGCCGTGAAAGAGATACATTAATTTACAAACTGCGGTCGTGTCAACAAATTGCGCAGTTAACGTTAACAAACTCGCTTTTTAAAGCAACATTGCAATTCCGTTTAACGTTTCGCGGTGGTTAAAGCTTATTTCTGTTACGTTCACAGACTTCCTTGATGAGGCCATTTTGTTAGACATTATTGCTTTTATTAAAGTATTCTATTTGTTAGTTTTCAACACGTTAGTAACAGCCCCATACTGTACTTGAATCTCTATATTGTGATAGCGGTGTAAATTTTTTGCCCAGTATAACATATTAATAACTGTAGACCATAACATGATACACACAAAATAATTTCAGTTAATTCTTTAAGGAATGTTTAAATTGCACTATGTACTATAAATTAGACATTCTTTATAATAGATTTACAACATAACCTACACCAAATAACCTACCCACAAGGAACCTTAGTGTACAGCCGAGGAGTTAATCAGTGAATACAAAATGTATTTGTTTATTAAAAACAACTTCTTGCTACCTTTTTAACCAACTTCATAAAAGGAGCTTTTAATACCGCATCAAAATCCGTTGCGTAGTTTTAAAGATCTAAGCATACATAGGGACAGACAGACAGCGGGATGACTTTGTTTTATACAATGCAGTGATGATAGAACCGTAGCTTCAGCTGCAAAAGGATGACGTGAAAGTATATACTCTTGTGTTTCATTCGGTTAGTGAGATATAGGAACCTCTTTCTTTCTAGTGTCAGTAAAGCAATTGGGCGGCGGTATTCACTTAACATCATTATGCGAAAAGTTGTCAAACGAGCGGACGGTTGACCTGATGTTAAGTGAATAAAGCCTTTTGAAAGTTGGACTCCGGACACCTCACTCACCAGACGAAACGCGAAAGTGTTTATTACACTACCACTTCACGCCGGTCGTCTGTGAGGTCTTGATACTTACCCGGACGAGTCTACCCATTCGTGCGTGTTTTATGATAGTTTGTCATTTAGAATAAATAGATAATTTTAATCACGACCAGGATACTACAATAACTCCTTCAGGGTTATCTATAACGATCTGATGAGCCACTCGCTCGCCTATGATTAAAAATATAACTAATTGATGACCCTGTTTACCAGTTTTTTTTTAAATATTTTTCGGACACTTTTTTTACACAACCTTCTCTAGTCCCAAACTAAGCAACGCTTGTACTATGGGTACAAGAAAACTTGTAAACATACTTAAACATATTTTTCTTTTTGTAAATAAATAAATATCCAGACACTGGAAAAACATCGCACAACATTCCAGTAGTGGGGATCGAACCCAGACCCTCTTGTGCAAGAGGCAGGGTCACTACTCCCCACGCCGATCGGGCGTCAGTTGCAAAGGTATCGGCTTCGACACGGGAGGTCGTGGGTACGATTCCCACTACGGAGAGCCATTTGCACGAGCCACAAACAATTGTTTCGGATCCGTGTATTTGTTCACGTGAAAATAATACGAGCGCTTGAAAACGTGCTAGCAACAATGATCGTTGGGACTCACCGCCCACCCCCTTCCACCCAAAATACAGATACGAAATGATTTAAAAAATAATTCGCACCGCCACCCGCATAGCAATCGCAAATATGTATTCTAATGCCGATTTGTTGCTTTCGCCCGTCGCCATTATACATGCACGGTGGTGGGTATGGTAGAAAGTGAGTCGGTTTCACCGAGGCGCGAATGACCGCCGAGCCCGGCTGGACCACTGCCATCAGTGAATCAAGTTGAGGCAAGTTCCTGTACGGCCTTCAGTACGGCGTCACCGCCGTTACTGGACCCCCGTCCGGTCTGTCTTTATTTGTTTGAAACCGCTGCATTGATTGACACATGATCATGTCTTCCGCTAATTACATTATTAATAACGATTAACACTAAATTTGTTTGTAATCGCTGCATTGACAAATGATCATGTCCGCTAATTACATTATTAATAACGATTAACACTAATAATTCTATAACTTTAAATTTTATTTTAAGTTTTTATAGTGCTGATCTCTGCACTTAAGATGAAAACTTCATTAAAAATCATGTTTCCGGAAGACGCGGGCTTGGTTCCCGCAGCGGCGAAAATTTTGCTTCCGTTTTTAATTCGGTAACTTCTAGTATTGTACCAAAACACTAATTACTGTCTAGTTAACACGTAATATATAATTCCAATTAACAGAACAATCATTCACTAATACAAAGTTGCCGTTTATAGGCTACCTAAGGTCAATTTATGTTAATTTAAATCTTACACCAGGAACAATTTAAGGTGTTCTGATTTATCCACTAAAATCTCTACAGATAATAAGATACATACTGTAGTAGAGTGTCTCTTAATATTCAAGGTTTAATCTGAATGTCATGTATTTAGTGGATTCCATTTGAATTAAATAGATCACCTGCGTACATATTAATGCTTTAAAAGAGGAAAGTGTTTTATGCTCAACAAATCAATCGGTGCGTGCACGGAATAATATAAAAGATTTGCCGTTGCTGTCAGAGTTTTTTTATGGGAAAAAGTGGCAGGCTCACCTGATGGTAACTGGTAAATGATTACCGCCGTCCATGAACACTTGAAACACCGGAGGGCTTGCAATTGTGTTGCCGGCCTTTTAGGAAAGATTATGCTCTCTTCTTGAAGGTTCCCAGCTCGTAACGGTTCGGAAAGACCGCCGGAGAGTTAGCTTCAACACCTTCCCTCATACGTGAAATTCTCTCGACACACTGCATCTAATATGATATATATATATATATATGACTAGCTGTTATCGACGGCTTCACCCGCGCGGCCAAAGGGAACATTGGGCTTTTCGTTATACACTACTTAGTTGACACTTATCATTACCTATATTTTGTACAATACACACAATATCTTTATATATAATAGCCTATGTGTTATTCTGATGTATAAGCTATAGTACCTGGAGGAGATTTTTTGGCAAATCGTGTATTTTGGAAATTACATTTAGATACAAATTACTGAGTAATGGGATATGCATAATATTTTTCGATCTTACCGACGTAATAATAAGAAAATATGAACTGGTGTTATTCACAAAAGAAAGAACTTAAAAAAAAGAGAAAAAAGAACGAAATCATCTGGATCGACAAAAAATAAAAAATAAAGAAAGCAATGATCTGGAATCCGATTATATAATCTATATATAATCTATACACTTTCTATATCTATAATCTATCTATAATCTTATCCTTTAAACAAGAATTGCTTGTTTAAAGGATAAGATTATTGTAAAGTTTCATTAAAATCTATTGAGTAGTTTTTGTGTGAAAGAGTAACAAACATCCATCCATACATACAAACTTATGCCTTTATAATATTAGTAAGGATATATAACCCGCAGGAACACCCTTTTCTTTGGTCTAAATATATGTTGTAAGGATTTTTTCACAGTTTCAGGTTCACTCAACATCCAGTGAACCGCCAGCTCACTTGCCAATTTCGCACATAAAAAAACAGACGAACAAGAAAAGCAATCGTCTCATTCCACATTTTCCTCTGTGTCACTTTTTATGGCTCATTATGCTAACTGCAGTTCGTAAGTGCGTGCGCTGGCCATTGGAATTAAGCCTCTAAGTTTCCTTATAAAAAACCAGACAAGTGCGAGTCGGACTCGCGCACGAAGCGTTCCGTACCATTATCTATGAAAACGGCAAAAAAATCATGATTGTTGTATGGGAGCCACACTTAAATATTTTTTTATTCTGTTTTTTAGTATTTGTTGTTATAGCGGCAACAGAAATATATCATCTGTGAAAATTTCAACTGTCTAATTATCATGGTTCATGAGTGATAGACGGACAGACAGACAGACAGCGGAGTCTTAGTAATAGGGTTCCTTTTTACCCTTTGGGTACGGAACCCTAAAAACGACCGGTCTGGCACTGTCGTATTTCATTACGATATTATCGCACCCAGCTTTCCCTATATGCTTCATAGGCCATAATTATGTTTACAATGTCGAAAGTGAACCGACTGCGTCAAATTGCGATTTGATTGATGCCATTTATTTGTCGTTTGTACTTTTCTTTGCGGCCGCTTTCGAAATCGCATATTTGGCGCTGTTGGTGCAAACATTTGTAAAGTTGGCGCATGAAACCGTTGTGACATGTCAGGACAAGAGAACTATTATCTATTTTTTTTTTAATGTGAGAAAGTGGCAAACGAGCTGGCGTTTCACCTGACGTTAAGTGATTACCGCCGCCCATGGGCATTTGCAACACCCGTAGGGTTGTAAATGCGATTTCGCCTTTAAATAAAGTGGGCTCCGGCTACCACACTCACCAGACGAAACGCAGAATTGTACTTCGGACCTGCCCTGTTGCGTGGCCCTACCACATGTAAATATAACATTAACAGTGGCAGGGCCACGTAACAGTTTCCGCTGGTGCACGACTGGGTAAACTCGACCCGGGAATTTAACACGGCCGTGGCCGTTTCGTCTGGCAAGTGGGTCCCACCTTATTAAAAGGTGACGACGCATCTGCAACTGTACGGATGCTGCAAATGTCGATTGGCGGCGGTTATCACTTGAAATTAGGTGTACTGCCAGCTAGTGACCTTTTCACACAAAAAAACGGTAGAGTGGGTGATTGTTTTGTTTGCAACAACTGTGGACTTATAGTGCATAAATTCAACCTTGGCCGACGACTTATCAGAGCGTGCTTGTAATACCGTGTTGCGAAGAATTTCAGCTAAGCTATTTAGATATAATCTAATAGCTCTAGTGATCTTTATACTGTGTTTAAACTGCTAATAACCACTCGAATAATTTAACTATTTATGAAGATACTAGACATATACCTATATTACGGTAATTATAAAATTGTGTCAGGAGACGCATTTTATGAATTAAAAATACCTTGTATAGCTTTATAAAATTTGAGTTTTATCTATAATTTAAACCGACTTTAAAACGGAGGGGGTTTTCAATTCGCCTGTATATTTCTTTTACGTTTGTTACCTCAGAACTTTCGGCTGAGGATCTCCGGATAAAAAAAGAATCATCAAAATCTGAAACGATTTTGATGATTCTTTTTTTATCCGGAGATACGAAGGGAATTCCTGAAAATCAATTATAAAATGAATACAGAGCGAGATATTTGAAGTCAGTTTTGTTTTTGGTTATTAAAAAAAATGAATTTTTATGTCAGACGTAGAGCGGTCACACGAAGGGATATCATATGCTGAATTGTCGTGTTGTAGAAAAACTCGTACACTTCATACTATTGTACACCTGTGGTCATTTTATCTAAAAGGATTGCCTTGACGAATGTCCATTACATACCACAAGGTAGAAATAACGTATGATTAGTTCTCATTTTATATTTTATGTGAGATGTTGGTTACAATGTAAAGTGAATATCTCTGCTTATGGATTAGATATCTACTTGGTGAGGTTGTTGAATGCTGATACGTCGCTAGCCTTTCAAATAATGGTCTTGTTATTTAAATCACCAAATGAAACGCAACAATGTAATACTTTACTTTTACGCTGGTTTTGTAGTTCTTAGCTGGATGCGCCCGCCTTTTCAGGCAACGTCTAAAGTGCTTTAGCTAATAATCACACGATCACAAAACCTGTACTTTATTTAGTTTTTCAAAGGTAGCATCTATTATATCGTAAATAATTTAGAACAGAATGAAAAAACAACAAAATATATGTTTATTATTTTGACGAACTCTAGTCTTTTAGCATATTGTATGCTGTGACGTTGTCGTACGATGCAGTCTGTTGCAGCCCCTTCCGTTCCATTCATGCAACAGCTGAATCCACCGTGAAAAGAACTTAAAACGAGATCACGGTCACTTGCGTAATACCGAAAAAGTTGGATATAACCCGATGTAATATTTTCGTGTGAAGACGCGCTTAATCGCGTCGCGCCTCAATACGCGAATAACGTCACGCGCTATTAAAACTGTAGACCTGATGTAATGGCCACTGAGATTAATTAACGAATTGTGATTAATACTGTCAGGGATGAATTCGTCGCGTTTGTCCAAAGGAGGTCATACAAATGTGTATATTGTAGCTCAAAAACTGGCTCGATTTCATAGCACAAAAAGCTGCTGTTAATTTCCGGTTCTATACCCATTTAAAGCGTGTATTGATAATTCAAAATATCTTCATTCACATAGACGCCTGCGCTTTCTTATGAAACGACAAAATTTTACATAAAAATTAATACGTCCGTAAGTAAGTGGTAACTTACGAAAGTATTTAAAGAGTAGGTCCTGTTTGTGATATATCCATGCTAGCAAAACAAAATCCAGTGGATATTCTATACGCCACTCAATTGGATTGGTTTATATCGAATTACATTACTTATATTATACGAGTAAATTAATACTCTTTATTATTTTTAATTTGAAAATTAATGAAGTCTATAGTAGCCACTTTCAGAAAAAATACAAATAGAATCGATAAAGGAAACGAGCATTAAAACAAACAGTGTTCCTGTTGATAAATATGTCTTGACCTCATCGTTTTAGGCGCTACCACCTGCTAGAGTCCAAAAGGTACTTAAGCATGTATTTATTAAAAGACACCTTATTAAAGGACAGCATAGGGAACAATTTCAATTGGCTATACATCTACTAGGTTATGAGTTACCGTACAGTCGATTCATCTATAGACTCTATTTATTCTAACACTGTAATGCATATAACTATGGAAACATTAAAAAAATCTCACCAAGTCCGTGATTGGAAGGGTCAGCTCATGGTCCGGCAATGGCAGATGAATTTAAAAGGACAAATTCCATAGCGAATTCTAGGTTAAACGAAGACTAGCCGGAATGTGACTTAACCAAACGAAGACTATGTGAAGACTATTTATACTATTTACAGACTAATAGTACTTTGACTAAGAGATATTTATGTCTCTACTACTGTTCTATTTTTTTGTAATGTTGTTTATATATACAACTTTCAATTGATAAACGTTTGAGTTACAAACTTTCAGCGCGAAAATACAAAATACTTCATACAAGGAGAACATAAGGTGCAGATATTTAGTTCTATGAAAATATATTTCACCAACATTAAGATGTTTGAAGACTCACGTATTTTTATGGTACACTTAATTTACTCTATATACTAAAGTACTAATAATATAAGTTTGTATTATTCAGTTTTAGAAATTGAAAATGTCAGCTAATATTAAGCTCGACACTTAATAGAAATGCCACAATTTATTTACGATTTTTTTATATTGCTTTTAGATTCATTGCTTTCTTGAGGACAGCAATACAATATGCATATAAATTACCGTAAATTGGAGTAGTCATTGTGATGAAAATTTTAATCATTTCGCTGGAGAAAGCGGTCCACGAGTTATAGTGATGTCATTTTATTTTAATATCGCTTTCTTAAAACATTACAGAGGTGGTGTGACTTGCAGTTAACAATTGCTCCGCTGAGTTGTAAAGCGCGTGCCTTTTTGAATGTTTTGGCTGCACAAAGTATATGTACGATATAGAATTCATGAAAATTCTACGGTGAAGGAAAGGAGTAGAATCTTTTACTTAGCGATACAGTTATAGATGACGATACGAATGGTATCAGTGATATTTATGTTATACAGATATTGTTATAAAAATTCCTGGAATTTCTTCACACGGAGCACATAGGAGTTTCGAGAAGCGTTTTTTTTCATCATTAGGATAACAGATTCTTGAGATTCTGTGAATACATTGTTGATTAAAATTAATTTAAGGACATTTTCTTGGTTAATTAAAATAATTCCCGACGTTTAGAAGAATTTACAGAGTCATTGCCACAGGACAGATTTACTCCTACTTACGCTTAAACCTTCTCTTTCTTGGTACTTGATACCGCTTTGAAAGGGAATTTGTCCTTAAGTTTATATCGAAACAACCGGCGCCTCTGGTAATGGTATCTTGTTGGCTCATACAAAACATGTCACAACCACTCTCATTGTTGGTCAACCGAGACCGCGGAAACGTAAATTCACAATGCGATATCTGTTCATTTGATACACTGATTTGCAATAATTCAAATAGTTTCTTTTACCGCCGGAACTGCAGGTTGGGATCAGCACTCTGAGCTTTAAATGTAAAACGCTTTAGGTCTGTGAAACCGTATAGAAAGAGAGGGAGAGAAGGTGAGAGACAGAGGCAGTTAGTGAATTTCCATTGAGATCATATATCTTGAATATTTTGAATATCGTAATGTTGTCATAAACCAAGTATAAAATAAGACTGCAATTTTCGTTCTAACTTCAAAAACTTTGCAGGTTCCAGATTCACTAACCAACACTATTCAGACTAGAATTGGGTCAAAATGTATCTGTTCATCTGTTAACATTTCAGTACCATGAACAATAAGAAAAGTCATCCCTTGAATGAAACACGGGACTTGTAGGGTCCCACCGCGTGCTCTGATGTTGAAAGAAACTCTATTGAAGTCATTAAAGGCATAATTGAGCATTTTGTTTCGGCAATTACTTGTGGCAACATAGTTTACCTTCTACGAAACTTATCGTATAGTATTTCTAGTGATTTCGATGCATTGTTTAAAAATAACGCATAGTTGCAGACGCGTGGCGAAACAATATAAGTGGCAATGGTACAGTGCGACAGCAATTAACACTTTCACAATAACCCCGGCTGACTCTAAAAATTTAATATTTCCTCAACGCACTTTCTCCTGGTACGCCTTTGATAGTTAGTGAATGGTCTGATAAAAAAATTACGCATTACGTACACATTAAAATGTTTATGAGGTACTTCTTACTACATATCTTTAGATAAGATCCGGTGGCGTAATTGTTAAGCTTTTTAGCGAAACCAATGCTTCGGTTCTGAGGGTCGTTGGTTCGATTATCTTACTGGTCACGTATTTATGTGACCGGCAGGTAATTGTTCCGGGTCTGGGTATTTAATCCCAAGGAGGGCTGTTGATTTCAGACAGATTGCAGGTCGTATAAAGAACCTAGCCAATACATTAACAATGACAACCAGACGGGATAAAGTCAGGGGAAAGAAGAAATGTTTAGATATTAAAATTCAAATATCTGTATTCAATATAGAAGCATTAAACTAACTTATTAATTGTCAAATCGCTGCCATAAGATAAGATAATATAGAAAGTAATTGAATCTCCTTCTATACTTTCATCATCTCCATATTCACCTTCATTTTTACTGTATTCATTTCAAAGAACTCATCAACCTGAAAATGTATTATGTATTTAGTATTCGCTCCTCTCATGAAAAGGTACATAAATGTATTACAGCACCAATTGTTAATAGTACTAACCAAGCTCTGTGCGACTTTAGAGGCGTGAGAAACGCTTTTATTTTAACATTGCGAGTGAATAAATGTTGGTATAATGATTACAATTGGTTAGTTACTTTATTTCATTATCTTTATCTAATAATAGATATTAATGATATAAATTTAATAGCGATTCTTAAATTTTATAATATTCTCACCTCTCTTCATACCTTAAACACAGAGTTATAACTTTATGAAGGAATAATTATATTTATGTACAATGTAAAATAATGCTTTAAAATCTTACATTTAAAACTTTAATTTATCCCAAAAACTGTAAGAATTTTTTTTTTAAAATTGTCGAAACCAGCTCTGAATAAATAATGTTTTTCAAATTATCGTAATGCTGAGAAATATTAACACGTGACAATTACGTTCAAAGGCTTTAACTCTCTATAAAGGGTTCTTAATAATTTATGGAAGGGAAATAAGTAAATTAGTACTAATAACACAATAACAGGTACACGCCGCATGCCATTTGGCTTGCGTAATGCACCTGTAGTAAATTTAACGGCGTCGCTGCCTTTTTTCGACGCCCCGCCGTTACGTCACACCTGCTCTAGTATGCCGTGGCGTAATTGTCTTGACTGACCACGATAATGAATGAGGACTTGAGCGTTAAAAATTAAACGCTGAGCCGTGCGTACTGGTTTCTGATATAACACTGTATGTTGGTTTGACTTTGATTTTACCTTGCTTTTTACAGAGCTAGTGCATTTCCCATTGTGGGTTATGTCGGTACTTAACATCGAGTCATAAATTGAAGCACTTACCTGATCGTAATAAATATAAAATGTTTTTTTAACAAAAAAAGTATCGACTTCAAAAAACTCTATTAGCACTGAAAAGTTTATAATCAATATAATAAAACTAATATAATCAAATCTTGAAAATCTTACCTATCTAACCTCTGAAAATATTTAAAAAATATATAAACATCCGAATTGATAACCTCCTCCTTCTGAAGTCGGTTAAAAATAAAGTGAAATAGCCATCATGATTTCATATGTTGTTTAATAGAAATTATATATGTAATTATAAAATATATCCTTATATACAGAAATAAGTATTATACAGTAGATTCGTGCGAGTTATTGAGACAGTATCGTGATAATTCACTGAAAACTTGAAGCAAGCTTAATCCAGTAGATAATTTAGCCGTGATGATATCATATGTAAACAGATTAAACCAAAGAGAAAATACCATTTATCATTTTTAACAAATAGCACCATCAACGATGCATAGACGAAAGCAATAACAAGATGGGCTCAAAATGAACAATGATACCTGCGTTACGGAACACATAGTTGTTTTTAATAACATTAACTTTAGTGATTAAGCAACGACTTAAGTAGGCCGTTACAATTGAAACATAATGCGTTTCAATAGTATTAGGTTTAATGTCGGCGCTGTTTTAAGCTTAACATATTATACACACACATTCACACGCCGCAATACAAGCTTGACTAAAATAATTTTCATGGCAATTTAGGTTGGGTACTGTATACATTACAATTTTTATTGAAGTTCTTTCGGTTAAGGTGTGAGAATTTTGCCAGTTAAATCTGGCCGATTGGATACATGTAAAATATAAAAGGTCATAGACAAACATGGTATCAGAGAAAAGACATGGTACTTGAAAAAATTGATGAAGCAGCACTTACGTTTAATAATAACTAAATGGTACACTCTTGAGGAACAATATTGAAGTAAATATATATTTCAAGGTAATACATAAATATAATTACTAAATAAATTTAAATAAGATCTTTATTTCATTTAACTCTCAAAGACTTTTTTGAAATATTATGATATCTTACTACTCCAGGTTGCGGTGAAACCTTAATTATTATTCAGGTTCAATGATCATCTAAGAGACATGAAGAATACGGCTTTAATGAATTATTATGTCAAGTTTAGTAGCAATCGAACGGAATTTTCTTTATGTAACGTTTGTGAACGTCCATCAAAGAAGTATTCGCAACCTTGACTGGATTTGACAACTGTTGGCCTAGTGATTAATGGGATATAAGGTCATGGTGTTCTTCTATTATATCTCGTCTAGAATTTATATTGTATTACTTTAGGAGGAAAAAAAATATTCCCTGGTCCAAGAGATGAACCAATGTTACAAAACAACAGACAGAGGTTAGTTACAACACTTTCCAAACTCCGCAGTTAGAGTTATTATGAAAGAACTTATACAGATTACATCCTCAATTGTACCTCGAGGAACTTGACGTACATTTATATCAGTTCATTTTAAAAAAGTTTGCTTATATTGTCAAGGGCCAAAACCGTTAAAACTTAAGTGCCTCTTTTATATTAAGGTAAGCTCTAAACCTAAAATATAAAATGATGTAGTAAACATACATACTATAGATTTTATATTACAGTTAATGAATTGTTCTACATTTGAATGTCACGATTTAATAATAAAACTAATTCTATCTAGACCACGTTAAGAAATATAGGCTGGGCACGCGTGTTTATAATTAATCTAGTTAAGTTCCATTTTATTGTGCACCACCTTGCATGTAAGTTAAATTAGCCTTAACCTATAACACGTAAAGTTCATGTGAACGAGTGTTTCGTGGTCAATTAAAGTATGATTAAAACATTGGAGAATATCGAGGATTTTTTCTATAAAGCGAGGATAATTTTTAAGGTAAACTTTTAATGGGTGTATTTGACCTTAAATAGATGGTTATTGAATGATAAATGTTCATAACGAGGCTTGTGGTGATATTACTGTGATACTATACTATACTTGATATTACTGTGGTAAAACTTTAAAAATACAGACGTTACATTTACAAGTATCGCAAAATATCAAAAATTTAAAGCAATGTGATAATAGAATAAAGAAATAAGGTTAAGATGAGATGATAATAAAATGTCCGTTAAATTCGTTCACTTCATAATGCTCATTAAGTACGTTGATACTTTAGATTGTTTTTTTTAATCAAAAGAAATTAGGATTTAAATTTTTTAATACTTAGAGTAAATAAGAATTTCAAACATTGACTCTACGCTGTTCCAATATATGTTTAAAGTATTATTATATTATACTCGTATATACATAATGTATAATCATTACTGCTTTGATTTGTAATGAAAAATATAATTTGTTTATTACTACTTTATTACTACGAGACCAACGGACTGAATGAATGTTCTATAAAAGTGTCTTTAACAAACTGTATAACTGTATAACTTACTCATCAACATATACAGTGAGGTATTGAGAATAATAATAGTTGTTATTTATATTATTACAGGTGCTGTGTCTAGTGGTAGCGACTCTAGCGACTGGGTTGGAGGCTCGCACGCGACCTCGATTGCAGCAGCCCATAGATGACGCCTATGAATATGAACCTCAGGGTCCACAGAGAGGCGGTGGGGTAAGTGTTCATCACTCTATCGCTTAGTATTAATGCTTAATCCTTAGCACTGTTAAGGAGGAGAAACCCCCGAGAAAGGTTGACGTCATTTGCGAACGTTTTATTTTTTCATTGAATTATTCACCACACAGCCAGACGTCTCTTTCAAATCAATATAAACAATCTGATATCATATCCGGTAGCGTCCCCAGGATTATCCCTGAAATTGTTAATTATAGTGTTTAAATGCTGATTCCTCAAGTGGTCCGAAGTTAAGGCAAAATCGTGAGGAAATCTGCATATTTTTAAAATAATAAAAAAAAAGTCCAAGATTTGGCGCAGTTTGCCTATTCGCGGTAGAGGCGCGTGGTGGAATACGCCATAATACGTATGGTTTAAGTGAATATTCCACCACACGACTCCAAAAGCCTTTGGAGTTGCGTGGCGGAGTGTGTTGAATTTTTGCGCAGAAGCCTTTAACTGTGGTAGGGCCACGCAGCAGCCTCGGCTGTTGCACGAAAGGGCAGGCTCGTCCGGGTTAGCACCACGACCTCACAGGAGACCGGCGTAAAGTGGAAGTATAATACTTTCGCGTTTCGTCTGGTGAGTGAGGTAGCTGGAGACCAATTTTCAAGAGGTTGTCAACGCATCTGCAACCCTCGGGCGTAGCAGATGTCCATGGGCAGTGGTATTCACTTAGCATCAGGTGAATCGACTGATCGCTTGGCAACATTTCACATGAAAAAAGAAGGCCTCAACAGTTGAACATAGGTTGTTACGAATCATTTATAGGCTTAAAGATGTATGTGGCGGTGTTGCAGGTAGTGCTCGTGCAGGACGATGGCTACGACGACCTGTACCGTGCCTCCGACCGGATCGACGAGGATTACGAGCCTCGGGCGGTCCAACGCGCCCCCCTAAGGCACAAACAGCAGCCACTCCAACAGGAAGGACCCAAGCAGCCGCCCGTTCAGACCATACGGAATTACAACAAAGTCAGCATCCATCCCCCTTTTTTATTTATTTAAACTTTTACACAAAAAAAAAAATAACACTGTGTATAGGCGGACCTAATGCCAAAGACATTCTCTCCCAGTCAACCTACGGGCGACGCAGAGACAAAAGAGGCAGGTGTAAAAAATTTCAAATGAAATATTAAGTAAACAAAAGATATTTTTATTTTGCAAAGACACATTTTGGCGTTAAATATCTGCCATTATTGATCGTATCTGGTAACACTCACATAATAAAGGCGAATATAACGACATATCATACCATACGGAATTACAACAAAGTCAGCATCCTTCTCCATTTCACTTTGCAAAGATACATTTTGGCGCTAAATGTCCGCCATTATTGATAGTATCCGGTGACACTCACGCAATAAAGACGAATATAAGGACATATCATTCATCAAATTCACTTCAGCTCGTTTAGTGTTTCCGAGGCGACATAGGGACCCATGGATACATAATGATCAAAACATAATATTGGTAAGCATTCTTTTACAGTATAGCGTCCATCTGATGCTCATTACGACTAACGTAAAGGGAACGTAAAATGCATTACATAATTCTACCAGCCAGATTTATCTTTTTTTTAATTAGTCTTTAGAATTTCAATTAGTCTTCAGAGAGCCTTGGTAAATGCAACATTGTCATTGATAACGTTTGCCTTGCGTTTTGTGTGTACGCTGCGTGTATTGTGAACACTTATAGATGCAATGAACAATACAAGGTCACTTTATGGTTATTTGTGTTTTTAGTTGTTTTGGTAAATGAATGAGAACCCAATTGAATTCATCAGTAGCCTTTAATAGTTTGTGTCCAATTATCGCGGAATTATTATTGACACTTATTTATAGTCCTCTCTCCCCACACATGCCCCATCAGTCGACATACTTTATATGGTCTTGATGTTAAGACGAAATAAAGTCTGTGGTTCATTACAAGCCCAATACCTTTCCCCTAAATATAGAATATCTATATGTAAATTCGACTATTCGTAATTGTTTCTATATTGTTTTTGTTTTATTAAACAACAAACAAATTTCCGTTTTATTACGAAGCTAGGAGAGTTTAGGACAAATTGTAACTAAATAATAAAGTGGTAACGTATCCGCAACCCTACGGGTGTTGTAAATGTCCATGGGAGGCGGTTGGCATTTACCATTAGGTAAACCGCCAGCTAATTTACCACCTTCTCAGATAAAACAAAACAACATTTCATGTAGTAATCGTTTGTTTGCGTAATTTCAGGTGAACGATGATGGCAGCTTCACCTTCGGGTATGAAGCAGCTGATGGCTCCTTCAAGGAAGAGACCAGAGGTACGGACTGTGTCGTTCGCGGCAAATACGGCTACGTAGACCCCGACGGCAACAAACGAGAGTTTACTTACGTCTCCGGCAACCCTTGCGACCCCAACAAACCGAACGAAGAAGATGAGCCGGAGTCGGCCGCACCCGACTCTGCGGAGAGAGACGACGGCGTACCTAACTACCCGACCAGGCCGGCTCCCAGACCGACAACGGCTAGACCGCCCACCACCTACTTCCAAAACGACTTTAGAGACGCCGACGAGGAAGAAGAGCCCGAAGAAGAACCTCTGCAGCAGATCAGGCCCAGAGTCGTACAGCGTCCAGCTGTCAGAAGGCCGATCTACCAACAGCAACCACAGCAGATTGCGATCACTCCTCGACCATTGCCGGTAACCACCGCTAGAGCTCTGCCGCCTGCGACCACCTTCAGGCCACAGTTGGTTCAAGTAACACCTAGGCCCCAGCCCCAGCCTCAGTCCCAGCCCCAGCCTCAACCCCAGCCTCGTCCACAGATCCAGTACAGCCCTGAACCAAACTACGCGCCTTCACCCTCTCCGGTGGCGGTGACGACTGGCAGACCGGCGCAAATTGATTTCGCTGCGGAATTCGCCAAGTTCCATCGCGAGAACCAATACCAATCGACGACGCCCGCGTCGTTAAACACACAAGGGAAGACTACCATTGCCGCACAGGCACCCAGCGGAAACCCTCTGTACTCTACCGAACTAGTCTACGATCCATCAAGCGGACAATACAACACTCAATTGTATCAAACCCTGCCGCAGACTAAAGGAGAGTTGAACCTGAACCAGAGATTGCAACCATACGTGGCCCAACAGGAGCAACAGAGGCAGAGGCCCTTCATTCCGTCCCCACAGATCCCAGTCGGGCAGACTTCTAATACACCTCTCTACAGGCACCAGCTTTCTAATCCCCAAGAGGTATATCAGAGGCAGCAGTCCGAGGCGCAGTTCCAGAGCTCGCAGCAGCTGTTCGCGCAACAGCAGCAGCTGCAGCAGAGCCAGTTGCAAAGAGACCGCGCCGCAGCCAGGGCCCAGGCCCAGAGACTAACAGCCACAGCCCAGAGCCAGCCCGCTCAGAGCCAGTCGGCCCCGAGGCCAGCGCCGCAGTACTACTACGTGGCGCCCCGTGGGGAGTCCCCCTCCTCAGGGCAAATCGACGCCTTCCTGAGGGGGCACGGCATCCAGTTCTAGTTCTCCACGAATGAACTGCTTGAACGGGCGACCGGTCGATTTAGTCCGCAGCGGCCATACTCATAACGCAAGTCAGATTCTCGGTCGCCCAGTTCCAGTGCGTGAGTGTGTGCGAATAGTTTTTTCTGGGACAGTTGCGGCTGCATTTGTACATATAGCGCCGCGTCTTCAGTACCTTATTGTAACAAGTTTAGTCGTTCGTTAGCAACTTACGCCCGGTTTCTGAAACACTGATCATCGTAGATGTTAACTGTTTGTTGATGATTCTGATCATTAAGAAGATCATTCTGGTCAATTCAAAGATTTTAACCATCCTCAAATGAAATTTGAAAAGCCATTTGATTAGTTAACATCTACGATGATCACTGTTTCAGGTAACCGGGGTTAGTCTGTCAGCACGAAATCAATAATCACTTACACATTAGGTCTTTTAATTAATATTTAAATTCTAAAGACATGTCACTAATACTGCTCCTATGATGTCGGTGTGAGACATAGGTCAGTTAGTGTGATAGAGATCTGATAGCAGTCTAATGGCCCGTTCATTCGGTTGATGAGGCCGTTGGTATTATATTGAAAGTTCTAGTTGTAAGTTTAAAATGTAAACGAACGAAGCAATTTTGTACGTGATAGTCTCCGAACGTTCCGAAAGGAACGCTGTGTAAATCGCAATAGTAATTTGTAATATTTCTTGTTTTTAATAATAAATTATATTTTTTATATTATTAAAAAAATTGCCTTTTTATGTCATCCCTGTATTTTGTCGCAATTATGTGAACAAAAAGAATTACAAATCAGGAGTACTTGGAAAAATTCTTGTTTTAACTATGTAGTTCTGCTCAGTGGCATGAGATCATGAGACTGTCAATTGTACAGTTAAAACAACACTATCAATATCACTATAGTTTTTCACTACAAACACAATTTTTTAATAAAAAATTTAAATTTCTTTGCATAATCTCTTAAAATGTATAGGTTTGCAAACGTCAGAGATCCATTATAAAGTAATGAAAGTCATGAAAGGTCGTCACTACTTCAGTCTGCCTGAGTCCACAGCTAAAACTGCCCTGAAGCATGATCCTGAGCCACCTGCAGCCATAATCTTCTCGCACACTTGCACAGGCCAATAATATTAGACAAAAAGTATTTGAGGAATATACCTATTTTTTATGTGAATAGTTGCCAAGCGAGCAGACGGTTCACCTGATGTTAAGTGAATACCGCCGCCCATGGACATCTGCTACACCCGAGTGTTGCAGATGCATTGACAACCTTATGGAAATTGGGCTCCAGCCACCTCACTCACAGAAGAAACGCGAAAGTATTATACTTCCACTTTACGCCGGTCTTCTGTGAGGTCGTAGTCCTTACCCGGACGAGAATGCCCAATCGTGCAACAGCCGTGGATGCTGCGTGGCCCTAACACCGAAAAGACATACTATACTAGATAGTATTAGTAATTTTGATTTACTTTTGACCAGTATAATATTGTAATCTATGTATGAAAATGAATAAATGCAATAATAGTTACAATAGTATATAACCCAGAACTTTTATGGAGTTGTCAATATATTTATAAACGCAAATATTTATTTATTTTAATTTACTAACGCAAATATTTCTCAACTAGTCGAGATTTATAGAAATTTTCGACGATATTTTCTTTAAAGTCGTAGATAAAACCAGGCACAGGAGAATAGTACCGAGAGATCCTGATTTAAAGACAAACTACCGAACTACTCGACTACCATGGCTGTTAACAACTATTGACTTGCACAAGTATTGCAGCCGTGTCGAAGTCGACAGCAATCGAGGAAAGATTATGCATATAATTATTTTTTAAGTAACTTAACTAATGAGCTCATCATTGGATTCAGTGTAGTGTAACGTTGAACCATTTTTTTATATAATCACATTATCGTGAAGCTCTGTTAAGCAGCATATCCGTAATTTGTGACTGTTGTGTAGCAGTTGGCGTGGAAAAAGTTTTATAAAACTTTTTCCACGTCAACAGCCTGTATCTTATGAACCGTAATACTTAGTTGAAATATTCACAGATGATGTATTTCTGTTGCAGCTATAAAAACAAAAAACAGAATAAAAGTATATTTTAGTGGGGCTCCCAGATATAGCAGCTGACAGACATTTTTGCCGTTTTTATAGATATATATCAATTGAATTCCCGTACATTTGCACAGGTCGTCACTCCATCTAGTGTCGGGTCGTCCTACACTGCAATGGCCAATATGAGGCTGCCAATCGAGAACCTTTTCCCCAACGGTTATCGGTTCTACGAGCTATATGGCCGGCCCATCGCCACTTCAGCTTGCTAATCTTCTGAGATATTTCGGTTCCCTTGTTCTATTGCGGATGTCATCGTTACGAACTCTGATGCAGAGAAATACCGAAAATAGCCCGCTCCATAGCTCGCTGAGTAACTACTACGGCTAAACGGGACTATGTTTTAAATTCATATTTCTGTTATTGAAATTGCGTAACCCTGACCATTGCAACGTGGGGCATTACTTAGTGATTTATGTTACACGGTGGTCAATTAGTGACAATTTGTATCTCTGATTCTGAAATTAGAGCGCATGCTATTGATTGAGAAACATAAAGCAATAGAAGCAATAGTTGTTACGCCCCAAGCTACATACGAGTTCACCCATTTTGTTTCTAAAATTTAGTAATTTATATGCGTTTATTGCTGTGATAATTTTTAGTGGGCCTTTAATAAATTAGCTTTCGCTTTGATATAAATTTAAATCATCGTTCGAAAGAAAACAGTTATGTGTTTATAATAACGATTATATCAGCACATGTTAAAAGTATAAAAGATAGACAGAGATGCCAATGGCAGCTGTTTTCGATCCACCAAGTTTTTGGTAAACGTTCAGTCTATATCTGTTCAATGAGGTCAAATATAAAGCATTCAGTAATCAGGTAAGAAGTTTGAAAAACAGATAATCAAATGATATGCTTAATTAAAAAGTTTTATTGCAATTAAATTTTTCCTAGTTCTTTATTTCTCATTGTTTTTCAAAACATAAGAGAAAAACTGAAAATGTTTAAAATAATAGTTACAATTTCTTATGACGCTCGGAGTAATACCAAAGTAAGACAACAAAAAATCACAATTTTACAATGTTCAAATATTAATAACTGAAGTTTTATTTCTGTGTTTACATCTCTTTAAAAATAAAAATTTTAATTGCGTTTATGACATTTAAAGATTGATGTTGCGAACGACATAGATGGATGGATGGATATGTGCATTAGTTAAAATAATTACGTTCGCACTTATGATGTAAGTGTTGCGGTTTACTAATAGATGACGTTAAACCAAAGTAGAATCGAACAAGACAAACAAAAAGTATAACACCTTATTTAAAATAATAATAAATTAAATGAATAAAAAAATATATGACCTTAACCCACGTCAATTATTCACGACTCATAAATGTTCACAAATAAACTTAGTTCACAAATAAACTTACACATTACGCGTCATATGATTTAAAGTGTGTGTGTACTTATGTACGCACGTAAGAAGTTATAATCTTGTATCTTGTATTAACTGATGTTTTCTGATGGTGAGATTAGCACTATAAAAAAATTTAAAATTTATAAAAAAGCAATGGCGACATCTCTCGTTCGAATTATCGTTGTAAAACGATATTCGAAATTGTTTGTATGCTGGAAAGGATATAACAATAGATGCGCCAAGCATTGCTTCAAATCCTAAATAACAATGTAGAAAGAAGGAGTTAAGATTTTCGTCGCTGTGGCTATCAGCCGTTTAGCTCAATGGCTAGAGCGTCAGGCCGCGAATGCCGAAGACGTGGGTTCGATTCCCACAGCGGCGCCAATCTTTTCGTACTTTATCTACATGTTTTAACATACATAATATTTTTTTTACTTCATAGGTACTTTTATAAATAATGTATATGTTTTGATATTATAAGATAGTATGATGTAAGTAAATAAGTACTATCAGTGTATGTGTTGAGATCCACTATCGTGGACCCCATTTTCATTTCATTGACCCCCAAATTTTTTTTCGCTGACATAGACCCCTTGCAGGTTGTCATAGACCCCTAGGGGTCGATATAGACCACTTTGGGAATCACTGCTGTAGAGTAACATTATCATGTGTTGTAAAGACGTTTACATTTATAAATTTCACATGGACAAACACAGAAACTGATTACTGTGGGTCACACAAATAGTTGTCCCGTGTGGGAATCGAACCCACGACCCCTGACGCCGAAGCCTATCTTGGCAACTGCGCCACGGAGTCATAAATTAGTTAATTAATTTTTGAATGAAGAATAATAATAGAATATCAAAACTTTTAACCTAATTCGTTTAATGAACAACACAAAAGCGCCTTTTTTAATTTGCGTAAGGAATTCACACTTATTTATTATCTATATTATACGCTGTATTTAAAAAGCGATTCACCTTTGTTAAATCTACTTATATCGATCACGTGAATGTGTGACATGAAAACGAAAAAATTGAGGATGAGAAATCATTTCTCACTATTACGGAACATGTATGCACGCATTCGTTACGAATGTATGATTCGAATCAAACATATTAAAGGAAGTCTGGCATAACATACCGCTGCATTGTCTAGATAAAATCGAGTGCGAATTTCCAACGCTCAGAAGCTACTCCGTTTATTTGAACTATTTCGTGCTGTTATACGCAATATTATAAACGCATTAAATGCTACAATTCCAGTGGCTTGTACCAATTAAGAAAACTTTGGAAAATTTGAAAAAAGGATTTTTCATTGTGCACTTAATACGATCGTCAATATGTATTATTTTGTTTTCGCTTTATTTAAGTATAGTTTAGTTATTTTAAAGGATCAAATTGATTGTTATATTATATTATCTCATACAGTTCACAAAGAATATATTAGTTTCATAGATTAGGGTGCATGACATTTCAAATACAAAAATTCTACTAATATGTCCCATGCGTATCAAATAACCTACAGATGCATTAGATAAAAACTAATTTAACTAAATAGTAATAGTAATAATTATTGAAAGAAAATGTAAAATTAGGATTGTACAATTACAGAGACATATGCAAATTATAGGTTGCTACAATCTTTTAGCGAGAAACACGAAAATCTCTCAACGAACGTGGCAGTTTCATTGTTATGCCAAATCCAAATATACAGCTCGACCTTGGCATGCCCCGTGAGAAAAGTCCACAATAGCGCGACGCCCATTTCCAAACAATCGGCCAATTAAAGGCTTAGAATATAGTGCGAAAATATTTCCCGAAAATGCGCAAGCCGTTGAGCACTGCAATACTAGATTTAAGTGTTCATTTAGGCGACGACGAATGTTGTCCACATGTTCGCGCCTTCTCGAAATACGGACAATCAGAGAATTGCGATCAGCACCCGCTGGAGGCGCACAGAAAAAAGATTTTCCGTTTCAGATAATGCTGTGACAACAATGGCGAGGTTTGCGTAAGGCTTTCGCACGGCGCGAGCTCGGGTGGGGCTGTATTTTATATAGGGGGGTCATGTGCGCGGCCGCGCCGTAGCGCCGTCATGCAGGCTCCGTTGGCCTAGCGACATGATCCCCTTCATGCTTATCGCGTGCTTGGCTACGGCCACCGCCACCACCGCCACAACTTCCAACACTACGACCACTAGCGAACCATCGACCAACTCCACCAAAGAGATCCTCAGCGCAAGCGAGACGGCAGATCCGGGTAAAGTCGAAATCGTGAAGCAAATTCGTCGCCTGAACGAGGATGGATCCTATACCATCGGTTATGAAGCCGACGACGGCACGTTCAAGATAGAGAGCAGAGATGTGTTGGGCAATGTGAAGGGCACTTTCGGCTACATAGACCAGGATGGTGAAATTAAACGAGTCACCTACTCTTCCTCTGGAGAAACTACACCGATTCCTGTAACAACTAGCACGACGCAAAGTACACCGACAGCTGTCAGAGTCAATAAGACCATCTCATCGACCACCAGGAGACCGTTAGCGACCGTAGTATATCCAACAAGAAGCAGCATCAGGGAAAGTGCAACTAGAGGTACAGTGATACAGTCTATTCCAAGAAGACGTCCAGTATCCACATCAGCTAGAGCTACGACGAGTCAGGAGACGACCACAGAGAAACACATTGTCGAAGAGACGACCAGCAATATTATCAATCTTTATAAGCCCAGGGAGAGAGAAGAAACAAAAACAAGGACTCAAATTTCAAAGCCAATGTCCGCCACAGTGAAAGACGATTTAATTACCAAACAAACGACCACAAGTTTACCGCAGACCGTGAAACCTGTCCATGAGAATGTTGAGGAAGATGATCCTGAAGCTAGTAAGGCGAACACCATACGCAGGGCGCTGCCAGGCACGATTCACGAGCCCAATTCGCACATGATGACTCTTCAACAATCAGTTGGTGACGATTCAACGGACGTGTACGGAAGTCACCAATCACTTGGGAGCGTACGCCCTCTCTTTACAACCACTACCTCCAGGCCTCGAATAATACCAATAAACACGTTAGTGGCCGCGAGACAAAAGCTACAGCATAGATATCAAGATCCCATTCAAGAGCAGGAGACGACGGTGGAAGCCAGTACTGGCCGTGTCTTTGACCAGCAGCGGGGTGTGACAACGAACCCCGTGCCTGTAGTCCATGTACATCCTCATCGGGATGCAGATGAGAGGCTTTATCAGCAACCAATATACAGAAGACCTCAGGCGACTGTTCAGTTTCGCACTGATGAATACTTGAGAGACCATCCGGGGGCTCCAATACCAATTGGGAATCAGCGGCCCTTTCTCCACTACGAATATCCAGATAAAGTACTGGAGCAGCAGTTTATGAAAGAGGCTCCTTCCACCCAGCAAAACAAAGGCACTGTGGAAACCGCGACCGTTCCTTACGAGGTGAGGCCAGCGCAAAGAATTATCCCTATACCAGTAGACGAGAGGGGTGTCCCTATACAGGGATACCAAGCTCGATTCGTCAATCCGTATAGACCTAGCCCAACGCCAGTAGTATACCAACAGCGGTACGATCCCCTTGAAGAAATGAATTCTATATCGGCACCGGTGAGTACGAGGGATCTGAAAAGGCTTCTTCAGATTTTGATACTGAGACAGAATCGTCTGCAAGCCTTAATGGATCAAATAGTGGCCCCTAGTCCACCTTACCAGCATTTGTCACAGTACCGTCAGGACTATGACTACAATCGCGGACAAATGTCCCGTTACGTGGACGAGGATCGCTTCGACTATAGATACGATCAGCAGTACAGGTCCGTACCCTATCAGGAGCAGATGGGTTTCGATGATGACCAATACGAGAGCCAGAGATACGTCCCGCGCAGGAGGGCGTACAGACGTCCGTACGATGCGGCTGGCTCCTCTTCAAACAACGTAGAGGAGACGCCGGAGTACCTGCCACCGGAGATCCGCGAGGCTTTGCTGCTAAAGATGCTGATGCTGGCCATCAATCCGGACTACGTGCCGACTCCAGCACCTTCAACGGAGCTCACAACAGCTGCACCAACTCGGAAGCAGGTAAGGAACGTGCAAGTCCTAGGCGAGGAGGGCTCCGAAGTGAAATCCGTGCAAAGACATTGATCTGAAGAGTTTTTCGAACGTACTTAAAATAATAAGTGATAAGAAGTAATGATACTCAGTTATTCTGTGTTTTGTAAATATTTTGTACGAACTTTTTATAGTAATGAATTATTTTTAAAATATTCTATGTTGCCTTATTTACAAATCGGCGTTCATGAAAAGAAAAAAAAATATATTTAACGTTTTGAAAAAACGTTAACAATTTTTAATAAGATTTTTGGTAAAGAAAAATAAGGAAAACTGTAGATCATACAGGACAAATTCTGACATAAGCCATCCATTATTCAAACACTTCTAATATAAATACTTATATATTATTCGCATTCAATTATTCGAAGACGGTCGTCGATAAGCTTTAAGACGATGGAGGAAAATTGGCCCTATGGAATATTTGTTTGGAATATTTATTTATGGATGGAATATTTGGCCGTAAACCGTTAATTAAAAAAAAGACTACTTTCTTGGTTCTGAATAGATTGACAATAACTTCATTAAAAGACCTGGAAGCTTGCTAGTACAAATGAATAGTGATTTTAAATTAAACGCTATATAGTTGGGTATGCGACGTTATACTTTAGAAGCACTCTTTATTTTGAAGACGAGCAGATATCAGATTTAGCAGTCGACGTCACTGTTAAAGAGCATCGTATTGTGTACAACTGTTTGGTAAGTAACAATGCCGTTATGTTGCATATGAAATGTCCCACAATGGTCAACCTTCACGCTGTGAGTCTTGCGTCTACGAACGCTTTGTTTCAACTTTTAGACGGTAAGGTCCAATTTGAACATACTCATTTAGTTTATTAAATGCATTTACGGAATTTTGATCCATACGATCCGTGATGAATCCGTGGCGCAATTGCCAAGGTATTGGCTACGGCGTCGGGGGTCGTGGGTTCGATTCCCATACGGGACAACTATTTGTGGGACTCACAGGTATTTGTTTCGAATCTGGGCGTTTGTCCATGTGGAATTTATGTTTGTAAAGCGTCCTTACGACACAGGATAATGTTATCCTAAAGTGAGGGCAGTGTTCTTTAAAAAACTTAAAAATAACAATAATAATGTAATGGCTTAAGACATTTTATTACTTTGTCGTTAAGTTTAGACGGTGATAAAATCATGACCGATCATTGATTTTCTTTAAAGATACTACTTTTAAGTTTATTTTCAAATAATAAATGAGTTACAGTTAACCCGTTGAAAAATAACATTTATACCTTAAATGCATAGAGAAGAAATTATATGTGTACTATCCAGTTGAAAAATTGCTGCGGCCTATAACTTAAAACGATGAAATATCGTTTAGGTCCTTTCATAATTTGAACGAATTTTTCTTATCGATATGGAACAGCCAATGTTTCAACTACTTTTCTAATTATAAAGACTCATTAGATGATTATATATTATAAAAAAGAAGCTGGTGAAATTATGCCAAAGCTGAAACAAATTATTTTAATAGTTATTTTGTGTCAAACTTTGTGGCAGGAGCCATTTTAATATTGCTAGTAATCAGCAAACCTATAACATATTATATATACCATTTAATATATATATTTCTTTCAGCCGTTTTTCGTTTGCTTTTAAGGACGATAAAATAAAAAAAATAAAAATATGTTTTGTCATAAATCTTTCTTATTGTTATATTTCTTTATATAATATTTTTTATATTAGGGCAGGACAATAATTGCTTAGTGTCTCATTCCTTAGTGTTTAATTTTTTAATCGTTTATCGTACTGTTGACGTGATATGTGGTTCGTATGATGAATGAATGAATGAATGAATATACTTTATTGCACACCAAAAATAAAACAAACAAAAATTAAAACTTAATGTAGAAGTGATGGGTACAATGGGCGGCCTTATTACTAAGAGTAATTTCTTTCAGGCAACCTTTGGATGGATTAAAAAGAAATAATTTAGGAATAAAGGTGTGGGTTAACTAAATGAATGAAAAATAAATATACTTATCTACAATCATAATTCATAATAATAAGGTATTTATAAATATGTAAGTAAATAAATAAATGTATATACAAAAGGCTAACAAAATATACACATATAAATACACATATACATACATATACAGATCAATTCATACATATAAATATATACATACCATATATACGAATACATATATCATTGTTAGGGAATAACATTACAGAGACAAGTAATGATTTTTTACAAGATTCTTGAAAATATTTAATGACTGATCACGCCTTAAATATTACATCCTCCAGATAACCTAAAACCACTATTTTTGTAAGCGGGCCACCTGCACACCATCAGATCCTGAGTGAACACGGCCGTTAATGAATCTGCGACCAATTCCACAGGTTCTTTGCTAGCTTTAATAGGTAAGGCCCTCCTGCAGCTGGGTTTATTTACAATTCGGCGTTTTGCGATGCCAATTATCTATCAGTAGAGTGGGGTGCGAACCATATGTGAATCATATTGTTAGTGGTAGTAAACTAAAATAATAACCGTGATAGCTCATTGTCCGTGCGCTCGCCTTTAATTCAATATACTCGAGCAACTGAGTTCGATCCCCGGTGCCGGCACCAATGAAATTGTTAATTTTAAGTGCTGAATTATCACGTGCTCTGCGGTGAAGGAAAGCATCGTGAGGAAACCAGCATATCTTCGAAATAATAACAAAAAAAATCGTGATGTCCGCCAGTTCGCAGTGGAACTACGTGGTGGACTATGCCCTGATATCCTCTATAGAGAGGAGGCCATTGCCGGGCAGTAGGACATGTATAGCTGTGACTTTAACCCTCCATGGGCTCCATGAGAATAAACACCCAGATTCTGAACAATTACCAGTGCCTCACATAAGTGCTTGCACATTGTGGGCACCCCGCAACCCCTGAGCCGAAGCCAGCACTCGGCAACTGGTTTACACATAATTAATATTTGAATATTACATTAGCTAATCTTTTGTTACTGTTTTACATATACTAAACAAATTACAGAATCGATGCGTTGTTGCTGTTGTCCATTACTTTTCCAAAAAGCTGACATACGTCTTTAAATCGATCATATGTGCCGATACGTTCACTGTATGTTAGTTACATTGCGTAATATTCTGGGAACCACCATATGTCGGTTAAGTGTTGAATTGTCGTACCGCTCTTTATACTCTGTGGGAGTCTGTCCCACGGCCCCTACGAGGTGGCATTTAAAAAGCAGTGTTCATAACCTGTAACAATACACTTACGGCGTTAGGGAATACTTATTTTGCAATACAGTTGTTATAACGCGTAATATTTCAAATTGAAATTGCATATAGAGAAATGCTACCTACTGCAAAATCTTAACACATTGTTAAACGACTTATTTTAAAACTTTATGGATAAATAAGAAAATACGAATATTAATAGATTGACTATGCTCCAATTGAATTAATATTTATTTTTTTACCAAGAAGAATATGTGTTCATCAAATATATAAGTAAGAAGAAATATAAGTAAGAAGATTTCGGCAAGGTATGAGACCTAAATGATTTTTGCGTACGATTCAAAGTGGAATAGCTTCGTTTTAATAGAGGATATTATCTTTCCGCCGTTTTGAACACTTCACAGCGTTCATTTTCACGGGACAACAAAACTCAGTCTGTGCAGTATTCAGTTCCCTGTGAAGAAACCCCTCGATGGTTTATCCCTCTATCATAAAATTGTCTCCACTGTACGATATCCTCATAAACGAATTCCGAATTCAAAATTATTTCAAGTTATTAAGACTGCAAATGCTTTGTCGATCTATATCGGAGACTTTTATGTTACAAATCCATTATTCATATTAAATATTTTTAAACTATTCCGTTATTCTTTTAGTTTCACGTACCCACAGCAGCAGACATAAGTCACTATAACGCACCACTGTCCGATATTTAGCCACTGGCAGGCTAAGATTATAATTTTGACAATAAAAATGTTAACAAAGTTTAAAAATTAAGTGAGTAATTTTTGACATCAAATACTGCCTCATTGATATCAGGGTACTAATTGAATAAAACCTCGTTACAAACTACAAATTAATTCAGGCAACAGCTTGTCTGCACATAAAGTATTACAGCAATGTCAATTGCAATTAATGTGTGTATTGTATTAAGTATAAGGTGTAGCGATTTTCTATTGTACACCAAAACTTAAAGTGGCTAAGAATAATTTCAACCGTCACCGAGATTTGAACGCATTTTGCTCGAGTATACAATATTGAAAGAGGACACGTTATAGGTGATAGGGCCATGATTTCTAAAATACAATAATGTAGATATATCGCACCTCTAGAATTATAGTGACCTATTTAAAAAATATAAATTTTTGGGAAACTTAAAATAAAGATTTTTGCACTTATGAACAAACGTCATGATTGTAGGGTAGTGAAATAGGCCGAAGTATAACGTTATTTAGCTTTCTACGCCAAAAATCTGCCCTCGTTTTAATAAAAGTGGAGAAAGACTGTAAGAGTCAAAATCATGATTTTGCGATATGTGAGATTTTCGCGCCGTGAGGTCATCGGCCGATTAGATTACTGGATTATTAATTGGTAAAAGTCTAGGCGCATTACCCGGTAAACGCAGGTTCGATCCTCGGAGTATCAAAAGTTTTTTTTTAATCAAAAAAATAACCATTTATCAACAAAAATTCACATTTAAATTATTACAGCTATCTTTTTGCCTTGATATATTCAATTAATTTGTAACATATTGATGTGCATAGACTACAAGTTTGCTACATCTTTAATTTTGTCCTTAAATAAATGCGCCGAATGAATTAGAAAAGTTAATGATTATAATTATATTTTTACTTTTATTATTAATTTGTATTAATTGATTGATACATTATATTAATTCATTGGTACAGTTAATTATTAAAGATATGTAATAAAACAAACAGGCATTATTAGATGAGAAGTATTTTACCTGTTAAAAGTCGACTTTTGCTATCCAAGCAGAAGTCACCACTGTCTATCGACTTGACACTAAGAAATGACAAATTACGTTAAACTTTTACGTTAAACACTTTCTTAATATTTTGTGCATTTGGCAATTGATACATTTGATCAAACACACAATGATACTATTTATCGGCTGCATAGTAATGTTACCTTTGACTATTTGATGACACTTGTTGGAGAGATATTAAAATCACTCATTAATAACCTTACCCCAATTTCTAAAAACCATGGAGTGTATCATTTAATATTAGTTAATTATTAACGTAGCGTCAGATACAGTCCAGTATATATCAATAAACAAAACAAATAATTAAAACAAATTATATCTCTTTATTAAAGATAACACAAATAAAAATACCATTTCTTAAAAAATAAATAGACTTTATTGACAAATGACTGAACTAGTTTTGTTCGAGTGTGAAAATTATAGCTTAATATATAAAGCTTAGATTTCTTTTTGTGTATTATTATAAAATTCGACTTTTCGTTTTTATCACAACTCAATTTCCACTGAGATCCATTGGGGCCTTGTTCATTGATTAGGTCGGTCTGAATATTATTTTGACTCTGACCATTTCGGAATATAAAATGAGTATCAAAACGGGAATAAAGCAATACAACAAAGAATCGAATGCTTTGTCTGCTTTAAACTCTACTACGTCAGTTTTAAATCGGTACGTGGTTGAGCAAATAGGTACTAAGTACCGCACTAAAGGTACCAAACCGGTTGATTTGGCTTTAATTGGATATACACGCTAGATATTTACAGAGGGACTAAACGATTTGGCGCCTAGTAGGAACCGAAGGTTATATCATGGGTTGGTGCTGAGCCACCTTGTGGCAGGGAGTACTCCTTCAGGAGCTGGTCGAGCATGGAGAAGGACTGTCTGCCTTGCTGCTCTCCGGCCGGTGGGAACCTGACAAACGATGATAATATTAATTAGAGCTCCAGTAACTTCACTACATGGGTTATTGAGCGATGTCACGTTATTTTCTATGCCTATTGGAAACAAGACTAGTACATCAGATAAATAATTACGTAATGCAGGTTCACTATTTTATACTGATTCATTTTAAATTTAGTTAATTAATTTAATACATATGTGTTAGGTTCACGCTACAGTTCGCTGTTGCACGAATGGGCAGGTCCATCCGGGTAAGCACTACTACTCACAGAAGACTGGCGTGAAGTGGAAACGTTGTAATTCTGCATTTTGTCTAGTGAGTGAGATAGCCAGGGCCCATTTTATTATAAGGTGGCAACGCATCTGCAATCCTACGGTTGTTTCGAATGTTAATGGTCGGCGGTTATCACTTAACATCAGGTAAACCAAGCTCGTTTGCCACCTCCTAACATAAAAAATCAATTGGTGCTGGCACCGGGATCTGAAAGGTTGGCTAGTGTCTAGTGTATGATGTCGAACCTGGCTGGCGCCTGGTCGAACTGAGCGTTGAACTCCTGAGGCCTGGCCGCGAACTGCTGGGGCTGGGGCGCGGGCCTGAACTCCTGCTTGGGCTTGTACTGCTGCCGCTGCTGGGGCTCCGGGTTGAAGAAGCCGTTCTCCTGGGCGGGCGGGGCGGGCGCGGCACCGGCGAAGAACTGGGGCTGCGCGATGGACTCGACGTTTATTATAATCGAATACAAAGAGGTGTCCACCTTAATACTACTTACAATATCATCCGTGTACAGACAACGATATTTTTGTCAAAGAGTACTCAGTAAGTATGAGAAAAGATAAATATTTAAATAGTGTCTATATGTGCGGTATGTGTGAGTACATGTGCCTGTGTCATAAAAATAACAAAAAGAAAAGTGTTTTTTGTTATGTGCGTTGGTTCAATACTTTTTCAGAATTGATTTTATAACAATATCGCTATGAACGGAATCGTTAATAGCCCAAGGTTTCGGGAAAGTTTGTTTAGATATCGGGAATTGATAATCAATGAGTAGCACAAAAATCCCTAAAATGTGAATATTGTATAAGTGTAGTAATGTATCTAAGGAATACCGTATGTTTAGTAGTATCCTTATATCCATAGCTTCGAGTCCTTGTCGTAGCACCGTGCTACGACGATGACTCGAAGCCATATACGGAGACAAGCAGCTGCCGTAGTACATAACGTAGCATTTCCCGTAGCACATTGGAGGAGGTTTTATTAGCTCAAGGAAAGGAGATTGCCTCGGGTTGTAATCGGTGCCAGTACAACAAAATCTAGCTCTTAGAAGTCTAGGGAGTGTTCCATACGTTTAAGGTAAAGTAAAGTAACAGTCTATGTATGTGCCATTTCTTGGCAAAAGCCTCCTCTGTAAAAGGGCATAGTTCACTACGCGACCCAACTGCGGATTGGCGGACTTCACATACTACCGAAATATTTTTTTTTGTTGTTATTTCGAAAATATGCAGGTTTCCTCGCGATGTTTTCCTTCGCCGCCGAGCACGTGATAATTTGGCACTTAAAATTATTTAACAATTTCATTGGTGCCAGCACCGGGAATCGTACTTGGGTTGCTCGAGTATATTGAATTAAAGGCGAGCGGCCGGACACTGAGCTATCAAGGCTCACAACGACACAATGGCTTTAATTTTTATATAACTTATTGTAACTATTAATTCCTTATAAGGGGAGAGAAAGAGAAAGAAAACAGTGACAAAAAACAGACAGTTAAATATCTAAAAGAAAAATATTGAAATTAATGAAATTAAGCAAGCATTCGGGTTTAATTTTATCCGATTTTTAGTAAATTGGATGAAATTAAGAATGAATGAAGAAGAATACCACTTTTATGGAAAATTCGAAATTTAAAATCCTACGTCGGAACATCCTTCTATCATGGTGTACTCACCTTAGGTGGCGTAGGGGCCGACTGCGGCGGCCTGTACTGTTGCTGGGGCTGCGGTGGGGGCCTGTACTGCTGCTGGGGCTGCGGTGGGGGCCTGTACTGCTGCTGGGGGCCTGTACTGCTGCTGGGGCTGCGGTGGGGGCCTGTACTGCTGTTGGGGCTGCGGCTGGGGCTGCGGGCGGTAGACGGGCGCGGGGCGGGGCGCGGGACGCGGGGCGGGCTCCTCGTAGTCGTAGTCTATAGACTGAGCCTGCGTCTCGCCTCTGTACTGCGATCTGCCACCCTGCTGTGTTCAATGACATTTGAATTGGGAGTGTTCGCACAATATTTGCGGCCTAGGCTAGTTCTATCCTAAAACACAATACTTGGTGGGTGATTTTGTTGCATGGTGTGAAGGGCGATTCGTATTGGATTGCACAGGCCCAGTAAAACATGAATAGTACTGGTTATCTCTCTACTTCTTTAGGGTGGAAAAACGTAAAAGCATCAGTTATTTTTGTGCAATAATGACTCGATATCCGTTCAGGGACCGCGTAGTATCATCGAGCATATTCAGTCATATATGTGACAGCTGCCTCTTGGTTTTTTACTATTAAAAATAATGCTACAGTCATAACCACACATAGTAAAAAGTAAAGTCAACACCGCTGGGCAAAAGGTTATAGGCCATGTTCCACCACGTAACACTGCGGAGTGGCGGACTTAACATATCTTGGAAATTATTTTTGTTATTATTTCGAAAATATTCAGGTTTCCCCACGAGTTTTTGAATTAAACGGCTTATCACGGCTCACAATAGTTTCAACTTAACTTAATGATGGTAGGACCACGCAACAGTGTTCGCTGTTACACGAATGGGCAGGTCCGTCCGGGTAAGTACCACGACCTCACAGAACACTGGCGTAAAGTAGAAGTGATGCACTTCTGCGTTTCGTCTGGTGAGTGAGGTAGCCGGGGCCCACATCAAAAGAGGTGGCAACGCATCTGCAATGCTACGGGTGTTGCAAATGTCCATGGGCAAGCGTCCAAATAACATCAGGTGAACCGCCAGCTCGTTTGCCACTTTCTCACATTAAAAAGAAACCTTATAAACACTTATAGTAACCATTAACATTGAATCCATATAAGAGAAGGCAAAGAACAGTTCAATATCTAAAGTAAAAATTGAAATTATAGTAATTACGCGAGCATTCATGTCTTAATTTGGCCCATTTTTAAAAAATGGGATGAAATTAGGACACGATTACCACTTTTGACTTAAAGACTAAATTCAAAAACCTATTCGAATTCATTCTCGTTCCTTTGATAACTAAAATAAATAATTCAATATATAAATACTTCAATAACTAAAATAAATAATCCAATGTAATTGTTTCGTGTGCAAATTATCTCTACTCACACTCAAATAGGGGTAGAAAAATATATAAAAATAAATAAATACCTGAGATTTGCTCGGACGGAGCCCTTCCTCTCGCGTGGATTCATCTACAAGGGTTGGGGGCGCTACTGTGATACCCTCACCAGCCGGCTGGAAACCGTACTTGTCTGCGCCATACTCGATGACGCGCAGCTGTGAAATAAAAAACGAACACTATAAAAAAAGTTTTTTTTTTATGTGAAAAGTTGCCCCCCAGTTGATCTGCTACACCCCAGGGTTTGCAGATGCGTTGACAACCTTTTTGGAAATTGGGCTCCGGCTACCTCACTCACCAGACGAAACGCGAAAGTATTTCTTCATACTTCCACTTTACGCCGGTCTTCTGTGAGGTCGTGGTACTGACCCGGATGAGCCTGCCCATTCGTGCAACAGCCGAGGCTGCTGCGTGGCTCTACCACCGTTATATTATATTATAAAATGGACTAAACATAGTCACGACCTATGAATCTTTATGGGTAGGCGATAGATGGACGTCGAGTGGGCTGGAGATCGCGCTTCGTGGCAGTCTAAGGGGAGGCCTATGTTCAACAGTAGCCTAAAACAGGCTGATATAATGATGATGATGATGAAAAAGGACACATTCTGGACACATTAATTAAAGCACGTATTAAGCAACATTGTCAACAGATAACATAATGAAAAATTGTTTTTATTCTGTATGTATTTAACATATAACGAATATGTAAATGCTCCTTCCTTTTTTCCATTAATGGAGATCCGGTGCATCTCTGACCACTAACCCAATTGGGTGGTGATATAGCGATGACTTTAATGCTTGCGTCCGCATTTTAATCTGATTACTACGTCGTTTTTCAAAGCAAAATAAATGGGTTTCTACTCAGTTAATCAATGCCGTGATTATCACTTAATATCAACTATCATAGCAATCATGTCGTGTGCGTTAAAAACTACATTATTATTCATACCAAACCCATTTATAACCACAAATTGCATGCTGAAGTCAGCTGAATATGTTGCACCAAATTATTATAATTAAGATCACAATGTACTACCACATTCTGGCAATAAAGACATTCATTCATTAATTCAAAGGAAAATGATCAATGAAAGAAAACAGTTTTGAACGGATGGCAACTATAGTAAAAGCATGTTAGCAAATCTCATTACCTTGCCAGTGTCATCCTTGTATCCATATTTTCCCTTGACATCGCCGGATTGCGACTTGGTTTCAATTTTAAACGATCCATCGGCGCCTTCGTATCCGTACGTGTACGAACCGTCTTCGTTGTGCCTGCAATGAAGTAAAAACATTAATAAGATTGGATCTAAGATGGATTTGTTGATGCAAGTATCGAATAAAGAAGAAAATGAGATTTATTCAACCTTAAATTGACAGTCAATTAAAGACTGACAAAAGTATACAAATTATGTATCTGAACTGTTGACTAAAGTTGTTTTGTACTTAGGGAATGAACTTATAGTACTCTATTAAAACTTCATAGAACTTTTTTAGTCCAAAAATCTACTTCATTCTTCTCTTTCGCTACTTTTCTTATTCTGCCAACATAACTTAAGTGAAAATAATTATGTAAAAAATATTCGAAACGTTAACACCGAATTTAAATTCATAATTTAAAATCCGTAAAAAATGTTTCATTTAGCAATGTCTTGTGTTCAGGTAAGTAGAAGAAATCAATACAAAAATTTCCCGCTTCAAGATTTTACAATCCCCAAGGTGAAGCGGTGACAACATTTTTTTTTATCGAAACGCGTTAAGTCTCTATCCGACTAGTAACTTTTCCAAGTAGGTATTTGATATTTATATTTCATAACGTTACATAAGGCTTTATGTATTCTTCGCAATGAAAGCGTTACTGTCATTCACAAAAGACACATCTCTACTTTTTTATGTGAGAAAGTGGCAAACGATGGCAGTTCACGTGATGTTAAGTCATGACTGGACATTTGCAACTAGTACTTGTCTAATCGCACAATTTCCTACAGCACTTCCGTTTTCGTGACGTATACCACAAAATATACCATATTGAGATCGGAAATTCATACTTGTTGATCTGTTTGAGTATAGGCACCGGCGTTGGGGCGACCTTCGGCTCCGAAGCGATGTAGCGCGGTGCGCGGTCCTCGGGGTACTGAGCGAGTGCGCACGCGCACAGAGCCAATAAAACCTGTAGGGAGAGCTCTCGTAAATATTTTTTATGTAAGAAGATGGCAAGCTGTGTCGCGGCTCACCTCATGTTAAGTGATCACCGCCACCCGTTTGCCACCGTTGCAGATGCGTTGCCACCGTTTAATAAAGTGAGCCCCGGCTACCTCACTCACTCGAAACGCAGAAGTATACTTCCACTTCACGCAGGTTTTCTGCGAGGTCGTATTTCTTCCCCGGACGGACCTGCCCGTTGGTGCAACAGCGAACTGCTGGGTGACCCTACCACGTCATTATCATCGTCCTCCACATGTGAAACACGTTGCAAGTGATTTTGGCTAGTTTTTATACGAACGGCCGCCTGCATGGCGTGAACCCACCATGGGAACAAACACTCATATCTGGAACAATTGGCCTGTGGACCACACAAATACTTGTCCCGAGTGGGAATCGAATGCACGACCCCCGGTGCTGAAGCCAATAGTTTAAAACCGCGCCACATAGTTATTCATTATAACTATATCATCCTTTATTCGAGTTAAGTGAAGCCTTGGTAATCAGGCTTACGAACATAATGTCGCGGGTTCGAGATCAGTACACTGACATGTTTTCCGTGTTTTAAATTACGTACAAATATCACTACCTGACATTTATGCCTTGTGTAAAGCGACAAGGCTGTCACTTTTGCGACAACATAAGCACGGCAAATTGATTGCAACGGTGGTAGCTTTAAAAAAGACTATCGATAGATAAAATATTTCTCAGTTTGACGAATAAATGATTTCTTTGATTTGATTTGATTTGTGACTGACTGGAAGAATTAACGTTTAAAAAATACACCTAGGCACACCTTTCAAGGTTTATACCTTTTCCCTTCTTAGGTTGATTAACTGCCTCCTAACCTCACCTCTTGATATTAATTTTTCAAAGTGAGAAGAATAATTGCGTGACGAATTGTTTTACAATGGGATTGTAATAAACATCATAATAAAAATCACAACTGTCCGGCATAATACTGAACGATAAGGAAATAATTAACTAAACAGTGAAACAATTCATTTATACGCGCTAATACATAAATTAGAGAATGAAAGTACTTCATTCTTAATACATTTCCAATAAAAGATTACGTTCTTATTTAAGCTGCTGTACCTTTTATTTATTGCCATTTGATGTAAGGTTCCATAACTTATGAAAGATTCAGTGAATGTTTCGTTATTTTATTCGTTCAGAAATTATTGCTGTAATACATCGACAAATACAAGTGTAAATATCAAAAAACATTAAAACTCTTTCGACTTAAAAGCTTTTCAGCTCTGATCACCACGTACTCTCATTTACTAAATATAAAGTTACATCATGATGCTGTTGATATTTATTTGTTGCAAAGAAAACACTAAACAGATGTATGTATATATGTATCCGTTTTTACAGATTGCAGATGCTGCATTAAACTAATAGTTTAGTCGGATTTATGGACAACATTTATCTTATCTTACGTTTTCAAGACATAAAGTTGCAAGGAACAGATAACTTTAGCGCCTGTACCGTGTTTTAGCTGGGCTTGCTCAAGTACGACGTATTTAAAGGCGAGCGCCCTGATAATAAATTACCACGCCCTAATAATTGCATAATTGTGTTTAGAACAATTTAGTAAAGTAACAGAATATTATTGCAATGTCATAATTCGTTGTAACGTTCACCGGCTCGTTGGTCTAGGGGTATGATTTTCGCTTAGGGTGCGAGAGGTCCCGGGTTCAAATCCCGGACGAGCCCATCTTTTTTTCTACGATATTCTTTATTTAAAATCGTCATCTCCTTTACTGTATTATTAAATAAAAGTATTTGTACGATTTTAGGTCTATTTAAATTAATAATAAATTTCTTAACATCATTTTGTGTAGCGCAAATTTAGCCACTTTTGTGATGATTTTCAATTTATAAATTACGTAAAGAATCTTAAGTAAAAAAGCTAAATTCTATTGTAATTCCTAAGGCCTTCTGTATTACACAAACGTATTTTAAATAAAAATGGATGTTATTCAAAGTCTTTCCAACAATAAAATTCCACAGAGCAATTTATTTATTGCAATATTTAGAGAGGTCATGTCGTGAACGAAAATATTTATTTCCACGTCAAATCGTCTAGTGCAACTGACCGAATTGGGCAAAGAGCACGTGAAATGTACTGTCGACCTTGCAAACGCTACCAGTTGCGTACTTGCGTAGATATTTTAGACATATAACCAAAAAAACAACAATATTTGTGGTCCAAGAAGTCGGAGTTGATGTTTTTATGTTAAATAATATTGTAGAGTTATTTTTCAATTATAATGTGAATTGGAATTATTTTCTATGTTATATTAGAGTAAAAATAGTGTGTCTATTAGAGTAAGAACTTGGACATAAGTTCAATTTCGATTTTATTGTCATTGTATTGTCATTAAACGAGGTTTTGGTTTTATGAATATTACGTACAAATGCCATTATAATTCATGTATCACTGTAAATACATCCTAGGTACATTGTCATTAATTATCTGTATTTAAAATGTAAAATATGAAATTCATGACAGTGTTCCGCGTATGAATAAGTCGGTTGATTATTTTTTTTTAAATTGTTAATTAATTAATTGTCATTTGATTAAAATCAATATCTTTAAGAGGAAATACTGTCATACTTAAATGTGATCGGTGTATTGTAAAATATGCACAGTTAGATAATGGGAATGGTAAAGGTAAATACAAATGATACCTAATAAAGCATTCAACAATTCAAACAATTACATATAATGTATTATATACGATTCTTAACGATTGGCATAACGTTAAAGGCAAAATTTATCGACATAGAGGATATTTCACAAAAGAAGGCTTAGTATCCGTTGTGAAATCGTCAATCGCTTGTGACTTGCGCCAGCGGAGCGCCGTTCATGCAATGATGGTTTCGTGTCAAATTGTTTCGATTTAGTTTCGGTGTTATTATGGATTTTAGGGCACGGGTGTGTGCTTGCATAGAGTGCAATACGTGAAGCAGTTACTGATATCGCACGATGACAAGAAACCATTCCATTTTAACACAAACTTCGGACGAAAAGATAATTTCACATTATTAAATGAAAATTATTTTAATGATGTGAATTAATAAAACGGATGTATTGCGTTTACTTTTAATTTTAACTCCCTATGTTTTGAACACTTCAACGTGATCTCGGTCAAAGGACAGAGGGGGCTACCTCCACTATTTAAAATAATAAACCGTGGTCGCTATAAAAAGAGCGTAAGGAAATTAGACAATAATAGATTTTCAATCAAATGTTGTGCTTGTTCTCACCAGAGTGAATTGCAAGAATAATAATTTCGCATTTCGTCTGATGAGTGGCGTAACCAGGCCCTGGCTGACTTTTTCTAAACGTTGTCGATGCATCTGCAAGCCCTCTGGTTTAAAACATAAAAATACTTCTGGTGTTACACCGTGGTTCTTCCCTGGACTTGCTCGCCCAATGGTGCAACAGCAGAAGCCGCTGCGAGGTCTTTGCATCGTCCAGGACAATGTGACCGTCCTTGTATAGGAAGATAAGGATGATAGAAACCCCTAAGGAAATAACATTACTGTGGTAAGACCACGCAACAGTGTTCACTGTTGCACGGATGGGCAGGTCCATCCGGGTAAGTACCACGACCTCACAGAAGATCGGCGTAAAGTAGAAGTGTTACACTTCTATGTTTCGTCTGGTGAGTGAGGTAGCCGGGGCCCATTTTATTTAAAGGTGGCAACGCATTTGCAATCCTACGGGTGTTGCAAATGTCCACGGGCGGCGATTATCACTTAACATCAGGTGAACCGCCAGCTCGTTTGCCACTTTGTCAAAAATCAACATGAAAAAACCATGCAACAAACGTACTGCTTTAATTACATTTATGTGTCGACGATGTGTCCTATTCAAAGTAAGATTCATAAATGACAGTCGCGACGCAAAAGCACAGAATAAAAAACATATTTAAAAACACATCATTTCGTATTCGATCGGCTCATTACTATTTATAGCTGGACCAGATCTGTTCCTGAACTCTTTGTGCGGAGCAAGTCCATAATTCATACAAAGGGCGTCGAATCGGAAAGTGCAGGTATTTAGAGGCCACGGTCCAGTTGCGGGCCGTTCACTGAGTGTAGGGTGTCCATGTTGCATGCGGCTAATGGGACAGTCTGTGCATTTTTTTATGAATTTGAATCCGTTAGGATGTCTACAAGATCCGTAAGTTAATTGCGACCTTGTGTTTTGTTTTTAATTCCCTCGGAAGCTATTTTTTCTATTGTAATACAAATAATGTACCGTCGTTAATGACACGTTTATTTATACCGAGAGATCGTCAACAAAACTATCAATTCCTAACCCTCTTGAAAATCAAAATTACAGAAACTCATTTACGATTAAGTCATGAAATCAAATTAAAAAGTATATGCGCTTTAAATAAAATATGCTATATCTTGTTATTATATATTATAATTATTACTGTTTTAATTTTCACTGTTGTCCGCATTTGATTTATTTTACAACATTTACCTAGATTCATTAATCTGAAATTCGAATATCCGTGAATATATTACAATCACAGAATTGGTACTTCGTACCTACTCCTTTCTTGCTACTTAAATTACCAAAAGCAAGAACTAAATTTAACGAGCGATATATGCACATTGAAACTGTAGTCATTAAATTAAAATAATTAAAACGATAAAAGGATAATGAATAAATTTGCATAATGTAAGAGTGAGCAAATGTCATTTTGCAAGTTGTTACTATTAAAATGCTACGTCAAGTAGCGAACCTTGAACGAGCTGCAATTTGAAAATATACAAAGTGTGACAAAGACAGTGGTACACTTACTTTCTGTCTCTGTCAGCTTAACTTACGGATATTGCTAGTTCATTCGTTTTAAAGGGCAATCGCTTATTTTATATAACATATGTATAATTTAATTAATTAGTCAGTTTATTAGTTAATTAAAAAATCAATTACTTTATTATAATTCCGAAAATATGCGGATTTCCTTAAAATCATTTCCTTCACTTCGATGAGCACATGACAAATCGATAATTAAAATTGCATTTAACAACTTCACTGGTGCCAACACACACGGATTAGAACTCAGGACGTTTTAGTTAATGGACAATAACGTAAAAATAATAAGGTTGTAACGTTGTCCTAAATATCGCTCATTGGTGCGGAACGGTCATCATTACTAAATATATAGAATACTAAAACGGTAAATTCTGCAACAGCATTTCTAACAACATTATAGCACTAATAAACTCTAATAAACTTTTTTACCATTACACATTCTTTATCCGTTTTACAAATCATTATGATTTACAAACCTCTTGTTACAATTCAAACGTTTGCAAGAATAAAATAGACAAGGATCCTATTATCCGAGATAAAATGTTGATCTGAGTTAAAATGAGAGCTGTTAGTAATGTTCGAAGGCTATGGTATAATTGTCAGGGCAATTTATTTCGCTTAGATCCGCATACGAAAATGAATTATTAAGTTACTTAATGCATGGAAAATAGATTTTGCATTTTGATTTTCTCTTAGCGGCATATCAGATTCTTTTCCACTGGGAATTTAATAAATAAAATAAGTATTATTAATATCAATAATGGTACTAATTAAAATTTAATTTAATTTGTAAATCGACGCTCCGATTGACGTGGAGAGTAGTGAAACCTGCCTCGTGTGTTAGAGGGTGCGGGTTTGATCCCCACCGCAATATTGTGTGATGAACATAGTGTTTTTTCGAGTGTCTGGGTGTTTCTATATCTATAATATGTGTGACGCCGAGTGTTCGAAATTCGTGCAAGTTTCAACAATATTCTCAAAATACAATAAACAAAAGAGTATGCGTGTGCCTGTTAAATACATGGCGTGTAACACACAAAAAAATTGTGTTTAATGTTATCTATATTGATGGGTTTTTTATGCATAATTAAAAAAAAAGTTGGCATCCTGCACTCCTTCTCTATATAAACTATAACTGTGGGAAATTTCACACTACTCCGTCCACGCAATTTACTGTATTAATAAATAGATATAATACTATTTGCAAAAATAAAAGAAATCTGGATTGCGTAAAACGTCGCTACTGGCTCAGCCTTTGTACTACTCGTGCGTAAAGTATAAATAAATGCATGTTAACCGTTGGGCTATTATGACTTGAGTGAGCGTCACGTTCCCCTTGCACTATTAGATTAGAAATAAGTAAATAATTAAATAGTACGGGATATATTTTTCCACAATGCTATCGTGTCCCAAACTAAGCAAAGCTTGCCGCTATGGGTAACAGGCAAACGATAAAAATAATTAAACGTACTTTTCTTTTCTAAACAAACGCATATTATGGATAAATAAGCACCCAGACACTATAAAAACACTACGATCACACAATATTTTTCCAATAGTGGGGATCGAAACATCACTGGCACAAGAGGCGGATTCACTACGCCAATTAGGTCGTCAAACAAAATCAAAATCTTCATTCTTTCCTCTCAATTGAGATGCTCGTCTAAATTGTTTGTACATTATACATATGTAGTGAAGTAATGGAACAATCCGCTAGCTTCCTGTAGTTTCCAATCTGCAGACAGCCAACCCTCAAGACTTCTTCGTAATTCGTCTATCACCGCTTCGTCTCAGCATACCTTCAAGTTGGATTCATCAGTGATGAAATTAATCAATAGTGAAATATTTACTCGTGACTTTTACTAGTTTTCTCCCAATTTTTTTGACCTCTTGGGTGCCTATTGGTGAGGTTTAATAAGCGGGTAACTTGTTTCTTTCATATGTTTGTTGTAAAATATTATCAGTGTATTGGCGTATTGTAAAGTAGCTCGCTAGATGGCGCACGCATTGATAAAAGTACAAAACAAACGTATATAGTTGTGGAGATTTGCGCTCGGACGCTGAGGTCGGTTGGCTTGAGAATCTGAGCAAGTTACCCAGACCACGTAGGGTCGAATCTTGGCGGTGCCAAAATCGACAATTTATACTATTAAACTCGCATTCATATTCCGTTAGGCTGGCCACCATTTTGACCATAGAAAGACAAACCTTCCGGACCAACAGCGGAGTATTCACTTTGACATTTTTTTTTTCATTCCTATAACGTTTCGACGTATTCCTTTAGTTAAGTCATAGCTTTATAGTTTTCCTTTCCATTTTTTGGATATCCGATAGCCTTGTCGCCATAGCGGTTTATTTGGATTTTTTTTCTTCATTTCGATAAAGTTTCGACGTATTCAGTTAGGTTGATCGGTCAAAGGTTCTCTGGTTTCCTTTCCATTCCTCGTATGTCCGATCTTTTCCCGTTATGCTTGTCACCGTATCGGTGTTATTTACCGACGGCCGAAGGTGTGCAATATCAGCTGGCGACACGTTGCCGTTGGAAACCGCCTCGCCCCCGCGTCACGTCCACTTTGCTCCACCGGCTGCGTACCTGACGAGCTATGACAGGCCTTTGTTCCTGCTCATACCCTAATTTTCCGCACCTAAGTGACGTGCGTCACCTGGATACAGCGTTAACTAAATGCTTGTTGGTTAATCTTATTTATTTATTTATTTAATCTTCAAGTCATAGCTTCGTCGTGCTATGATTGGTAGAACTAATGAAATTCTCATTAAATAGGCTTAAAAATCGCATAAGCTAACCTCTTCAGGTCGTAACGATTAAACGGATATGAACGATAATTTTATTGGACACTTCTTTAATATCTATATGATGATCTTCAGTTACGACATGTGGCTTTGTCACTTCGTAAAACATTTTTATATAAGAGTGCGAGTCGAGGACGAAAAAATTCACTTTAGAGTAGTTTTTCGAAGATGTGACTGTTACCCATAGTCAACCGTAAAGCACTGGTATATTATGGATGCTGGCTTTCTTACTCAAATCAAATCAAATCAATGGGGGTTGCAGCCTTTGAGATGATATGCTCCAGGTTTTTACGCTCACGTAATGAGACGGAAATGAACTAATAATTTTATTGTAAGTCCGGGACACTTTCCGGTCGTGCTATGCAACGGCCAAAGTCAGTGTGTTACTTGCCCACATGTAGTAGATGTATGGATTAGTCCATTAGTGTTAGAGAAGATCTGATATATCATATAGTCTCACTATCAGTAAAACAAAGTAAAGTAACAGAATATGTATCTCCCAATACTGAGGAAAGACCTCTATAATGACACGACTGTATTACATACAGTGGGAATAACGTTTTGTATGTTTTTGTTCAACAATTCAAGAGCATTTCCATCCTCATCACAAGACAGAACAGACGGTGTCATGGTAGAACATGCTCAAGCGTGCCATAAGCTATATCCAAATTACACATTGAAAGTGGACGCCAGCACGCAAATTTCGTATCTACTAACCATATAGTCTGTTGTATTGATACGACTTTAGCTGAACTCTGGTGTGGCGTGTGACAGTCCTATATTTCGTAGGAAATCTCGTTTGTTGATCATTTTTCATGTCGGTGTCGAAGTTTTGAGCAGTGCCTTTAATGTATGTTATTATAATTCTAAGTAACGATGCTATCGTGGTGAAATATCTTGTTACTGCCAATCCAGGCTTTGGTGTCTAACGTAATATTTAAGCCACTGTTGTTAGCAATTTATTTCAACAAATCCCATGAGATTTTTAATGGGGTGATATAGTCCCTTACTTATTAAGACATTGTTCATGTTCAAATTAGACGCTTAACCGCTCAAGAATCAATCACTAGAATAAGTAGAACATGTTACCGTTAAGGTCATTATACATTACAACTTCAGGAATTGCGTTTGGTAGAATATTAAAATCGATAGAGATAATTGAAATCGCAACAAAACACTAAGCTTTATTGAATTTCGAAACCTTTAATCGTAGACGGAACACAGTGGGTGAGCTATTACTGCCCCAATATTATCGTAAAAGAACAAACATTTCTAAACGTGGTAACTATCACCTGATAAAAAGCACTAGACATTTATGTTAAACAGTTGTTCACCTCATAAAATTATAAAATAGTAAACATTCACGTGTGTTTATATTACAATTTTATATATAAATATTATACCAAATAGCATATAAACGTAAATCTAATTTCAAACAGTGTACTTTTCTTTACTGCAAACAAGTGGTGAGAACAAAACCTGCTTTCTTACTCTTGATTTAAGGCTTCGGCGCTACAGAGCTCTCAAGGTTCCATGAAAGTGTAAATATAATTGAGTTACGACTATTAAGCGAATGGTTCTTTAAACATTTATTACTTAATAACATGTTTTACTTAAATACAGGACATTTGCAAGTAAATACCTAATGTACTTGTAAATGTAGTAAAGAGAACACAGGGCCGAAAAGTTCAATGCTTACGTCATCGTGAAAAAAAAAAAATAATAGCTACCAATACATGTCACAAGCGCGTGGCCTAGTAGTTTATAACCTTCTAGGTCTACAACTATCCTGATTTCGGTATTTCTTTGCAATTAGTACTCATTTTGAGTATAAATAATATAAAAACTACACATAATAAAAGTAAAACGTTATACGAAGGATTGAATTTGGACCCCAAACAGCGCACATTAAGTATCTATTATCCTAAGACAATTACTTTCCGTTGCGCGAAGACTGAAAAGAATTGTCTTCACTTATTTACTTAATCGAATAATTTAAAATGTCGTAAGTACTGAAATGTATTCGTAAAAAAATTCAAAAATTCTGGTAATGAAATATGAGGTATATATGTGATATATTATAGCGGTATAGACAATGTCAAAAAGCACAATCGTAAAGAAATAAACACATATGCATACACTTATAACTCCGTTCAAGCATTGTCTAATTAAAAATAATATTGACCGAACACCGTTAACGAGCAATGATAGCTGTGGTTTTATTAGTTTCGAGACGTTATAGCACTATTCTCACGTTATAGGCCGTTAAGCACAACACTTAATTAACACTGTCCGTTAACAAAGAATCCAATCCAACGTGACGTCACTTATTAGGGCATTATCACACGCAAAATTTCAACTAGTAGAAAGTGCACTCGAGCTCGACGTATTGCGGGAAAATCACTCAACGTCGCGCCAACAAAAGGTCGGCGTAACTTAATTATGAAATGCTAAACTAGGCTAATAATCCATTAATTAGCACGACACATGACACAAGCCTAAAATACATCATTATTTGGATGTCACAGAGCAATTACCTAATTTAATTTAATAATACACTTATAATTTATAAAATAGAGTTCTAGTACACAGAAAGTGACACAACAGTAAAAAAAAAAGAAACAATCACAATGGTGAGTAAAATAATTTCTTAAATCAATATATAAATTCAGGTTTAAAAATGGAACCAAAAAAAAAGGTTTTTTACTCACATTTTTTTGAAAAACATTATAAATCCGCGTACTCCAAAATTGTTATTTGCAAAAATATTATTTTTCCATCAAATTGTTTCTTTAATATTTTTTTATTGTTAGTTGTGTAAAAGAACACGTTTTAAATTATGTTTTTTTTTATCTTAAGTGCAGAAACTAAAAATACACTAAAAAGGCAATAAAAATTTAAATCAATCTTTTTAAAAAAATTGTTTAGTTTAATAGAAGTTTTTGAACGTACCAAACGCGCCGCCAACGTCATGTTGTCAAGTCGGAGGCGCGGCGCGCGTGCACTGCACTTTTATACTACGATTCGGGGGAACCTTTCACTAAACACAACTTTGTCATATTTTTGGCACAGGGGATGACGGCAGTCGTCTCACATCCTTAACGGACAACGTTTTTAGTTTTAGATTCGGAGACCTTTTTGGTTTCCCTCATTATATATTTGTAGGACACAAACGTTTTTCATTTTTATAGCCGTCCGTATGTCAATCATCAGGAAAATATCAACAATCCTCGTCTTTTCTAGATTATGGCCCGATAATTTCAAAGCATACTTACAATGTAGAAAAAGGTCACGGTAATGATAAACAAATATAAAGGATATAACAGAATAGAATTTGAAAATGCGGTGTGCGTAGCGTTGGCATACTACGATATGGCATATTCTGCATTATGATGCAATTAATTGTAAAGAACCAATCCAGTCCTATACACTAATAACACGATAGGTCCTAAGAATCTATTTGGTACCTAGCGCCTAACAGCTAATACATGCATTATACATTGATTTGTCGCACTGTTACACTTTCTACCTTTCTTATCGTGCGAAAGGAACACAAACTTTCTTATCAACGAGATGAAGGCGACGTTAAAGATAATAGTCGCCTTTTCGTCTAAGACGATCATACACAAATCGCCCAGGCAAATCCCATCAGAGAGTTTTTGGGTTTTGGGTTCTCCAGCCCCACGGGTGATACAAAAGATGGACATTTGGAGATGAGCACGATTATCACTTAATACCAGGTGAACCATCATCTCGCTTGCCACCTTCTAACATTAAAAAAATTGGCTCGGCTGTTTTAGTGGCGGACTAACCGGGGGGCGGAAGGGGCGGTCCACCCCGGGCCCCCGGTCTTGGGGCGCCCGCGAACACCTTCATTTTCCATTGAACAAATGCTAAACAAGGCATTAAAAATATGCTTTATACCTATCTAAGAGGTTGGAGTTTGGAGGTCCCATACTAATATTTTTCTTTCAGATAAAATACGTATAAATAAAATTACAATCATTTCAGATAAAATACAGCCGAAACTGGTTATTTACATTTTATAAATAAAATTACTACTACTGCTAATCGGGGCGTAGCTAACGCTGTGTCAGCTGGAGGCCCTCGAGCCCGAGGCCTCTGAAGGCCCCGAACGGATGAAAGCAAAACCTCCCCGTATCAATGATACGGGGCCCCCGAGCCCAAGGCCTCTTAAGACCCCGAACGGATGAAAGCAAATATTCCCCGTGTTAATGGTATGGGGCCCCCGAGCCCAAGGCCTCTGAAGGCCCCGAACGGATGAAAGCAAAACCTCCCTGTATCAATGATTCGGGGTCCCAAGGCCTTTTTCATAGACCCCGAACGGATGAAAGCAAAAATTCCACAATCTCTTAAATTATTAAGTCGTACATCCCGGGAAACAAATGATAACTTATACAACATCTCCATTACCTTTTCCTACATGAACAATAAAGTCACACACGAGTTTTTACCACGTTTGCGCAGTAATTGCACGAAATCAACTGCATGAAATCAAATCTTTTGGGGCGAGACGTAATGTTAAAATTACTTTATCATTAAATTCGTGGAAATTACATGTCCGTTTCAGGTTTATTATTAAGGACCTATTTAAAAAGAACTTCTTTTAAAGCGGAAAGGTCAAATTTATTTTAGCCACACGATTCAAAATGAAATTGTTAATTTGGTTTGTTAGCGCAGTTAGAGAAAAATATTATTTTATAAATTAAAAAGCAATTTCTGACGACTATTTCGGATACAGTACGGACCTGTCGAAACTGTATGTATTTTTTTTATGTGAAAAGTTGCCAAGCGAGAAGGCGGTTCACCTGATTTTAAGTGAATACCGCCGCCCATGGACATCTGCTTCACCCGTGCAGATGCGTTGACAACCTTTTGAAAATTGGGCTACGGCTCTCTCACTCACCAGAAGAAACGCGAAAGTATTTATTATACTTCCACTTTACGCCGGTTTCCTGTGAGGTCGTGGTACTTTCACGGACAAGCCTGCGCATTCGTGCAACAGCCAAGGCTGCTGCGTGGCCCTACCACAGTAGAAATATCACAATGGATAATTTGGAAAAAATGTATACTTTTTTTAGCAATAATATTAAAAGGCTGGTCAAAATTGAGTAACGATTCATCAGAAAAATATAAAATTACGCACTTCTTAGCCTTAAAAAAGTTTATCCTCACAGATGTTCGAGAAACGAACATTAGTTAAGGAAAAATTGTTCATTAATAATGAAATTTTTGTAGCAACTAAATTAATTTTCACAAAAAAAAAAACGCAGAAAATTTTTTCTTCACTATTATATTCTTCACTATTCTCCACAGTAATAGACTTATAGAAAGTTGATATTTTACTAAGTATTCTTTTCACGAAATAATAAAAAAGTTGTAGAAAACCATAACTGTCTTATGAAACAGTCACGGCCAACGTAGTGATTACATTCTCTTTGGTCACGACATGTCAGTTGATCTGTTTGAACAATTGCTTAGAGAACATGTTTAAACCCCAAAAAGGTGTAATATCATTCTATTATGGAACTTATGAAATTATTTCAGATAATATTCAAAAGCCTTGCATCGTTTTCCTGGGGTAATAACAGTATGGTTTTTGTTTTTAAACCCTTCTGGTTACAACTGCAACGGATGAAAATTCGTATTGTTTTTCGTAATTAATACTGATCTTAATTACGAAAAAGTAATTAATACATATAAAAGATAATATCCGTCGGATATCAGATCTTTTTTATATAGCGGCAGAAAATCTAGAAAAAGTGGAAACGTCTTCGCTGTGGATGATTTAATAAGTAAATTTTCCAAAAAAAAAAGGAGAGAAAAGTGTATATTAATTCCAGGTTTTTGTTTCTTTGGTGAAAAATCTTTACTCTTCATTTGGGCCGATACGATTTAGATTTGAGGGCCCGTCTATGGCAATCTATGCCACTGCTGCTAAGCTTTATAATGTCTATATAGTTTTAGTTACAGAAACTTACTGGAAATAAAAACTTTATTTTTACTATGTAGTTTTCTGCAGATCGTATTTTATTTTCCTCATCCACCTCTATATTCTGTGTAATCTATTTAAGTCCAATTAAAATTACACTTCCAAGATTTTAATTAAACAAACATAAATATAAATATAAAGTGAATAAAAAGCTTGTTTAATTAGATCAATTCCTTAAACTAGGATCCTCATTCAGCTTTACCGCCCCGGGCCTCTGAGGCCTCAGTCCGCCACTGGGCAGTTTATACATACTTTACGTTTTACGATGTGATAACATGTGCACTGTATTTTTTATACAAAAATGTATATTTAGGTACATTTTAGTTTTTACATTATGTTTCAATCTTCTTTTCCAGCTATTCTTCTTCTCTACCTATTTTTGTTTCCTATCGACGCGGACGGTGCACTGCATCTTATGAGCCGAGCGTTGATTAATTGGCTGGGACTTTTATTTGCGATGAGAGATTTCGCGTACAATTTTCAGTGTACTTACCAAGTTTATAGGAACGTGTACAATGTAAAATACACCGATAAGTTTAATACGAATATGCTAAAATAAGGAAACGTATGTTGTTGCGATCAATAAACCTCCTAAAAATACAAAATCTTGACAAAAAATCCTTTCTGAATGGCTTCCTCGTTTGCGTTGTAATTTTAAATTAATGTTGTACATTGCATTATTTTTTTGATTTCGGGAATCGATACTTTATCACTTTGGTGGGGATTGTTATAAATAAAGTAAAGTGACAGCCTATATATGTCCCACAGCTGGGCAAAGGCCTCTGTACAGAGGTTATTGGATTTTAATGAACAGACGTCGAAAGGCTTTAAATTCATTTCACTTTTCATAGTTTAAGATTACGCGTGTTCAACAATTTATTTATTTAATAATTTATATACACAGTGTATACAAAAAGAAATGTACTTACAAGAAAAGATTTGTACAAACCCGCAAATGATATCCCGTTGTGACCTTTTAGCGGGGATAGCAACACTGTCGAATTATGTATAAGCCATTTTGCCCATACTGGAATTAAATTGAACAGAATATTAAAGTTACTGCAGAAAGACTGCGGAAAAAAAATGATTATAGTTTTTCTTATATCCTTTTATAAAACATCAACAATTAAATTAATGAAGCACGTTATTAAAAAAGTTCTTACATAAATGTTTGTGTACGTTTCGAACGAAAAGTCAAGCGGCAAAAACGATAAACTCTGAAATGGAATGACGTCGATACTATAACAAATAATAATCTAGTTTTATAATTTTTTTTTGAGTACACATTTTGAGGACTCCGTGTCGCATTTAGCAAGGTATTGGCTTGTAGATCGGGGTCGTGGGTTCGATTCCCACACGGGACAACTATTTGTGTGACACACAAATAATTGGTTCGCATCTGGGTGTTTGGCCAAATGAAATTACATTTATGTTTGTAAAAACGTCTTTACAACACAGGATAAAGTTATCCTAAGGTAAGGTCATTGTTTTAAAGAAAAATGATTTTTTCATCGAACAAAAAGTTTACACTACGTTCTCTAGTCCCAAACTAAGCAACGTGTGTACAATGGGTACTAGGTAATTGATAAACATACCTTAATATACTTTTCTTTTGTAAATAAACACATATTATACATATAAAACTTCCAATCCCTCATCCTTTTCACAATATCGCCCCATTTCTATTTTACCTATCTTGTCCAAGGTCCTAGAGAGCATTGTACAGCGACAGCTATCCTCCTTTTTAAACTGCAATGGTCTGCTGAGTCACTTTCAGTCTGGTTTCCGTCCTGGTCACAGTACGGTTACGGCGCTCCTCAAGGTGTCTGATGATATTCGCCAAGCTATAGACCGCAAACAGCTGACAGTTCTGATCCTACTCGATTTCAGCAGCGCTTTTAACTCAGTTGACTTTGATGTTCTCTTAGGTATTCTCAAATCTCTTAACGTATCTCCACCTGCACTTACCTGGTTTGATTCTTACCTACGGGGCCGCTCGCAGTGTGTCCGCTACGATGATGCTTCATCAGGCTGGTGTGATCTTGCTGCGGGCGTTCCTCAAGGTGGCGTTTTATCTCCTCTCTGTTACTCATGTGATCTCTTCTCATTTTCATCTCTATGCCGATGACTTGCAGCTTTACCGCCATTTTAAGGTATGCGAGATGCATGAGGCCATATCGGGAGTAAACGATGATCTCACTAAAATTTGTAATTGGGCATAATCATTTGGACTTCTAGTTAATCCAGCAAAGTCGCAAGTGGTTATTTTTGGCAGCACGTATATGCTCAATCTCATTAATGCCATTAACTTGCCAACGGTATACTACGATGGTGTTAGTATTCAATACTCTTCGTGTGCTAAAAACCTTGGCATCTTATTTGATAACAAGCTATCCTGGACCAATAACATCAATGAAGTGAGCAGGAAGATACATTACTCGCTTCATTCTCTCAGGCGTCTCCAAAAGTTCTTGCCCTTCAAAACGAAAATTACACTAGCCCAGTCACTTCTTCTACCTTATCTTGATTACGCGGACGTATGCTACTTGGATGCTGCGGAGTTGCTGCTAAACAAATTGGAACGCTTACAAAATATGTGTATACGGTTCATTTTCGGGCTGCGTAAAAACGATCACATCTCTAGCTTCCGATCCCAGTTGAAATGGTTACCTATACGTCGCCGTCGTGATTTGCATGTGGTATCGACACTTTACTCCATTCATAATAATCCCGCGGCTCCTCAGTACCTCCGTGAGCGTTTTGAGTACATGGTGCCGCGTGGTCAACCCTGTCGCGAGATCAGATCCCTTCTTTTAAAATTACCCTCGCACTCCTCTTCCTGTTTTGGCGGCTCTTTTATAGTGCACGCGGTGCGTCTTTGGAATTTGTTACCTTCCAATGTCCGTGCCAGCCCCTCATCGGATGGATTCAAGAATAGAGCTAAGGAATTCTATTCATCCGCATAACGTATTTTAATTCGTGTCTATATATTTCTTGTTATTATCTTCTATATTTATTTATTATATATTATATGTATGTTACGTATATATGTATTTACTTATAAATATATTTATGTATATATATGTGTTTGTATATTATGTATGTATATATATATATATATATATATATATATATATATATATATATATATATATATATATATATATATATATATTAATATATATATTTATGTAGGGTAAATTATAGGAATATCTGGGTGCACTGAACACATTTCCAGCTACATTCAATCACCTATTTTCTCACCAGGTTAGCTGGCAGAGAACTCACATATTGAGTTAAGCTTACCTTTTGTACATTATTTTGATTTTCATAATTTTTTTTGTATCCTATGTTTTGTGTACAATAAATAAATAAATAAATATAAACATCCAGACACTGGAAAAAAGACTATGTTCGTCACACAATATGTTTTAAGTAGTGAGGATCGAACCCACACCCTCTGGCGCAAAGGCCACTACTCCCCACGTCAAAAGGGTCGATCAATTTGTACACTTTTACAAAAAAATTATTAAAAAATATGTAATATATTTTGTAGTGATAGTGATTACCGTCATTTATAATACAACTGTTACAAACTGACTGTCACATTATTTTATATTTCCCATGTTATGTATTATTTACTGCAAAACGCTTGCTGTTCTTAAGGGAGGCCTTTGGAAACCTCATTCACCACGCAAATCGCAAAAGTAAAACTTTGGTTTCGCGTCAGTTTTCTATGAGATGCCGAAATCTCCAAAAGCGCACAATCACTTTCATTATACAACATTACCACAGGCATAATTAATTAACCTTGCTGAATTCCGCATTAGATTTACTCCTTATTTGTTGTTATAGGTCACCTAGGAAACTATAATTTATCTTTTTAATTGCTTGTTTAGTAAAGACATAGTCACAGCTTATGATACACATAGCTTATGATATATATTTTCTTTTTCATAAAGTAAGCGCAATGTTTTAAAAATACATTGCCCTTACTTTAGGATAACACTATCCTGTGTTGTAAGGACGTTTTACAAACATAAATTTCACGCGGCCAAACACGAACGAACTATCTGTGGGTCACACATATAGTTGTCCCGTGTGGGAATCGAACCCACGACCCCCGACGCCGAAGCCAATACCTTGGCAACTGCGCCACGGAGTCATAAAATTACAATTTCATTCCACGTGTAAATGTACTCGAGAATACATATAACTCGTGGAACGCCCAGGCATTAATATAATATGAATATAATATGCCAGGCATTAATATAATAAGTGGTTCACATCTGGAAATGGGACAATTTATGTATAGCTAAGACTAGCATAGATAAATATAGTATAGCATTGAGTGGTACGTTTACACACGTCTTGGTATTTTCAACGTATCATACATAGATAAACTCGACGAGGGTTTTCTGAAGGTATAAAAAACAGCTTGAGTAATATAGACGAACTCCTAGTTAATACAAGAGGTGCATATGCAAAACAGGTCCTGCATATTTGGTGAATTTAATCTAGGGAGTAGGTAAGTATTTCAATGATCCATATACTTAAGTATAAAACAGGAAACTATTTCGTTTTAATTGGTCTGCAAAAGGTGAAATACGTGAAGAATCTACCACATTGGCGGATGGAGGGCACCGTAATTATGTACATAACCGATAAGCAAATAGCAAAATAGATAGAGATATGTATAGTGGAAAGTGATATTAGTAATATCTACTCTTTAAAGTAACAGGCGTGGTTATTTATGCAGTTAATTAAAAATGCATGCGTATGTATTTAATTAACACGTCGCAGTTTAGTCTTCCGCCGATTCGAGGAAAGTCGTTTTATTTCATGCTGATTTAATAAACTTTATTTTGTACACAGTTTTCTTGTGTATGCAGATCACCTAAATAAACTCGACCGACTTTATCGAAATTTTCTTTTTTCAACATTTAAGATAAATTTAATTAATCTTTTCTTTATTTCGTGAATAAAGAAAAGATACGATAAAGAAAACAACATCATCACAATTTCAGCCTCTAAAGACGATCCCGAGCCACCTGTCGTCCAGCAATCGCCAGTACGGCTACCACACGAGACCCTTTCTTCCCTGTCGGTTATCGGTTCTTATATATATACTAGCTGCTGCCCGCGACTATGTCTGCGTAGAGGGGTGAAAATTTAGGGTTGTATGTTTTTTTGTATGCTGTACCATAAAAAAATAAAAACAAAAAATTTTGTCCATAAATTAAAAAAAAATGTTAACGGTGAAGAACTCTTATCACTTAGGGGTATGAAAAATAGATAGTAGCCGATTCTCAGACCTACTGAATATGCATATAAAATTTGGTAAAAATCGGTCGAGCCGTTTCGGAGGAGTTCAAGTTCGAACCCCGTGACACGAGAATTTTATATATTAGAAAATTCTCGTGTCACGGTGTTTGTAATTGAACTCCTTCGAAACGGCTCGACCAATTTTCGTAAACTTTTGTGTGCATATCGGAAAGGGTAAACAATCGGACAACATCTACTTTTCATCCCCCTAAATGTTAAGGGTGGTCCACGCCAAACTTTTTTTTCTACCCTACATATAATTTATATGGCAAAACAACGTGTCAACGTGTGCCGGGTCAGCTAGTTTTATTTATAATACTGTAAATAACCTACTAGAATCAGTATTGTGATAACGACCTAGTCGTTTTCAGTTCATCAATAACTTCATACGATAAATACGAATAATTGTATAAGCAATTGGCGGTGCCATCCAGTTATTTCTAATTAGATTGGACGGAAACAATACCGCTCGTTATATCTTTGTAGCGATGCTTCCTTGCAGCAATGTTGCCATGTCAAATTTATTGAATTGGCTGCAATTTTTTTGTGAAAATTGTTCGTTTCTTTTAACCAAGGAATGGTGCAATAACGATAATATTGAATAAGAAAATAAATTTTCTTCTTCCCCTTGATCTTACACTCTCAATGTTATTGGCTAGGTAGTTTACGTCTAGCCGCCTCGTTGACGCCAACTCTCCTTGGGAATGAACGCCTAGTTTCGTAACAATTCTGTGGTCCACACAAATACTTGTCCCAATCGAACCGACCACCTCCGGCGCCCTCCCAAGGGCAGGCTCGTCCGGGAAAATACCACGAGCCCACAGAAGACCAGCGTGAAGTGAATGTGTAACACTTTCGCGTTCCTTCTGAGTGAGTTAATCGTCCTTATTTGAAGGTTGTCAACGCATCTGCCAAAAGAGTCGTTCATTGGCAGCGGTAATCACTTAACATCGGGTGAACTGCCAACTTGCTTCACAACTTATCGTTTTCGTTTTTTTTTAATTAAAATCGATTAATTTCGATCACGAAGCAGTTTTCTTTAGGTAATACACATTTCATGAAGCCTTTTATCGCCACCTAAAACTGAGAGTCAATGACAAAGACATTGTTTGGGCCTCACCACATAATGCAATTGGGTGTAATGCGTTTATAATGCTCCCGGCCGCTTGAAATTCGTCATGGGCTCAATCTATCAAAATGGCCACCGGATGAAGTATGCGCGAGTATTGTTTAAGGATAATTCGAGTTTGACAACTTCCACAGCTGTTTCGGTGGAAATTTGCCAGGCGTCTTATCGATGTGTATAATTTTAACCAGCTGAAATCAAATTCTATCAGGGAGCTTTCGAAAGCTCAACGCTTTTACATACTTACAGATGTATAGTGTTACAGTGTTAGAGATGCGTTGACAACCTTTTGAAAATTGGGCTCCGGCTACCTCACTCACCAGACGAAACGCGAAAGTATCTAGCCAATGCACTCCATACGGAGCGTTACTAAGAATTCTTAAGACAGACTCTTAGCACGGGGTCCAAATAAGACCACTAATCGTACTCTTTATATGAAAGATCAATTAAACAAACCACACAGGCGCTTCGGCACTAAACCAAATTTTCACGGAAACGTTTTAAAATTTTTTGTCTGCTTTTGAATTACAGATGATATGGATTAGCGAGACTGAATCAAATCTTACATTAAACGTACAAAGCTCGCTTACTTGTAGGCGGTTTGAATGTTTCTTCTTAAGCCATTGAAATAGTCTACGACTGACAATATTTTAAACTATGACGTCACTCGCTACCTAGATGTCCCTATTGTCTTAACCCAAGGAGAACTGTTTTCGTTTCAAATTTGAAATCTATCCGTTATTGTTTATAACTATATGAGACAAAAATTATAATATAATATGAAAAATTACCATTTCATTGCAAATAATTTTGACGATGGGTATTGCTAGGTGTAGAGACATTGTTTAGTTAAAAAAATTGCATAATATGTATAAGTTTTGACCGTTCAAAGCTGTGAAGGTAAAAATGTTACTTGTTATTAACATTTCAAAAGACAACATAAATATGATCAAATAAATATGCAACAACATGGGGGCTCAATTAATGAACTTGGAGGATTATGAACAGCTACAAACATCACTGCCTCCCTCGTAAACAAGACGTGACTTCGTAATTTTTTTTTTAGAAATTTCACAGGGTTCATAAGACTCAAAGCAATCTCCTACATTATGAAAACATGGAACATTTTGAACATTTAAAAATACACATATTTTTCAGGACATTTATTTATCGACCCTAATAACACTTACAGTGATATTTATTTCAAAAGCACGGAGACCGAGATGTAAATAAAACTTCTTTAAAATCATTTAACAGTCGTAAGTATGAAAATATGTAGAAAAAATACGAAAAGATTGTCGCCGCTGTGGGATTCGAACCCACGCCTTCGTTGTAAGTATTTAAAAAAACCTAATCCTAGTTTTTAAAAACGAATGCTAAACCAAAACCTATATGTAAGCACTTAGCCAATGAGACCATCTGCTGCGTCATCGGAGAATGAACTTGAAACCATTTCCCGCGAAGTTGTGAAACAAGTGCACGGTTATCTCCGTACAACGTATACCGGCATATCACTTTCATGTATGCCTTCGAACTCAATTCTTAAGACTACCAACAAAAAAGAAAATTAAAAAACCTTTGTTTACTTAGCGTAACAAAAGAAAAACAACTCGAAATGTTATCCGCCGTGCCTTTGTTTATGAAACAAACAACAAATGCAATAATTGATAACGGTTTAATTAAACAACTTGGAATTATAGGTAAATTTCATGAAGTTGTTATTCATTGCCGCGGTAATACCGTTAACTTCATCATGTCGCTTTTTGGGGGTCGGTATGCGCACGGGTCGTAAACATTCTACTCATAATTTTAAAAAGCAAAAAACTTTGTGTTTATATACAGTTTAACTTGGTATGGTAATGACTTTGGATTCTGTTTTTAATGCTGTTTCTTTTTGTTTCTCTTCTTATTTTTAATTTATTCAATTATATATTTCTTCAGGTCACGTCTATTATCTTTAAAAGCTCATCCTTTTATATCATATCGTTGTTATGTTGTAATATTGATTGTTCGTGTCAAAATAAATTGGGAAAAAAGGCGCTGTGCGCTACAATAACTAGAACAATGCATTACATAACTTATCAGCAACATTTCGCGCGGGATTATTTTGACCAAGTGTCGGCGGTAAGCGAACTGGCGTGATAGAGAGGCAAGTTGCGACCTCTGCAGCAAGAATGTAACCCGACGGGGCGGCTCGAGGTTGACGAGTTGTACCTTAACGCCCCGACAACAGAAGCAGTGTGGCGGAAGATTGGATGACTTGTTCGTACCGATTCCGTAGTGAATTGCTCGCGTTTTAAGGGTCTTTCTAGAGTTTGTAAACAAGCAAGCGGCTCAATATAAGTATTTAACTTTGCTAAAGGCATCTGAGGTTAAAAACAGTTAAAATAGCTAAATTATTGGGCATGTACAGGATGTTGATGACAAACTGTAACCGGATTGAAATATTGTTAAAGTGATGTCTTTATGTGAGAAGGTGAAACACGAGCTGGCGTTTCACCTGATGTTAAATGATAACCTCCGCCAATGGACATTTGCAACACCCTTAGGGTTGCAGATGCGTTTATACCTTTTAATAAAGTACCTGACTACCTCACTCACTAGAAGAAACGCAGAAGTATGACACATCAACTTCTGCCGGTCTTCCGTGAGGTCGTGGTACTTATCCGGACGGACATGCCCATTCGTGCAAGAGCCAAAGCTGTTGCGTGGCCTTCCACAGTGACCATCCTTAACTTATGAAAGACAAACGGACAAGTCAATTGAACGATGGAAATTGAATTGGAAGTCGCGTATACGAAAAGGGATAAAAAAATAGCAAAAAACACAAAATATAACATGAATACTATGTAAGACAAGGCGATACGATTGTCGATTGCAATAGTATTTTCAAATCACTTACCTCACGTAAACAGATAGTCTAATTAATACTCTCTAACACGGAAACAGTCGTCTAACCTTGGCCATTCAGGCCGACTTATAAACCGGGTTAATTGAAGCACCGATAGCTTTAGAATTAGATATAGAAGCTATGCCTACCGTTGAAGGTTCAGCTCATAACGATTATAGAAAGTAATAAACAGAGTAACCTTTAGCAATGAATACAGCACAAGATTACTCGGCAATATAATTACTATGCACTAATAAGCTCTGCAAAAATGTTGCAGTACTTTGCATTCTCATTATTTTCATACTTAATTAAACTAACAAACATGTCATTCACTTTTATTTATTTTTTGCAATTTTTTAGTGCTAACTATTGTGTAACTTTAAAATATAGAAACACACTCAAAAATATTTAATGAGAATATTTGAACTAGAGGTTATGCTATCAAAATTTAATATTTAATAACTTAAATAAAGAAATATTTTTTTTTTCAGAAACATTTTACACGGTACTAGAAAAATGATAAATACATATTTATTTTACCTTTCGTTCATTCATTTAATTGCTATTATGGACAATTCCATAACAATTACCCTAATTATTTTTAGGCGTAATTACCTTATATAACAACATTATAGTATAACATTGGCTTCAACTGCCAGCCTAGTTAAGATTTTAACTCGTTAGATATTTTCAATATTATAAGAACATATTTTTAAATACGCCTTTAATAATAATAATAAAATATCTTTATTCACATAGACGCTTGCGCGTTCTTATGAAACGTCAAAATTTTACAAGAAATTAACACGTTCGTAAGGTACCACCGGTTCGGAAAGCAGTTTCTGTTGAGAAGAAACCGGCAAGAAACTCAACAGTTGCTCTTTTTAAAAAAATCAGTTTCAATAGTACATGTACAATAGTCTTGTTTTAGCCTACGTGAGTATCAACAGTATTAACCCCACACATTGGCGTCGTCAAGATATTCGGCAATAGTATAATAGGCTTTAGCCATAAGTGTACTTTTAATTTTTCGTTTAAAATTCATCAAGTGGCAGACTTAACATCGACTGTGGGATTTTATTATACATGCGCACACTTTGCCCCATGAACGATCTGTTTACTTTTTGTAGGCGAAATAATGGCGTAGTTAGTTTGTCCTTATTTCTAGTATTTAGTTTATGTCTGTCACTATTCTTTTGATAATTATTAATATTCTGTTTAACATACAAAATATTACAATAAATATATTGAGACGCAACAGTGAGTATATTAATCTCTTTAAAAAGATGTCTGAGTGTATTCCGGGCTCCGATGTTATAAATTGCTCGGACAGCTCTTTTTTTGAATAATAAATATTGAATTTATATCAGATGCACTACCCCACAACAAAATGCCGTACGACAAGATGCTGTGAAAATAACTGTAGTAAACAAGTCTGGCAGTGTCGATGTCTGATAGCTGCCTAACCTTCCTAATTGCAAAAACAGCGGAGCTTAACCTATTCGCAAGATATGATAGATGGGGACTCCATTGGAGCTTTGAATCTACTGTGATTCCCAAGAATACAGCGGACTCAACAGGATTAAGGGTTACGCTATTCAATTTTAAGCTAAAACTTTGCCTTCTTACGTTGGGAAGGGCAAAAAGAAGGCATTTAGTTTTTTTAGCATTTAACACCATATTATTAATGGTAAACCAGTGGAGGATACGCGAAAGTGCACTATTCACGTCGTCATAATTCGATACATTTCGGTCAACCTTAAAAATAAGCGATGTGTCGTCAGCAAACAGTACAACATCACATAACTCACTGGCATAAAAGGGGAGATCATTTATATATACTAAGAATAATAATGGGCCCAAGATCGATCCTTGTGGGACCCCCCATTTTCATGGGGGACCCTGCGGAATTTACATCATTTATAGATACTTTTTGAATTCTATTATTAAGATAAGAAACAATGAGATTGAGGGCGATGTCACGAATGCCATAATAATCAAGCTTTAGAAGGAGGGTTTTGTGATCCACGCAGTCGAAAGCTTTTGAAAGGTCGCAAAAAACACCTATTGCATCTTGCGACCCTTCCCAGGCGTTATAAATATGTTTGACAAGTGCGATACCCGCATCTGTTGTCGATCTGCCTTTAGTGAATCCATATTGCTCATTGTGAAAAATTTTGTTCATATTAAAATGTACTAAGAGCTGATTTAAAATTAGTTTTTCAAAAATTTTACTCAGAGATGGCAATATGGAGATAGGTCTGTAGTTTCCTGGATCATTTTTATCCCCACTTTTGAAGACGGGGATTATCTTACTAAATTTCATAAGATCTGGAAATATTCCAGATTCTATGCAGTTGTTAAAAATATTAGCTAAATGTGGTGCAATATATGGCATTATTGTGGTCATTAATTTTATGGACATGCCCCATAAATCCCCTGTATTCTTAAGATTAATAGAATTCAAAACTTTTATAATATCATAAGTATCTACGTGATTAAATTTAAATGTGTGGGGACAAAAGGTAACATTATTTCTTAGAACGTTAATTGCATCTATGGGAGATGATTTTAATGTACGTGTGACATTAACTGCAATTTCTGAAAAATAGCTTTCAAAAACTGCTTGCAATTTCATTATCTGATGTTATGGGAGAATTATCTATAACCAGTTTTATAGGTTCCCTGAATATCTTGGGTCTTCCAGATATACGGGTAATGATGTCCCATGTGGCTTTAATTTTATTGTTTGAATTTATTATTCTATTTCTTATATGAATAGATTTTGCCTGAATACAGACTTTTTTAAATATTTTTGAGAACATTTGTACCCTTTTATGAAAGTTGGGGTCATGATTCCACTGCCTCATATTATATAATTCATACAGTGAATCCCTACTTTTATATATACCCACTGTTGCCCAGTCACTAAATTTTAATTTTGAATTTTTAACAATTGTGTGCGATTTAAATACATCATTATAAGAAGATATGAGGAAGTCAACCATTGATTTATAAGAATCATTAGGATTATTGACTTCTATATCTTTATTTAACATATGATGTGCCACTTTTTCTTTAAAAGAATTTATTCTATTAGTAGTGACTGGTCTACACTTGATCTTATGTTTGCTTGTAATAACTTTTTCATTTATTGAAAATTTTAAACCAAAGTGGTCAGAGCTCAGATAATTTATAACATATTTATCATATACATTATCGTGGCAGAAAACGTTATCTATACATGTGGAGGATGAGTTTGTGACACGAGTTGGTTCATGAAAAAGATTATTAAGTTTAAATGAACTAAATAAATTTAAAAGTCGTTTACTAAGATGTGTCACTTGTAATAAATCCACATTAAAATCTCCACAAACTACTATTGATTTACTACTTGAACAGAGTTTTTTAAGTACATCATCCATTACACACTCAAAGAGATCGAAATCACCTGACGGGGGTCGATACACGCATACTATAATATACTGTTGACTCTCAACGCAGGATAATTCTATAGAACGTTCGACAGAGTGTGCTACTATATCCTGTCGATTTTTACAGACTATATCAGTTCTTACTAACACAAGAGAGCCACCGCGAATAGCATTTGCTCTTACGAACGAACTTAACAATTTATAGTTCTCTATATCTATAATATTAAAATGCTTATGTAACCATGTCTCTGTGAAGCAGATGACATGGATGTTAAATCTTCTAAGAAATAGCTCAATTTCAGGTTCTTTGCCACCTATGCCTTGTATATTTTGGTGTACAATATTTAATTTAAGTGGCTTAGGTGTTGTCTCAATGTTTAGTTTAAACTAACATTGTTTTTTGTAAAATTATTGCTAAGTAAAATGCTTTTTATACCTTAGACACGTAGACTTCTAAAAGAAGGCGAATAAACGCGGACTTACACATACCAAAAATAATTCCTTGAACGTCAAATTCACTACAATAGTCAAATGAAATTAAAATGAAGTAATTGGTAATCTTTATACTCTGTATGATTCAGGTATATAATAGTTACTACGGAAACAAAACTATACATACATAAGCTGACATAATTATCAATTGCATTCAATCGGCGTACAAATTCTGTAATAGAGTCGAATGTCGTTTCAACTCTGATTAAGAGTGAATGCCATACTTTTGATTTTATCCAAATGGGTACAGTATTTCATTATCTCTGCGCTTTTATTCTCCATCATTTATTCACAGTTTATTTTAGTTTTATAGCATCAATTGCCGCCGTATTGTAAAACCGAAGTAAAAGACAAACAAAACAATAAAATAAACATTACGAAAACTTAATATATTTTTTATCGTACGAAAAACGTCTTCAACGGACTTAGGCTGTTAACAGAAAGATCCGTGTGTAGCATATATTGCTTCCAAAAGATACTCTTGTTTCAAGAGCATTGCGTCTAGACATCGTGCGTGCATCGGAACATATTTAATTCGCTCATTACATTTGACTGGTTCGTTTATACCCGGAACTGACATTTAAGTAATGTAAGGCTTTATTTCGTGGTCAATGTGAGGCTGGAGCAGAGTAATGAATGATAGAGGTTATGCCGAGCGATATTTCCTTACACTTATTTTCAACTTTTGTTTCAATTTCACCACTTTTGTCCATTTCGAAATAAAATACAAAGAGCTCGTGATTTTTCTTATAAATGCATTAGTCGAAATCCACCTTTGTGCCTACATTTAAATTACAATATAATAATATGACGTTTATGTTGAGTATCCACAGTCCACTCCCTTTGTAATATTTTATGTAATTTTATAGATACGATAAAACTGTAAAGTTATATAAAGTTAACTTTAGTGGTGATACATAGATTTTTGTTTTTGTTATTTTGTTGACTTTTGTTGTAGAATGTGAAGGATTGCACAAAATTGCAAAATTTTTCTTCCTTTTTCGTTTACAAAAAACATTGTCCTGTTACTCCTATGACTGACTTGACATTGGAAGAATTACGTCTTCTGGACTCGCGCCCTGACGCTTTAACCAATTAGCCAAACAGCTGATGGCCACACCGACGAAAATCTCAACGTCTTTTATCTACATTATTTTTTAGCATTTGAAGCAATGCTTAGCGCATCGATTGTTATATCCTTTCCTGCATATAAACAATTTTGAATATCATTTAACATAACTTTGGAAAAAAAATAATATAAAACACTCTCCTATTCGATAGCAATGTTGTGAACAAATATCAAGTCTATCTAAATTGATATAAATAGATATAGATACCATTTTTCTTTATTTTCACCATTTATTTGAAATGTTGCCAAGTAAGCAGGCGGCTTGCCCAATGTTAAGTGAATATCGCCACCCATAGACATCTACAAAACATATAAGTGGCTGATTGGTTGCTGCCAATAATTAAAAATTTGGCATCAGACGCCTCAAACCGATCTTCTGTGAGGCCGTGGTACTAACCCGAACGGTCCTGCCCATTCGTGCAACAGCGAACACTGTTACGTGGTCCTACCACCGTTAAATATAATAATTACTAATCGATTACTGATCGTGGTACAGTGGGAAGATGTCTCACGGGTCAACTGGTATACTTATATTACGCTTGCCTCTGAACATTTACTGCTCTATACTAACGGGTGGGGCACGCGACATGTTGCGAGACGAATCTACCCAGCCGGAGGTCTGGTTTGTTTCGACCTTAACTCACACCGTCCAGTTTTTATGATTTAATTACAGAATTAAACGATTAAAATGTTGTGCTCGTTATAAAGTTTGACCTTAATTCTTTTAAATTATTTACAAATAAGAAATTAGTACCTAAAGGGGCGATGTTTTATTTTTCGTATATCTGTTAATGAAGTGACACGCGAGTTTGGAGCTAAAAGTGATTAGTTATATAAGAAAAATATCTGTGATCTGTTTTTTAATTAATAGCTAATCTGTAATCTATTCTTATTAATGTAATAGCTCATTATGTGCTATTAAAAATTTATGTAGTCCATTGCAAAAAAGTTTTGCAAACCCTGATGAATGTTTAGTGCCGCGTTAGTAAATGACTCTAACGCTATTAATTCAAACCAAATGCAAACAAAGTTATTAGATATTAATGTTTAATCTTAAGTGCCGAGATTAGCACTGTAAAAATTGATATAACAGCGTATTGTATGTTGTAGACTCAATACTGGCACGGAGCGATTATTAATTTAATCTACAGTTGTATGTTCCTGATCTAGGTATCAGCCTCTAATTTGTATATTTTAAAAATAACATAATTGTTTTAATAGATTTCATCAAATGACTATTTTAATATGTATGAATAACTTGAGTGAAATGGACAAAGTGAAATATTATTTACTTAAATAAAATTACGTTTCTACTGCTACAAAATGAAATATCAGCATTAGAATATATAAAAATACAGAATTTGGGAACCATAATCTTTCTTTATCACTCGCAAAAACCACTAAAACAAACCTTTAAAGTGGTATGCAAGACATAAATAAAAAATCAACGCCAGCGTATGAACATTATGTAATTAATAATAAATGCGACTACAAACTGCATAAGTGGTTCGACTTTCGCAATCCGTTGAAGCAACCGGGAAGTGAAAATTCCCACAGATAAAAAAACGAGAATGAAACCGTCCTTGATCTACCGGAAGGCTCCTTTTGAGATATCGCAAACCTGATTTACGAGGGTTAACGAAGCGATGGAAACATGTCTCGAGGAAGTTGGTTGGAAATAACGTCCATGTGACTCCATCTCCGGGAACGCACACTTAACGAGTTCGCCATTTTATGGTTTTGCAGTAAAACTATGCTCAAGATGTCAAGTTGACAATTCAACAAGACGGTAAGAGGCAATTATACCTTACATACATAGCTATACATAATGTTAACCACATTTTCAGAGAATATTATTACGGTACTTTGTAAGTGAAATGTTTTTATTAAAAACATTTATAAGGTTAAAATATAAAAACATCGATATTCATATATTACCACAGTTGTGACAACGAATGTGACAAGTGTAATATGTAGAATTTCTCAAACTATGAGGTTTTATTTTTCTTACAAACGAACCTCGTTTCAGTATCCCTCAAAGGCACTGGCAGTCGATGTTTGATATTAATACATATTTCTGAGTCTTATTACGTAAATGACGGTGTCCGCAGAAGTTTCATGAAGTGTGTCTCCTCTTCACGATAACGACCGATCGAAGGAGAAATGCAGGCTATGGCAAGAAAGTATCAATGTCCCTAGCCCCTTTGTCCCACCGTCTGAGAAACCACCGCCTGGACATTAGTTGCCTTGGCTGACTAGTCATTAAATAGACTTCGGACGAAAGTCGGCCGAAGTAAAGAGAACCTGTTCAGTTGGGATTCTCAGACGGTTTCAGCTTGGAGGGCAAATGTGGCGCTGTTCCCCAAACCATGGAAGCATTTGACATCGTTTCCTGCGTGCCCAACCAACTGCACGCAGGAGGACCTGATAAATGCTGCCTACAGTGCAATTAATGTGGCTGAATTTTGGGCCGATACCGTGCGAATGCCATCGACACGAAAAGAAGAATGACGGTGCGTTTTAGCAACGCATTATATCTCTTGTTATTACTATTCTGCTGCTGTCTGTAAATAAACAGCTATTGTTTGTAAAATTAGGACTTATGACAGGTTCATGGGCGGCGGTAATCACTTACCATCATGTGAGCCTCCTGCTCGTTTGCCCCTGTTCTCCATAAAAAAGGTTCCATAAATGTATCAAATTGGATGAACCAAATTATGAAACATTCACACAGCGTCCGTAATTTCATTTTCGACCGACTAAGTAGCCTCTGCCCTTGGACGGTAAATCTGTTTGAGCTTGGCAACTTTAATGCCCCACAACTTCTCTAATTTTAATTAAAGCAGAGCGCTTATTTCGTTTAATATCAAGCTACTCGGTGGCTCCGTTGCAAAGCTATTGGCTTCGGCGTCAGAGGTCTTGTGTCGATTCCAACACGGGACAAGTATTTGTGTGAGCCACAGATAATCGTTCCCATGTCTGAGTTGATCTGGGTGTTTGTTTCCCAAGGATGGTTGACGTCAGGCAGGCGGCCGGTCGTGAAAAATACAGCCAAAACCGCTTGCAACACGATTTACATGTTGTGCCGACCCACCTAGGTGGGATGAGGGAAGGAGGATTTTTTTCTTATGTGAAAAGTTGCCAATCGAGCAGACGGTTCACCTAATATTAAGTGAATACCGCCGCCCATGGTCACACATCTGCCACACCCGAGGGTTCCAGATGCGGTGACAACCTTTTGAAAATTGGGCTCCGGCCTCCTCACTCACCAGACGAAACGCGAAAGTATTATACTTCCACTTTACGCCGGTATTCTGAAGACCGTGATACCTTACAGAAGACCGTGGTACTTACCGGATGAGCTTGCCCAGTCGAGGCTGCTGCGTGGCCCTACTACCGTGTAATGATGATGATCAAGCTAAATAATATATAAACTTCGATACAGAGACACTAAGCTCTTATATCTGTAGACCATTTTAAAGTATATTGAACCAAATTACTTTTATTAGCACAAGTGCATTGATAGTTCGATGGATTAAATATATGTAACTTTAAACTAGTATTTATATATTACTCTGGTCAGTTAGCGTTTATGTAGAAAATGCAAGATCTTATACTTATGTATTTTGTCAGAGAGTGTGGTAACTACCCATTCTTCTCTTCGGTAACGTACCGTATCCGTTGGGTGTAGTAGATGTCCGGGAGTACTTGCTTACAGCTTCCTATGTTCTCACATAAACGATAACACGTATAAACTACGTGTTGTTTTCGTAAATGTGTTTGTCTTGACAGTAATCTAGTAATATTGCCAATTATAAATATAAAATCTAGCATTCAAGAGGATTGGCTTATTTCGTATCGAAGTAGAAATAAGATTTCAATTACTATACGAAACCACTCAAACTCTAACTCTTTCCCTTTCCCGTCATCATGTTGAAAAAATATAAATAATTTTTTTGTAATAGTTCATTTAACAAAATTCGTTTGATGAATTCGACTTGATTTGTAATATATTGATTAAAAAGTCGAATATTGCCAGCCTTCACAACAGGAAAAGAAAACAAAAGTGCTCGTTTATGTAATAAGGTTTTATTAAACGAAATTCACACTCTGTAAACAGACCATGTGCCGACAATACGACGGCCATTTTGAATCAATCGGCCATTTTAGATGCGGCGCATGCACGACGCCTGATCTAATTGTTTCAATCGCTTCCGCCAAATTATGTGACATCGATGCAACTAATAAATATTAAAAAAACATACAGAATTAATTCCTCTATTATTATACATGTATTTAATATGTATTGGAGCATATGCTAATATTTTATTTTAATACATTTAAATGATATATTTATATACATACGCTTAGAAATGTTACATTACAATAGATTCGTTTTGAAATTAAATGTTTCAATTTCATGAATTCATACATATATAAATAATGTACATAAATAATGAATACAACATAAATAAATATAGATATATGAATATCAATATTTTCATAATGCAAATGACTAATACCAAGGTTACTTTTAAAACATATCTGATGGGTATATGAGTGTGTGAATCTTACGCATAAATAATTTAAGTTAAACATAAAAAAGCTCAAACTTCAGGGTAATTTTCGGTAGCTACAAAAGTCGCATCGCTGCAAAACTATTGACTAGTTCTAAAACATACAAAAATACAAAATATTTCTCGCACTATCACTTTGGATACGATAGGTTCTATATACAAAAAGCAGAATTATTATTCAGCGTTTGGATGGAAATTATTTCCCGGTGTAGTTGATGCTGTAAGAACCGGAGCTTGGGTCGAAGTTCTGGGCTGGGTGACCAGAGAAGGGGTTGTAGTTTTGGCCTTGATAGCTCTGCGGCTGGTAGCTTTGCGGTTGGTAGCTTTGCTGGTAATTAGAAGCCTGCGGGCTCTGGCTTTGGTACTGGCTGTAGGGTTGAGGCGTGTATGCCTGGTAGGAGAACTGCGGCTGCTGGTGGTAGACCTGGCTTTGGGGGCGCTCTTGCGGGAATTGCTGCGGCGCTTGGCTGAACAGGTTCGATTGCTGGCTGAAGAGCTGCGGGTGGTACTGCGAAGGTTGGGGCTGGGGGGCTGGGTTAGCTGGCTGGTACGCCGGAGCGGGCTGTCTGTACTGCGCCGGCTGGTACTGCGGCTCCGGCTGATACGCGGGCTGCGCTGGCTGCGCTGGCTGGTGGTACTGTCTGAAGTTGGACGCCGGTCTGCTTTGCGCGCGGCCGTTGTACTTCGGGTCCTCGTAGATCTTGGGGTCCTCGCGGTACTGGCCGTCGTCCTCTTGGCCGTCGGTCAGCGCGTTCGACGGGTCGTTGAGGGTCGGCGGCGGAACCATGATGCCCTGACCTGGAATGCGGGGACACTTGCAATGTAAAAAAGGAACATCCTTTACATATGGGAATACTAGTTTTTCTCATACTAGCTGCTGCCCGCGACTACGTCTGCGTAGAATATGCTGAAGACGTAACGTTCATACAGAAAGACAGATATACATAAAAATATGTATAGAAATTCTAGCCTATGTCTTATTCTGATGTATAAGCTATATTATTGTAAAGTTTCATTAAAATCCATTCAGTAGTATTTGCGTGAAAGAGTAACTAACATCCATCCATACATACAAACTTTCGCGTTTATAATATAAGTAAAGATCATAACTTGATTACTTAAAACTCTTTATAAAAAATATAGGCGTAAGGACCCTATTCTCACCACTTATTTATCCAATATTGCTCCATTGCTAGTAAAAATGTGGGGTGGCCAATCATTAGTAGTTTACGATCTCGCTACGGAAGCCGTAAGGTGTCCCCGCGGCTTAATTACGAAACTCGCTCTCTTAACACTCCTACCCGATGACACTGACCGGCTGTACCACATTCGGGTCGATTACCTAACCGGTAAACAAACATTACCACCGCTGAAACTAGGCCGTTTAGTGTAACGTTGTTACGGCATTTTCCCACTGCGCCGCCATCAAATTCGAACGAAAACGTAATTGCGGAGTGGGCATTAGACAATGTTATCAACTGTACATTTGGAAGACGTTTCTACTCCTCGGCTTTGTTTAACGACGGGGGAGATAGACGGACAGTTAAGAGAAGTCGCAGGCGTTTTGTTAATAACCAAAAAATTGAAGGTCATTTGGTATGATCGGCTGAAACTCGCGCACGAAGGGTTCCGTGCCATTGTCTATAAAAACGGCAAAAGAATCATGTCTGTTGTATAGGAGCCCCACTTAAATATTTTTTTTCAGTTTTTTGGCATTAGTTGTTATATAGCAACAGAAAAACATCACCTGTGAAAATTTCAACTGTCTAACTGTCACGGTTCATGAGATACAGCCTGGTGACAGACAGACAGACAATGGAGTCTTAGTAATAGGGTTCCGTCTCACCCTTTGGGTGCGGAACCCTAAAAAGCACCTTGCGGCTCGAAGCCCCATTTGTGGCCGCCGCCGTAAGATATTTCTCAAGCTCAACTGTCTAACTATTACGGTTAACGAGATACAGCCTGGTGACGGACGGACAGACAGACAGCGGTGTCTTAGTAATAGGGTCCCGTCACCCTTTGGGTGCGAAACCTTTCCTAAAAGGCCGGCAACGCATTTGCGAGCCCTCGGGTGTGCAGGTGTCCACGGGCGGCGGTAATCACTTACCATCAGCCGAGCCCCCTCCTCGTTTGCCCCTTTTCTCCATTAAAAAAAAACCTCATAGGCGCCCACCTTGCGGCTCGAAGCCCCGCTTGCTGCTGGCCCCGTAGGATATCTCGCGCAGCTTCCCGTTCTCGTCGACGTATCCGTACTTGCCGGCGACGTCGCCGCTGGGGTACTTGGTCTCGATCTTGAACGAGCCGTCCGCCGCCTCGTAGCCGTAGCTGTACGACCCGTCGTCGTTCTGCCTGTTGATCTGCTTCAGAATCGGCACCGGTGTCGTCGTGGGCCCCTGCTGGCACTGCGCGCACGCCAGCCACGCCGCGCACACGAGTATCGTCTGCGGAAACAGCAGGAGTCGGTCAGCGTAACGCTCGGCCAAGTGATAGTTATCTGCAGTTACACGCCATTTGTGTAATGGGTAAAAATAAACAAATAAATACATATTTCTGGACACATTTTTACACAACGTTTTCTAGTCCCAAACTTAGCAACGTATGCACTATGGTACTGGATAACTGATAAACATACTTTTCTTTTGTAACCATATAATAAATACGTGGCAGGGCCACGCAGCAACCTCGGCTGTTGCACGATTGGGCAGGCCCGTCCGGGTAAGTACCACGACATCACAGAAGATCAACGTAAAGTGGAAGTATGACAAATACTTTCGCGTTTCGTTTGGTGAGTGAGGTAGCTGGAGCCCAATTTTCAAAAGGTTGTCAACGCATTTTTAACCCTCGGGTGTAGCAGATGTCCATGTGTGGTGGTATTCACATACCATCAGGTGAACCGTCCGCTCGTTTGGCAACTTTTCACATAAAAAAAATATATAAACACCCCAAACACTGGAAAAACTCTAAGTTCATCACATAACATTTTTCCAATAGAGGGGATCGAACCTACAGCCTCTGACGCAAGAGGCAGCGTCACTACCCACTACGCCAATCGGTACGTTAAAAATTTGACATCACTTCTTATTTGAACTCTTGTGGATTAGTATAAACTGTGTACTTATTTAATGACTTGGTTGAATTTCAGAGCAGCATTTTAACTTTTCTCGCCCTGTCCAAGATCAAAACCTTTGACATTCGCAATATCAGGGGATAAATAGTTGTCTGACTTTTTTGTCTGCGGCGTAGATGGTAGTGGGTGTATTATCGTGCGTAGGGATCAAACCCACGCACGTTAAATATTGGTATGACCAACAGAACAGTCCGATTATGTCCACGAAGAGTTGAAGTCCGGCAGGAACTCAGCCAATATTGATAAGAACGTGATTCATTTGTTATGCCGACTCCAAGTATGTGGGATATGGGCAGGGGAAATAAAATATTCTTATATTTAGTAGAAAAATAAAGTTTGTATGCACTGTGTAGCCAATATCACGAACCACGTGATCCATTTGTTGTGCCGACTCAAGTAGGTGGGTTAAGGGCAGGGCAAATAAAATATTCTCATATTAAACAGAAAGGTAAAGTTCATATGCACTGCTTAAAGTGAATGTTAATAAAGCAAGCGGCAACAATTAAATTGATATTGAACTCAGATTGCTTAAGCGATTTGTCATGATTTCAAAGATTCACGAAATTGCTGACGTGAAAATGTGTTCACACTCAAGAGTTGCGATACACTGAGGGCGGAGTATAAAGAATCCGTAACGAACAAGATAGATTGGACGAACAAGTTGCCTGGTAGATAATGCCGATGGCATTAAGCCTCTGCACATATTTTGTGTGCATGAAGTATAAAATAAATAAATAAATGTGGAAGAGGCTAAATATATTTGCAATAGTCGTGAAATCTTAGAATCGTCTCACTTACTGGTGATAGGGGTGAGTATTTGTGTGCATATAATTTGCTTCTAGAGAGAGATCTGGGTGATCTGAGAATTTATAATAAAGCTTTACCTTAAAATTTGTAGAAAAAGTTAAAATTGTCGCCGCTGTGGGAATCGAACCCAAGTCTTCTCAACTTTCGTACTTTTTTACAAATTTAATGTTTAATCTTAAGTGCCGAGATTAGCACTATAATAAATTTAAAATTTCTAAAAAAAAGCTTTATCTTGCTACAAGTCCCATCTTCGCCCATAGTGGTTGGTATAAAAGCTACGAAATTTTGTCGAAAACTCATATTAGTACTCCAAAACCGTTGGCCATGGCAGAAAGATACAAAATACGATTTACGAAGTTGATAAACCACTAACATCTTCATATACGTCCTCGTAATAAAAATTCCTAACCAAACCACGACTTACTAAGTTGATAATCCATTAAAATCTTCAAATGGTAAGTTTAGTCGCCGCATGCCGCTATGCCTTAAACACGTGACTATTATTAGCTAACTACTAAGGCCTATAGTGCAGTAGTTATTGCCTCAGTAATAAACAATTTGAATAGGTATTTCAGCGTGACCTTTGCCTTAATAAAACCTACAGTTGATTGATGAACAGTCAATGAATTATCACCGGGAATAACGTAGTTAGGAAGATCGCAACAAACAAATTACAAATCTCTTAATTATTTCAAATATCAATTATCAATATGTAAAAAACGGCCAAGTGCGAGGCGGATTCGCGCACGAAGGATTCCGTACCATTATCTATAAAAACGGCAAAAAAATCATGTCTGTTGTATGGGAGCCCCACTTAAATATTTTTTATTCTGTTTTTTTAGTACTTGTATAGCGGCAACAGAAATACGTCATCTGAGAAAAATTCCACTCTCTTACAATCACGCTTTATGGTATACAGACTGGTGACCGACGGACAGACAGACAGACACATACAGCGGTGTCTAAGTAATAGGGTCCCGTTTTTCCTTATGAAAATGGTATGGAACCCTAAAAATACTAGAATATTAGCGTATAGAATTAAAAATGTTGAACAGGTAAATGTTATTAGAAAAGTAACCTCGTTAAAATAATTATTAAAGTAATTATTTAGAGTTATTAATTAACTAATAATTAAAGTGACGACCCGAATGGCGCAGTGGGTAGTGTACCTGCCTTCTGCGACAGAGGGTGAAACTACTGGAAAAATATTGTGTGATAAACATAGTGTTTTTCTAGTGTCTGAGTGTTTATATATCTATAATATGTATTTATTTACAAAAGAAAAGTATGTTTAAGTATGTTTATCAGTCATCTAGTACCCATAGTACAAGCTTTTCTTAGTTTAGGACTAGAGAACGTTGTGTAAAATTGTGTCGTAAATATTTATTGATTTATTTATATATTTAATTATTTATTTCAAAGTAATTGTTACTTATGAAGGCAACGGAGTTTATAAAATTTAGACAATTTTTTTAAGATTCCCAAATAATGAGTTGTATTTATAGAAAACGGCGGGTGCAATAGTCTTCCTATCCAAATCCTGTCGAATGTGCTCCATTAAATTCTGATATTATACATTTCAGGAAGTAAAGTTAGCAAAATACCAGTACCACTAGAACATGGTTATGGTTTTGAGCGTATATAGTATAATAGTCCAAAATTTATATTAATGATTCAATATGTCACAATTAACGCTGATTTACGGAGTTGCCTAAAGTAAAAGAATGAGTAAATTATGCAAATTAATCAAAAGTAATGTTCGTCATATTAATTATTTCCTTGATACAATTTCACAATAAATTCGTTATTTCTAAAAAATGTTATATTGAAAGAATGAAGAGAGTAATTATACTTAATATTGTTATATCAAGTGCTGTTATTGAACGATTACTTTATTAAAACAAAATAATAATTCAGAGTTAACTGTATATCATTGTAAAATCGCATGTCTAGCGGCGGTTGCGATAAAATCTACAAAGAAAACGACCGAGTAGACGTCGGGTGGTGAATGTAAGGCCTTGACTCGACACGCTGAAAGGTTTCGCCCGTTTTGTGTATATATTTTGTAGCTGTTAGTCATGCGATGCAGGAAGCTTGGGAGGAAATGGGGGAAATGGGTTTTTTGCTTTGTATGACTCATGGAACCAGCTAATTCATTCTACCGCGCAGACTGGGTAAACGGACATAGGTGACGCTGAGAGCATTCCAATGGGTTGAAAAGTCTTAAAGGTAAGGTCAGCGATGAATTCTGGAAATGTCTGGAACTATGAGTAAATAATACTATAAATTATACTTTATTTAATTTGAAAATTGAAAAAAAATTTTAAATTGTACTTTATTAAATTATACTTATTATACTCATTACCCTCACTTTAGGATAAAATTATCCTGTGTTGTAAGAACATTTTACAAACATAAATTGCACGAGGACAAACACCCAGATGCGAAACAACTATCTGTGGGTCGCACAAATAGTTGTCCCGTGTGGGAATCGAACCCACGACCCCCGACGCCGAAGCCAATACCTTGGCAACGGCGCCACGGAGTCATCAAACTTTTTCTGGCTTATAAATATTTTTTATAAACTTTATAAACATATAACCACCCAGACACTAGAAAACAAGTGAGCAACACAGTGAGGTGAGAACCGCACCCTTTGGAACAAGAGACAGCCTCTCAATCTACTACGAAAATCAGGTCGTTACAATCAATCAAAAATTCTCAAATATATTTATTCAATATAGAAGCATTATTGATTGTTAAAACGCTACCACTGGTTTGGTAAGTCTCTTTTTACGGATTTTTAACGTGCTTAAACAACTTTTGAATACATTTACTGTGTACGGATTCACAAGAATACTCACGGATCCCACTCGCTTGATTTTTTTCATTTTCTTCATAATTAGTTGATGGGTTAATTAAATTGTTGGGTGACTGGTTATCGACCGGTTTCAATATTCTATCTACAGATATATTTGGTTACGTGAGATGGAAATTAGAATTTTGACGTAATCATTATGAAGTAGACGTCAAATACCAATCGCTAGTAACCAAATCTATCTATAAACTGAATATTGAAATCGACCGTATATAATAAATAACCGCAACCGTTAACCTTTGCTCTAAGCATTCGATAAGCAAAACAAATTACTACGCACTTGTAAAAATGGAGTCCAAAGCTTTATCCGAGCTTCCGCGATCCTATTTTAATTATGAACATACATTACGCGTCATACACAGCTGCGACAAATTCGAATCAATGACTGCATTCCTGACAGGAGAACCGTGCAAGCCTTATTAGCCTTTATGGTAATCGAGAAAAAGCTTATAATACATTGTATGAGATATAATAACTAAGCACAAGGTCGACTTCATACCGACTTTGGTTCTCTATTTAAATTAGATCGCTTTGTCTGTAGAAGTCGATAAATTTTTTCTTGGCGCATTTTAAATATAAAAAAGAGGCCTTTGCGGAGAATGCGTCGAAGAAAACTAGTAGCTGAGTAAATAGGATGAACTTGCATGCCGTTAGTGATCTCAATGTTTATTTATGTAAGTGTCTATTTTTTTTTCTGTTCAAATTAAGCTAAAGTCGATTTTTTAGTACAGCGCCGCATCCGCATTCAGCATGGACCTAATATTGCAAGGTTAACCGGCATCTCTCTTTCGTTGCGTTAATGTCGAAATAAAATTTATACATAATAAGAAGTAACGTGTTAGGTCAGTGAAGGTACAATTCCTTTCATTACAGACACGTCGCAGTAAACGACCATACGAAAACGCGTATCAACCCTCGAATTATTACTATTATTAATACGACCTTGATTTTTATTCATTTATTTTTTATGCGAGAAGTAAGTTGAGAACACTTCCACATCACACCGCTGTATTCCGTGAGGTCGTGGTACTTACCCGGACGGACCTGCCCATTCGTGCAACAGCGAAGATTGTCATATGTACATATGATGCATTACACATGGCAATTTACTCTAGGACTTTTTTTATGTTGAAAGTTGTCAAGCCAGCAGATAGATCACATGATGTTAAATGATTACCGCCACTTATAGACATTTACAACATCTGCCATTTATGCAACTGCCGAAAGAAGGAGTGAACAGCCTATACCTATCCCACTGCTAGGCAAAGGCCCTCTTTATTAAGGGTTAATACCCCCAAGGGCCACGCGGCTCCACTGCACATTGGCGGATTTCACATATATTCGAAATATTTTTTTTATTATTTCCTAATTATGCGGGATTCCTCACGATGTTTTCCTCCATCGCTGGGCGCTGAGCACGTGATAAGACAGTACTTAAAATTAACAATTTCAACCGAGGATTGAACTCAGATTGCTCGAGTATATTGAATTTTAGCTTTATTAATTATAATAATTTGTAGTTCTTGAAATAATAATAAATTATAATCAATAATAGGAAACATAATAAGCACTATACGTCGATGCGCGACGAATGCATTGAGTCTGGAACTTATAACTAACATCATTCATTCATTCATTAAGTACGCGAAGCGCGTGTTCAAACTAAATATAATCATACAGACAAATTATTTCGAAGTGTCGTTTTCAATACAGGCACAGCGTCATTACCGTGTCCCTCGCCGCCAATCGATTAGTTTGGGCAACGCCTGGTACGCGGCCTAGTTCAGTTTGCGCAACACCGCCATACCAAACGGTGCATTCATTAATGTACACAATGTACAACATTGCGTGGACGAATTACGATTGGTGACGCCGTGAAATACCAAATGTTTGCAATGAACACAATAAACGAATGATCTAGCGCTTAGAGAGGTTAGGCCGCGGTTAAAAATCCTATCGGAGTATACTAATATGAAAATGCCGGCGAGCCTCCTCAGCTTATTATTTACTGCGTTATTCTAAATTATTCTTTTGATTAGTGAATCGTTAGCGCACTCACAAAAAGAAAGTAAAAGTCCTTTAGGAGGCTTTTTTTTTTGTTGTTTTGGGTGCTTTTTTTAAATTTTAACCATATATATAGGTTTCGATGTTTTTCGTGTATTTTTTTAATACCTAAGTATTTTATCAAGCTTAACGTCATTTTTGTTCTAAATTATCTCAATATTTATGCTGTTGTGGTGTCTGTAATCACTTGATTATTTAAGATATTCATAGGAAAGTTGAAATAGATAAAGCTTTAGGTGAGAACAATAGTTAATTTGTTTTCCAATCGCTTTAATTACCGCCAAATTTCAAGTTTCGGACACTGGCGGCAATATTGGAATGTTGGTAACGCCCAAGTGGCAGTCTATTTTACGCAATACCTCACGAAGCTTGAAGGCTCAAGGAAGTTAAATCAACGGCTACTTACTGAGTATTATAGGCCAAATATTACACACAACTATAATGGTATACAGCAAGTATTAGAAACACTCACTAGGTATATCTTAATAAGGGACTGTATTACTAGAAGTCATTGAATACCGACATAAAGCGCTAAAATTCCATGGCGTGTTCATATCAAGTTTAAAAAACAAGTTCTTGCTTTAACCCTTCCGGGATAAACCTAAAATATGTCGTTTTGATTCCATAGTGACGCGTAGCGAACCTTTCGTCGTGCACAAATATGACACGGGTTATTACAGAAAAATCTGTAAATTGGAAGACTTAATATAAAAGAGATAATATCAAGGTACAAATTTTAACCAAGTCGCAAATACCAACAAAATGAATGTAACGCAGCATTTTAAGGAGTCTCCGTCTTCAAGACGTAAGGTGACAAATGAATGAATTTGACAACGTCTGAGATCGGTGTATAAGCAAACGACGTATTTTAAATTAGCTATTAAGAAATAAAACCCTATTAGATAGAAGTAAAGATAATCCAATTGTTAAACTGTAAATAGTTATTAAAAAGGTAGTAGTAGTTAGGAAAGAGGTTTGTTTTGTGGAAAAAGGGGGCGATATAAAGTCCATCCGATAGAAAATGCAAAGGGATGCAACGTTTCTTCGCAAGGCCAAGTGGTTGTTTCCGTCAAATTCTTATGTGCTTTCATTTCGCTATTCTTTATAGTAAATCTTATAATAGATTATGAACAGTTATTTATTTATTGAGAGCCAGTTATTATTCAGTCATTTGTGGTGTAATTGTAGGTGGTGAATGAAAAAAGCTAATGCAGCTCAGTAAAATGTACTTTTGCCTTGAAGACAATCGCATTATAATTGGACGGAAAGAAAAACGCGTGGAAATTGTTTTCACCTATGCTGTACGGTACGAAATTATATCACATTATTGATTATATTACAGCAACAAGAGATTATCGAACTTATTTATTTAATTAAACTTTATTGGCAACCTTAAGTAAAACAGGTAACAAAAAGCCAGACTTAACGCCCACAAGAATTTTTCCCAGTCAACCCAGAATGTGGTGAGAGCTTACGAGTGGGTACGAGTAAGTTCAGTATAAGGTGCGTGCGTAATGTAATTTTAATAATTGGATGAATAGAATATATATACATAATACTTAAATATATGTTAAGTGTCTACTTATTAAATAAATAACCTTGTACTTAACATAATGCCTCTTTGATTATATACTCGTACCTCTTTGATTATGGACTTACGATGGGCAACCTTAAGTACGAATAAGTTCCAGTATAAAGGGTGCGTGCGTAAATTTTGTAATAATAATTGGATGAATAGAATATATAATACATATACTTAAATATATAAGTGTCTACTTATTAAATAAATAACTATTAGCTTGTACTTAACATAATAGCCTCTTTGATTATATACTCGTACCTCTTTGATTATGTACTTGTGACAAGTATATTATCAAAGAATAGCCATATAGGCTTAAACTTTATTGGCAACCTTAAGTAAAACAGGTAACAAAAAGCCAGACTTAACGCCCACAAGAATTTTTCCCAGTCAACCCAGAATGTGGTGAGAGCTTACGAGTGGGTACGAGTAAGTTCAGTATAAGGTGCGTGCGTAATGTAATTTTAATAATTGGATGAATAGAATATATATACATATACTTAAATATATGTTAAGTGTCTACTTATTAAATAAATAACTATTAGCTTGTACTTAACATAATAGCCTCTTTGATTATATACTCGTACCTCTTTGATTATGTACTTGTGACAAGTATATTATCAAAGAATAGCCTATATCTTAAGCCAAGTTGTCAATAGCAAGTGTTCACGAATCAGTCTTTTGAAATATGTCTTACATGTTGCATTTCTTACGTCATCGGCCAAGGAGTTCCAAAGATATATAGCAAAGATAGTTGCTTGGATAGTGAAGGAATTAATACTGAACCGGTTGGAGTGCGCTGGAGTGCATAGTTTATTGGTATAAGACGATGAAGTACCCTATCATGAAATGAGGAGAGGCATAGGATGAGACATTATAATTTTTAGGATTCCGTACCCAAAGGGTAAAACTGGACCGAAACTGACTCCGCTGTCTGTCTGTCTGTCACCAGGCTGTATCTCATGAACCGCGATACTTTTTTTAGTTAGACAGACAGTTGAAATTTTCACAGATGATGTGTTTCTGTTGCCGCTATAACAACAAATACTAAAAAACAGCTAAAAGAATTTAAATGGGGCTCCCGTATAACAGACATATTTTTTTGCCGTTTTTATAGATAATGGTACAGAACCCTTAGTGTACGAGTCCGACTTGCACCCTGGCCGTTTTTTTTTTATTTCGTACATCGTATTCGTAAATCAAAAAAACAAGGTTACCAACGGTCACATTTGGTACGTTAAATATCGTTGTATTATAGATGACAAGAGCAGCATGTGTCAATCACGATAATTTAAAGATAATTCAGAACTTGTTTAATTTTACCGACGTTCTAAATTAAACACCTGGGATTACTCGTTACACAGATTATAATTTGATTGCAGTAAGTGAACGTTTTAGCCCGACGGGAATGGAACTAACAACAAATTGCTTTATTATCTGTATCGGCCATCTTGTTATGACGATACACTCGATATGAACAAAGCTTTAGTTATTGCTCTATTATTTAACTTTTAAAAATAAAAACCAAATAACTATCCAGCGAGGCTGAAATAAAACGAAAGTTCCAACAAAAAAGAAACCAAAGACGTTATATAATTAGCTTTCCTGTAATACTATGAATCCAATTTGGCCAATGGAGATAAACTTTCTGTGGATTACATTATTCTATGCATTGACGCGAATACTACACATTGAAAAATAAAACTATTCTACATATTTTATCGGTTTAAGTGATTTTTTTTTATTGGATCTACGTAAAACCCCTAAAATAGAAAATTTTGCAAAGTTTTTAAAACATTAAAGCAATAACAAAAAGGACTTTTACATGACATGTGAATTTTTGCACATTTTTGCACAAAACACGGATTGGAAGCCGCGAGCGAGGTTTTTGTACATTTATTTACAAAAGTAATGACATTTAAGGTTTGATCTAGAGTCTAGAAACTAGCTAAAAATAAAATAATATTAAAAGTATTAAAAGTACCTTTACATTTATATATTCAAATTCATTGAAGAGTCATTTTATCTAATTATTGCCATTACGAATTCAAACGCGGTCGTCTATCTTTGGGGGGTGAACAAAGTAGTGGTTGTCCAACGACGGCTGTTACCGATGAAAGTGAGCTGGCAGTGCAAAATTTAATGAAAGAAAACAGGTGAATTACATACAAATAGATTCAGCATATATTGCAGATTGGTTCGAAAAGCTTTCACAAAATTATACGTCAGCACATCCGCGTGAGGAGGACAATTTCACCCTGGATGCCGCACAAGTGCACCAGGCAAGTGTGGAATGATTAGTATATTTGAAACAGGCTCGACTCGGTGCCTTAACGACATTGTTTTTGTTTTTTTTTTTTCATTTACAAGCATTGCCCTCACTTTAGGATAACATTATCCTGTGTTGTAAGGACGTTTTTGCAAACATAAATTTCACGCGGACACCCAGATGCGAAACAACTATCTGTGGGCCACACAAACAGTTGTCCCGTGTGGGAATCGAACCAACGACCCGCAACGCCGAAGCCGATACCTTGGCGAAGAGTCATTGTAACAGGTGCATCCTGAATTTATCGATACGACCCAAAAAGAAAGCGTCAGTCGCTTTGACTGTTTCAAAACGAACCAGCGCCTACAAAAGTGAAGCGATAGAAAAGCGCGGGGAAAATTTCGATCGCCAGTTTCTTCACTTCAACTGGGTTTCTGGTATCGATTCCATTACGAAATCAAAGCGGCATCAACGCCGAATGATATACTACAAAATGCTTAACAGGAGTTTTCACTGCAATGGGCAACCATCAACCGAACACCAGTCTCTGCCGGGTATTGCTTCAACACGACAACTCACGCGCACTCAGCACTCAAAACCAGAAGCACCGCACCTGTCATAGCCTTGGTTCACCCTACTTACAGTCCTGATCTGGCTCCATGAGACTTCTTTTTATTCTCTAAAATGGAAAAACAACTGAAAGGGATATAGTTATCATCGCCGGAAGAGCCGCTAACAGCGTTTGAGAAGGCCGCAGAGAGTCTTTGCGGCGGACTAGAAAAGGTGCTTTGAAAATTTATTTGGACCCCTGCAACTTTGTGTAGAGGCTGGTGGAGAGTTCTTTGAGAATATTTAATGAAAATATTTTATCCATATTAGTTAGTTTTTTAGTTTCTCAAAAACTTTCCGAGTGTCCCGCGTATTCCCCTAGACGGTGGTTTCTTTAAACTATGACAAAAAGTATTACATAAGCCTTCTCGAGATTCCTAGGAGTAATTCACGCCATTACTGTTTCGCAGACTTGCCACAGTCGGTGCTGGGAAGATCTGACAATGGGGCCCAATTGGCTTCTTATCTCACACGAACGAGTGGTAAATCGTATTGTGCGTGTTACGTAGTTTCATTTCCGATCACCGAGCTTTTGGTCAGAACCAAAAAGTGATATGAAAAGTTTCGCACTTAAAACTGAAGTTAATTTAACATGAAATCGTTCTTCACAGCTACGGGCTTAGTAGATATATGACTTATAACCAGAGATTTGAGTTTTTTTTTTCTTTTTTAAAACATTGCCCTTACTTTAGGATATCAATATCCTGTGTTGTAAGGACGTTTTACAAACATTAATTTCACGCGGACAAACACCCTTTTCTAAAATGGCAAATGGAAAAAACGAAATACCCATTTTATATCTATTTTACTACACTAAAAAAAAATTATTAAAAAAATCGTATTTCCATTAAATACATTTTTTGAAATACATACTCTATTATGGATTAACAAAATACATAATACTTTTTGACAAGTTTCTTTGACACCTAAAGTGTCAGAATTTTATTTAGAAATTTCTGGGAATCTTCGGACAATTCCGTATCCAGCACGATGGAATATATATTATAATGGATCTTTTGAAAGTTCAAGAACTTTAAATGAAACCTTAAAAATAGGGTCGCCGGTTTTCAAGGGAATTAAATTGCAATTTCTAATTGAATATACCAACAATACAAAACCATAGCAGAAGGTATCAGACGCTTAGAGACAGATAAAGAAACATGTTACGGATGCCTGCTATCAGCGTTAAAGAGAACACAAAAAATTTTGCACACGTTAGAAATGATGCCAAATCCCCTATTTTGTTAAGTAATGATAGAGATAATGAAATATGCTGACAAATAAAGTTTAGAAAATGTCGTGATTTAAGGATCCTAAAGTTGACAAAGCAATTTTGGCATCGGCGCCATGTCTTCTTTTTTTAAATTAAAATGCGTGTCGAAAACAGTTTAATTTATTTTTTTTAATTCAAAAATGGCACTTGACTGCCATCCCACCTGATGGTAAGTGGCGATGCAGCCGTTGATGGTAAGCGCGCTAGCTCAGTAAAAACCTATTCACCTTGTCTTGAAGACGCCTACGTTGTAATCGGACGGAAAGACGGACGCCGGCAGGCTGTTCCATTCCTTAGCAGTATAACATATAGCTTATATGTCTAACATTCGCGTAAAACAAGAAATCAATATAGCTTCCTCTTTTTTTATTGTAGTACATCTACGCAGCAACTTCTGCCGTTGTACGATTACATGGCTCAGGGCTACTAGCACGACCTTATTTTCGTGTATCGTCCGGTGAGTGAGGTAACCTGGCCCTTGGCCAGTGTTTTGAATTTTGGAAAATAATCGCAGAACCACAGACGAAGATGTGTGGGTAATATCAGGTAAATCGCCTGCTCGCTTATTACGACTTTCTCGCTATAAAAAGTTAAGTAAGATGAAAAAATGTAAGTACTTTGAAAAGTCCTTGTGTCTGCAGAAATCTTAGCCCAAGGACCAATTTTAAAGTAAAAAAAACAATTATAATTTATTTAACATCTATACAAATATAGTATGCATCGTCGTCGTTATCAGGTGAAATAACCCTCACGCAACACCATCTTGATCAAAAAACATTAGAAAATAATAATTATGCGAATAGTTTTTCCGCTTTTCGTCTTGAAATCAAAAATTTAACTTTTCATAATTGAAAATTGACGAGACCTCGAATTAATATTTTTAAAGCTTCTATTTAATAGATACATTAAGAATTTGTTCTAGAAATATCTCCAGACAGTGTTACGTTATTACGGCTTTATTCTTTACCTTGGATAGTTCGAACAATAAGTGAGTGTCTCAATAGGTAACTAATACAAATTTTCCGCAGCGAAAACTTAAATGTGTTTCTATATAGAAGTTTTTTTACAATACAGTGAAATGTGTACTATACATATTTATGATCACAATCAAAAATTATTTTGATACTATTATGGCGATTTTATATAAGTACATAAATAATGTACAATTGAATGACTTTCATTTATTTGAAAGTCATTCAATGATAAAAATTTAAACAATTTCATAAGAATAATTAGATTCACGCTGTCATGTCAAATTATTTGATTTCATTCGTGTTAATGTTACATATATTTTTTATTAAAAATGCCGTTGCCTTGGTTAATGCTATTGTCTTATAGTAGTTGTAACTAGTTTACTAAGATAAATTTAAAGAAATAATAATATTGTTTTCATTTTATTAAAACACTAACAAGATTTTTTGTAATAAATTGTAAACGAAACAAGCCTTTAAGGTTTAAAATAAAGAAAACTTTATGGATATTAACGTGATTGTACTACACAGATCTTTATAGGTACTGCACCACGAAAATATTTGAAACATTAATTATGAAACTTAGACGTACCGAAGAAAAATATACTTATCAATTTTCAAAACCGAATTTACCTACAATAAACTTATAAGATACAAAAGTTATGGCTTTAAATTAAATTACTTCATCAAATGTAAACAAAACATTAAAATCAAAATGCACTGACCTTCAGCAGCATGTCGTTTACTGTACTTATTTTGCAAAGAAAATCGAAACGTCAAAATTTCCCGCTCTTTGGCACCAGCAATGGCCGCCACACAACGCACGTCTGGCGCGCACTCGGCCGCCACTTGTATTTATAATGTCGCAGTTTTCGTTACAACAGAACGGCGCGCGATATTGTTATGCGGTCTGCGGAGCCCTTGCGCGGTTTTGTAACAGAACCCGAGCTGGTTCGAATATTTTAAATTAGGCTTGGGGGGTGACACATCGATGTGACGGACTATTAGGCCACATTATATACTAAATACTTTCAGCCAACATTCTACAACTAAGTACGGTGGTAGGACCACGCAACAGCCCCGGCTGTTGCACGATTGGGAAGGCTCGTCCGAGTAAGTACCACGACCTCACAGAAGACCGGCGTAAAGTGGAAGTAAAATACTTTCGCGTTTCGTCTGGTGAGTGAGGTGGCCGTAAGCAAATTTTCAAAAGGTTGTCAACGCATGTGGAACCCTCGAGTGTAGCAGATGTCCATGGGCGGCGGTATCTACTTAACTTCGACAACACGGGGGGCGTTTGGAAGTCTGAGTTTACTTTCGTGATTTTTAGTCGTCATAATACCTCTTACGGCATAAGTTATTGTCAACTGCCTTAATCAGATCCCTGTTTAAGTTATTTTCAGATTTTAGTTAGATCCCGTACAAATTAATTAACATAATGCAGGCGAAGGTAGACGCTAGTTACTAGAAACAAAGAGGTCAAGATTGATATGATCGTGTTATTTTACTTACACGTTGTACACACGTAATCCAATGACATAATCCGAGACACTATGCGGTCGCATAGTTCGGTTTCGGGTCAAGCACGTCTAAATGCCTAAGACAACCGACCCTCCTACTATTAAATAATTTTCTGACCGTGTCTTTGGAAGCGCTTTAGGCCATTTTATAAAACTAGTACAAACTAGAATTCGATGAAGGACTACATTTTATATTACGTCCTGAAAACTGATTTTCATGATTCTTTTTCTCATAAATCTGCGACAAAGTTTCGAATAGGTACGCGAGGCACGTATTTAGACGTATTTTAGTTTCTCGGTATTACGTATACCATAAAAATGGCCATATATTTTCATGATAATTAAAAAATAAATGACTCAACACTGATAAATATTGTTATAATAAAACGATAAACTTCTAAACATAAGCAAATATGATGAACAGTATTCGTGGTTGCCAGATCATAAGGCATTATTTGGATATTTTCGAACTTGAAGTCGTTGAAGTCGGGAAATCGTTGTACGATATATAATAGGATAGAAAAAATAAAAGAGAAGAGAAAACGAAAAATAGCTAATTATAAAATTCATCCCGCTTAATCAAAACAAAACGTGTTAAAAAATTAAAAAAAACTTGAGGCCGTACACAATTAATTTTAGAGCAATGCAATGAGCAACATAAAAAAAAACACATTCAAGCAAATTCCACGGCGGTGAGGTCGCGTAGCGTTAGTAATAAATTGCGGAAACCGTACCACGGACGTTACTCTACGGAGAAACGAAATTGCTTAAATAATTATCATAGTCTACCTTATGGCTAAGGACCGTGATAGCTCAGTATCTGGTTGCCCGCTCTTAATTCAACATACTCGAGCAACCTGAGTTCAAATCCCGGTGCCGGCACCAATGAAATAGTTAATTTTAAGTGCCGTATTATCACGTGTTCAGCGGTGAAGGAAACCTGCATATTTTCGAAATAATAACATAAAAAAATATATTTTCGAAGATATGTAAAGTCCGCCAATCCGCAGTGAGGCCGCATGGTGGACTATGCCCTGATAACCTCTGTACAGAGGAGGCCTTTGCCCAGCAGTGGGACATGTATAGGCTGATACTTTACTTTACTCTTTTTTATAAGATTTGAACCCATGGCCCTCAATGTCGAAGCCTTTACCTGTACAACTAGAGAAACCGTGTTGCCATTTTAGGTCGGACATAAGCTTAATCTTCATTGCAAATACCAAAATAATATATCTTCACGAGTTACTAGAGTCATAAGGATATCCGAAAAGCGCATTAGACCAATTAACAGGCTCCTTTAAAACAAATTTGAATCCGCTCCAAAATTTCAAAATGAATAGACGAAAACATATTAAAATTAATATTTTTATATCTGACATTAAAACAAGTAAACGCTATAACAATATTATCGAAAAGATTTATTTTTTAGGGTTCCGTACACAAAGCGTAAAACGGGACTATTACTAAGACTCCGCTATCTGTCTCTCTGTCTGTCTGTCCGTCTGTAATCAGGCTGTATACCATGAACCATGATAGTTAGACGGTTGAAATTTTCACAGATGATGTATTTTTGTTGCCGCTATAACAAAAGGAAATTAAGTGGAGAAAAAGTATTTAAGTGGGGAAAGCCTAACAGACATGATACTTTTGCCATTTTTATAGATAACGGCACGGTACCCTTAGTGTGCGAGTCCGACTCGCATTTGGCCGGTGTTTTTATGGAATATCGTTCAGAAATGTCAAAATTTATAAATTAATTTAATCTTTGTTGAGTCCTTATGGAAATTTCCGCGTTCGGCTATTAATAGCGTTACTTTGACTGTTTTACGTAAAAAAAAAAGTAAAAGTATAGTATCAGCAATAATACATATCCCACGGCTGGGCAAAGGCCTCCTCTATACAGAGGGATTGGCGGACCTCACATATCTTCAAAAAAATTTTTTTTGTTATTATTTCGAAAATATGCAGATTTCCTCACGATGTTTTCCTTCACCGCGGAGCACGTGATAAGTCAGCACTTAAAATTAACAATTTCATTGTTACCGGGGATCGAACTTCGGTTGCTCGAGTATTGTACTTATACTAACAATTAATATTAACATTTATTAATATGTACATACGATTTCAAGACAGGGCAAAAAGGCGATATCCGCCCTTGGGTTCGCCTACCACAGATTGGTCTAGAATTCTAGATGCTCCACGCAAGGCCGTGGACAACCGGTTCTCAAGTACATATTTATAGTTCAGGAGTCAGCAACAATAATTAATTATTGATCGATCTCAATATTACTCTATACTAACTGTAACTGTTGTTGAGTCAATCTTTCTGTTTCGATATAATTATTTTTTAAACTAATTTTACTACTAATTGTGTAAATATGTATGTGTTTAGTCTTTAACGTCATGCTCACGAAATTATTGCGGCTGATCTCTGCGTTGTTTTTCTCAGTTAAAGTAAAACTAAATCTAAAAACACTTATAGTCCTACTTTAATTTAAACCGTAGCGCAGTTGCCAATTTATTGGCTTCGGCGTCGGGGGTTGAGGGTTCGATACGGGTAAACTATTTGTGTGAACCACAGATCATTGTTTCGCATCTGGGTGTTAGTCCACGTGAAATTTATGTATTGTAAAATGTTCTTACAACACAGGATAATGTTATCCTAAAGCAAGGGCAATGTTTTTAAAGACAATTTTAAAGTCGATACTCAATAGTAGCAATAATGAAAACTTAAACAACAATAACTAACTATAAAATTATCAACTTTATAATTTTACATTTATTATGGCTAAAGGTTACAATTTATTTATATTCTTAAACTGTACATTAAACATTAACTATATAATGTAATATATAGTTTTCTATATTATATATATCAAGTATATATTATATAATATAATATATTGTCTATATTATATTATATACCATAATATAGACAATAAGATGTTCCTGCATCTAAGTTCTTACTGCTGCATTATAAAACATAATTTATACATAGAAAAATATTCACATCAGTCTCTATCGTCTAAAAGTTATTTTTGTCATACATAAACCGACCAGATGTTTATGTTAAGTACGAATTTAACTAAGAGAAATAAAAAGTTAAAAACTATTTCTCATTATTTTTCATTTGTTTGTTTTTCATTTTCATGTTTAATGACGACCCGAATGGCGTAGTGTGTAGTGTATTGTCTGCGCCAGAAGGTGTCCCCACTACTGCAAAAATATGGTGCGATGAACATTTTTCTAGTGTCTGGGTGTTTATATATCTATAATATGTATTTATTTACAAAAATTTAACGGTGGTAGGGCCACGCAGCAGCCTCGGCTGTTGTACGAATGTGCAAGCTCGTCCGGGTAAGTAGCCGGAGCCCAATTTTCAAAAGGTTGTCAACGCATCTGCAAACCCTCGGATGTAGCAGATGTCCATGGGCGGTGGTATTCACTTAAGATCAGGTGAACCACCTGCTCGATTGGCAACTTTTCACATAAAAAAATTGGAAAAGTAAAGTATGTTCAAGTATGGTTATCTAGTACCCATAGTACAAGCTTGCTTAGTTTGAGACTAGAGAACTTAAAAAGGGGTCCTAAAATATTTATTTACTTACTCATTTATTATGTTTTTTATTTTTCATGTTTTTCTGTCCCCCAAAATGAGTGAATCTATTTCGATACATTTTGGAGATTTATTACAAAATAAGAAAAACGGAATAATGCTACAGAAGTATGAGGCGTTTATGAACCTAATATTGTTATTTGGACCTAATATATAATGGTTCAAACGTTTTCAGTGCGAGAAATTTGATGTCAAATATGCATCTTATTCTCGTCGCCCTGTTACGTATAAATTCGAAGCCGTTTCTGAAAACGTGGACTAAAATCGGCATATTGAAGTTACCACGTAGCTGAAGAACAAAGCAAGACATCAAGAAAATACGTATGTCAGAGAATTCTATGTATATAATTCTATATATATCGAGATTCCATGCACCAACAATGGTAGATTTTGACTTTCATCAGAGCCAAACAAATTGACATACATATCTTATTGTAAATTTTTATATTAATGGGAGTATTAAATGAATGAAAGTAAATAAAAAAAAGAATAGTTGTATAAATATTAAATTAAAAAATAACTACACATTAAATAATTGATGCTTTTGTGGACGAAATTCTTTTTATTCTTTTCTTTTTTTTAAAACATTGCCCTTACTTAAGGATAACGTTATCCTGTGTTGTAAGGACACTTTACACAAACATTAATTTCACGCGGACAAACACCCAGATGCGAAACAACTATCTGTGGGCCCCACAAATAGTTGTCCCGTGTGGGAATCGAACCCACGACCCCCGACGCGAAGCCAATACCTTGGCAACAACGCAACGGATTCATCAATTAGTAACAAAATTAATATAGGACCACTCCAAAATTGAATAAATGAAATCCAACAACCGATCACTCATGAATAAAATCTTGTTCCATGGATTTTAAAATTGAGAATTAAAAAAGGAAGTTGTTTGAGGTCAATTAAATAGTTAAATTACACTACGAATACGATTCATTTTGGCGAAATAATAGTACATTGTACTACATCACCGCATATTTTATGTTTATCACTACCGACCCGCCCTGGCTTCGTACGGGTGCAATGTATATAAGCCTTCCTCTTGAATCACCTGTATCTAGTAAAAATATCGCATCAAAATCCGTTGCGTAGTTTTAAAGATCTAAGCATACATAGGGACAGACAGCGGGACGACTTTGTTTTATACCATGTAGTGATTCGAATGCTCACCTATCTTCAAAGCGGAGTAAGATTGGCATATACTTACTCTTAAAAAGCAAACTTTGGACATTTCCGTAAACAATATTATTATTATATTTAGTTTAGCATGTGTAATGCAGAAACAACTTTTTATATCGTTTTCAATAATATTGAAAAGTAACGGGCGACTCTGAGTACCTACAATATGTTCATTTTTTTCATTTTTATTTGCTTTCGGATGAAAATTAGTGATCGCGCTTTAAAAGCAATTTAAGAAATGAATGAGTATGTATATTTACATATATGTTCATTTTTATATAATATCTAAATTGATAACCGAATGTTCCATACAATTTTTGAAACGCTTAAAAATAGCCATGAACATATGTATTTTTTTTTCTAAAAAAAATAATCATTCCTATCTGTTATGTCATCTACAATCTCCCTTTAATTTCTTTTACATTGTACAGGTTTCTGCAATCAGACTTCCCACACACTAAGGCTTCTTGGAGACAATTATTTAGAGCAAATCCATTTTCGTGTCATGTCGCCTGTTCAAGTGAAAGGAACCGTTTTTTATATGGAACTTATTTATAGTATAACATCAACGTATTTTATTAGCGCGAACATGTTTCATAGTTTTTCAACTATAATTTTACCAAGGGTTGCCTGGATGAAATTACTTTTAGTAATAACGCCGCCCATTGTACCTATCATCTAAAAATTAGTTATGGTTCTTGTATATTTTATTTTATTCTGCAATAAAGAATGTTTATTATTATTATTACCATTTTACGTATATTCATTGCACTAATGTGAATTTTTATAAGTCTTTTGTTAGGACTAATGAATATAACAGATTATAAAATATAATCATTGCTTGAGACAACCAACGCTAAAACGGCTGAAAACTGTATATCCTTGAGAAGGAGGGAGTTCGATCTGCCAGCAGAAACACAGCAGGGGTCATTGTGAATATAATTTGAATGGTACAAAATAGTAGCACGGTTGATGATTAGTTGATTTATTGTAGATGTATTGCAGACTTTTAAACTTCCTTTGTAGAAAGGAGTTATGGACGTTAATTTGTTGTCCATTGTATGTTATAACATAAAAAATCCCTACATGTAATGAATAGGTGGCTTCTATTAGTGACACATGAGTAGCACCCGTTGCTGACAGGACTTCCTTAGAATTTTGATATCCGTAAAGTACACAGGCGTATTTCAAGGAATTTCGATACAGAATGTTTTCAGTGCAGTCTGTGTACATGCAGCATCCAGGTCCGTTAATAAGATGACTTCTCGATTCAATTAAAAATATATTTATATCCTGTAATGATTTCATGTATAGCGTTATTAATAAATGGTAATGGAGTTAAAAGTATTCTTTTTTTTTTGTTTAACTTAGGTACCTATCAGCTTTTATCTTATACCATTAATTAAATACAGCATTTATAAATGATGAACGCATGTCATTCATGATCTCCTTCCGTTATAAAAGGTGTAACCAGCATAATTAAGGTTTTTTTACATAACTGTTACATCGAGTGCAGCTGTAAAATTACTATGAAGTAATATGACAGCTAAAAGATTTTAATCTGTGATTAGGGAGTTCATATGGAGTGAATTCATATTAGGGAGTGGCGTACAGTTCGTTCTTTCATTTTAATTTTATCAATACATTATTTACTTGTGAACGAAATCCTTTAGGTTAGGTTAGGTGGCGCCTAATTGAGAGATCGGTACATTTCAAGTGCATTAAAGTTGTTTTAATTCATGAATCATGTTAATATCGACAATAATTTCTCTTTCCGAAATTATTTTACGTGCAAAAATTATTCTTTCAGAAACGCTGCCTAATTAACCGCGCCATCATTTATTTAATGTATATCGCATAATATTCTACATGTCTTGCTATTAAAATACCTATATAGTTTTTTTTAACCATCGATGTATTAAAAATAATTCTTTTGTTCTGGAAATCTTCGCATAGCGATCTGATGCTACCTTCCTCCTTATTAACAAAGGCGCATCTCATATATTATAAACAATCTAGATCTAGTACTCCGTTTAAGGCTTTTTCCTTAAACACGTAAGCGTAAACAAAGCCAACGTAACACGACCTTTCGCCGAAGTCCTTCGCGGTAGAAAAAAAAAAACACAACAGACGATTTTCACCGCGTGTTCGCGCTCTGCGGCCATGACACCCCGCCATTTGTATTCCAAACGGGCGCGGACGGTGGGCGATAAATTGCATATTATTTCGCTACTGTTACATAGCGTTCATGGTTTAGCCCGTAAGTAAGTGGCATAATTAGACCTTACCTAACATATTGCGTCAGCGAAAGTAGGTGAAATTTGATCGCTGCATACTTTTGAACTACGATCGATTATGAAAGCCATAATCGAAGTTTAAGGCAAAATATAAGACTGCCACAATAATAAATAACTTTGATATTTGATACGAAATATCTTCAATCCGCTAGTCGTAGGTGCCGTCACCTACAGACCTCCACCGCTAGGTAGTAGGTACTTTCTGCCGCAGCAGAACACACTGTACTCGTCAGCGAGTGCGGCCCACATGTACTAGGTTCCGCCACTTACCTGGCAGGCTTTCCCCCGTTAATGATAGAAGCGTTGCTGGAGTTTCAAACTACGCCACTTCTCGCAGCACTAACGCTTCCCGAAGTGGTAGTAATGACAGATCTGTAAATTCTTCCAGCCAGACTATAGCTAACGATCGAGCCGAGTAGGCCCTCTCGGGCACCCTCGAATCGGAATGCTAAACGGGTATTGAGTGACAGCCTAAGCTGAAGCCCCCTCTCGGGGGCCCTTGAGCGTAGTAACTCCATTGAGTGTCCGCCAAAGCGCTCTAAGAGCTTGGTGGCCTCCCATTTCGGAGATAATAATTTGAGGTGATTTGTATTGACGGCCCGTGCCGAGGCTCCCTAGAGAGCCCTCGAGCTTAGTCACCATAAAACGTAACCGATAAAATTGTTAATTTGAATTGCTGACTTATCATATGTTCAGCGTCGATGCAAACCATCGTGAGGAAACCTGCACATTTTCGAATTACAAGAAAAAATATATCGAAGATATATGAAGTCAACCAATCCGCAGAGGGCCGCGTGGTGAACTATGCCCTAATACCCTCTGTACAGAACAAGGCATTGCCCAGCAGAGAAGGATCTATCACGTATATAGTACTGGAGCGTTATCTCTGTACACTACATACTGTTAGTGCTTCGTGCCAGACAGAGATTTGATGACTCCGTGGCGTAGTTGCCAAGATATTGGCTTCGCGTCGAGAGTCGTGGGTTCGGTCACGGGACAACTATTTGTGTGACCCACAGATAGTTGTTTCGAATCTGGATGTTTGTCCGCGTGAAATTTATGTTTGTAAAACGTCCTTACAACACAGGATAATTTTATCCTAAAGTAAGAGCAATGTTTTGAAAAAAAAAAAAAGAAAGGGAAAAGACAAGAGATGATGCTCCACAAAGCCAAAATTAGATTGTTTGTCTCTTTATAGATCGATGTGCATTTTATTATCGCATAGTACTGTAGCTTCGTAGGGATGTCTAAAAAATATCGATATTTTTTATCAGACATACATAAAAAAATATCGTACTATATACTATATAACGTATATTTTCACGACACGGGGTAAGTAACTAGGACCTAGAGAAAATATCCATATTTTCTTTTCGACATATCGAGAACGATATTGATATTTCTGAATATCGATTATTTATTCACTTTCGACATCGCTATTCCTTTGTCTTCAAAAATATTAGTCACATGAGTCACTGCAGGTACATCAGATTCATACGAATCATCTCTCAGGCTTGCATCTCACGGGCGCAACACTGTCGTAAACACAAGACCATGCATACAAAATTCGGAGTGCAACTTGGAATTCTCCACGCGTGCAGCAGACCCGGTGCCAGATGAGCCAGTGTTCTGCCAAAGCCCAAGTTTTGGAAGGTCAACAAATGAGGTATTTAACAGTTTAAACAACGACCCCCGACTTTTGCAAGGTGTTGTCAAATAAGCAATAACAATATTTTAGTACGCTACTCGTAAAGAGGAATTGCAGAGTCAACTCCGTGAGGGTTTAAAATTTATGCGTTATACTTATTTTTCATGGGAACAGTTGGCAAGCGGGCAGGTGGTTGACCTTATGAAATGATTTCCACCTCCTATCTGCTACACCTGACGGGTTGCAGATGCACTGCCAACCATTAAAAAGTGGGCCCCGGCGACCTCACACTTACCAGACGAAACTTCTTCTTCTTCTTCTTCTTGCTCGGTCCCTCAATGCTGAGGATCGTGACCACATGATGTTCTCCTCCACTGTGTGCGGTCGTAGGCGGTGTGAACCGCGCGTTGCATGCTGCCTCCCACCGAGTTCTTCACTATGTCAGCCCATCTTGTCGGTGCCCTGCCTAGAGCACGTCTGCCGTTCATCTGGCCAGTAATTATTGCCTTTCTAGACTGTACCTTGAAGATAGCATAACCCTGTACCCGGACGAGCCTGCCCAGTCGTTCAACAGCATAAGCTGCTCCGTAACCCTGCACAGTATTATATTTCTATAACTGGATTTAATAAACCCACGCCTCATAACTTAAATTTTTCATGTAGTTCCTTCTTAATTAGATAGTGATTAAATTCAGGTAAATCATTTATAGGTTCTAATATAATATCTATAGTTGATCAATTGATGCATATGTAAAAACCAACAATTTAGTTACCAATTTACCAGACACAACAATGATTACACCAAACGGGCATTCTAAATAAAAGATTTTTTTATTTCCATATACTAAACGGAGAAAAAATATCAATAATAAAAATTACACGAACAATGGCATCTATTACTCTTAACCTAACCTACGATAGCTGTGATGTGCCGCATCCTATCGATACAAGTCGATATAGGGGGCTTCCTAAAGCCGACCGGCGTCGAGTATCGATAGATGGCGCCGCCATCGCACAGCAAAAGGAAACCACGAGTCGAATTTGTACAATTTTTGAACCGATCACATCACTGGTTTGACAGTACGAAACACGTACGGACAGACAGACACAACACAGACTGAAAACACTCGTGACGCGCAAATTCAACTACAGTCCAATACTTGACATGACATTGGACACAGTTACAATTTATACATACGAAAATTATTCACAATATGGCATGTGCGAATATTGTTTTTTGGGACAATACTATAGACGCCGCTTAAGTCATAACCAAATAATATACATTGATCTTATTTCATGTTAATTGAAAGAAGAACCATTTTTACAATATAGGCACAATTTTAGGCACGTTCTTTCATATTTAATTTACAACAAAAAATCTTTCAAGGATTTGTACACAGTTTGACAACATTGAAAAGTGGTGGAAATCCTCAATGACAACTTTGACAAATATTTTCCTAGTTCTAGCAGATTTAATAACTTCCGCAATCTGAACGGAAATGTTCTAAACAAGTGTCATGAAATAAAAATTCTTAAAACACACAGGTTACATTATACCCTTTGCTTGATTGCCTAAATAAATACATTTCAAAATTACCCCATCTTGGTAATCTCAGGATTGTATTTCAAACATTGTCATACTTACAATATTAAAAATGAACAGAAATTCATGATTGTGTACGGTTCTAACAGATTAATATTTGCTTTTATTTTCAAATCGCTGACATTTCCAAAAAAAAAGAAAAGAGTTTCAAGCTTAAAGGCGACATATAGTATTATATTAAGGTACAATACAATTATTTTCATTATAGTTATAAAAATATAATAAACAACTTTAATACATTTCTGCACGATACGAGAGAAATAAAAACACGTATGTTAAGGCATTCCTCGTCATTGTAAAGGCACTGTTAGAATTACGTATGCAAGCATTTGAAAAGCTAACTGCTTTTGAGGGATGAGAGAAGATTAAGGATGAAAATTACCATAAGTTCAATAATCGTATATATCTTGTTTCCTCTGCATGTAAATGCTGAGGGAAAATCTATAGGTATTACTTATTTATTAAATATTATACGAATATTGAACTTGTTAATATAAATAATGGGTAAAAAGTGTTAAAAAACCGATTAGTACAAGTTTGTTGTTGATTTATACGGGTGTAGATTATTAACTTTCCTTAATAAATTGTAATAATTATGTCATAATACATTTAACTACAAAATCTTCTCAATTTTATCGATTTATAAGTGAACAAGCCTTCAGCCAAATATTTGTTAGATCGATTCGGAGACTCAACACGTTGTATATTTACATCGAGTATACATCCGTAATATTTATTTTATTAGTATACAACATATTCATATGAAACCAATTAAAACGGGCTGAATAAAATGGACGGTACCGAGTACACGAAGTGTATATAGGCACAAATACAACATGAATGTATAACATATAATATAATATAGGGCGCGGAATACTCAAATTCGCCCAAATAACTTCGACAGTCATCGTACTGCGTGCGGATGCGGGGGAGTTTGCTATCTCGCTCCCACGATATCGTTGCAGTTCCGTTTTGTGGTTTAATAGTTTTTGGATAACAGGTAATAAGACAAAAACGCGGGCAACTCACTAAGGCGAATTGTATTTGAGTATTACGCGACCTACACATGATATAGTCCTATAAAGTTTATGTATATGTCATTGCAACTATATAAACAGGGAGTATTGTTAATAATCTAAAACATAAACGTAAGAAACGACTCGGATTGAAATATTTAGGGCAATATGAAATATTTAGGGTAATATGAAATATTTAGGGCAATATAAAATATTGCTATTGTAGATAAGTACTATTATGTAAACTTGCCAAAATTAACAACTGTAAGACGAGTGTTTTCCTAGAAGGAAAAATAGAATTCAGCAGACGCAAATAGCAACTTGTATATGTAAAGGACTTATACTTAACGTGTGAATTGTTAGAGGGACTCGACGCACTAGGGCTTGCGGAGGAACTAAAGAAATCTTAATTTATACACTGAGATCAATTTTTATCTTTATTGTCGCCTGCGGCGATGTCCCAATTTGGTTTATTTTCTATTAGTCAAATGCGTGTGCGTTTTCGAGATGTCCAAACGTATTGAAACATGTCCGCGTGATAAACTTCAAGTTACCAATGTTGCTTGCAATGATAGATCTCCAGAAAGATAAAATTCATACTTAACCATTCGAAATTCCAATTCCAACGGATATAAAGCGATTTTAACACGCGCGAAAACATAATTAGAAACGATAAAACTAACAGGAAAACCGACCGATGTCAGATGGCAACAATTTGTACTGTAGCACAGTCACGAACAAAAATATGCGATATCATAATAAAAACCACTCGACGCTATTTTAAATAATTTAACTAATTTTTCAATAGGTCCGATGTGATAAATTCGCTATTAATTACGTTCACTATTCATAAATAATATGGATTAGTTGCTTTATAACGTAATATTAGAAACATATCATATTATATTTCTAAAATATAAATCCTTCATTTATCGAATAAAACTTACAAACAATTAAAATGTGATCAACAGCATGCCATGCATTCAGACGCATTATTAAAAAATATATATCACGGGCAAACTAGAAAACATCGTGCATTATTTTTAAAAACATAACATTTTTGTGCCCGACTGTACTGGTCAACTAAATAATACGATAGGACGCGCGAAATGTCTCGATCGATTCGAAATTCAAAACGCTCTGCACGTCACACGCTACACGACGACCGTTCAAAATTCACGTAACATACCTAAGCTAAAGTAATAATAATTACATACATAATAAAGAACACATACATAGCTAAAACTAGATCGTGAAAAATAACGTGGCCCCGCGACTCTCATCTAATCGCACAATATCTACAATAATGGCCGAAATTTTACAAAACAATAAACGATCGGACATGGCATCAGATTTAAAACCGTGATCGTTTTCAAAAAATGGGAAAAGCTTAAATATAATTCGTACTGAGTAAGCGCTTTGTTCATATCGTTCGCAACTGATCCCTAATGCCAGTCATTTCCATGCCTAACCTCAATTATTTAAATGCGTTTTTTTTTTAAATTAAATTTAGAAAAAGAAAATTTTTTGACTAATTTAAAATTTCCTTAATTATCAATTAAAATCAATTGTTGTTACAATCAAAAGTAACAAAGATCGATTTATATTTATTTATCGATTTTTATACTCTGTTAATCTAAAACAAAATACTTCACTCTGTAGTATTTACAGGAATATTAAATGTAGTCAACAAAATTAAATTCTTTAAATCTGAGGTTGTCAAAAGTTCAGCCATCTACGGCAACACTTTTTAAAAAAGTATAAATACATTAGAATATTACGGCTCCGCTACGCGAGACATCAATGAAAAAAATGCCTAATTAACATTAAATTCGTGTCAGTCAAGTAATCTTATCGGATTCTTATTAATATGTATATATACATATTGCGGCCGATTTTTGGAAATTATCCAATTTAGTGCAAATGCTAATTGAAGTCTCCCCAGTGCCTTTTTTTTTTAATTTTATGGAGCTATGATAACATTAACATTTCTCATTCTGCTAAACGATCATGTACTAATATCATATTACCTTGAAGTAAGATTCCGCCGTCATTTTTAATACTAATCACTGACGAGTCATTGAATAAAAAAAAATCACCGACACGTATGTTACATTACATTCTAAAATACATATTATCTGTGTATCAAAGATTATCTTTAACAAAATGTTTGTTTTATAAAAATGTAATAATTTGCCATCTAGCCCGGCTCTTTCACGATATAGGCTTTCATTACACCGAATAATATCTTATACCTTGTCATAGTGTCATATACATAGATATAAATATACATATGTATATTACCGAGTATAACCACTTCCTAACATATGTCTTTATAATAATTACAGTTACACTAAATACGTCTTACGTTTAAAATTTACTTGGACACATAATTTGAGCTAAGTTATTCAAGAATGTTGTTGGGGCTCGACACGTATTTATAAAAAAAAATATCGAACTTTTTTTAAACTGTTCCCTTATTAGAAACAGCTGCAGCTGATTGTTTCATATGTCATCTATAATATAAACGTTATTCACGGCCGAACGAATAAGAACATAATTCGGAACCACGACGAATATTTTTTTTTAAAACATAATAAAAATCAAGAAAAATATAAAATATTCGTTCGAATGACAATATTGTATCATTAATTAAAACTAGTAAATGCGGAGTTGTGCAACATGGCGAAATATTTCGGTCAATAAAACGGATCGCGGGTCTACTGGCAATATGAATGGAGATCAAAGGGTAAGAAACAACGTCGCGGTTCCGAAATGAGGGCCGCGTTCGGTCGGGGACGATGCACACTCTTGACTCGTCGAGATTATCGGTGCTTCGGTCTGCCCCCCGCTAGGACACCGAGGAGATCGCGTTGTGCGGCGAGCCCATCTGCGTGAGCACCTTGTCGAGCCACTGCAGCGGCCCGTGCAGGTGGATCTCGATCCAGCAGGGCGTCGACGTCACGTCCTGGCGGTGGTACTCCGCGCCCCAGCCCTTCACGAAGGACATCCGTATGGTGCACATCTTGGTCAGCTCGTACACCGCCTCGAAGCCGTGGTTGACGCTCTGCGAGAGCAGCTGCGCGAACTCGCGGTTGTTGAAGATCTTCAGCGAGCAGCCGGGCGGGATCTTGCACACGGTGGACGGGTGGAAGCCGTGGTGGTGGTTGCAGTTGCGGCTCTGAACGAAGATCGCCGCGTCGGACAGGCACTCGGCGTACACCTCGCCGCCCACGTAGTACAGGTGCACGCCCTTGCCGATGTGCCGACGCGTGTTCTCTATCGTCGAGTTGCGGTTCACGTTGCTCAGCTGGCCGAGGCAGAAGCGGTCGCTGTTGTTCGAGGGGTCGGTGAAGCCGTCCACCACGACCGAGTGCGAGTTGCAGTGGAACACCTCGCCCACGCGGCAGTTCAGCTCGTAGTAGGCGACGGAGGCCCAGTAGAGGGGCTCCTGGTAGGAGACGGGCGCCACCTCGCCGGGGGGCTCCGTCTCGTCCGAGGGGGGCGAGTAGGCGGGCGGGGGGGTGTCGGGCAGCTCCGAGGAGGCGGACGGCGGGAAGCCCGAGCCGGAGTAGGACACGTTGTGGGGCATCGCCGGCTCGGCCGTCCTCTGGAAGGGCAGCAGCGAGTGGCCCGGGGCGAACTCCGAGTGCCGGGGCACCAGAACGGGCGGCAGCACCGGGCTCTCGACCCTCTTGTAGTGGTACGGGTTGATGCACACCTCCTTCTGCTTGGCGCTGAACGGGTACTGGCAGATCTCGAGCGGTTTCAGCTCGTGGTGGCTCTGCAGGTCGGGCCAGCGCCACACCCTGCAGTATATCACGTGCGGGAGCCCCTTCCGGTGGGATACCTGAAATAACGAATGTCTTATGATAACAAAACCGAACTTCGACAATTTTACTATGCCCAAATGAGTAATTTCTACGTTCAATAAAATTATACCACAGGATAATGACACACGACAGTGTTGAGATATTTTACATAGTTCAAGAGTACAAGATTTGGATATTGAACACTGAGACATTATCGTGACCCAATGGTAATATTACAATGTGAATGAAAAAAAAAAGCAAGTATTTATCAGTGGAGTTATATAATTATATACTCTAAATAATAATTTAGAGTGGTGAAAAATATTAATTTAATCAATTAGTAGACATGAGTCATGGCCAGATATATAATATTCAACATAAAACTATAAAGCATTGAACTAAACAAAAGTACATTCTTTACTAGTTATTTTTTTTCATAGGAAATATTAATTTCACAATATTTGGTTCTTCTAAATGATGTTTAAATTACTACATTTGAGGTAATTAAGAGACATATGTTGTGCCAATGAAAAAACAAGTTTGAAAATTAATTCACAAACATATTTTAGGCAAAGCCCATTTTTCTACATTAATCAAAGGTATACCTGTAATCGTCCATCAAGTGACCGGGGGATAGTGACACATTTTGATGGTGTTCCTGGACAAGACAGAGCTCTCTCAAGTTCCTCAATAGCACCTTTTCTTTTCTTTAATTTCTTCACCAGACTGTCTACGGCCTTCTCTGCCCATTTTTCTTCCTCGTCACCCTGAAATTATAATAAAGTTATCAATGTATATTTTCTTTTTTATTTTTCTACAAAGCTTCCTCTCATTGTTGCATTATGTTACAAAAACAAAAATTTTATTGAGTGTTGGTGAATCATCAACCAGATTTAGAATTATTATTTATTAGTCACAATGGTTTAATCTATATGACTAATGAATATATACATTATATGAAACAATACAACTTTTCCAGATCTCCATGGCAGCTCCATAACACTGTTTATAATATTTTAAGTGTTAATATATAAGAAAGTATGAGTAATGTCTAAGGTATTTTGAAATTATGTTCATAATTTTACTATAACTATTTAATTTTTAAAATGCAACCTTTTTAGACTTATTGTTAGACTTAATACACATTTACCTAGTAATCTAAGTTCCTAAATTCAAATTTTTTATTTTTTATTTTTAGTTCATGTGTTGTGTTAGAGCCAATTGTTTATTAGCTTTTAAGTATATACATTTTTAATATTTAATTTAGTATGTCAACATGATAGTTATTGTGTGGAGATATATTGTAAGAACATTAAAAAAAATTGAAGTAGAAAGCATTTTTACACTCAAGATTTAATAACATATTTTAAAATTTCAGCAAAGTAAAATTGAGTGAAGTTAGAAGTTTATAAACAAGAATTTATGATATATTGAAAAACAGAAAAAGAATTTCCTACAGCTTTCAATGAATTATGGAATCTCATTTAATGCTAAAGAACATTCATCCCATTCAATCAAATGCAATTGCACAGTGCCATCATAATGCAATTATTACATACAAATTCAAGTGCCAATTACCTATGTTCTTGACCTTTTGACTTGAACACTTTGTAGACCCATACCTGTATACCTTTTAAAGAATAATAAAAACAATTTGAAGATACAAATCCTGCAGTGAATTGAAATATTTTGTTTTAAATCCCCATCTGTATACAGGAGCCTTTTGCATGTGCAGACTGTTACTTTAATTTACAAAAAATTAGAGACAAGTAAGAGAAAAATGTGTACAAAGATAAATATTGCACAAGTTTTTGCAATGGCTAATAAGATTATTTAGGATGTGCAATAGTGTTTTACTGACAGTTGAAAAACAAAGATTTAAGCACACTTGTTAATGAATTTCAGTTTGTTTGGGGTGGTATATCCACGGTCCCAATAATATATTATAACTATATTGACTTTAATAATAATGAGCATACATATTGCTTTCAATTACTTGTTGATTAAAATTACAGCTCAAATAATTTAAGATTTTTATATTTTTTCATCAACCAGGGCATTGAGAATACCACCGTAAAGACGCATTTAGTTCAGTATAAAGTAAAGCAAACTGTTCTTAATACAATTGCAATTTAAGAGTCCAGTTGAACATCAAGCACTGCATGCTAAACACTTTATTTACATAATTTACTCAAAGCCTATTAGAAGCACACCATCAAGTTCATGTTATAAATATTTCATAGTGAATGAACAGTTTATTTTCCAGGATAAGAGCAGACATAAATTGTATTAAGTGCTGATTAGTTAAATTCCAATATTACGAACATCACTATTCCATCGTAAAGGAACAGTTATTTTGTGACTGCAGAGGTCGTAATATTTCTCGAAATTTTTCTTTTCCAAAATCTACAGAAGTAACCAGTACTAAACAACTTTGAGGTTCTATTGCCCACTAACATAAAAACTACCTATAATTTGAATAATAATGCTTATAAATTATTGATTGAAACTTTGTGGCCAAAGTTTTAATATCATAGATCAAAACAGCATTTTGTCCCAAAATTTCAGCAATATTTAGAGAATTTGTTCATTAATTTATAAAAAATGGGAAAAGGGTAAGTTTCACAGTTGTTGCCAACAATTAAGAGAGTGGACCCACCCAATAGAAGAAATACAAAAATATTTGTTTAATGTCAGTTTAGTATAAGACTGTTTGTATGCTGGAAAGCATAAAACAACAGATATGCCAAGCAATTCAAATGCTAAAAATCAATGTCGACAAAAGACGCTAAGATTTTCGTTGTTGTCACGATCAGCAGTTTAGCTATTAATTTTAATTTCAGTTGAATTCAGTTTCAAGTTGCATTCAAATCCAGATTCAATGGTCATCCATTTACACAGCAACACATGCTGCAGAGTGACTCAACAACAAAAGGGAACCTTTATAAATGGTAAATATAACACTTAAAATATCTAATTTAGTCAAACATTGACATTGCACACAGTTTTGATAACTTAAAAACTTTCTAGCAATTGATTTAACATAAATGTGGGAACAGTGAGAGGTATTATATTCTTTACTAAGTATTCTTACATTTTGAAAAAGAACAAATATAATAATTCAACTTAGTGAAATCTGTGCATTTTAAAACTGTTGGGTTCAATTACCACAGCCCAACTTTAGACACACCATGAGAATACTGCATATTGCATATATAATGTCCCGGTTTTTAATTAAATATACTTATTTTCAACAGATTTTTGTTATAATGATTTACTCTAAGAATATTCCAAAATTATAAACTATTCATAATATAATATTAAAATAAAAAATATTACCAGATTTAAAATATCGATTAACGTATCTAAATTAAATTGTTTACATAAATATGTAACACAAACGAATGCCAGTGACTTCAAAATGGCATTAACTATTAACAAATAGTGCCAAACAGTGATAACTAGTGATGACAAAGTATCAAATCGTCTTCGTCCAAAATTTTACCTGTTTCCAACCGAGCAATTTCTTTACTGCGGGACTTGTGAAGGAGAAAAGGCTATTCAGACTCGACATAGGTCCACTGCTGGAAGATTCACCATCATCGGTGTCCATAGTGACGACTGGACGGGAACTTCGATGAGTCACCAAGAGCTCAGGGGGGCCCGCCGATTACCGTACCGCGAAAACACTCAATCAGCCATCGATTAGCTCACTTGGTATTCCCCACAATGTCCAGGATCCAATTACAAAATCACGAACAGCGAACATGAGCGAACACTACAAAATAGCGATTAGCGTGACACTTGTGTGTGACAGATAAGAAAATTCAAACGCCGCTTATTAATTTCAACTATTTCAAACTATCTGTCTACACTCTACAGCTTAGATTTCATACAAAAATGAAGTTTGTGGACACAAAAAAATGGTCTAATATCCGGCTGCAGGATTACTGCGCTCATCGTGATTTTTTTGAAACTTTATATAAATTGCCGTTACTAATATCGTTCATAAGATACAAAATTATGATAATCTAACCTAATTAAAACTAAATAGGTAACTAAAAATTAACATAATATAACTATAATACAAATATAATTACTTAAAAACTAAACTACTTATTTAAACAAATAAAAATAAAACTAAACTAGAAAAAAATGCTAGCCAAATCACTGCCGACTGTAGGCATCGTGCCCAGCAAGCTGGCCGATTGCCACGCTGTATCGCGAGACTGATTCGCTGGTCAAAGTACGAGCCAGCTCTTGGGTCACCAAAAATGGTAACCAGACGCGAGCAGACATCTTTGTTCAAACGTTTCGCGTGTGGTCCCCACAGCCCGAGTGACTCCACGTCAAACGGCACAAGTATATAGCCTTCGCGAAGGGCTATCTATTTGCGGCGCTTCATACACTCCGCCATCGCTGCAGCAGTTCCCGAAACATGCGACGGCGCTAACTTGTCAACACAAGTCACATCCCAGACCAAAGTGCGCCCGTTTTTCCAGGGAATGCGCATCATTCCATCAGGCCTTTTGCCATCGTCACGCAATACACCGTTTGGCTCTAAAACGGCAGGTACACTAGCAATTACTAAGGCCCGACGAATGACGTCATTAATTGCAGCATGGCGAGGAATACGACCAGCCCTGTGCTAACACGCTTGGCCATGATCACCAACCTCTTTACCACAACGGTAGCGATATGTCTCATTGATTTTTACTCCAAGTCTCAGGCTAACTGCAAAAGAAAATGAGTTATTATCTAACAGATTGCTTATATGTACTGAAGGCAATGCATTCAACCAGTAGTCCTCCACACTCCTTGTATGAAGAGCGGCTCGTCCCAAAGCCTCTGCGAAGCTGGATTTATCAGATAATCTTAGCCCAACGCAACTTTAGGACACCAAGCGTCCTTGGCCTCAGTCAAATACGAAATCTCTTCACCAATTTAACGTATTATGGGCTGATGACTAGAACGCCGGCAGCGCTACGGCCACCGAGTCTGATGGGAAGGGTGGCTTGAATCCAGGAGTTATCATTTAAACAGCAATTTAGTATTTCGCTAACAATTTTCCTAATCAGATCATCAAGACGATTTAAAAGAGGGATATGCATCCAAAAGGTAAAACAACACAACCCATATGTGAAATTTGGTACAAAAAGACAGAATTTTAATGTGTGTTTTAATTTCTTCTGGATGACTCTTCAAATCTTAAAATCTGATCATTCACAAAATTTTGAAAGGAGTCCTCCAAGACAGGTGCCGCTAGAAGGCGAAATGACACGCTGTTTACAATTTTTAAATTAGGGGCCAGGGCGTTGAAGTTAGAAATGAGCTGATTTTTTTCAAGAAGAGGTATATTGTTTGTGATAAAGAGTTCACATTTTGGAAATTTAAGTTTAAGACCGATAGACTTGAATCTAGAAATAAGGTTATCTAAATCATTAAGGACTGTGGTCACTTCGCCTCCAAGTGTCCCATCATCCAAATACCAAACGTTGAATTTGGAACGTAAATTTGTAACATATGGGTGGATTGCCAGAATTGATAATGGCTGGACCAAGCGGGTCACCCTACTGGCAGCCAACTGCTGATATTATTTTGTTTTGTTTATACATTAGCTTTGTTGGACTGCTATAACATTGCCACAGGTAATGGTACAAGGCTGGAATATGTTCTCTTACCTAGGTCAGCAGAGCTCTCCATTGATTGCCGTGATTTAAACGACATTTTAAAAAACAAGTGAACGAAATTTATTTCCAAAAACCAAGTAAAAATAATTTATTTAAAAATACTAGCAGCCAAATTTTGATAGGCAAAAAATGATTTTTAGCAGATAATCGATCAGCGCACTAATCCTGCAGCCGGATCTCGTAATAAAAGATACTTTTGATACGTAATAAAGTTTGGGAATAAGAAATAGTCACTAGGGGTTAAATCATATAATTCATGAATTTTTGCCATGGAAGCTGACCATGTGTGCACCCTTGTATTGTCCTGGTGGAAATGAACTTTTTCTAGACCAAATGCGGTCGTTTATTTTTCAATTCTTCATTGAATCCACTCCATAATCTGGTATAATATTCGCCATTGATTGTTTTCCTCTTTTCATGGTAGTCAATGAGGAGCCATGTGAGATGTCTATAGCTTCCACAATCTCTCTCACTTTCAATCTCCGTTCGGCTAAAGCCATATCGTGATTTTTTTCGATTGTCTCCGGTGTAGAGACCTCAAGAGGGCGTCCTGAACATTCGGCATCTTCAGTGCTTGTACGACCTCATCGAAATTCAGTAAACCACTTCTTTATCATGGAAATGGATGGTGTAGAGTCCCCATAATTATTTATTAGGCCTTGGTTTGAGTGATGGTTTTTTCCGCAAAGAAGCATTTTCTTGGGGGACCCTGCGGTGTGAAAATCGAAACATAAAAGATATTTGAAATAATCATTACCCTTAACCTCGTAACGCATCAGAACCCTAATTTGATGATGACAATTTTTAGGGTTCCGTACCCTAAGGGTAAAACGGGACCCTATTACTAAGACTTCGCTGTCTGTCCGTCTGTCACTAGGCTGTATCTCATGAACTAAGCTCTAGAGACAGATGAAATTTTCACAGATGATATATTTATGTTGCTGCTATATTAACAAATACTATAAAACAGAATACAAAATGTTAAGGTAGGGCTCCCATACATGATTTTTTGCCGTTTTTATAGATAATGGTACAGAGCCCTTCGTGCATTAGTCATATTCACACACACCGGCACCTGGCCGGTTTTTTATTTTAAAATTTTGTCCATTTTTAAAGAAATATTTCTAATGTTGTATCTGTGTTTTAACTAAATAATAAACGGAACGTAACCACTCGCGAACTTACCATACCATCGCATTTTGAGACAAGAATTTTCTCGAATTTGAAGTAACTGTGTTCATTCGTTCATAATTCATATATGATTTTATTTCGAAAGCGCATTCCATACCGTTTCATATAAAGGGAAGAAATATATCTCTACCAAAGTGAATAAACTATTTGTGATATAAGTCGGCGAACTTTTATATTAAATTAAATTTAGTGCACAATCATGGAACAGGTAGGAGGTTATGCCGACAAAAAACCGCGGTGTTATTTGAATGTATTCGGTATATGTTGAATTTAAATAATTACGTTTTAGGTTAACCAGTTGAAGGAAAAGGGTAACGCGGCATTGGCGTCTGGTCTTTACGAAAAAGCAGTGGAATATTATAGCCAAGCGATTAATTTAGATCCGAAGAATTACGTTCTATTCAGTAATCGGTCAGCAGCACACGCTAAAGCAGCGAATTACCCAGCGGCCCTAGAAGATGCAAACAAGACAGTGTCCCTTAATCCAACATGGAGCAAGGGCTATTCAAGAAAAGGCAGTGCTTTGGCATATTTAGGGAGATACGAAGAAGCTATCGCTGCATATCAGAAGGGATTAGAACTAGAACCTGGTAATCAACAGTTAGCCTCCGGGCTTGCAGAAGTCAATAAACAAGTAGATTCTTTTAAATTGGAGACAGCAAAATTAATAGAGAAACTTAAAGCCAATCCAAAAACAAGGGAGTGGTTAAAAGATCCAGAGTATGTGAAACTGGTTGAGGTAAGCGCTAAGAATCAATCTTTTACATGTCCTTAAATCAATCAAAATTTTATAAAAATGCATTTTGATTGTGTAAATATAATAAATTTTGATGTAAAAGAAAAATATGTTGTAATAAAATGTTTATTACTCAGTTTTTTTAATAACATATGAATATTATATAGTCCTCCTTGATTCTTATTACTTATAGAGGCATTCAGTTGTCCGTCGGAAGGAAACCACAGGAAGTAACATTATCAGGTTGAAATTGTATGCTTTAAAAGTAGATAAATCCTCTTATCTTTTTAATGTCAAAGGTTGCAACTTTATTTTAAATGAAGACAAAACAATAATTAAGTTGTTGGATTTGATTTAAAACAATAATCAACCAGTGTGGTTCATTAAACCCTGCATCATTTACTGCTGTTTATAAGTTATTTAAACTGATAGATGACTTGAAATAAACTATAAAATAATAAATTAGTCCTCAATAAATTTATCATGATTGTGTCATAACTTCTGTGTCGTAATGTTATACTGAACTTGATTACTCTCATATCACAAATTAAATTAAATTAGAGTATATGCCCCATTAATTTAAAACATATTCATCCTATTGTTATAAATAATTTCTTGGCCGTTCATGGTAGAACAATGATTGTTCTCATTAAAATAAACAAAATTGAAATTTTCTCAGAAAATCCTTTACACTTAAACTGAATGTATGGTTAACTCGTGGCATTGGGTCCTCAAACGCCTCATTCCCTCTGTTGACTTTGGACAGTGCAAAATCATTGTGCATTCGACAGAAACTCGTGAGGAACCCGTTTGACGCAAGCCTCATGGACGACGGCAAGATGGACCCGCGCGCGATGGTGACCAGCGGCATAATGCTCGGTGTGGACCTCGACGCCGCGATGGACGTGGACCCGCCGGCGGACGAGGCGGGGGCGAAGGCGCCGCCGCGGCCGCCGTCGCCGCAGCGGGACCTGCCCGAGGGGCGGCGCCTCGCGTTGCAGCAGAAGGAGCTCGGCAACGAGTGCTACAAGCGCAAGGAGTTCGAAGCGGCGATCTCGCACTACCGCAAGGCGATAGAGCACGACCCCACGGACATCACGTTCTACACGAACATCGCGGCGGTGCACTTCGAGCAGCGCGAATACGAGAAGTGCATAAAGGAGTGCGAGAAGGCTATAGAGATCGGCCGCGAGAATCGCGCCGACTTCAAGCTGATCGCCAAGGCGTTCACGAGGATCGGTGGGTGGCGTTACCTCTTGCTCCGCTCATTTCCTGCTCGTATTTTTTGAATAATGTAATGTGCAAACAAGGTTGTAGGGTTATTCCGGTTCTTCCTATGAACTGGTCTGATTTATTGACCCGCCGGTAGCTCGTTCATAAGGACTTGAACTATTGACTGTTGGTGCTTAGTCGGTTGGGTTGTATATGGGCAACAAAAAACCACAGTCTTCTCCCAATGTTAATTGGCAAAAAAAATCAAGGGTGATTATCAGATGCACTGCCAATGTAGATTGGATTTCGCTATGAGGAGTTTTTACACTATCTAAAAATAATAGGACATCAAGTAATAAAGTCACTAATTAATTCCAAAGGTAACTTAAACATTGCTTACTACATGCTTTTTAGTACAATGAGTCAACATTTTATAGGTAACGCTTACAAGAAGATGGAACAATGGAAACTGGCTAAAACCTACTATGAGAAGTCAATGTCAGAGCATCGAACCCCAGAAATCAAGACACTGCTCAGCGAGGTGGAGCGGCGCATCGCTGAGGAGGAGAAGAAGGCGTACATCGACCCCGTGAAGGCAGAACAGGAAAAGGAATTGGGCAATGAATACTTTAAGAAAGGTAAACTCACCTTAATTTAGTCCCAAGTTGGTGACGGTTTGTATCAATATTAAAAAATTTCAATGGGAAGACTGATGTTTCATGGGGATGAGTTTATTTGCATATTTTCTAATTTTTAGGGCTAGTCCTTTTAGTCCTCTGTAAAGAGAAGGCCTTTGCCTTTGGGACTAGGATAGGTTGATACTTTTGCCTATTATTGGATTCTGAATTTATTAATTTGAAATTGGTGGAAACTTTAATGCTTTCTTTTATGTATATTTTTTTTTCCCTTCTCCCTCTTCTAATAAAATAAAAAGTTAATCCAAAGTGTGCACTATTGCCCATCCCACTTGCTGTAATGGTTCATACTGCTTTATTATCAAACCTTGGGGCCAAAAACCATTTACGGTAATGACACTTTGATATTTTTATATTTATAAATTATAGATCAGAATTCGGTGGCGTAAGTAACGTCAAATTTCGCCAATATCAAAATTAAAATAACAACAAATTTATAGTCATATCTTTTTTAAATCAGTTACAAACTTAAACAAAGTTTTGAGAGGTTGTACATACATCCGAATATTTAATATGGAGAATATCAGAAATCTGGTGCATTTGTTTAAAACTTTTCTTTACTAAACTTAACTTTTAGGTCAGGGAAACATTTGTCTGTCCTTGATTGGTTGGAATATTCTTAAAATAGCACAGACCTTATATCGTTGATTCTGGCATTGTGCCCAAATTTGGAAAATCCATATTGCAGCAACTTGAAAGATTGCATAGTTGCTAGATTGGACTAGGCCGTCCTACTTTGGCTCTAACATTTGGCGTGAAGGCAGTTTTTGAATGGCTTAGAAGCTGAGTGGTGACCATTTTGGTTCATTTTAATTATCGTATCTATTGTATTTTGTTATTATTTGCCAAATTACGGTGGTAGGTCAGCCGGAGCCCGGGTAAGTACCACGACCACACAGGAGATCAGCGTAAAGTGGGAGTAGTACAAATACTTTCTTCTTCCTCTTTTAACTTTTTACATTAAAAAAAATGTTTCTTTCTTTCTTTCTTTCTTTTTACATTGTCAAAGATTCGAGTTTAACTTTGAGCTTAAACCACCCCGCAGGCGACTACAGCACAGCTGTGAAGCACTACACGGAGGCGATAAAGCGCAACCCGGACGAGCCCAAGCTGTACTCGAACCGGGCTGCCTGCTACACGAAGCTGGCCGCGTTCGACCTGGGCCTGCGCGACTGCGACCAGTGCTGCCGCCTCGACCCCAAGTTCATCAAGGGCTGGATCAGGAAGGGCAAGATCCTCCAGGTGGGCGCGTCGACCACCGTCTACTGGCTTGACAGCTTCTGACCTTTTCAAGAGGGGGATTAATCTAATCTAGGTTGTTTGGCTACCGAGCTGTGCCCCCAAGTTCGTTTTGCAACAATTTTAATAGTAATTTATTTGGAGGACAAATCTTTATATATAAACGAGAATGTATGTGTGTTTGTATGTTCGATAATAACTTCTTGAAATTTAGCATCAATATAAAGGGCGACTTGACCACTCTGACGAACATAGTTACTTTAATACCGGATAGGTGGCCCTGGTTTCAGTGATATTTATCTTTTGACCCATAGGATGAATTGATATACGAATACACGTAAGATCTTTCTAGATGCAGCAAAGCGCACCTGGCACCAGCTAGTTATTAATATTACTTAAAAATTTCGATTCATTGTAAATGGAACAAATTAACTTAAAATATTATCTAAGAATAAATGTGATCCTAAAAGCGGATGTCCCGCCAAGAGTTTTCTACGTTACCATGACAGAGTGTGTTAAATCAACCTTACACACGAAGTGTACGACGTCCACGATCATTAGTACCGCTGTAAAACCTTGGAAGTGAAGCAACTGTGGTAGTGCAACGCAACAGTCTTCCCTGTTGCGAAAATGGGCGAGTCTGTTCGGTTAAGTATCACGAGCTCATAGAAGACCGGCGTAAAGTGGTAGTATCATATGTCTGCGTTTTGTCTGGTGAGTGAGGTAGCTCGAAGCCACTTTATTTAAAGGTGGCAACAAATAACAACAGGCAACAGATAAACAGGCAACAGATCTGCAACCCCACTGGTGTTGCTAATGTCAATGGGGGGGGTGGTTATCACTGAACATCAGGTGAACTGACAGCTCATTTGCCACCTTTTGGGATGCGTTGAATGGGAAAGGTCCCTTCCTTACCTTTCCTCCATCAAAGCTTTACAAGCTTTACCACCTAGGTAGAAGGCTGCCGATTTTTCTCTAGCTGATGTTCAAAATTATTTTGATCAGCAGACCACAATTACACAGATTCACTTTTGAAAGGAATAATCTAATAATTAACAGTTCGCAAATGCGTACAAATGGACATGTACATCTTTAGGTTTAGGTCCTCAATGTTTTTGCTCCAAAGTATAACATACTTTCGTATAGGTATATCATAGTTTTTTTCAAATGATAACGCAACAAGACACAATGAAACTGTCCACAGGGTATGCAGCAGCCTTCCAAAGCACTCACCGCCTACCAGAAAGCCCTTGAGCTGGACCCTAGCAATGCTGAGGCACTCGAGGGATATCGTGCATGCTCCACACAGCTCAACTCCAATCCAGAAGAGGTGAGTCAGCTGATACGAGTTGATACAAATTTATATGCATTTGTTTAGCACAAAGTCAAAGAAAACTAAAGATGTATGTCTTTATAGTTATCTTTGCCAGTTTAGATAAATATCAAAATGTCACTGCTATTGGTAAATCATTGTGATTTGCTCAGCAGTTTTGATGTAATATTTTTTATTATTTTGATTAAACTTAATCAAGATTGGATCTAATCAATTTACGTTATTGTAACTATTCCTTATTTGCAAAATGTATATAATGCAGAATAATTCACCTCATCATTGTGCAACTATCAGCATGAATATTTACTATGAGTATTGTGCAGGCAGTTATATGATGTTAATTGAAGATTCAACTCGTGTTTGACCAGACCCATATTAGATGACTCCGTGGTGCAGTTGCTGAGATATTGGCTCCGGAGCCATGGGTCGTGGGTTCGATTCGCGTACGAGACAACTATTTGTTTGACCCACAAATTCTTTCAGATCTGGGTGTTTGTCCATATGAAATTTATATAAGTAAAACATACAAAAACGGGATAATCGTATCCTACAGTAAGGGGCAGTGATTTCGAAGGGAAGACTACAATTGATCTCCTAGGTCGCAGTGGTTGTTGGCGATTTACTAACCGCTATGATAGCTCAGTGTCCGGGCGCTCGTCTTAAATTTCATTCACTCGAGCAACCTGAGTTCTATCCCAGTGCCAGCACCGATGAAATTGTTAATTTTAAGTGCTAATTTATCACGTACTATGCCCTGATAACCTCCTTACAGAGGAGGCCTTGGCTCAGCAGTGGGACATTTAAAGGCTGTTACTTTACTTTACTAACCAATCCCACGAAACACATTAAACCCCTGTGAGGTCGTGGCTGCCCAGATTAGTATGTCCCCACCCCACGGTATTGAGCGAATGCTTTCTCCGGCAGGTGCGCAAGCGCGCCATGGCCGACCCCGAGGTGCAGGCGATCCTGGGCGACCCCGCGATGCGCTGCATCCTGGAGCAGATGCAGCAGGACCCGCACGCGCTGCAGGACCACCTGCGCAACCCCGCCATCGCCGCCAAGATACAGAAGCTGCTCGAGTCCGGCCTCATCGCCATCCACTAGCCCCCCCCCCCCCCGCCCCGCCCCGCCCCGCCAGCCGCGACGGACCCCCGCGCACCACTCGCCGTTCCGCTCTTCAGTTCGCTCATCGTTCTTTCGTTCGTTCGTTCGTTCCCCTCGCGCGACTCTGCTCCTCAGTTCGCCCCTCGCTCTGCCTGTCGTTCGTTCTTTCGTTCGTTCATTCGTTCGTTCTTTCGTTCGTTCGTTCGTTCGTTCGTTCGTTCGTTCGTTCGTTCGTTCGTTCGTTCACCATTCCAGTGTGCTTTGCGTGTGCAGAGGCGCCCCCGAGCTCTCGCGTTAAGGGGTACACTATTATAGGATCTGTCCAGCGGATTATGGAGAGCTTTTGGACGCCCCGCCTGCGATTGTTTTTGTAATTTATTCAATAAATAATTATGTAGGCGTGAAGCTGGTTTCATTTCTCCCCTTCGTTTAAAAGCATCGCTGCATTTGTGTGCGATGCAACGTATGATGCAACGTGTACATGTATTGGAATATACTAATTTATTTTCTTTCGCTATTTCTCGATTTGAACAGAGCTGCAAACAATACCTTTGCAGAAATGTATAATTTGAACTGTATTCTGAATCAATGCTCCGTTAAAAATAAATAATCTATTTTGTACGTTATTTTACATGCAATGTTTGTTACAGAACAAAATAAACAGTCTTAGAGTAACTTGCTTTTTAAACAATTATCGCAACTACAGAAAAGTAATGCAACAATTACTATCAACCGACAACTGAATAAATTTTAAATTGCTAACATTATAAACTACCAGAACACACTGGTCACTTCATTCATACGGATCTTATGGTTGTTATTGATACTAATATTTTAGTTTTTATTTTTATTGAAGAGTGAATATTTACGACGCACGCCAACATCGGCTTATCACCTTGAAGTTAGACAAGTTAGGTGTAGTTAGTTAGTGTAGTTTTTTTTATATAAAACTTTTTGTTTCTATTTTTTTATGATACAGCATACAAAGATACATACAACCCTAAATTTTCACCCCTCTACGCAGACGTAGTCGCGGGCAGCAGCTAGTAATATATAAAAGTTTTGACACATTACTCTTAGAGCAAGATCCCAGGGCCCCATATATCATTTACTGTCTCAGAAATAAAATGTGACGATCATGTGCGATTGTATATAATATTTTATATAGATTGTATGAATGTAATAAATAATAGTTACTACATTATGTGTGATTGTTTATTAACAGAAGTGTAGTTTACTTTTAGGGTTGGGAACCATACTTTATAATATAGTACTCTACTTAATTTTTGGTAGATATATTTTATACATGTAGGTATATATGTTATATTATACTATTATATTAAATTATATTTAGTAAAAAAAGGCCACAGGAATGGCATTATAAAATCGTAGCTCTACGTTAATTATATTATTACATACGTCATTTTCGTCCTTTTTTGGAAATTAATAATAGTCTTTTATAAAAATTATAACTTATATAGCTTTGTTTTTTGAAGGCCGTCCAACAGGACATAATTATGTTTTTGAGGATACCTTATTTTATCTTTTTCAAATAGATTATTTTTCAGATTAGTCAGAATTCAGATTATTTTGTTTATTTTCCATAAAATTCAAATTAGTATTCATTCGGGCAAATAGTAAAATAAATGAAACGCATTACTGGATTACTTATAAATATATTCATTAATAAAAATTGTACAATCTTTTTATTAAAAACAAAATGCTATAACTATCCGTTGGTATACATACAAACATTTCTGTACTTATAAGATTATTTAGCTATCAGTCTTCGAAATAACAGTTCCTTACTCGTAGGTATCTAATATAGAAGTAAAGTATACACGGGTTTTGATATATTTTACGCTTTCTTTTGATTAGTTGACTTCTACGATGTGTTTCAGAAACCGGGCCTGATTCTATTAAATTAACGTAAACAGCGGGTCACATCGCCCATATAACTTACAATATCTGACAGGATTTGTACGTAGCAGCAACCACTCTGTGCTTTAGATGCAATGATATTATATAAAAATAGAGATAACGAGGTAGATATGGCATTGGCGCACCGAAACTGAGGCATTCAAATTACGGCAATTGGTGTAATTACTCTTCTGTTCGGTCTGATTCTATCTATTTTATGACTAATGCAACTCTATAGGCCGATATCGCTTTCCGTATCATACATTCTATATAATCTCACATTCATTTATATAGTTATGTCATATAATGTAAAGTGAAACAATTTTTGCGTCATTTTTCATAAAACATCATTGTTTAGATGTTCATGAGCGGCTGTAATCACTACCCGTCACTTAAATGCCAGTTGGCTTGCTGACTTATGACATAAAATAAGAACGCGCAATATTGATAATAATGGGAACTAACGAAAAAGAACCATGTTGGTCACAAAAACAGAAATACCAAAAGAAAATTAAAAAGCATGAAAATAGAATATATAATAAAAAATAAGTATTTACTTAATTTTTTTTAAAGAAATTTTGCTATTGCAAAGTAGTAAAAGTAGTAAAAATCAATTTAAATTTGGCACCTAAAGCCGACATTTTTCTTCTTAGTGTCAAAACGAAATATATCGATTTTTCTTTCCCCAAGTTCAACCTTATAAATTATCGATTAAAATATTTTGTTAGAGTCATTACTAGTACGCAATAAACTAACACTTAAAGTTTACCTTTTCAAACAAATAGATAAATGATTAGCCTGAAGCGGAGCAATTATCATAACATGGTTCATTATTGTGCCTCTTAAAGAAATACATGACGGTGGGTAAAGGTGAACTCAGAACGTCCTAGAACGTCAGGTCGTTTATAAAAACGTTGCTGAGTGAATCGTTTGATGTGCCCGACAAAATGTTGTCGAAGTCCTTATTATCGAACGCGCCATTCTCGAACTGCGAATAATTTATATATATTCATATCCCTCCCAGAATTAGGTGAAAAGATAATATGACAAGTTGCGCCTGTTTTTGGTATGTTTTGCACTTTTCTTTTAAAAGTTTTGCTTCGACACAGAGCACTTGGTGACGAAAACGTCGGAAGGAGGTTTATATATCGTTATATTTAAGAAAACTGATATTATGTTTGCTAGAGTACCGATTTTGCCTTCACCACTTCTTCACACCTTCGCTACTATGGTAGGGCCACGCAACTACTTCTGCTACATGGTTTGAATGCAACCGGCGTGAAGTGGAATTATTTTTCTTTCGCGTTTCGTCTGATGTGTGGAGTAACCGAGGCCCACATTTTTCAAAGAGAAGAAGAAACAAGAAAGATGTCCATGGGCGGTCATCTCTTTCCAGTAATGGAGATCGAACCCTCACTACGCCAATCGGGTCCTCAAAACTTAATATGAAAAAACAATATGGTAATTGTCATAATTTGAGTTTTTTGGCGTTACTTTCTGTCCACTGGCAACACACTCTCTTGCCATCTCTGCGTTTAAAGTGTAACAACGTTTTCCGGAATTAAAGTGAATAGTAATTAATTCATCTTTTATTACAAAGTACAACAGTAATCGTGTGCCAGAAATCTAGTTATTATCTCAAAGTGCAAAGTCCTGTTAAATGTGGTAGGCTTAACAATTTAACTAAATACTTTAAGTAGTTGCACAAATGGGCAGGTCCGTCCGGGTAAGTACCACGACCTCACAGAAGACCGGCGTGAAGAGGAATTGTTATATTCCTGGGTTTCGTCAGGTGAGTTACGTAACCGGGGTCGACTTAACCGGTGTTGCAAAACTTAACCGGTGTTGCAAATGTCCAAGGGCGGAGGTTATCACTTAACATCACGTGAATCACTAGCACACTTGCCATTTTCTTAGATAAAACATCCGCAAAATAGTTAAATTCACAAAGGGGGAGTTACTCGTGCTATTCCTAAAAAATATAATACACACCCCAAAAAGGTAAGTCCGCTTGATGCTTTCGACTTCGTTGCCGTCCGTGACCACGGGAATGGATTCCAATTGCTTGTTTTCGAATGGTATACTAGGAGCTGGCGGAATGTTCGGGAAGGCTTCGTTAATTGGAGGAAGGCAGACACCTGGAAAGTTCAAAAAGTAATTGTCAGTCTATGCTACAGCGCTAAAGACTGTATTTTTTTAATCTACAATTCTTTTGGCGCGTTTGGAAAAAAATATTAGAGTAAATTTTTTAGGATGTGCGTGCACACCGACGGTTGCTTGAAAAGTAACAATTAATTAATAAATTCTGTACAGAGAAAGCCTTTGTCCAGCCGTTGGTCGTATATAGGCTGATATGTTACTTCTTACCTGGAGAATCATAGTCCATCCTGGAAGCTGCAGGCTCGCAAGTAGCGGCGTTCATGTCAAACTGTGGCGACATTGGCGTGTCGTAAAACAACTTTGGTACTTTGGCTGAGTTGCGCGAAGTCGTCTGCTGATCGTGCACGCCATTCTTGAAGTGGACGCGGCCGTCGACTGGCAATGTGTCGGTTGGCTGAAAACAGTGAAGAGTTATCGATAAGGAGTTTAGTGCGCGATAGACAGCTTGGTTGGCACAGTCCCTAAACTAGAGGCTATAGCGTCGAGGGTCTACGTTTCGATAACAGTTTCGGATGTAATCGAGAAAGGACAGAGAGCAATAAGTTAGCACTTAAAATCACAGCTGTCGAATAATTAACCAGTGTCGGCACGGGAGATTCTCTTTTTTTCTCTTTTTTTTAAAACATTGCCCTTACTTCAGTATTATTGTATACATTATCCTGTGTTGTAAGGACGTTTTACAAACATACATTTCACGTGGACAAACATATACGAAACAACTATCTGTGGGTCACACAAATAGTTGTCCCGTGTGGCAATCGCACCCACGACCCCCGACGCCGAAGCCAATACCTTGGCAACTGCGCCAAGGACTCATCAAAGAGGAGATTGAACTCTACGCAACCCTACTGCGGATTGGCGGACTTCATATATCTCCGAAATATTTTTTTTTATTATTACGAAAATGTGCAGGTTTCCTCACGATATTTCTCTTCACCGGGCATGTAATAAAGCAATTAAAATTGACAATTTTATTGGTGCTGGCACCGGAGATCGAACTCAGGTTGCTCGAGTATACTGATTTAAAAGTAGGCGCTCGGAGAATGCGCCTATCACGGCGCAATGTAATGTTTATGACCAAATAAAATTTCTCTTAAAGTGTATTTGTGACTATCAACATCAATTCCTACCTGAACTATTTGCTTGCTTGAGTTGTCTGCGGGGTTGGATGGTGGTCTCACCTCTTGTAGGCATGTTGGGCACACCGACTTAGTAGTGTCTGCGTACAGAAAAGTTAAAATCTGTTTAATCGTGTGCAATATCGGCAAAATCTGTGGAGTTTCAAGGGCCCCGGTTCAAAGAGATAAAACCGGCCCCCCACTCCCTCTTTCGACGTAGCTTGAACTTATATTGACCGATTGGCCCTCAAACTTATAGATAGGAATAATAAAAGAATATAATGGCATGAATTTATACCTATGTAGAAAAGTCTATACGTAGGGCTAGAATCCCTGTGTTTAATGAAGGAAAATGGGAAGAAATAAACAACGATGCATCATGCACATGATAATATGAAATATTTATTAGGTATACACTATATTTATAGAAACCAGAAACCGGGCGTCAGTGTATGTGAAAATAATCTTAAACCGAAAGCGAGTGTAGTCGCATCGTACCTTCAAATTTGTCCAGCAACGTTGTCACCGATTTAGACAGCGTCTTGCTAGCCGTCCTAGAACTGGTGTATTTGAATTCGAACACATTACTTAGCTCGTTGTCTGATAAACGCTTCAGTTGGATGTAGACCTGCCAACATAATGATGTTATTTCTTAAATATTACAATGTGACGTCTGAAGGGAGAGTTGCGCAGGTTTGCATGTGGTAATACCACGCAGCAGTAATACTGGATGAACGAGGTTGGGACTAAAATGCACCACTGTCTAGTCTAAACGGCGTAAAGTATTTATGCTTTAGACAGTTCATTGTACGGGCGATCGCTTTTAATTCAATATACGTAACCTAAGTTGAATCTCCGGTGGCGGCACCAATGAAATTGCTAATTTTAAGTGCTGCGTTATCACGTGCTCAGCGGTAAAGGAAAATATCGTGAGGAAACCTGCATATTTGCGAAATAATACCAAAAATAATATTTCGAAGATACGTGTAGTCCGCCAATCTTCGGCTAATGGTTATGCCCTTTTTTTTCTTTTTTTTTTGGTATCGGGGGGGAAATCTTCGAAAGATACCCTGTCAACTTCAAGACAGGGTTATGTGGGGTTTTTACCCAATAAAACCCCCTCGGTGGCCACCTTCCGTACATTTGGAGGGACTCCGGGAACTCCCATGGAACCCAACGGTGTCCCTCGGTACTACGCCTGTGGACGCCTTGGAGAAGGATAAACCTTCTCCGAACCTATCCGGCAGCAGCACGAGAATACTTCGTGCCCTGCTGCCCATCCGTGTCGCCTTTTAGCCGCCTTTTACGACAGGCAGGGGAATACCTTAGCCCTATTCTTTGAGCCCGGGACTACAGGGCTGATGCCCTAATATCCTTTGTACAGAGCCCTTTGCCTAGAAGTGGGACATTTATAGACTGTTACTTTACTTAATCTTACTACTATGACTTGACGAGCGACGTAAGAAAACGAAGGCTATATCAAGGTTGATGGATCTTTTGAAGACCATCAACGAACGTAAACCTCTTCTGGTGTATTGGACATCCGTGGGCGACATCATCACTTAACAACCGTCTGCTACTTTGACACTGTATCGCTTTTTTATTTGGGGAGGTGACAAGCGAACCGGGGGATCACCTGGTGTTAAGTGATAACCGCCGACAATGGACGTTTCCAACACACGTAGGGTTGCAGATGCGGCTACCTCACACACCAAAGGAAACGGGGAACTTCGAAGACCGACGTAAATTTCACGTCGGTCTTCTGTGAGGTCGTGGTACTGCCCGTACGGACTTGTTTTTCCTGTACGAACTGTTGCGTGGCACTGCTTACAATAAAGTGAACACCTTATAAATAATAAAGGGGGTTCAAATATAACCGAAGAAAATACCTTTTCGTTGGCCAAATAGTTGGGGTATATAGGTGTGTTGCAGAGGATTACGTTTCCCCTTTCCTTGTTTCCCACCATTTGCGCTTTGACGTCCACTTCCCAGTGATCTCCATTGCGTTTTTCAAAGAAGGTGACAGTCACATCACGCGCATATATCTGCATATATTAAAGAAAAATAAATGAATGCGTGAGAAGTTTTCGGGAGGCTGTGCTCTCACCTACTTCTTTCTCCCTTTTTTGCGTATCCTCTTACATTTCTTCTTCAAAAATAAACTTATTTTGCTATAGCTGGCTATCAATGAAGTGTGGACCCGAAATGTCAATGTGCATGCGTTTAATAATTCAGTGTGAGACAGCGAGCATTCTGGTTGTTAGTCGATAGATATTTGATAGTTATTTCAATCAAAAGTAGTGATGATTCCGCACTCTTGTCGACTTTCGTGGACTCACCACATTATCAAGCGTCGATCAGTCATCGATTCAGATCAATTGCTTATAATTTCTCAAAGTTCATTCTTTTCCGAACCGGTGGTAGCGTTTTGACGATCAATAAGTAAAAATAAGAAAATCTATTTCCTCTTAAATATTTTTTTAAGCGAGTCCCTAAAGCGAAGTCGATAAATTGCTCTAATACCTGTCCGTATAATAAGTAATCTCTCTCTCTTAATAGTTAAATAGAAGGACTTGAAAGTTATTCTGGAATTGAGTTGTTTTGATGTTGTTATGTTATGCCTTGTGTCTTGTGTTATGTCACCTGTTGTAAAACTACTTCACTGGCTCAGGAACGAACGAGACTGAACTTAAAACTCGTGGCATGTAGATGCCATGCTGTAGTGATGCAGCAGGTTGACTAGTGAGAACTGAGCCCCTCTCTGATGTGAACTAATTTCAAAAACAATACAGTTGGATCAGAGTAGAACTCTGGGTTGGGCAATTATACTTGGTCAATTACAATTGGCCAGATTCGAAGTCATAGGTGAGTGATGATACGTGCATGACGCATGCTTAGGCTGTTACAAGTGTGTCACCTTATCGCAGACTATGGTTATCAAGGTGGGTCTATACGCTGGCCCACTGTCGTGTGAGACGTGATGGATGACAAGGTTGTTTATAATCTTCGTGTCAGTGATGACGTCAGAGACGAGAGGCTTCAAAGCCAGTCGCACGTTGTGACCTTCCATCATGAACACTTGGAAGCACAGCCTAACAGCCGTCAGTTTCTTGCGGAACTCGCTGGGGTGACCGTATCCAGCTGTAGACCATACCGTTGTAATTTTACCAGTGGCTAGCGGTAAATGCATGCGATGGACGCCCACAACACCTCAGGAGTTGCGGAGTTCAGTCCAGTTCCAGCCGTGATAGCTCTGTGTCCGAGCGCTCGCCTTTAATTCAATTTACTCGAGCCACCCGAGTTTGATCCCCGGTGCCAATGAGATTGCTTATTTTAAGTGCTGAATTATCACATGCTCGGGGGGAAAACATCGTGAAGAAACCTGTACATTTTCTCTACTTTACTTTTTTACCAACCTTCTAAAAGGGGGGCTCTGGTTACCTTGCTGACCATAACGCAACGAATTAGTACCAAAAAAATTAGTACCACTTCACGTCGGTCATGGTACTTCCGGACGAGCCTGCCCGAGCAGACGCCGCTGTTGCACGATTGGAAAAATATTGTGTGATGAACAACACAATATTTTTCGAGTAATGGGCAACGAACCCACATCCTCTGGCGCAAGAGACTGGGTCGATACTCGGTACGCCAATCGGGTCGTCGAATAAAAAGATCGTCGATGTCTGTTGAATAAGAAAGAAAATGGCACAAGATGCACTCACTCTTAAAAGGGTCGACTTCCAATTTCTTACGAACTTCCAGCGCCTTCTCTATGCTTTTATTAGTTGCGCATAACAATGCCAGGTTGTCGAATTCCACCCTGGTTGCACGGCCGTTCAGCCCTACGGTCATTCTGAAGACGCCTATGTCAACGTAGTCGTCCAGTTTGGACAAAGTCTTGTTCAGGACGCTGTTAGGGTGCGGTCTGTGGAGACGAAGCCCAGTACATCAATCCTCATTCGTGTAGGGATATGGGATGTTTCTCTTTCTATCATTCAACGAGACAAATAGTACAATCCAGATTATTCATTTATTTTTAAACTTCATGCAAACACAGTCCATAGGCGTAATTAATGGTGACAGCATTTTCTACCAGTCAACCTTAGGGTGGTACCTAGAACTTGAGGTAGATGCACAAACATATTGAAGAAAAAGAAATATAATGATATATAATACACTAGCGGAGTCATACGTTGCCCTGTACACACGACTTAAATCGGATAACTTTTAACTTTAAACTTAAAATATGTGAATCTAAACCGCAAGACACACAGAAAACTTCATTCAAATCGGTCCAGCTGTTTAGGAGTAAATAGACTAGATCTGCAGCGCCATCTGCCGGGCTGATTTGTGAATCTAAACCATCCAGAGCACCACCCAAACGCAGACGAAAAAAATGCATACAAATCAGTCCAGCCGTTTAGGAGGAGTTCAGTGACAACACACGTATAGTAGAATTATATATTAACGATAATGCAATACTATACTGCAATGTTTTTAAACAATACAATTAAGTAGATGCGTTTATCGTTCAACGATCGAACACACACAGTTTCATATGTTATAAAACTTGTGTGTTTTATTAATAGGAACACTTTGATACGCATAAGAATAACCTTATGGCAGTGTACTGTCTGAGGCCATCGATATAGGACGTCAATTAAAATACATTACAAACAAGTATGACAGTTACATGACGGCCAAACATTATAGACCCCAGTTGAAGGAGTAGCCGTTAAAAAGAACTTTAAAAGCAAGTTTACGTTAAATGCACCTGATCATAGGGGCGTCAGCAAGTCGCTTCGGGCCCGCACAAGCTACGTAAAAAACGTCTGAGACGATGAAACGTTGCAAAGGCTCACTTGTAAGGTTTGTCCACGTCGACACAGGAGATCACGATGGTGAATGTTCCAGGGCAGCCGCTGATCTCTAAAGCGGGATGGGTTGGATTCAGAGAGTTGCTGGTCGCGCCGGTAAGTTTACTGGCTGACTTTATTTCAGACTCGTAGCGAAACCTTTGAAAACAAAATTGTTCTAGCGTTACCTGTAGTCATATATCTATAGAAATTAGAAAAGGGCGGGTTCGAAGAATAATGTGACCGCAAATAAAATATAACATACCAAAACGGCAAACCAAAACCAAAATGGCAAACTTGAAATACATCTTTATTAGTTTATTATTATTCCATAAATCAGTGAACATAAATAAAAAAGTACATACAGTCGAACATGGAACCTCCGCCTTTTTTGAAGTCGGTTAAAAAGGAATCATGAAAGCTCGACGTCTACATAACTCGATTATGGCATGATAATTTATTATTTTTAATACCATTAGTAAGTATATAAGTGAGTAAGTGAGTAATCAATGCCATTTGCTTTATACTGAACTTTGATGACTCGTCAAGGTATTGGCTTCGGCTTCGGGGTCGTGGGTTCGATTCCCACACGGGACAACTATTTGTGTGACCCACAGACAGTTGTTTCGCATCTGGGTGTTTGTCCGCGTGAAATTTATGTTTGTAAAACGTCCTTACAACACAGGATAGTGTTATCCTAAAGTAAGGGCAGTGTTTTAAAAAAAATTAAAATAAAAAGAACATGTACGTACAGTAAAAAATAAAATTAAAATGCTGGATGTGTTTGAATGATCTGGTCCTGATAAAATACCTACAATATTTTTAAACGTTGCGTTCAGCTCTAAATTGGTCTTATTATGGTATAACTTATAGGAGTTTTTGTACTACTACTAAGACACCGACAATTGTACACCACAGCGTTTCATTGCAAAGTATTTTGGTTGGTTGTTTTTAATCTCTTCACCTCTAGAGTAGTTTTGTGCGGTTTAAAAAATTTTCTACATCGTGTTTTAGGTTTGAAATGATTGGGTTAGAGTAATATAGGAAGATATTTGAACTTTTCATTGTCAATTCTTAATACTACTTTCATTGCCTCCTTTTCCAAGATTTGCTTCTTGATTGCTATTTAAATCAAGGTGTAAGTTTCGGCTAGCAATGCCAGATCATTCGCGTATTCTATCATCTATTGTTCAACATTCAGTATAAGCCAGCCTGTGACTATGAATGATTTAAATTAATAGAAAAATCTAGACTTTAAGCGTACAACAAACGAGATTCGTGGAGATAGTTTCATTCAATAATCTGACGTGTAAAAAAGCATACTAAAAAAGTATACTAAAATATTTTCGCGGCTGCGAGAATCGAACCCACGTCTTCGGGATTCGAGGCCAGACGCTTTAACCACTAAGCTAAACGGCTGATTGCCACATCGACGAAAATCTCAACATGTTTTTCCATAGCGACGAAAAATTTTTCGTACTTTTTTCTATAAATTTAAATTTATCAATGTGTTAAATTTTAATATGACGTGTTAAGTGCACTATAAAAAAAATTAAAAAAAAAACACACACACACACACATTAAGGTGCTCGTTAAATGGCATCGTTTAACAACGCAATCCTACGAGTGTAGATATTAGAGCTATGAGTTTCAACGATACGAAGTTAATGGTTTTGAGTAGATTGTTCCGGTCTCTTAGGCAGTAGTTTCTGCAAACCTCAAGTTTGTACCGTTAGCGCGATTTCATCGAGAATTACATTACCTGTATGTCTTGGCTGGTTGTTCGACTATACGGGCAGAAGGCCTAGATGACTGCATGATGATGACTCCACTGACAACGTTAAATTCGTCTGCACACTAGAATATGTCATAAAAACTGGGGTGACGTCATTATGAAACTGATGAAGGTATAACACAGTGATTTGTGGGGATCGATGCAAAAGGACAATTTTAAAATTTGTGGAAAAAGTACGAAAAGATTGTCGCCGCTGTGGGAATCGAACCCACGTCTTCGGCACTGGTTCGATTTCCACAGCGGTGACAACCTTTTCGTACTTTTTCCACAAATTTCAGTGGAATATGTTTGTTTTTTTATATGAAAATGTGGCAAACGAGCTGGCGTTTCACCTGTTGTTAAGCGATAACCGCCGGCCATTGACATTTGCAACAACCGAAGGGTTGCAGATGCGTTGTCACCTTTTTTAGTAGTGGGCGCCGGTCACCTCCACCAGACGACTCCACCACTTCACGGCGGTCTTCTGGGAGGTCGTGGTATTTACCGGAACGGACCTGCCCATTGGTGCATCAGCGAAGACTGTTGCGTGGCGGTACCACTGTTTGTAATTTATCTATTTAAAAAGGCTTACCAACTAAATACATAAAGAAACAATTATTATTCTGATGTGATGCACTTAAAAATTAAGTTAAACATTGTATAAATGCATTTAAATTAAAGGTCATTAAAACACAACATGAATAAGACTTCCTTTAAGGAGAACAGTAACCTACAAAATTCTTATTACTTTATTGTAGTGCATATAGTAATAAAATTAGAAAAAAAAAATACATAACTTATATAATGTAATGTGTAATACATGTCTACAGGATGGATTCAATATTTTTTTTAAATTCCTGTAATACCTGGTTTTAGGCTTTGCTAAATTGAGATGTAGGAAGACAGATAAATGTAATACCTATACAACGTGGCGCTACTATCGCGACCATAAATCAACACACAAAATAAAGATACCTTTTTAAAATTGTATAAAACATTTCCATTATGTAAACATCAATATTTACCGAGTTATTTAATTCTCCAAAAGGAATTTATTTATTTATTTATTTATTCATAGGATTACCAACATAATATACAGCATCTACAATTTAAAAATAAAATGCTAAGAATCTACGTAACTGTTCTTACAATTAGAGGTAATCACATCATGCTTTAATAAAGATAAGAGGATAATAAAAAGTGCAATGGATAATAAAAAAAATAAAAAATCTTAAAAAACAAATTTTTTAGAACAATTTTATGTATAAAACTGTAACGTAAAGTTCATTCGTAAAGGTCGCAAAGCATATAAATTGGTTGAATGAATTTAAAAGAGATAATCATATTGTTACAATGAGAGACTTGTAATGCGATGTTGTGGCACCGAATGAAAAAGTCTCTGAATGTATGAATCAGTCTGTTGTAGTTGTATAGGATGTTACAAATTTTGTTTCTTTTTTATATAATTAGTTTGTTTGAATTTTTTATGGTTCTTTTTAACGTCTGTAATTGTTTATGATTATAACGCTATGCTGTGTATGTATCTTGAATTAATAAAGTGGACTCGGAACGACATGTACATGTCTTTTTTGTGGTAGAGTTGCCTCTAAGGATATTGGACACATAAAGGCTGACGACTATCCAATTTCGAATGACCAGTTGATGCTTTCGTTGACCAATTTAGTTTTGGATGAAATAAACATCGTTTGACATGTTCGTAGTTCTTGCGCGGCGATATTGTCACATGCCAAAATCTTCATCATCCAATCGGACGTCTCGATTGTTTGAAATCACTTTGACAGAGTGAAATCCCTTGGCTGTGAATAAATCTCTATAAACTTTGTAAACGTTAAATTTTATTATAGCAAAAGTCTTCTAACACCAATTGTGCTTTATCAATAGTGACCTTGCAATGTCTGCGTGTCCACGTCCAAAATGTGCGTCCGATCAAAGTTTTATCAACGTTCGTTATATTTGTTTACTCAGTGTCTTATATTGTCTACAAATAAGGTGTAAGCGGAGTAAACAAAAAAGGTGATGTATATGTGTGTGTTGAAATAAAAAAAAAAGATCAAAATAGGTAAAAAAACTAAGAACTCGAGCTTCCTTTTTAAATGCGAAGGGACTCTTAGCCAGCAATGTTTGGAAAGGAAGAAAAATGACATGAAAGACACCAAAACAGAGATGGACATTGCAGAAGTACTAATGTATGCAAAACTGATGACATACCATAGATGATGACATGCCACAACGTGCATCAATGTAGAACGACAATTTTCTTGCGTATAGAATACTAGTATGATTGTCCCCCCGACCACACTGTCACGCACAGAAGACTGAGAAAAGTGTTACACTTCTGCGTTTCGTCAGGTGAGTGAGGTAGCAAATGCATTGTTATACAGTACATATTTTTTTTAGAAACAGCTTAGGAGCAATCATCTCATTCCCAGGGATTATTATCGTTAATGTATTCATTTATATTATAATAACCATTTTTAAAAATTTTTTCTTTAATAAATTTCTTAAACCTGTTAATAGATAGGCTTTGCACATTAATTGGGATTTCGTTGTAGAAGCGTATACACCGTCCCATGAACGAGTTACTGACTCTATGGAGTCTAGTAACTGGCGTTACAAGCTTGTGTTTGTTCCTAGTGTTTACATTATGTACATCAGTATTTTTTCACTAATTCTACGTTCAATGAAGCTTTAATAGTCTATGGACTGAAAGCGAAAACAGTGCTAAAAAGAAATAGATAAAATCATAGAAAAAACAATATTCGAAAAACAACAAAGTTTAAGTACTCAGGAAGACATTACATAAAAAGAAAAATCTCTGAAGGACCAAGAAAAAAGGTTGAGCTATTTTGGAGTGTTGAGTCGCTTTTAAACACTTGTATTCGATGTATACTGAATACTTTATTTTATTTTATTTTATATTGACAGTAGAAAACGTCGCATGGCTTAGCTTTGGGTTAGTGATATAAAGCCGTTTCGTTAGTTAATTTGAATAGAGATTTCCCGTTACGTATATGAAAAAACCAGTTTAAAATAATATATTTGTGTTAATTCCTATTAAAAACTTCATTAACTTTTCAAATGATGTAAACTTCGCTTCATATAGAAAATATTTAATAATTTTGTGTATAAGTCCATAATTCGTCTTAGAATTGAATATATAACGATGAAAAATTAAACAGAATCTTGCTGAATGTCCCAAAAAAAAGATAATTTCTTCTAAACCTGAACACTTTATGCATATTATTTATCCAGAGGTAAGTTTTCAATTGATAGCAACATAAATATGTAATTTTATTTATGATAACAACTGTGTATCTTTATATAATAACAGGCCTTTATTAAATTATGTTTAATTGTATCACTTACCGGAAAGAATTCACAGCACTTTCGCAACACGAAACTATATTACGCAAGGTATTAACCGAGCTTATTTAAGACTATTTTATTATCTAACCTCACGCCTGATCTCGTGAACGATTGATGAATGACTGAGTTCACTATTACGCGATGGTTAGAGGAAATATTCGCGGGATGATAAAGGTTGTTTTGATTTTTAAATGCTGCATGCGTATGTAGGTATGTACACAGGGTCTTAGGGCATAGTTCGCCATACGACCCCACGGCGGATTAACAGACTTCACATAAGTTCGAAATATTACTTTTGTTATTATTGATTCTTTTTAAAAGTGGCAAACGAGCTGGCGGTTCACCTGATGTTAAGTGATAATCGCAGCCATTGGACATTTGCATTGCCCATAGGGTTGTAAACGCGTTGCCACCTTTAAATAAAGTGGGCCACGGCTACCTCACTAACCAGACGAAACGCAGAAGTTGTAACACTTCTACCTTACGTCTATACCGATGAGCACGTGATAAGTCAACAGCAAAGTTGTTATATCCGAAATCGATACGGGAATATTAAGAGCATGGTTGAGACCGACATCGTCAATCTGAAAATATGTAAATTTTTATCGCGTGCAAAGGTGTCACGACTGCGACTGCATGGCCCTACCACCGCTAAAACTATGGTGGTATGGCCACGCAATAGCTTCGGCTGTTGCACGAATGGGCAGGTCCGTCTGGGTAAGTTCCACCACCTCACAGAAGACCGGCGTGAAGTTGAAGCGTTATACTTCTGCGTTTAGTCTGGTGAATGAGATAGCCGGGGCCCACTGTATTGCCTTAAAGGTGGCAACCCTGCGGATATTGCAAATATCCATGGGTAGCTCTTATCACTTAAAATCAGGTGAGCCACGAGCTCACTTGCCACCTTCTCACATAAGTTTTTCTCTAAACACAACACCTTTCATTTATGATATCAATTCATGTCAGTAGCATTTCTGGAACGATACAGACGTCTGTAGTTACGATAAACAGGTGACCGTGGTGCTTGTATGTTACCTTCTGAATTAATAATAAATAACTTAAGAACTTACGGACTTCATAATCAACCAGTTATTTCTCTGAACAAAACTTTATTATGATTTTTTTCATCAATTAACGTATTATTATTATAAGTTAAATAATTGAAAATGAAATATACTAATATAAATATAAACAACTTCGGGAGTCTTTGGGATTCCCAAGTAGGTAATAAACGGAATTGGTACCAGCTAGATAGCTGATCTTTGACACGAGTATTATTGACGGCATTGTATGTTAACCATAATAAATTTTTGTGAGCGCAGAACGACCATTATCAGTATTGATGATGTGATTAAGACATTTAATTAACACGCGCAGATAATTTTATTGGAATGATATACAGCGTGTCTTTACAATCGCGACAATAAATGAACACACATATAGGGGATAACTTTTTAAAATTGTATTAAACATTTACATTCTTTAAACATCATTATTTACAGAGTTATAAAATTTTCAAAAATAAAGAATTTTAGAACACCCTTACGTTTAAAACTGTAACGTAAAGTTCATTGGTAAAGGTCACAAAGCTATGAATGGGTTGAATGAATTTAAAAGAAACAAAACATACTGTTAGAAGGAGAGACTTGTAATGCGTAGCTGTGGCGCGAGTAGTATAGGATGTTACAAATTTTGTTTCTTTTTTACTTAATTAGTTTGTTTGAAAAATATTTTTTTTTAGTTGTGGATTTTGTTTAACGTTAATATTTTTTTATGATTATTGGCAAGTAGCGTTAGACGTGTGTTCATTTATTGTCGCGATGGTAACGACACGCTGTATAGACAAATAAATGTAAGGAAAAGAAATGATTTTGTGTTTTAAACACGTATAAAAGATGATGGAATTTAAAGATGGACTGGCGAATATAAAGAATGGATTAGTACGACGGTAAATAATTATACGTAAAAAGTACAGCCCTTAAACACTATAGTGAAGTACGATATCATAATAGATGAAGCGACGACTTCCCGTACATTTAAATAATTAAATCATCCGATTGTATTGCAGCAGATGAGGCTATGCGTACCAGAAGGACATTTGGGGAGGAGACGGCGGCAGATGCTATTATCTGTACCTAGGTCACGGACTAATTTATTACGTTTTTCACCACTGACTCGCGCGAAATGCAAAGAAGCATAAATAAATAAATAAAAATAATCTTCAAGAGTAGAGCAAACGATTATGAAATGAGAAAGGATAAGACCAAAAAGAAGCTAGGATTTTTTGAGCATTTTCATCTTTTCATTCATATTTATTCTTGGAACGAAATGCTATCTAAAACAAATGACGCACTCCTTATCACATATTGCTGACCCTGTACAGTGATTATATGTCATTATAAAATAATCGGAACTTACTCTAATATCAAAAAGTGAAATTAGTCCAAAATCGTATTTGAAAGATTTCAATACAATGTAAGACGTAGGTCGCGTCAATATCAGAACCCAATGAAATAAATCTCGTGATTAAGTTATCCCATATAATAACAAAGTAGTAGTAAAAATAAAAAATCATTTGCACAGCTACAATTGCGTATTAAATAGCTAGTTGAAGCGAAAGTGATTTTGTTTGTTTTTTTTTATCTGTGAAAGCGGCAAACGGCCTGCCATTTCCCCTGATGTTATGTGATAACATAGCAGATGCGTTGCTAGTTTATAATTAAGTGGGTGGTGTTTTTAAAATAATTTGTGTCATCCCAAATCACGGCTAACCACTAAGCGTTTTCAATATATTATTGTCTTTTTAATTTACCCAGTATTTTTGTAAGTAGTTTTATACACTATTCTCATGTATGTCTAAAGGCCGTATGTAAAACCAAATAGGCATAGACTGGCATTTGACTTTTAAAATTATATTAATTTGTGAATGAAATTTAAACTCAATATGAATTTTTGGTTTCTTATAGTGCTAATCGCTGCACTTAAGATTGAACATTAAAACATGTAGAAAATATGAATTTTAAAATTTGTGGAGGGGAGAGGGTTTTTCCGTTAAGAAGATTTATATCTACCTGCGTAATTTGAATTTAGACGATGTGCTAAAGTCTGTAACTTAAAAAAAATCTTCACATCTAAACCATTTGACCTGACAATATTAATTTTATAATTCACCGTTGAAATATACTACGTTAATATATTAAAATAAAATGCAATTGAAAGTGGTACGAACAAAATTATTTTAAAAACATTTGAACTAACAGAAACCCTATTAAGGACGATCAAAAGTCGGGCGGGAAAATCTTATAAACAAAACCTCCGATGAATACATAAGTACTTACTTTTAGTAAAAGTACTTTTTTATCATCAAAATAAGGATAACCTACGATCAGAATACAGATCTTCTAATTTCTAATTGCAAATTGAAAAATTGCGAGTATAGCTAAATAGTCAATAAAACAAGCAGATTGATAAACAATCTGAAACTATAAAAAAAACTCCTAAAAATAGAAATAAGAAAAGAAAACAAATGTTACCAACCTATAAATAAAGTATCAATAATACCTGTTTTCAAAAACATTACTTATATTGTAAGGAAAATTACCAATAGCGAGTCTTTAGTTAGGTAGATTAAATTTAACAAGTGTACGTTATTTTTTTATTTAAGTAAATTTGTTTCTGTTCATTACAAACGAACAAAAAACATTTAAATCATATCATATAACTTAATATAAGTAGGTGGCGTTCTCAATATTTATGAGTATATAAAAGAGCCCCTCATAGTTATGAAAGTAAAAAAAAGTTTGTCTAAACAAACTTATTATTATAGTAAATTATTTATAACAGTTTGTCGTACGTATATAGATACGTATATACATAGTACATATATAGATAGGGTACGTATATACATAAACTTATGAAATCTGCCATAGTGACTTATTTTGCTATAAATCTTAAAACAGATTTTAAGAAGTTTTACTTTTTTAACTTTTAACTGCAAACTTTTTTATTCGTCATTATCAAGAAATTTTAAAGGGTGTGGGTAAAAGTTATAAATTCCTATTTCTTTGCTAATTGAACGCTCGTTGATAGGAAACTTAACTTCATTCAATTCGATAGTATTCAGTTACTATTAGAATTATCTTCTTCTTGCTCGATGCTGAGGATCATGACCACATGATGTTCTCCTCCACTGCGTGCGGTCGTAGGCGGTGTGAACTGCGCACTGCTTGCTGCCGCCCACCGCGTTTTTCACTACGTCAGCAAATCTTGTCGGTGCCCTGCCTTGAGCACGTTTGCCGTTCATCTGGCCAGTAATTATCTGCTTTTCTAGACTGTGCCTTGAAGATCGCATAATGTGTCCAACAAAGCAGAGGGCCCGTTCACGGCAAATTGAAGAAAGACGCTTCGTAATGTTGAGGTCTTTTAGTATTGAGTCGTTGGTTCTCCTGGCAGTCCAAGGAATCCTATGCCAACACCACATTTCGAAAGCATCGATTTTACTGCTATCACGGCTTCTTATGCTCCATGTTTTGGCACCGTACATAAAAATAGGGTAGTCGCACTATAGTTACACGTCGAATAAATAAAACAATAAGGTGTTTAAAATCCTTACTTACTTCCTTACTAATATTATAAAGGCGAAGGTTTGTATGTATGAATGGATGTTTGTTACTCTTTCACGCAAATACTACTGAACGGATTTTAATGAAACTTTACAATAATATAGCTTATACATCATAATAAGACATACGCTATAATTTATGTACATATTTTATGCATATCTGTCTTTCTGTCTGAATGTTACGCCTTCAGCCTATTCTACGCAGACGTAGTCGCGGACAGCAGCTAGTATACTATATGGCTATCGTTTCCTGGCCTTTTCTTTACTAATTCTAATATTTAAAAAAAACATTATTTCTTTTCAACAATGTTTTTTTTTTCAATATTGTTTTAGTTTTATCTTTGTTGGTGCCTGACTTTTTTAAATAGCAGAATTTTTTTTCCACAAACGTGCGTGTATTTTAAACTTATTTAAAAAACGAGGAGGTTCTCATTCGGTTGCGTTTAATGAAGACAGTTATTTTTTGTTAATAAAAATGGTAATTTTACGTTTAAGTAAGACACATTTTCTATATTTATTCTACGCTTGGCGTATTTGGATTTTATTATAAATTTCTGGTAAAAAATTATAAAATTCAAAATCATCATTATTTTCATCACCCCCGCCTTAGAGGATAAACAAATAGTCGAAAATGTTTTCATTATAAAACCAAATATCTTTTGAGATTTGGCTAGGCTTATGTTAGACAGAAACGGCCTAAAAGTAATTAATTCAAGTACTTATTTATTTTTTTAAATAAGTTTTTAAGTTTAGAAATAGGTTTACAATTGTATATGTATAAAATGGTGAAAATTATTTAATAAAACTGGTTTTCTCTAAAACTCCCTACTAAATTAAAAATAAAATATCATTGTTAATAATTAATTTACTCATTTCATTGTTTTTAGTTGTTTTTTTGCTACATAATTATTGTTATTAGATCGTAATAGGTACGCTGTGGGTAAAAATCTTCGATCAAAATTTAATAACCCAAAATAGCGTGTACGAATTTATTATGACTTCCTATCCTATCCATCTATGGACCAACTGATTCGTCAATGATAATAAATATTTTATAACAGCAACTTTATTTTGACATTTGTCTTGTGACAGCCTGACAGCTGATGTCACTGGCAAGTGCCAAGCGAAATGAGTTAGTAAACATTGTGTTTGGTTTGGGCGAAGTTATGTGCTTTGTTTGTGTTAGGTCATTTTAATTTAATTTAAATTTTGGTTCAATAGACGTGTGTGACACAGAGACAGCGAAGAAAAAAAACTTAAAAAATTAGGTGCCAGAAATCATCAGATTTTTAATCTAAAATTAAATTTATTTGAGTCAAATGTAAATATCCGCGAAGAATAAAGACAATCAGCATTGCGGGGAGTATATTATCAAATTAGACCGTGAGTATGCATTGCTATCTTTGTCTAACTTATTTTTGATTTTTCGAAGCTATTTATTGTATCTATGTAAAGAAATATGTGTTATTATATATTTGTAATTATTTTTTGTAATTTATTAAAGAAACGGATCATTTTAAGATTATAACCACTTACTTGTAATTAGACAATTAATTTCTAATGAATCATAAAATTATCTAGTATATTTTCCGACTATGTATAAAATATTTAATATTTTTTATCCAATTTTTACTAATACATTTGTAAGTTAATTATAACAAAGTTTAGAATGCTGGAATAATAAGTCTATATGGATAATAGATAATTATATTGTTGACTAAGCATCTGCTGTCATTGATATTAGTATGGCCAAAAAAAAAAAATAAGTTAATTGGTCATGTAACAATATTTGGGCAAACCTACATATATATTACTCCAAAATAGCCAATAGTCGCACCAATATCATAAATTCAAAAGTTTGCATGTTTCATTCTTCGTACCCTAACATATTTAACATGTTGATCATATTCTTGACACACACTTTATTATTTTTGCAGACACATCAATGAACTCTCAAAGAGCATTAAATCTGTGAATTTGTCCAATTGAATCTAGTCTTATATAAGTATTATGGTGTAAGGATTTACTTTTCAAATCAAATAATTAAATTCAAGTTAACTCTTAATTTAATCTCTAAGCTGGGCTACACTTTAAAATTCTTCAAAAATCGTATATTGTTTTGTCTCTCAAATAGATGGGGCGTTTGCCCCATCTATTAATGTTGCCAATCAAAGTAAGTAAATAACACAGAACGGATCAATGTACTGAATATTGCAGTTCTAATTGCAGAGGCACTAAATGTGTTTTCGCTTTGCCAAAATATTAATATTATTACAATAATTAATATTATTCGGGTACAAATATTTTTTTCTTTTTGTCCGGCTTGGGCCGGTGAACTCAAAACAATGTGACTTTTATAAGAAGCTTGATAAAATATGGCTTGCTCTTGTCTTTGTACACTTGATGGTAACTTCTTTTAATGAAATACTGAACTCTACCAAAACTGCTCTACATTTTCATCCCTACAATGTTATCTCTTTAAATACGACAGTATTATGGATAATTTGATTATATAAGCACCAAGTAACGTCGTTTTGTAGTCATCTGTCGTGGCTTTCACTGAATGGCACCAGATTGACAAGCGTAAAAGGTTGTGAGCTCAATGAGTTCCTAACATGGCCAAGCTATCTATGCCGTGGATATATCTCGACGACGCTAATGTGTGGAGTTAGTACTGTTGATACTCACATAGTCTAAAATAAGTCTATTATACCTGTATCATGTTATATTGTAAAACTGATATTTTTAAAAATGCTGCTTTCCGAACCGGTGGTAACTGGCGAACTTATGTAGGTATCAATTTTTATGTAAAATTCGACGCTTCGTAAGAACGCGCAAGCGTCTATTTGAATAAAGATATTTCGAGTTTTGGGTTTGGATATGCTGTGAAAACGAAGAAAACCTATCAATGTATAATTCCTATGTTAAACCAGGTCGATCTTACGAGTGACCGTGGCATTTTCCCGGTAAATCCTGCCCATTTGTCCAGCAACAGAAGCTGTTGCCACAAGATGGCCTTATTCTACTTTAATTTAAGAGCTAGGCTCTTGTCAGTGCAGCATCCCAATAGTGTAAAATCCTCCATCTCTCCCTGTTCATAGCCCTATCCTTTACCTATCTTATATATCAACAGTTATTTTCTGTTTTATTTGAGATGTATAGCCTATCCTCGGTCTCCCTCTATCTCGCTTTCTTTCTATCTTTCCTTCCATGATATTGGTAATGTATCTGTCATGTCTTATTAGGTGACCTGCCTCTGCGGTTTTCTATTATATTCATCAGACATCTCTTCTCGTTTATTCTTTGTAAAACCTCTTCATTTTTAACCACCTCCGTCCAATTTATTCTTTCCATACGCCTACAGGACCGCATTTCAAATGCTTCCAAATAATGGCCTCCTTGACTTTTACAATTTAAAATTCTAAAGTGGCTTCTTCATTTTATAATTTTATCTGTTAAGTTATACATTAATTTATTTCGAACTAGCGACCCGCCCCGGCTTCGCACGGGTGCAATGCTGAATGTTTGTTGAATCGACATCGCATTAGAAACCTCTAAAATTATCAGTGTTTCTGTACTATATTATCTTGAATTATACATATAAACCTTCATCTTCGATCACTACATCTATTAAAGAAAACCGCATCAAAATCCGTTGCAAAGAAACAGAATAAAATATATTTAAGTGGGGCTCCACTTTATTTTGCTGTTTTTACAGATAATCTAGAAAATATAGAATCCTTCGTGCGCGAGTCCGATTCGCACTTGGCCGGTTTTTAATTTGTTGCCGTCTGTGATTTGTTTTGCTTCGAAGTCTGATTCCAGTCTGTGACGATGTAACAGACACAGTGTAAATCTCATCGGTAGTATAAAGCATGGAGGAGAGAGATACGGAGAGTTATTTCTGCTTATAAAAAGTGTCCATCGAACGGTCGAAGAGCTTTAAATTGGTGGCAATGATGTTTCAATAAAGATGACGCATGTCCATACAGCGCGGCTTTCGATAATTGTTCCGCTTTACAATATATAACACTAGAGGTGCAATGTATTATACATACAGGGAGGCTTTTCTAAGTGTATCCATTTTTTTAATAAATTCTAGACGTCATATAAACAATGATAAATATTTAAAATCACTCGTAATTAATTAAATACATTCAACACGCACACAAGTTCGTTTGTGTGCGTGAACAGTAAAATTTAGGTATATTTGTGAATGAATACAGCGTTGTCAACAAGTTCTGCTTTTAGGGAATAGAATGGTAATTTTTTTGAAAAAAAAAAAGTTTGCTTTTATTTCAATAAACGATTATACTACCGAGTCTGAACCTCCTGTGTAAATTTGGGCACCTTTTGAAAAGCCTCCCTGTATATGTAATGAAAACGTTTTTAGCACTATGGTCGACTACCTCACCTAATTCCAATGCCATAGACCAAATCCTGCAGGGGCTTTTCAGGCCGAACGTCACTAGTTACCGTACACAAAAACCATGTCACTAACACAACACACCAGTCAAAGGCTAAGACGTCTTGACATAATTTAAATGACAATATTATGTTTCTCCAGTGACTAGCTTCATCACAGTTCAGTTTTAGTCCCGTTCCAGTTCAGTTTATTTCTTTGGCTCATCGAGGAAACATCTCGTTGTTCGATCAATAATGATGCCTTAGGCCTTATCTGGGCCCTAGGGCACACAAAAATATGGAGCCCGCATGGAAAATAAAAGAAGTGAACGACCAAAATAGTTGTCTGCTATTATCTTTTTATTATCTTATATTTTTTTATTTAATCTATAAACTTCTGTCGGAATACATCTATGAATGAATGAATGAATGAATGAATGAATGAATGAATACACTTTTATTGTGCACCACAAATAACAATATACATAAAAGTAACAATAGTACAACAAATTTATGCAATGTACAATTTGGCGGCCTTATCGCTTCATAGCGATCTCTTCCAGGCAACCAATGGCTTATATAATCATATAAATATATATCTACCAAGAGTAAAAATTGTATAGTTTAAGTCGCTTAACTCGCTTAACTTACTTAGGCCATGCGGGTCCCTCGTGTCAACAACACGGGGCACCGGACACGGGCCCATATGGTACAGACGGTACTTCTGATAACGAAGTAATAAATGACGTAAATTTGGTAATGTCAATATAAAATACAAATGATGTATTTATGTGATGTGTTTGCTCTTTTGAACTATTACACATGAGGACGTCATATCACGCATATTTTTGATACGGCAACACAAAGTACTGTCATACATATGTATTCGTCGATTAACATAGACTTGAGATAAGTAATTTATTTTTAAAACGTTTGAAATAAATTAACGGTCGCCTTGCTGTTGTTAAATTATCTAGTGGCCAATTAGTATAATAAAAGGATAACCTTTTTACAAACAAGTGTAGTACAACACGTTTATTTAAATCCCTTCAACACATTGAAGAACCACAGTTCCAAATTCGAAAAATCGAACAATCTTGATTGATTTATAGTTTTTATTTTATTTTATAGCTTATAGTTCGGGCGCTTTTATAAAAAAATCAATTTACTCGAGCAACTTGAGTTCGATGGTCGCCGACACCAACGAGATTTTTAATATTAAGTGCCGACTTATGACGTGCTGAGCAGTAAAAAAAATCCTGAGGAATCCGGCATACTTTGCGAAATAATAACAAAAGAAAATACTTCAAAGATATTTTGTCCGCAAATCCGCAGTCGGGGTCGCGTGGTGGACCTTACCTTATTACCCTTTTAAAAAGAAGACCTTTTCCCAGCAGTGGGACATATAGGCTGTTAACTTTACTTTTACTTTTTAGGGTGCCCAAAGGGTAAAACGTCGCTTGGTTACGGAACCTTAAAAAGTCCGCCCTCTCCGCTGTCTGTCTGCCTGTCTATCCGTCTGTCCGTCTGTCATCAGGCTGCATCTAATGATAGATAGTTGAAATTTTCACAGATGATGTATTTCTGTTGCCGCTATAACAAAGCGTGACGACTTTGTTTTATACTATGTAGTAATGGTGCGGACAAATACAAAAAAATTTTTTTACTAGACTATGCCCTTAAAGTGTTAACAAAACGGTCGCAGTCACATGAATAACTTCGTACGTAAATCGTTTGTACACGCGGAATAAAGCCGAGACGTGATGTGCGCGCCTAACTGAATATAAAAAAAGGCAATCGCACTTTTTAAAATGGGGGACCAATACAACAGACATAATATTTTTGCAGTTTTTATTGATAATTAGCTACCCGCCCCGGCTTCGTGCGGGTGCAACGTATTATACATATTGTTACGTCCCGTTTTTCATGTGACGTGTTTGCAAGTAAGCGCCTGATCTTAAGTAGTTACCGCCGCCCATGGACACCTTTAACACCCATTAGTCGTCGAAATTTAAATTAACCTTATACGGCCCACTATTTTTAAGGTCATCAACGTATCTGCATCTGGTCAGGAGATGGAGTGTCCATGGGCGGCAGCAATCACTTCATGTCAGGTGAACCGCCTGCTAGCTTGACAACTTCACTACATAAATAAAATCGTATAAAACAAAATCGTCCCGGTGTCTGTCTGTCCCTATGTATGTTTAGACCTTTAAAACTACGCAACGGATCTTGATGCGTTTTTTTAATAAGATAGAGTGATTCAAGAGGAAGGTATATATGTATAATACATGTAACCTGTGAGAAGCCGGGGCGGGTCGCTAGTTCCACATAAAAAAGAAAAAATAAGCACTACGAAATTGGAACTAACTACGAATCAGTAACTCTTAGGCCTTCTCTCTGCAGAGTGTATTAGGGAGTAGTCCACCACCCACTTTTTTTTACGGGGGAAAAATTCTTTATCCCTGTGGATCCCTTGCCACTGGTACGGTGGAGTGGCAGGGGTATGTGGGAGTCTCAATAAGAACGGGTATCGACTAAAAACCCCACGTTGTACCAGTCTCTGTCGCGTGGACCGGTGACATGGGAACACGTGGACGCAATCTTCCGTGACCCCGGCGCGACCATAGCCTTTTTAGGCCTCCTCTACTATATAGTGCTGTCCTAGTGCAATTGGCACTATCAGGGGGAAGGTTGCGCACGTAGGCCAGCCTCCTGCGCCCTGGTCTCGGGCGACAGATATCCAGGGTGGCAGTTGTCTCCCTATATCCAGGGTGGCATTTACCTTCCTATATAGATGGTGGCGGTGGCCTCCCTAGCCCACCACCCCCTGCGGATTGGCAGAATTCACATATCTTCGAAATACTTTTTTTCTTATTATTTCGAAATATGTACCGGTTTATCGGTTTCCTCACGACACTTTCCTTCACCGCTGAGCACTTGATAAGTCAGCACTTAAAATCAACAATTTTATTGGTGCTAGCACCGGAAGTTGAGCTCAGGTTACTCGACAGCTCTACACTAATAACTTTACATAAATGAAGATATTACATTTTCTAGGACCGAGCGTCTAATAAATAAAAATTAGGATAATTTCTATCTTTATAATTTTTAACTTCTCTTAGGGCGGTACGCATATTTTTAGATAAGATAAAATCTCTAACACTATTACGAGACGCAGTTGAATTTTTGTATAGAGAATTAGATTTTACTGTGTCCAATAAACGCAATATTAGCACAACGAGATATAAAAGTACAATTGATGCGGTATTCACGAGATATTTAAATAACTTGGAATCAAACTTGTTTATTTCCTAGTTTAGTTACCATAAACCTTTAGTTTCTATTTTAGATTGTAACAATTTTAACGATAGTGATGATGATATCGAAATTGTTAACGATGGTTCCTAAAAGAATATTAATATATTTTTAAGTTTGAATAATTAATAACATACAATTCATTAAGTACCCATCTAAAATATGTCTAACGCGCCAAAATAAGTTTTCACTTCTGTCGGCACTCCCGGAGTGCAACCCATAATTTTTTTCATTCATTTCAGCCTGTTAAAGTCCACTGCTGAACAATAGGCCTCCCCTACAAACTTCCCTTTGATTTTCCACACATAATATATGGGGAAGGAAGGTTCAGGAGTGGCAGTCACGTACCGTGCGAAGTCACGACCTGCGCAAATTTGCGGGAATTCATTTTATTAAAGGTAATATTAGATAACATAATGTAAGATGACATTAGTATAAACAAGACAATTATGTAAAAGTGATAACTGCCTCTAAAATATCGATTAAATCAACAGTTACGGCCTTATTAATATAAATATTGTAGGAAAAAATTGTCGCACAACACCACGTTTTATTTATCAGGTTAATGGTGTACCGCGAATATCTATTATTCAGCCTGTGGACTAGAGCCATTAATTATTCTAATTTAAACAGCGTTTCGGAGTGGGGTCGCTTTTAAAAATTAGCATTAATTGCTACATAACTACGAATGTCGCATTTTGTCGTAGACGGTCATGTATGGTCAAATGTAATATAAATTATAGTCCAAAAATAGTGTGGGATGATCACCCACACGATGGAGTGATGATCCGTGCAAATATACGGGTAGTGGTAGATGCAGGTTGCTCAGGCAGTCTGTGGTTGAAACAACTTGATATGATATGGATGATTATATTCGAAGTGTTACAAAACCTTGGCACACACATTATATATATTCTGTCATCTTAACCTGAACTTAGGATTCAAAACGACGTCATCATACCAAGAAATTAATTGATACACGCTGTAAATACATATGGAACATTTTTATATGCGTTAACATTACGCATATTAAAATGTTACATACGAAGTATTATGATATATATAATGGAGTGACTATCATTCAAGTGTATATAAAATGTTATCCGCTTCAGCTTATGAATTATGCCGACTGATCCCATCTAAAAAATTCGTACAGCGCACTTTGCCAAAGATTGCGCAACGTTGCTCATGCTAATTTGCTTAAGCACATGACCTTTCTAAACTCTAGCGATTATCAGAAACTGGAAACGCTCGAGGAAATGGAAACGGGCTTGCGTTCTTTGAGCCGTAGTGAGCGTGTAAAGCTCTAACTATAAAAAAAAAAACGAACTTTCGAAGGCCATTGAGCTACGAAATGAATCTCTAATTGCATGTTTGTAAATGATCTACGGAGTTTTTAACCAAATGCTGAAGCCTGTATGCTTAGATCAATGTATTTATAGAACCATTTTTCGAACTGGGGGTCTTCTCTATTTGGCTATTTACTATTTTTTTTTTGTGAGAAGGCGGAAAGCGCACTGGCGGTCACTTAATGTTGAGTGATAACCGTCATCAATTGACATTTGCAACACACGTAGCGTTGCATATGCGTTGCCAGCTTTTAATACAGTAGGCCCCGGATCAGCGGCGGAAACAAAACCAGGCTACAAAGCCTTGGCCGCCCTAGGCCGATGTAGTAAGTTACAGCCGCCCTTTTCTCAGCGCCCATCATATATTTTGTTATCATCAGTGAACTTTTTGTCAGGGTTGGCCGCCCCTAATATGTGGCCGCGCTAGGCCCGGGCCTATGGGGCTTAGGGAAAATCCGTCACTGCCCCGGATAAAAGGTCACTCACCAGACGAAACGCGGAAGAATAACACTTTCACTTTACATCGGTCTTCTGTGAGGTACTTAGCCAGACTAAGGTCCTTTAAATAGTCCTTTTGCTTCTAGGTCCTTTAAAAGCGTTATTGCTAAAGCGAAGTTGGAGCACATTAGCAGAATTGGCGAGAGATTGGCGCGTCTCCCATCGGGAACACGTGCGTTTTGGTCTCTCGCCAAAGCTGTCTTAGGGAATTTCTGTAAGCCATCTTTTCCACCCCTGCACAACGGAGGATGATTCGTTGGCCCATGCCGCGAAGGAGAAAGCCGATCTTCTGGGCTCTCTCTTTGCATCCAACTCGACTTTGGATGACCGAGGAAACTCACCACCATCAATCCCCCAGTGCGACGTTACGATGCCGGAGGTAAAATTCCGGCAAAGTGCAGTTCGCAAAGCACTTCTTTCCTTGGACATTCACAAGTCGAGTGGGCCTGATGGCATCCCTCCGATTGTGTTACAGACATGTGCTCCAGAGTTGGCGCCGGTTTTAACGCGTCTCTTCCGGCACTCCTATACTTTAGGCGTAGTCCCGAAATCATGGAAGGCCGCGTTAGTGCACCCGATCCCTAAAAAAGGCAACCGCTCTGATCCGTCCAATTACAGGCCAATAGCCATCACCTCCTTGTTCTCCAAGATAATGGAGTCTGTTATCAACGGCCAGCTCCTGCGGTACCTAGAGGAGCACCGGCTGATTAGCGACCGCCAGTATGGATTTCGTCGGGGTCGCTCAGCCGGTGATCTTCTGGTCTACCTTACACATCGATGGGCAGAAGCAGTTGAGAGCAAGGGGGAGGCGCTTGCAGCCAGTCTGGACATAGCGAAGGCCTTTGATCGGGTATGGCACAAAGCGCTTCTTTCGAAGCTGCCTTCCTATGGGCTTCCCGAAAAATTATGCAATTGGATCACCAACTTTTTGGCAGATCGGAGCATCAAGGTCGTCGTCGACGGTGCATGCTCCGATCCTAAATTTGTCAATGCTGGTGTTCCACAAGGCTGCGTACTGTCTCCTACTCTGTTTCTTCTGCATATCAATGACATGTTGCAAATCAGCAACGTCCATTGTTATGCAGACGATAGCACTGTGGATGTCTCGTACACTGGCCGAGCTAACATTTCTCGGGAAAACGTCTACGAGTGTCGGAACAAGCTTGTGTCTGAGGTCGAGACTTTGTTAACCAAAGTCTCAGAATGGGGTCGACTAAACCTAGTCCAATTCAACCCCAAAAAGACACAAGTTTGCGCCTTAACCGCTAAAAAGTCCCCATTTGTCGTGACTCCTCATTTCGAGAACACTTCGCTATCTGCCACAGCTAGTATCGGAATGCTTGGCGTCGAAATCTCGAGCAACGTCCAGTTCCGCGGTCAATTGGAAGGTAAGGCCAAATTGGCCTCAAAGAACCTTGGCGTGCTCAGCAAGGCGAGACGGTACTTCACGGCTGCCCAACGCCTAAACCTGTATAAGGCGCAAATTCGGCCCCACATGGAGTACTGTTCTCACCTCTGGGCGGGAGCCCCCTATTACCAGCTTCTTCCATTTGACCGCATTCAACGTAGGGCGGCTAGGGTTATCGACGATCAAAGTCTTTCCGATCGGCTTGATCCTCTGGCTCTGCGTAGAGATGTTGGATCACTCTGCATCTTCTACCGCATTTATCACGGGGAGTGTTCTGAGGAATTGTTTGGATTGATCCCGGCGGCTGAATTCCACCATCGGACATCGCGCCAGAACCAAAAATTTCATCCACACCACCTCGATGTCCAACGTTCCACAACAGCGCGATTTTTAAGGCATTTCTTGCCTCGCACAACCACTCTGTGGAACCAACTGCCGCCGGCGGTCTTTCCGAACCGTTACGACCTGGGAACCTTCAAAAAGAGAGCGTACTCTTTCTTAAAAGGCCGGCAACGCATTTGTGAGCCCTCGGGTGTTGCAGGTGTTCATGGGCGGCGGTAATCACTTACCATCAGGTGAGCCTCCTGCTCGTTTGCCCCTTTTCTCCATAAAAAAAAAAAAAAAAAAAACTTAGCCAGACGGCCGTGCCCACTCGTGCAACAATGAAGACTATTGCGTTGTCCACCGCGGCATAATTAGCAAATCTGCTTCTTTGAAGTGTCCAGACCCTAAGGCCGACCTTTTTAGTTCCAAGTTTGTTGAAATTTCCTTTTTACTGAAATCATCATAATTCATGCTGATTTTTAAAAAACGAGGTTAGCTTGGTTGTAACTTTTTTGCAGCCACCAGTATTCCGGATTCGTGTACGTATAAATGTGTCTATCCGAATTGTGCCGTTCTCGTTCTATGGTAAACACATTGTGTAAAAGTAAAAGTAAAGTAACAGCCTATACATGTCCCACTGCTGGGCAAAGGCCTCCTCTATACAGAGGGTATCAGGGCATAGTCCACCACGCGGCCCCACTGCGGATTGGCGGACTTCACATATCTTCGAAAAATTTTTTTTTGTTATTATTTCAAAAATATGCAGGTTTCCTCACGATGTTTTCCTTCACCGCGGATCACGTGATAAGTCAGCACTTAAAGTTAAAAACTTCATTGGTGCCGGCCGGGGATCGAACTCAGGTTGCTCGCGTATATTGAATTAAAGGCGAGCGCCCGGACCCTGAGCTATCACGGCTCACATTGTGTGCGGTCAATTATTTTTTATAATTATATCTACACCATATTATTTGTTGCCTAATGTCAAAAATAATCACGTGTCGCAAAACATTGTTTGTTCCGAACGTTCTTGAGTGTGAGAAAATTTGTCCAAATTGTTTTGCCGATGGTCTTTTTTGTTGCCTATAAAATGTGCATAAGATCCTAATGATTAGGTTACTGGTGTATTTAGATCCGTCGAAAATGGACAGTGACGGTGCCTTAATAACGTCCTTCGTGGCGTACTTTTTTCCCCTGTGGTTAGACTTTATAAAAAAGGCTTTTGAATCTAGGCTTAAATTACAGTGTTGGATATTTTATCGATATAGAACTTAGGTCTTTGTTTTTCGATCCAATCGACGCTTTTTTTTCTTTGACAATGATTGGTTTTAATGGACTTGTTTATTTTTTTATCGCGATCGACTCGGCGGGGTCACACTTATAAGTGCTGACTTATCACGTGCTCCGCGGTGAAGGAAAACATCGTGAGGAAACCTGCATATTTTCGAAAGAATAACAAAAAAAAATATTTCGAAAATATGTGAAGTCCGCCAATCCGCAGTGTGTAGAAGACTCTGTGTAGAAGAGGCCTTTGCCCAGCAGTGGGACATGTATAGGCTGTTACTTTACTTTACTTTTGACAATTTACATATTCTAACAGAGTAACTCACCTGAAATGAATGCAACAAAAAACCAACATTAAAAGCATTTACGTCTTCTACTTTATCTACTTTAGTTTATGTAATTCCTTTTATTTATGCTAGAAACTATCTACTTTTACACGCTTTTCTAATAAAACATAGCCTAATTTAAAATCTTATTCTACTTCTTATTATTAATGGCTTCATTTGTGAGATAACACGATTCCGACAATTTCAAGTTTTTTTTTAAATCTCAATTTTATATTACAAAATAAAAACTTCAAAAATCGAATCCCAAAACCTAACATAACCTAACTTTAAGTCATTATAATTAAATTAATACTGACAGACTATAGATCTGTAGCTACTAAATCCATAAAAAAATGAAAGACATCAATATGCTTATTTTCTCTACAAATGCAAAAATGGTTGCATCATAGATAGTTTGTTTAACTTACACAGGCAAGGAACGAAGCAGATTGTAACAAAAAAATCCCGTGTGCATATATCAAAGGTTAGGGATCATCATAATATATATTGCGTTCCCGTGCAATATCCGGACGTTATATTGGAATCGTATTAATTTTTCATTTCGATTAGATAAAAATCCTAATCTTTCGCCAGATAAGTAGTAAGTAGGTAACACGTGTGATAGCCGAAATTGTTTTTTTTAATATATGCGAATGTTTAAAATTCCAGAAGTAAGTTCTTTTTAAGATATCTAATACACGCATTCTGCTGTTCTACTGGCTCAGTTATCAAGTAAGTAAAAACAAGTATTTAAAGGGAAGTCTTAAAATAGCTTTTATGGTGAGTGGGACGCGGCAGCAGGCGTTTACCCATTTGCCTTTATTTTTATTTAGCTCAGAAATATCCAAAAGGAACTGGTTGTTTCTCTCTCTCTCTTAATATCTGCATTCGCATTCCTTTAGTCTCTAAATTTTGCAAAATCGTGTGCTCCTTCCAGAAGGCAGATGATAGAAGGCAAGAGATATTTTAGGAGGAGTTCAGTGATGTCCACACGTACAGAAGAATTATATATATAAAGATATATTAAAATATTGTAAATACAAATTATTCGTATTGCAATAAGATTTTCAGCGTTACTATCTTACAAAACATTAAATCACATATTGTTTATAATATATTACATTGGTTTATAATTAAGGCTTTATCTAAATGATATATTTGAAAGCAATGATTTATGTTTCTACAAATAAGGATATTCTGATTGAAAAATTGGATAATATAGTGTGAAAGAAAAATCGCATTTATCTCGTATCTTGCGTCTATAAATTTGGCAGTAATGTGTAATGTGATGCCATAAAAATTAAGACATTGAATACGATTTAAATATGTATTTTACGCTGATATTTTTTAAGACCATAGTGAAAGTAAATTGAGCGTTTAATCGGCTTCTGTTGGAGCCGTGTCGCCTTTTATGCTTTCCCAATGAATTCTTAATTCTCATATTAAGTTTAAATCGGAATAATATGGCCCAATAAACAGGTAGAAGTCATCGTGAGCCGAAAGTGATATACAGAAAAACTCTAAAGTAACCTGCGTTACAGTGTTGATACACAGTCGAAGGATATCTTAAAGTCGACTTAGAATGCTTTAAAACAATAATACATTTTGTATTGTCACAACCGATTCATTCGAATTTTGGATCAATCTATAATCGCCAGACGTCTCGGTGTTGCCCAATTAGTTGGCGCCGAATATTCAACTCGCACATGCTAATGGACATGCGAATTCCAAATGTATTCGCGACAACGAACAGACGAATGCATAACTGAACACTCGGGAGGGAGGACATATGAAAAAAGCTAGGCGGACTTCAGCGCAACAGTCGCTCGTCCGCGATGGATCCGGTTTTAGTCTCGGGCAGAAGGATCCGCCGCCGTGCTGTGGCCGGTGGCAGTTCGCGCGCGAGTTTGGCCCGAGCTGGTCGGGCTGGGTTGACGATGGCGCGAGAGGAGAACATTGGCTTAAGGGTGCGCCTGGACGCCCTCGTGCAGAGCGCGGCGAAGAAGCGGGTGCTGAAAGTGCGCAACCGCAAGGACTCCTGCTGGTGGGTGGCGATAAGCCGGTCGTGGCGCTGCCGTATATGCGATAAGCCTGTCGTAATTGCTCTAATTAAGGTGGTGGTGCACGCTCGCGGTGGACGGTCAGATCAGTGGGCGGTATACCCTTCGTGAATGCCTCAGTGTTGTGCTTATCCAGTAGTGTCGACTAGCATCAGAGAGCCGCACGTTTTTCTGTGCGATTCCCAGGTGTCCCTCAGGGTGGTATATCGGAATCTCGCTAAGTGTACTTATTTCCCGCCGATAGTCTGCCATTATATCCAATGTCGTTTGTCTCAATTGTGTAGATGGCAATCGTAAAAAAATGAAATAAAATACGCTCCATAAGCGTCTGAGATTCATGGGAGTATATAAGTTTTGACAATTTTGAAAGCACATTTCTGAAGCTTGCTTGTTGAATGTTCAATTGTTTATAATTTTGTTTTTAAAGAATTTTCAGTTTTACATGATAGTAATAGTCCACTTGCTCTCATTTGTTAGAGACGGATCAAATTTGGATTCAGTGATAGATGGCCATTGTTTGTTTAAATCAATTAATTACTTAATCATTCAATTATTGCAATATAATTAACGAAAGAAACCCAGTAAATTTGCTTAGACCGTGAATAAACGTTTCTTCTTCTTCTTCTTCTAAATATAAAAAACAAAATTTAGACTGATTTCTCGTTAATATAACAGCACTATATGATATTATTTTATGTATATAGGCATGAATTTAATATTAATTTATGTTCCCTATGATACAACGATAAGCATGTTCTCTAATATTAATAGTATCTTTGGAATAGTTAGAAAAGAGCCTTGTCTTCCTTTATTATCATATTCGTGAAGTGTGCATAGAACATGTAGGTCAACCAACAAAATTAAACTTAACGTTACTGATTACTTGTTTAATTTTGTTTTTTAAGTCTTTACGTTTTGAATGTTTTGCAGAATTCATGGTCGCTCACATTTCATAATACGATACATATTTTTTTATGTATATAAAATTATACCACCACATTACATTCGCCACAAATTGTTGTAGATATCACCGATTACTCCCAAGGATAATTCGCGAAAGGAGTGAAATGTTCCATATAATAAGACGATGGAAAATTTACTAACTCAAATCAGTTTTGTAACTAGTAGTTTTAGTTGCGCAGTGGTTGAAATTCGACCATAAATAATTATACATACTAGTGTGTGTAATGTTTCTTTTATCGATTTAACGTACTTTTTATGCATAATCCAAAAAATATATTAGCGTTCCGTATTCCTTCGCTATGAAGGAATACGGAACGCTCATACATACGGAACCATAAACTATAAGTGCGAAATTTCATACTCCTGGGTCCGCGCAATTTTCGTAAAAAGGTGTTTTGTCTATATATAACAAAGTTTTTGCTTCAAGTATTAATATATAGATAATTAAATCTAAAAAATAATATATAGATAAAAATCATTTGCGTATGTAATAGAATAAAACACCAAACTTACTACCCACCGAAAACCCGATAGCCGACCGCTTTTCGTCGAAGCTTAAATTAAAAAAAAAAAAAATACATATGCTTAATTAATTATTCGAAATTTCAATTCAGTAATTGGAATTTATTCTCAGATTGTTTTAAGAGCGAAATAAAATTAAAAAAAAAAATAAAACAGGATCTAATGATTTGAATAATGTGAAATAATTCACAGAAAACGATAGGACATTAGCACTGTTACAGAATATATAAAACTGGTCCGGTGTCTGCATCCACCGTTCCCCTGAATATTTTTTTCCAAATCTCACTGAACCGAACAACTTTCGCCGTTGTTTCTTTACGACATAAATATGCTTGTGTTAATAATTTAGACGCGCCAACAGACCCCAAATAAATCCGACATACACACAGTGTTCATTACCAATAAGCTATGCCATTGACGCGACGACGGAACACGAATGCACATTTATAATGATAGTGGATTTCAGTCTTTCTTTTTAGATGTTTGGTGTCTTTACCTCTTAACTTGATTAACCGTTAGCGCGATACCAGAGCCAGTGCAACAGCTCTTCCGTGGTAATCAAACGCTACGTTTTTAACCGATTTATCTTTTTTTTAAACTTGTAACTTCTGATATGTCTCTTCGAGATTTGATCTTTTAGCTGTTTTTTTAATTCGCGTGTTCGTTAATGTCACAGTGTAGTTTCAAGATTTACTTGAATTCTTTCTGAAACATATCAGGGACATTTCGTATGGTGGCCAAAGTTCGAATCTATTAAATTTAGCTTTTATCGCTCCATGCATGTACAGAGCTTATCTCGATATGGAAGACTAAGAACAATTTCTTAAATCGTTTGAACGAGAAAAAGTTTCTAAACCAGCACGGAAACTGACAGAATTGAACACAAACAGAAGATATATCTTACTAAAATATTCGTTTCTGCTGCAGGATGTTTTTACATGAATTTTTAATTCTTACCATGCTGCAGTACATATGATTAAGGTTTCGTTTATATTCAGCATTTTGACCCTTTTTACGACCACTCTGTTCACCTGGTGTTAAGTGATTACCGCCGCGACATCTACTACACGTGACGGGTTGTAGAAAAGTTGCCAATCAATAAAAATCTCTCACGTGACGAGACGTAAAATTATACATTAACCACTTCACGCCCGTCTTCTGTTGAGTCGTGGTTCCCCGGATGAACCTGTATAATAATAGAATAATACCTCACCAGAATCTCAAACTCAGAATCACCGTGACGCTTATTTGTTTAGCAAATTTCCGACTAGTTCCTGATATTTTCAAGCTTTGCTTTTCGCTGAAATTGTGCATTATTTAGGAGTGTTGAAATTTACCACCGTTGAATATTTTATAATTTATCTATATATCTTTAAGATCTACAAAATTCCATCTGTATCTAGGGGAAAAGGCCACACGGGTCGAAATGAACGATGACGATGAAACGTTGTTTCATTATTGCGAGACGAAAATTTCTTAGAACTTTAACCTTTTGAAATCTCATGAAGCGTTTTCACAAATGTTTCATTCATTGTACTTGACTGGATAGGTCTTATTTTGCTTTGTAGGTTACACTGAATTCCGTTCTAATTTGCCATGACTTTCGAACATGTTTTCGAGCATCGTCCCTATATAAGAAAAAGTACACAAGTAATTCAGATATTCCGTGTTCCATCCTGAAATTAAGATCAGACCGATTTCTACTCTAGACAATTTTGAGTTAAATGATGGCACTTCGTTTGGAATGAACATGATCGACTGTAAGGGATCGACTAAAACGCTTTCAGACTATTTGTAGAAATTTCAATGAAGAAATCTAACGGAAAGTCAAGCGCTTTATATAGTCAAATAAACAAGTTAATCTTATTTGTAGTCATTAATCATACATAACATAATAGTTTATAGAAAAAAAAAATATTTTGTGAAACTAGTATTGAAATTGAATGAATTGAAAGGTTCAACGTCCATTTCCATAGACGGCTGTCATTACCTTTTACAATATTTATCTTCATCTTAATGTAATACTACTAATGTTTTAGTTTTCAATCTATATATAACAAAAATATCATCGAATGAAGAGCTCTAACTCTATATAATTCTCCTCTGCCATAGGGCCGCTCATGTGATCAAGAACATCAGGTATGTTAGTGGTTTCTTTTACAAACAATGGCTTCTTATATTAACATGGCACATTCATAAATGAAACTGTATTTAAAATGTCACCCGATGAAGCCATAATAAAACGTCATGTAATCCATAAAATTGATCTATAACTTTCTAATGATTTCGTTTATAAGGTCGCGAATTCAGCTGTCAGCAAGGAACGCATTGGGAGTCCATACCCCGGGAACCCAGTTAACTCTTGTCGATTGGGGAGGTGTTCGGGATGCGGGAGATTCCCCAATACGTGTGGCACGAAGCGGGGAGTCCCCGCATGCTGTGTATCGACCTAGTTCTCGACGAAATAAGCGCGCTGGTCGTCATCACGCCCGATTGACCGGAGGTTCTACTAATTTAAAACGTGCCTCAATTGACTTACTAAATCTCTATTGCGCCGTCTATACATCTTTCCCTCACCAACAGATATTTGTAATCGATGTGCCGTGATGAAATGTCGCCTACACAAGTCTTCCAAATTCACCATTAAGGTTAACTTCCTTATATTACTTTTTGTTCGCCATTGCTTCAACTAATGAAATTTAACATTTTTTTCCGTACCTTGTGTTCTATTTATAAATATATCGCTCAATTAAAAGGCCAACTGGTGCGTAATTTTTAGCGGCTTGCGTCATTTGGTTTTGAAAAATGAAAAATAAACATGATAAAAATAACAACAGGAAATTAAGTGACGTGCGTGGTTTTGTATTTTCTCGTACTTCCTTACTTCTTTCTATACAATATCGACACGAGGAATGCTGGAAATTGTGAAGTTAATTGAGAAAAAATCGGGCAGTAGTATTTAATGTTTAATTTAAGAACTTATTTAAACATTAAGTAGGGCTGCCAAGTAAAAAAGCTCGCTGTGTGCTACTTAAGCATAAACATTCTGTTCATTTATAACTAACGCCCTCTGTTTTGTACGAAAACGAAATTTTAGTTACGTTATATCCGTAGTTACTCTTTGCCTTATCACGTAGCCTATTTAAATCAATTTCAGAATTGATTCAGTTGCTTAAAGCTATTCCCCATTACATGGAAGACACAAATCTCACCTCTCTATAATATTTTTAAATTTATGGTCATCAAAGGTCGCTTCTCTATTTTAAAGTATGCCATGGTAGGCGAGAAAGGAATTTAAATTAAAATTGACCTGAAAAAGGTAAATTATAATATAGTATGTATGTATACTATAATTTGTATGTAGTGACTTTATTACACACAACAATTGAAGCTAATAGAACTGCTAGACTCATCACACATCGTCATGACTTAATGTCTAATTGTTTAGAATCGGTGACAAGTAATCTGTGGGGGACATCTTAATATCTATCATCGTCTGCATGGTATTTAGATAAAGATTAAAATTTACCTCATTGAAAGATTAGCGAATCTCCAATTTGGAATTTGTCAAACATAATTCGTTTCGTGTATTGAATGTCTTACCGCATCCATAGTAATATAACAGATTTCAGTTTTATTCCCAACACAAGAGCTACTGTCAATTATTATTTAATGTCGAAATTGTGCATGCTGCAAAAATGGACCAGACAAGTAATTTCATCCAAATAATGATAATAATGTTTAAATAGATCAATAATGTTTGCAGGGACCACAAAGGTCTAGATGGCTGTCTTTCTATAGTTGGATTAGTGATATTTGCAATTCTTGGTGGGAGATCATGTAATTGTAATTTATTATTTTTACTTTTTTTTTTGACGCGTGGCAAAACAACGTTAAAACACCTATGAGATTGCAGTTTCGTTTTTAAGCTGAAAGACGATGAAATTATTTATCGGGTGAAAGGCTAAGCGGAGCATTAAACGGTGTGACGTCTACTTTAAAATTATCTGATGAAGGACCTGGCTACTTGACTTAGCGGAATAAAAGCAGGTGTAAGTGTATAGACCCCTGACGCGCTAACTAAGTCGGCGGCCATCGGGGTCACAGTCGGCAGCGAACCTCGATGGCCCGTAGACGACACGCCATAATTAATGCACGCATGATACTTTGACCCTACGGGTTCTGGCTACGCACATACCTTGACCCTACGGGTTCTGGCTACGCACATACCTTGAACCTACGGGTTCTGGCTACGCACATACCTTGACCCTACGGGTTCTGGCTACGCACATACCTTGACCCTACGGGTTCTGGCTACGCACATACCTTGACCCTACGGGTTCTGGCTACTGGGGTTCTGGCTACGCACATACCTTGACCCTACGGGTTCTGGCTACGCACATACCTTGACCCTACGGGTTCTGGCTACGCACATACCTTGACCCTACGGGTTCTGGCTACGCACATACCTTGAACCTACGGGTTCTGGCTAGATCACGTGTTCTGCGTTCGATGTAGCTTTAATAGTCTAAGGGCTGAAAGCCTAAAATCAGTTTTACAAAATAATCGTGACGCCGGTTTTTCGTGAGGCAGTAATACTTAGTGTATCTCAGTCGTGGTTAACGATGTTCGAGGAAAAATTGCAACAATTTACAACTTGCATTAACCGTCGAATATTTTCAATGGGATGCAATTGATAAATTTCTACAATTCATTTTGCTTCTTCTAAAATTCATTCAAGTAATTCTTTTGGCATTTCCCAAATATATGGGCGGGGTACATAAAAAAAAAACATACACAAAAATCTCTGAAAAATTTCAAATAACGCGTTATTGCCCCAAATCGCCTATTCCGGATGCACACAATAATGCTCATCGCAAAACTTGATTCGACCAATTAAGTAATTTTTATGTAAATTGTCTCCGCGGTGTTTGTTGTGACAAAGCCAAGATACATTTGCCGCCATTTAAAAGATTTAAAAAAAAACCGATATATTAAAACGGAAAATATTGTTTTACATAAACTGATAATATTCTTATCGATTTGTGTTTGAGTCTATTTTGGAGTAAATATTTTAAACACTGAATTTCTAATGCGTCCACTTCTCGATTTGAGTGAGATATCAGTTCATGCAGAATATTATCGACTGTTAATTAAGAAAGGCAATTCGCGAATTCGGGTGGAAATTTAAAATATTCAATAACCCATTATTGAATATTTTAAATTTCTTGTGAACTTCTCTATTGAGTTATTATTAATAGGTTTTGTTATGGAATAAACACAATTAAACAAATACAGCACTAACGCCGCTTTCTGAAACACTGATCATCGTAGATGTTAACTAATCAGCTGTCAAATGGCTTGTCAAATGTCATTTGAGTTGCCAAAAGGATGGATAAACTCTTTGAATTGACCATTCTGATCATTAAGATCATTCTGATTGATGAATGATTTCAATCATTTAAGATTTTTTTTACGTTTTATACAAATCAATTATATGTGTTAATTCGAATTAAAGGCGACTGCAGCAAGTCTTATGTAGTCTACTTTAAAGTATACTGGTATTGCACAATACAAGTGTATATTGAGACATTTTAAATGTGTTAAACTTACATATCATTGTGTAACTTATATTTAAGATATATTAAGTCTTGTGAAAGGTAATGGTTATTAAGTAATTAAAAAGAGAATAAGTTTAAATTGTGAGGCAATGGGAGTCATAGACTTATTCTTTTGGGTCATGGCATTTTTAGAGGAGGAAAGGCAAGTTCGTAACGCGAAGAATTATAAATATGTTAATGATTCAATTCGGGCGTGAAATGACTTGATTGCAAGTGTATTATGTTTAAACTTTATTATTAGATATGGTTCGACTTTTTTTTGTTTTGTACTCGAGTGTTGTTTTGCTTTTTTACACTAAGCCTGTCTAGTGGAACATCGACTTATTTTTTTCTAATTTATTTAAGTATCCAAGTTACAAATTGTGGTGTAATGTTGTGTCATCTGTAGTCACGTGGTATTCTATTAATTAATCAATCGATCTTAGCAAAAATAAAGGGCGTGTTAAATGAGAAATTTATGGGGCATACTCCTTGTAAAGTGACATCAAATATTGTCACTTTCTATGATCGCAAGCAGTGTAGTGTTATGATGAGAGTCATCATAACACTTTAGAAACCCACGACCCCCGAAGCCGAGTGGCTTCGGCTTCGGGGGTCGTGGGTTTGATTCGTACATGGGGCAACTATTTCTGTGACCCACATATAATTGTTTCGGATTTGGGTGTTTGTGCACGTGCAATTTATGTATTTAAAGCAAAGTATGTCCTTACAACAAAGGCAATGTTTCTTTAACACATAAGAAACTAGTGCGAACGCGCAGATGCTTTTTAGTTCTATTTTAAACCTAAATTAATATTCCTCCGATATAATTTGCTCGTGGGCGTTTGTGTGGGAGGGTACAGCAATTGTGCCATGATTCCGCATCCTGCTTTCTTTTGATTGCACATATATACGTGCCCAATCTCGCGCTGTTCAATGTAAAACCACTCGTATTCAACTCTTAGTTACGATAATTTGTAATGCATTTTACGGTGGTAGGGCCACGCAACTCGTGCAACAGCCGAGGCTGTTGCACGAATGGGCAGGCCCGTCCGGGTAAGTACCACGACCTCACAGAAGACCAGCGTAAAGTGGAAGTATGACAAATACTTTCGCGTTTCGTCTGGTGAGTGAGGTAGCCGGAGCCCAATTTTCAAAAGGTTGTCAACGCATCTATAACCCTCGGGTGAAGCAGATGTCCATGGGCGGCATATTTACTTACCATCAGGTGGATCGTCTGCTCGTTCGGCAACTTTTCACATCAGAATAAAGAGTTTCTCTTACACGATGACTCGTAGGCACGGTTGAATCCGTGTCACGCTTGGATAATTGCCCTGGCTGTTTATTGCCGTGGAAGGATTGCCGATTGCTAGATGATCGGTCGTAAAGCTTAGTCGATACCGCTAAGGATGAGAAGACAGTCGGATGGTGATGCTCTTGTCTGTACATATGTTGTTTCTTGGTCTACCATGCGGCCACATACAACACTTAAAATTAACAATTTCACCTGTGTTATATTTACCGAAATCTTAGATGTTGACACCTAACGCTTTTTAGATCTTTCCATAGCATCTCTGATTGGTCTCCATTGTTCAACAGGACACAAAACAAAGCAAAAATGGTCTCGGTGGCCGTGAAGAGCGGTTTCCTGATGGGCTTCGGTGCCATGTTCGTGGTCGTTGGCGCTGTGATGGTGGTGTACTGGCCGACCATATTCTTCGCTCAGTTACAATCGGTAAGCGTCAGACTAACGCTCGGTTTCTGAAATACTGATCATTGTAGAAGTTACTAATCAGCTGTCAAATGGCTTTGCAAGTGGTATTTAAGTTCCCAAAAGGATGGTTAAGATTTTCTTAGTGGCTAAAGCGTCAGGCCGCGAATGCCGAAGACGTGGGTTCGATTCCCTCAGCGGCGACAATCTTTTCTTACTTTTTCTACAAGTTTTAATGTTTAATCTTAAGTGCAGAGATAAGCACTTTAAAAATCTTTAAACAATTTGTATTGTTAAGAATAAAGGAATATAATGTATATCTATATATATATAAGAGCCGTGATAGCTCAGTGTCCGGGCGCTCGCCTTTAATTCAATATACTCGAGCAACCTGAGTTCGATCCCCGGTGCCAGCACCAATGAAGTTTTTAACTTTAAGTGCTGACTTATAACGTGCTCCGCGGTGAAGGAAAACATCTTGAGGAAACCTGCATATTTTCGAAATAATACCGAAAAATATATATTTCTAAAATATGTGAAGTCCGCCAATCCGCAGTGGGGCCGCGCGGTGCCTTTGCCCAGCAGTGGGACATGTATAGGCTGTTACTTCACTTTAATTTAATTATGTATATCTATCTAATGGTGGAATAAAGGCAGGAGAAAGAAGAAGATGGTTTATTAAACCCTATTCAAGAATTGAAGGGACGCTTACATCATGCCATGAAGTGATGGTACCAATAAAACGGAAATTCCAAGCCTTTTCAAATGCAGACGGACCTTAAGTTTTCCGCGTTTCTTATTAAAAAATCTTTACTGAAACACCATATCTATATAATTAATACGATCACCAAATTGGTATAACACATGCGGATCTTTACGCAGATCGGTGGTTATTAGAGAATTCGAACACGAAAAAAAACCCAGATAATTAGCAATAATTAGAATTTTAGATTTTCTGAGTGTTTCCACCGAAGTGTCTACTACGCGTTATTAAAACATATCAGATTCGACTTGCAATTTGCGTTATTTCGACCGTCTACAAATTATTATATTTAGTCGTTGAATATTACTTTTTATTTCTTTATGTCATATGTATTGTCTATATCTTCTATGTGATACTAAATTTTGTATATCATGTGCATGTGCCAGCATTGGAACACCAACTAATAAGGTTACAGTGGTAACTGATAGATGACTTTAGTGACGTTTAGTTGGATTAATTAAATTTTCATTAAAAACGGTAGATTTTCCTAGGCGAAACGGGAACTAGCTAGTAGGCCAGCATTACCACAGACCAGCATACTTATCCGCACTCCAATTTCAGATGATGATCCTCACCAAGGAGTCGACCTCGTTTTCGATCTGGCGCGAAATCCCGATCCCCATGTACTTGGAGTGCTATATGTTCAATATCACGAACGTGGACGAGATCCTGGCCGGAAAGAACGTCTCCCTGAAGGTGGTGGAGTTGGGACCCTACGTGTACAAGGAACGTCACGCCAAGGTAAGAGTCCACTTCTTTGTGTCCACGTCACTCTCACCGAAATTGACAATTCTGTGTGTTAAAACATGTAGAAAAAGTTTGTATGCTGGAAAGGATATAACAATAGATGCGCCAAGCATTGCTTCAAATGCTAAATAACAATGTAGAAATAAGGCCAGCCGTTTAGCTCAGTGGCTAGAGCGTCAGGCCGCGAATGCCGAAGACGTGGGTTCGATTCCCACAGCGGCGACGATCTTTTCGTAGCAGTATAAAAAACTTTAAAATTTTGTGTGTGTGTGTGTGTGTGTGTGTGTGTGTGTGTGTGTGTGTGTGTGTGTGTGTGTGTGTGTGTGTGTGTGTGTGTGTGTGTGTGTGTGTGTGTGTGTGTGTGTGTGTGTGTGTGTGTGTGTGTGTGTGTGTGTGTGTGTGTGTGTGTGTGTGCGTGCGTGCGTGCGTGCGTGCGTGCGTGCGTGCGTGCGTGCGTGCGTGCGTGCGTGCGTGCGTGCGTGCGTGCGTGCGTGCGTGCGTGCGTGCGTGCGTGCGTGCGTGCGTGCGTGCGTGCGTGCGTGCGTGCGTGCGTGCGTGCGTGCGTGCGTGCGTGCGTGCGTGCGTGCGTGCGTGCGTGCGTGCGTGCGTGCGTGCGTGCGTGCGTGCGTGCGTGCGTGCGTGCGTGCGTGCGTGCGTGCGTGCGTGTGTGTGTGTGTGTGTGTGTGTGTGTGCTATGCCAAGAACGTGCACTTCGCTTCTTCAGTCACGGTCGTTAATCGCGACGAGATCTGGAGAGGCTCATTATTTTGGGCCACTTAGATGGCAAACACGCTCTGGTCAGGGCGTCTGCAAGATGGTCAGATGCTGTGAAGGGAGCAGTGGGCGGTAGCATGTATCGGGCTGTCCATGAGTCGCATGATCGCCCTTGGAGATATATTGTTCGTGGTCACGATCCTCAGCATTGAGGGAACGGGGAAGAAGAAGCCAGAAGTGTTTGTGTCTGTTCCTGCGAGCGTTTCTACATGCGTCCTTGCGCTCTCATATTCATTCTGATTCTGGTGGTGTGTGACAACTGATCGGTTCCAAATGAAATTTAGAACGTAAAACTCAAGTTTATAAGTTCTGTCAAAGTATAGGATAGGATTCTTTCCCCCGTAATGTATACAAATAGAATGATAAAGGTGTGCCGTTTCACGGGAATCATGGAGAAAACTATTGTATAGATTTTATTTAATACTCTAAGTTTTATTTCTCACACAAACCGTGTATCTGTCGTAATCTTTAAATAAAAATTTTGTGATATCTTCATTTAACTTAAAGTTATTAAAATTAAAAAGAAGTATGCGTGTACGTAATAAGTTTACTTCTTTAGCGTAAAGACATTAATTGCAAATAATAACGGTTTTTTTCAGATCTTGCAATTTATGGGTAAACTAGCGACCCGCCCCGGTTTCGTCCAATGTTTCGTCAAACGTTCCGGGTGCAATGTATTATACATATAAACCTTCCTCTTGAATCACTCTTTCTAGTAGACAATACCGTTGATACTTTCGTTTCAAGATCCGTTGTATACTTTTAAAGATCTAAGCATACATATGGACAGACAGACAGCGGAACGACTTTGTTTTATACTATGTGATGATGTTAATGTTGTTCTTAGTTGCCAAGATTAAATTCGCATCATGTCACCTTTTAAGAGTCGTTTTGCGCGCGCATGGTAAAAATTTTACTCTCATAATTATTCCAAACGTGCCAAAAAATATATGACATTAAGAACGATTTTTATCAGCAGCAAACAATTTTGCCTGAGTGGTTGAAGTTGACGACTTATCTAATTAATTACTTTTAAATATCTGCTTATATCACTTGTTACTTACGCTCTGAAAATCGCAGCACAGAAAGATATGAGAGGTTATTAATGACAGTTACGATAACGTTAATTTAATTTGTTAAGATATGCAGTTATTTCGTACTGTTTGTTTTTGTTTATTATTTTTATATGGTGAGTTTATTGCCAACTGTACAATATATACTGTCAAATATTCTTAACATGGCGTACTTACAGTAATTGCTTTTGAATCTTTCTACATTTGATTTCTTAAACATAATATTTAGTGACGGGTTAGGCGAAGCGATTGGGCGATGTCAATCTGGCTTAGGAAAGCTTTCACTACTTTCTTTATGACACTTTATTTTATTAAGTTAAACCTCATTTATGTTGTTCACAGGGAATGTTTCGAACATTTCCATGAAATCAGGATTATTAATTTCATAGCCCTGTCAATTTGGTAGTCCGGTAGGGTCTGGAGTATTGCTCAAATTTCGACGGAATCGAAGGGTTTTTTTATGTGAGAAGGTGGCAACCGAGCTGGCGATTCACCTGATGTTAAGCGATAACCGCCGCCCATGAACATTTGCAACACCCATAGAGTTGCAGATGCGTTGCCACCTTTTAATAATGTGGGCCCCGGCTTCCGCACTCACCAGACCTTTGGGTCTGATGCCTACGCAATTCATGCGTTACATTTTTGTACTTGTAGGAGTGGACATATCATGACAAGAGAGGCCGTCTACACGATCATGTTTGTAACATGTTCAAAGTACTAAAATGTCTATTTCAATAACTTAGCCTAATAAAATCGTTGTTGGGGTTGGTACGTTTTAAGCAAAAGATTGGTTGTATTAGGCAGCACCTCTCCTCCATAATGTTCTTTCAATAGTCTAATATAAACCATCTTAATAGTAACTAACGGTGCGTATGTAGGTTTTTAAATATACTTTTCTCGTCGTGAGATTTCAGCACCTTAGCTTAGTCGGTAAAGCGTCTGGGCGGGAAACCAGGAGACGCGGGCTAGAATCTCACAGCGCCGAAAGTTTTTATCCATTTACCTACACAAATGCACAGTTTATACTTTATAAACAAAACAACATAGATATCTACTGTAAAAAAGTTATCAAAACGGTAGTTTAAACTGTGCTATGTAATAATATAGATAACCGATGATTGAATTTGATGTGCACTTCAACCCTGACTTGTCGCATTGTTTATGACGCGAGTGAATTTTGTTTCTTATCACTAGTATTCGACGGACGAACTACTTTATGCATATTGTTGAATGAAACTATTTTTAGGATTGTTGTCATATTGCAGGAGCGAGTGGACGTAATATGAAGAGTTTAAAAACCAATTTATGGCTAATGTTGGAGGTTATTAAGTGAATTTGGCGTATCCATTTACTTAAAATTTACATTTATGAATGAATGTCAAGTTGATTTAATCTTTAAATAGTAAGAGTCAACATCTTGACATTTATTATTCACGGGCCAGGGTAGGGACTAAAGTTAAATTAAAAATAATTTGTTACTAAAATAGCTAATAATATATATATATAAAGTAAAGTAACAGCCTATACATGTCCCACTGCTGGGCAAAGGCCTCCTCTATACAGAGGGTATCAGGGCATAGTCCACCACGCGGCCCCACTGCGGATTGGCGGACTTCACATATTTTCGAAATATATATTTTTTTGTTATTATTTCGAAAATATGCAGGTTTCCTCACGATGTTTTCCTACACCGCGGAGCACGTGATAAGTCAGCACTTAAAGTTAAAAACTTCATTGGTGCCGGCACCGGGGATCGAACTCAGGTTGCTCGAGTATATTGAATTAAAGGCGAGCGCCCGGACACTGAGCTATCACGGCTCACCTTTCAACAACTTTCAACCAACAATATGTGAAATATTAAAAAAAAATATATATTTTTTATATTTTTTTTAATATGTGAAAAGTTGCCAAACGAGGAGGCGGTTCACCTAATGTTAAGTGAATACCGCCGCCCATGGACATCTGAGAGTTACACCCGAGAGTTACAGATGCGTTTACAACCTTTTGATAATTGGGCTCTGGCCATCTCACTTACCAGATGAAACGCGAAAGTATTTGTCATACTTCCACTTTACGCCGGTCTTCTGTGAGGTCGTGGTACTTACCCGGACGAGCCTGCCCATTCGTGCAACAGCCGAGGCTGCTGCGTAGTTTACCACATTAATGTCTCGTACGATGAAATACCACGGTCTCACAAAAGAGCACGGGCTTGGAGTGAAACGGTTATACGCCAATCACGGTGGTCAATTTTTACGGTGGTAGCTCCACGCGCAGTGTTCACTGTTGCACGAATGGGCAGGTCCGCCTGGGTAAGAACCAAGACCTCACAGAAGACCGGCGTGAAGTGGGAGTGTTACAATTCTGCGTCTCGTCCGGCGAGTGAGGTGGCCGGGGCCAACTTTGTTTAAGGGTGGCAACGCGTTTGCAATCCTACGGATGTTGTAAGTGTCCATCGGTGACGGTTATCACTTAACATCAGGTGAACCGCTAGCTCGTTTCCACTTTTTCACATAGAAGAAATCTATCAGGGAATGACCTGACGGCGTCCGTCATTCCGTCCGATTACAACGTAGGGCGGAAAATCTTACTTGTCATCGACACGTAAAGAAGAAGACAATGTAGGCGTCTTGAGGGCAAGAGTGAATAGGTTTTTACTGATCTAATGAGCTTACAATCAACGGCTGCCTCGCCACTTACCATCAGGTGGGATGGCAGTCAAGTGTCCTGTTCTGAATTAAAAAAATAATCTTCACTTTATTTTTAAAACAAGTGCGATGACCCTCTCATTATCGACGGCCTCTTCTCGACTTGTTCTCACATTCACTACAAGTTTTCACTTTTGCTTTTCTTCACTCTTCTTCATTTTCACCTCCTTTATAGGTATTATTTCGATTGTCTTTTCGCGTAAAATGTTTTAGATCGAGGACTTTAAGTGCCGAGTTAACCTCATCTATTTGTGTAACATATTCTGAAATAATAGATTGAAATTGACAGTCTTGTTAAATAGATTGCTCAGGAACAAGAACTTTCTTGTACTCTGGAGCAAAAATTATAAATAAGTAACTTAATAAGTAATAATAAGTTAAGAGCCGCGATAGCTCAGTGCCTGAGCGCTCTGGCAGTGCAAATCCCGGTGCCGACATTAATGAAACAGGTTGTTCGAGTATATCGAATTAAAAGAGAGCTTGAGATTAATATTATATTACAATAATATTCAATCACACAACATACGCCGACTTTTAATTGGTAAAATAAACAGAGAGTCGTATTTAAAGGAATGTGTTGCTAATTTTAAGCAGCTTACGTATCAATATGGCCTGTTTTGCAGTCGCGTGCGCCCTCCTACTATCTGGTTAGGGATTGACGCCTCGAGTGCCAAATCGACGCAACAGACAGATGTTAATGACAGATATTATAGCTTGAACGGTGGCCGGCAACGGTGTCCACACTTACTCTCGGTCTTTTAATATTGTTCCCTCTTAGGTCGATATGATTTTGGCGTTTTTGGGATAAAGTGCTATTGTACATTAGCATCGCGTAGAATAAGCACGTGTCCAAATACTTTAATTGGTACTTTTAATTGGGATGTGTGTTTAATTGGGGTGTTTCTTCATTTCGTCAATATTGGGCGGAATCAATTTTCTTTTTTGCAAGTCTAAAGGCGATGCAAAGTGGTCTCATTGACTGCATACTCCCTGGGTCTTGCAGGTACACTTTCTGGACCGTTTAGACGAATATAGGCACTTGTAATAAATTGTTGGACAGTGGGTAAAACTGACTAATTTTATCCAGCGGCTTGTTTTTATCCAAGCCTGCTTTAAGTTGTAGCTAATCTTGTCAGTGCCTCTGACTTGTGCAGCAGATCTCGCTGGCTTCACTCGGTCTCTGTGGCGTGGTTGTTGTTCTCGAAGCTTCTCGTCATGCTGCACTTGCAAGACATGTCATAGCTCCGCGGCCAAGTGTTCCTTGTCACATATTCCTTGTGCTCTCTGAAACAGTGGAAGTAGAAAGAAATGAAAATTGAGACAAATCAGTATGATCTATCGTGTCCACACAAACCAAATTTTATTTAGACTTATATTCGTTATTGTAACATGCTACGATATGAGTTTATCGTGATTATAGTGATAACATCGATTATTTAATTTGTTATCGTTTCATGAAATTGCTAGGACATTAAGTAAAGGTTTAAGCTCTGATAAAATCCGTTGAGTGCTATAGATATCAAATGGACAATATTTGTTTTTATATATTTTATAATTCGCACAAGTCTGTTTAATACAAATATACAAATGCAGCTCATGTGCCCTAATATTTTAAAGTTGGGGGTTCACAAAAATGCCGGTTCGGAAAACGTAAGCGATCATCTATTACCGAAAACTTTTAATTGGCCTTTAATTTTGTTAAATTTGATCAAACAATGACTGTTCTAGCTGTAAGTTTTCCAAAAATATCAAAAATAAAAATAAGATAAATCATATTTGACACCAAAATAAACAACCTCTAAAAGCTGGCCGTATCCTTATTTTTCAAAGGGCACTGAGAAATATATAACTGGTGGATTGTCAACCAAAAAAATTGTGAGTTTGGTGTAGATACGGTAATGAAATTCTTCAGTGGGGTCTAAAGTGGCTAATATCAATGACAGATGAGGTTGATTGCCATCCCATTATCATAAAAACCGGCCAACTGCGAGTCGGACTCGCATAGGAGGGTTCCGTACCATTGTGTATAAAAACGGCAGAAACATCATGTCTGTTGTATGGGCGCCACCACTTAAATATTTTTCTTATTCTGTTTTTTAGTAATTATTGTTATAGCGGCAACAGAAATACATCATCTGTGAAAATCCCAATTGTCTAACTATCACGGTTCATGAGATACAGCCTGGTGACAGACGGGCAGACAGATTGATAAAAATAGTATAATGTCTCCGAGTAAGAGTGGATTAGTTGTTTTTCTTAGGATTTGTTAAATTATAGAAACATAAGCAACACCCTAAAAACGTTCCGGTTACCTCACTCAAAAACGCGAAAGGTTAAATTCCAATTTACGCCGGTCTGTGATTTTTTTTGGCTGGATGAGCCACCGTTGGCCTTAGGGGCCTTGCCACAGATCCGACGGATTTCAGGTGGCCTGGCGCACGGGGCGCCTAGCCTGAACCTCGGCGTATTATTATTACGCGTTATGGTGACTAAGCTCGAGGGCTCCCGAGGGAGCCTCGGCTGGGGCCGTTACGCTATTATTAATACCGGTTTGGGAGGCCGCCAAGCCCTTAGGGCGCTTTGGCGGACGCTCTATGGAATGAACAGGCTCAAAGGGGAGAGGTCCTCGGCTTGGGCTGTCACTCAATACGCGTTTAGCATTCCGATTCGAGGGTGCCCGAGAGGGCCGGACCTCGGCTCGATCGATAGCTATTATCTGACTGGATTTTTTTTTTATGTGAGAAAGTGGCAAACGAACTGGCGGTTCACCTGATGTTAAGTGATAACCGCCTGCCCATGGACATTTGAAACACCCTTAGGGTTACAGATGGGTTGCCACCTCTTAATAATGTGGGCCCCGGCTACCTCGCTCACCAGACGAAACGCAGAAGTGCAACACTTCTACTTTACGCCGGTCTTCCGTGAGGTCGTGGTACTAACCCGGACGGACCTGCTCATTCGTGCAACAGCGAACACTGTTGCGTGGTTCTACCACCGTTAAACTTCTGTGACGCCGTGTCACATCTCCGGATAAGCTCACACAACGATAAGGCACAACTTGCCACGTTTCTTTTCCTCCATAGAGTGTTACAGTTAATGGTAATTTTAATATCCGATCGTTAGTTTGTTTAGATTCAACATGTTTTCGGTTCCGTGGCGTAGTGTCCAAGGTATTGGCTTTGGCGACGGGGGTTGTGGGTTCGATCCCCACACGGGAGAACTATTTGTGCCACCCACAAACAATTGCTTCGGATCTGCGAGTTTGTTCACGTGAAATTTATGTTTGTAGAACGTCCATACAAAACGGAATAATTTTCTTACTACGGCAAGGGAAATGTTTTGCAAAAAAAAAAGAAATACATATGTTGAACTCGTCTAAAACGCAACGTTATTGTGCCGATTTTCACTTCGATTTGAACTGGTTTTCTAATTTTAGATGCACTACTTAATTCGAGTTTGAGTTTGCTTAATTTAAGATTTCTCAAGGTCACGGGCAGAGAAATTTGGAGCGTGTATTTCTAAAACGTTTTAATGCATTCTATACAAATGAATATATTTTGACGACTCGGGACATTCTATCATTTCTCAGTTTTTTCCATTAGGTTACAAAGTTTATATATCAATATCTAACATACGGTGAGTATCAGGGGTATATTAATCACGCTTCATTCACGCAACATCGGTAACCGATCGGTAAATATTTATTATCTTCATAACGTTAATCATCAATATGTTTATTTATAATAAATCAATAGCTCCAATATCTATTGAGAATTACGATTGTGTATCGATCAATTTTTTTTTCTTTTAAGTGAAAAGTCGTAAAGTAATTTTCCTAATTTTTAATATGACATATGTAAGTGAATGTGACAGACGATATAGAACGTATGATACGGAAAGGGATAGCGGTCTAGAATTGCAAGTTCCTCAATTTCGGTGCGCTTGTATATAATTTCACGTCGTATTGTTATCGTTACCAGGAGAACATAACGTGGAACGACAACAGCACCGTGACCTACTACAACGAGCGCTGGTGGACCTTCCAGCCCGAGATGTCCAACGGCAGCCTCTCCGACAACATCACCAGCATCAACCCCATCGTGGCGGTGAGTAGACCTCTTGCATCAAGGTGGATTGTTGCTTGGCCGTGGACAGGATTTATAGATCTCGCTCTGAGCGTTACTTTTGGAGAAGACGTGTACTTCTAAATCGAGGATTCTGTATTAGTAAAGTGATCCTGTACATCTTGATTATTTCAACCTGCTTCTGTCCACTGCTGAAAATAGGCCTCCCCCACAGACTGGCAGCAATCACGACACTGAGCCACTTGCACCCATCGACTTCCTCCACTCTGGCACAGGTCGTCTCACTCCATCTAGTGGAAGGTCGTCATACACTACTATGGCCTATACGAGAATACCAGTCGAGAAATTTCTGAATTTCAGAATCACATAGGCTGTAATAAATGTTGTGATACCCTCGATTCCTTTTGCAAAACAATCCGTAAAGGGAAAATATGGAAGCGGATCTTAAATTACAAATAAATGCCCGACGCCATCCCTAAACAGAGAACCTGGAGACAATTAAACCTTATATTACAACATTATGATAATTAACCTTATATTATAACGTCGTTACTTAACTGTACAACGACCGATAATATGTCCAATAAAAAGTTTGAAAAACATAATTAGCCTTTATGTGTAATACCATAAAAGCTTCATTGACGATTCATAAATAGAAGTAGAGAAGCAAATAAGAAAATGAGTTGTGAGCTACTGTAATGAGTCACCGGTACTTTAACCATGTGTGGCTGTGTTCTATTTTAAAACTAGTAGCATAAGAAGATAGTTGTAAAAAGTTGTCACATCGTGTTTGAATATTTAAAGAAATTAGAATATTTATGAAATGTTTTCACCAAGGGATCGTAAAAAATTAAGCATAAGGAAATGTTTTTACCTTGCGATGTGTCCATAAAAAGTAATGTAACTCTTCGATGCTAAACGTTTTTATGACTCATTGTCGGGTATTGAAATTAGAAGTAACGATGACTTTATGTAACATTAACTTATCCAATTCGATAAGCTAATAACGTAAATTTGCGATAAGGGAAAAATGCAAAAATATCAAGAGCCACCTGTTTTCATGTTCCTCGATTAGTCGATTATTCACTGTTCAAAATATATGAACAGTTTATTAAAGTAAAAATGTAATACGCATCTTTCTCACTCAAAGGAATACATAAATTTGTACGTTTTCATGTTTTAATCATTGTCCCTCAGCATCTGAAAGCAATTTAATGACGATGTGATGATGCGATGAAGTTCTATTTCACTTCTTCTCTTACTCCTGCCTATATCCCACACTAGGTGGGTACGGCACAACATGTTTTTCCTTACACTTTCTTCTATCTGCCGTCATCATACTCGTCATCGTCATCGTCTCAATACTCGTACCTTTACAGACATATCATTCTTCACACAGTCCATCCAGATCTTTCTCTTTCGTCCTCTAGCCTTAAACCCTCCAACCACATTCATATGCATCACTCTTCTAGTCTAATGACTTTCATCCCTCCTCATAATGTCCCTATACCATTCCAACCTATTTGATGTTTAAAAATATTCTTGGTATTTATCTGTCAATACTATAAGTTATTGAATAAATGACTTTATGTCTTTATCATATTTTTATAATACGAACTATAGAAGTTATTGTGGACGACACCAATAGAATATATAAATAAACAGATGACATGTCTCCAATGTTATTGAGCATAATCAATCGATTGAGTCGGAAACAAGACATCATTGTTAAAAACAAAAACAAATGCCTTCTTGTAGTTTATGTTTATTCTCGTTGTTTTTTTTATACAGATATCAGCTTATTAGGCATAAATAATAATAAGTCAATTGTATTTTTCTATTAATTACATACCTTATCTGGTGGTTAATTTTAAGAGTTTGGTTTTTTTTTTTGGATGAAGGCGACAATTTACGCAAATACCTGATGATTAGTGATGAAGTATAAGCTGGTATCAGTAGAAGCCTATCTCCCCTTTAAAAAAGAAGACTAAAAGAGGAAAGTTGAATCGCAATTCTTCATGCCCGGATGAATCGAACTGATAAAATAAAAATTTCCCATTTAGATCGTTAAATACTTGGGTAATGTGTCATTTTAATATTATGAAAATCCCCACATAAGTTTTGCGTTCCCTCACTTAGAAATTTTGGCTTATCGCTAGTGTTGTTCCGGTAAGGTATACCGTAATAGCATGCATTCTGTTGATGCGCCATTGCCGCACCATACGTGATACAAAGACGATGCGTGATGCGTGATGCGTTATGTCTTTCATTCTGGATCCATGTTGGGAAGGATGCCGCATTCTGCATGATATCGTTTAGTTTCTATACTTCATTTCCTGTATTTACGCGAATACACATTAGAAAAAGAGACTAGACTATTCTTAATGAACTTGTGCTCATAGATCTCGGGACAGATATGTCCTGTGACCATAAACCACTGAGAAGGATTCGAAGCGTCCGCGACTACTTCTGCGTTACGTCTGGTGAGTGCGGTACACGGGGTCCATTTTATTTAAAGCCTGCAACGCATCTACAACCCTTGGGCGTTTGCATGTCCATGGGCGGCGGCTATCGCTTAACATCCGGTGAACCGCCAGCTGGCCATAGGGACAGACAAACTTTGGGACGACTTTGTTTTATACTATGTAGTGATATAACCCTTCCACTTAAATCACTCTATCTAATAAAAAAAACCGCATCAAGATCCGTTGCGTAGTTTTAGAGATCTAAGCATACATAGGGACAGACCAGACAGCGGGGCGACTTTGTATACTGTGTAGTGATGTTCTGATGTCCCGCCATCTCTCCGCCAGACCGTCGGCTACGTGATGCGCCACGAGCCGCTGTTCGTTCGAGTCGCCGTCGACGTCTTCATGCGAATGTCCCACGAGAACCTGTTCCTGACGGCTAACGTCTCCTCGTGGCTCTTCGACGGCATCAGCGACCCGCTGTTCGACATAGCGGCCCACTTCCCGGACCTGCCCGTCACGATACCCTTCGACAAATTCGGCTGGTTCTACTCGGTGAGTCTCTTTCCGTAATCCATTCACAGTCTGTTCTGCCGGTCACTCGGCAGAAGTTGGGCCCATTCTCAATCAATACACAATCTGTACTGTGACGATGGTTATTAGGCAAGAGAAGTTGAATTAGAAGCGGCCCATTCGTCTATCCTTCTGTTGTCGACTTTAACAGCTGTTAACGTAAGTGTATTGCAAAGTGTACTTTGACGATCCGATTTGCCTGGTGGGTGGTGAACCTGCTTCTTGCGTCAGGTATCGCTTTGATCCTCGCTGCTGGAAAAATATTGTGTGATGAACATAGTGTTTTTCCAGTATCTGGGTGTTTATATATGTATAATATGTAGTACCTGGAGGACCGAGCTTTGCTCGGTTTTTTTTAAAATCATGTATTTTGGAAATAGAAAAAATAAAAAATAAATAAAGTATAGAAAAAAAAGTAAAAAAGTGTGTAAATGATCGTGATACGAACCGCGGCCGTTTGTTTTGGGGCCGCCCGATTACCGACCGAGCTGTTATAACATTTTTTTTTTGCGGCGAAATTTACCGTCATATTCGAATGATATTTTTCGTTCCCTGAAAACATGCATACAAGGACATTTTCTAAAAATGAAACCTACCTAGATTTATTTTGCGCCTACTAAATTTCATGAAAATCGCTGGAGCCGATTCCGAGATTCCGATTATATATATATGTACAAGAATTGCTCGTTTAAAGGATAAGATTTATTTACAAAAGAAAAGTATGTTTAAGTCTGTTTATCAGTTATCTAGTGCCCATAATACAAACGTTGCTTAGTTTGGGACTAGAGAACGTTGTGTAAAATTGTATACTGAAATATTTATTTATTTATTTATATTGAGAAGTAGTGCTAACGAAGGAAAATGGAAATGTGTAATCTCTGCATGACACACGAGATTAGCACTTTTATCTCAATCACGGGTTAGAAAAAGATCTTTTCCAATATAATTTGCTTGTTATCAATCAGCGGCTATGTGCGCCTCATAACAGGTTTGTTATTAATTAATATAATAACTAATATTTCAAGCGCACTGCTGTTAAAGGGTTTAAGAAAAAATATACATTTTTAGGATGAAAAAGAGTTTTTAGTGCAAAAAGTATGTATCTTTGAAAAATATTGTCTTAGTCAGACAAAGGTATGAGTTATTAGTTTCTTAATTGGCTACATTTTGAAATATTTTGAGACGATAAGAGATGAAAACGTTTATCAACTTTTTAAATCTTGACGGTTTTAATTAACAGGATATATTTTGTGAACATACAATTATCTTCTTCTGGCTTCAATTTCTTCTATGAATACATTATTTGCGAAATGACAATATATTTCTCGAAAGATAAAAGAAAATCTCTGATATCTACTATCTTGTTAAAAGCCAAGTACATCCATCGGTAAAGTAGAAGTGTTGCACTTCTGCGTTTCCTCTGGCGAGTGAGGTAGCCGGGGCCCACATTATCATCAGGTGGCAACGCATCTGTAACTCTACGTTTGTGTTGCAAATGTCCATGGGCACGCGGTTATCACTTAACATCAGGTGAACCGACAGCTCGTTTGCCACTTCCTCACATAAAAAAATCTATCAGTAAACAATGTTACCATCATAAAAATCAAATTTAGCAGCCGTTCATTGATTTGCGTTTGTGACAAGTGCCTGTCATAAGTTTAAGGTTCCAACAATGACATTCAAATACCCTACGTAGGTTTCGAAACTTCGGGAAAAAATAAAAAAACAAACGCGATAAATCCGCAAAATTTATTTCATTCAGTAAAGTAGTAAAGTATCAGCCTATACATGTCCCATTGCTGGGCAAAGGCCTCCTCTGTGCTTTATTTAGCGCTTAAAATTACCAATTTCATTGGTGCCGGCCCGGCACCGAGGATCGGACTCAGATTGCTCGAGTATATTGAATTAAAGGCGAGCCTGGACATTGAACTATCACGGCTCCTTTGGTAAGTAAATAAATTGTAATAAAACTATTAAATATAAATTGTAATAGTAAGCAATGAGCTTACGTTTTTACTGTTAAAATACAATAGCCTCTGTGAAACAGTCCAACATATAACAGAGCAAAGAATTTAAAAATACCAGATCTTCTGAATGATCTTTCTGACATTTAAAATTTTTTACGATTTAAACCTTTATGTTGTTAACATAATGTACTTTATGTTTGTAAAAATAGTTGAATTTCGGCGAATGGACGACTATTCATTTTTATTAAGTTACTTCTCTTATTAGTAAATACAGCCTTCAACTCCATTCATAATGATTCCCTTAAAATGGATCAAGATTTCGTCTACCTCGTTGACCTTGATTTTGTTTCTTATCCAATATTTCAGACTTAAATACATTTTTGGATTTCTTTACAGTGTGCTACTGTCATGAAAATACCCCACCTAGGTGGGGAAAGAGGATTGGGATGATGATAAACACATTTAAATAACGTTTTAATTATTTAGTACCTGGAGGACCTGTTGTTTTTTTGTTTCGTATCACGATCTTACCGACGTAATAATAAGAAAATATGAACTGGCTGGTTTTTCACAAAAGAAAGAACTTTAAAAAAAGGAAAAAAAAGAACAAAATCATCCGAATCGACAAAAAATAAAAAATAAAGAAAGCAATGATCTGGAATGGAAAAAAAAAGTAAAAAAAATAAGTGTGTAAATGATCGTGATACGAACCGCGGCCGTCTGTTTTGGGGCCGCCCGATTACCGACCGAGCTATTATAACATTTTTTTTGCGGCGAAATTTACCATCATATTCGAATGATAAAACAGGCCAAAACGGCGTCCGCCATGTTAGTCTATACTCTATACTCTATAGATTGTCTGTGATGTGACGTCATTCTTATTCTAAACAATCATTTGACATTTTTAAAATAACCACACGCTTAGCCACGGATTCCAACTTAGAAATTTTCTTCCTAAATTTAGGAAATATGGTCGAATGAAGGTTATTTTTTTTGAGAATATTTTTAGGAGTAAAATTTTATTTTCTTCATCTTTGAAAAAGAAAACTACACAGGACTACTTATTTGAACAAAAAATATAATTTAATAGCGTTGGCTGCATTGGTGGACGTCAGGCCAAGGCCCATGTCGTAATATTTTAAATTCTTTCGCCTTATACTATAAAAGTGAATATTTTATGTGTGATGTAAAAAAATTGTAACTGAAGATTAAAATATATTAAAGTCGTTAATAACCACAGTTAATTACTTATTAAGCATATTTTTTATTTTCTTCTAAGCAATATAAAATGCCAAAAGATGATAAAACTGTCGTCGGATATGTTTACAATATAACTGGTTATTTTAGTTTATTTATTCTAATGATTAGTATTTAATATTTTTTAAATATTTTATTGATTTAATGTTAACATATTCATTTCTAAAGTAATATAAAAAATGAAATATTATATTTAGTTTTCTTGATCATTTTTAATGAAATAGTTATTTAAGAAGTATTTCTTTTTACAAGTTCTGTGACGTCAAATCATAGCCGCAAGCGTTTTTAGCGTTTAGAACAAAAAAAAATAAAAGTAGTAATTTTTGAATTGAAATTATGCAATTTTTGAAATTTGTATTGTGTGAATATATTTCGGTTATGTGTATCTAATACTGCACGAAATACTCATTTAGAGGGTCAAATTTGATATGAGTGAAGTAGCCTATATTATAGGAGGAATAGTTCGTTGGTATAGAAGTCTTAAGTTTTATTTCTGTAGAGCCAAATTTTGTTATTTTTTGACCGATCCCCCTGGAGTGGAAGATCACAACAGGCACATAGACTGGCCGAGTACAAGCATATTTGCTTTTGCTTAATCTCATGACTCCGTGGCGCAGTTGCCAAGGTGTTGGCTTGCGCGTCGGGGGTCGAGGGTTCGATTCCCACACGGGACAACTCTTGGTGTGACCCACAGATAGTTGTTTCGCATCTGGGTGTTTGTCCGCGTGAAACGTCCGTTTACGTTTGTAAAACGTCCTTACAACACAGGATAATGTTATCCTAAAGTAACGGCAATGTTTTTAAAAAAACTAACAAAAACTAAATTAAAATCTCCGTTGCATTATACAAAGGCAACATGTATACTTTAACATCTGATGGTAGGGCCTCGCAACAGTCTTGGCTGTTGCACGAATGGGCAGCTCCGTCCGGGTAAGTGCCACGACCTCACAGAAGACCGGCGTAAAGTAGAAGTGTTACATTTCTGCGTTTCGTCTGGTGAGTGAGCTAGCCGGGGTCCACTTTATTTTATGGTGGCAACGCATTTGCAACCCTACGGGTGTTGCTAATGTCCATGGGCGGCGGCTATCACTTAACATCAGGTGAACCACCTGCTCATTTGCCACTTTTTCACATTCAAGTGGAAGAGTCATACTTCTTCGTCTCGTCTTGTGAGTGAGGTAGCATCTGCAACCGTACGGGCGTTGTTAATGTCAATGGGCGGCGGTTATCACTTAACGTAAGGTTAACCACCAGCTCGTTTGGCACCTTCTCACATTATTAAAAACACGAGCGCGACTATTGATTACATTAAAGAGTTCAGATTTCCACGAATTATAGTGATCACTTACTTATGATACTCTACACTGATTCTATCTTCCAGCTTATCATTCATCATCATTTCAGCCTGTTTGAGTCCACTGCTGAACATAGGCCTCCCCCATAGACTGCCATGAAGTACGATCCTGAGCCACCTGCATCCATCGACTTCCCGCACATTTGCACAGGTCGTCACTCAATCTAGTGGGGGGTCGCCCCACACTGCGATGGCAAGTACGTGGCTGCCACTCGAGAACCTTTCTTCTCCAACGGTTATTGGTTCTACTGCGGATGTCTTCGTTACGAACTCTATCACGCAGAGAAATACCGAGCATAGCCCGCTCCAAAGCTCGCTGAGCGACTTTGAGCTTCCTCATACGGCCAGCAGTGAAGGACCACGTCTCGGTTCCGTAGGTCATCACTGGCAACACACATTGATTGAAGACTTTAGTCTTCAAACATTGAGGTATATTTGACGAGAAAATTTGCCGTAGTTTCTTCGGTAAACTATGGCAAATCGCTGCCCATCCGAGTTGGATTCGCCGATTGACCTCTGCGTCGAAGTTGGACTTACCTAGCCGGACTAACTGTCCTAGGTAAACGTACTCGTCAACAACTTCGAGCTCAGTGCTCCCAACAACAACCGGTATTGGCGTGACATGTACATTAGATATGATGTTCGTCTTGTCCATGTTCATCTTAAGGCTCACCCGTTGGGAGACACTGTTGAGGTCATTGAGTATAGTACCAAGGTCCTCCAGCGATTCTGCCAATATGACTATATCGTCGGCAAATCGAAGGTGGGTGATGTATTCGCCATTGAAGTTAATACCTCGTCCTTTCCAGTCCCGAAGCAACGAAAACATCTTCCAACGCAGCGGTTAAGAGTTTCGGGGATATGACATCATCCTGTCTTACACCCTCCTGCAGTTGGGTAGGTTTTGTACTACTGGACTGTACTTGGACGGACATCGTACCCTTGTTATACGAACACCTCGATATACCGACAGTCAATTTGGCACCTCTGAAGAGCCTGGAGTACCGCCCAAATTCGACAGAATCGGAGGCTTTCTCATAATCCACATACGCTAGACACAAAGGCAGATTATACTCTTCGGTTTTCTGTATAATCTGCCGCAAGGTGTGTCTGTGGTCTATGGCGCCTGCTGAGCCTTTTCGGAATCCGGCTTGTTCGGGGTTCTTCCAGCTAGAAATAAAAAAAATTGCAATAACCGGTGCTGTTGTGTTGAGGAACGTCGAGTGACGTGGGTCAAGTTTTAAACTCCATCAGGGAATAAGAAGAGAATAGCCTAAAGTCAATGAAAAGAAAGAAAAAAAAAAAAGAAAAGAACACAGAGTTTCTAGCCGGTTTTTCTCTGGGCAGGTCCAGATTAGTGAACCGTTGGTAGTTTTTGACGTTAAATAAGAGCTTAAAATAAGTCTATATTGAATAAAGAAATTTTGACTTTGACTTTGACTTTGAATGATGTATTTAGGTATTTATTCCGAAAACTCTCCGTGCTAATTATTGTTCATAAAAAAGGTGTTACCAGTTTATAAATGCATTAAGATGCACGTCAATCAACTGTCAGATCTATCGTGAAACGTATCGCGGATTGCGCAGATTGGTGCGTTTGGTTTTTATCTAAGGGTATTTTTTTGTTAATAAATATCAAACCAGATAGTTCAATGAACTGTTTCTTGTCTATCGCGACATATCGTTACTAATTTCGTTCGCTGTTATATTTGCTTCCACGATCTCTAATCTAAGCCACGTCCTAGGACCTACGACATAAGCGCCCTAAAACCACGTCGTCCTATTCTTGTATTTTTTAATAAGTAGATCTACGAGGCTAAATCTAGTGAACCGCTCAATGAAAAAAAAATAATAACATATTTATCCAATGTGTTCACACGTCGTAGCAAAAAATTAAATGGGTTCCTAAAATCTATATATAAAAAAATTAATTGCTGTTCGTTAGTCTCGCTAAAACTCGAGAACGGCATGATCGAGTTCAGGAAGTTTAGTCCAGTCCAGGGAAGGTTTAAACTATTAGAAATTATGGAAAAAATTGCGTGGAAATCAGAAACAGCAACGATTTTATTTTCCCATGAAAACTGTTCCTACCTGTCAAATATTTTATGCGTGCGTTCCCAATTCTTTTTTCATGCGTTCAGATTCACAAATTCCCTAGAAATAACTTATATGGCAAAACAACGGTCAGCTAGTGTGTTATAAACAATTTCCCTAAGATGTGCTGAAAGCAATTTCATTGGAAGGACTATCGACGTAACGTAAAAAAAAGTGATTTAAATTTGTTCCATGTGAAGAAATGTTCGTCATGGCTTTTGTTTACACTTAATTTGCTCTGTTAGCTGGTAAGGTTAGGTTAGGTTAGTTAATTACAAGTTTTGGTGAAGAAAAATGTAGTAGAGCATTATTTCCTGGTGAACCTGATTTTTTTTTCAATATGGCGTTTTTGGATAGCTAGACAGCCAGGCTATGCCAGAATTGCTCCGAATAAAACCCCACGGTGGTGGCCAACAGCATCAGTTGACTCTGAATCATAGATTCGAAACATTACCATTCATTTCCGCTTGGCTAATTTGACCTTGTCCCGTGTATTTCATTCGACCCTTAGCAACCTGGTGACGCTGCCGCAGTAGCTTTAGACCCTGAGCTATAGACTTCCTGGGGGTCTCTGGTTGGAGAACGTCAATGATTGGGGTCTGTTGTCCTTAACCTACCTAGGTGGGGTCGGCACAATATGGACGCTGTACCCGGTATCCGGAAGGCATAGGTTCGAATCCCGTCAGCTGCAAAACGTCGCTACAGTTTTATCTACACATATTTTATGTTTTATACCGTTGCTCTACTTTTTATTTACTTATGTTCACATTTATGTAGCTTTGCAGAACCGGAAAAGTGAATCGTTTTAAATTTGGCGAGTCCGTTTTTTTTAAAATCAACAATAAATCCACACGCAATCTGTCTGTCGTAATATTTATTTTGATGTCCGTATGCTCTTTTGAGAGTCACGTTTCGGTACCTATATTTCAGTGTTTTATCGAATCAAATAAATTATCGGTAAGATAAAACGAGGAGATAAAAAAAACAAGTTGTTTGCTTTTTGTTTTTTTTTAAGAGGAAACATTTTTCGTAGTATTTTAGCAACAGAATTCATAATGCATGTTGCATAAGTGGGTGTCACTACAGATACTCAACTAATGACTGCGTTTTATAAGACTGGCTGTCGCCAAGGCTTCGATGGTATGGATGGTACCGTGGTTATTGGTTGGATTAAAATATGTGCCTAGAGCGATATTGCTCTTGTATCAGTTTTGCACAGATCAGAAGTATATCTACGTTACTTTCGATGACATATTGGACCAATAATCCGTTAGTCTTCTGGTTGTTCCTATTAAGGTATTTTATTTTTGATCACAGTTTGTTTCGCGAACTTCATATCCAGATAATCTTACTCATCCTTAGGACTCAAATATATTCACTCATATTATACGCACTTATTGATTGTCAAAATACTTCTACGGGTTCGGAAAAGAAAAGCCACTGACCTGAGAAGAACTGGCAAAGGAAACTCAGCGTGATTTTTCTTTACCATTTTTTGACAGTGGCAACATGTTTACAATTTATTAAAGTTCAATTGTAAGAGCCTGGAGTCGTCAATTTATTTCCAGAGTGTGTTATAATATCAATAATCACTACTATTACAATAGCCTTTCACACACTAAAATTCTTTTACAAGCTTTTTAAATTAAGCAATTGATACATTTTTAACGTTTTGTGGGATTTGTAGAAACGTATACATTGTCCCATATATACATATTGTTTAAATCATGAACATTGCTATGTAAATGTTTAATGTTCAAAATTCATTCTTTTTTTTATGGACAAACATTAGATTTTAAAGTATGTACCAGGAAGCAACCGTAAATATTTTACTCTCTTTAAAATTTCTAAGGAGAAAAAACAAAGAGACAAAAGACAAAGCAAAACAAAGAGAAAAGAGAAAGCAACAATGAGATTTAAGTTCTCCATCATTTTGGTATTACTATGATATGAGTTAAGAAAGCATTATATATGTTTAACGATAGGACAGATTGCTTATAGCGTTAGTCGGCTCTGAATTGGCGTATAGAAGTGGCATTGTTTGCGAAAATATCCACGCCAACGACGATAGTTACATTGCATACCTCTATTGCGTTAGTTTACACGCGAAACTTTCACCCGTTGTATAATGCGTTTAAACATCAACATTATGCCGGCTTTTTTGCACTCGGTTGTGTAATTGTTAATGAACATAGTGCTAAATAAAAGACGTGTACCGATCGATAGCGTATATTCAACTGTCAGTCGTCGAGGGATTAGTTTACAACTTAACCTCTAATATAAATTACAAATACGTAACACATAGGAAAACCTATTTTGTCTGCGGTAACTCTTCTGAAATCTCTTCCTTAGTTTTAAGTACTACGGTCGTACTCAGAGACGAGATTAACATGTGTTAAACTCTTTCACTCGTATGGTTTATCCTTGATGACTTTAATACGAAAACGTTAATTTTAATCTCTGAGTACATTTGTTGTTGTTTGCGGGTAGAGTTAGACCGTATTTGATGTAACTATTGAGTTTTAATATTATAAAGTCAGGTTGGTGTTTGAAAACTCTAAGTACCTACGTTTTGTTGTTGATGCGGTTAGAGTAAGACCGTAATTGATATTATTGTTGAGGGAGAAGTTTTAATTGTACTTTTATAAGAGGTGCTTAAAATGTCATTGACATGAAAGTAAATAATATGAAAAGGCACTTAGTGATATAAATCACCCGATGCCAATGTCACAGATAAGATTGATAGTTGGTGGATGAGAGAACACACCTATATACTATGAATTTCATACTACAATTGCTTGAGCACACCTGTGGTGTTGTGGTTAGTCAGCATAAAAAAAACTAAAGTAACAACCTATACACATCCCACTGCTGGGCAAAGGCCGCCTCTGTACAGAGGGTATTATGGCATAGTCCACCGTGCGGCCCCAATGCTTATTGGCGGACTTCACATATCTTCGAAAAAAATTTTTATTATTTCGATAATATGCAGGTTTCCTCACGATGTTTTTCTTCACCGCTGAACACGTGATAAGATGGCACTTAAAATTATTCATTGGTGCTGGCACCGGGGATCGAACTCAGGTTGCTCAAGTATATTACATTAAAGCGCCCGGACTCTGAGTTATCACGGCGATTTAGGCATATATAGTTTAGTCAGCATAGTCATAACAAAAACAATAGGATCCGTCTGAGTGAACAGTTTGTAATATTATAAACAGTTTGGCGTAAACAACGTTTTCGCTTGCTCCGTTGTACCTTACCTTTAAATGCTAATGGTGATGACAGAAATGGATAAATATCATACAATCTTCACTGAAGCTTTCTAATAAACGAGATAGTTTAATGCGGATTAAAGTAAAAGAAAATTCATACAACAATATTCCTGAATTACTGCCTTGTTAAATAATTTTTTTTTGGACTCGGGATTGTATTCCCCAATTACTTGGTCATTATTGAAAATCAGCTTTGCAGTTTCACTGCAACATTCTACTGAGTGATGTCCTTTTTGGTCGCGACGTACTATAAAGAAAAAGGAATATTAAAATTTGTAGAAAAGGGAATATATTATGCATACTGGAGTTTTATTTTCATGTATTTTTTTTTGTCAAATTTTTATTGTTTTAAATGATTATTGTGTACGTCAGTCTGTTTTATGCCAAATAAATCTCTTTCTTTACAAAGCAGTCTTGGACAGTGCTTAAGAGTAATAATGATTACTGTCACGTTCCAAATAAATATTTCGTTTCGAACATGATGATTCATCTGCCCATCCCAATCCGTAATGTGTCTGCAACTAAAATATATTCATGTTATCTCTCCACATAAGCAACAGAAATATGTGCATAGTTAATATAAATACATAATTATATGCAGTTTTCGTTCCGACCAACGGCGATAAAAATTTTGATAAATAAATTTCAAATAAACAAATAAATGATAACTATTAAAGCGGGGAAAAGGCCGTAGCCAAAGGTGTAAATTGATGAACAGAACGTAAAATATATGAATTTGTAATGTGTTGAATATAGATGCCTTAATTGTCTTTGTAGTTTTGTTATTACTCCGGAATAGGCATTCAAGGTGTATCACGCAAAATTAGAGGAAAATCATCGAAAGCCAATAAGATAGGGTTCTAAAAAAACAATTTTACGGGAGTCATTTTAATAACAAATCAAGATTAGTTATTAGACAGAAAATACTTCTCAGTTTTACCGCACACATGCGTTTCTGCTCTTCAAGATCTCATAAAAATTTCTGAAAAGCTGTTCTACATTCTGTTTTAGAACGATCAAGTGATGACAGTTGCTACGCAAAAATCTTTAATTTTCAGCCTTTCCTCAAGTTTACCTTCTTCTGGCTAATATAAGCATTATTGCTTTTGGATTTTATTCGTTTCTTCATTCCAGTTGGTTTTAGTTATCAGTAACTTCGTTACATATATTAGCATATTTAAAAAAAGATACGATAAAATGTATCGATTCGATGAGAGTTTTTCGGAAGATTAGCGTAGTGCAAGTTTAATTTTTAGTAGGTTTTTTCGTCTTGCAACCCATTGTAACCTAGCTTTTGTTGAATTTAGCCACTGTACGTTTTGTTATGCATTTATATTCTTCTTTTCTATTGGTATTGCAGACATCCATGGTCTTTTACCATCTAATAAAGTCTTCGTTACAACATCTTCGCTAGGACGTCACATAGTAATTCATGCGCGAGTCAGGCATATGATATGCCTAATGCCACTCCGATAAGCCAACGAATATCTAATGACGGGCTAATTGATAAAAATCCAAGCGAAATTCTTATCGGCATTCATTAGCATAGTCTGGAATTTGATTAGAATACCATTAGCATACGTAACGAGCAACTTTGGTGTTGAAACGGATGTCGAATTCAGCTGTTACGAATGGAGACGGACGTCGCTGCTATAGTCCAGGTTTGCGTGGGTGATCAGGATTCTATCTCTGATTTGAACGAGGCAATATTCAGGTATTTGTCTGTACCGTTGTGATGGTACGACCCACTGGCGTCACTATCCTCAGAACACTTTACATAATTGGGATTCTAAATTTTATTCGCGGGCTGCTACAAAGTTCTTTAGATCATATACACTGGGATATTGACAATCAATCAATAAGGAGGATTATCATATGACTATATCGTATATTTTGGTTAATCTATGTGCATTGAGGGTCATCTTTCTCGGTCCCTCGAAAACTTGAACTTCTTACTGTCGTAGATATCTTGGATCATAATCCTTTATTGCTGATTCCGTTTAGTCCTATTAAGGTGTGATATTTTGATCATAGATTGTTTCGCGACTTTCATATCTATGACGTCTAATATGGTTTTTTATGTCTTTTTAATTGCTTAGTATACGACTTGTGTACGAAGCAGTAAACTATAAATACAACGAAAATATTTCTGATACGAAATTGGCGAAAATTTTATTGCCAAGTGTCAGCTATTGCACAACGTTTTAAACAACCTTATCACCTTCGTCTAATCTACACCGATAAAAATTAATTAGTGGTTTTATACACAAGCAATGATGTCGCCATAGATATAAAACATGTTTATTACAATTAGGAAATTACGCAATAAATGTCAATCGAGAGTATTTTTTATGTGAATGTTGCCAAGCGAGCAGGCGGTTCACCTGATGTTAAGTGAATACCGCCGCCCATGGACATGTTCTGTTACACTCGAGGAGATGTGTTGACGGTTGACAACCTTTTGACGGTTGATGCAATTAAGTGCAATCATACTTTATTGGTATATCTGTGTATTGGGGTTCAATGTAGCCTTCATAATATATAAGTCAATGTTTTAGAATTTTATTTTTTGTGTTTTTTTGACCAACAGATAGTCCGAAGCAGGGTTAAGTATAAAACGTCCGGTTTCTGTAAACTGATCATTGTAGATGTTCTACTATAGATAGTAGAACTAACTAATAGACTGACCAGCTGTTAAATAGCTTTTCAAATGTCATTTGAGTTGCCAAACGAACGGTTAAACTATCTGAATTGTTCAGAATGATCTTCTTAATGATCAGAATGATCAATTCGAAGAGTTTAACCATCCTTTTGGCAACTCAAATGACATTTGAAAAGCTATTCGACAGCCGATTAGTTAACATCTACGATGGCAAGTGTTTTGGAAACCGGACGTAAATCACTTACAAATTGATTTAATTGTTCTGCTAATCCCACGTAGGTAGCATAAGGATTATTAAAAGATCTGATGAAAAATAAAAAAATTAAAAAGAGGCAATTGGACGTAGCATAATTGACAACGGAATTTCGTCTTGTAGCATTGGAACACAGCGCGTGTAAACATTTCACCGGAGCCACGTTAGCGTGTAACCGCTGAAATGAAAGTGTTCAGGCCCGCGTCGCGGAATGTTAGTTAAGATGTTGCGAGTCTTCCAATTGCAAATTTCATGATTTCATTACTGCAGATGATATATTAGATAAATGGTGTCCTTGCTGTTTATACCACGGCTTCTAGATTGAACATTTGTTCCATTAAGAGTTTTTGTACTGTATTATCCGAGTCACTGTGTTCCATAGAGAATATGTTATAATTTTATGAGTATTACTGTGGAATAGAATATATTAACTGTTTTTCATTGTTATTATTTATGATCTTAGTTTATTTTTTATCTGTGTAATGTATTTTATGATGCCTAACTATAATTTTTCAGGAGTGGTAGTTCATAGCCCTGGAAATTATTTTCAGTTTTAATTGTTGGCTTTAGCAAAGCAAAGCCAACAATTAAAACTGAATTGACAATTTGAATTGTAAAAGCAAAGCAAAATTTTGTTATTGGGATTGCCAAATAAGATATAGAACACAGTCTATGGAACATTTATGCAAAGAATCTTATTTAACTGTTCTTACAGTTATAGAACTGTTAAATATGATACAGTTAAGAGAAAAAATAACAATAAAAGAGAAAGATGCATCGCTATGTCGTCCATATAGAAGAAATAGATTTAATAGTAATATACATTGTACATATTATATACTCTTAAGTTACAAATAACCACAACACACTTGAGGCTTGTTAAACTTAAATTATTGAAAGGAAAAAACATAAATAGTACTACAAACTGAATTGTGTACTAACTTACCCGGGATTAATTCATTTTAGATAGATTCATTTTATATAGTTTGTTTTAAACTTTGTGAGTGAGGTTATAAATATGCTGTATTTTTACGAGAGTTATTTTTATAATGCCGATTAGATATAAGGCTTTGATCCTGTGCAGGATCTGAAAGAACCAAACGTAGAATTTCGTCATCATGCGCCATTGAATACGTGCTTATTGCCTCGATGTCGCGGTCTTACATACTCCTTATGCAAATCTCGTTACGAAATCTATTTGGGCAGTCCAAAACTTATTGGCAGTGAGTGAACGCGAATGTAAAATTAATTGAGATTAGCGACCCGCCGGCCGGATTTTCGCGACGTGTTCTTGAAACAAGGAAAAAGGAAAGTTCTTAATAATTTATATAATTGATGACTTCGCGGCGCAGTTGCCAAGGTATTGGCTTCGGCGTCGGGGGTCGTGGGTTCGATTCCCACACGGGACAACTATTTGTGTGACCCACAGATAGTTGTTTCGCATCTGGGTGTTTGTCCGCGTGAAATTTATGCTTGTAAAACGTCCTTACAACACAGGATAATATTATCCTAAAGTAAGGGCAATGTTTAAAAGAAGAAGATTAAAAAAAAATCACTTTAAATAAAATTAAGTATTTTAAGGTTAATTTTGTATTTCAGTCTTTAGGACCCTAAAACTCGTTCTGAATTAAATTTTGGCTAATAACTGTATACGCCTACGTAGAAACTGTAATAAAGTAAAAACAAGTAAGCTGATTTTCTCTAACACGTATGAATTCACTAGACCACGTCTTAATAGTTGATAATGAATGAGCGGAATCTTGTTAAACAGCCACCATTTCTTCCTTGAGTAACTTCTTTAAGTTTTTCCTTGTTTTGTAAGGAATTTATTGCATAGCACGATGCTCAATTTTTCGACATTGTCGTATTCAGCCATCGTAGTGACCTTTTCGTAATGATGTTTTGAGTACTAATGGTGACAATTAATAGAAACCTGATGTTTATAACCTCGAAGAGTATCTTTCAAAATCAAAATCAAAATCAAATGTCTTTATTTAACATAGGAGTATTACACTCGCTTATTGATAGTCAAAATACTACAACCTGTTAGAAAAAGAAAGCTACTGTACTGAGAAGAACCGGCGAAAGAAACTCAGCGGGCTTTTCTTTTATTTATTTTTTAAATTAACAGTTTGACATGAATTCATTACAAATACAATATAAGAACTCTGATTGAAAGAGCCTGAAGCGATCAATTCATTAACAGAGTGTTTTCATTTAAATAATCGAATCAATTAGTGTGTTATCATTTAAATAATCATTAGTATTATAATAGCCTTTAAAGCACAAACGTTCTTTTACTACTTTTTTAAATTAATCTATTGATGGGTTTTGAACGTTTTCTGGAATTTTACGTAGCTTCTTGTGGGTAGGATCAATTTATGATTGTTCCTAGTATTTATATCATGAACATTATTATGTCTAGAAAATGTATCCTTATTTTTATGAACATACATAACATTTTCAAAAATGTTACATAACATTTTCAAAAATGTATTGAGAAGCAACACTCAACTGTCTTTTTTTTATGTGAAAAGTTCCCAAGCGAGCAGGCGGTTCACCTGGTGTTAAGTGAATACCGCCGCCCATGGACATCTGCTACACCCGAGGGTTGCAGATGCGTTGACAACCTTTCGAAAATTGGGCTCCGGCCGCCTCACTCACCAGACGAAACGCGAAAGTATTATACTTCCACTTTACGCCGGTCTTCTGTGAGGTCGTGGTACTCACCCGGACGGGCCTGCCCATTCGTGCGTCAGCCGAGGCTGCTGCGTGGCCCTACCACAGTAACCTACCACAGAGTCTTATTTTGATTATTTTGATTTGATTTGTTTACCTTATATATACTTTAATTACCCTCATTATTAGTATATCACCCCTATACAGAGAATACACTGAACGCCCCTCGTATGTGATTCCATCACAGCGTTCACATTTTCTCAAATTTCATTCTTACAATGTATAGGATTTGATAACTACCGATTTCGCTTTTGCCATTATTGAAATTTAATTGTAATTTAATGCTAGTCTCTGCACTTATGATGAAATTTAAAATTGTTAAAACTTAAAATTCTATAAATTAGATAAAACTGTCGCTAAATTACGTCACTGCAAGGATATGAAGTCCAGTGTGTCGTGTATATGTAATTTTATATTTATTTTTTATACTGTTTGTATGATATTACGGATAATACAGATAATGACTCTGATAATATGTATTTTTTATGTTGCGATGAATCAATAAGCGATAACATTCCAACGTTAAAAAATCGACTCAACAAAATATTTTTCGCCGTTGATAAATCATTAAATATCTGTCACATTAACACCCAAAGTATACTCAATAAAAGGCACTTTTTTGAACACGAAGTGTTCATTCTGAAACGTAATTTCTTACTATTAGTTGCAACACAATATCGCCGCTGATGACTCTTCGCTCTGGTCTCTTTTTTCTTAACTATAATGCGGCTGTGCTTGTCTACTATCTGACCTGATGGCTAATAAAATGTTATTTTAGATGTAAACGCACTACTACTAGTAACAGCCTATTCTCTTACTACTCTTAAATACTCTTTCCTTAAATAAAATCACATTGGAATCGGACGGGAAAACTGAGGTTTTTCCGTCTTTTCCTAAAGATCAAATGAAAAGCCTTGCGCTAAACAACGAAAGAGATCCTCCCTTTTCTTAAAGATCAATTGAAGTCTTGCTCTTGTTGAGCGCAATGAATTATGAAACAGATCCTCCATCTCTCTCATCTGACCAAAAGTTCGCTATTCCTCATAATACTGGTTTCTTCGGCAAACTTGGTACTCCTTGCCTGATGACATATGTAGGGCCCTTAACACGGCTTCTTTCAAACGCTTGGTCCGTGATTTGTAATAAAAGTACACATTATAAGCATATAAAATGTTAGATGTTATTGTTGTGCCTAATAATGCGGGTATTATATTTTAAACATTAAATATTCAAATACACATTATTTATTTATATGTCGTCTGTAAATAATAACACTATTACTTTATCAAGATTTATCTTCACGTCTCGGGTCGACCGGGAGAGAATTCCAAATTAAAGGGTAATTGCAATAAAGGATAATTTTCCTTTATTTAATTAAATAAAAATAAACCTCACAGAAGGCTATACTGTAGTGCAGATTTATATACTTTTGCATTTCATTAATAGATCAAATTTATATAATAAAATGCAAATGTTTAATTTGCAGTTAGTCCAGTTACTTTTCAAATAAAAAAACAACGTTACCCCAAGTTGTTTTTTATGTGAAAAGTTAGCAAAAGAGCTGCCGGTTAACCCGATGTTTAGTGACCTTGGACATTCCACAATACCTTGGTGTATGCAGATGCGTCGCCGACTGATAAACCAGACGAAAGGAGAGGCCGTGGCTCCATCACAGTAAAAGACTCTCAAGTAACTAAACTCCCACATAATATAAAGTTGGCAACGCACCAGGAGCCTCATCGGTATTGTTGAAATCCATTTGGAGCAGTGATAACTCACTATCCGGTGAGCCGCTGGCTGGTTTGCCACCTAATTTTGTTTTTAACTGCGGTATGGCCACGAAGCACCTACTACTGTAGCACGAATGGACAAACTCATCCGAGGAAGTATCACGACTAAAATAAGACCAGCGTGAATAATAAGTATTATCTTTCTTTCTTTCTATTATACTTTCGCGTTTTGTCTGGTGAGTCAGGTAATCGGGGACAAGCCGGAGCCCACTTTATTGAGAGTTGACAACGCATTTGTAACCCTGTGCGAGGTAGTGAGAGACGGAGCCCACTTTATTGAATGTTGGCACGGCATTGCGTTACAAATTGGCTGTTGAAAAAGTCCATAGGCATTATCACTGGGTTTTCAACTTTCACATATGTCACCTCTGGACCCTCAGCGTAACGGCTCCCAGGAGTACGACGGCGTGTTCGTGATGAACACCGGCGCGGAGGACTTCTCGCGGCTGGGCAACGTGGAGATGTGGCGCAACTCGAATCGCACCCTGTACCGCGACGAGTGTGGCGAGGTGCGCGGCTCCACGGGCGAGCTGTGGGCGCCGGAGCTCGGCCAGCCGGAGCTGGTGGTCTTCGCGCCGGACATATGCACGTGAGTGGTGACGTAATAAACGAACAGGTGCAGAATGTTGAAGTTGTTTCTATTTACCCCACAGCGCACGTCTCTCTCGAAGGTGAGTCTAAGATTCGGCGGTACGCCAGTCAATGTTTTGTACGAGTAATTAGCAAAATGCCTGGAAACATGGCAAACGGTTCAAAAAAAGTAAGATACAATCACATGTGAACTTTCTTTACGGTGTAAAATGAAATGGCTACTATTTCAGCTCATAGTAAAATTTTGGATTTAGTTGTCGCCAGCGGTATTTCTGGACCGAAACGATTCAGGGACTTTCAATAAGAGAGCTTATTTGTCTCTAAAAGCCTGTTTTATTTTACATTAATAGTTTTCTTCTATCGGTGTTGCAGACGTCCATCCGTTAAACTCCTCTTTACAACAGCTTCGCTAGGACGGTGACTGTGTTGGAAATTCATTCCCGATTCAGGCACGTGACGCCTCTATGCGAATATCTGACATCTAATTGATAAAATTCGAGGGAAATTTTTATCGGTGGATACAATATTGTGGGAGTTCTTTTGTGAATTCTTTTGAAAATTTTCATCCTAATTTATAAGAGGCGTCATTAGATTGGTCTACGTTTTAGGAATGTCTAAGTTATACTATTTCAATATGATCAGCATGAAATAATATAATAGAGGATTTGTTAGTATTATTAATTCAGTGGTTTTTTGTTTCAATGAATAATCTACGTTCATTAGTTTAGTGTCGTGCAAATGCCATGCGTTGTTCTTTCACGAATGGCATTTACAATATTAATGTATACATATTGCATTATGCATTTACAAAAATATTTGAGCCGTTATATCTAAGTGTCCAGGCGCTCGCTTCTGATTCAATATACTCGAATTTAGTTGTTAACGAAAATTTTACGTGCTGACTTATCATGTGCTCAGCGGTGAAAGAAAACATCGTGGGGAAACCTGTATATTTTACTTTACTTCAAATAGTAATTAATTTAAAAACCGCCTAGCGTTTGACCACTGTCTCGCCTGATAGTGAGTAAAGATACTCGTATATGGTGAACACGTTAACTCAGTAATGGCTCCTTCTTGATGTCTGGGTCATAATGCATTCCTTGTATCTCTTAACGAACTGTGATAATGATGAGCAATTTCCTTTTGGTCCACTCCGTTATTTACGTGGGTTTCTTTGGACTTATAAAAAAAGCCCCAACATGAAGCACGAAATAGTCTGTCTGATGTAATGCAAATATATTTATCAATATGAGTTTCTCTATTCTTTGCTGTTCAATATAATTTATATATAGGGAATATCCTATCAAGTTCTTTCTGCGAAGAAATCTGAACAGATATTTCCTGTAAGAATGACCTAAGAAAAGCTGAATAGATATTTCCTATAAAATTATTCGTCTTTACCAGGTATTTAACACTGGCCATCAGTGGACCGGTCACCATCGACGGTATAGACGGTGTTATGTACGCAACAAACGACTCCACTTTCGACAACGGCTACAAATATCCGAATATGGTATGTACTTTATTTAGTATCGTTTTGTTACGATTTATTCCGTAAATAACTTAACTCTTTCCAAATGATTGTACTGCTTGAAGGAGATACGACCGAATAAACTTTAGTAGGGCCACGTGACAGTTTTCGCTGTTGCACTAATGTGTCCATCGGGGACAGCACCACGGAACCAATTCCGTTAACAGGTGGCAACGCATCTGCAACGGGTCTTGCAGATGTCCATGGGCGACGGTTACCACTTAAAATCAGGTTAAGAGCCGTGATAGCTCAGTGTCCGGGCGCTCGCCTTTAATTCAATTTATTCGAGCAACCTGAGTTCGGTCCTTTATTCAATACATATGACCTGAGTGTAATCCTCGGTGCCGGTGATTGAAGGAAAACATCGTGAGGAAATATTCTCGTAATGATAACAAAAAAAATTTAAAGTATGAAGGCCACCAATTCGCAGTGGGGTCGCGTGGTGAACTATGCCCTGATACCCTCTGTGCAGTGGGGACCCCGGTATATTTATAGACGTTAGCTAAAATCAATTGTTTAATAGCAAAAATGGAAATCTCGGGAAATACGGTGTAATAACGCCATCAGACGGAAATTGTTCGTCCGCTGAATCTTTTATTATAAACATGCTCAAGGTGGTTTGGAGAGACGCCCCATTTCTCTTTATTATTTTTTGGCGTATCGTTACACTATTTCTTGGACGTGCATGTTTTTCGAGATTCTTTTTACAGTGATGGTATCCCATCCTTCATCATAATCATCATCATTTCAGTCTGTTTTTTGAAAAGTCCAAAGAAACCCACATAAATCACGGAGTGGACCAAAGGAAATTGCTGATAATTGTCACAGTTGGTTTCGAGTACGAGATACAAGGAATACATTATGGCCTTTGCCCAGCTGTGGGACATGTATAGGCTTTTATTTCACTACTTTACCTAGTGAAGTCACATTTGATTTTCTCCCCTTCCTGGCGCAGGCTTGTTATTGTGACGAGGTCCGCGATGAGAACTGCCTCCCCTCTGGTGCGCTGAACGTATCTGCGTGCCGTTTCGGCGCGCCCGCCTTCGTCTCTCTCCCACACTTCCTCGGCATGGACCCCTACTACGCCAACAAGATTGACGGGCTATCGCCTACCGAGTGAGTATCAACCGTTTGCTGCTTAAGTGGACACAACGTGGTGTTTGGCAAACTTGTTGGCCAACCTGGTGCGGCCAACAAGTTTGTTGAACAACATGAAGGTTTGCTGGCGCCTACCGACTGAGATTCCACCGTTAGGCGCGTTAGTGGACATTACGTGCTGTTTGGCAAACTTGTAGACGTACCTGGTGCGGCCAACAAGCGTGTCGAACAATAAAGCTGTCTTGTCGCCTACCGAGTGAGTATCAACTGTTCGGTGCGTAATCACTAGTGGCTATTTAGCCAACTTGTTGGCGAACCTGGTGCGGGCAACAAGTTTGTCAAACTTCACGAAGCTGTGTTGATGGCACTGGTGGTCGGAGACCGGCCGGTCGGATCTAATTCGGCTTGAAATTGGTCAGTGGGGCGCGGCTGACGACACGATTTACGAACTCGATGACAAATTCGTCTTAACGGGGAGACAGAAAGGTTACTCTTTGGAACCATTATATTGCCTTAATGCACTTTATATTAAGAAAAAAACTGCGTAAAAAGACAAAACACGATAGCGCGTTGTGTAGTCTGTATTGAAATATTATTGATTTTTACTATAACAATCAAAAAAATTTATAGTTACCACCTTCGACCTTCGACTAGTGTTTGATTGGCTTACAGATAATTCATTACTTTTCCAACTGAGGCTAAGTGAATTTTATTAGGCAAGCGAGTGTATTAAGATTCTGTCCTCAAAGACGCTTACAGTGTCTCGGACTACTACGAACTGAAAACTACTTAAATACTTTGATCATAATTTTTCGAGGTAGGCTTAGGTAGGAATGGGCAGGTCCGTCCGGGTTAGTACCATGACCTCACAGAAGACCGGCGTGGAGAAGTGTGTACAGTTCTGTGGGTGAGGTAGTGGTGCCTGACTTTATTAAAAGGTCATCACTTAACGTCAGGAGAACCGCCAGCTCGCTTGCCTCCCTCTCACATTAAAGGCTATCGTGAACATTCATAGCCGAACGTGATCCTTGTAAACACCGCGCATCTTCTATTGCAGCGACTATAAGTTCCGTCTGGCTTTGGAGATGTACACTGGCATGCCGCTTCAGGTGAACGCTCAATTGCAGATCAACCTGTTGGTGCGACACGTCGGTGGCATCTCGTGAGTATTAACCCTCCCATAAAACTTCCGTTTAAAGATCTTATTGTAAATGTATTCGATGTCAGTCTTATGTTCAATCGCCCCTTCAGGCTAAACAACCAGCTGCCGGATGGCGATACCCTGGTGCCGATGTTCTGGTTCCGGCAGGAGGTCCGGATAAGCGAGGAGTACGCCCGCCTCGCGCGGTTCGCCCTCAACCTGCGAGACGGCATGCCCTATGGGTTCTACGCGCTCACGGTATTGCATACTTCCTTATCTCTAAGTTACCCTCCGAGTTCTAGAGCATTCCTCCTCAGGGCCAGATTTAGAGGTCTGGAGGCCCCGGGGCTACAGAGGAGTGGAGGCCCCTTGGCCCCAATTTATTTCCTATTGGTTTCTGTTAATATTTAATGTTATCATGTTTGTACAAACTACTGTAGGTTAAAGTAAAACGCGAAAAGAAATATGAAAGGAAAAGTTGTTTACTATTGTTTACTAGTATGAACTTGATTTTTTTTCCGAAGTCTCTATTGTGGGGGCCCCTCGTTTGTTCAGGCCCCGGGGCTATTTCCCCGGTTGCCCTCCCCTAAATCCGGCCCTGTCCTTCCTTGCAGGAATCGTTTTGAGTACGCTAAAAGGAAAAGTAACAGCCTATATGTCCCACTGCTGGGCAAAGACCTCTGTACAAAGGGTATTAGATTGTAGTCCACCTCTCGAACACACTGCTTCATTACTTCCCGGTTCCTATATTCAACGAACGGCTGTTGGTTACACAGCTTCGTAACTTTCATAACGACTTGTAGATCAAAGGAACGCTAGTGACTCACTTCCCGTAGGTAATGCAACGGCTCGTGAGGAAAACGCATCGTTTTCTTAATATAGAAACCGTGCGTACACGCCTATTATCTAGCTGTTTTATTTTGTACCATAACATATTATGTTTAGCGAACAAAGAATAAAATGACATTTCATTTTACTGCTATCTGGCGTGATATAATCCTCATAAAGATATAATAGCTCGTTTTAAATGCTTTAACTTGGCAAAATTTCAGCTCATTGTTTTTATAATAGCGCTAAAAAGAGTCATACCAGTGTGAAATTATCGCATTCGTTGTTGTTTTGTGCGCTGCGTACCCTTGCCAGATTGACTGCCTCCTAAAGTCCTCGTGCACCGCATTCCAGGCGATAGGAATCCTGCTGCTGATCCTAGGCATCGGCTTCCTCATCAGGAAGCTGATGAAGTCACCCGAGACGGCGCCGATACTTAACGAGAACACGGCGCCGGAGGAGACGCAGTGACCGCCCGCTGCCACACCAGCCACACTTGCCACATCACATGCCACCGTTGCCACGCGAGCCACAAGCGACTAAGGACGGTTCTGCGATTCGGGACCCGTCAGAGAGTTTGAAATTCCATTTCTGCTACATGTTCTGTCACATCCACTCCCTAAGGTAACGGTCGTGAATATTTACGTCTGTGTGATAAGCTTGAATAAAATTGACCCTTAAAAATATTACGTTAGAATTCGCATTGCTTTGATGCGATATTTTCTATTGATCGACTCAATGATTTTCGGTATATGACCATTAGTGACAGTTGTGCATTGACAATAAAATATTGGCGGGAAAATCTTTTTTAGGTTAGTATGAGGGGAATGTTATATCGTGGCGTGGTAAGCCTGTGATAGTGCCTTTGTAGCGTGTTTTATCACCGTTGACTGTGATTCCTTTATTTACGTATAATTCTGAATTCGTAACAGACTTGCTAGTACTTATTTTAAAGTATAAAGTGGCTGTTGCCGTGACTTAATACAGACAAGTTTCGTGTCCAGTGTAGTCCTTAAACAAATGAGGTTTTACATAACGAAATATGATCGAAAAAGTTATTTTTTTTATATCAAGCTATGCTTGCCCGTATTTATAAGCGAGTTGATATTATTGATTTAACTTTTTGTAGTTTTCAGCCAAAGTCAATAAATCATCCAACGTCCGCGGTTTCCCAATTTTTTTTACCTACTCGTTACTACATATTCTATTTGACATGAACAATTAAAAAAAATTCTAATTGATTTTTGTCGTGATAAATCGAATTTTTGGCTAGAAGCATGATATAATATCAAAACTTTTACATTAAAAATTATATTTTAATCGACTCATAATTTTTTTTGGTCGAAACGAGTTTTGACGTTGGTCCAAAGTCATAGCGGTCAAATTTGATCAATAATCGAAATGAAATTTAGAAAGCTGACTCTTGACGTGTAATAATATAAAATTAATTGAATATAGTTTCGTAAAAGCTATGATTTTTTTTATATTTTTCTGGACTAATAATTAAAAGTCTGAAATCAATATTTAGATGTTTTGACACTTAATTTGATATTAGCTATTTGTATAAAACTGTCCGAACTTAAAGTTCTGGGCATTATAACTTACACTTACCTTAAAGAAGTTTACCTTGAGGTACTTTAATCGTTTCTTAAGAAAAATTTTTTTTACGTTAATATATTTCTTTTTAGATATTTCATTTACTATTGTTTATTGTGTGTGTGTTTGTTTACAGCTGAATTGTATATCACAACTACTTTATTGTACGATGCATTTTATTATATCAACTGTTTTATAATTGTTAGAAAGGATTTCATACCTTAGTACTAAAAATAATTCCATTTAGTATTTAGATTTTTTTTAATCGTGCGCCTGCTATTTATTTTTATTCATTCAAATTAATTTTCATCACAATTTAATTGAATTAAAAAAATGGCTAATATTCCGAATAGTACGTCTCGTTTTTCAAGCTAGAAAAAAATTTTAATCGATAGAGAAATGTTAATAATTAAATATTATATAAGTTATAATCAATGAAAACCACTAGATTATGAGGAAAAAATTAACAAAGTTTTTAAATTTCATACAACTGAAATCCGTCATTACTGTGCGTCCATTATTCATTATAGACTATTATTTTAAGTTAAAAACTTACGTTTTCACTTTTTACGTTGTAAGAAGATACAAATACACGGATATATCACAAAAACACAAGTTTCTACTTCATGAACATGTATTATTAACAATTTCTAATATTTAAAATTTGGACTTAGGGTACACTTAATGTCTCGAATATTAGGTTCAAAATGAGTCACAGATCCGACACAGAGCGATCCGACTCGGATAGGTTAGGTTAGAAGGCTTAGCCTTCGATGTTAGGTTTTTTTTTTATGACCACCCAGAAAACTTTAGTGTAACAGTACTTTTAGTATTTTTAAAGACTCTTTTTTAATAATGCGAAGGTTATAATTTGGAAAAGTGAGAGAATTCTTAAATTTATACATGTTGTCAAACACAAAATGGCGGATTTATTTGGTGAAAATAACAAGTTTTAAATTTTTTTTTTTTTATTAAAAGTAAGTGTTTGCCTTGGTTTTCACGTATGTAATATTTAATTATTAACATTTGTCTATCGATTAAAATTTTTTTCTAGCTTGAAAAACGAGACGTACTGTTCGGAATATTTACCAAAAAAATATATAAAATAAATAATACTAAATCCTTTACTTGCATACATTCACGTGTCAGTGCTATTTTTTTCGTTACACTAATTGGCGGCAAATTTATTTTCCTTATCTATTTTTTAGGTTATTTTTCGATTGTCAATATTATGACTGTGCTTGCCAGTTTTGTGCCAGTCTTCCGTTCAACAGTGGAATTAGACATTTAAGAGATATGTTAATTTAAATCATTCCATTCGTTATATACTACACATTGTCCGTCATTGTATTTGTGAACGCTCGTTTCAAGTTTTGTTATTTTTGTATTTTAACTTATCCAGTTATTATTTTTTTGTTATTTGCCATTTGTTTTGAGACGCCGTCATATCCATAATTGTGTTTGTGTATATAATGTGGGTCAATTGGCTGTAATTATGTGATAACTAATCAGACTGTTATTAATTAAAACTGTTTTTATGTGTCGAATACGCCATCCCGAAGAAAGTCGTCTGGAGGTCTCGGGTATTGTCCTGACCGCTCACGAGGTATCTTTACTTCGGTTTGATATACTTTCAATTAAACCCTCAAAGTGATAATATCCATAAAATCAGTTTTAATCCAAGGCTCCTCTATAAGAGCAGGTCTCGTATCGGTTTATATTATAGATTTTTGTCAAAATATTTGCCGTTAGTAACAGTAATATTCTTATTTCTTAATAAACTTATTTCTTACTATGATGTCTTAAAATAGATTATTTATGAATTGCCGCTTACTTAATTCATCATTTGATGCTTTTGCTATTGACCGGAATTGTCTCTATTAAATGAAACCAGTTTACGGATTTTATCGCGTTTTCATTTTGATCTGAAACTCCCGACGTTTCGAACGCTTTCCAGCGTTCCTGGTCACGTGACATACTAATAAAATCCGTTAACTAGTCTTATTTAACATGTATAATATTCGCGTAAAATCGCGGTCATACGGCATTATCTCATTGTTTTTCATAGGGACGAATGAACTAGTGACATTTAATGCTTTATATATTTTTTATAACCATACCCTTAGTTTTATTGTAATCATGTTGACAATGTATTGTTGGCGATGTTTAGGACTGTTTGACTATTATTGTTAATTAGACCACTAAGTGTGAATTTGGTATGAACAGGGTCCTAAGGTTTTAGGTCAATTTAATTACGTCTTTACTTGAGTGTCTTTGAAGTTCAATTGTATTTTGTGTAAGTTTTATACCGTTAGCCGGCGACGGGCTCGACTATCGTCACTTCCAAATAATTAGACACCGGTGGTGACAGTTTGTAACGTTTCCTATCATCTGCTATTAACCGTTATTTATGGCCAGCATTGGTGTCTAACTTAATTTTAACTTAGCCGTATGCTATTTTAGTTGTGTTATTTTAAAAATAGTTAGGTATTTTTAATCAGTTGGTTCTCCAGTTTCTTAGGAATATGTTACCTTTTTCATAGTCTATTATAAAGTATAAGTAAACGAGGAGCTTTCAAAGATTCTACACGCATAATACGCACACTCATATGCTGTATACAGGATGTTTCGATATCTATTTTGATTTAATTAGTGCTAATAGTGGGAATTCTCTTGAAGCGTTTAGCGTTAAGTATCATTTAGTAGCGTCATAAATTTATAAGTCGATCAGTTTGGCAATGTAGATGATTTATTGTTGTTCCGACGCGGACTTGCCGGCGGGAGTCGTCATTGAACGATGATTCGCCTATTGGCAGATCACGTCTGTTCCATAGGTATTATTGTTAATAAAGAGTTATTTTTAATATGTTTTCGTAATAAAATTTTTGAAATGTTACCGACTTTTTATTTTGACATGCCCTATGATTTGATCGTGTGACCAGGGTCATAAAAATCATAAATATTGTGATTTTTTTTAATTGGCGGTGCACCTGATGTTAAGTGAATACCGCCGCCCATGGACATCTGCCACACCCGAGGGTTACAGATGCGTTGACAACCTTGTGAAAATTGGGCTCCGGCTACCTCACTCACCAGACGAAACGCGAAAGTATTTGTCATACTTCCTCTTTACGCTGGTCTTCTGTGAGGTCGTGGTGCTTACCCGGACGGGCCTGCCCGTTCGGGCAACAGCCGAGGCTGCTGCATGGCCCTACCACCGTAAAATACTAAAAATAAAACTATCACAATGTTATTTTATTTTAATTTTTTATTTTATTGAACAACAAAATCCACAGCCCTTAGTTTTTACACAAGTATATCACATATGGGGCATTCCACGCGAAGCGGACAGGTAAAAAATGTTGTTTCCGATATTAGTAATATTTGATTATCTTGTACGTATATGTGTCATAAATCCAGATACAAAATATTTTTACAGTATAAAATGTAGGTTTACGATTTAGAGAGCTTTAAAAATAAATGAGACTAACCGGCAGGTATGCGCTAATTCGAATTCCATTATCCGGTATTGAAAAGATAAATGGAAATAAATGAAGTAGTCAAGTGTATGCTTAATTTAATAAGCTTTTTAATTGCATTTATGGATATTAAAAAAAATTTTGGAAAAAAATCATGTTTGAACTTTTAACTGTTGGACCACTTTATTTTTTTTCTAAAACTAGTTTATAGTGTATAGATAATCCTTGCCAAGTTTCATAATGGGCCGAGAAGTCCTTTAGTAGTTAGGCCATCTACAGTGTCAAAGGGTAGCGCCGGTGCCCGGGTCGCGCCTTCTGCCAGCTAACGCGAACAAAAACATCCAACAGAATATTTTGTTTACCTAATTGAGGTCAATAAATCATTTGACCTTACTTAGATGTACTTAAATTTACAATAAAACGACGTTATTAGGTTTCGATTAATGTTTATTAAAAAAAAATATATAATCTTCACTTTTACTCAACATTTTAAAATTTGACATGAATGTATTATGCAGATAAGGATTACCGACCGAGCTATTATAACATTTTTTTTGCGGCGAAATTTACCGTCATATTCGAATGATATTTTTCATTCCCTGAAAACAGGGATAAAAGGACATTTTCAAAAAATGAAACCTAGCTAGATCGATTTTTCGCCCCCGAATCTACGCACATACTAAATTTCATGAAAATCGCTGGAGCCGTTTCCGAGATTCCAATTATATACAAGAATTGCTCGTTTAAATGATAAGATAATTGAGCAGTTTAGGAGCAAACAATGTGTTTTAAAGAAAATAAGTTAGTAATATTATAAGACAATATATTAAAAAATATATATATCAAAGTAAATATCTAAGAAAATAAAATATTGTAATGCAAGCTGAGGCAAGCAGGTGTGTGCGCTTTAGCTAGCATATCTATTTTTAAATTTTAATTTAAAAAAGTAACGTAACAGCCCATACATATTCCACTGCTGGGCAAAGGCCCCCTCTGCACTGAGGGTATTAGGGCATCGGCATAGTCCGCCATGCAGCCCCACTGCAGATTGGCGGACTTCATATAATATCTTCGAAATATTTTTTTATTATTTCGAAAATATGCAGGTTTCCTCACGGTGTTTTCCTTCACCGCTGAGCACGTGATAAGACAGCACTTAAAATCAACAATTTCATTGGTGCCGGCACCGGGGATCGAACTCAGGTTGCTAGAGTATATTAAATTAAAGGCGAGCGCCCGTACAATGAGCTATCACGGCTTTATTTATTTATAAAATGTCATAATACGTTCGTCGCATTACTACCGACCGCTGGCTCTGTAACACTGTCCGTCTCACGTGTAGCGCGATAACCTCTATCCAGTTTCATTGAGACGGCCATATTAAAAACATCGTTCAGATAACGGTTGGATAACAACAGATCATCGAACGAGAGGAACTGAAACTGTATGCAAGTGTGTCATATTCGTAAGATATTCATAATAAGATCTTTGAAAATGTACAAAGTTTGTATGTATGGATGGATGTTTGTTGTTCTTTCACGTAAATCCTGCTGAATGGATTTTAATGAAACTTTACAATAATATAGCTTAAACATCAGAATAAGACATAGGCTATAATTTGTACACATATTTTATGTACTTATATCTATCTTTCTGTCTGAATGTTACGCCCTCAGCCTATTCTAGGCAGACGTAGTCGCGGACACAATAAAATGGAGCGAAATATGTTAAGGTGGTCAAAGGATCGCGTAAACCCAAAAAATTATCATGGCCAAATGATGATTAATTGATATCGCCTGCGAAATACCGAGGGCCAAGCTGTGTAGAAATAAGTCTGGTTTTCACGTAACGTCAGATGAACCGCCAATTTTCACATAAAAAAACAATCTTCCGCAGACGAGCTTGCCCATACGTCCAACAGAGAAGTTGCGTAGCCCTACCACAGATTAAATCTATACAGATAAATAAAATTGGAGTGTCTGTTTGTAATATTAAAATAACCGCTTTATACTAAATGCATATGGATGTGTACACGGTACATATATCAAAATAACATTTTTTACAATTTTTGTCTGTCTGTTTGTTCCGGCTAATCTCTGAAACGGCTAAATCGATTTGGACGGGACTTTCACTGATAGATAGCTGATGTAATAAGGACTAACTTAGGCTACTTTTATTTTAGATTTTTTTTTATTTAAAATTGTACGCGGACGAAGTCGCGGGCACAGCTAGTAATAAATAATATTCTATTATTTTATATCCCTCAACCTAATAACTATTAACTAAGTTAAGGAAGTTACTGAAAGAAAATTAACATCGTTAGCTCCTCATTTCGCCCTTTTAAGTGTTTAAGGCCTGTAGTTTTAGAATAAACACTGTCTATATATATATATATATATATATATATATGCCTATTTCCTACTTACGTATAAAATATCGCGGACGCAAATCGGTCTTGCTGCTCGACGTCATCGATTTTCGACCTTATTAATGTCACAGTTGTCACATTATAAGCAATAATTGAAGTGGCCGAGGCAATTTACGACGCGACCGTCGTCGGCAGCAACTGGACGTTGTTTCTAGGAATTTAAACACTATGTCTACTTCTGTTTCAAATAGGTCTAGCAACTGGAATGTACTCTATACGGTAGAGGCGATTTCCTCCTCGAAAAACACTGCTACATCTTTTATGCCGTACTGTAACTGTCCCCACGTGAAATAATCTGTCTTTCTTCACGATAATAACGTTACACGAACAGTTGTGATAAATCAGGTGTGATCCGTAAACTACTTTCATTTAATATGAACCCATGATTTTTACCCATAAATAATTGTCTGGAAAAAAGAAAACAATCGTCGAGCACAGCACTGCGATCTCGTAGTATACAAATTGACGGCCCAAATTAAAATGTCCCCTTTTACTACAGCTACAAATCTGATAATTGTACAAATATTATTATAGTGCAGAGATTAGTATTATAAAAAATTAAATTTCTAATGTACAAAAAATTTAAAACATGTAATTTAAGTCGAGGCTCATTACAATATTGATTGACGCGTATTGACAAGTTATTTCTTTCGGGCTTACGCTTATTAACCCGAGGCACCGTTAGGTACTTTCATTTCTGAGTTACACTGGAACCAAAGTGAATCGCACATTATCTGCTAATTAATTAGAGTTTATTACACCATTTGGAATGTTTTTCTGACTTCTTATCAATCCTATAAATTGTGCCGTATAAAAGGAATTACACCCTTTAGACGGCTTATCGTCGTAGGTTAACGAGTGACACTCGTCGAGTTCGTGGCTTAGCGATTAGCTGGCTCCGCTGTGCCGGGTCCAAAGTTCGATTCCCAACCGGCCCTTTAACTGAAATATTTTTACGCGCTTATTATCATTTAGTAGCCGGACTCCTGCCGGCGATAAATCACATAATATTTTAACATACGTATGTCATGAATCATTCTCTCATAGCCAGAAGTACAGCTTAGTCTCCTAGGCCCGACTACAGAGTCTGTAGTCGGGCCTAGGAGACTAAGCTGTACTTCTGGCTATGTCCTATGAAGCTTAACATAGTGTACCTAAGATTGAGAACGAAAACATTCAAAAAATAACTCTCTGTTCCTTTGTTACTAATAATAATAATAATAAAATATCTTTATTCACATAGACGCTTGCGCGTTCTTATGAAACGTCAAAATTTTACAAGAAATTAACACGTTCGTAAGTTACCACCGGTTCGGAAAGCAGTTTCTGTTGAGAAGAAACCGGCAAGAAACTCAACAGTTGCTCTTTTTTAAAAAAAGTCAGTTTACAATATAAATAGTACATGTACAATAGTCTTGTTTTAGCCTACGTGAGTATCAACAGTATTAACCCCACACATTGGCGTCGTCAAGATATACAGAAACGAAACCTGTCTCGATTTAAACGGTTGGTTTCAGTAGTCAGTTCAGTGGTTTACGTTAGGAGGTTAGGAGAGGTTACTCGAGTATTCTAGATCAACAATAGTGTCCGGACTAGGCCTTTCTGAGCACTGCGACATTTTTATTAGATAGTCCGGTACTCACACATACATGTTATCACGCTCGATTTTACTTTGTATTTATTTTGTTGGTTCACATTTGTGGTCTGTTTTCTTCTGTTTTAGTTTTCATGAACTAAAAACAAGCTATGAGGACGAAGAATAATGTTGTAAATGCTGTGACTACTTGTCATTGAGATTATGTATAAAGCGTTGACATAAAATTTGTGTTTACTTGATTTGGTGTGCATTTAATTTTGTTGGTATTTTGGTTTATTCCAAAACTATTAGATAAATTTAGTAGTGACGTTGAGTATGTGTTGTTATATATTCACAAACGTTTGCAATTTACTTAAAGATTGTGTCTGAGGACATGTTCGTACAATAACATTATACACGATATGATGTTTCGCATCTAAACTACATCGCGTCTATCGGAACAATATCCGAGTGGCAGAGTATTATCTGCTCGGCCAGTTTTTAATGTGCAAAGGTCGCAAAGGTGCAGGCCGTTACCTGGTGTTAAGTGATAACCTCCTCCCATTGACACTTGCAACAACTGTGGGGTTGCAGATGCGTTGCCACATTTTAATAAAGTGGGCCACGTCTACCAACCACTCACCAGACGAAACTCAGAAGTATACACTTTGCGCCCTGCCCATTCGTGCAACGGCGAAGAGTGTTTTGCGTGATACTACCACAGGTAAAATTTGTACAATACATAGTAACAGCCTATACATGTCCCACTGCTGGGCAAAGGCCTCCTCTATACAGAGGGTATCAGGGCATAGTCCACCACGCGGTCCCACTGCGGATTGGCGGACTTCACCTATCTTCGAAATATATATTTTTTGTCATTATTTCGAAAATATGCAAGTTTCCTCATGATGTTTTCCTTCACCGCGCAGCGTAAAAAGCCAGCACTTAAAGTTAAAAACTTCATTGGTGCCGGCACCGGGGATCGAGCTCAGGTTTAATTAAAGGCGAGCGCCCGGACACTGAGCTATCACGGCTCTACACTACATGCTTACATTTAATGCGGTGGTTAAGGCACGCAATAGTTTTTGCTGTTTTGTTGCCCGAGTAAATCAAAATCAAATGTCTTTATTCAACATAGGAGTATAACACTCGCTTATTGTTAGTCAAAATACTACCATCGGTTCGGAAAATAATAAGTAGTCCTGAATAGTCCGGAAAATAACATAGTCTCTCAGAAGACGAGTATAAGTAATCTTGCATTTCGACTCGCCAATATGGTACCGCGATCGTTCTTTCCGTTGCTTAACCGTATGTCATGTAGTCATTTTGATAGTCCTTTTCAAATATCTGTTAAGGATAGTTGTGTAGTAAAAAATTTTGTTAGTTTTTGATTTTCGTAAATGTAATTTATAGTGTTTTCATTATTATCACATATATTAATCAATATTTAATTATTTGTTTTACATTTTCCAAGTAGGCTCTAGGAAATATTTGCAAATCTAGGCGTGAATTTATGTTTTAAACTAGCTGTTCCCGCGACTTCGTCCGCGTGGAATTTAAAATAAAAAAAAATCGAAAATAAGTGTAGCCTAAGTTACTCCTTATTACATCAGCTATCTATCAGTGAAAGTCCCGTCCAAGTCGGTCCAGCCGTTTCATAGATTAGCCGGAACAAACACACAAACAGACAGACAAAAATTGTAAAAAATGTTATTTTGGTATATGTACCGTGTAATAGATCCATATGCATTTAGTAAAAAGCGGTTTTTTTTATTTATCTGTATAGATGTATAGATTATCGATGGCTTCAATGTTGTGAAGTTTATTTAATGAAAACAACGTGGAAGTAATGTTTTAGCAAACGAGGTAACTGTAAAATTTATGTACATGTTTTACAAGTCAAAATATCACAATTAGCATATTGATGACGAAATGAACTGTGATTTAACGTTTCTTTAACGCTTCTAATGCAATATTTACGTTTTTTAGGTGCTGATGTTAAGGGATAACCGCCGCCCATTGACATTTGCAACACTCATCTATACTCTATGCATACAGATAAATAAAATTGCAGTGTCTGTTTGTAATATTAAAATAACCGCTTTTTACTAAATGCATATGGATGTGTACACGGTACATATATCAAAATAACATTTTTTACAATTTTTGTCTGTCTGTCTATCTGTCTGTTTGTTCCGGCTAATCTCTGAAACGGCTGGTCCGATTTGGACGGGACTTTCACTGATAGATAGCTGATGTAATAAGGACTAACTTAGGCTACTTTTATTTTAGATTTTTTTTTATTTAAAATTCCACGCGGACAAAGTCGCGGGCACAGCTAGTAGTATATACAGCGTGTTACAACCGCGACAATAAATGAACACACATATAGAGGATAACTTTTTAAAATTGTATTAAGCATTTACATTCTTTAAACATCAATATTTAGCGATACCTGATAAGTTTGTCGCTCTGAGAATCTAAGTCACCGTTAAAATAATGTCTATGATCCGATTAAAACGATAAAATCTTTAGGTCTTTACCAAATTTAAGTCGTAGGCAAATAATTATGCTGCTTTTGTACTCAGATTTTTTGTACATCAATATTTACGCCTATAATATGGTTAAATGGTGAAACAATAAATTTATTGGCGTCTTCCCTTCAATCGCAGTGGCCTCGTATATTGTTATTAGGGTTCGATGAATATTCTACTTTTAGCCTTAAGGTAAAGTTTTGGACAAATAAGGAAACTAAAGCAACTTTCCACGGGTTTATGACCAGCCTGCAAATTGGCAAGCATGTATGCATGCGTACTTAGGGGTTGTTTTATAAAGTCCTTCGAAGCCGGGTAGGTACGCAGCAGTTTTGGGTTAATCCTCCACCAAAGGCTACCTTGGAACGCATACAGATGTTTTGAGACATTTTTTTTTTCTATGTGAGAAAGTGGCAAGATACCTGGCGGTTCACCTGATGTTAAAGGATAACTGCCGCCCATGAACATTTGCAACACCCGAAGGGTTGCAAATGCGTTGCCACCATTAAATAAAGTGGGCCCCGGCTGCCGCACTCACCACGAAACGCAGAAGTGTAACACATCTACTTTACGCCGGTCTTCTGTGAGGTCGTGGTACTTACCCGGACGGACCTGCCCATTCGTGCAACAGTGAACACTGTTGCGTGGCCCTACCACAATAATGGTAAAGTAATGGCAGTGGCGCAGTGCTCAGCTATGAACTTGGCGTCCGGGGTCCTCGCTTCGATTCCCACACAGCACTAGTATTTTTGTAACTCACGGATAATTGTCGATGATCCTATGCCGGCTGCTCCTAAAAACGTAGCCTATTCCAATAGGTACATGATTGACATGTCGACACGCACCGACCTGGATTAAGTGCTGGAAGTTGATGACCATTCATGGAAATGTCATCAGTTGGACGGCAAGCAACGTGTTTGTGATAATAAACGAATAGTTAATTTTCTTGACTGATATGAGTAACATTCCGTCCGGGTAAGTACTGCGACCACAAAGAAGACTGGCGTGAAGCGGAAGTGTTGTACCTCTGCGTTTCGCCTGGTGAGAGAGGTAGCCGGGGCCCACTTAATTGAAGGTGGCAACGCATCTGCACCTGTCTACAAAATTTTCAGAATAGCACCCCGAGACTGCGCACCGCGCGTGAACACCCTTCGACCTCAGCCGGAACAAAGGCCGATGCGCGCCGCTCTTCGTGGCGGGCCCAATTGATTGCTTATCAGCCGCGCCGGCGATGCATCGGCCAGTCAGTGCCGCGACGGCATCGGAAAGGGACACGCGCCGCGTCGTCGAAGCCCGCACGTCTCTCACGTTTCAGCCGAAATAACCCACCGCGAGTGTACCGTCGCCTATCGCCTACTGTTTTGTTTATTTCATACTCCTTTCAAGTCGGTGCGGTGTACGTTTCGACGCCCGGCGGACGGAGGTACAGTCGTCCTGCTGCGATTGGGGCGTCCGCGAAGTTTATCTAGCAAGGTGAGGTGTCCAACTTTCCGTTCCATCGTCGAAACGCACAGGTGCGTATGGCATCGCCGTCGAAATTCAAGTCGAATGAGTGCTCGCTGCGTTCGGAAACGCGATATAGTGGCCTGACGCAAGGTTGGGAGTGCTCCGCGCTCGACGGTCTATCGGTTATTGATAAGCCAAAACAAACTACTGATACTACGTATTTATTCTAAGGAATCACGTTTCGTGCTGTGCGTGGTTGTCGCAGCGGTTTGAAAGAGTCACTAGCGACCGTTGACACTTGACTCTACGCGTACAATATGATTCCTTCCGACTTGAAATTTTCCTCCGGGCCTATCGCGTGTTCTGGACAAGTCGCACGGTATCCTGAACCCAAGCAATTGACAACATGCCGGTTAACATCGGGATGGTTACGTAGCAAAGGTGGAAGTTGATTCGTAAAATTATTTCATTGATAATGTATATATCTTATTCCTCTCTTATTTTTTATAATGCTATTTATAAAATAAGTATTCTAACAAAGTTGACCGTTGAAAAATTTGTTGACCTTAAATCAAGCTCAGGTCAATGAATTCACTGTTATTGTCATTGTTATCTGTAACATAATACTTTTAATACATAATACTTTACTAGTTTAATATTACTTACAATATTTACGCGTGATTTGAAGTGGAATGCAGAACGTATCGTTCAAGGCATTATTTGGACAAATTTGAACAATGTCATGTTTTAAATACAAAGAAACATTAATTGAATTACTCATTATTGTTTTGGATAATTTTTTTTAATGATAAAAAACTATACAACTAGTGGTACAAAAAGAGCGGCCATCGAGCGTACGGACGCTCGCTATTAAACTAGTATACTTGAGCGATCCGAGTTCAAATCAAGCTAAATTGTTAATTGCAATTTTAAAAGACGATTTACCACTTGGCCGAAGGTGGAGAAAATTTGCATCATATTCATGGCAACTGTGCTGAGACATCTAAATATGGTTATATATATTTTGAAGATAGATAAAGATACATAATATGAAGATATATTCAAGCCGTTACTTTTCAAACGTGTAAATAAAAACAATCCCTGTAAAAATGTACGTTACAATGTTAAGGGAGATATGTTTGATAAATTTAATTAACTAATTTCATTATAGACATCAATATCATTGCGTAGTTGTCGGTCCTATTTCGTGACAGTCGACTGCGTGACAAATTGAATAGAAAATTAAGCTAATACATACAGACGTAAAACATACATATGTATTGTTATATATTTAATATATAAACTCAGAATAAGCAATAAAATCATATTAATTAAGCAATGATTTCAACGGGTTTTTAAAATATACGTGCTTTGTGATTTTTTGTCCTTATCTGCACCAAACATGAAAATAAAATGTGACTTCAACAGATGTGCGTTATCCGGACCTATCCCAAGCTCATCTTGATAAATCGGTATGCCTTCTTAATAACTTAGATTCATTTTCGGTTTATAAATGTAACCATTTATCTTCCTACCCTTGCAAACTTAACTGACTTCGTATTCGACAGGGGCGTTGTTCCAGAATTCTGTGTTACGTAATTCTTATTATTCTTAAGAATACCTTTCAATATCTTCTCCTAACAGAGCCCTAAGTTCCATTAACTAACTTAAGATTATTGACATATGTGACTGTATTTTTGCTGTTTTTTTCAAACTTCCCTCCTCTGAAACCCCTCCTCGATGTAATTAAAACGGACATGTAATTATTAATAATTTAAAATGTATTCTGGAATTTATTCTTCATAAGTATACTTCGTTTTAACACCATTCTGATTTAGACCTCATATCACTTATTAATTTGTTTACAACGCTTAGAATTATCATTACATGTTTTATCAAGTGATAATGTATTTATCGATGAGCCTAATTTATATATGGTTTCATTTGCTTTTTACTTCATCTATTACTATTATGTCTATAAGAAAGCCGTGCCGTGATAGCTCAGTGTCCGGGCGCTCGCCTTTAATTCAATATACTCGAGCAACCTGAGTTCGATCCCCGGTGCCGGCACCAATGAAGTTTTTTAACTTTAAGTGCTGACTTATCACGTGCTCCGCGGTGAAGGAAAACATCGTGAGGAAACCTGCATATTTCCGAAATTATACCAAAAAAAAAATATATATTTCGAAAATATATGAAGTCCGCCAATCCGCAGTGGGGCCGCGTGGTGGACTATGCCCTGATACCCTCTGTATAGAGGAGGCCTTTGCCCAGCAGTGGGACTTGTATTGGCTGTTACTTTACATCTATAAGAAAAGGCGAACAATTTAACTGCAAAGGTCATCGTCTTCAACTAAATACAGACAGTTAAAAGTCAGTGATAGCGTAGTTTTTTGAAGCTCCGAATTACGATGCTAAAAGGTCGAGTTCTATATTGTTGGCGTACGTTGCATGCAGAAAGGCCCAAAAGGTTCAAAATTATTTTTTTATTTCTAAGTCTTAGATTAGATTTATTATCCACATTAAAGTGTTGTTGTTTGCTTGTCGGAAAGAAACTACTATTGTTTTTGGGGTGAGCATTCACAGAACCAAACGTACATTAATCTTAGTCATGCCAAGATGTTCGTGCAGAATTTTAAAACGAGGTTGTATTAGATACTCTAAATTTATGCAAGCTGTTTCTTCTCCAGCCGTTCATCTTCCTTTACTTATCTTTAGACTGTTTGAACTAGTTCCAGGATGGTCACGTCAATGAACCTTTCGGGTCTTGGTCGTCTTCGAGTAATTTCTATCATGCTTAACAGTCTGTGCCACTTGTGGACCGTGGTTTTCTCAGAGCAAGAGAGTAATGAAGAAAGAAATAATGATCAAAAATCATTGGGTAAAACTTTAGGCGCACTGTGAGACTAAATTGCCTGCTATAAGTCTTCCATAAATAAAAAGTAAAGTAAAGTAACATCCTCGATATGTCCCACTGTTGGGACAAGGGTTCCTCTGTACCCATGTATTAGGGCATAGTCCACCCCGCGACTCCACTGCGGATTGGCGGACTTTACCTATTTTCGAAATATTTCTTTTATTATTTCGAAAATGTTCACGTTTTCCTCACGATGTTTTCCTTCACCGCTGAGCACGTGACGAGTCATTGATTAAAATTATCAATTTCATAGGTGCCAGCAACGGGGATCGAACTGGGGTCGTTCGAGTATGTCGGGGGTCGTGGGTTCGATTCCCACACGGGCAACTATTTGTGTGACCCACTGATAGTTGTTTCGCTTCTGGGTGTTTGTCAGCGTGAAATTTATGTTTGTAAAACGTCCTTACAACACAGGATAATGTTATCCTAAAGTAAGGGGCAATGTAAAAAAAAAAAAGAAAAGAAAAAATAAATTAGTAGCGAGCGCCCGGTCAGTGAGCTATCACGTTCGCTGATCCATATTATAAAGTTGAAATAATAATAAAGCCTTGTTTATTCCTTAATAAAAAATATGTACATATATACATAATGTGATGTGTTTTATATAATTAGGAATTTAAAATAGAATAGAATAGTTTAAGTTAAATTTAAAAAAAAATCAATTTAAATTAGCAATAATAAAAACATGAATTAAAATTGATAAAATACAAATAGATTTAAATAATTTGAATTAAAAATAAAAAGCGAAGCACTCTAAACATAAAAGGACAAATGTATATGTGAGAAATACAACTAAAGTTATAGATGCTCTACAACACTGTAAAAAAATAAAATGGAAATGGGCTGGCCACGTTGCACGTATGAACAACGACAGATGGACAAAGGAGATAACCACTTGGAAAGGGCCATCAGGAAAGAGAAAAAGAGGTAGGCCAATGTTGAGTTGGCTCCACGAAATACTGAAAACAATGGAAAATGACTGGAGGGAAATAGCAAAAGACAGAGATAAGTGGAGGAAAATGGAGGAGGCCTTTACTCCGTAGAGAGCTCCTTAATAATAGCGATTTGTTTTGAATGTAATAATGGAATTGATTTATTATATAGTTATGGATAAAATAATGAGTAGGAATTTGTTAGTTGAAAACCTTCCGACCCACCTGGTCGCTCCCCTGAACTCCAAGTTGCACAAGTTTTGTCCAACATTGTGCAATACATTCAAGTCTAGTACCGTATGTCGAATAACCGGAAATCATCAAGCGCTACGTTTACAATTAATATTTTTGAATATATACACGAAATACAAACTGGCACGGGACATGAATATGCATACATATGTCTTATTTATCATAAATATTCGTCCGTTGTTATTGGAGTATCTCGTATATTTTATTTCAAGTAATTGATACCATATAAAAAGGTTAGTTGAACCACCTTTTTATATGGTATAAATTTTATGATTACATTTGTCGTTTTTTTTACTTAGTTGAAATCTGATAGGCTATTACAGGAATGCAATTTAAGCTGCAGCTAAGAAACAAGTTGATTATCTTTAGTATTACTATAGTCAACTATAATACTATAGGACAACATTTGTGTATTTTACGTAAACTGAGTCATGGTGATTCAAGCAAACGAATCGTAGAGTTAAAACAACTTATTTCTTGTATAAGATATATTGTAAATTTGTATAAGATAAGATTGGAAGAAACTTTTATAAATATACTAGCTGCTGCCCGCGACTACGTCTGCGTAGAGGGGTGAAAATTTAGGTTTGTATGTATTTTTGTATGTTGTATCATAAAAAAATAGAAATTAAAAATTTTGTCTAAAAAATAAAAAATAAAATTTAGGGGTGGACTACCCCTAACATTTAGGGGGATGAAAAATAGATGTTGGCCGATTCTCATAGATAAGGATAAGCACAAAAAATTTCATCAAAATCGGTCAAGCCGTTTCGGAGGAGTATGGCAACGAAAACTGTGACACGAGAATTTTATATATTAGATTGTTAGATCCTTACTAGAGTATAATTTAATGGTACTTAGGTGTTCTTAATGTCAAAGGTAATTCGTTCTACCATCAACTTTCGAAAAGAATCTGTAGTTTTATTTGGTATGTTGTAAAAGTAATCGTTATGAACAAGAAATAGATTTAAGCATTGCCGCATAAGACGATTATGGTACACCTAGTTCCAGAGTCTGTGACTTTCGCGTTTCGATAAAACATATTATCAATTGGAGTTTCATAAAAAATATAACATAGTCTTTAAAGTTATTTGCTTAAGTTTATTATAGATTAAATTTTTTTATTTTGTTATTTTATTTATGGAACGTTGTCCTCAGAACGAAACGAACGCAAAATGCTTTAAAATTTGCGAGATCATTGATGTTCTTTTTATCATATGAGTTATGTTTTAATGGTTATAAAATATTCGTTTTATATTAATTTAAGAACATAATTTTAGTTTTTTTTCCTAGTGGCTTATTAATAAGCTCGATTCTTTGATTACATACTTGACAAGTGTAAAAAAATCATTCCTTTGGATATATACTCGACAAGTATAAAAATAAAGGATCAGTCGTTAAGCGTAAGGTTTCGGCGTATCAGGTCGTAATTTCATTCCCGATGAAAGCATCTCCGTGAACTCCTTGTAATTCTGCTGTTTTTTTTTTCTGAATACAATCATTCGTCGAATTATTTGTTTATTTGAAATCTCCTACGGTGCTGTTTAGCTTGAGCCGGATAACTTCATGACGAGATTATGCGTCTTATACGATCAATGAAAAGGTAAACGAAACTCTCTTTAAGTTTTTGACATGCATACAGGCGGCCAGTCGTAACAAGAGTATCCAGTACCATTAAAACATGATGTAATATTAATAATACTGTTATATCGGCCCAAGTTACCCTTTATTACCTACCTGACCTTTTCTCATCAACAATTTTGCCTATCTCTACTAAGCAGTCTACATGCCATAATTTCTTTTAAATCGTTATCGTTGGTCATTAATAATGTAACTTATTTGTGCTGATCCGAACTTGGTATACTAAGGACGTTCAATTATTACGTAAATCAGGTTAGGAGGCGGAGACTACTAATATTTTCCTTGTTTTTCCGATTGGCGGCGTGGGTTGTGACAATTCCTCTAGCACCAGAGGTTAGATTCCACACTATTAGAAACATATTGTCTGATGAACGTAGCGTTATAGTTAGTTCTTAATAATGTGACAAATAGTTTCGGGTAGATTCAGAAGCGCTATATACAGGGAGGCTTTTCTAAGTGTATCCATTTTTTTATTAAATTCTAGACATAAATAATGTTAAATAAAAAATGATAAATATTTTAAATCACTCGTAAGTACTTAATTACATCCATTTGAACTTATCTCAAAAAGTGCGTGATTTATACGCAACTCATTTATTTTACGCGCGATCATTCATAACTACACGCACAGGAGTTCGTTTGTGTGCGTGTTAGTGTTAGTGTTAGTAAAATTTAGGTATTTCTGAATGATTACCCCGTTGTCAACAAGTTCCGGTTTTTAGGGAATAGAATGGTAATTTTTGATACAAAAAGTTTGTTTTTATTTCAATAAACGATTATACTACCTTTAAAAAAGTTAATACACGTCCCTTATGATCTGAAAGACTTTAACTACATATAAACAAGTGACTGTTGTTTAATCGACTCATATATTGAAAATTACGCGTATTATAGAGGCTTATCTGACCGATAAAAGGACAACAATACCAGTTTTACACTTAGAGGTTATTTATATTTTTAGCAGATAGTTTATCTGCGCCGATTCGAGCTTTGTATACTGAGGACGTAATTATTACGTAACTCAGGTTGGAGCGGCAATATTTCCTTTGCTTTTCCTAAGAAAGGAAACGACATAAATATGATATCTCTTATACCGGGTGGCTTTTGTAAAGGTGCCCAAATTCACACAGAAGGTTCAGAATCGGTAAGATAATCTTTCATTGAAATATAAACAAACGGTTTTTTTTTTCAAAAAAATGTCATGCCATCCCCTAAAAAACAGAACTTGTTGACAATGCGGTAGTCATTCATAAATGCATCGTATACGTTTGAAACGAACTTTTGTGCGTGTTAGTTATGAATGATGGCGCAGAAAATAAATGAGTTGCGTATAAATCCCGCACTTTTTGAGATAATTTCAAATGAATGTATTTATTAATTACGAGTGATTTTAAATATTTATCATTTTTATGTAATATTATTTATGTCTAGAATTTAATAAAAAAAAAGGATACACTTAAAAAAGCCTCCCTGTATATGATATAAATTTATAGTGAATAAAAATATTTAAAAAATTTTTAATTTAAATTTTTTCCCGACCGCCGGGTTTTTCGATCGTGTGTCTAATTACTTGATAGCTCAGTGTGACACGCTCTCTTTTCAATCGACTTCATGAAAGAGGGAGGTTTTGAATGCGACAGCATTTTTTTTATATTTTTTTATTTTTGTTACCTCGGAACTTTCGATTGAGTGAACCGAATTTGATGATTCTTTTTTTATTTAAAATGCTGGAGCTTCCCATGTGGTCTCATATTAATTTCATTGGTATTAGGCTCCGTAGATACGCAGTAAACTTCTGAAAATCAATTGTAAAATGAAAACAGAGTGTGATAATTATAATCGGTTTTGTTTTTCGTCGATAAAAAAATTGACTTGTTGTTTAATGTACTACACATTAGAGCAACCCGAGTGCAAATCCTGGTGCCGGACCAATGAAATTGTTAATTGCTTTTTAAATATTAGGTTGCAATTGCTGACGTATCGTGTGCTCAGCGGTGAATGAAAACATTGTGACAAGAGCATACTATCAAAACAAATTAAATTTACCTTTTGGTCACGGAACATTAAAAAACACGTGTTCTACGTTTTGGGGTCAGTTTGAAAGTTAAATTAAAATGGAAGTTATCTCTGTCTCTTTTATTATTAAAAACAAACTGCACCGACATTTGTGACGCCGAGATCGGATATTGCGCATTTCCTGAGAGCGTCATTTAGAACGGACCTTGGGAACGATCGCTACGTACTGGTTCAAAGACCCTAGAGCTCGGATTTTAAGGGTGTAACTCGATGGCCCAGGCTTTTTTTAATCTTTATGCACTAACATTTATATACAAAGACCATCAGCATTTTCTCCCAGTCAACCTTGGGGTGGTCCAGATAAGTTTAGGTAGGTGCATTTATTACAAATTAAAAAATAAAAGAAAAAAAGCTATCGCAAACATACAAAATACTATAATAATAATATCACATAAAACTATACATTACTATGGATATATATAAAGTAAAGTAAACATATAAATGCACAATATATACACACATGCATAAATAAATAAAAAATATACGTACTTTTATATTTAACGTTCCAGAGAATCTCCTGACAATTTTTTAAATAAATGCTTGCGAGTTTTTCTTTTTAATGTGGAGCGACTTTTAGCAGTCCTGATTGTGAGAAGCACGCGTTACTAGAATAGACTGTAAAAAGATAGACGAGTGCATGAAACCAGTACGATGAGGAGGACATTGGAGAAGACGGTTATGTGTTGAGCGAAGGTTTTTATGATGTGTTGTAGAAAAATATCAAAGTGATGAGATAAATATGAAGGAGTAGAAGAAAAATTTAAAAAGGAATAAAAAGTTGTTAGTGCTCTTAAGGAGCGGCGTTGGCGAATAGGTAACCATTGAAGTTGAGAACGATAGAAAGACACATGATCATACTAACGAAGATTGAAAATGAATCGAATGCAGTTATTCTGAAGTTTCATTTCAGTCATTTATATTCGTTGCCAGAGTTAAAAAACTTGAACATTAATTATGATGGAAAAATTATTCAAGATACGGAAATTACAAAATTTCTAGGTTTAGTAATTGACAAAAAATTGAATTGGCAAGAACACATTATTCGATTAGCAAAACAAATAAACAGTTCTGCTTACGCATTATACAAGCTGTCCTCTTTAATAAATTTAAATGCATTGTTAACTGCTTATTACGGCACTGTAGATTCCAGACTGAGATATGGCATAATGTTTTGGGGAAACTCTATTTATAAAGATTTAGTTTTCAAAGCTCAAAAAAGTTGCATTCGTGCCATTTTCAAGTTAAAGACGATGTAAAGTTGCAAAAAATATTTTAAAGACAATAAAATTCTGACACTCACGTCCTTATATATTTATGAAACTGCTGTATTTGTATAAAGCAACCCTACATTATTTTCTCTCTTGTCAGATGTTGCTATTCGGAACCGGCGGGACCCTTCAAGACTATGTATGGGCAGGGGAACAACGGCACGTATGCGAAATAGCGTCTTTTGTATGGCTCCAATAATATATAATAAGATACCAATCAAGATAAAGGACTTAAGTGTTTTCGATTTTAAAAAGAAATTGAAGTTAATCCTTTATGGCCGAATTTATTATAACCTTAGTGAATTTTTAAACGACGATTTAGATTTATCATAAATGCAAATAAATATTAAGCAATGCATTAGATATCTTATGTTTTTAGTACTAATGTTAAGTTATCGATATATTTTCTTTTACTTTCATTCTTTTATTCTTTTTTCTGTAAATTTTTCATTATTTATTTAATCTAGGTGCTAAGAACAGCCCAATAAATATTTGTATGCTCCTCTAGAGCAAAAAACATGCGATACTTAAGGATATGACATAACATCACGTTGCATTTGTACAACCATGTTTTTTACAAATAAAGTTTATTGTATTGTATTGTATTGTATTGTACTTGATTTATAATACGAGAGCTCCCAACAAGAGTGGTCTGACATTTCGATGGATTGACAACCAATCCGAATCTATCAGACCACTGTTTTATTGCATCTAAATCTCGGTTGATGTTATTGATCACATCTGTTAGGCTGTCACAGGATGCCAGAGCATACAATTGTAAATCATCGGCATAAAGATGATACGCACACCGAAGATCAAGAGTAATAAGATTTATAAAAACAAAGAATAAAAGAGGAGAGAGAATGTCGCCTTGAGGAACACCAGTCGTCAAGTCACCAGTTTGATGACAATTCACCGACATTAATTGACTGTTGGTGTCCTCGAAGATAGGATGTGAACCATTCCACCACTTCATCTGAAACCATAATGTGAGAGAGGATGGCTAAAAGAATCGTGACTGATGGTATTGAAGGCGTTTGAAAAGTCAACTAAGACCATGACTGTGATTTTGATATTATCCATGGCTGCCCTAATATCGCCAGTCACTTTTAGGAGAGCAGTGGTAGTACTATGTCCAGGCCTAAATCCAGATTGCAGTGGACTTATAAGATTATTACTAAAAACAAAGTGAAAAAGTTGTAGAAAGTAGTAAGGATACAGGACTAGTACCTTGGACAGAAATGTCAGGATACAAATAGGGCTATAATGGGCGGGAAGTGAAAGATTTGGGCACTTTGGGAGTGGACGGACAAGAGCTTTCCGCCATTGGGAAGGAAAAGTTCCAGTATCCTGGGAGAAATCAACGATATGGGTAATCACAGGAAGAATGTAATCAAGGATGGGAATAATCATACAACAGCTGATTTTATTACATCCAACTGCATTGGACTATAGCGAGGATTGTTTCTTTGGTTTCATCCGAAGATACTGGAGAGAGGTGAGACAATTAATACTAGAGGGCGTCACACAATTTAAATAGGGAATAGTGTCGTTAATCGTCAGATGATCCATTGAAGAAGTGCGGATAAAATGTTTGTTTAAATCATCTAATGAGATGGCTAGGCATGTTTGAGATTCGCGACTTGCCAATACCTAGAGTCCCTAGGAATTTCCAGGTATCAGCAGGAGAAGTAGAAGAAATATTCGATTTCAGTACAGGTTATGTTAATATTCGATTTCCGTTCAGGTCATTACGATAAAAAGCTATGAGTTCTCCTGTTTAAGGGAAACTGCTTTAGAAGTTTTATTCACATGATCGTGTATTAGCAAGGCTTCACGAGCGACTAATAACTTATTCATCCCTTAAATTTTTTTTTGCAAAAATTTCGAAAATACACTGTTTTTGAGAAAGGGGTTATACGGGCTTCTAATTCTTAACTTTTACCCGGTCCTTCTATGGTTCAGGGCAACACAAATTAGATTATAAAATGAAATTGTAAATGAATTGATCAGTACACGCTCTTTCAAGTGGACTTTAATACATTGTATACAAGTTTCTTTGTCAAATAATGGTAAAAAAATATGTCCCGACTAGGTGCACCTGATGTTAAGTAAATACCGTCATCCATGGATGCGTTGACACTTTTAAAAAAGAGCTGTTTAAAACTCATTGTAGCGTGTTGCTGTTCTAAATTCATAACCTTTGATCTGAAGATTTCAATAGACGATAGGTTAATTATAGCGATATCCGGAAAAGCCGAAAATATATAAAATATATAATATAATAAAAATATATAACGTTTCCTTCTCTTCAACTAGAGGTGGTTATTTATATGCATACAATGTATAAAATTTTTACAGATATCTGATGCTGTATAAAAAAAAAACAAAAACGTTCGGTAGTTCCCCCTACTGCCTCTTTTCGGTAATCCCAAAGGAAATATATGAAAAACAACCTAACAAACAAAGCAACTCAGGATTATCATAATTCGCTACACCTAATAAATTTTTATGCGTTTCTTCGGTACGTCTGTCTGTACTCATGCGTGTTTAATGTTGTGTGACCGCAGCCTCGGCGAGTTTTGAATGCTCGTTGCAAATCATAATACTATGCGGAAATCAAAGTCAGCAAGATTTTTACTGTGCTAGGGCCCAGCAATAGTCCGTTGCAGGAATGGCAGGCCCGTCGGGCTAAATACCATGACGGCACAGAAGACCGACGAGAAATAGAAATGTCCTTAATACTTCTGTGTCTTGTCTGGAGAGTGAGGCAGCCGGGGCCCACTATGTTAAAAGGGATCATCTGCAACTTTACGGGTGTTGTTGTGTTGGTATTGCAAATGTCAGTGGGCGGCAGCTATCACTTAACAGATGGCCCCGTGGCGCAGTTGCCAAGGTATTAGCTTCGGCGTCGGGGGTCGTGGGTTGGATCCCCCACGAGACAACTATTTGTGTGACCCTCAGATGGTTGTTTCGCATCTGGGTGTTTGCCCGCGTGAAATTTATGTTGGTAAAACGTCCTTACAGCACAGGATAATGTTATCCTAAAGTAAGGGTAATTTAAAAAAAAAAAAGCCAAAAACATCGTGTAACCCGCCTGCTCATTTACTTCAACTTAAAGTTATTTGTTTGTTTATTGTTATAGAAATCGAAACAACTAAATTGACATTTTAGTCGCTTGGGCCTAAATTCTATTATGTTTCATTCACCAGCTAAAATGAAAAGCTATAAAAAGTTTACTCTACGCCGAGCTTCTTTGAGGCCATCTTCTTGTCGACCTGTCTAGCTCTACCATAGTTCATAGCTAAAGCTTCATCAATGTTAGGTTAACCCAAAGAATATTTGTATGTTTCGTAGTCGACTTACGCCCGGTTTCTGAAACACTTTAACGGTGGTAGGGCCACGCAGCAGCCTCGGCTGTTGCACGAATGGGCAGGCCCGTCCGGGTAAGTACCACGACCTCACAGAAGACCGGCGTAAAGTGGAAGTATGACAAATACTTTCGCGTTTCGTCTGGTGAGTGAGGTGACCGGAGCCCAATTTTCAAAAGGTTGTCAACGCATCTGTAACCCTCGGGTGTAGCAGATGTCTATGGGCGGCGGTATTCACTTAACAACAGGTGAACCGTCTGCTCGTTTGACAACTTTTCACATAAAAAAAAAAAACCCTGATCATCGTAGATGTCAACTAATCGGCTGTCAAATGGCTTTTTAAATGTCATTTGAGTTGCCAAAAGGATGGTTAAACTATGAATTGATCATTCTGATCATTAAGAAGATCATTGTGGTCAATTCAGTGAGTTAACCTAACATTGATGAAGCTTTAGCCATGTACTATGCTAGAGCTGGGCAGGTCGACATTTGAAAATTCATTTGACAGCCGATTAGTGTCAAATGACTTTTCAAATTTCATTTCTCCGAGGATCAGTGTTTCAGAAACCGGGCGTGAATGTAGTGTCGACAAAACTGCACATTTACCACAAGCATGAGCATACAGTATAGTGACAGCAAGACTTTGACCTTGTTTATTTTACATAATCTTTATATTAATAAGTGAAACAAAAACATTGTAAACCTTTGTTTTACGAAAATTGCGTTTTCGGAGAAGTATGAAATTTCCAACACTTATAATTTATATAGAGAATGAGTGCAGAATATAATTTTTTTTAATTATGGATAAAAATACATTAAAACAATAAAAAAACATTACACACACTACCATGTATTTAATTGTGTAATGTGGTCAAATAATATTATGTTTTCATCCAATTAGTTTGGGCGATATAAAATTTAAACGATTAATAAACTTAATGCCTGCATTGGAATGTGGCGTGGGATCCGTTTTAATATCGTAAGCGCAGGTTTTGTGTAAAGTAAAAAAAAAAAAGAAAGACAAATATGGTTCCTCTCCTATCGCTTGCTTTGATCTCGTTGCTTTATTGCAGATTAAATGCGCGATCTACTCTAGTCTGCTGTATTTATTTTTAGGTTGTTTCATAAAAGATCCTCCTCCAAATCAGAACGTCTAGTTTAGAGTGTTGATTGACCGATGATTTTCTTTGTAATTTTGTTTTCAAGCGATTTCTCCGAACCAGTGACCGGGTACGGTGTTTAATATTTCTTGGCAAATTAGCCAGAGTGGATAAGCTTTTACTGAGCCGTTGATTTTAACTCTTAAGGGGAGTCTGATTTCGACCGCAACCATTAGTGGAGTTCGGTCTCAAGCACTAGAACTGGAGGAATATATTCGGTTCCATATATTCGCTATTTTCAAACGACATTTTATGTAAAATTTTTAATGTAAGAAATCAAGTTATACGGACGAAACACAACAGATAAGCTTGTATTCCGTCATTTATTTCATCATTTCCTTATTTCTGTAATAATACTGCAGCAATCATCTGTGCAACGTACTTAATAATATCAACTGTCAGTATCTTATCTTTGGCGTAATCACTACAGATAGATAATTCAGGATAAGTAATTGGTTTTATTTTGGAAAGTAATTTATGAATTCGATATCAAAGGTATTCGGTATTGCCATCGTAACTGATCACGAGGGCGTTTGATGATGATGATGCTCTAATGGTCGTTAAGATTGATGCTACTGCTTTTTTGGAAAAATGGGGTCGAAAAGGTTAACCAAAAACCTAGTTCTACTGCCTGCTGCGTAACCTTGGTTAGATTTTAGCCTTATTTCCTTAGGCTTTTTTAAGATTTTGACTGAATTGGTGGCGCTAACTCTAACTGTAGCTAAATCTTATTTTAAAGACCCTCATTATTGATTAGATTCATTATGGGAAAATGTGGCAAACGGTTCAAGTGACAGCAGGAAATCACCGTCAGCTTCTGCTACACCCATGGCATTGAAGTTGCGTTGCCAATCTTTTAAAGAGTGGGTTCCTCACCAGTACCATAAACATTCACAAATACTTCAAAGTTACGATAGTCTCCTGACAGAACGTGGCACTTATATGGGTGAGCCTCTCCATTCAAGCAACAAAAGCTGCGTGGCACCATTCAAGTAAGAGATTCTTCAACCATTAATAATAATAATAATAATAATTCTTTATTTTCTCACCACAGTATGTATCACAATAGCATTTCAAAAGGTGGATGTACAAATTAATTTTCATATTGTGGGAGACTGATGCACCAAAACTAAGCTCAAGGCTTGTATTATTGGCTCATCACGTCCCCTCTCCTTATAAATTTGACAATGTGTTTGCAATTTAAAGACGTATCTTTCAAAGACATTTACAATTTCCATTCTAAAATGAGAGTTAATGAGAACATAAAGATTACTGTTAATAAGTGAACATGCATATAAATTAAAATTAAATCTAACACTTAAACCACTATCATACGTGCTGGTGTTCGTGTGTGCGTGTGTGTGCGTGTGTGTGCGTGTGTGCGTGTGCGTGTGCGTGTGCGTGTGCGTGTGCGTGTGCGTGTGCGTGTGCATGTGCGTGTGGGTGTGCGTGTGCGTGTGCATGTGCATTGAAGTAAGCATTCTTCTTGTAATTTCAATTTTTATTGCTAGTCTGTGCACTTAAAATGAATGTTAAAAATGTGTGTATAAATCTATCCCAGAGATTTTCGCCTCTGCTATCATTCGAACGTGCGCCTTTCTGGATTACGCATCCAGACGCTCTGGCCACTGAGCTGAGGTCGATATCCTCACCGTGGACAGTTTTATCTAGACATTTTTAATATTCTTCTTCTCATTACGGAGCTTCTCCAATAAGTGAGGGTTAGCTATTTACTTTTTTTACTGTGGTAGGGCCTCGCAACAGTATTCTATGTTGCACGAATGGGCAGGTCCGTCCTTAACCGGACCACGACCTACTGAAGACCGGCGACTTAAGTAGAAGTACACTTTACATAGCTTAGCTTCGCTCAGCTATTCCATTCTCGGATGTTACATAACGAAGAAATATTTCTTTTCATTTGCTTATCACCTGAGCTGTAAGATGTTGTATCGCTGGTTACTAAGAACATGATCCGAATAATATGTAATTTAAATATGTACATATATTGTTTACGACTTTAGTATTAAGTTAAACATATTTACATTTCAATGTTTCAAATAGAAAAGATAATTTAAAAAAATAAGAAAACCCCGTTCGGGTAAATGACGTTTTTCGTTAATTCATTGGACAACTTTTACGTTGGTCACCTTCTGAGTTCAAGGAAAAAACATTGGCACTTTAAAAAGCACTCAACACTATTACGTATATGGAAAGATCCAAAGATCTTGTTCGTAAGTATCATAAAAAATTCTCTAACAACACTTTTAATTTGGTAAAGTTGTGCTGAGCTGTTATATATCTATGAATCTTGGTACCGAACGAGAACATTAACAGTTTCAAGGAACTGCTGGTGCGAGGCGTTGTAATTGCTAATTAGTAAGCCGACCACGATTTGATTCGAAGACGGGAGGTTTAAACAATGCTGTACCAAACAGCTGAAGTGCTCGTATGCCACGTGCAATTATACCATAACAATTAACATACAGATTTGTAGACACACTCGTTAAGATATTCCCCAGTGAGGAAGACCCCTAATGGCTTACAAGGAATGGTGGCTACAAGATCAGTGTATCATTTAGTATATCTATAGGAGTATATGTAATCTAATCTTCGTTCGATAAGATTTAATATTCGTGTTATTATTGTTGTGAATTTCTGGTATACGCTCTACTTTGTGTATCATCCATTCTTTCAAAATTTACCTGTTTTCTCTAATTGATAGCACAGTAAACGTTTCTTCGCAATCGTAACAAGTTTGTATTTAAAAAATGATTTATTAAAACAGCAAAACCTTACGAAGGAAGTAAATGAGGTGAACCTTCGGCGTCTTTAAGAGAGATGGGAGAGTAAAGAGTAGTTATAACACTACCCTTAAGTCCTCAGTATTGTTAACAAGGTAAATTAATTCGTAGAAATTCTTTATCCAATCTAGGGCAATTATATTCAGAGCGTTCCTACGAAATCCAATAAACTCTCTCTCACTTCGTTCAAGGTTTGTTTGTACCTATGCTGGTAAATTAATCATGTACAGTAAAACGGGAAAATTTTAACAGCTTAGACATGCTTAATTGTTTGTATTTTATTTATTTACAACTTATTAACGTTAGTATTTTACGTATAGGCTGGTTTGGAGAAGAATTCTAAACGCAGCCCTTACAGACTAACATTTAAAATAAAAATGAAATACAAGCATCCTCACCCTCTGCATAGATCGGACACAAAATTAATAATTTAAAAACTTACGGTGGCCCGGGTTAACTATGACAATCAGACGTCTAACACCTCAATCTGTACCGTGACCATGAACGTCTGTAAAGGGTTTTAAACGTCGGGAATTAAAATTAAAAATAAACGCGATAAATCCGTAAAATTAGTTTCATTTATAATAAAAACAAAATGTTTACAAACGTTATGCATATATTATTTAAAGGGCTAAATAAGACTATTATTATTATACTAAATGGTAAAACATTAAATGATTATTCGTTGTCGCAGTTATTTTTTCACACGCATAAATTTCTTACTCAACTTCAGATAATTACTTAAACAAAATTTACCTGACATGTTGGACAGTTTCGGTGAGAATTACAACTGTCGTCTGCACTTTGATGGTTCTAAAATCTCCATTTTTTTTAATGGAAAAAAGGGGCAAAGACCTGGAGGCTCACCTGATCTAAGTGATATATGACTTGCAAATGTTGCCGGCCTTTATTTAAGAAGAGGAAGAAAATTCGCTGTGGTAGGGCCACGTAGCAGTCTCGGCGTCGAAGTACCACGACCTCGCAGAAGACCGGGCATACTTTCGCGTTCTCCCTGGTGACTGAGGTAACCTGAGCCGGCTTTTAAATATATTGCGAACACATCTGCATCCCACCAGGCGTTATAAATCTCCATGGGCGGCGGTTGCCACTCAGGTGATCCGCCCGCTCGTTTGCCAAGTTTATACGCAAAAAAAAAGAAAACTGAATTTAAATGTCGAACACAAAATAGCACAGAAGAACTTTTTTACTAACAAAACACAAAACTGACTTCTAATATCTACACTATACATTTTCAATTAGATTTTATGGAGTTCTCATATTAAGTGTCTCCAGAGTCCACGGATCCCTACACTACTCTAATATACTCAAATATTCTATATTATAAAATTTTATGGTTATGACATTATGTTATATCAATTTATTATATATTGTTAATGTTATGTTTAAAAATAATTAAATAAATATTAAGTTATATGGACATTGCTCGCTTAATTGTAAAAAAAAAGTAATTGTATTTTAATTCTAATTATTTAATGCTAATTGTATTGAAGTCTTAACTATTTTTTTTACTACTGCTATGCCCTAGCAGGGTCCATGATGATTCTTAATTTTAAATCTCTACCACCTAAGCTACATTGTGGAAATGCAAATAAAGAATAAAGAATCCATACCAATTAAATTAATATGGGACCACATGGGAGAACCCGATGCAAAGAGAAATTTCAAAATAAAAGACGCAATTCTGAGATGACTAACAACCGGGCAAAGAGCGAGTCGAATTCGCGCACGAAAGGTTCCGTACCACTATCTATGAAAAAAAAAATCACGTCCGTTGTATGGCCCCACTGTATGTATGAGCCCCACTTAAATATTTTATTATTCTGTTTTTTATCAAATCAAATCATTTATTCATCGAAATAAGAAATATACATTTCATTTATCGATAGTCATTTTTTAAATCTACCACCGTTTCGTAATGAGGTTCCTCTAACGGAGAAGAAACAGGCGAAAGAAACTCCGTAGGTATCCACTTTTTTGTCATTTTTTTTCTCAACAAATACATTGTTATACAGTAAATATTTTTTTTAGATACAGCTTTGGAGTTATCATCTCATTCCCAGGGGTTATTATCTCTAATGTATTCATTGATATTATAATAACCCTTTTTAAAAAGTTTTACTTTTATAAATTTCTTAAACCTGTTGATAGATAGGCTTTGCACATTAACTGGGATTTTGTTGTAGAAGCGTATACACGGTGTATATACGCATGAACGATTTTAGTATTTGTTGTCATAGCAACAACAGAAATACATCATCTGTGAAAATTTAAACTAACTATCACGGTTCATGAGATACAGCCTTGTGATAGACAGACAGACAGACAGCGGAGTTATGGGTACGGAACCCTAAAAGACTAGCGAATTGAATACCACATCCTGTTATGAAGTCGGTTGAGGAGTGAATTGTGTAAATTTTTTAGTCATATCTCGAAAGATAAAACAAATTTGAAATATTTGATGGGTTATTATAATACAAATGAATACATTAATGACAATAACCCCTGGGAATGAGTTGATCGCTCCCAAGCTATTTCTAAAAGGAAAAAAAAATCAGTTGTATAATATTTTAATTTTTTGTTAAGAAAAAAAAAATGAATTACAAAAAAGAGGATACCTACGGAGTTTCTTTCGTTTGTTTCTTCTCCGCTAGAGGAACCTCATTACGAAACGGTGGTAGATTAAAAAAAATATGACTATCGATAAATGAAATGTAAGTTTCTTATGCCGATGAATACTTAAATGATTTTGATTTTTTTTTATTTTGGTAACTTAGACGCGCCTGCTGGTGTGATCAGGGCATTATAACCGTAAATATATTTTTATAAAACTGAGCAGTGTAAGGAATTTCAGGGCCTGTAAGTTGCATGCCTATCTTATAGGATAAAGTTGTAGTTACCTTGCAAATTATAAATAACCCGCTTGAACCGACATCGTCGTAACGGCCGCTAAAAATAATTGCGATAAAAATTTAATTAAACTTTATTTATAAACTGAAATCTCAATACGCTCAAAACTGCTATTCGAAATGATAATTTGGCGACTTTGATTCGAAAGTTATGAAGGTCTTGGTCTATGTTGTAAAAATGAGAAGAATCTTATCATGTCGTTATACTATTGTACTTATCTCATTCTGTTTGTTCGTGCCTCTGAAAATAGAAAAAGAGAGTCTGAGGAGTTTATTTCATTCTTCTTCCTCTTCAACCAAATAACTCTTGTTCTAGACGATCCTCGCATTCGAAGCGGTTTATGTTGAGCGGTAATGATAGAAGGTTGTGACAATTTGCCGTCTTCCTTTTTTTCTTTTAACTCGAAAGGGATACTAAAAAAGGGCCAGCCGATTTAATAATACAATAATAGTAGTTTTCTGACTTACGCCTGGTTTCTGAAACACTGATCGTCGTAGATGTCAACTAATCAGCTGTGAAATGAATTTCAAATTTCATTTTATTTGCCAAAAGAATGTTTAAACTCTTTGAATTGATCATTCTGATCATAAAGAAGATCATTCTGGTCAATTCAGAGAGTTTAACCATCCATTTGGTACCTAAATTGTAATTTGAAATCCATTGGACAGCTGATTAGTTGACATCTACGATGATCAGTGTTTCAGAAACCGGGCGTTAGTGCGCCAATGAGCTACTCACAATCAAATATAAGTAATCAATATTTTATAAATTGACTTATCGTACGATAATTTCAGTTTATTATAGTCATATTTTGAATATCAGGATTTGGGAGAGAAGATCTTCTTTTTTGACGAGTAAACAATAAATAATAAAATTATTAAAATGTACACCAACTCGCCGTAACTTCAAAGAGATAATGTTCAAAAACTGTACTTTTTCCGGATAAAGTTAACTCAAGAACTTCATTAACGAATGTCATCAATATGAAGGAATGTTGCAGCATTCTTTATTATCAGACACCTGCTAAGTATTAAATCAATGGAAGTATTTTTTCAGATAAAGCAATCGTTTACCTAACGCACGATAACCCAATTGACACGATAAAAAGAGTTGCAGTCGCAATTGAACTGTCTGGAACTCCTTTATCCTCATACTTTGCCATAATTTGTAACGTATCTAAATATAGCAGAGATAATGAAACTTATTAGATAATAATTATAATTTCTTGTATTTACGCGATTTGAAGTGCGAGTCCGACTCGCACTTGGCCGGTTTTTAAATTATTAATTTTCTATGCATTCATTTGTATAATTTTACATAATTATTATTTGAATACGGGTTATTTTTTTATTTAAGGTGTCCCTTTGTTACACTATTGTTGCAGCGTAGATGTCGCTAGAAGCTATACCTACTCCAAGACACCGTTACGTTGCGACACAAAGTAATCGAGCATTCATAAATTTTGCAGAAGAAATTAGTATATGGCAGGGCCATACAGTCGGAAGACCAATTTCGAAAAACAATGCCGCCGAATCTCAATTTTAGATTTTATGGACTCATTTTTATAGTTAGCATGGCAGCTACTACGAGTAGTTGTTGTGTTGCAGTATTCACTGAGCATCAGATGTACCCCTAGATTTTTTTATTTACGCCCGGTTTCTGGATTATTAAACTCTTTGTGATCATTCTGATCATTATGGAGATTATTAAACTCTCGTTTAATAATCGTTTTAGCAACTCAAATAACATTTGAAAAGCCACTTGAAAGCTGATTAGTTGACTAAGTCTCATGAATTAGCATCACCTGACAAAACCCAATCCTCACTACGCAAACACGAAATCAACACGTGCAATATAGAATAAAGAATTAAATTCTTTGTATTTCATATTGTCAGAGTAAACATACAAATAATTTTATGGTTCTTTGTATGAAATTGAATGTAATGTCCACATTGTAAAGATGTTGGCAAATCTTGTTTTTCTTTGCATGTCTAATGAACATCGTTGACTTTATGAATAATCTCCTTGTTCATTTTTATATATACATATCATACATTATATATATATATATATTTACGATACCTCATGGTAAACGAAATCTACAATTCTTTTTTGCGCAAGTAAATCTCTTTATATTCAAATTTTTATAACAACAAGTCGTTATTATATCAAATGTAAGAAAATCAAATAAGGCGATGTGGAAATCGTTATCAAACAAACGGTTTGTTTGAATAAAAGCATGTTTTCGACGGGCTTCAACGGTTTGATTTTTTATATATTTACGTCGATAAAATAATAATTGATATCTCATAAAATATGATCGAAGTGTTAAAATGTCATTGCGATGTTCATTTATTGTTGGTTGTTCCACAAGTTAAATTCAGCGTTTTAATTTCAGCGTGAAACAGTATTCAATGAATTGAAAATAAAACTGGAAAAAATATTCTCGTACATTTGCGGTGTATTGCGTATTTCAATGGAATGTACCGTCGGAACATTTGTGGACATGTTCCGACGGTCCCAATTCAAAATAACTCCCTGTTTCCGAATATTGGACGATTTTGACGTGCATTGATTGATATGATTGATAATGTTTCCAGTAGTGTGTACTACAAAATAATTACGGTGTTGACAGAGTGCCGAAACACTCGGAAGAAAATGCGGCAATCTTCAGAGCAACTCGTAGTTACCGCAATTTCTGTTAGTGTATTATTATCTGCTATGGTAAATATTAAAGTGTTCCAAACGGTAAGCTTTTCAACGTTGGTGTAATGTTTCGACCCCGTAACGTCACCAAAATCACGTCTCTAAAAACTTTACATGTGATTTTTCCTCACACGTAATAAAAATCTTGGAACTTATAAAAAGCTAATCCGCTAATAGACTTATTAACTATATTTTTTTATTCATTACGGTATAAGCGTACTTACGTAGTAGGTTTCAAATAACCGGATATACCCGTGTACAATAGCAAATACCTGTACGACTCCTGTCGCTAAATAAAATGGTAGAGAAAGAAAGAAAGAAAGAAAATCCATTTATTTACCAAAAAAGGACGCACACAATAAAAGAGAAAAAAAAACTAAAATTAACAAAAAATAAAAGAAAAAAAAAATACTTATAAATAATTCAGTAAAGCAAAATTAATGCATAATTAAAATATGAAACAAATGATAAAGTACTTTAGCAAACCAAAAATAGTCTACGCCCTATTCCGGAAAATTAGGTTAGCAGCTCAGCATGATAGAGGTCTGTTGTACGCGAATCATAGAAAAACTACTGGATAGATTTCAATTAACTCTTCCAACTTCTGTTCCCTATACACTTGACCCTTATCTGAAATAAAAATTATTGCGATATCTTAATTCAATGTAGTGTTATTAAAGTTTTATCAAACAACGGAAAAGCACGAATGGGCAGGCGCATCCGGGTAAGTACCACGACCTCACAGAAGACCGGCGTGAAATGGAAGTATAATACCTTCGCGTTTCGTCTAGTGAGGAAAAAGGTTGTCAACGAATCTGCAAACCCTAGGGTGTAGCAGATGTCCATGGGCGGCGGTATTCACTTAACATCAGGTGAACCGCCTGCTCGCTTGGCAACTTGTCACATAAAAAAACAACGATTTTATAAACACTAAACGCTTTGAATAATGTGTCTTTTCTTGCCGCAGAGAATTGGGGCAAGCGGTAGAGTTGTTAATATAATGAGCCACGCATACGAAGACGGTATCTGCTAGTAGTTAATAAAATTTTCTCATCGCTTCCACATTAGAAAGAAATAACATGAAAAAACAGCACGAGAAACATACGGTTATCGAACTAAAGTTTTTATTTTATTTTATAAAATGTTAAATGTGACACGCGTCGAATGTATTTTTTGTAATCGTCAATCAAGAGCCGTTTTAATGTAAATAATATGTTTGGCGCAAGCTACGTTTATGGAAATACACATATCGGATGATACGAGGAAGAATTCCGTGTGGAAATGTGAACAGTCTTGACATTTATTATGTAAGAGATTCGCGTGTTTGGAGCGTTTGTGTTCAATTTCCTGCTGCTTAATGTTTTCGATGTTTAGGACAACTTTATGTTTCACTCATTATAAAAAAAATCAGGCATTCGTGCGCTCGATCAAACTGAATATCGATAGGCCTAGTGGGTAGTAAGCTTGCCCCTTGCGCCAGAGGGTGTGGGTTCGATTCCCGCTACTGGTAAAATATTTTCTGATGAACATTGTGTTTTTCCCGTGTTTGGGAGTTTATATATTTATAATAGGTATTAATTTGCAAAAAAGTATGTTTAAGTATGTTTATCAGTTATCTAGTACGTAGCCCATTTAGACTGTGTTAATATTGAACTATTTATATTAAAAAAAGAGTACATATTTATGCGAAAAATGTGTGAACCAATGGAATCATAACAAGGAAATTGTTGATTCACCACGCGTTCGACGGTGCAGAAAAAGTGATGACGAAAAAGCCTATAAAATATAGTAAGAAAATATTTCAAATGTGTATTAGTGCCGGACGCTCAATTTTAATTTCAATATTTCTTAATTTTTTTTATGTGAAAAGTTGTCAAGCGAGCAGGCGGTTCACCTGATGTTAAGTGAATACCGCCGCCCATGGACATCTGCCACACCCGAGGGTTACAGATGCGTTTACAACCTTTTGAAAATTGGGATCCGGCTACCTCACTCACCAGACGAAACGCGAAAGTATTTGTCATACTTCCACCTTACACCGGCCTTCTGTGAGGTCGTGGTACTTACCCGGATGGGCCTGCCCACTCGTGCAATAGCCGAGGCTGCTGCGTGGCCCTGCCACAGTTATACTCGATATATAATCGATTAAATATACTCGAACCTGCAGCCGGCAGCACCAACGAAATTGTTAGTTAAAATTTAAACTGTTAATTTATCACGTGCGATGAAAGACAGCATCCCGAGGAAACTGCATGCTTTCCAAATAAGAGAAAAAAATATTTCGAGTGGTGGCAGGGTAGCGTGATGGACTTGCCCTAAGATCCTCTATGAGAAATATGTAGGCTTTTTCTTTCAGTTTCCTTTTTTGACTGACTGCTATCACATTTGACGGTAAGTGGTGATACAGCCTTTTGTTATAAACGCATTAGTCTGTAAAAGCCTTTCACACCTCAGTTATGGAAGATACTGGAACTTTCTGTTGCTACAAAATCACTCGAGAACTACTTTGGAGTAGGGGCTAGCTAGTAAAACGGTCTCTTCCGTCTGGGGATGTGGGTTCAATGCCCACTACTAGAAAAATATTGTGCGTAACATGTGTCTTTTTCCAGTGTCAAAGAAAAATATGTCTAAGTAAGCTTTTTAGTTACCTTTTATTTTTTGTTTTTTATTATTCTCCTATAATGTAATGCGCCGAATAAATATTTCTTTCTTTCTTTTTGGTAACGGGGGGGGGGGGGGGGGGGGACGTCGAAAAATACCCTGCCATCCCCACTTAAGCCCCCTCGGTGGCCACCTTCCGTACGTTTCCCGGTACTGCGCGTGAACTCGCCTCGAAGAAGGATAAACCTCCCCCGATTCCCTCGCCATCTCGAGACCAGCTCGAGACTGCAGCCACACCGTGTCTCCGTTTATGACAGGCAGGGGATTCTATGAGCCCGAGACTACATGGCCAATGTTTATTAGTTACCTAGGTGACTAATAGACTTAATTACATATAGTACAAGCTTTGCTTATTTTAGGATAAGATAAAGTTGTTTAAAAATGTGTCTAGAAACACTGTTTACGTCTCCATGATTACTGTCCCCTCAATGTAACCTCTTTCCGCTAGTAAAGAAACACCTCATACTAATCGTGCTGGCATATTTTATGTGCATTTATCAAGATTCAATGAGGACAATAGACCCCTCTTATCTTGAGAATTACTCTATTACCGGTCACAGGATGCCGCCATTATCTACTTGTCGGTACGAATTTATACCGCCCAGTCTCGTCTCTCGACCCTGTCCCACTCCGCAGAGCTAAGCGAAGACAGTCGTGTGACATGATGTAATGAAGTTTTATCTCTTTTAAACCGACTTCTAAAAAGAAAGAGGTCTTTTTAGGGTTCCATACTCAAAGGGTAAAACGGGACCCTATTACTAATTCTCCAATTCTCCGCCATCTGTCTCTCCGCTTGTCACCAGGCTGCATCTCATGAACCGTGATAGTTAGACAGTTTCGCAGATTATGTATTTCTGTGGCTGCTATAAGAAAAAATAATTTAAGTGGGGATGCATGTAATAGACATAATTATTGCCGTTTTATAGATAATGTTACGGAACTCTTCGTGCGCGAGTTCGACTCGCACTTGGCCGGTTTTTATGTTTAAATGGTTGTCAACTCAGAACTGCGTCGTTTATGAACCGAATTTAAAATCATTTTTGCGATTTAGGAAAAAGAATTTCATTGAAATTATTCAAATTGTATACCACAGAATCAGTCGTAACTCGATTACGGATCTAAATACGAGAATCTTAGACTTTACTACTTGCTGATCTATCAACGAGCCAAATCAATTGTATGCAAAAACGACTAAAAGTGGTCACTGGCCTCAATGACGATCCAGATGACAGCTTGGCAGTCCAATTTAGTGAAGCTGGAAGGATAACATGAAGTGGAGCGATGAAGTGGTCATCTCTCCTAGGGTCAAGAAGTAGGAGAGATGACAAGAGATGACAAAAGGAAAGGCAAAATTGCGTTTCGTAAGAGATTCCGGATAGGATCACTATCTCTTATTGAGGGTGGTTACCGAGGAAGTATTTTGAAGATTTTCCCACGCTGCTAAATTACCAATTTTGTTACATAATTTTGTTGCTCAATAAAATAAAATAAAAAACGGCGTACTTAGTAACGAAAACAGGAAGTTTTTCGCCAGAACAAATACTCACTCTTGCGACGTTTATTTTAACTTTTGTCATTCTTAAAATAGTGAGTAGACTTGCGGTCCCTTTGTTTACTCGTGAAGCATAATCAGCTGACGCAAATATCTGAAACGGGTTTTGATTGTTTTTTTTTTTCGAAATGGCCTTTAACGGTTTTTAAAATAATCCTTACACGCATGGAAACTTTATAACTAAAGCAAACCTTGGGAAAAGAGATTTGAAAATTCAGCTCCGTTTACGGTTTAATTAATTTTTTTATTGTAACTCATTAGTTGCAAGTGTCCATAGGCGACGGCTGTCACTCATTATCAGATGAACGGCCAGCTGGTTTGCCATCTTCTCACACGAAAAAAAGGATCCGATCTCACGCTGGTCTTCCGTGTTACCAAACTCCCCAGACGAGTCTGCCCATTCATCTCCGTGGCTCTACCACAGTGATAAGGTCCAACACAGGCTATCAAAATACAAGACAAATAGTGCATGAACACGAAAAAAACACATTTAAAAAAATTTGATTGTTTGCCCAATTAACACGGATAAATAAACCAGTTTAAAAATAAATTTGCAATAAAGGGACCTTGTTAAAGTTTTTATTGAAGGTTCCAATTGTGCTTAATTTACATATGAAATGAAATTTCATGTTTCACCTTCGCTGACACGTGAAATGTATATCGTCTAAATATATACAATATAATTGTTGCTTTTTTGTAGGTCTGCGGTAATTTTCAATGTATATTTATTAAATGCTTTTAGTCGAGGGCGCAAAGATGATATTAACAAGGGCAAACATGAAGACTTTACATTATGGCATAAGGTCTGAGCAAAGCATTTTAAATTACCAGACTTTCCAGACACTTGTGAGTGAGCTAGCCAGGCTCTCTCGTTCTAAACATCGGTGACTTAACTGTCACAAATAACAAATTGCCATAACATGAACTACTTTATCGCCACCTTATCAATAGACACTCCCAAAATTTGCTAACAAACTGCTGTAAAATAGAAGACCATTCTTCCTGAAGGTTAGCTGCATGTTTTGCTACTCTTTAATTTTAAGACTGCCGTTTTATCCTTTTTCATCTATTTGAAGAAAAAAACATTCTGTCTGAATGGAAAACTTATTCTTGTGCCATTTCTAAGACACCTGCCTCCACACAAAAATCTTATCCCACTTTTGTTAGTTATACCACATTATGAAAATTTCAACTGTCTAACAATCAGTGTTCATGAGATACAGCCTGGTGACAGACGGACAGACAGAAAAACAGCGAAGTTTTAGTAATAGGGTCCCTGTGGGTACGGGACCTTAAAAACTGAATAATAATTTCCCTTAAAGACTCATGACACAACAATGACAAGCAAAAGGAAACAAGCTCTTCCACTTCTTTTAACACTAACGGAGTAGACACAGATATCAAGTTTCGTTAAGTTCATTTTGTCCGAAATCTGCTGGTCTGTAGTGTCTCAACAAATGGAAGGTTTCATCCCACCAATCTTCAACAAGTGATACCAGTGACCATAAATTCAACAGTTGATCATTAATTTCCTGTCCACAACGGATGCGAGGGCATTCAGGGTCACTGCCACTTTCGGAATAATGTGTAGAGCAGACTTTTGTAAATCTGCGCTAGTGGTTTTCTTGACAACTGCTTTCAAATTCAAAAGTCTTTATTCAATATAGATGTATTACACTTACTTATTGATTGTCAAAAAACACTACTAGCGGTTCGGAAAAAAAGCCACCGACCTGAGAAGAACCGGTCAAAGAAACTCGGCGGGACAATTTTTTTTAAAACATAATTTGACAAATATAACACACATGTACAATATATTCAATTGGAGCGATCAATTCATTTCCAGAATGTTTTATAATTTAAATAATGATAATGATTGCTTTGTTAAACATAATTAAAAAAGAATATCACAACTGGTGCAGGGATAATGGTAATGAATGATACTACACAATTCCATCCTGTGATTTTGAAAGATGTTAATTTTCGAAACGTCTGAGTATTTAAAACCAAAATTAAACGCGTTAAAGGCTGTAAAATAGTTTTTATTAACTATGATAATATAAAGTTTCCCAGAATTCATCAAAATGTGTGTATTTTTATTTTATTTAAAAAAAAACGGTAACTATTACAGACGTACGCCTATTACGATGTCGTTAGAATATCATACATAAATAAATGTGTGTGCATTCTACAAACCACGTCACTTAACAAATGACCCATGGAGCATGTAACTGCCCAGGGAGTTAGAAATCAGGTCGTATATATGTATACACAAAGTTACCAAGTCGAAAAGTAAGCAAAGCTTGTACAATGGGTAATATGTGACTGATAAACAAACCTAAACATACTATGCTTTTGCAAATAAATATTCATTAAGAAACACACTATGTTCATCACACAATATTTTTCCAGTACTGGGATCGAACCCACACCCTCTGGCACAAGAGACAGGTCCACTATCCACTACGCCATCGGGTCGCCGACATCATGCGCTTTCACAAAAATTTCTCGCCTATAATGTCGCAATTCCTGTTCAATTTCAACTTAAAAAATCTTAGGACCGCGTTCGAGATTCTTAAGGTTTCCTCTTGTAAGCCGTTCGCAGTTCAAACGTTATAACGTCCATTGTAACTCGAAATTCAATTACACTTTGCGAAACAAAAACTGAACGGGACTTCGTGACCACTGTAAAGACCGAACGTTATCACAGTTGAGAAAGATGGAAGCCGCATTTGGGGTCAGAATTATTAATCGGGGTTGAATTTATTAAACTGAGTTAAATAAATTCAACCCCGTTGAATCGGCACGATGAAACCCTACTTGAAATTAAGTCAATTATAATACACGTTGAAGGCGAGAAACATTTCTGAGTCGAATCGTTGACAAATGTTACATGTACTTTTGTTTGTAAGCGTGTTTATTCCTACGTCACGTGGCAACTGCTGAATATCGATGAAATTTCCTATGGTAGCAGCTCAAAATTCAATTTTAAAAGAGAATTATTTTAATTGAAACTACGAAAATTAACTTGAAACTTCACATATTTTCGTTGTTCAATTTAGCCTTTACTGTGGTAGGGCCACGCAACAGTGTTCACTGTTTTACGAATGGGCTGGTCCGTCTGGGTTAGTATCACGACCGCACAGTATACCGGCGTGTAGTAGAAGTGTTACACCTCTGCGTTTCGTCTGATGAGTGACGTAGCCAGGGCTCACTTTATTGAAATTGTGGAAACGCATCTGCAACCCTACGAGTGTTGCAAATGTCCATGGGCGGCGGTTAATACTTAACATCGGGTGAACCGTCACTTTTCCAATCGTTTACCACTTTCTCACAAAAAAATAAAAAAAGGACGCCTACAGGAAAGTGCAGCTTTTTGCCTCTCTCTTATTTCCAACCGACTTCAAAAACGGAGGATGTTCTCAATTCCAATGTATTTTTTTTAAGGTTACCTCAGAATTTTCGACTGAGTTAACCGATTTTTGATGATTCTTTTTTATTTGAAAGCTGGTACTTCCCATGTCCCATATTCCATATTAATTTTTATTATTATATACATCATATATTATATACATTGGTATTGGATCTTGGGCTCCGGAGATACATTTGGAACCCCTGAAAATAACTTATAAAATTAATACGAGGTATTTGATGTCGGTTTTGTTTTTCGTTAATAAAAAAATTGACTTGTCTATTAGCATTATTATCTCCTGCCTTTTTCTTGTTGTTGAATCCAATTATCAGACAGATGAGCTACTTCCCGGTGAATGGCCGTGCTTGATTAATCTTGGCTTGAATTGAGACATCCGCCGGACGCTATTTACGCGGGTGTAATGGTTTAGTTGGCTTCGGTGCTGAGAGTCGCGGGTTCGATTGCCACACGGGACAAGTATATGCGTGACCCACAGATAGTTGTTCTGTGCTGTCTGTTTCCAAGGCGGCAGACGGCCGGTCGAAAAAAATCCTGGACAATGTCAATAGAATCATGATTTACATGTTGTTTGGGGACAAACACCCAGATGCGGTGGACATCTGGGTATTTGTCCCGAAACAGAGTTGATATCAGGAAAGCAGCCGGTTATATTTAAACCTATTCAATATCTTTAACAACATATTTACACGCCCTTATCCCACGGCCAGAAAGAAAGATTATTGCATGCAAATACTATAGGTACGAAGGTACGAAGCAGAATCTGCTACGTGTTCCTGCCAGAGTAGTCCTGATAGTGTCTGTCCGAAGAATGACTGCAACCTCTCAGAAACTCAGCGTAGAGCACCAAATTATCAATTTTTAGGGTTCCGTGCCTTAAAAGGTAAAAATGAACCCTTATGAGAGCACTCTTTTATCCGTCTGTCTGTCCTTGTGACACCATCGACTTTCTCAGGAACGAGTGGATCTAGCAAGTTGAAAATTATATCAGCTATTCAGGTCGATAGTCCCTAATAGGCCAGCACCAAATTATCAATTACGCGCCCTAATGTTTGGTGTAACATCGCGTGACTAACATCATTGCTAGTGGTGTTTTTGTATGATAATTAAGCGTGGACAATAGCACTTTTATTATCATACCATAATCCATAAACGTCAATTTAACTTAAATCTAGACGTTACAAAAATTTTCAAGAATTTCTTTAGCTTATCACGACAAGAGACGATAGTAAGCTGGCCGCGATCAACACAACAAGTGCTAATTTAGTCAATTACGTTTTAACTCGTCGGTTTATTTCTGTGGCAGTGCTAGGTTGGTACTACACCAAAGCCTCACAGATAGAGGTACTTATATTCTTTTGCATTTTCTCTAGTTAGTGATGTTAAGAGAATAGACACTTCATATACCTAAGGTGAAAGCCACTCTATAAAATTTTTGGAAAACGACAGAAGCTTTAAGATTGTTGTGGATTCCAGGAGCGTCGATTAGAAACCAAATTGCAATTGTGTCAATTAATTAATCTCTTCAGCGATAAACGCTGTTTTTTTTTAATCGCAGTAACAGTAGGTATCGTAGGATTCATTAGAAATTTACCTTAAAAATAATGACCTGTTTCGTAAATGGAAGTAATTTTTAGGGTTCCGTACACAGAGGGTAAAACGGGACCACGACTAAGACTTCGCTGTCTGTCTCTCTGTCCATCTGTCACCAGGCTGTATCTCATTCGAGATTCTTAGGGAACTCCTGAAAATCAATTATAAAATGAAAACAAAACGAGATATTTAAAGTCAGTTTTGTTTTTCGTTAATTAAAAAAATTACTTGTCTACACAAAAGGAAAAATTTAATGAAATGTTAAACCGTAATGGTAGTCCTTAAGTGTGGTTGTCCAACGAGATTCATGCCTGGTTGTGGTCTAGTTTTTGCGAAGAGTTAATGAGTACACTTTACAGATCCTGCAAGACACAATAAACGAAGAGAATTAAATGGAAAACCTTATTTTACTAAAACATTAAAATAGTGTCCGTGGTTTCAACTTGACAAATATTGCAACAGAAAAACATGTGTCATTGCTTACTTTGTAGTGCCTTTGTTCGTGCGTATCGGTAGCGTGGCCGCATAAAAAATAAATTAATTCCGTTCCTTAATAAAAATTAGACGACGAGGTTGTGCAGTTATATTTCTGTGTTGATTTCATTTTGTTTTACTGTAGTATTACAAAAAAAAATATTTCTTTTACTTTTTGTTAAATTAAGTTTTTTGTTGTGTGCGTCGTTAATCTGGTAAATAAATTTATTTTCTTACTTTCTTTTTTTTATTTCTGTTCATTTAGGGTGCCGAAACTTAGTTTTTGTATTAGCTTATCTTTAGCTAGATAGCTTTAGCCTTGCTGGAGTGTTTGAATGCGTAATATCGGAGGCGCAGGTTCCTTTTCCTTTTTTTTCGCTTTTTTTTTTTGAAAAACATTGCCCTTACTTTGGAATAACATTATCCTGTGTTGTAAGGACATTTTAACAAACATAAACTTCACGCGGACAAACACCCAGATGCGGAACAACTATCTGTGGGTCGCACAAATAGTTGTCCCGTGTGGGAATCGAACCCAGGACCCCCGACGCCGAAGCCGATACCTTGGCCACTGCGCCACGGAGTCATCAAACCGGTTCGAATCCCGGCAGCCATGACTTTAGCGATTGTTTCATCTTCATAGTCACACAAATTCATTTAACATTCTGCGTATGAATCGCATTCATCCACCGCTACTGCGTGGCGTCCTTGAACTTGCAACACGTGCGGAAATCGCGTCGCATCAACTGGTGACTCAGGTCGACCAGATCGCGATGCGTACTAGCTTACATTGTTGCATCGGGTTTAAGGGCGGTCGCACACCGAGCGAGTGCGCAGTTTACGAACAGTCATGCTTGTCCAGTTTAGGTAGGTTCGGTTCACGTTGACGCACCGATGAAGACTTAAATGCACACAGCGTTAACGTTTAATGAATTTGAAACGCGACGAGCGGTTTTACAAGCAATGTATTTATCATAGAGAGAAAGTAGTCCGTGTTCCGTAACCAAAGGGTAAAACGGGACCCTATTACTGAGTCTGTTCGTCTATCATCAGGTTGTATCTCATGAACCGTGATAGATAGACAGTTGAAAATTTCACAGATGATGTATTTCTGTTGCTGCCTTAACAACAAATACTAAAAAACACAATAAAAAAATATTTAAGTGGTTCACATATCTTAGAAACATGTTTTTGCTATTATATACAGGTTTCCTCACGATTTTTTTCTTTCATCTTGAGCGCGTGATAAGTCAGCGCTAAACATTAACAATTCCATAGGTGCCGGCACCGGGGATCGAACACGGGTTGCTCGAGTATATTGAATCTATCACCGCCCTTCTTATGTATATTCGTTGCTAATCAGTGGAGTAGACTTACGAGGTAAAGATTCTAGACGAAGTCTGTAGAAGCCTATTCACTCTTTTTCTGAAGCGTATTCACTCTTCGGCTTCAAGACACTCACTTTTCATTCCGTCGGATCTTAGAATTTTGTTCTAATGCTGACGTCAACGGTCTTTGTTAGGACGCAATGAATTTTCCTAATAAGCCACCTGACGGGCTTTTAGTCGTCTCTTCGTGGAAGGAGAGTGGTGAGCTCTTCGTTAAGACACTACAGTAATAATATTTTCTGTTATAAATACCGAAACTTTTTGGTTACTAGCGTGTTCCCTCAACTTCTGTCTCCGGTTTCATTACAGGTTGGGTTCTTACAATACACCTGTTTCCTTTTTAACCAAACAAATGTTTTATCCTTTTTTCTAGGATGTATTTTCATGATCCTTAATCCTAGATCAACATCCATACTCTGTTACGGCCACAGAGAGGTATGATTTTTCAAAATTTTATTGTAAGCCTTAAGATTATACAAGTAGTTACTAACGTTTCTTTTGAAAATGTCAAGGTTTCATCACGAGTGGTTGTAGCACTGGCCGCGCGTGTCGCCCCGCCGTCTGTGATAATATACTACAAATATCAACATTGCTTCCAAGGCTTATAAATAAACAGTTTATGCAATTCATTTCAACCGTCTCGCCCTTTACTCGTTACAATCAATTAACTGATTGTAATTAATGTGTGATATAGGTAATTTTTTCTTTGTTATATTTTTATTCTTATTGTAATGATTCATTAATTTTGTATTATTAATTAGTAATTTTTATTTAATTCTTAATTTGTAACGCTGTTGATTATTTGAATGTTGTTTGTACCTATAATTGGAGTAGCGCCAATCTTGTGCTTTGGTTTCTTTTTTTTTTACTTGTGATGGTGTCTACTCTGTTGGTGCAACTAAATAAATAAATTATTACCGTAAATTGATTTCATTTAACGCGCGACGATTAACACTTGAATAAAAAGGACGGGTTTCCGTCAATCTTTCTATATCACCACCGAAGGCTGGTTTGATTGCGGGTTCATAAAATATCTGTATATCTTCCGAAGCTGTCTCCATCTGAAACTGAAAGTCTAGATTAGTTTACGGATCAGCTAACCTAATTGGCAACGCGCCAGGAGAAGTAAAAGATAGAACGACAGTGCTTGTCTTGTGTCCTTTAAATCGAAAAGGTCATATGGTATTATGTAATCGAAGCGATTCTTTTTCGACTATTATTATGTTATACTATAGAAAAATAACTAATAAATTCAGACAAAAATATAAATTATAAATCGATTTTGAGAGTTCTGATTGCCATAACAGGAAACGGAGAAAAAAAATTTTTAATAGTGGTAACATATTTATATCATAATTCGTAAATACAGTCGTATAATCACAATCATGTCCACTGTTGTCATAATCATATCCAAAAAATTCCCACAAAGTATGGCTCGGGCGACCTCAACTTATCAATTGCAGTTGAGGGTCCCCCAAGGTGTAATTTATATTTGAACCTCAAACTTCAGTGAATCTCTTTGACAATCGTTTACTGTTCACCTTTAAGAGGCCCTTACAGAAACACGGTGCTCGAGGTGGTCAGGCCCTACGGGCGCCTAACCTAAGCCTCGTTCATAAGCGACTAATCTCGAGGGCTCCCTCGGGAGCCTCGGCTCGGGCCGTCAATCTACTATATATACTATACGGATTGGAAGGCCGCCAAACTCTTAGCTGTATTTGGCGGACGCTCCATTGAGAAAACATCTAGGGGCAAGGGGTCCCCGAGAGCGGACCTCGGCTTGGGCTATCCTCAAGAATGGTGCCCGAGAGGGCCGGACCTCTACTCGATCGGTAGCCATCGTCGGGCTAGGACACTGGCTTTCTCTGCTAACCCCGGTAGTCGAAGACGCGCATGCAGTTGCAAAGTACGAAAGCGTTTTGCTAACTAAGGTCACATAACACATTAAACTCACCCAAGGGTTTCGAAGTGTGTTGTTGTGTTGAGAGAAACTCGACATAATTTAAACGAGGTGTGGGATTTTCCATCACTCGTTTCCTTAACCCCAATAATTCGTGTTTTATGATGTTGTTTGTGCGATTTTTTTTCACAGTAATGTGTTTAAGCTCTTGAGTAGCAATTAGGTAAATAAATGTTATGGGCATATATGCAATGCAAATGTATCCAGTTGGTCAACTTTGCATGACAGTAAGGATACATGTTGCCTTCAAGCTTGCATTTAAAGTCGTAAGTTTTAGTTTTTCTTACTCAATTAGATCTTAAAATAGGGCCAAGATTTACTAGTACTCACTTAAAGATATTTACAACTATGGTGCGGCATATTAATCTGGTTCGTCTCTGGTCCGGTCTAGTGTTGTGAAGCGGTGGTAGTTTTTTTTTGACGTTCAACATGAGTCCAAATTAAGTCTATATTGAATTAAGAAATTATGTCATTGTATATGGCGAATTACATTTCAGGGCATATAAATTCTTCAGTAATGCACTCAATCTCTGACTTTATTTTCTATCTAATGTCTAAAGTCAAATGATGGTTTCAAATCGAAATTCTCCGCTCACGGGTGTAATTTTTAACAATCTTTTATTTTGGGCAATACGCTAAGTGACTCGAAAGAATCACAAGTTTGTCTAAAGAAATAAAAATATTGACTGTAGCTTCTCAATTTTTTTTCTTTTTTCATGGCCCACTTTACTATAAGGTGGCAACGCATCGGCAACCCAAGTGTTGCAAATGTCCATCGGGTGAGCCGCCAGCTCGCTTGCCACAATCTTGCAAAAATACGAATGAACTTTCAAGATTTAGTAATGTGCATGGTACAGATACTAAGGACTAACATAAATTAGTTCTACACTGATATAGACTGCGTAGAATATGTAAATCTTTTATGGGACAATGCATACGCTTTTACAATAAAATCCCATGAGAAAACGTTCAAAATAAATCAGCTGCTAAATTCAAAAAACTTGTAAAGGAACGTTTGTGTGTTAAAGGCTATCATACTATTTGTATTATTTGAATGATAACACACTCTCAAAATGAATTGATCGCTCCGGGCTCTTTCAAGTGGAATTTTATGTACTGTATACATGTTTGTTATATTTTTATCAAATTACATTAAAAGAAATGTCCCGCTGAGTTTCTTTCGCCGGTTCTTCTCAAGTCAGTGGCTTTTTTCCGCACCAGTAGCAGTGTTTGTAGTGTTATTGAATAAAGACTCATAAAAAACTATCGATGTAAAGTGACATACAAGTCAGTGCCTAAACCGCAAGAATCGGAATTAAATTTATCAGTTGATGCTTTTTACATCGTGACACACAGTAATAAAGGAGTTCAATATAAATGAAAATAAAACATAACGTATCTTTCGTTACTCACGCATGATGATTTCGTTTCCAGTTGTTAAAATATTGTGTTCGTTGCTACCGATCAAAGTTATTCAGGGACGTTAGTTTTCCTGACATCGTTTTTTACGTTAAGTGTTGCCGCTGAAATGAGACATTTATCTTGTTGCCAATTTATAATTATAGAGCTCGTTTTGCTCGCTCATCAGGCAAAATGCAAAAGTTTTAACACTTTTCCCTTTCGCTGGCTGATGGTGGACCTTCGGAGAAGTAGGTTGCAACAGCAGAAACTGCTGCGGTGCCTAGCACATATACTTTTTTCTAAATAAAGGTTATGTGTAACGAGTGGTGACGTTGGCCTCCCTGTATATTACATATTGAATAATGGATACAATGTAATAAATTTTATAATAAAAATCTTTGAGAGCTAATCAACGAAAACATAATAAAACAAATGGAAGAAGTCTAATAAAATTACATTAAATTAACAAAAAAAAATGGGTTTCCCACCTTCCTGCATTGTTCAGTATGAGTTTCTAAGTCATTGAGAACAAGTTCCTGAGATTTGAATGTAGGGAGTGTAACGCTTTTCTTTTACGTGTCGATATCTGCCAACTCAAATATGCCGCGAGCCGATTTAAAGAACTTCGGTCGAAAAACTTTCCTACAGTATACATATGGATAGTAACATATTTAAATAATGGAATGTATAATACAGTCATTAATACTTTTGTCCGACAAACAAGTCTTCAAGTCAACAGACGTGTTGTTATCTAAACTAATGCTAATATAAGAGTATAAAATCAATCCTCAGAAGCGTCCACTTAGATAGTAACTGAACCTGTTTAAGGTCAAGGAAGGTCAAAGTTTACGTAATACATAAACCCTAAAAAGGTTAACTAATGTTATTTTAATAAAATATCTTTAGTTTTTTTACAAGTTATACGTATACGTCACATAAATACAACATTATCATCGACACCATTTCAGCCTGTTAGAGCTATAGTCGACTGCTGAACATTGGTCATCTTTATAATATTAATCAACTTTATAACATTAATATTTAAATTATTAATGTTGTCAGTTTGCTTCATATTGTGAGTTTCACATATTTAACTGATTTTTATTTTATTATTTTATAGTCATTTCTACAAACTTATAGTGTTGGTGGTAAAAATAAAGTAACAGCCTATACATGTCCCACTGCTGGGCAAATGCCTTTTCCGTACAGAGGGTATGTGGGCACAGTCCGCCATGCGACCCCCTTGGTAATTAGCAGACAATGTACGAAAGATAAGTCAGCATTTAAATGTGTCAGACGGACAGACAAACAGCAGCGGAGTCTTTGTAATAGGGGCCCGTTTTACCCTTTGGGTACGGAACCCTAACTACCCCGGGCGCCCGGATACTGAGCTGTCATTGCTGTAGCAGAAATGTATTCATGATTATTACTACACCTTTAATTGGATTCGCCGTAAGCAGGTACTGAGGTGGTTTGCAAGTGTGAAGAGGAGGGGCTCATAAGCCAATAATTAGATGGTCGCCAAGTTTTAATTAGATGGAATCGACAGTGAAAACAGTAGGACTATACCCTGTACAAGTTTTTTTCTCGACTTAGAACCGTTTTAGAAATTAGAATTTAGGATTATAATATTATTAAAGTGAAATATTTAAATATAATTTTTTTATTAAATATTTTTTAGTACAAATTTTTACACAATGTTCTCTAGTCCCAAGCTAAGCAACGCTTGTAGTACATAGTAGATGTCAAAAGCTAAGCAACGCTTGTAGTACATAATAGATAACTAATAAACATACTTTCATTTTGTAAATAAATACATGTTATATTTCCAGTGTCTGTGAATATACCAGTGTTCCATATTCCAGTGTACCACTGGAAACACTATGCTCATCACACAATGTTTTTCCTCCCACACCCAATATTACGTACGTATTATTAGAGGAAGGTTCACTTCCCACAACACCAATTTACTATGTAATTGTTGGTTTTCTTTACATATATTTTGACAAAGTTTCATTCAAAGGCCAACAAAAATAGCCTGAAAGGGTGAATATGGCGAAATGATTACTTTTGCTTGCTCGCAAATAAAACAAAATAAGAGCATCCAACAAAAGAAAAAAAAAGTCCAAATTGATGTTTTGATGATGACTCCTCAAATCAAGACGGAGAGCTACTACACCGCAGAGTTTCTTCTTCTTCTAGGCTTCTCTACACCTGTAGAGAAGAACCTGCAAGAACCTTAGACCTCTAAATAAGTCACCAAGTGTTCGTTTTTAACGTTCACTAACGGCTTAATACAAGCATATATATATTTTTATGTGAAAAGGCGGCTCTCCGTTGGGGGTTGTAGGTTCCATTCCCACAAAGAAGATAGAGAAAGAGAAGGTGGCAGACGAGCTGGCGGTTCCCCTGATGTTTAATGATAACCACCGCCCATTAACATAGGCAACACGCAGACAGTTTTCATAAAGCGGGTACCGGGTACGTCACGCACCAGACGCAACGCAGAAATGTAACACTTCTACTACACGCCGGTCTTCTGTGAGGTCGTGGTACTTACCCGGACGGACCTGTCCGTTCGTGCGACAGAGGCTGTTGCGTGGTCCTACCACAGACACTAAACACTATTATATTGAACTAGCGGACCCCACAGACGTTGTCCTGTACACACGTCTTAAATTCGAAAATATCAACCTTTTTTGAATAACTTTGTGAATCTAAACCATTCTCGAATCCACCTGTGTGTTCAACATAAAAAAATTCATTAAAATGGGTCCAGCCGTTTAGAAGGAGTTCAGTGACATATACACGTACAGAAGAATTATATATCACTACAAAGTATAAAATAAAGTCGTCCCGCTGTCTGTCTGTTCCTATGTATGCTTAGATCTTTAAAACTGCACAACGGATCTTCGTGCGGTTTTTTTTACAAATAGAGCGATTCAAGAGGAAGGTTTATTTATGTATAATACATTGCACCTGTGCGAGGATTGGGCGGGTTGCTAGTATAAAGTTGAAGCACATTTAACTTTGACTCATGATTTTGAAATCGTATTTCATTTGTTGTCAGGGCCTGTGCGATTGGGGGGCGACGCGCCATGCGCGGTAGGGCGCCGCGGGGTCGGCTTGCCATAGCGGGCACGGCCGCCCTTCTCGCCGCCGCCGCCCTAGGCGCCGCCCTAGCCTGGACCCAGATCTTCGACGCGGCACTAAGTGCGGTGAGTATTTCAATTTGAAAAAAATAATCAGCACATCAAAACGTTTAAAAAAATATGTGAGAAAGCGGCAAAGAAGCCTTGGGTTCACCTGATGTTGAGGGATAACCGCTTCCCATGGACATTTGCAACACCCGTAGGGTTGCAGATGCGTTGCCATCTTTTAATAAAATGGGCCCCGGCTACCTCACTCACCTGACGAAGCGCAGAAGTGTAACACTTCCCGACCTGCCCATTCGTGCATCGGCGAACACTGTTGCGTGACCCAGTTCAATAAAGTAGTAAAAAAGTGACAGATCTTTGACTTGGCCCTTAGTGCTGTGAGTGTATCAATTGGAATAAAATTTATTCGACACTTCACTTTCATTTGTTGATAAAAAGTTTTTTTTTTCAAGTGCCAGTCTCTATACGTAAGATAAGACTTAAAACGTGACTTTTCATAGATAAGGGGGATGAAGATGCAGTTTGTAATCGCGCAGCGCCTAAAGTTTTATCCATTTATCGACAAAAATCACACAAGAAGTTGTTCCACCCATATTATGACATCATTATCAATATCGTTTGTTTTTACAAATGAATACATATATTCCAAAAAGTTAAACATTTATTTATTATCTGAATCTAGCTATGACAGTGGGGCCGCATGGTGGACTATGCGTATAGAGTTGCCAAAAGGATTAAAAAAGATTAAGTTAAATTCTTTGAATTGATCAGAAATGATTTTAACCAATATTCTATTAGATAATTTAGATATTACCAATATTAGATTTATAGCCGACAATGTTGCTCGGAAGCCTTACAAGTTATGTCAGTAATAAGCTTAGATCGATTTTGCATGAAAAATTGCTTGATCGAATTATCGTTTTAACTTGTCGTATGGGCTGCCTACATTGTTATATGTGCGAGAGTAGGTACTCACACTGGGACCGGTGTCGAATGGAAGTATTACACTTCCGCGTATCTTCTGGTGGCTGAGGTAGCCGGGGCCCACTTTACTAAAATATGGCAACGCATATGCAACCGTACGGTTGTTGCCATGTCCATGGGCAGCCGTTATCGCTTAACATCAGGTGAAACGATCACTTTCTACCTTCTCAAATAAAAATAAATAATTTTAGCAGTGCCCTGTAACATAAGTTACTTCCGCAAACTAAAATAGCCCCGGCCTCGAATACTAACCTCGATATTTTACTTTTAACTTTCGATATTCACTAAAAATAGATTATTTTCGTAGTCGTATTGTTATGTTTGTAAGGTCAATGGCCCTCTACTAAATTTGATGTCTCTGGCGGTGCGCCAGAAAGCCCAAATACACGAGACGCGAATGAAACTATTTCAGTGATTAGCAAACCGACATCAACACAAATTATAAGCATTATTAACGAAAAACAAAACTGACTTCAAATATCTCGCTCTGTATTCATTTAAGTAATAATTTTCAGGAGGCCCCTAAGTTTCTCCGGAGCCCGAGGTCCAATAGCAATGAAATTAATGCGGGACCACATTGGAAGCACAAGCTTTCAAATAAAAAAAGAATCACCAAAATCGCTTCACTCAATCGAAAGTTCTGAGGTAACAAACATTAAAAAAAATACAGTCCTCCTATTTTGAAGTCGATTGAAAATAAAATGAAAATAAATGTTGCATTTGCGATGTTGAGATCGCTAATTAGTATCTCAGAATTCTGTTTTCGGTTCTTTCGTTGGGATTTAAGAGCTCCAAACTTTAAAGGGCTCCTAAAACCACCTACTTTATTAAACTTAATTTGAACACTCCTTCCTTCATTCTTCATGCTTGGCTACCAACTTCATCATGTTTATTTTTGAGGGTCGGTGTGCGCGCGCATTGTAAGAATTTTACCCTCATATTTTTTCCAAACGCGAGAAAACAAGTATAACTTCAATAAGAAACACACAAACACTTCAATAATAAACACACACACACACACATAAACACACAAACACAAGCACACACGCACGCACACAAAATTGTAGTCTATTAGAATAATGTACGATAAAAGAGGGGGGATTTTGTAATTAGGTGCAGGGGAGGACTTCTAACCTCCACTTACAGATTCCAATGCACCGTTTCCAGCTTTCATGGTCACGGGACAGACTACACAGGGTACTAAGCGTCGGGAATTTGTAATCAAAATTAAAACGCGATAAAATCCGTAAACTTGTTTCATTTAGTATGTATTACATTCGCATAAAATCAAAATTCATTGTTTTTTGAAATATTCCATGGAGTTTATATAGAAATCTTACGCACGTTTCCATTAGATAAGAAATTCATTGTTTTTCATAAAATTTATTGGAAGTGTCATGCGTTTATTCCTTTTACTTAAACTTTACACAATCGTAGACTCGAAAACGTGTATGGATAATGTTAAAAAAATATTTTGAACGCAGTTTACACATAAAAGAAATATTTTTTTTTTTTCATAAATGGGGCTTCTTTCCCGATAAATGGAAACTTACCAATTCCAAAAATTAATTTCCATAAAGATTATTTAAACATATAGAAATAAGACGGATTATGTATTCTCGGCAAAGGTAGGCTCGTTAAGATATTTACTATGGCTTGAATGTTAGTTATTATGTTGCATAGACGTTAAGAATTCTATAATTTCTATTTAAAAATAATTTAATTTTGATTATTGCACTTTATGACTATGAAAAAATCAAATGTCTAGATCAATTAAAAAGGGATAACGCGAGGTTTTGTTTTTTTCACTATTCATCAAATTCCATCGTAATACGTTCAGCCATTTCGGCGTATAGAGCAAACGAACACGCGCACAAAATGTCGCATTTACAATACTATTGATAACTACTTGTGTTGTTTTGTTGCAGGGTCGTGTTAACTAAGAACCCACAATGACTTGACTCATAGCACCATTTCCAAATCCTTTAGAGAATTCCAGAAACTGCTTTACGAACCGGTGGTAACTTACGAACGTATTAATTTTTATTTAAAATTTTCATATTTCACAAGAACGCGCAAGCATCTATGTGAATGTATATATTTTAGATTTTAACTAATGAACCTTAGCGTCATCTGGGATTATAACCAGAGACTCTAGAGTAGATACTCTATGGCCAGTTTTATTAAATACCTAGAACGTGTGTGATTTGCATTTTTTTCGTTCAGTTTTTTTTTTCCAACATCATTCTGTTCTCATAACGCCAATATAAGGAAATTATCACTGAACATCAGGTGAATCGCCTGTCCGCTTGCCAATTTTCACATAAAAAAAATAAAATAAACGGATGAATTTAAAATACAAGTCTTGCTAATTAGTAGGTATGGATTATGTAAAAATATTTCTTTTTCCGCATAAGTAATTAGTAATTTATACATCGAAATACGCAGATTTATAATTCTTCTTTGTAATAAAGCTATATTTTATTTTATTTTCTTAATTTTGTCTATGGTAGAGCCACTACCAACCCAAATATGGATTATCTAAAATTATTTCTCTTTTCGATTAAATAATTTAAAATCAAAAATCAAAATCAAATGTATTTATTCAACATAGGAGCATTACACTCACTTATTGATAGTCAAAACACTACCACCGGTTCGGAAAAGAAAGCCACTGTACTGAGAAGAACCGGCGGAAGAAACTCAGCGGGCTTTTTTTTTAAATAAGCAGTTTGACATAAATTCGTTAAAATACAATATAAGAACTCCGATTGAAAGAGCCTGGAGCGATCAGTTCATTACCAGAGTGTGTTATCATTTAAATAATCATTAATATTATAGTAGCCTTTAACACACAAACGTTCTTTTACTATTTTTTTAAATTTAGCTATTGATGCATTTTGAACGTTTTCTGGAATTTTGTTGTAATAACGTATACATTGTCCCATAAAAGATTTACTTATTTTACGCAGTCTACTTGTGGGTAGGATCAATTTATTTTTGTTCCTAGTATTTATATCATGAACATTATTGTCTTAAAAATTAATCCTTATTTTAATGGACATACAAAACATTTTCAAAAATGTATTGAGCAGTAACAGTCAATACCTTTATCTCTTTAAACAAGTTTCTTAACGATTCTTTGGGACCCAGATTGGTAATTTATCACTTGAGAAATGCAGATTTATAATTCTAATTTGTAATAAAGCTTATTAGCATATTTTATTACTAGGCCATAGCACCGCAAAGCCGCCGACACTGGACAGTTTTTGTTAAATACCTAGGAAATGTGTGATTTGCATGAATAACTTTTTTTCAGATTTTTTTAAGATCATTCTGTTCTCATAAGGCCAGTGACACCAGACGAACTCACGTTTCGTCTGGTGTGTGAGGTAAACGCATGTTTTCAGATGTTCTACATGTCGATGTAAAGTAAAGTAACAGCCTATAAATGTCCCACTGCTGGGCAAAGGCCTCCTCTGTAAAGAGGGTATCAAGGCATGGACTATGCCACGCGACCCTACTGCTGATTGGCGGACTTCACATATTTTTCGAAATATTTTTTTATTATTTCGAAAATATGCAGGCTTTCCTCACGATGTTTTCCTTCACCGCCGAGCACGTGATAAGTCAGCACTTAAAATTAACAATTTCATTGGTGCTGGCACCGAGGATCGAACTCGAGTAAATTCAATTAAAGGCAAGGGCCCGGACACTGAGCTATCACGGCTCAATATGTCGATGGGCGGCGGTAATAACTTAACGTCAGGTGAACCGTTTGATCGCATGACAGCTTTTGATATAAAAAACAGCATCTGTGTTGTACTATAGATGGAAAAGGTTTCTCAGCTCATCATCTAGATCAGTAAGTCCTATTTAGATTTTATTGAGTTATAAATTTACCACGATTTTAGACACAACACTATATAAAAATAATTTATTAACTCCAACAACAATGAGATTCACGAAGCATTCCATAGTGTCAAGTTTTACACCGTCATAGCAAATTTTACATTAAAGCAAGCCCAATTGCCAGCTACGTATGTAAATGAATGTCACTTAAGCGATTGGCAAGGCGATAACGAATTAAATAAATGGAATTCAATTTAGTAATGTGAATATGTATCTATACATATCTACAAGTATAATATCGACAAATGAGATGCGAAAGCTCTCTGATTGACGTCTGTATGTTTGATGAGAAAAAACTCTAGCATTACCAGTTTTTCTGCTGATTAGACAACTGCCGACATTCCAACACTCGCTAAGAAGGCCTATGGTCAATAAAATTGTGAACTAAGCAATTAAATTTACACATTTGATAAAAGCCGTCACTATTGGCATCTCCGTTGGGGGTCGTAGGTTCCATTCCCACAAAGTAGATAGAGAGAAGGTGGCAAACGAGCTGACGGTTCACCTGATATTGAGGGATAACCGCCGCCCATTGACATTTGCAACACCCGTAGGGTTGCATATGCGTTGCCACCCTATCATAAAGTGGGCTCTTGCTACCTCTCCCACCAAACGAAACACAGAAGTATTACACTTCCACTTCACGCCGCTCTTATATGAGGTGGCAGATGGACCTGCCCATTCGTGCAACAGCTAAGACTGTTGCGTGGCCCTATCACAGTTACAGGCTGGATTTAGTGGTCTGGAGGCCTCGGAGCAACAAAGGTATTGAGGCCCCTTGGCCCCAAATTCTTTTGCAAATAAATTGAACAATTTTTTCAGTCGAGTTTTCCAATAAATAATTTATTGTGAAACCAAATATAGATTCTTTTATTATTTAACGAACATATAAATATAATCGGAAACAAGAATTATGAAAAAATATGAAAGGAAAATTTGTTTACTAATCTGAATTTGAATTTTTTTTTCCGAAGCATCTATTGTGAGGTCCCCTCTTTGAATCCGGCCCTGCACTGTTAAGTGTTATAATTAATCTGGATCTATATGTTGGTTCTCAAAGAGCGCCACGGTCAGTCAGGCCAGTTGCAAAAAACCTAACCTTACACATACACATCTTGTGCCGACCCCACCTAGGTAGAAAAAGGACAGAAAAAGGAAAAAACAAAATAATAACTGTCATAGTGATTTGATGTTTTATAATTAAGATAGTACGTAGTTACGGCCGGCTTCAATATTCAATCTACAGATAGTAACTGTAGTTTTATCTTCAGATAGTTACTGTCAATAAAATTGAGACCTATTTTGGAGCTAATGTCAAATTTTCGCCACACCTTTCGCTAGTAACAAAATTTATATGTAGATAGAATATTGAAACCGGCATTTAGTGAGGCATAATGTAGATTTTCAAAAGTCAACAATTTTTCGTGGTTAAATCTTTGACTAGATATCAAATTATTAATATTTTTTAAGTATAAATAAATTATCAAGATATTATACATTATTAATAATATATTTTACGAACAAACAAACAAATTTAACCGCTTCGTTTAATTCACAAAAAAGCGTTTGAGGACTACAAGTGTTCAGCCATAGTAAACTTGTTTCAAATGAGTTTACTAAAGTAGGTTGTTATAGAAGCTTTTAAAGTGTGGAGCTTTTAATTTCGCTCTAACGGAACGTGGAAATTATGTGAAAAATTTAAAATATGAACAGGGAAAACTCGATTTCCTTTTGGTTGTAAGTTTTTTTTTTTCTCTTCATTTTTAAAAAAGATTTAATCTTTACATTATTGTGCTAATAAGATTACAAAAAACAAACAAACAACAAAACAGGCTTTACATAGATCAATTTAAACCGCCACTTGTTCAGAATCCGATGTTGGATTTGCAAGTACAGTACTACATACTCCATTCTCGAAAAAAATATGTACTAAATTACAAATATCACTTCTCTCCGGTTCGTTACGGGCGCATTCCATTATTGCACGGTATAACATCTTCACTTGTACTGCATATTGTATAGTTCCGGGGTTGTACTTGTCCCATCAAAAATGGTTGTAAGTTGTAAGTTGGGTTTTGTTATTTATTGGGTTTTGTTATTTACTGGTTTTGTTATTAGAGTCGGTTATTTCATAACATTACGTAATAAAAAGCAACATATCCTTCGCACGACTGTTAGGCAGGTCGACTTTTCCAAGGCCACGCGCATGTTCGGATATAAAATCCGTGTTTTCGAGAACCTCTGATATGTTTGCATGGTTGAAGGCTTGTTACATAGCAAAATAAGTTAACAACGCGACTTCTAAATATTCATTCGATCCATTAGCTACTTGTTTACAGCTTAGTCGGTGTGTATAAGAAGTCTCAACTAGAATTCAAATAAAGGCAAATTTCCCTTGATTAATGTTTATCTAATTTAATATATGAATAGGCCTAGTTATAATTAATTATACTAGTGGACGCCGAGTGGTCGAAATTCGGCCATAATTAATTTAAGTTATAAGTTGGAAAGTTACTCTATTCTCAAATACAATACAGATCCATAGCGCAGTTGCCAATGTATTGGCTTCGGTGTCGGGGGTCGTGGGTTCAATCCCCACACGAGACAACTATTTGTGTGACCCACAGATAGTTGTTTCGCATCTGGGTGTGTTTCATACTTCTCCGCGCGCGCAATTTTCGTAAAAAGGGGTACAAAGTTTTTGCTTCACGTATTAATATTTAGATTAATAACCGGATCAGTAATGACAAGTCTATGATGATAAAACTACACACTTCGTTAACGCAGTGTTTAGTCTTTCCAGAGTCGACATTATTACATCTCGTTATAACATAAAAATAAAATAGAGAATTGCCTTGATTAATTGAATACTTCAGGTGTTTTATTTGGTGTTCCAATCTTTTTAAACCTGATTAAAATATTTGTTTTAATGTGTTTTTGTTTCGCAACAATCGAATGTGACAATAATTTCATTGATTATATTAACGTGTTTTTTTTTAACGCAAAAACCCAAAAAAAAAAGTTTTTGGAATTTTTGTGAATTAATAATTGAAAGATAAGACATTAGGTTCTTGCTGCACGTGCTTGTGGTCATTAATTAGCGGTCAACAAGATCGTTAGCCATTTGACTTTATTGGTACACGTGCTGGCTTTGCGTTGGTTCATTAATTTCGACGTTTCACGCATAAATTAGTAAACATTAATTATTAATTGGCAGATTTCAATGTAGGATGTCAGCGGTACTTATTCATACTCAATGTTAGTATTTGCAGCATGGAAAATTACAAAACGGAACAGAAACCCAAACGCTTTCAATGGGAAGACTTTACTAGGCATGTCTCGCGATTTGTGCTTAAGGTTTTAGTTCTCAATGCGATGTAATATTAAGTTTACATTTCTAACTATAATTCGCTGTTGTTAATAGGATTTCGCTACTTTGGAAGTATTTTACCTAGTAGAAGACTTAATTCATGTCGACTCTGGTATATGAAATCAGGTTGCTCAAATATGCTGATTCCAAATATACTGGTTTAGGAAGTGCAATATTTGTGTCGTGCACCATTTATCAGAAAGGCGCAAAAAATCCTTTGAAATAGCCGACGAATTTGTAGAACGACATCTTTTTATCTGATACGCAACAAATTATCTAGTCACAAGTTGCATGAATTTCGTAGAAGATTTTTTTGCATGTTATTTTCTAATTACTACAAAACGAGGTCCCATTTTTAAAGGTTAACATCTTGTAAAAAAGTCAATTCTGCCCACAACCAGATGGGGAAAGTAAGCAATTATTTTATGGCACAATGTATACGTTTTTACAACAAAATCCCACAACGTATCAATTGCTAAACTCAAAAAAAATTGTAAAGGAACGTTTGTGCGTTAAAAGCTTATACAATTTTAATGATTATTTAAATAATAACACACCCTGGATATAAATTGATCACTCCAGGCTCTTCCAAGTAGACCTTGATACATTCGAACATGTTTCTTTGAAAAATGTTGATAAAAAATGCGTCCCATTTGAGTTTCTTCCACCGATTCTTCTCAGGTCAGTGGCCTTTCTTTTCCGAACCGGTGGAAGTTTTTTGAGAATAAATAAGTAAGTGTAATGCTTCTAAATTTATTAAAGATATTTGAATTTTAATTTAACTTCAAAAATGTTAATAATGTCATCATATGAAGTGTCCGGTTCGTTGGCAAATTTTGAAATAAGAAAAAAAAATGTACGGCAGACTTTTTGGAGCCGTATGTATTAAAGTCTCCGATACGATTACGTCATGTCATCATATGAAGTGTCCGGTTCGTTGGCAAATTTTGAAATAAGAAAAAAAATGTACGGCAGACTTTTTGGAGCCGTATGTGTTAAACTCTCCTATACGATTACGTCTATAATTACTTCATCAAGTTTTTCTAGTATGATAATTTCTCATAGAATACACACCACGCGAATGCAGATTTCCGTATCTGCTCGAGTAACGATTTATAACATATTTACGATTATTAAAAGCAACATTAGAATATCAGCGTTTTAATTCATTAACGTACTACTCGATTAAACGGGTTTTATTACTTCTAAAGCTATTCCGTTAAATCCTTTGCGGATTTGGAATTTTATCAAATCATTTACATAGACTTTATTAATAAGACAGTGAAGACATTAAGTGCTGCGAGTGACGCTTCCTGGCTTCGTTTCCCGAACGCGTGATATCTTGTGTCGATTTTTAAATCAGATTTTTACTGTGTCTTAGTAGATCTGCTTCAAAGACGATGTTGAAAAAGCTTTCATTGCGTTGATACACCTTTTCACGTAAGTCTTTTTTCTATTGAGATTCTATTAAAAATTTTGTCGTTTTTCGTTTTTAGAGTGAATGTAAGGATTGTTATTCCGATATTCGATTAAATTGTGTCGGTGCGCTTAACGGGAATGTTTGTAGCATGGATAGTGTTATTCACCTACGAAAAAAAAAACAAAACAAAACAAAAATTTAAATATACCCAGCAGATTTCGAATGTTTCAACAAATTCCCTATCGTTTAGAATTTGTTAGTAAAATATGTTCAGGCAACTTATATTTTGAATATAATAATCTTAATTATATCCGCCTGTGAGTTAATAATGGGTCAGGATTGGTATTTTGTTAGAAAAAGATTCTAAAATGATTAACTATACGATGAATTGAAATTCATTTGTCCTTGCTATAATTATTGTCTTACCTAAACTAGGTATCGGCTATAATAATATATCTTTTGCTTCCTTTGAATAAGCCTATAAATATTTATAAGATTTTCTTAGTAAGATAGACGACGTTTTAGACTATGTTTCTTTCTCAATCAAATTTGACCTTACCACTAAAATTATCTCGTACCCTATTATTAAGAAACAATTTCATATCCGCAATTTATCTTAATACAGAATATTAAAATTAGTTTACATATCACGCCATTTCTTGTTATTATGTTAAGCCTTGATATATAAGACTTTTTATGGATTTATTTCATTTTCATTTCGTGTTTTAATTCAGTTGTTATTATCAGACATTTATCCTGTGACCATGGCCTCTATAAAGTGTTTATGGTATAAAAACGTTATTGAACATATCTGTAATATATTGACGGAGGGTGGCGTAACAATTACACCTGAATATGCCCATGGATAGAGTGAGATTACTGTTGTCTTGTAATCTCGCTAACCAGACAAATTATAACCTCTACTTTTAGGTTTGTCTTCTACAATGCCGTGGTACTTCTTCGGAGGAGCTCGTCTTTTTAACAACAGGAGCTGCTGCCTTTTTTTCAATTTCATTTTTGAGACGGATATTATAAGCCTCACAGGCTCTACTAAAGAATCATATGCATACCCGACGATGTTCTTTGTAAAAAAAGTCGATACACTGACACTAAGCAACCTTTACAGTTCATCACAAGACCTAGCACTGTCAATAACTAAGAGATAACTAAGTCACCGATAAAACATGTAAATGCTAAACATCCAAGGCCCTGTTTACAAGAATTCATGTGTCTACAAAGAAAAACAGATACTGAAATAACGATATGCATATGACAATACATTTTTCATTGCATATAATTATGTATGTGTCATATAGAGAATGGAACATCTAAAGATCACAACGATTTTGTTTCGGACACAAGTAATATAATAATATCGAAAATAGAAGTCAAAACACGTAACAATTTCATTCTATGGCGCAATCGGATCGAAAAACAAGTCAAATAATCTATATCTACGATGTTAGGCATATCGCTCGTTAATATTTTTCAAATATCGCTTCGATGTGGTCATATCTTAACCACTGGATAAGCCACCTTGGACACTAATTACGGCTGATAATAGATTCGGGATAAATAGAGGACCAAGCGATTGACCCGGAGTTAATTGAGGCCTTGTGCTAACTTTTCGATCAGTCCCTAATTAATGAGCATGAATTGTTAGCGGAACTGTTTTATTGGATGACAACGTCTACCATATTATAAAGAACACTTGAAGCATTTCATCGGGTTGAATTTATTTTTTTAGCTTACATAATTCTTTCTAAATTCTTTCTAGGAAATGGCCTCTATGAATGGGATAAAATTACTCGTAGCTTTATTTATTTTACAAATTTAGGGAAACTAACAGCTAGTACATAATTAAAGTATTGTATAATAAATATAGAACGCCAATTATAAGTTTCTAGAATTAGTTAAATATAAAAGAATACATACGCGTACATAGAAGTATAACGAACGGTATAGGTGTCACACTGTAACAAAATTTATAAAAAATATATTTACCTAATCGTATTTTTTCTTTTTTAAAAAGGCATTACCAAGCAGTTTTTTAATCTGATAGACCGAAGTATTATATTCGTTCTAGCTGATGACACGTGTAAGACTGGCAGGTTTGCGATATGCGGCGGTTGGAACTCTTAAACTTTAAGCCTTTTTACTTCTTTCTCCTCTCCTCTGCTCTTAACCCACCTTAATGGGGTCAGCAGAGCATTTCAATCATGTTGTTAATAGTATCGGCATCGTTTTTTCGACCGACCGCCTGCCTGAATGTAAGAACCCTTTTTGGGAACAAATACATGGATCCGAAACAATAAATTATCTGTGACCACAAAATATTTGTTTCATTTGGGCATCGAACTGACGACCCCTTGCACCAAAGCCAGTACCTGCGTCACTGAGTCATCATCACGCTTGACCTTTTTATATTGCTGGCAGTTCGGATAATGTGGGGCGAGAAGTTTGCAGTAGTTTTTCTCGTATGAATCAATGTTGGACAAAAATGGGTTTTATTACCAATTATGATTCCAATCATTACATTTCTTATGCAAAACTCAGTGTTTAGTTGAAGTGGGTGGTAAGTTCGATGTTTCTATAAAGATACTACGGTACTACTACTTTGGGAGTAATTTATTTCAGCGATGTAAATTAACTATTGCTAACCACCCTTTTAGGGTTCGAGATGTAAAAGAGTTAGTGGATATCACAGCAAGAATCATCGCATGGCCTTTTCGTATAAAATTACTCCTGGGAGCTATTTAATAACCTAGACACGCGAGCCTTTCGTCTATGAACAACGAAAATTCGGAAAATATTCTATCACAATATTTTAGCGATTCTATTAGTTTATTAAAATCATTGTAATTTGTTGCCTATAGCCAAATCTCACAGGTACTGTTAAAAACTACTGTCAAACATTCGTCATTGGGAACTAGGGGCACGAGGGTTCCATACCCAAAGTGTAGAAGGGACCCTATTACTAAAGCTCCGCTGTGTCTGTTTGTCCGTCTGTCACCAGGCTGTATCTCATGAATCATGATGGTTACACAGTTGAAATTTTCACAAATGATATATTTCTGTTGCCGCTATAACAACAAATACTGAAAAAAAATAATTAAAAATATTTGAGTGGGGCTCCCATACAACATGATTTTTTGCCGTTTTTATAGACAATGGAACGGAAACCTTCGTGCGCGAGTGCGACTCGCACTTGGCCGGTTTTATTTTTAAGAAAATATACCATTATTATTTTTTAGCATTAGTCTATTAGGGAATTTATGGATATGATAGTAAACAATTATATCTCTTTATTTATTTAATTAATTTGTTATTTATAATTATTTATGTACTTTAATATTTCCTTTTCCATGCGTACTTATTATTGCTTTTTGCTTCGGCCTGCAAAGTTCCATTTCGATCCATAATTAATAAATACTCTATCTTTTTTTTGCACCATTTTGCGCTTACATTGCACGTTTATACTTTTGTAAACTTTTTTCTTTTCTTCACTTCCCCTTGAGAGGTGTAACAGATGAAAATGTATCACATTTCGCATTTTATGATTTTGCTGTATTATATTGTACAATTAGCTAAAATATAGAACTACACTATATAGTACACACTACCCTAGGTTTTATAATCAGAGCCATGGTAGACTAGAAGCTTGGCTATTATGATTGGCGATTTGTGCAGATCGACTAGATCTTTAACTTACACTCTGATCCTCTTTATATAGCACTAGCTGGCTCGCGTAACTTTGTCTGCGCCAATTCTACCGGGTCCAAACGTTTCTACTTTTAGAATAGCGCCATCTATCGAATAGTTACTCAATCCAGCCGATAAATTTATCTTACACCGCCATCTGTTAGAATCTTATGGAACTCAGAGATAGCTCTTTTTCATCTCATATACAAATAACTTGCAATAACAAATATTGAGATCAATAATTGAGATAAAAACTACCCTATCTCCCAAGGTGGACCAAATTACAAATGCTTACAAAATTTGATACAAATTGGTTCACTAGTTTCGGAGTTTATCGCGAACATGGTGACACCAAATTTTTATATATATAGCAGACTAGCTGATGCCTGCGACTACGTCTGCGTAGAATAGGCTGAAGGCGTAACATTCTGCCAGAAAGAAAGATATACATAAAATATAAGTTATAGCCAATGTGTTATTCTGATGTATAAGCTATATTATCTAATCTACAGAATCACTTGAAGTTGTACTGTAGGTGTCTATAAGCTCATTTACAGAATCACTTGAAATTGTACTTAAGTGATCCTCAACATGGATTAATAAATTCAAGATCCACAAATACAAATTTAGTCCACTTTACTGAAGTGTTAACCGAAGCAATTGACTCAGGATATCAGGCTGATGTATTATACACAGATTTTAGCAAGGCATTCGACAAAGTTTCTCATCAACTATTGGTCTCTAAACTCCGCGCTTATGGACTGTCAAGTTCCTTTGAGGAATGGATCGCGTCGTATTTGGAATGTAGGCAATTTTTCGTCGTTGTTAATGGTTATAAATCTAGAGTACAACCTATCACCTCAGGGGTGCTGCAAGGCTCACATTTGGGTCCATTACTTTTCAACATATTCATTAATGACATCCCGTAATGTTTTTCTCACTCTGAAGTTTTCATGTTTGCCGATGATTTGAAATTCTTAAAAATAGTAAAGGCAGAGCAGGACACTGCACTGTTACAGGGCGATCTGGATAAACTTGTTAAATGGTGCAAAGTTAACAAAATGGATTTAAACCCTGAAAAGTGTCGTCATATAAAATTTTCTCGAAAACGCAAAATAATAAACTTCGATTATCATATTAATAATAAAACTATAAAAGAAGTCGACACGGTACGGGATCTTGGAGTGATCTTCGATCAAAAATTAACATTTGGCCCCCATTTAGACAACATCATCAAAAAATCATCAAGGGTATTAAGATTTATTATAAGAAACTGTCAATATTTTAAGGACTACAAAACAAAAGTTTTATTATATAACAATCTAGTCCGAAGTATATTAGAATACTGCAGTATTGTCTGGCGACCTCACTACGCTACACATTCACTGCGCATAGAGAGAGTACAAAAGCGATTTATGTGGCACCTGTCTTCCTCTGCGGGAAAATCTAAAACTTTACGGTCATATAAAAACAGACTTCAATATTTCAAAATGAACTCACTGTTAAGTAGAAGAATAGTTAATGATGCGAAGTTTGTAAGCAAAATCTTAAAAAACAAAATCGATAGTCATCAACTGCTAAAATTTCTTAATTTCCGTGTTCCTTCACGAATTCCTCGCAAAGCCATCACACCGCTTTGTCCTCCATTACGAAGAACAGTTTTAGGTCGTAACTCTCCTTTTGCAAATTTTTGTAAAATTATCAACGACTACAGTGATCGCATTGATTTTCAATATGACTCTTTAGAAAAAATAAAAAAAATTATGTATAGCTCTTTGTCTAGTTAGCCAATAACAATATTAATCAGTAATCGTAAAAAAAGTTGTTTTGTTGATTACCCGTGCATAGTCTACTATTAAATTTAGTTTAGTTGTTTAATTTATTTTTGATTTAATTTTATAGTTTTATTTGTACATGTGGTGTTTATCTTTAAGTAATTGTTACACTAACATATGTTTAATCTTAAGTTATTTATTGTAAGCTTTAAGATGTATCCAGTGTAAACAATTGTTGATAAACCTCTTTAAATAAATAAAAAAAAATATTGCAAAGTTTCATTAAAATCCATTCCTTAGTATTTGCGTGAAAGAGTAACAATCATCCATCCATACACACAAACATTCGCCTTTATAATATTAGTAAGGATTCTCCTGTGCTGTATGGACGTTTTTACATACTTAGATTTCACATAGACAAATACGCAGATCTGAAGCAGTTATCTGTGGGTCTCAGACAGACACAAACAGATTTCTCGTGTGGGAATCGAACCCAAGCGCCGACTGCGACACAGAATCCTAACCGTGACCCTTGTATCCGCAGCAAATGACCATGACGCCGACATCCCGTTCCTTCCGCGATTGGGTGGAGCCGACGGTGCCTCTATACTTCGACGTGTACCTCTTCAACTGGACCAACCCAGAGATGTTTCCCGCCGAAGTGCCCGACCTGGTGGAAGTGGGTGAGTTGCAGTTTCTGCGCGGATTATTTGATCACCGTACGCCTTGGCCACGAAGCACGTGTACGAGGAATTCAATCCTCGTGAAGAGAAACAAATACATAACCCAGTCGCCTGTTGCCAATATATACTCTGAAGTAAGTACAGCTCATGTTAAACAAGAAGCTCACTTAAAATTCTACAACACGTCATTGAATATTTGCATAAAAAATACGAATTTAATTTATCCAAGGAAGTCATAAGTTATATCTAAGCTACTGTAAATTTGCCGTAGCACAATTAAGCTGGTGTTATCAGTGCCTGATTAAGCGAACGCGTGACTTGTGGCAAATTCTTTCAAACAGCCATAGATTGATCTCATAGAACTTATTTCAGATCAAGACTTAAGTGTAAAGTGGTAAAAAACAATCCAATGCTCTTACTTATGTGATAAGTTTCACTCAAATAATTAAGGCTCAGGCAGAGGTTAGTAGGTTTAAATACGTGGAGCCTCCATTGGCGTGAGGCCCGTAGCAATTGCTACTCTTGCTACGTGGTTAATCCGGCACTGCGGTATCTTATTAATTAGACTTTTAATTTATAATATTTTTTTTCCGTGTATGTATGTATTTTTTCATCTTTTCAGTGGATTCAGTAATTTTTCTATTACAAATAGACTATTACTAACCGAGAAAAATCACTTCCTTAAATTTTTAGATTTTTGTTGGGCGGAAGAACGCATACTGTAACGTTTCGAATAATAAATAGGCCAGATAATTGCATTCATCATTTTAGCTAAAGATTTTAGGGTCCCGAAGTTATTTTGTGTTTTTAATATACATTTCCACATAAATTCAAGCAATTTAAGTTCCGTACTATCTATTATTTTAAAAAAACGGCAAAAGAATTATGTCTTTTGTATGAAAGCCCCACTTAAATATCTTCTTAATCTGCTTTTTAGTAGTTGTTGTTATAACAGCAAAAGAAATACATCATCTGAGAAAATTTCAACTGTGTATCAATGACGGTTCATGAGATACATACAACCTGTTGACAGACAGACAGACAGCTGAGTCTTACCGTTTTAGCCTTTGAGTACCATTGGCGTATCTAAGTTTTAACGGTGGTAGAGCCACGCAGCAGCCTCGGCTGTTGCATGAATGGGCAGGCTCGTCCGGATAAGTTCCACGACCTCCCAGAAGACCAGCGTAAAGTGGAAGTATGACAAATACTTTCGCGTTTAGTCTGGTGAGTGAGGTAGCCGGAGCCCAATTTCCAAAAAGGTTGTCAACGCATCTGCAAACCCTCGGGTGTAGCAGATTAACTTAACATTTATTTATTTATTTTTATACATCAACTTACAACTATCATTACAGGCTGTACCTAATGCGATAGTGAAGTTCGAATACAATTTAACATATAACTATACTTATAACTAAAACTAAAACTAAGCACTCAGAACATGGATCGTAGCCAATGTGAACTCGTTCAATGAGCAATGGAATAAATCTAATTCATTAGCTACTGTATTTAAAGTACAAAACGCGCGAGTCAATGGTGAAAAACGTAATAAATTAATCCGTGACCTAGGTACAGATAGTAGCATCGGCCGCGCCTCCTCCTCAAATATCCTTCTGGTACGCATAGCCTCATCTGCTGCAATAGAATCGGATGATTTATTTTGCCACGCAATACCTTAAAAAGGTACGTGGCTAGAAAAACCTCCCTCCTCACTTCAAGTGTACTATATCCTACCATACCCAGAACAAATAAAGTAGGATATAGTACAGGATAACCCGGATACACTCCATATAATTTACAATACAAAAATCGAGCAAATTTGTTATTAATACGTTCGAGCATATATTTATATTTATTTTCATGTGGAGCCCATATCACAGCATTATGCTCCAAATGACTCCTTACCAAGGCTTCATATAAGGCTTTTATAGCTTTTATGTTATCGAATTTACTCGATTGTCTTAAGACGAAACCCAGATGTCGGTACGACTTTTTACAGGTTTCGACAATATGTTCACGGAATCTCAAGTCTGAACTAAAACGAATACCCAAGTCTCTTATCTCGGAGACACGTCTAAGTGATTCTCCTCCCAAGCAGTAGTTGTGGCAACGCGGGGTACTAGAACGGCTAAACGATATTAATGAGCATTTGCTTACATTAAAATACAACTTATTCTCTATACTCCATTTGTATACCGCATCAATATCACGTTGTAATTTAATATGATCCATGGTGCCTTCCACTCTGCGAAACAATTTCATATCGTCGGCAAATAAAAGGCATGTCGAATTTTTTACCACATCCACTAGATCATTGATCATGATGATAAATTGGAGGGGCCCCAAATTACTACCCTGACTTACACCACACTGGATCTCACAAAATATTGTTCTGATCGACATCCCTTAAATTCAACATACTGGCGTCTGTCTCTTAAATAATTTGCAAAGAAGGTCAGCGTGTGTGATGTACATCCTGTAGCAGCTAATTTCCTTAGCAATACATCATTGTCTACGGTATCGAATGCCTTTTGAAAATCAAAATAGGCCACATCAACTTGCTTTCCTGCATCTATCGCTGGTACTAAGTAAGTCATCAAATGTAGCAGGTTTCCCGTTGTTCCACGGCCGGGGCGAAAGCCATATTGTGCATCCGTTAACTGAGGCTCGATCTGCCTATACAAAGAATTTTGTATTGCCGATTCAAATATCTTAGCTGGCGTGCAAAGGACTGCCACGGGTCTGAAATTAATAAGTTGTTGATCTCCTCGTCCTTTCGGTACTGGAACTACTTTAGTAATCTTCCACTGATCCGGGAAGCTCGCATTAGCTATGCAGGCATTAAAAAGATGCAACAAAGGCTCCACCAAGATGAAGCGACAGTCTTTAAAAATATACGGTGGAATACCGTCTACTCTTGCAGATCGTTTAGGCAGCAGTCGTGTAAGCGCGCGTCGAACATCATTTGGTTGTAAGGGTGTAAGATGCACCCACGAGCTTCCCTTTCCCGCTTCATTTGCCGCCGAAACATCCAGTATAGGCTGCTTTGGTTTATACACCGAATGAAATAATATTGCGAATTCCTCAGCGCATTCCTTATTTGATAGGACTCGCCCATTTTTTACTATTTCTTGTTGATTACAGTTACCTTTCCTTGCTTTAATATATGTCCAAAAAGCCTTAGGATCGGCTGCTAAATGATTTTGTACGCGTTTCTGATAACGATCGTGAGCAAGTGATGTCTCCTCTTTATTTTTTGCTCTACAGCGAGAGAAAGCCTCGTAATCGCTTCTTAATTTACTTTGTTTGTATCTTTTGTGTAAATTATATTTTAGCTTAATGTCCCTTATTATTTCTTTTGTGGTATACAAAAGAAATAATAAGGGACATAGAGGATATTTATACTTACTACTACTTTGATCATATTTGTAAGGCACACTAGCCTCAAAAACTTCATTTATTTTATTATAAAAAGTATTTAAAATTAAATTAGGATCACTTAAATTGTACATGTTGCTCCATTAATGGTTGTCATCTTATAATATAATTCCGTAAAGTCTGCTTTATTAAAATTCCAACGCTTGAATAGTGCCTTATGTGAATCTTCAATTTCTTTTAAGGAGGGACGACCAGATGAGGATATGGAAATGGAAACGGAAAGTGGAGGATGATAGGCGTCAACAGGCTGTAGCGCTTCGTCTCCAAGGTGCACAGTCACATTTTCGCGTCCACTTAATACAAGATCCAACTGTCTACCATTACAATTAGGAATATTATTATATTGAACAAGTTCACAAAAAGCTACAAAATATTCATAAATATTGCGTACATTAGAATTACATGAAAATAAATTGAAATCCCCTAAAATTACAACATTATTGTTATATTTAATACATATTTTTTCCAATAAATTAAACAATACAACAAAATCATTATCATTAGACTGTGGTGGAATGTAGACCACACAACAAATAAATAAAAAGCGTCTGTTTGAATAAATTGCAGCTGAGGTTAATTCAAACTTATATGTGTCTATATTTATGTCGTCAGGTATCAGAATTTTGCGCATCTCCAAATTCGGTGCGGAATTGTAAATTGATTCATTCAATCCCGTTTCCGTAATGGCAAATAAATCACATCCTGATGATTCGAGAAGGGACAGAAAATTTGTAGTCTTTGTTCTCAAACCTCTTACATTTTGATATCAAATATAAATATTTTTATTCTGTTGTTTGGGTCTTAGTGCTGTTGTTTGATCTACGAAACCATATCCATTCACTAAACTCCGCATTTTTAGGCCAAATATCTGGGTTACATAGTTTTTCAAAATCTTCTTCCAACACGCAAATTCTAAAGGAGGAGTAGCCCCTGTCTGTTTTGTGGTTTATTTTGTTTACAGTAATGTAGCTGCCATCTTCTAATACTTCACGTATATAGCTTAATAAACTTTCTTCCGTTGTTTCTGTAACCAATCTCCATATATGAAAGTATTTTTTTCTCTCAAGTGCCTTAATTTTTAAAATTGAGGTGTTACCTCCCTTCTTTACCGGATTATTGATATTGAAGGCTGATTTTGTAGTCCATCCTTCATTAAGTCACTTTGTTCTTCCATAGTTAACTAACCAACGGTGAAGTTATAGGATTAAGTAAATCTATAGAGGATTTATCCTTTCTTTTCAGATCCACTGCACTAATGGGGACTTGTTGGTAATTTATATCCTGCTTTTGATTTTTGTCTAATGCAGTGTGATTTAATTTAGCTTTTAAGGCTAGAATCTCCTCTTGATATTGAGTACATTTTTCTTTAGCCTCTCCCAGCTCAGTCTTTAATCGAAAATTTTCTTGAGTAATGAGCGTTACAGCCTCCTTAATTGTTTCAACCAGCCTGCACTCTAACGTATTCATTTTTGCTGAAATCGTTTCGTTTATAACATTAGTAATTGAAAGCATATCAAATTCCCTTTCAAATTTCGGCGATAAAGATTTTTCTGCTGCTACTAGAGTTTCGCCGAATGAATGGGCCAAACCTACTTCCAATCCACCAATCCCAGATTCCAGCCCCGCACGCTGTGCGCTGCGTACCGGAGTGTCGTCCGTCACTCGAACGCGTCGTGTTACATTAGAACATGTTTGACATTTAAATGTGCGCTTCATCTCATGACTCTTTTCCCTAAACGCAGCTGATGTAATATTCATACAACGGTAATGGTAACTTCCTTTACATGATATGCATTTTAATAAGTCCGAGCGTTCAATTATATTTTTACAATTAAGACAGTTCATGTTTAAAGATAACACTAAACAACGTTTAACTAATTTAACAAAGGAAAAAACTAAATATTACATAAATGGAACTAAAAGAAAATCAAGTCCTAAATACTACTTATAATACACTCAATTTCCAGTATTGAATACCACAGTTTTAATCTTTTTTTTTTCTTTTCTAAATAATAATAAAAATAACCTGACAACTACAATTCAATAATTATTAACACTAATGTTATTTAAGGTAGCTCAGTTAATTAAACAATTAAATGTAAGTACAAATACATTATATTATGTATCTCTTTATTTTTCTTTTTAATGTTAGTAAATTCTGGTACAAATTAAGGTAAATTGATCCTAATTCAATTCTATCAAAAGAAAAGAAAACAAATTAAAAATAATACAAAAATAACAAACAAAAAAAGGCAAAACTTAATCAAAAAATACAAAAAAATAAAAATAGATTTTACAGAACTCAATATAAGCACCAATGGAAAAATAGTCAATAATGTTAGTTTTTTGTGGATTCGATCTCCGGTTCTACGGCGCCGTCATAGCGGTAGAAATCACTACAATGTTTCCACTGAGTTTTTTGGCAGTGTTAGGCAAGCGTTAAAACTTGGATAACCCTTATCAATGTTCGCATATAGTTCGTTGGATGCTTTTGAATTATTAAAAGCAGACGGTACATGCCCTATCACTAACTTTACAGTACCTTATTTGACGACGTTTACCTAGTTATTTGTTTTAGAATACTAATGAAATTGCTCTTAACTGTATTTTACTATGTATGTTCGAAATGTTCACCACAAAAAGTTTAAAAAGGCAAACGAGTTATTGCAATTAAACTTTAAACTATAACACAGTAGTCTACTTTATATCACCTCTTGTCATATATCACTTAAGACGTCTTTAATGTTTACTCCGCATAAATTACTTCTTGATAACAATTGTGCTTGCGAATCAACTGATTTCAAAGTGAAATAATATATTCTTATTTCACTATTGGCAAATATCAATTTTTAAAGAATTAAATAACACAGACACCTTGTAGCGTGCGTAATGACAGTTAACGCTGAACATCAGGTGAACCGTCTGCTCAACTTTTTGGCAACTTTTCACATAAAAAAAAATCTAGGGCTATTTTTCAGGGTGGGCCTGGGCCCTTACTACAAAAAAAAAATCGAACACTGTAGAACTGTTAAACAACGCACGAATTTTAATGCGATTTTCAGCAATAGATATTCAAGTGGAAGGTTTACATGTTTACTGATGACTCCGTGGCGCAGTTGTCAAGGCTTGTTGTCAAGGCAAGTTGCAAAGTTGGCTTCGGCGTCGGAAGTCGTGGGTTCGATTCCCACACGGGACAACTATTTGTGCGATAGTTGTTTTGCATCTGGATGTTTGTCCTCGTGCAATTTATGTTTGTAAAACGTCTACAACACAGGATAATAAATTATCCTAAAGTGAGGGCAATGTTTTTAAAAAAGAAATAAAAAAAAGTATATATGCATATTATAGTAGATAAACGATCGAGAAATTCAATATCTACATTTCACTTGCTCGCCTCGCTCGTCTTCAATCTGCTTTTGGCGATGAAGGATAGGTGTGATAGTTTAGAATTTCGAATAGGTAACCCAAAATCCTGGGGTGGGCACTAGACCATACTGGGGTGGGTGGGCGCCCACCCGGCTCCCGCGCTATATACGCCAATGTTGAGTACAGAACTCTAAAAACGGTTGTTATTTAGACAGTTCTTTTATTTGATTAAATTTCAATTTTTAATTTCGTTAAAGTGCGCTATTGTAACTGGTACTGTTAATTTTTTTGTCTAACATAATTATAATTGCCACGAAATTGCATTGGGTTGGACCGGTCTTTGTGTTGTTTATCTAAAACAAATTACGTGCCGTTCCGCGGGTCGTTTAAATGGTTGAGCTTCGGTTTTTAATTGCGGACAGGGTGACCATGTTTGGTTGTGAGTGACATGACGTCGGTAATGAGTTCGCGTTTACGAGCCAGTAATTTTAGGATTTAATTGTAGGAAATTATCTCATGGAATTCGGAATAAAATCTTTGTTTCCAGTTTCCGACATCTCAAACTCTCTACGGCGCCCATGTACAACTGTTTGAACAGTTCGATGATGGTGCTCTGGCTGGATGCTCTGACCTAAAATTGGTGATGATGAGATTTTATATCCCAGTGACGTCGACGTATTTTTCGGATGAATAACTGCTTCTGTGTTCAGCGTGGGTAAAAGGCTTATCGCCAGTCACTTTGCAATAGATGAAAGGGTCATTTATACAGCTAACAACTGTATCTGCCTAATTATGGTCAAAAGAGTAGCTCATTGCCTAATTAGGGTCAAAAGGGTAGCACATTTAAGTCCAAAAAAATTTGTTACGAGTTCTAAATACAGCCCAGTTCCGTTTAGACAAATCTAAATTGTTATAATAATAGTTTATTGAATATATTGCCATTGTGGTGTTTATTTAAGATATGATTGAGATTCCTGAAAAAGTGTAAGCTTTGTCCGAAATCAGTTCCTTCCTCTGATTTACAGAACAGATTTTCAGTGTAGCAAGAAAGTAAGTAAGCAAATTTGTTGTTACAATTTTCTTATAGTTAGATAAATCTTCACTTCGTATTTTTTTACCAAGAACATTATAACGTTCAGAACTACGATAGTCATAATCGTGTTTTACAAATTTGATTTTAACTATTGGTAGTGGATACTTATTTATTTTTATAAGCGTTGTGTTGGTTCCACCATGCTCATAGGGGAGGACGAAATAATCGATGGATTTCAAATAGTATTTAGTTAAATCACTCACGAGACGGCCAAAAGTATAACATTTCCACTGCACGCTCGTATTTGTATCTGTCGCATCAACCTACCACAACAAACTTCTAGCTGACACACCACAAAAAGTCGAAATAATCTTATACAATGACATTAGTATAATGGCCAATTTGCAAATAAGATAAGTGATATAAATGAGGAAAAACAAATTTATGTTTTTGTTATAGTATATTTAAGAGGAAGTAAACAGACACATAAAGAATGTCACTTTAAAATTTACATTAAACTCAAAGTTGACTCCCACAGTGTAAGTACGATATATACGCAAGTGTTGGTTGTACCTGTTGAACATTCAACTTTATAAATTGTTAATTTCTTTCAATTGTAGAGTTATGTACAAAACTCACTATAACATATATATATATATATATATATATATTTTATTTTGTGGTCACCAAAAATTATACCTGCAACGATATAACGTTTTACATTCCGAGATGTTCTGAGAAGCCGTTTAATTTTTTTCCTTAGGAAAAAGATCCAATTGAGTTGGCTCTTAATGAAATTATGGACTTGTGTAATCGTAGATAATGCACTATTGAAACAAGTTTTTTTTTCACTCAAATTAAATATTCATAAAGTGGGAGGAATTCTTGATTGAGCCATTATTAAATCGTTTGAAAGATAACATAAAAGAATCTATACAAATAAATAAAATTGGAGTGTCTGCTTATAATATTAAAATAACCGCTTTTTACTAAATGCATAAAAAATTATATACAGTACACATACCAAAATATTTCCTTTTTACAATTTTTGTCTGTCTGTCTGACCGATTTTGACGGGACTCTGAATGTCAGATAGCTAATGTATTCAGGAGTAACTCAGGCTACTTTTATTATAGAAATTTTATTTATTATAAATTTATTTATTTATTTTTATTTATTTATAAATTGTTCATTGACTAAAGGAGAATCGTCTTTTACCAGGGCCCTATCGCTTTCGAGAGTACCGGCGCCACGTGAACATATCCTGGCACCCTAACAACGGCTCCATTTCATACCGGACTCAGCGCAGTTGGGTGTTCGACGAGAACAGCAACGGAACCCTGGACGATAGCATCACCACGCTGAACATCATCGCTGCAGTGAGTGCATCCATTCATTTGATTTACACATACTTAAGGCATCTAACCTTTATTATTGACTTCAAAAAAGGGGGAGGTTTCTCAATTCGACCGTTTATGTTTTTAGTTTTTTTATATGTGTTTGGGGATAACTTCGTAATTTTTTATGAACCGATTTTGATGATACTTTTTTTGTTGGAAAGGAGATATCTCAAGGGTGATACCATGATTTGAAACCGAGATCTGATGATGGCATCCCAGAGAAATCGAGGGCAATCCTCAAATTTTATAGGTGTCGACAATGTTTCTAGTTTCCTGTTTGAAGTCGGTTTTTTGTTCAAAATTATAGGGACTTGATCTAATTAAACAAGCTTTTTTGTCATTAGCAATTAATATAAACAGTGATGAGCTTCGAGTTTTAATCGAGTGGTGCAGAGTCTGAGATCCAATTATTATTTTTTTCTCAAGTAACATTTCTACTTTGTACGTTGTTCCACTTTTGCGCTGTTATCTAAGTTGCATTACATATTCCGTATCACAATTAAGAGGATTATTATAAACACTTTATTAAAAACATTTGATAATAGTAACGATTTATCACATTAATGCAATCAAATTTAGATATGTTTACTATATACTATGGACCTACGTTAGTTGTTATGACAGACTCGATCAAAGTTTTAAATTATCTTACCGACTTACTTCAAAATTGTTAGCCACGACGATGAGAATAAAGCGTCTTTTGTTTTGTAAAACATTTGAAATCAGTTCTGAAGACCTAAGAATTATAAAAAGGAGAACAAAAAATGCCTATGTCTGGATAATATAGTACATACACAACACAACAACAAAAAAAGCCTATGTGTGGATAATATAGTACATCATAGAGATCTGCCACCCACCTTTTAACGAACCCATTTCTTATTGAGATAGTATGTTATGTTATGTACCTGAAGTCAGCGCTTTCAGTCCATAAACCTCATTCAATTTCAGAAACAGCTTAGGAGCGATCATCTCATTCCCAGGGGCTTATTCTCTTTAATGCATTCATTTATATTCTAATAAGCGTTATTAGAAATTTATTTAAGAAGATTATCTTTAATAAACTTCTTAAATCTGTTAATAGACAGGCTTTGCGCATCAACTCGGATTTTGTTGTACAAGCGTTCAAGATCGACCAACAAGTTATGTACTGCGAGTTGAGTGAAATTAACTATTGCTTGTTACCCGCTCCGTTATACTGTGAGTTTTTGTCACCTAGTTTGTGGGTCGCAAATATACTATTTAGATAGACTACGGCCTAAAATACGAACAGTGGGTTCGATTCCAATTTCGGGCAAGTATTTGTATTACCCACGGACTATTGTCTTGGATATAGATATACATTTATGTGTGTACGCCAATTACTTAGTAGTAATTATCCTAAGTTATAGCTAAGGTCAATCTGTCTTATAATAAAGGTGATATTTTTCACACAGAATTCAGTGGATAGATTTCAATCTGAAAAAGCGATAAGTTTATACACTTAAAACTATAGTAGCCCGCTATATAGCTATAAACTATAGTAGCGCTAACCACGACCTCACAGAAGACCGGCTTGAAGTGGAAGAGTGAGGTAACCGGAGCTCACTTTAATAGAGAGGTCTATTCAGCTACCGAATTTTTATAAGACTCTCCGTGCATTCAATATTCATAAAAAGCTTCAAAGTTTTTGCATCCCGTATTAATATATAGGGATATTTTGGTAACGTTGGTCATCAAAAAATAATTCGGTAGGTATAAGAGAGCATAGTGTTTTAAATTTGAATCAGTACTAGAATCTTGCTAAATCGCTCACATATTTTTTTTTAAATCAGCAATGCCTATAAATTATGAAAAATTAGTAATTATTTACTAATAATATATTTATTACAAATTCAAACTAATTGACTACCTAATTAACATTCTATTCTTTTTCTCTATAATCAGTAAGTAAACCCGCTGAGTGAGACAGTACAGATAAAAAATTAAATACACCACTAGTAAACGGAGAACATTTTTTTGTATATGCATTAAATATATGCAACATTATAGACATGCTAATCATTAAAACAAGTTTATGAGTTATATTTAAGCCTAAATTTGTGTTATCAATGTGCTTTACATAAATGATCTACCTTATCTTGTTAATAATAATCATGAGATAGTATTTTTTGCGGATGATACCTCTTTAATCTTTAAAGTAAACCGACGTTCTTTAAGTTATGACGATGTAAACAATACTCTATCTACTGTAGAACATTGGTTTAGTGCTAACAATTTACTGTTGAATAATAAAAAAACTAAATGTATTAAATCTACAACTTCCTCCAATGTTAAACATGTAAAAACTGATGTACTTTTATATGGGGAAGCGTTGGACCCTATTGACTCAACTGTATTCCTTGGCATAACTTTTGATGCCAAACTGCAATGGGGCCCCCATATTAATAGACTGCGAGTAGACTTAGCTCAGCAGCTTTCGCGGTCAAAAAAATAAGACAGTTAACTGATGTTGATACGGCTCGCTTGGTATATTTTAGTTATTTTCACAGTATAATGTCTTATGGCATTCTGCTTTGGGGTAACGCGGCCGACATTAATACATTCTTTATCTCTTACAAAAGAGGGCTATTCGTGCAGTTTACAATCTGGGCCCCAAAGAATCGTTAAGAAACTTGTTTAAAGAGATAAAGGTATTGACTGTCGCTGCTCAATACATTTTTGAAAATGTTTTGTATGTCCATAAAAATAAGGATAAATTTTTAAGACATAATAATGTTCATGATATAAATACTAGGAACAAAAATAAATTGATCCTACCCACAAGTAGACTCCGTAAAATAAGTAAATCTTTTATGGTACAATGTATACGTTATTACAACAAAATTCCAGAAAACTTTCAAAATGCATCAATAGCTAAATTTAAAAAAATAGTAAAAGAACGTTTGTGTGTTAAAGGCTACTATAATATTAATGATTATTTAAATGATAACACACTCTGGTAATGAACTGATCGCTCCAGGCTCTTTCAATCGGAGTTCTTATATTGTATTTTAACGAATTTATGTCAAAATGCTTATTTAAAAAAAAAAAAAAGCCCGCTGAGTTTCTTATACCGAAGTTATATCCTTTTTGGTTTATATGAAACATTTTAGCAACAATCATTAGGTACATGCGTATTTTATATGGTCATCCCGATACTGTTTTCCACGGCTGTTTCGTTCTACCTGGGCGAAATTTCGTGATTCTTTGGTGTGATCAAGACAAGGGAGATCACATGTTTACCACCTCAATTAATAATAATTCCTTGAATTTCAATTTGTGACGGAAAGCATCGCGAGGAAACTGCATGTCAAAAAAAATATTTTAAAGGTATGTGACGTGCGCCAATTCGCAGTGGGTTTGCATGGTGGAATATGCCGTAATACCCTCTGCATTTAGGAGAGGAGGGCGGCGGTATTCAATTAATATCAGCTGAACCGCCCGCTCGCTTGGCAACTTTTCACATAAAAAAAAAAACTACAAAGTAAATTTGGACACATTTTAGAATGACCATGTCCTTTCCACCATTCCAGTCGGCTGTGTACAGGTCGCGGGACTGGGGCTATATCCGACAGAAGGGACTGGCAATGGGCTTGGCGATGTTCGGCCAGCACATGTCGATAACCAGGCTGGCTGGCGAACTACTCTTCGAGGGTTACGAGGACCCGCTACTGAACCTGGCGAAGAGTCTACCGGCCAGCACCACCGGCGGGGCGCCGCCCGTTGACAGATTCGGGCTGTTCTACGAGGTAAGCCCTTCTGAGATATTCCTCATCATGCTTTGCAGTCTTGTTTCCGCTGAGTACTTGTAAAGACTACTAGGGTGGACAGAGGATGCCGCGAAAGATTATATCTAAGTGTTCCCCTGTCTTCGATGTGTCAGAGACAGGTGCAACGTGGATTTTTAGTAGGTACCCGTTTATGACCGGGACTCTCACATACCCATGCCACTCCCCAGATCTAGTGCCAGGGGTCCATACAGAACTTTTCCCACGTTAAAAAGGGTAGACAGGGGATGTAAATGATGTAATTAATGGCAATGCAGCAGTCCAAAAACCGATGAACTTCAAAACCTTGAATCATTTGGGAACATCAACAATAGCTGCAACAACCGTTAAGTTTATTTCGCCGGTTCTTCTCAGTTCAGTGGCTTTCTTTTCCGAATCCGTGGTAGTATTTTGACTATCAATAACTGAGTCTAATGCTTCTACGTTGAATAAAGATATTTGAACTTGAATAGCAACGATAATACTAAAAGAAGATTTGTTTCTTTCTTTAATATTTGGAGTTTTACGGTTTCTATGCTACGAAAAAAACTTCAAAGCTTGTTGTGTTATCTGTTTCAGAGAAACAACTCTTTGGATACGGATGGCTACATGGAGGTGTCAACGGGTGCCCTAGGAGGGTCGCTACCTGGTCAGATCCTGAGGTGGAATCATCGGGATCATTTACCATTCTACAGCGGGGAATGTTCAAAGGTCAGTTTTGTCACAATTTGTACTAATATCTTAAACACAGAGTCTGCAGGAAGATGATCAGTCTCAAAATATTGATAAGTATTCGGATGAACTACAAATTATGTGGTATATAAACCCTCCTTTGGCTTTGGCCAACCTTTATTTATGGTTCCCTACCCAAAGGGTAAAACGAGACCCAATTACTATTACTTCGCTGTCTGTCTGTCTGTCCGTCTGTCACCAGGCTGTATCTCATCGACCGTGATAGTTAGACAATTGAAATTTTCACAGATGATGTATTTCTGTTGCCGCTGTAACAAAAAATACTAAAAACAAAATAAAAAAAAATTTAAGTATGGCTCCCATACAACAGACATGATACGTGCGCGAGTCCAACTTGGTCGGTTTTTTGTTAATCGTTTCATTGTTCTTACTGTAACAGTAACCTTTGCTGTTGCATGGTCTACCAGAACACCAGCCTTAAATAAAGGCATTTATGTATTAAACATCTACGTGTGAGGTGACCGGGGCCACTCCCTCAAAAGTCAACAACGCATATGCAACTCTTGTACCGAATTTAGCACGTAAAGCCACTGCATGATGTTGAATCAGACAAAGATCGTCCCAGACGATTGAACCACTAATCTTCTAAGTCTAATGATCTTTATCAGCCTTTAATTCAATAAGGCAATGTAGCAAACCAAAGCGAACGTTCGTGCTTCGCAGCTGTCCGGAAGCGCGGGCGAGTACATGCCGCACAATCTGACCGAGCAGTCGGGGCTCATGCTGTTTGTGCCCGACCTATGCAGGACGGTGCAACTGCAGTACACGGACAGCGGACAGCTGGGCGGCCTCCCCTACTACAAGTACGAGCTAGCCGAGTCCAGCTTCGACAACTGTGAGTGATGGGATATCGATTGCTCCATAAAATCTCATCTTTTTTTTTATGCGAAAAGTTGCCAAACGAGCGGACGGGTCACCTGATGGTAAGTGAATACCGCCGCCCGTGGACATCTGCTACACCCGAGTGTTACAGATGTGTTGACAACCTTTTGAAAATTGGGCTCCGGCCACCTCATTCACCAGACGAAACGCGAAAGTATTTGTCATACTTCCACTTTACTATGAGAGATTCATAGGTCGTGGTACTAACCCGGACGGGCCTGCCCATTCGTGCAACAGCCGAGGCTGCTGCGTGGCCCTACCACCGTAGATTGTTTGTAACCGTGTGATCGATTGTTCCATAAGGTCTCATCGATTGATTGTAACTGTGTGAGCACCGTATAACAGCTCGCAGTTGGGCTCAAATCCTGGTGCCGGCACCGACGACGTCACAACTCGATGCGCTCAGTGGATGGCGAACATGAATAAGAAATGATCATGATGGCAGATTCAGTTTCAAAGGACCTTTGAAAAGTTGGCAAGTGAGCAGGCGATTCATCTAATGTTAAGTGATTACCGCCGCCCAAAAGGACCTAAGCAAGTGATCAGGCGATTGTTAAGTGATTACCCCTGCAAATCCACAACAGCCGAGGTGCTGCATGCGTTGCCAACCTTTAAAAAATAGGGAAAATATAATACTCCCACGTCACGTGGACCTTTTGTAAGGCATAAAGTAAAGTCAGACAAGTCAGACGCTTGTTAAAGTGCGCGCCGTGCGTAAACACGTATTATGAAACCGTGCGTAAAACTCAATCTTAAAAATTATAAATGTGCAACTATATTCATCTAAAGTATCGTTATACTGTCGTAATTTATGCATGTCTTAGGGAAGGCAAGTGTTTGAGGTGCTAATCATAATTTAATGATTCGTGACGTATTATATTATTTCGAAAGAAACAACACATGAAACATTTTGTTTGAGTACCCGAAAAACGAATAGAAGTTCTAGAACTAATTAGTATTGGTCACGAAAGAAGAATATTGTATTCTTGGATTGATCTGATGTAAGAGGGATATCTAAATCAATTGAAATTATCCAATACTAATTTATGCATGTCACGGAATATTTGAAACGACTTTAACTGCCCATTAAGTGATAATTGTGTGCCAGTGTCTCCTCTGAACAAAAAAAAATTGATAAGGAAATAGGTGTCTACTGTTTGTAATGAATACCAAGGGCAAACAGTAACAAATGCGCTGGATGTGCGCGAGTTATGTCTACTCCGGAACAACTCAAATGTAATACTTGCTGCTTGAAATATCATTTTGAGTGTGCTAGTACCACAGCTAAAAAATACAAAAGCATTTCGTCAGACTACAAAAACTCTTGGATTTGCTCAGCATGTCGTTCTAAGCCAACAAAATCTGACTGTTCTATCTCCCTGGTACGGGCTGCCGGCAATGCAGTAGAAGAGGATAGCGTCCCGTCAAATGTTACCCTACGACCTAACAAAAACGATGCATCGTTGAGAAGTACAGATAGTCTAACATTACAAAATGTAAAGGCGATGATTCAAGAAGCGATGGACGGCCTTCTGAGCAGTATGGAGTTAAAGATTACAAAAATAATTGAAGACAAATATAAGGAAATCTTTATAGTAGTTAATGATATGAGAGATTCAATTACCCACCTGAAAACAGTATATGACGCCATAAAAAGGAAAACGAAACGCTGAGGGCCACAGTTAAAGACTTAGGCAACCGCCTAAACAATATTGAACAATACTCCCGAAAGAATAATTTAGAAATTCAATGCATACCGGAACATAAAACTGAAAATTTGATGAACGTTGTAAGTCAAATTGCTAAAGCGGTTGATATCAACCTAGCCGAGAGCGATATAAACGAATGCACAAGGATTGCCAAAATTAACCCTGAAAGCAAACGTCCGCGTTCTGTTGTGGTTACTTTCTCGAATCCTCGGACTCGTGATGAGCTCCTGGCAGGTGTGATACAATTTAACAAGAAGCACCGCAACGACAAATTAAATACCAGCCACATCGGGTATAGTGGGGATAAAAGACCAATCTATGTTCTCGAACACCTGCCTCCGGAGGAAAAAAAATTACATGAACTAACCCGAGAGGCCGCAAAAAAACTACAATACAAATTTGTGTGGATTAAAAATGGACGCATATACATGAGAAATCGGAGACATCGGAGCACGCTAGCCAGTTAAAGTCACTGATATAATTTAGTTTTTAGTTGTTTTTATTAATTACTTAGTTTTGTATTTTCTTTGAGTTGCTATCTAATTTTAGTTGTTACTGCTTTGCTTTCTATTGTTTTTAAGTTTAATGGATTTCTTAAAAATATACTATCAGAATGTTAGAGGTCTGCGTAGTAAATTTCGGGACGTCAATAGTTAAATATATTGAACAAGATGGAGAAATTTTTGATAGTCGATACACAGTTTACAGAAGAGATAGAAAAGCGATGAACGGAGGCGGTGTTATAATAGCAGTTAGGAATGATATCACAGTATCACGTTGTATGATGATGTGAGAAAGTAGTTGCGAGGACATATGGCTGACAATTGACGCTTCATAGTCGGGTAGGTGGATCTACCCGACTTCGAAGCGTCAATTTATATTGCAATTTGTGCGATCTACCTACCACCCCCAGTCGCAAAAGACAAATTAGAAGATTTTATATCTCATGCGAATTTCGTCATCAATCAAAACGATAAATAATATTAAAACGATCACATATTACTGGCAGGTTATTTAAATCTTGGTAACCTTAATTGTTCCGAAATGCCAGGAGTTTCATATTTGCGACTTGTTGGTAGCCCCAGTAGTAATCTCGATGTAATGTTTTCCGAGTTTATAGAGGAAAATGCCCTTAACCAGTTTAAATCTGTTCTTAACGGTAACCAACGACTGTTAGATCTGATACTATGTAATTCCAATGAACTTATAATCAAAGAGAGTAGTAACCCCATAAGTATAGTTGACAGTCACCACCCGCCTTTGAATATAACCGTGATTTCTATCAAAAAACAAGTCGTCAAGGAAATGAACAATGAGAGATTAAAATTTTACAAAGCTGACTACGAGAAAATAGTTTCGGACTTAAATGAAATACAATGATTAGATCTCCTATTGAAGTGCGAAGACGTTAATATTATGCTAACGACGTTCTACCAAAAATTGGATGAAGTAATTAAAAACACGTACCCAAATGTAAACCTAAAAATAATATAAATCCACCCTGGATTAATAAATTTATTAAAAGTAAAAAACAAATTTAGACTGAAATACAAAAAGTATAAAAATCCTCTTGACCGTTTAGAATTTATCAATTTACGCGAAAGTTGTAACAAATCAATTAAAGAACAATATAAATGCTATATCGAAAGATTGAATCAAATATATCGAAGAATCCTAAATATTTTTGGACTCATCTTAAGAACTTAAAAAAATCTTCAAACACTTACACCTCTAGGATGGTCTTAGAAAATCAAATATCATCAGATGGTACTTTTAGTATCTGTAACTTATTTGCTAAACATTTTTCGTCAGTATATGATAATAACTATACTTCGGGAAGTGTTGTCTTGGGGACAGTTTCTAATATTTCTCTATGTTCTATTCAATTTACTCAATTTGAAGTTTTTAAGAAACTAAAAAGACTAGATTTAAATAAAAGTACCGGTCCGGTCGCAACACGAAATGCTTTATCTTTGCGGACGACATAAAAATCGCGAAAGAAATAAGATCGCCCAGTGATAGTAGGGCTCTTCAAGAGGACCTAGATAGATTATATGAATGGTCCCAACAAAATGATGATGAATGATTTACTCGCAATCTTAAAACAATTGTAACAGCATACCGTATTAACGGCAGAGCACTTAATGAACAGGAATGGTGCGTGATCTGGGTGTAACGTTTGATACCAAATTAAGCTTTAAACACCATATTTTAAATATTTGTAAATCTGTTAGGCGTATGTTAGGGTTTGTGTGCAGAAACTCCAAAGACTTTAAAAGCCCGAGTACAAGAAAAATTTTATTCACCACACTGGTCAGAAGCAAGCTCGAGTATTGCTCGGTTGTATGGAATCCAAATTCCAAATTCAGGGACGCTTTACTTTCTTCTTTTTAACTGGGCCAGGAAAACGAGTGCCTTACCCTGAGCGACTTAAGAATTTTAACCTTATGAAGTTATCCGACAGGCGGACAATACAAGACATGTTTTTCTTGTATAAGCTGTATAACAATTTAGTTGATAACCCAGAGTTACTTAGTCGTATTTCCCTTGACGTTCCTTCCCGTTTGCCGCGCCAACTAAAATCTATCCTCACTCATAAAACATACAAATTATAACTTGGGTCACCATTCTATAATTCCCAGATTTTTTACAAATAAAGATAGTTCAATAGATATTTTTCACGACCAATTACCAGTATTTAAATCGATAATTGTCAGGGTATTGAATCCAATTAGCGCCGTAGACGTCTAATATTCGGTCTTTTGTGTATATATCTATGTCACATCACTTTTATAATATGTAATTGTTTTGTAATTTTATTATTATATTTTAAGTAGCATTGTAGTGTTGGGAATATTGTTTCCTAGTTTTTTTTTCAGTTTTTCTTTTATTGTTTTATAATACTGTTTAAACACCTATACTCTGAGTATGCGGTGTCTGTCTGTAATTGAAATTGCATGTTGTTCATAACCTAAGTTTATGTTCATCTTGTATGTATATATGTATATTTCTAAAACATGTAATTTTGTAGATAGACCTTAAATAATAAATAAATAACCAAATAAATAAGTCGTCAGAGGGTTGTTTCTTACTTAAAAAAAGCGTCGATTACATGACTTTTTCCCATTGGAATTCTGTGTCATCTAATACACCATCTTCTGATGCGCCTTCCATTAGTAGAAACTTGGTATCTCCTCCTTTTAGTACAGATGCGTCTACAATGAGTAGAAACTTTTTTATGGAGAAAAAACGGCAAACGAGCAGCAGGCTCACCTAATGGTAAGTGAATAAGGCCGCCCATGAACACCTGCAACACCCGAAGGCTTACAAACGAGTTGCCGGCCTTTTAGGAAAGAGTATGCTTTCTTCTTGAAGTTTCCCAGGTCGTAACGGTTTGGAAAGACCGCCGGCGGCAGCTGGTTCCACTGAGCGGTTGTGCGAGGCAGGAAATGCCTTGAAAATCGCGCTGTTGCGGAACGCTGGATATAGTGATGTGAACATGAATTTCACTTTATGTTCGTAGCATCGTCGTCGCCCGGCAACTCGTGTTTCTGTAACGGCGAGTGCGCCTGGGGCGGCGTGATGAACGTATCCTCCTGCCGTTTCGGCTCCCCTTCGTTCTTGTCGCTGCCTCACTTCCTGCACGGCGACCCGCGGCTTCGCGAGCTGGTCACAGGCATGGAGCCGGACCCTGAACGGCACTCCTTCTACTTTGCAGTGGAGCCGGTGAGTCGACGTACTTCTGTAGAGCTTCTAGAAGATCACGCCGTTCGCTGATTATAAACTAAAGGCCTCTGCTTCTGCTTGCCCAACTGTTGATGTTGTGACGCTTCTAAGAAGAGCACGCCTTACCTCAATTGTAAAGGCCTCTGTTTCTACTTCCACATGGTTGATATTGTGACTGATAGAAGCAGGGGCAAGGTGCTTTAGGATCTAATTTATGAAGAGCAAATGGTCTATTGCTATTTGCTAGGCATTTAAGCAAACTATTTTTTATAAAATGTAACGACAGTGCTTTAAGATCTAATTCGAGAAGAGCAGTTTGCTAAGTATATAAAGCGGTCAAACTATTCTTTATAAAATAGAATGACTGCTGAATTTGGAACGTGAATATAAATTTAATAGTAGTGGTATTTTTACATGGTATTACACTTCAGATTCCATGTCTGTTTCTGCTACTTTTGGCACTTTTGTTATACCACTTGACGGGACAACCGATTAAATCAAAGTAATAACATCAAAAGATATAGAGTTACATCAGAATATTGTAACAAAAGCAACGCGAATATCATCAAGTCAACCAATGACATCTCTGGCAAATTCAAAGTTAATCAAGGATAATGCGTAATGCTTAACGAAATTTGAAAAAAAAAAAAACAGTAGTGTTGCTACTAATCCACTATATGCGTTTCTCTTCAGAGGTTGGGAGTCCCATTGGACGTGTCAGCGAGGTTCCAATTTAACGTTTGGATAGAACCAACGCCAAATATCGAGTGAGTTACACTTTACATTCATGCGATCCTAAAATATTAAGGCCTTTTTTTTGTTATTATTTCGAAAATGTTGAGGTTTCCTTGCGAAGTTATCCATCACCGCTGAGCACGTGATAATTCAGCACTTAAAATTAACAATTTCATTGGTGACGGCACCGGGGATCGGAATCAGGTTGCTGGAGTAAGTTGAATTAAAGCTTACAATGAGTTATCACGGCTTATAGATTAGAGTGACTTGTTTTTCAGTCAAAAGACTCAAAATAGCCCGAGCACCCGGACACTGGTCATCACTGAGCAACACTGGCCCAAACGCAGTGTGAATATTGGAGGAAACACCTTCTGCTTCCAGATTGTACGCTAACGTGCCAAAGATGCTGTTCCCGATATTCTGGGTGGAGCAAAGAGTGCGCATGGAGGACCAACTTCTGTCGGAGTTGCGCGTTGTTCGCGCAATACTCGACTGGGGTGGCGCTGTATGTGCAGGAATGAGCCTCTTCCTAACCGTCCTCGCCGTAAAAGTTCTCTGCTGCACTAAGAAGGCCAAATATTCGAGGTACCACTGAATGTGATCTATTACAGAAGTGTGAACGCGAGAGATGTCTCGTTACGTAGGTTATTACCGCCGTCCGCATTTTTAATCGAATAGGATTTGAAATTTGTTGCCAATCTTTGCGCGAACCACCAAGAGGTCCTATGGTAGGGGTATTACAGCCGCCGTTTTTTTTATGTGAAAAGATGGTAGGGAACGGGCGGTTCACCTGACGGTAGGTGACAACCGCCGCTTATGGCCATCTGCAACACCCGTAGGATTACAGACGCGTTGCCACATTTGAATGGTGTAGATCCCAGCTACTTCACTCACCAGAGGAAACGCAGAAGACACTTCCACTTCACGCCGATCTTCTATTAGGTGGCGGTACTTACTTGGATGGCCCTGTAGAGGGTTGCAGAGGTTGCAGAGGCTGATGCGGGGTCCTACGCAGCGAAAAGGTGTCATTAGTTAGTCTTAGTTGTGGAGAAAGAAAGGTTGTCAACGCACCTGCAACCCTCGGGTGTAGCAGATTTCCACGGGCGGCGGTATTCACTTAACTTCAGGTGAACCGCCTGCTCGCTTGGCAACTTATCACATAAAAGAAAAGAAAAAATAATGGAGAGGTAGGGTATATTAATATATGTATCCGGTTGAAAAAGTAAGAAATCATCTGTTTTTTTTTTAAAGCAGCCGGGTATTTTTTGTTCCATTTATTAATTAATTATTGTGTCAGTATGTCGTCTCAGACTTTCAATACCGTGTACGTAAACCATAGATTGACGAAGAAAGGAGGCCGTGAAAAGTACAGTACAAGATGCTTGTATCGTTCCTCTAGAACCAAAGGAAGTAAAACTTTCAGCGGTGCTGGAGAGCAGACAAAGTTCTGTGCCTCCCTTTCCGTCATAATAAATTACCAGTAACAGTTTAATAAGACCGATCGAAAGTCGAATGTCTTCTTCAGTAGGTTCATGGTACGCTTATTGTTCCAGACCCTGCGAGGTGATGTGCGAGAAACCGAAAGACGAGGCAGAGATAAAACTGAACCCGTTGTAACGTCACTTAAGCGAAGTCACAACACTGTGGCAGTAAGACAGAAGGCGGGAGACAGGTTGCGTCAATTAAATAGAAAAACGTAATATGCTCTATGGTTGACCTTTTCGTAAACAGGGTTGCCACACGTAAAAACATCACCCAGAATCTTCGTGTATATATTATATTTAATGTTAACTATTTGACCACGTAGTTTTAATTGTATGAAGATATAGGAATAAGACTTTGTTGTTTGATGTTTGTTCCTTTCGCGTTTGGAGTAAGGTTAAACAAAAAGAGATTTATATAATTGAAGGCTGGCTTTTAAATATATTAAAATGTAATTTCACAAGACACAAAACACCATCAACAACTTGAATTACTAAATGTATATATTTGATCGGTTTATTTACCTTATGTTATATCGGCGGGCTAAGAGAATATTTAAATACCTACTGATGAAAAGGAGATGAGATAACCTCGAAATTATTATTTGATGAACCGAAAGATTATTTTATATGTAATCATCTGCATTGAAAAGCTAGTTTAATACATAATTTCAGCGGGTATCGTGGCATTTTGGGAAAATTATTGATATTCACCATTTGACAATTAAGTATAATTATATAATATGTATAACAATTTAAGGAAAGAAAAATTATAGAGTTGTATGAAATATTCTAAATGTGATAAAATTCGTGTCTGAATGTTGTAATGTAGGTATGTAAAAATTTTGTAATGGTTTCGTCTGGAGTTTTAGTAATTAGTTCCTCTTAATTATGATAATTATATCATATAAAAATATGCTAGTGAAATGGGTATTTACTCAAGATTCATTGAATAGCTAATTTATTCTTACACCAATGTACTATTGCTAATCAGAAATGGATAGAAACATAATTAAATTAAGAATAATAGCCACTATTATCACATAATAATTATATAACTTAACTGTTAAACCATAAAATTAATTTTAAGCCTACAATGTTATTGAGATATAATTGAAAAAATCATCTGTTTAAATAGAATATAACAAATAAACGTTTAGTTTAGGTTAAGTGCACTCGATTATTCATAAAAGCAGTTTTGATGTTTGTGAAAGTAATTTAATCATTGTATGATAATTTTCCAAATATTAAATGTATTAATAGCAATTTTTTTCTAAGTAAAATACTGTACTGTACAATGCCATAGGTTTTAAATTTATTTAATTGACTTATATATTGTTTTCCCCGAATCGTTTTTTCTTAAGGAAAATTTTCATTTTTTTTAACTAAGACTACATAATATAGATGATTAACAAATACATCTAAAATATAAAATATCTAATTACCTTAAACATTTTTTATATTTATCATTCGCATTTCTTTGAAGTAATCATTATGAAATAGTTTAACACCTATATTTTTTAGGAAAAGTTTCGAATTGCCATATATTTGCCAGGAAAAAAACCACAGGCGCTTGAAGACGTCAGTCATTCGTTCTATTTGTTGTATAGTTTATTTTAATGTTTTATGTTGTTTAAATTCATAAATCGTTTGTCTGTAATTTACGGCTGTGACTGACAATATTTAGGTTTTTTTCAATAACCAATATTTATAAATAAGCTCTCAAATCTATCGCCCTGCATGGGGCTAAGCCGGATCGATTTTTTATATTAAATTTTTGGCATGAGAAATATGTTGTTACAGTATAGCATAAGTGAAGAGTATTGAAATGTTAAATGGAATATTTTTGAAAAAATATAAAATAAAATATTTTTCAAAAATTAAACGTTTTATAAACTTAAATATTATTTCAGTACATAGGTACAGTAGTAATTTTATAAATTAATTTCTTTATATGATGGAATTGTTCTAGTAATACATATTATAATAATATTGTTGATTACAACAGATAACAGATTTTCTTGAATGTGGTAGCATAACTAGAATAATTTTATTATTTATTGTTGGAAAAGTAACTACTTACGATATATCTTTTATTTTTGTTCTCAGATTATATTTAGACGGCACTGTAAGGTATCAAATAATAATAAATATTAATACCTATATAAACTAAAAGTAATTGGCAATAAAAGCCTAATCATACCATCTTGATATCAGCATGTAACTTACAAACATTAACTTATTGTTTTATGTTTACATAACTTTCGTTTTTTTGGTATAACCAAAGATCAAAAATGATTAAGTTGATATGATATACTTTATAGAATGATAACACATGTGTTTGTGATTTTTATATAGGTATGTGATCAAATAACATTGAGACGTAATTTCTATTTATGCGCTGGTGGATGAAAGCTGAATAAGTATATTTTAACAATATTTTGTGTACAATCCAAATGATTTTATTCAAATAGTGTAAGAAAATACGACACAATATTTTTTATTAAACATTTATTTCCAGAATCATGGTTTCATTTTTGTTTTAAGGTACTTTACTAAGGTAAATAGTTCCTACGAGTTGTCGCGAAAATCTACGTTTGCCCATATCTTTATAAAGTGTTGACTCAGGAACTCGATTTTTATACAGCTAATAGGGACTAAAGAGCTGAGTATGTAGTTTAGTAAATTTCACTCGCTAGGTCCACCCTTTATCGGGAAAATCTGTGGTGACACATGGACAGGCAGACGGACAAGAGAGTTATATTATGAGGGTTCCTTTTTCACCTCTTAAGGTACAGATCCGTAAAAAGCGAGGGAAAATTATGTATATTTTTATTGAAGAACTGGATCTTTTCAACCCATGGACATTTTACGCAGGGTTGTGTATGTGTTCTTCTTTTTGTTTTCTCGATGACCTAATGGTCTGATAACCGGACCTCTATGGCCCGTGAACAAATACTTATTTTTGATCTCATTCGCCATAGGTTCTGTGCCGAAGAAACTGCACGGGTCGTACTTCTTTGAGGTCGTGGCACTCCCTCAATCGAGCTGACCCATCGTACTGGGCTGTAAGCTGTATTAACTATACCACAGTGAAAGAACCATAACATATTTACTTTCGGTACATTGTGATATTGAAAATTTGTTAACGTTTGCTTGGGGCAGGTGAGTTCTTTCACGGAAATTGCACCCATCTGGCCTCTATCCAGCAATAACATCTCCGTAATCCGAACTAAGCTAGATGACCCATGTAGCTGGATATCGAAAGAAACATTTCTTATACTTTTGCTCGGTATAAGGTATCAGCTAAAAGAATTCGATATTTGTTATCTCGAAGATACCAAAACATAGTTGTTGAAAGATTTATCTTAACACTGAATACCTTATCGATAAATATATGTATATAATAAAAAACAATACTGTTACGACAGTTTATTAATATGAGCCTTAAAATGTCCCGAATGCCTTTTGCATACGCAAAACCCAACTTATTCCATATACAGGATGTCCAGTAATTAGTCGATAACTTTGCTATGGCATAGACCAGAGCATTTCTCCAAAGTTTTACCTAAGATACGATGATTTAAAAAAAATACTAAACTACATTATCCCAGCTGGATCCCGAATTAATGAATTCCTCTAGTTTTTGTTATTGTTTTATAATCCGGTGATAGTGTCATTAAATAAGCAGTATATAGAACGACTAGTAATGGCAGTAGACATTTTTTAATTTCTAGCAAGCACATTCGTTGATAATCAAGTTGTCGAAATGGATCTTGTAACAACACGGGACCAAAGTGAAATACTCAAGTCCCATAGTGTAAATTAAGAATTTCACCTTTTTTGAAACTCGATTGAACTTCAAACAGCTTCGAAATACCTCTACGACGATAGCTTATTCGCAAGAGACAGATTTTTTGGGCTGGATGAGCCACTGTTGGCCTTAGGGGCCTTTACAGTTCCGACGGACTTGAGGTGGCCTGGCGCACAGGGCGCCTAGCCTGAACCTCGGCGTATTATTATTACTGACAGAGTGGTCAGCGGCCATCAAGTTATATACACTTTTCGTGATGGATTTCAGTCAATATTCGAGAAGGTTCGAGAAGTAAGATACACGCGTTCGTCTAAATAACTATTCTTCGTAACGTCACAGCTACGATAGTTATTTTTCTTGTTTTCTAATTGAATAATAACATCGCAATTTGTTTATAAAAACGTACGTCCTTTCGAGAGGGGACATACACGGTGTATTCAGCGGTAAATTGCGATAGTACATACGTACATTAACATATCATCTTAAAGGGTTTACCTTACACGTCTAGCCACTGACGCAAGTAGTTTATTATAATTTTTTACCCTCCCTTAGTATATTGTCAATTTGGTCTACACACCCTCATATCAAGGTGTTATCAGCTGATTTTGTAATTCTCTTTCGCAATATGTACTTTCGCCAATCGTCTATGGCATTTTACAGCTGAAATTCAATAGTTTGAATTAATATAAAACAGACTTTCAGTTCCAACCTTGCTTTGTACCCATAAGGGTAAACAAAGCAAGGTTGCATTCCACTTTCTCTGAGTTCATTTAATCACAAACCTAATCGATCTTCGGCCTGTCACAGTTTATTGGAACCAAAGGTGGAGAACGGAGGTTTTTTACGTAAGAAATCCGATAGAAAAAAATTCCTGATAATATTATAAATCTACCGGACAAAAAGTTTGCAAGCAGACACTGTTTAAAAAAGCTTATTGTAAGTTAGATGTTTAAATGACAAAGAAGCTTGATGTTTCGATACACCAGAACGGCATGAGAGACATAAATATAAGACTAATTATAAAACGTCGATAAACGGTTTGAAAAAATCTTACTTCGAATAAATGATTTGTTTTGATTTGATTTGATTAGACATTCTTATTGGTGACCCGACTGAGATTTGAATCTATTGTATGTCCTTTATGTCAAGTTTGAAGTACTCATACAAATAAAGATATTTGTTTATATTATGCCTCCATTATAAATGATGGCTCGGGCCAAATGATTCAGCACGCTGCTGGAACCGGGCAAAAACCGTTAAAACTTTTTTTTTTTTTTTGGAAATCACGCATTTAATTTGGAATGTGGAATGTGCGTCACCGGTCATCGCGCGAAGGTAAAGATAATTGCGTTTTCTTGTAAATGCAACTATAAAATTTTGCCCAATGGCCCGCTTTTATTATAAAGAAACCAATGTAAAAAATAAGCGCCGATTAATTTCCCAAAAATTTTTGATATTGTCATTTATTAATTTTGTTTTGTGTTTTGGAATAGAATTTTATCTTATTTTAAACGAATACAACGCATAGTAAAATTAAACTACCGAATTCGGATATTCTATAGCGTTTGTGATTACTAGACCATCCGTGCTTAGTTTCATTTGAACATAAGTCACATTTCTTTCGTCGAGTAATATTTTGGCCCTTTGTGCTGGATCAGAAACGGCAATGCAGCGACTCGCACATGTTCAACTCCGGCTAGCAGGATTCTTCGTGGATCCTGAAGTTCGCGTAAGATTGGTAAGGTACCAGGGATGAGCTTATGGAGACTTGAAACATTATCCAAGAAATAACGTAAACAAAGTGAATGGTGATTATAGCAGACGCCACAAGCTAGACTGTGTGATGGAAATGTGTCTACGGCGATTGCCATTCGCGTACCAAATATTTGTGGATGAGGCCTATCACGGCTAAGATTCCGATCCCTCTTCTGAACTTGTGCAGACAAAGCTTTACAACTCTTTTAAGCGAGAGAGGGCGAGAGAGTGCGCACAACCACTCAGCAAGGTTGCTTCCGAATCATATTTAATGAAACAATATCCATTCCATATAAATATAAAGATAAACGAAGAAGTGCATGAAAAACTTTTATGGAGGCACACAGCGCTGAATACTACTACACGATGTGCCTGACCTTAAGGTTGTGAAGATCCAGAAGAAGGTACAGAATACATATAAACAATGTAAATCGAAGTCGAAGAAAAATTGCAAGCAAACACGCGCGCCGGCGTTATATCGGGCCGAGATAAACGGCCCGCGGCGAGACCTTGGTGGGCGCTCGAATCACTTCGTCCTGGCAATCAACCTGTCACCCATTCAATTGGACAATTGAGCAATAAGCAGGTGAAACGCGTCCCGTCCGGTCAAACGCGACGGGCTCGTCGGCGGGCGGGACAGGCGCGAGCGGCATCAGCGGACAGCGGGTGACGGCGTCGTCATGCTCCTCGCGGTGGCTCTGGCTCTAACAGGTACTTGTAGCATGTGTTTTTTTTTCATGAACAGGACGTGGAAAACGAGTATAAAGCTCGCCTCGTGTCAAGCGAGTACTTATCCGTAACAAACTGGAAACGCCAACGTGTAAATACCAAACACCAAACACTGAATAGCATCGATACCATCTTAATTGTCGGCAGTCTGTAATTATGTGAGAAATTTTGAATGAATATTTATTTAGTTTCAACAACAAACACGGTTATGTTAACAATTAAAAGAATAAATATCTAAGACATGAAACCAAATAGGTATGTACTCGGTACGATTTCTGCCTCATACTAACCCTCTGGTGTATCAATTATGGCCAGCCTTATTTTCAGGGTCCATATTACTTCAAGAAGGTTCTTACATACAGGTATTATTCTTCTGCAACTCTTACAGTGTCATGAATGTAAGGGTTGCAACGGTGATTGATTACCATAACGTGAGCCGTTTGCCGTACCATAACGTGAGCCGTTTGCCAGCAGAAACTTGCCCGTTCTGGCAACATGTGAACGCACATTTTACCTGCCCGCAGTCGAAGTTTTAAATAAAATAATAATTTCTTTATAATGGTGCATCCTTTTCGGTAAGCAGATTTTATTCTGGAAATTAAGCAGTATTAGCTAAGAAATTTAAAGTAAATGCTGAGATATTATCAATAATCAACGAAAATTATTTACGGTTTCACTTGGTAAGTTATCAGATAATATCTAGATAGACGATAAAATACACTATACATATGAACATTTTAGTCTGTATTAATAAAGTAAATAAATTCTACGCGCAATGAAATTAATAAATCGTGGATAGATTCTTTCTTACAATTCTTAGATACAATGCTCGTTTCTAATTTCTGAAGGATTTTGATAGATATTAAAAATGATAATTACAAATTTTCAGGACACTAATAGGACATCTTCTAAATGTAATTCAGGCTTGATATAAAAAAGTATATTACAATTTTGTCTTCCTTTTCAAAAAGTAGTGTATGCATTATTGTTACATTAATAAATATCTGATGTAACCAGTCATTTCATAATCTAGAGCACACTCGTATCAATTTCTTTTTAGTATAGGTGAAAACGGACTATTTCTTATCGCTGAATTAATAGCTAGATAGCCAGATAGCTCTTTTTAGGGAGACCATTTATTCAAGTCAAGAATACAAATTACTTCAATTAATTTAGGCATATTAACACAATAATAAACGTCACAATCAGACAAAGACCAGACGTAAATGAGATTGGGATCGAAGGCCAGGCAAAACAAACGTGATATTGCGTATGAGAAATCTGGATAGAGAACTCAATGAACCCAATGAACGGTGGTAGGGCCACGCAGCAGCCTCGGCTGTTGCACGAACGGGCAGGCCCGTCCGTATAAGCACCACGACCTCACAGAAGACCAGCGTAAAGTGGAAGTATGACAAATACTTTCGCGTTTCGTCTGGTGAGTGAGGTAGCCGGAGCCCAATTTTTTTCAGAAGGTTGTCAACGCATCTGTAACCCACGGGTGTAGCAGATGTCCATGGGCGGCGGTATTCACTTAACATCAGGTGACCCGTCTGCTCGTTTGGCAACTTTTGGCATAAAAAAAAAACCTTGAATGTACCAGGAGTTTTCAGATAGCTATTTGAAATCTTACCCTCCATGCTTCCTAGGCTGCGTTATCGTTGTTACTCGATATAAACTGGACAGTAGGATCTAATTTATCCGAATCAAATAAAACCAAACAAAAAAATCAAACAAAACCACGATTTTAGATTATACGGTATTCCGTATAATCGAAAATCCGGATAATAGATTCACAGATAAATCAAACGATAATTAGATTTTATAACTTTTTTATTATGAAAAGGGTTTACATACATCATTTGGACAACGATATGAAAAATTAACGTGATGAAATAATTTTTAATTAATCTTTGACGCGCCGTCAATTCATTTCTAAGTCGGTATTAGAGCCGTGATGAATGAGTCCGGATAATCGGATATTCGGATAATCAATGTTCGGATAGTCGGGATTCTGCTGTATCTTGATTTTGCTGTATATTGAAGGCTTGATGCATTAAACAAAACCAACCTACCAACCTACATACTACGGCCGTGTCTTTCTAAGAAACCGAATGAATTGTAGTCTTAGAATTTTCCTTGTTAGTTTTACATTTCTTAATAGTTCACTCACCTCGGCTTTGCGAGTCGAAGCTATCGAAGTTACTTTAAAGTTCGCATCACATAACAAGGCGCATTTCGCAATTGCGGTATATCGATTTATTTCATGATAGTACTTATTCCGCTAATCCTTTCGACCTAAACTATACTTAAAAAAGAAAAAAAAGTAAAGTAACAGCCTATACATTTCCCACTGCTGGACAAAGGCCTCCTCTATAAAGAGGGTGTCAGGGCATGGTCCACCACGCGGTCCCACTGCGGATTGGGGGACTTCACATATCTTTATTTTTACACACACTGTTTCACAAAAAATTTTTTTTATTATTTCGTAAATAGGCAGGTTTCCTCACAATGTTTTCCTTCACCGCGGAGCACATGATAAGTCAGCACTTAAAATAAACAATTTCGTTGGTGCCGAGGATCGAACTCAGGTTGCTCGAGTATTTTTAATTAAAGGCAAGCGCCCGGACAATGAGCAATCACGGCTGTATCTATACTTAATGAGACGTCTAATTGAAACTTACTTAAGTGATGAACCTTATATGACTTAATTATAGTACGAGTAATCAGGGATAATCTAGTATTTCATTTGGAAAAAAAAAGTGATCACATCGATTGTCACTAAGCCTAATCCCTATTTCTGGCTTACTAAGGATTATTAATAACAGAATATAACGATATTTGTTCACATTGGACACTAGGTAACGGTGGTAGAGCCCCGCAGCAGCCTCGGCTGTTGCACGAATGAGCAGGCTCCTCCGAGTAAGAACCACGACCTCACAGAAGACCGGCGTAAAGTGGAAGTATGACAAATACTTTCGCGTTTCGTCTGGTGAGTGAGGTAGCCGGAGCCCAATTTCCAAAAAGGTTGTCAACGCATCTGCAAACCCTCGGGTGTAGCAGATGTCTATGGACGGCGGTATTCACTTAACATCAGGTGAACCGTCTGCTCGTTTGGCAACTTTTCACATTAAAAAAAAAAGTTGTTAGCATATCTCGCATGTATCTATAGAACAAATAGTCGCTTGGTTGGTATGCATCCATAATTATTTATTTATTTATATTATTTTTATTGTATGATCAAATTTCACAAAATTAAGGCCAATTAAAAGTTTTCACAATTAGAAAATTTGGTATTGCATTATATGTTCAGAATAGAACTGTGTTATACGTGTAAATGCAATCATTACTGAAAATGCAAATATTCTGTGTAACGAAAACCCAGAAAAATTCTACAGTAGGGTAAACATTTTTCAGTTCCTCTCGTAATTTTCCAACGTCCTTAATAATAAAGTTGTGGCATGTAATTATCTTTATCAGTTTATTTAACGCGTCAACCCCGCCTCCGCACACAAGACCGTTCCCGTCTGCGTTTAATTTATGAATGGGCATATTACTGAGAAATATGTAACGTCCACACAATGTCTGGATAACCTCGACGGGAGATATGCATCAAAGCGCAAGGCTAGGGTCACCAGCTATGTTTAATTCAATTCAGGATATAACTTCTCAATGGCACTAATTTATCAGATCTTTTGAGCGGTATAAAATGCATTTAAGATCAAAAATTACACCTTTTCACGGGAGGTTGTGTGATACTGACATTTGTGGGTTTGTAATTTACTTGCCAACTTTTTAGATGATGTTCCGCCGACAACTCTCTCTTCAGAGGAAAGGCAAAACTATTATAGAAATACTTCTATTTTATTAATCTGCTGTAAGGTTATGGTATTCCAGAGACATTGAGCGTTGGAAAATCTAGACAATGATACAATGTAGTATAGTTCAAGTTGAGAATATTCTTATTCCGTTCATAGAAATGTTGGACACATTTTATTGATTAATCCTTAAATTATTTAAATCATTAAAAAACAAATCTATATGATTCGGTCAATAAACACTTTGTTGAAATAGCTTTTAAAATATAACATTATCGAAGTCTCGGCGAAGTACCTTAATTTCGTTTATCTATATTGTTAACGAAATTGAGAAGGTATAATTTTTCTTTTAATTATAATTATTGAAACTGATATGAGCAAACAACAAATCAAATGTTAAATGTTAAATGTTGTGAGTAGTAATTACTGATCGTAATAATTAAACTTAATTAAAATATAAACAGCTTAATATTGAAGGACTTTTTGGCGGGAGCATGCGTGAATGGATTATGGCCTGGCTTAACGCACGCTAATTATAAATAATAAATAGATACACACATATCCAGGACTATCCCAGCAACGTTGTTCCCCTAACATTGAGTCAGAGGCAATTCGCGAAGAATTTCCGGATGAGATCAGCGCGCGGAACTCTGCGCTACGTCTACATTGCCCTAACAAACGGGCACAGATAAGCAATAGTGGGATGCCTTTGAAGTCGATCATACGCAATCGATATCCTGCCACATGGCTTTGTTGGACTTGGAGGATAGAAGCGGTGGGCTTGAAGTTGCCAGTATAGACACTTTCCTACGTTACGTAGATTTGCAGAATTAAGAAGTCAGTACAAAAGTAAGATATAATTTTTCAAATCAGATTCTTGCAGGTAGAAAACTAGAAATGCCGCAGAATTGCAGTGTCACATATTTACCATCATAAACATTTATCTAGCAATTTTAACATTCTACCATGCAAGCATGGTTACATGCTGACATATTTAAAAGGCACTATGCAATTTATAACAACTATAGACACACACATGGTCGTTTATAAAGAAAGAGAAAATAAGTATATTACTTTTTTTATTTGCGATCCCCTTTGTATTTATCTATAGGTACTATCTATCCCTATGTACCACATGGGGTCAAAAGACCGGAGAGCTTGTTTTAATAATAACAAAGGGAACTTAACGGTGCACCGACCTATTAACCCCAGGTCTCGTCGCGCCAACATAAACCGCGAGGTCGACATCAAAAAACTTCCTCGTACCGACGGTATGTTAGCGTCAGCCAATATTTATATGGTACCGATCTAGATCCAGCTTCTTTGAAGTCTGAAAGATTATACTATTTAATGCGGTCAGACTTATACCAGATGCTGAAGCTAATATTGAAATTTTAAATCCACGGAAGACGCGTGAAATAACAAACCGCAGTGCTAAATATGTTTGAACCAGGGAGAATGTTTTTGAACGTTTTTGGTTTGAACCTTAGATACGGAGCACAGGTACGATAATAAACAGAGTAAAAGTGAACACGCTATTCTTTTTTCAAAAATTCGCCGAAAGAATCAAGAAAAGCAGGAAAGACTGTCTTTCCTATGACCACAGACCAAAAAGTTCAAAGTAATTAAAAATAAGTGAATAAGACAAAATTACCGCGATTTGTTTATATAAATAACATTCGGTGAAATCATAACAAAATCCTTAAAAATATTTGTCATATAATTAAATGATCTAAATAACGAAACCGTTGAAAACGCTTAAACTGTTGATTCATAAATTTATTTTCAAAAAAGAAAATTAGAAAAGTCAATCTATTATTTACGCTAAACATATCTATAGCCAAAATCGATATTTAATTTTATTATGAAATCACACAAAAAATAAAATCACAAGAGAAGCAATCAGAAAAGATTTTCTATATGCAAATATCTCATAGGAATAAAATGCAATACGAAATATGGAATAAAATAAATATATCTCTGTTTAATTTGACAATGTCGAAACAGATTACACTCTGTTAAATATAGGTTGATACGCGGGACATTGACATACAAATATGGATCTCGTATATGAAGTTCCTTAATTATGTTTTAAATTTTAAACAAAAAATTAACGTAATACAATGTGGTACTTTATTTCGTAATGTCACTTTAGATTATTAATGTCAAATTAATGTGAAGTCCCGCGTATCATAACTGCAGTTGTTAAATATAAACAACTGTAGTTACTCATTATAGTTAAATTACTTTAAAAAAAATTATATGTAGTTTAATTAGTCCAAATTAAATATAAAAATGTCGTCAGGTTTAAAGAAAATGTAGTCATACCCAGTCATACTTTACTAGTAGCGCCACAATCTGTAATCATCATAAACGAATTCTAATCTGTGGTTTTCGTACTTGACTTCTAAAGTGTGCTGTCATCGTTTATTACAACCTAAAACGCATTGCGGTCAAAAGAAGTCTGTGATTATTTTTAAAACTAAGTGCGCTATTTTTCCTTATTATTTCTATGCCTTTAAAATTGACACTTGCTACGATTTTACGCAACATTAAGCTGTTTATTTTTACATACTGATTTCATTGTTATGACACTGCGTAATGTTGACTTGCTAGATTGCCCAATAAAAAAAAACACGTTTATGTTGCCATAATATAAAATCATATGTTAAAATTATTTTATATTTAATAATATTTTTAACTAAACGTTGTAAATAATTTTTGAGGAAATAACTATAATAAATATAAATTTTTAACTTATCCATCTACTGTACTTATTTCGGTCTTAGTTAACAGCTTATCCTAGCATTGTGTGAGTCATTGAAGTTTTATATTTTTTGAATTAGCTTTTTCTGCACCAAAAAAGAATTAATTAATTTTTTTGAACTATTAAAAGTGCAGGAACTTCTCCTTTAACTATTAAATATTGTTTTTTTAAATTTTATATGCTTATCTGCACTTAAGATTTATTTTATACATAAATTGATGAAAAATTCTCTTTTTCCCGCAATGCATTGAAATGTTTATTCAACAATTTACCCATAAACCTCAAATGTTAAACTCATTACTTTCTTTCAGCCACTTTGGTCAAAGGGGAAGAAGAAATAATGAAGAATCTGACGACTGTCACTTGGGCACATGCAGTAAATAACAAGACCTACTTGGAGGCGGCTTTAGCAAGTAAGAAAAAAATAATATAGTTATTTTTCATGTTATCTAAAAGATGTATATAAAACTACATTTTAGTATGAGTGAAAGTTATGGGCGGGTTCCTAATTGACATGTGATTGATGCCCCGATTGCCTAGTGGAGAGCGAGCCGGTCTCTTGCACCATAGGTTGTGAATTCGATCCCAACTACGGTTAAGATAGTGCGATGACAATAGTGTTGTTATAATATCTGTGTGCTTATAAGATTAAAACATAAATATATTTACAAAATATATAAACAGAAATACAAAATATATAAAGCTAAATATATTTACAAAAGAAAGTATGTTTAAGTATGCTTAGTTTGGGACTAAATGACGTTAAAATGTGTCGAGATATAGTTACACTTTATTATGTATTTATTCTTATTAAATTAATTAAGGTAAAATTGATATGATATCATGAGCAACAATTAAGCGACTATAAATGTCCTGCCCAGCAACAGGATATAAAGTTTTCCTGCACAGCGTGGCACGTGATAAGTCAGCATTTAAAATAATTATTTTATATAGCTAACTAACGTGGAAATTAAATATGAGATCAAAATCAAAATCAATGTCTTTATTCAACATAGGAGCATTACACTCGCTTATTGATAGTCAAAACACTACCACCGGTTCGGAAAAGAAAGCCACTGTACTGAGAAGAACCGGCGGAAGAAACTCAGCGGGCTTTTTTTTTTAAATTTATTTTTAATATAAGCAGTTTGACATGAATTCATTAAAAATACAATATAAAGACTCTGATTGAAAGAGCCTGGAGCGATCAGTTCATTACCAGAGTGTGTTATCAACTACACTAAAATAAAAGCAGCCGCAGGACAATGAAAGATCACCGTTCTATGAGAGACAAATGACAATGCAATCCTGAAATTATATAGAGATTGAGTTGAATTCCAGTCGTTGAAAATAAATAATATTAGTGTTTGTATCCCGAATTGTCTTCTTCTAACATAAGCTCATTCCGACCACAGAGTATTACGACAGTTAAACTATTAGAAAAGTATTAATAATTTGTTAATGAGTTAAAGGATACACAAACCAAAAAAAAATATAAGTTTTAGATGAAAATCAGTCATACATTAGAACTAAATTGAAAATTCCGAGCTAATATAAAATTAGGACGAATTAATTATTGAAAATAAGTAGTAGTAGAATTATGAAATTGAAGTATTGTGACTGACTAATATATTATGAAAAAAGAAAAGCCTGAGGTAAACAAGTTTATGCTGAATAAGTTTTTCTTACACATGAACAATTTTTTGAAATCCTTATTAATATTATAAAGGCAAAAGTTTGTATGTATGTGGATGGATGTTTGTTACTCTTTCACACAAAAACTTTTGAATAGATTTTAATGAAACTTTGCAATAATATAGCTTATACATCTGAATAACACATAGGCTGTCATTTATAAAGATATTGTTTGATTTGTCCAAAATCTAGATAATGACGCGGGCGAAGCCGCGGCTAACAGCTCGTATTACAATAAAACTTTAGAATCATAAATACAGTGAATTAAAATTCAATATTTTATTTTATTTATTTATTTTTAAAAGCGTTACCTTTTTTATTCCATTTGGGTAGAAAGAGATAGCTGATGATTTTTCTTTTACCATATTTTAGTTTGAACCGGGAAAAGTCTGTTTTTACGTCAATTTGACATAATCGTCCAGCTGATGATTCCGAATCTATACCGCCACGCTTCCCGGCCGAACGCCATCTTCTAAGAACTGTTGGCAATTAATAACAATTATTGTGACAGATTTAGGTTCAGCGTGTTAAAACCGAACACCGGTCCCGAGCACAGCACTTGCATGTTCGAATAATTGAATAACCTAGAACGGGATGAATGTACAGCTAATGCGAGTTCGATGGTCTCACGATATTCGACCGGAGAAATATGTATTCCAACATAAAAAGTTAGGTTATGTTAGATTAGGACTTTATCGAGTGAAACCAGCGATGCCTTAGTTCAACAATATAAGGCTGAGCCTATACTTTTTTATTTAATATTTTTCATCTGTACGTGTTCGTTATTGCTGGATTGGTGTATAATTGTATAAATGCAATAGAATATTTCAATTATAATTTTAGTTTTTTATCTACTTAATATATTATGCTTGAATACGAGTAATATTCATGTTTATTTGCTCACATTTAAGACAATGCAAGTTCCAAAATTTTAATGTAACAAGCTAATATTGTCACCTTGACCTTATGCTTCAAAATTAAAACATATCCTACATTTCGAAGTTTAATAACATTTGTTTGTAACATTTTATGAGATTCGCAGTAAGTATTGTTCGACAGTAAGTATAAATAAAGACTTAAGTATAAATATAAATCGCGGCAACTCACATGTTCCAGAGAAAAGTCAAATTCATTCCGTTATCATTCTTCAACAGAAAAACCTGTCACATCTTAACTGTTTCTCTTGCTCAATCAGGCGACGTATCTATGCTGGAAGCTGATATCGTGATAGGCCAGATCGTGGGTAAAGAGGGCCCACCCATACCTATCATGGCGCACCCCCCGGCCACCACTTCGGACCTATCCCTGGCGGATTTTCTGTCTACCGTGGCGCAGCACAATAACGGCAAAGCCCAACAGAAGGGCGTCAAACTCGACTTCAAGAGCATAGACGCGTTCGAGAAGTCGCAGGAGCAGATTGCGCAGTTCAGTAAGCCCGAGGTGAGGAGTTTTTGCCTTAATTCCTTAAGCTCTAACTGTGATGGAGCCACGCAAGTCTTCGCTGCTGCACGACCGGCCAGGTCCGTCCGGGAAAGAACCAGACCGGCGTGTAGTGGAAGTGTTATACTTCTGAGTTTTCTGTGGCGAGTGAGGTAACCGAAGCGCACTTTAGTAAAAGGTGGCAACGCATCTGCAACTCAACGGGTGTTGCAATGTCCATGGGCGGCGGTTATCACTTAACATCAGATGAACCGCCAGCTCGCTTACCATCTTCTGACATAAAAAAAATCTTCCTTAGCTTCCTTTTGTGTTTAGTGCTATTAGCCCACCACGAATGCTCTTAGACGGTAAACGCAAATAAAATAATAGAAGTTTCGTTTGTGAAACGCCTCACCAAAACTTTGTATTAAAGAAGAAAAGTAAAATTTTAAAAAATTGTTTGCTGTTGCGGACATACACAAATTATACACAAAATTAATTTGCCTTTTAATCCTGATAAAGATGTGTGTTGTATGATGTCAGTTGTTTATGTAAAATGTTTTCAAAAATAAGGCTATGGTCCATGGGTAAGGAGAAAAACAATATTAATAATAAAAAAATACAGTAAACTAGTTTTTTTTTAAATCCCGTTTATTTTGGGATACAAAACACACGGACATCACTTTCACTTATTCAGTCGAACCTGGTAAAATATAAAATGACCCTAGATCATAAAGAAATCTCGGTTAATAACAAACTAAAATAACTAACACGTTTTGAAGTAACTAACGTACACGAAACTTTAGCGTCAAAATACTTTTTAATTATTATATATTTATTATATCCCTTTATTTCAGATTGAATTAATTTATGTTTTTCTCTATAAGAATTTAAAAAGACCTGGCTTAAGTAAGTTTCAAATATCCGGAAACGCATTTTGTTTTTCTAAACACCGCAGTAAAACTTTATAAATAATATTTTGAATATATATTACGTCGTCTATTGCATTATTGTTAGATAAACCTAGCTATAATCAATGTAACGCCATTAATTGTCATCAATTGTATTTGTTAGAGATATAAAGCTATGCATTTTTATGTACATACTTTAGACTCGTACGACACTTCCAAAAATTATTACAACTAATTCGCACCATTGACACGCTTCGTCATCCCTAATTTAACTGTCTGCGTCGTTACACACTCAAATTGAGCTCTAAAACAAACTACCAAAGTATGAATTTGTTCCACTGGTAACACCGAACACATAACTGTCATCACTCATACTTATTCCATGGCGGCAAGACCCAAGTTCGCTTGACATCTGTCAATGTCAGCGGCCGGGAGCTGTAGCTGTTGTGGCGGGTGATTTTAATTGCCTAAATGTGTCCAAAGCAATTATTATTTAACGAGCTCAACTGGGAGTTATGCATTTTCATAGACATGCTCGCGATTTTATAGTTAAATCGGATGCGAATGGGCTGATTAATGTACTTACAGAAGACAACTTCATCGCGTTATTTCATTCTTGAATGATGTTTGTCACTGTGAATTAGTTCTTGTTGCTAACACCGACAATGATGTCTATATATAATAACACTATAAGTATGAGATGACGCATCCATACTGCGTAACATAAAAGTAAATGTGACAGATTTTATTTTTATGATATGGAAAAAGATAGTCAGACTAGATAAAATCTAGTAATCCGGTAAAATTTTGTAATAACGACACTTGTTTTTCACTCACAAATATTTTTAAACGATAGATAAATATTAATAATCTAACCGAAACTATAATTATATGTACAGTAAAATCATAAGAAATGCTTGCTTGTGTTTTTCTCCCTTAAGTAGTTTACAAAGAAGAAATCAAAGGAGTATCAAAGTAGTCGTTATTCAAACTAATGATATATTTTTCACTATCAGGAGGACAATTTTTCGCTACATAGTATAAAACAGTCGTTTCGCTGTCTGTCTGTCCCTATGTATGCCTAGATGTTTAAAACTACCCAACGGATCTTGATGCGTTTTTTTTACTAGATAGGGTGATTCAAGAGAGAGGTTTATATGTATAATACATTGCACCCGTGCGAAGTCGGAGCGGATCGCTAGTGTTCGGTAAATTACAGAAAAAATTATCTCTGGAGTATGTTATTAAAACAAAAATTAAAATCACGCAGTCCTGATCACATCGGGCCTGGAGAAGTAAATAAATAAATTAAAGGAACGAACGTTTATTTACCAGCACATTAAGTAAAATACTTACAGTAGTACAATCAGCTCAACTAATGATTATTTATAGACAAATAACAAACACTCTGGATCCGGTATGTTAACGGAGCGTGAATACGTTATAGAATTTTTTATTGTTTTTTTTTGTTATTACTACAACACGTTACACGTTATAGGTTTGTTTTACGAATTAACGGCGAACATTTTACGGGTGTTATGGATTTAAAATCATAAATTAAAAATGACAAGAAGTAGTTTTCCTTCCTGTTAAACTTCCTGAAGAGGCTTTTATTGATCCGGTACAATTATTAACATATCACTAAGGTTAAAGCTATAGTTGATTGTTACAAGACAAAAACACACCATTCATACGTTTTCTATAAAAACGGCAAACATCATGTCTTACACTTATACATGTTTTTTATTCTGTTTTTTTAGTATTTGTTGTTATAGCGGCAACAGAAATACATCACCTGTAAAAATTTGCAATGTCTAACTATCACGTTTCATAAGATGCAGCCTGGCGACAGACGGACAAACAGGGACAGCGGGGTCTTAGTAATAGGGTTCCGTTTTATCCTTTGGGCACGAAACCCTAAAAATGTTATTGGCAATTCTCAGGGTTAAGAATCTTTCGTGACCTATTCAACGCCGTGGCTACAGCTATAGTATTCATAGCGGCGTGACTGCCCGTCAGGTAACCTTTCCTCTGTGGCTCAACGCGGACATACTGCCGGGCCCGGTGAACGCGACCACCACGCCCGTGGAGCCGCTCCGGTTCCTCGGGCTGGGGGCGAAGCACCCGCGGGCGGTGCTCTCCCTCGGCTGGACGACCAACTACGGCGGCGCCATCGCCGAGGGCGAGTACAGTCGCGACCAGATCGGCACCATGCTGCGGCTCGTGAACGAACACGTCAATCAGACGGTCACTTTCCCGGTAAGAATAGTAGTAAAGAGAAGTAAACTAACAGCCTATACATATCCCACTGCTGGGCAAGGGTCCTCATTTTTGTCCTCGTCTTGGCGAACTTCACATATCTTCGAAATATTTTTTTGTTATTTCGAAAATATGCAGGTTTCCTCACTATGTTTTCACCGTTGAGCACGTGATGAAGTCAGCACTTAAAATTAACAATCGCATTGGTGCCGGCACCGGGGATCGAACTCAGGTTGCTCGAGTATATTGAATTAAATGCGATCGCCCGGACACTGAGTTATCACGGCTCTAGACTAGATAAGAATAGACTTAATTATTTTTTTTATAACAATGCCCTCGCTGTAGGATAACATAATCCTGTGGGGTTAGGACGTTTTACATACATAAATATTTATTTATTTATTTATCACCAACAAACTACACACCGAAAATAAACAAGTTTTACAAAAAAGTGATGAGTGGTACCTTAATTATAGGTAAAAAGTATTTTTCAACAGACAGTAGAGACACAACCAAAAAATTGTTACAAAACTAAAGATGAAATAATTACGAAAATAAACCAAGTTTCGAAACATTTATCTGTGGGTCACACAAGCAGTTGTCCTGTGTGTGGCGAAATTAATACCTGGTGGCGAATGAACAGGTGACTAGTAAACCGGTGGCTTTGAAATTACTTAGAGCTCGGATCAAGCCGAAATGGGATGGAGATGTTCCGAATACGACTTTGTCTGGCTTTCCCGGGGCCGGATTTAGGGGAGGGCAACCGGGGCAATAGACCCGGGGCCTCAATCGAGGGGCCTCCACAATAGAGACTTTGGAAAAAAAATCAAATTCAGACTAGTAAATAGTAAACAACTTTTCCTTTCATATTATTTTTTAGCGTCATATTTTTACCTACAGTACTTTGTACAAACATGATTACATTAAATAACAGGAAACAATAGAAAACAATTTGGGGCCAAGGGGCCTCCACTCGTTTGTTGCCCCGAGGCCTCCAGACCTCTAAATCTGGCCCTAATTCCTTGTGCTCTAGGTGCGCGCCGGCCTGGCTTCCAACAGCCAGCCGGTGCTCCTAGACCTGCTCCGGGAGACCGCCTCGCTGAACTCCTCGATGACGGTCTGGTCGAGCGAGGGCGACGCCGTGGAGGTGGACCGCCTCCGCGCCCTAATCCTCACCGTGGGCCTGGAGCGCACCTACCTGGACGTGCCCCAAGAGCTCGCCGCCAAGTTGCACCTACCTCCTCCGGCCAACGTCAAACACTAAAACAAATCTCGCTGTATACAGGCAACTATTGTAAGAATAAAAAATGCACACACTCATGCCTTTTAATTACAATGACAGGAATAATCCGATATATATATATATATATATATACAGCGTGTCGTTACCATCGCGACAATAAATGAACACACGTCTAACGCTACTTGCCAATAATCATAAAAAAATATTAACGTTAAACAAAATCCATAAATAAAAAAAAATATTTTTGAAACAAAGTAATTAAGTAAAAAAGAAACAAAATTTGTAACATCCTATACAACTCGCATCACAGCGTCGTATTACAAGCCTCTCCTTCTAACAGTATGTTTTGTCTCTTTTCAATTCATTCAACTCATTCAAATGCTTTGTGATCTTTACAAATGAACTTTACGTTACGGTTTTATAGGTAAGGGTGTTCTAAAATTCTTTGTTTTGGAAAATTTAATAACTCTGTAAATATTGATGTTTAAAGAATTTAAATGTTTAATACAACTTTAAAAAGTTATCCCCTATATGTGTTCATTTATTGTCGCGATGGTAACGACACGCTGTATACTAGCGGACCCAACAGGTAACATTTCGTAAAATCCGTTCTTAGCTGACCTCTACTCGGCGAAAGGAATATTCCTACCAAATTTCAAGTCTCTACATCTTATGGTTCCAGAGATATCGTGATGAGTCAATTATCAGTGGAAATGTCTGATATATATAATAGATAAGAAGATATATATAGCGCGGTGAATAGTGGATCAGTCTGCTGCGTGTGTTTTTCTAGTATATGGAATCTATAATTAAATATAAAAAGAAAAGTATGTTTAGAAGTACAAGCTTTGCTTAGATTGGGACTAGATAGCGTTGTGTAAAAACATGTCCTGTAATAAATTTTAAAGTTATTTATAGTGCTAATGTAAAAAAAAACATGTAGAATGTTTTTTTTTTTCTACATGTTTTAATGTTCAATCTTAAGTGCAGAGATTACAATAGATACGCCAAGCATTGCTTCAAATGCTAAATAACAATGTAGAAATAAGGCGTTAAGATTTTCGTCGCTGTGGCTAACAGCCGTTTAGCTCAGTGGCTAGAGCGTCAGGCCGCGAATGCCGAAGATGTGGGTTCGATTCACACAGCGGCGACAATCTTTTTCTACATGTTTTAATATCCTGTAATGTTTAAATTTTGTGGTATCAGCATGTATTCATGCCCAGTCTTCGCTAGACACAAATGTGAGACAAGTCAAACAACATACCGAGTAGCGAGGCGCAATAACAAAGCGGTATGTAGGAGTCATACACTAGAGAAGAACTAAGCTCGTGTGTTCCACTAATTAGGCATAAGTTTTACGACGGATATAACAACATAACATTAAGTAAGATTAACAATATAACATTAAGTAAGAAATATGTGAAATAAATCCCAAATAAATAAATAGTAATTATTGTATCACGATCGTTGTTAAAAATGATGCTTTAATAGTATGTTGAGAAACCAACGAAAGTAAATCGAATACAAACTTTGTACGAAGTGAAAACTTCTTTATGCGCATCATTTCTGAGTACTGAATGAAAGTGAAATATCATGCTTTGGTCCGTGAGACGCAATGAATGGTGTATACTCATTAGCCACATTTCTCGTCTGACAAAAAGGGCCTTATTACCCGCTACACCAATAACATGTTCCTTATATAAGACTAGCGACCCGCCCCGGCTTTGGACGGGTGAAACGTATTATAAATATAAACCTTCCTCTTGAATCACTCTATCTAATAAAAACTAACCGCGTCAAGATCCGTTGCGTAGTTTTTAAGATCTAAGCATACATAGGACCACCTTTGTTTATACTATGTAGTTAAGATGGCATGCGAGCTGGCGATTCACCTGATGCTAAGCGATAACCGCCGCCGATGGAAATTTGCAACACGCGTAGGTTCGTAGATTCGTTGCCACTATGTAATAAAGTGGAACCCGGCTTCCTCACTCACCAGACGAAACGAAGAAGAATAACACTTCTACTACACGCTGGTCTTCTCTGAGGTTGTAGTACTTTCACGCACGAATTATAAACAACACATAAATTAGCACGCACTGGTCATTTTGAAACACTAGTGAAATATTATTTAAAACTTCTACTAGGTACTAATATTATTTTAAACTGTAGTAGTTTAAAGCAAAGTAAACGCAAAATTATAACTACCCACTTGACGCCGGCCTTCTCTGAGGTCTCGGTACTTCCCCGGACGGACCTGTCCATTCGTGCAACAGAAGACTATTGCGTAGCTCTACCACAGTTAAAACGGCATTATGTATATTTTGCATGCTATAAGTGTAGTATTCCGAGTGCCAAATATTAACTCCTCACTGTATATCATACGTATACCTACAGTGAGGTCTTAATATTTTATTTAAGGGTAGTTTAATATCTTATCCTTTAAACGAGCAATTCTTGTATATATATATATATATATATATGTTGTCGCGGGCAACATTATACACCGGTTATGACGTCATCAATACGAGCGATGAGGCACCTGGTCGCATGGAGCAGCGCTCACGGATCACTTTCATTTCGGCGCTGTTCCTGGACGGTCACATAATTACTAGCGTTGCTATTTAATTGTAATTTGTACATATAGTCCAGAGTTACTTAAAAATACAGATTGAGAGCAAAAACGTTGTTTCACTTATATCAGAAGTGGGATACTTTTGCTACTTATTTTGAACTCGCTATGCCACGCGCTCAGAAAACGAATTCGTTCGAGAGACGGCGGCGGCGCAGCCGTGCACGGGAGCCTTCTACGTCATCTACTTCAAGCTCAACTAGCACATCAAGCTCGAATGAAGACTCGAGAAGATCAAGGCGTAAAAAGAGTAAGCGGCTAGAAACTGTAAGTCAAAATACTAAATTATCAAGTGTAATCCCCGAATTCGATCCGATGGTGGACGATATATATATGTGGTTGAATGTAGTGGACGCTAATGCTCGCACTTTTGGGTGGTCAGATAATGTAATCAAGTATCAGGCACTACAAAAATTAAGAAGTACCGCCAAAACATGGTACGATTCTATGTTGAAAACTGAGACTAATTGGATAACCTGGAAATGGACTGACTGGCGTAAAATATTGTTAAACACATTCGAGGTTAGCCGCAACATGTACGTTTTATTGAAAGACCTTATTGAATGTAAACCATCGGAAGGTCAATCGTTGTATGAATTTTATTTTAAACAAAAATGTAAAATAGATAGATTAATGCTTTCCTTTTCTGAAAAAGATATAATTTCCATAATTATAGGTTCAATTGATGGAAATGATGATGGAAATATTTGTACGACAGCTGAGGCAGGTAGCTTTAGATATTGCGATGATTTGGCTTCATTTTTACATGGTAAAATGTTTGTGTCTACCGACAATAAATTTTTAACAGTTTAAATTAAAACTACGGAAATTGGGCAAGCCGATTAAATTAGTAGGATTTAACAATAAGTCTTATTCAGACGTTACTGAATCTGTTACGGTGTTATTACACATTGATAATTTAGAAATTTTAGTTGAATTTTACATTATCGAAGATTTAGCTAATTGTAATATTCTTATTGGTAGAAACTTTACAGAAGACCCACGTATTATGTATACCAGAGTTGGTAATGTTTTAAATTTTCAATTGGCAGAGAATAGAAACTCAATAAATTTAGAATGTCTTGTGGTAAATACAGAAGCAAATATTAATATTAGGTTAGGTAAAATTTTAACAAAATATTCGGAGTGTGTTTCTAATGATTTAACGAATTTAGGCAAAACTTCATGTATTGAGTTAGATATCGAGTTGACCACGAATAAACCAATTGCCAAGCGACCATATAGGATGTCCGAATCAGAACGGGCAATTACTAGAGAGCTAGTGGATGATCTCCTGAAAAATGGTATAATTCGAAACAGTTATTCAGCTTATGCAAGTCCCGTTATTTTAGTAGATAAGCCTTCTCGGGAAAAACGATTATGCGTAGATTACCGTGGATTGAATAAAGTCACTATCAAAGAAAAATATCCAATGCCTTTAGTAGAGGATTTAATTGATAGGTTAAAAGGGTGCAATTTTTTTACTAGTCTTGATTTAAAAAGTGAATATTACCAAATAAAAGTAGCTGAACGTTCTATACACAAGACTGCATTCATAACACCTGATGGACATTATGAATTCGTTAGACTCCCGTTAGGTTCGTGTAACGGGCCGTCAGTGTTTCAACGTTTAATGAATACTGTATTAGGACAATTGAGATTTAAAAGTGTAATATGCTATATGGATGATATTTTAATTGGAACACCTACTTTAGATGAGAATATAGAGAGTTTAGAACAAGTACTTTCATGCTTAAGGGCTAATGGACTTACCATTAATATAGATAAGTGTCATTTCCTTTAAAAATCTGTAAATTTCTTGGGGTATAAGATTTCAGTGGAAGGTATACGACCAGGGAGTAAGAAATTGACCGCTATAGAAAAATATCCCATGCCTCAAAATATACATCAAGTAAGACAATTTCTGGGGCTGATTAATTACTTCAGAAAGTTTATAAAAAATTGTGCGCTTATATGTAAGCCATTAACAAATTTATTAAAAAAGAATTCTGATTGGGAATGGGGAGAAAAACAAGTTGAAGCCATTAATTATCTGAAAAGCGAATTACTAAGCAATGTGGTTCTAGCAATATTTGATCCAAACCTTCCAATATTATTATACACTGATGCTTGTCGCGAAGGATTAGGGTGTGTTTTAGTACAAGTTACGGATAGAGGAGAACGGCTGATTCATTTTTATAGCATACAGACATCATCAGATGAAAAACGTTACCACTCGTTTGAATTAGAGTTTCTGGCTATAGTAGTGGGTTTACAGAAATTTAGGCATTACTTGATAGGTGTAGAATTTAAGATCATTACAGACTGTAATGCTGTAAGATATTCAATTAATGAGCAGCAATTAAACCCTCGTATAGGTAGATGGGTCTTACAAACACAAGAGTTTACTTTTGATATTTTGCATAGAGCTGGATCTCAAATGCAGCACGTAGATGCTTTATCAAGAAATCCTATCGTTAAATCATCCACTATAATTAAGGAAACTGTGATGACAATTACTGAAGGGGATTGGTTTTTGTCTGTACAATTACAAGACCCTCATATTTGTGCGATTAGGGAATTGTTAGAGTCAGGTGAGGCCGACAATCATAGAAAAATATTTGATGATTACGAATTGTTAGGTAATAATGTTTACCGTAGGACAGAATTTGGCAGGAGATGGCCGGTACCAAAGCAATGTATTTCGCAAATCATAAAAGCTAACCATGATGAAGTTGGCCATTTTGCTGTTGATAAAACTGTAGATAGAATTAGGAATAGATATTGGTTCCCTCATATGAAAAGAGTTGTCATGAAATATGTTAAGAACTGTTTAAATTGTTTGTATTATAAAAATGTACATGGAAGAAAAGCAGGCAAGCTATACCCGATTCCAAAGTATGCTAGACCATTCCACACCTTGCATATTGATCATTTAGGGCCTTTTGTCGAAACTACTTTAAAAAACACATATTTATTGGTAACAGTAGATGCCCTTACTAAATTCGTATTTATTACAGCAGTTAGAAGTACAAAAAGTCTTAAAGTCTTAATGTTATTAACGAGCTCAATAAAATATTTAAGATATTCGGTAATCCTAAAAGATTAATATGTGATGCGGGGAGTGCATTTACGTCAAGGTTGTTTGTAAACTTTTGTAAAGATAGAAATATAAGACATCATGTAATTTCTACTGCTATGCCGAGGGCAAATGGTCAAGTAGAGCGTTATAATCAAACAATACTAGAGGCTTTACGTAGCATGGGGGCTAATACTCATTATAAGAAATGGGATATGCATATTGACCAAATTCAACAGGGGATAAATAGCACTATTAATAAATCTACTACAGCTGTGCCTAGTGAGGTATTTTTTGGTTATAATTTACGAATGAATTCAGATAAAATAATCAGTGATAGTGAGGAACAAATTGTTGATGTAACTTCTTTAAGAAATAAGGTAGATGAAAACATTAAAAAAGTTGCGAACAAGTCAAAAACTATATTTGATTCAAAACGCAAGGATGCCGTCATCTACAATGTAGGGGATTTAGTTCTTACAAAAATTCCTAGTCAAAATAACGACGGCCAGAGCACCAAATTAATGCCATTGTTTAAAGGTCCCTTTCAAGTTACAGAAATATTGGGTCACGTGAGATATAAAGTGACTGACATGAGAGGTGCAGAGCGTACATCCAGGCGGTACGAAGGTGTGACTTGTGCGGAAAACATGAAACCATGGGTTCGCCTCGGTGAATCGAAGGTATAATTGCTTGGATATGTACGCAAAGAAAAGGTCGGATGTTGTCTGGTTTGTATAACTAATAATACCTTTCTACATAATTTTACCTTTAGAAAATTTGTTACGTAACATATTTGCGAATTGTAAAACATTGGTATTAATAAGAATAAGAGTACTGTAGACCAAGGTTTGTGTATTAACTAATTGTCTAGTGCAAGTGCTTCAGTTGATATTAGTCTAAAGACTTCAAGGCATGAACTGGTGATGGATATCGATTGTGAACACCATCACTGTGTAACGACCTATTAATAATAATAAATATTATTATTAATTAGTCATAATAAAGATCAATTAAGATGAAAGTAAAACGTTTAAGAACGTTTAATCACAATAAAAGTTAATAACATATACTTAAATTAAAGAAATATAAGTGTTATTATGAGAAAATGATATTACCAAAAATTGATAAAAAATAGTTAAAAATCACTTAAAATACTCAAAAAAGGATATTTATTAAAAATATAGCAAGATACGATCACTATTATGTCAATTAAATACAATTCCATACTTAGTGATTTCTAAGGGAAGTATTATGTACCGTGCGGGGACACATTTGTATGACCGCACATATGTAAGTACAGAGGTCGATCGCGACTCTTAGTACTATAGTCAAAGTACATTGTATGAACGTCCCATACCAATATCATATGGAAGTAAGGTCTAATGGATAAAAGTAATAATATGTGAAGGAATGAAGAGCAATGAATGACTTGGGACTTTATAAGACATATTACTATGGAGTTGCGTGGTACTTCTGTACGACGATATGGTCTACGGTAAACGTGGAACCATGAATGGATATGTCTTCAGTGGTGGACATATCATCGATAGCTGGTGGTAGTTGGCGTCTTAGTGACCATCACTATGATACGTTGGCTGTCATTCGGCATAGTAAGAGTTTGGTGGTAGTTGGCGTCTTAGTGTGTTGCACTATGATACGTCGACTGATCATCTGACTTTGGGGAGTCTGGTGTGGTGGCTTGCGTCTTAGTGTATTCCACTATGATACGTTGGCTATTACTTGGCTTGGGTGGGGGTCCGTTGGTGGTTGGCGTCTTAGTGTTTACGCTATGATACGTCGACTATCATTCGGATCGTGAAAGAGTATGTTTGGACACTTCGTGTGTTCCGAGTATATTCTAAACTTTGGAGCTGAAGTTGATTGGAGTTGTATTGGTGTGGTGTGAGGGTGTGCCACCTACGCTATTCATAATGGCCGAGTCTGCGTCTCGGTTTGATGCACATCTCAGTAGATTTGTCCAAGTCGGGTTCCTGATGACGGAACTGTGCAGACTGTCTGACCTCTTTATACGTTTTATCATTATTAACGAATCTCAGTAAAGTTCCCACCGTTCGAACGAATAATGGCAACTTGCTGGTGGGTGAGACAAACTTGATCGAAAATACATTATACTCAACGTCAGAGACACTGACAAATAAATATATGTTGCCAATTATAAACCCTTCTGATGGCTAAACATAAAAATCACAACTATGGCTATATCTGTCTATTTCAATGGTTGGTGGAGCATATGCGTTTACCTCATGTGGATGGTAGCTGGCGGGAGAAAACCTCTCAAGGCTGCGGCGATGCCGTGCAACGTTTTAACCATACCCTTGGGGCTACGCGCTCTGTGACGAAATGTCGTGCTAACCTTTTTAATGGTGGTGATGCCAAAACACTAAATCACGTCTGCAGTCGCGGCGGTCTGGCAAAAGTGGTGGCGCTTACGGAGGGCTTATTATATCATAGGGCCAGAGTGCCTGATCTTTAACACATGCCCAAAACCGTATTGACGTACATTCACGAAGACTGGATTTGTCGTCGGCTTGTATGACGTTTACACGCATTGACATGCGCGACTTCGGTCAAAGTTTGTGCTTACGCACTGCCAAGGGGCCAAGCCCTCTTTATGCTGGTAAAACAGCTTTGCAATGGACTTCGGTCCTTTCCCCAACTTTTTGTCCCTCTTCTGGGGGGGGCGCAATATGTTGGTTGGCGCTCACCGCACACGACGTTGGTGAGTGTTTTCATGGAGCCGTGTGCCTTCCCTACATTTTTTTAAAAATGTTGGGAGCTGTTGACTTGTATCGGGTATGTAAAATTGATGTGAGCCCTTTTCAAGAGAGAAGGGATATTAGTTTAAAATTAAATTGTGAGCCCTTTACAAGCGTGAGAGGGAGTATACTATATACTCTGAGCCCGTCTCAAGCGAGTCGGGGTTAGTTAATAAGAAAGCAATCTGACATTATCTCTGGCTTATACCACAACTAGTGAATATTTATCTATCCAAGATCCACCTAAAAGAATCAAGTTACTAAATAAACTCAACGTAAATGAGGTCCTACCGAACATGACGATCACAATAATATTTATACGGCTAATTATTACCTTTAGAAAGATCCTATAGAAAGATCAATAATTTATCCTGGTCACGTAATGATGTTATATGATTTATTCATATAACGGGGGAAAAAAATATATAAGTTTATTTATATATACACAATAAAAGGGGGGGTGCGAGTTACAACTGGTACTAAGACAACGTAGCGATACACGACTGGTCTAACCAGTAAAGCTACCAAGTTTGGTAAATCACTGAAACCTGGGAAGTGGTGATATGCATTCCAGTTGAGAGGGATAAGCCACAGGGTAAGGTGTTCTGAACGTGGCGATATGCATCTCAGTTAAGAGGGATAAGCCACAGGGTAAGGTGTTCTGAACGTGGCGATATGCATCTCAGTTAAGAGGGATAAGCCACAGGGTAAGGTGTTCTGAACGTGGCGATATGCATCCCAGTTGAGAGGGATAAGCCACAGGGTAACGTGTTAACTGTACGAAGGTGTTAGTAGTCTCTCGAATAATAATATATATTGAAGCTGCACATTTATTGTGTTAAGTGTTAAAGTGCTAGTTTGATACTAAAGTCTGGTGAAACTAAGCATAGTACCCATTAACATGATGTATAAAATAACTTTCAGTAAGATCACCGATATTGTTTTCAGCACTTGCACCAGACTATAACGCCGTTCGAGGACGAAGGCGCGATGCAGGACGGCCGGATGTTGTCGTTGGCAACATTATACACCGGTTATGACGTCATCAATACGAGCGATGAGGCACCTGGTCGCATGGAGCAGCGCTCACGGATCACTTTCATTTCGGCGCTGTTCCTGGACGGTCACATAATTACTAGCGTTGCTATTTAATTGTAATTTGTACATATAGTCCAGAGTTACTTAAAAATACAGATTGAGAGCAAAAACGTTGTTTCACTTATATATACATAATCGGAATCACGGTTTTCACGGGGGAAACGGGGGGTTTTCAAAAATATCATTCGAATAGGACAGTAAATTTCGCCGCAAAAAAAAATGTTATAATAGTTCGGTCGGTAATCGGGCTGCCCCAAAACAGACGGCCGCGGTTCGTATCACGATCATTTACACACTTATTTTTTCCTTTTTTTTCTATACCAGGCCATTTTCTTTATTTTAACTTTTTTTATTTCCAAAATACATGATTTACCAAAAAAAACCGAGCAAAGCTCGGTTCTCCAGGAACTATTATATTATATTGGATTATTATTATGTCAGTTATAATATATTATACAATATTGTTCATATCAGTGTACTATTCAAAGTGTTCACTTATGTGTCCGTGGTAGTTGAGTGTGTGAATGGTTGTGACAGCTCGACCGGGCGCTAGCTGTTAATTCAATATACTTGAGTAGGTATCCCGAGATCAATCGGTTCAAGGCATAATGGAATTGTTAATTTTAAGTGCTGATTTGTCACGTGTTGGGCGGTGAATGAAAGTATCGTGAGGAAAACGAGCCTGCATATTATGAAGGGAGCCAATCCGCAGAGAAGTCGCGTAATGGACTATGCCCTATTACCATTTGCACAGACGAGACTTGCAAAGCTACGGGCATCTTTTGGCCTTTTTAGATACCCAAAGGGTAAAACGGGACCCTATTACTAAGACTCCGCTGTCTATCTGTGTGTCGGTCTGTCACCAATATCTCAAGAACTGTGATAGTTAGACAATTGAAATTTTCGCAGATGTATTTCTGTTGTCGCTAAAACAACAAATACTAAAAAACAGAAAAAAAAATTAACTGGGGCTGCCATACAACAAACATGATTTATTTTGCAGTTTTTATATATAATGCTACGGAACCCTTCGTGCGCGAGTCCAACTCACACTTGGCCGGTTTTTTGCTTCACTCGTGTATCGCTAATCATACGAGGTAGTCTATCCATAAACAAATAATCACGACCAACGCCTAATGGTCTATGGCCATTTCGTAACATCTTTCTTATTAACTTTCACCGTGCGATCGCATCGCAACATTACGGACCTGCTATTCAATTAACTGTTAGTTCCCGAACGATAATAACTTGATAGTATTTAATTTAAATGAACCGCCACTTTGTCTGCCGCGTCGCAATCACACTTAAGGCGGTGGATCGACCGATAATCAACTCTTCGTCTATCGCGTTAAAGAATAAAGCACACGCCAGAGAAAGTCTGTCAGAAGTAGGGCTGTCAAATATATCTAATACGTACCTATATAATTATATTCTTGTTATTTTTATGTGGCCTCCTCTGTATAGACGGTATTAGGGTATAGTCCATCACGGTAACCCACTCTGTGGAAGACAACAACTCTTCTTTTTGTCATTATTTCGAAAATATGCATGTTCCTCACGATGTTTTCCTTCACCGTTGAGCACGTGATAGGTCAGCACTTAAAATCAACAATTTCGTTGGTGCCGGCACCGGAGACTCAGGTTTCATAAATTTAAAACGAAAAAAATCTCAAAACACAAATTTGAATCACAAAAGATGTATTTATTTCGGACAATTTAACGCAATAAACAATAATTTTGATAGCTTAATTAAGTTTTAAATTTTTTTTAAGTTAGTTAGTTTTAAAATTCCTATCGAAAAACATGAAGTTTGTTTTATAGAGATCAAATAACTAAATGATAACAAAACTTTAACGTCACCAACGTCAAACCCGATATTAGCGTGTAGCTGACGCGAACCTATGAGTTTTTTCCCATCCAAAATTTGCCGAACGTACCCATAGAAGTTTTCACATCAAAAATATCTGCATTTTAGTCATCAATTGTAAAAAAGCGGCAGCCCTAGCCGAGTGTGACGACCTTACCACACGCCGACCGCCCCACCGCGCGTACCTACGGACACCTAGTTTGTATTCCGAACCACGCTGCATGCTAATTGAAGGATACAATACCTGTATACAATACGCGCCACCGAAGACTTAAGCTTGGAGTTATGCTAAGTTCTGCTTAAATCGCTGTTATAAAGTTACGCTTCCAACAATGCAGCTTAGCTGACAACTTTAAGGATGATTTGTTAGGCGTTCGACTCTATTCGACGAGGCTTTGGAATTGTTGCGTTCTCGACACTACAATTGTCACGAATCCATCTTGACTGGTTATAATTGTTCAACTTGATTTTCACAGCTTTTTGTGTGATGTCTACTACCTTTTACTTTACTACACGTATGTATTCACGCCTATTTATACTTATAGAAAGTATAGGGGTAGCTTGTAGCTAGTATAAATGATAAGCAATAATTTCAAATGTCCAAGAGAGAAAATCTTTCCTGTCTAAATTATTTCATCAAAATAGCAACAAAATAAGTGATAACAAATACATTAAGAGTAAAAGAGAAATACAAAATATCGTCAAAAAAATTCATCATCCTCAAGGGTAGGTTTTGGTCGACAGATACATAGGGCCTGCGAAAAACGTGAACGCTTGCTAGGATGGCTAAAATCCAGAAACTAAGTATGAACTCCATCGGTCGTAAACTGTCTAAACTGAGAGCAGTAAGAATAGCCCTAACGAGGTCTAAATGGTAATAAACTAGGCAAACGGTAACCAATCCTAAATTAATCCTAATTAGTTCTCTCCATCGGTATTTTAATGCTTGCCCGCTGAGCGCACGCCGACGACCTTATTCAACACGCCAACTTTAACAGGCTTTATTAAAATAATTGAAAGAAAGAAAGAAAGAGATCTATTGGACATAAAACAGAATGACGTACACAACAATCATTTTAAACAATAAAAAATAGACAAAAAAGAAACATGAACATAAAACTACAGTATGCATATTTTCCCTTTTCATTATAGTACGTCGCGATTCATGCCAATTGAGGTCTGATTCGCCCGATGCAGTTGCGATACTTACGCGCCGCGGGTTGTAGTTTCAACTCCCTCCCCGGACAAGCATTTGTGGCGCTGTTGAATAGAATAGAAAAATCTTTATTTATCGTTCACAAACACCGTTTACAAAAAAAAACGACAAAATAATAAGAGAACAAAAGAAATAATTACTTTACATAGACATATTAAAAAACAATGATTTAATACAATGTTCGTGTATGCAAAGACCTCGCAAAGAGCTTAGCATAATGCTATGGTTAAGGTAGCGATGACTTTCAGCTGACGTCTACGAGTGTCATTCATGGACAATTTGGATGCCTAGTAGAAGTTTAAAATAATATTTCACTAGTGTTGTAAAGTGACCAGTGCGTGCTTCCTAATTTATGTGGTAGGGCCACGCAGCAGCCTCGGCTGTTGCACGAATGGGCAGGCTTGTCCGGGTAAGTACCACTACCTCACAGAAGACCGGCGTAAAATGGAAGTATAATACCTTCGCGTTTCGTCTGGTGAGTAAGGTGTCCGGAGCCCAATTTTCAACGCAACTGCAACCCTTGGGTGTACCAGATGTCCATGGGCGGCGGTATTCACTTAACATCAGGTGAACCGTCTGCTCGCTTCATATAAAAAAAAAAGAAAAAAAAGGTCCATTCGTGCGTGAAAATGCTGAGGTCGCGGCACTTTCACGCACGAATGATTGAAGATTGAAGAATTGAGAAGAACAGCGTGAAGTAGAAGTGTTACACTTCTGGGTTTCGTCTGGTGAGTGAGGTAGCCGGGGCCCACTTTATTAAAGCAGCACATGTACAACCCTACGTGTGGTATAAATACAAATGGTAATGGGCGGCGGTTATCATTTAACATTGGTTCACCCAGCTTGTTTGACAGCTTTCCACATAAAAAAAAATAATTGTTTCATATCTGATTATTCATAATTCATCCTTGTTAACTATGTGACTCTCGACACGAGAGACGTATATTATCCTAAACACATCCATTATACTAAATCAAAGCCTTGAAACGTTCCAATGAAACGAAATAGAAACGTTTATCTGGGCATTTACTTTGACAGCGATACATCAAGCCTCGAAATGAGTACAAAACGAGCAGTACGCTAAGGGCTCCTGAATTATTTACAGCGACCGCGTAATTAAGCGGCCTAGGGATAGAGACATATATCACGCGAACAGCCGGCCGGTTCTATTTACGCTGGTTGCACTACGGATGACGTAATGCGGCGATTTTCACACGACCCGTCACCGCCACATGGCGCGCGCGGTGACCACGATTTACGAGCCAAGGGGACTAGTATCATTCCACTACCCTAGCCAATGGTTGGAGCACATCATAATAACGGCTATTTGCAACCTGAGTTCGATCCCCGGTGCCGGCACCAATGGAATTATTAATTTTAAGTGCTGACTTATCACGTGCTCAGCGGTGAAAGAAAAGATCGTGAGGAAACCTGCATATTTTAAGTGGCGGCAGTGGGGCCGCGTGGACTATGCCTTGAAACCCTCTGTATAGAGGAGGCCGATGCCCAGCAGTGGAAAATGCATACTGTTACTGTACTTTTGTTACCATAAGCTATGATCAGAAATTGTGTACAACTCTTGATATATACTTGATAGATCGTCACTTTTCTTCTAATTAACCTCACGAATAGTTTTCTTTCCTTTACCCTATTATATTTTATATATTTAATTATATTTTATTACATTTTCTGCCTGTTGGCTTCTTTGTTTTCTTGGTCAGCGTCTTACTAGATTGTTGCATCTGTGTAAATAGTGCTTTTTCGTTTTCGAACATTTCTTGTATTTTCTGCACGTGGTCCAGGTTTCGGAAAGGGTCTAATATCATCAAGTAAGGAAAACGATGTACTCGGCATACTCACATTTTACAATAATACTGACTTCATTTTATTTGTGGAATATCTATAATATTATGGGACTGGTTGACCAGGTGGTCTACCAGCCCCGTTATACATTAGTCTACTAGCCCCGAACCACGTTTTAAACTTGAACCGCGTGCCATAACCTCAAAACTGCAACGAAATAAAATAGAATAATACATAAAAGAAAGAATATGAATCAAACATTCGTTGTAAATGTTTTGAAAATCAATAACCATGTATAAATAGGCATAATTACAAATACCATTACAACAAAAATGATTACCTAGGTGCTTTGTTTTTCAATTTTTCGTTCCTTCTCCTAAACGACGTGCGTGCGCGACGCCGCGCTCCCGGCAATTGAGCGGGGGAAGGTGACGGACTCTCGTGCCTCACTGGTTGGTTCAAGGCTATTGCCTCGGACGAGTTTTAAACAGTTAGTCAACCTACCCCTATAGTCAACCAACCCCGGTCTCCCCTAAGCGGAAACCAACTCCTGTAGGTCAAAAAACTGCCAAGTGCGAGTTGGACTCGCGCACCAAGGGTTCCGTATCAGAACAGCAAAAAATCATGTCTGTTGTATGGACCTCGACTTTATATTTTATTAATTATAATATTTTTTTATTGTTTTTAGTATCTATTATAGCGGCAACAGAAACACATCATCTATGACAATTTACAACTGTCTAACTGTCACGGTTCATTAGATACAGCTTGATGACAGACAAACAGACAGCGGAGTCTTATTAATAGGGCTCCGTTTTACGCTTTGGGTACGGAACACTGAAAACGTCCCCAATTCTGGTGCAGTTGAATGTTGAACCTAGCACCGTCGCCATTCAGGGCGCTCGTCGAGCTACCCAATTAATGCGTGATTGACGCGCGGACAAGCCGACTGGAGTGTTACGAAAAGCCCTACGAACTCCATGGGCAGACGTATCAATTAGGGGCGCGCCGCGGCTTAAGCGCTTTTGATTGGGCTTAAAGCGGGCCTATTGCCGGAGTCTGGTGCGAAGAAAGCGCTTGTTAAATAATGTAAAATAAGCTCACAATGTATCAAGCGGAATACATACAAAGAAAACCTCGCTGTTCTTGTACGTTTGATTTCGAGAATCGTAAGGTAAACGTAACATTTTACAGACTGTAAGGATTTGAACCGCGATCTTAGTGCCTCGGCCACCACTGATATTGTATGAAAAATTAGTAAAAAAGCGAAAAAACTGTATACCTCAAAGAGACTTTTTATATTTTACATAAATTCCAACTTGATACCTGAACTCCTTCCTCAGAAAAGGGTAGACGAGTAATCAAAACAAAATTATTCTATAACGGATCCCTTATCACCTATTAAGGTACAGATTTTTTTTATAAGTGAGAAAGTGGCAAACGAGCTAAAAGCTAACCGCCGCGCACGGACATTTGCAAAAACACCTTTTAATAAAGTGGGTCCTGGCCACCTCACTCACTAGACGAAACGTAGAAGTGTTAACACTTCTCATTCACGCCGGTCTCCTGTGACGTCGTGGTACTAACCCAGACGGACCGGCCCACCGACCGAATTTTATGTTTTTGTGAGTTATTTTTTCTCTTAAGGATGTAGGCAGTTGGTTAATAAGGTACGGTATAATATACTTTAATGTTCTTTTACCGTGTAAATTTCTATATTTTGGAAGCAACAACTTTGCGTTCGTGACACTACGAGTCTTAACTTCGTTACTATGTGATGTTTTCGTTTTCTTTAAATTTTTATTGAAAAATTCTTCAGTTAACAATGTTTGTTGCGTGGGTACAGTTTTTAATATAAGTATCGTACCACAGTACACAGTAGAAAGATGCTTATATTAAAAAGTAACAAAACCACAAATTTTATAACGAGTTCATATCTTATTAACAGAGGCATACGTGCAATGCATTCTGCAACTAAATAAAGGTGGTATAGATATACTTGAGCCATTTAACCCTATAAATGCTTTCTTGGGAAACGCAACAGTGTTGAATAATGGTGGATTGTGCTCTCATTCGCATATTCCTCGAATTGGGTGCCACTTTTTAAGTCGCTTTATTAACTTCACCTGTATCTATGTAAATGTATGTTCACATGTATGCATAGACCCGTGATAGCTTAATGCCCGAACTCTCGGTTTTTATTCAATATGCTTCAGCTACAGTTCAAATCTCAGTGCCGGCACCAATGAAATTGATAATTGCGAGTACTGACTTACACCTGATCGGTGGTGAAGGAAACGTGGTGAGGAAACCGGCATATTATCAAAATAATAACAATAAAAGAAAATTGAAAATTGAAAATATGTGAAGCTCGCCAATACACAGTGGGGCCGCGTGGTGTACTATGTGTACACCACGCGTGTACCTTAATAATCTCTATATAGAGGAGGTCATTGACCCTCATATATAGGTGCCATATATTTACTTTTTTATGTACGTACTGAATCGGCGTGATAAATACAAGATTGTTAATTTTTTCATGATCGATGTAAGCGTTTGTGTTTGCTTTCAATCCGTAGACAATCGAAAGCTTTATCGGGCATAGAGCTTGATAATAAGTTAAATTCGTGGAAGCTGGATAGAGCCCACCTGCGACATGCATTAACGATGGTAGAGCCACGCAGCAGCCTAGGCTCGTCCGGATAATTACCACGACCTCACAGAAGACCGGCGTAAAGTGGAACTACAATACTTTCGCGTTTCGCCTGGTGAGTGAGGTGTCAACGCATCTGCAAACCCTCGGGTGTAGCAGATGTCCATGGGCGGCGGTATTCATTTAACATCAGGTGAACCGTCTGCTTGTTTGGCAATTTTTCACATAAAAAAAAGCGAGCATTATTATTATTACAGGAAAACTGACGAGACTTTTGGCTACTGTCTGTCAAGATCGGGCGTGACAGGATTGTCAGCGCGTGACCATTATCGTTTATCAACCGAGATCAATAACGGAGGAGGTTGTCAATTCGATTGTATTTTTTTTTGTTACCTCAAAACTTCCGGATTGAGTAAACGGATTTTTATTATTCTTTCTTTTTATTTCGAAAACTGGTGCTTTCCATGTGGTCCTATATTTCATTGGTATTGGATCTTGGGCTCTTGAGATTCTTAGGGAAATCCTAAAAATCAATTAGAAAATACAGAGCGAGATGTTTGAATTCGGTTTCGTTTTTTTTTTTAATAAAAGAATTGCCGTGTAAGAAGTGGGGTCAGATTAATTTCATCGGAATGAAAAACTCTGCGGTTTTAGAGCGACCGGCATTTGACCACAGGATTTTGCTTTTATTATGAGCAGGTTGTTAGCGAGTTCTTTAGTTTTTTATTAGCTTGTTTGTATGTATGTATGTAACTTAAGAACTTCGAAATAAATTGAAACTTTGCACACTTATCAAGGATACCGATGACAATGCAATAATTTAAATCTCAATTAAATATTCTCTTCAATGAAATATTTAGTTTATTAATCACACTATTCTTAATTTAAATTTATTGCAAATTATTTGCTACTTTTTAGTTCGGTTATCGATCGTTGTTACTAATATAGTAACTTTGGATGACTTTAAAATATTCATCCATAATGATAATATACATGTTTGTAGTTTCTGGAATTACAGAGATGAAAAAATTCATTATCCCAAATCGACATAGGGCAATACGTTTTTAATTATAGATCTTTTAACAAAATATCGTTAACTCACGAATCTATTACAACCGTCTAATGTATCATGGCTTTCTATTCTATTATAAAATATGGCTATTCTTAAATTTGCTTTATTAATGTTTATATCTACTATTCCTTTTCCTATAAATTGCAATAAGGGTAAGTTAAACATTCGTACCAAACATTTCGAAATTTTGTATCGCCTGCTAATGCATTGAGGCAGGCCATTAACCCTTATTTTGTTATACAAAAATGATCTTGAAGTATATAATAATTACAATTAATATTCGCCGTAGTGTTCGAACACCCTAACAGCTGAGGGTATTCGATTTATAGCATTAATCTACGAAGCGATTTGAGAGAGACAGCCCTATAAATCAGCTGGTATCAATTGAAAACGTACCTCGTAATTGCTCAACCTGATGGATTTCTCTCATCAATACTCACTTACGTATCCTATTTGCGTTTACTTAAGTTATTCTATGTAGGTGAGCCAGTTTGGCCACGCTCGGAATGCTGCGTAAAATTTTTTGAGGTTAACAACGTGCATGCATCTGCGGCTTTCTGCAATCTGCTCAGTTGTAATTCAGAGTAAACATTAGATTTAACATGCCGTTAATTTGAAATAGTAAGAAGTTAGTGACCTTAAATTTGTTTCTAATTGAATCTATTAAGTCAAACAATCTCGCAATCTTATAGATGATTATAAACGGTGATATACCTGCTTGTTTTTTTTATGTGAAAAGTTGCCAAGCGAGCAGACGGTTCACCTGATGTTAAGTGAATACCGTCGGCCATGGACATCTGGTTCACCCGAGGGTTCCAGATGCGTTGACAACCTTTTGAAAATTGGGCTTCGGCCACCTAACTCACCAGACGAATAGCGAAAGTATTATACTTCCACTTTGCGCCGGTCTTCTGTGAGGCCGTGGTACTTACCCGGACGAGCCTGCCTATTCGTGCAACAGCCGAGGCTGCTGCGTGGCCCTACCACCGTAAATACTTGCCACTGACCATCATGAAGTTTCTAGTATCAAAAATTTTTGCAAATAATGATTATCTTGCTTAAAAAAAATAGAAAAGGAAGCTGGACTATATTTAAGTTCCACGAATACCGTTCCAAATACCGAACAGAGTCGACGACCCATTGTCCTGACCTCACGGAATCATCAAAAATTAATAGAAATTCTACAGTACAGACGGGAGGCCAGACAATTGGCACATTGTATTTATGTCAATAAGAAGTGACAAGCGACGCCTAGAAAAATGTGATATTAATATGGGTCGCTTCACCAGCAAATTACTTGAGTAGACTGTTGGGTAACCCCAATTGCTACGTACGAACGGGGATTGAATGAATTGAATCTTTTTTTTTAAATAGACGATAATAGACACCACAAAATAGACTTTAGAACAAATAAAGAAATTTTCTTAAAATTTTATTGCTATTTTTTCAATGATCGTTTAAGTGAAAATAAACAATACTTTTTTGTAAATTGGTATTGGTTGATTTATAAATTTCCATAGTAACCGAATAAATTCTTGAAAAAATATAGAGTTTGTAATCATAATGTTTTACATAAACAAGTAAGTATTTTACTGTAGTACCTTTTACTTATAGTAAGACTACATACAAAATTCTACTGTACCAGTAGCTTTTATTGTGGTAAAGCCAAGTTGGAGTTCATTTCAAATATGAAGTGGTATGGTATCTTCTCGCTGTGTACTTTTTAAGTTTCTAAGTTAATGCATTCAATTGATACGGCTACTTGTGCCACTCAGCAGGCAAATGTCAATGGGCGGCGGTATTCATCTAACGTCAGGTGAACCGCCATTAATATTTGTCTGCTTCTTTCTTGTAAGGAAATTAGTAATTTTTATTTGTTACATAGATTATTGAAGTGCAAGTTTAGCAATACGTTTTGGTCTGATAATTTAGTAGTAATGTTAAAAATAATGTTATTTTAATATAGACACTTTGGCTGCCTCTCATCTAAGGGGTACTTCGGTCAGGGCCGGGGCGGCATCGAAGGCAGCTGAAGTAAGTAAATTGCGCAAATATGAGTATTTATGTTTAGATTATGTATTTGTGCAATTTGCTGTTGAAACTTTAGGTCCGTGGGGTCACCGCACATCAATTTTTTTTAAAAGTTTATGTCCTAGGCTTAACGCCGCGGCTGGTGACAAGAGAGCAGGTTCTTTTCTCGCTGAAAGGTTAAGCATAATTATTCAGCGAGGAAATACAGCTAGTGTTCTTGGCACCATGCCGCGTGGATTAGGTTTATTAGATAATAATTATGTAATTTTAGATAGATTTAATCTATTATATAGTAAATATTAGATCAATAAATATTTTACACATTTTATAATATAAATAAATAAATAAAATATTTCTGTTATCTGTGGTTTTATAAAACAGTAAATGCGTACATAAATTTTACATCCGCATACAGGTTTGGAACAATTTTATTTGTCGTTTGACTGGTAGAGAATACCTAGTGGTGTTAAGTCCGCCATTGTACTTTATTGTGCATAAAGTTCTTAAATAAAAATAAAATAGGCTTATAAATGGTTTACAAATATTTTATCCTTTTTAAAGCCGAAATAAATTTGCCGCAGCGCAGACTGTTTCATTTAGATAATTTAATATTATCAATTTTTACAACTCGGCCAACCACTAATTTTTGTCGACTTTGATGGTTGGCTGTCAATCACTTTGCGTTTTTCACGCAATTTTCTGCAGAGTTGTCGCCAGCGGTATTTCCGGAGCGATACGACTTAGAGACATTTAAGAAGCCTCCTGAGACATTTAAGAACTCCTACCTTAAGGCCGGCAACGCAATTGTGACTCAACCGATGTTGCAAGTGTCCATGGGCGGCGGGGGTCGCTTACCATTAAGTGACCCGCTTGCACGTTTGCCTCCTTATTCCATAAAAAAAAGATTATTAGATATTAGATAGAAGCAAATTGTTATTTATTTATATAAGTATACATCTTCGTATACATTTAAATATGCATATATTTTATACATTATATATATCCATTAAAATAAATGCTATTTACTATACATTTCTTATATTATGCATCTTTTTCAGCACCTACCATAAACTCTCACCACATCCTGGGTTGACTGGTAGAGAATGCCGTTGGACATTAAGTCCGCCCTTTGTTAAAGTTGCAATAAAGATTAAAAAAATAATAATTTAAGCGCAGCTTTTTCGAGGATTTCGCGGTTCTATTTTAGTGTTGACAGTACAACAATTGACGTATTAATGATCAGCAAAGTCATGACGATGAAATGCTCCAGTTAATTGTAGCATTTTCCGAATGGGAGCAAAATAATGTTACAGCTTAATAGAAAACTTTAAAAATAAACGTAATTAATAAATTAACGTAGAGGTTGCAATAAATTTAAAATACGAGCAGTAGGACTAGACGTATTTTCAAAGAAAATAGCTAGAAACAACAGCGTACAAGTGTTTTGCACAGCGAACCAATGAATTACTTGTAAAACGTTCGTTGTATAAACGCACAGGTCTGCCTACACCGATAGCGTATTTCCATCTCGGCCTATATTCGCCGCTTCCTGTACCAATAAAATAATTTACGGTTATACCGCGAAACGCGTTTGCGCGGGAAAACGCGGTGCGAGTGTTGCCCCTATTTTATGCGCTGTGTATGCGGAACATTAGATGTATTGCGCTAAGTTAGGGACCGTAAACATATACCACTCGTCAACACAATCAATCGGATTCATTTTAGTAAAAGTTAAAAATATAATATATATATATATATATATATATATATATATTATATAACGTGTACTCGAGCAACCTAAGTTCGATCCCCGGTACCGGCACCAATGAAGTTTTTAACTTTAAGTGCTGACTTATCACGTGCTCCGCGGTGAAGGAAAACATCGTGAGGAAACCTGCATATTTTCGAAATAATAACAAAAAATATATATTTCGAAGATATGTGAAGTCCGCCAATCCGCAGTGGGGCCGTGTGGTGGACTATGCCCTGACACCCTCTGCATAGAGGAGTGGGACATGTATAGGCTGTTACTTTACTTTACTTTTAGAAATATAAAGAAAATTAAAAATGTTTTTATGTAAAATTTTATCCCCCTTAATTTTACCCCTTATATTTGTATGAAAATCCAAATTTAATACTTTTCAATTTCTCATTCCCTCTAATTTATTTGGATTGTATCATTAACAAGCTCTTCTTTTCACTATTTTTTCATTAATATGATTTCGAGCGAATGTTTGCCATCTCTGGAATAGGCCGAAAACGTTAATAGCTCTTCGGTGTTCGTGTAATATTTATTTGGCGGTCTTAAATGCTTCATGGCGAAATTTCAACACCGTCACCCACTTGTTTGGTGTATATTAATAATAATAATAATAATAGTATATGTTTATTTTTATCCATAATATTTATTTTATATATGCAATATATATCTATATCTTTATTTTTATTTTTATTTATAAACCCAACCAGACGAGAAAACAAATGAATATCCCCCCAATAATAATGAATAATTTATTTTGAAAAGAAACATTGTTTGCTGCGACATATGTTCATAATGCTTATAACATTTAAGATAACTTAGCTTAGTTTAATCTAGTAAAGAAAAGATTTGCACTAATAAACACAAGATTACATTCGATATTATGAAATTGAATTATTAATATAATTCAATATTTATTATTATATTATAGAGATATTGGGATAAATTGTGTTTGTTAAAAATTGGTAGAGGCCAATTAACATGTTGAATGTTTATTTTTTCTCCTTTTTATTCGATCAATTATTGTCCATTTCAGTAAATGAATTGTAAGTATATTTTACGAAATATTTGCCCATTTCGACAGATTTCGTTCTGTTTAACGACTTCATTTTTTGTTTTTTTCGGGTAAAATCTAATATACAGCGTGTCGTTACCATCGCGACAATAAATGAACACACATATAGGTTATAACTTTTTAAAGTTGTATTAAACATTTAAATTCTTTAAACATCAATATTTACAGAGTTATTAAATTTTCCAAAACAAAGAATTTTAGAACACTCTTACCTATAAAAGCGTAACGTAAAGTTCATTTGTAAAGGTCACAAATCATATGAATGGGTTGAATGAGACAAAACATACTGTTAGAAGGAGAGGCTTGTAATACGACGCTATGTGCGAGTTGTATAGGATGTTACAAATTTTGTTTCTTTTTTTCTTAATTAGTTTGTTTGAAAAATATTTTTTTTTTTTATTTATGGATTTTGTTTAACTTTAATATTTTCTTATGATTATTGGCAAGTAGTGATAGACGTGTGTTCATTTATTGTCGCGATGGTAACGACACGCTGTATAAAATTCTCGTGTCACAGTTTTCGTTGCCATACTCCTCCGAAACGGCTTGACTGATTTTGATGAAATTTTTTGTTCTTATCCGGTATCTATGAGAATCGGCCAACATCTATTTTTCATCCCCCTAAATGTTAGGGGTAGTCCACCCCTAAATTTTTTTTTTATTTTTTAGACAAAATTTTTAATTTCTATTTTTTTATGATACAGCATACAAAAATACATGCAAGCCTAAATTTTCACCCCTCCACGCAGACGTAGTCGGGGGCAGCAGCTAGTATAATAGAAATGCACGGTGAAATATTGTGATATTTGTTAAAATAATTTACTAAAATTATGCTATACGCGAACGTTTTTGATCAAAAATGAATTCTGTTTGATTTAAAAATATTTCATTTATAACTATTTAAAAAAAGAAAACTAGTTTCATTTAGATGGATTTTTCGTTAAAAAGTTGCATGGTATAGATTGAACATTACTATTACTATTAACTGTAATAACATTAATTATTTTTAAACCTAAAAAAATTTCACGCAGCCACGATATTCACCTAAAGTGTATTTTTCTTGTTTTATGTCTGATAATGTAATTTTAAGGGTGCATACTTCTTAGGGTAGATATAGACACATATGATATTATTACATTATATTACGACAAAACCGTTGATTATTATTATTTCATTGATTTTTTCTTATCTTTTTTTGCATGTATAATAAGACATGACAATAAAGTAATCAATTGATTAAGTTTGAGTTCAAAAGCCGCATCAAGCAAATGTAAATTTAGGTATTAATTCTAAGAGGTGAACCACTAAATAACAACGGTATGATTACACTGAGATAACAGTCCAAGAGTGATTTAGCGTAAGCGTAACACACTCAAGCACACACACACACACATAGACACAACCACACTTACATGTACTCTATCGGACCGGACAGTTGTTCTGTACACACGTCTTAAATTCGAAAATTTAAAACTTCTTTGAATAACTTCGTGAATCTAAACCATTTTCGAATCCACTGGAGGACACATAAAAAGTGACATACAAACGTACAGAAAAACTATATATATATAAAGATATACACGGGTACAGACGTACACTAATGTTTTAAACATTTTTTTTTTCATTCTTTCAACTCACGGCATGTTGTTATATTTCTCTTTTTCCTAATAAAAGTCAAGATTGCTTGCTCGCAGTCTCGTGGCAGGCGAACGGTGATTTATTGCTTGAGAAGGCCGATGGGAAGACGAACGCGATTTCTTACTACAATATGATGTCACAAGCAATGGTGCTATTGTGCAGGTACGGCTGTGGCCGACGTCGCGAATTCGATTTTCATGAGCAGGCTCCGAAGAATTTTGCCATTTCTTATACGTTAAATGCAAAAGGTCACTGTTTGTGAGATGCGTATCTCTGTCATACGGCGAGAGCTATCATGTTGGGGTCTAAGCAAGCTATGTAAGACGTTGTTCGCTTAATGGCGTAACTGTCTTTCTTTTTTTAATAAGCCTCTTTCGGACTTAGTTAATTAATAATTAGTCGTCATAAAGTTAAATATTTATAAACAAGAGATCTTTGATTAAATGTTAGTTAGTTAAATGTTTAAAGACTATCCTTTTGTGAACTCAATGTTTCACACCCCTGAATTTTGTCGTTTTGACACATTTAAGTCGAAAACGTAAATAGCTCCATGGTGTTTGCGTACTATTAGCGTTAGTGGTCTTAAACTCTTCATAGTAAAATTCCAACAGCGTTTACGCTCTCGATCGGTCTGTAGTCAAATAGAACGGTTGTAATTACCTCAGTTTATATTATATTAAAAGATAGTTTCTAAAGTCTCCCTTTGACTAACTATAGTGAACAAATTGCAAGTGTTTTCTGGATAAACATTTACAATCATAGAGTTCTTCGTTTTTAGGGTAAAACGGGCCCCTATTACTAAGACTCCGCTGTCTGTCTGTCCGTCTGTCACCAGGCTATATCTTATGTACCGTGATAGTTAGACAGTTGAAATTTTCAGAGATCATGTATTTCTGTTGTTGCTGTAACAACAAGCCGACTGTCGACTACATACAGTAACACATGAAGTTACCTTCATAAGGCCTTCGTGTAACTTCATAAAATATTTTAACAGATCAGATTATAGGTAAGTGAACTCTATTCGCAAGTAAGAATATATTTACCTTTAAAGGTATACTTGATTGATAAGCATGTTGAATACGAGTAGAATTCAATTGCAAAACTAAACTCTTTGATAGCAGCGACCGTTACAAAAGCACTTGCACAGGCCTTACAGTGTAATCGTTATCCCAAACGCTAATATTGATTCTAACGCGTGCTGGTATGCAGCCGCATAACGCAATTACCTTTGTATGATATCACCTTTATCAGAATGCTTGTATTATAGAAGCGACACGGTAAAACTCGCAACTTTGCAACGTCGAGATCGAGATTTCTGACGTATAGAAATAGACATTTTGTTACTATCGTTATCGAAAAGAAATTGGAATAAATATTGAAATATTTATCTAGAACTACACAGCGTTTCAAAAAGATCATATAAATATGTGTCAATATTTAAATTTTATAAGTAATTATTTTATATTATTATTCTACAAATTTTGAATATGTGTCATAAGTGTTTTATATTCAAATTAAAGAAAATTTCACTAGGAGTCCACGTTTTTATTTTTTTTATCTGAATAATTGGCAAACGAGCTGGCGGTTCACCTGATGTTCATTGATAGCCGCCGCCCATGGACATTAGCAAAACCCTTAGGGTTGCAAATGCGTTCCCACGTTTAAGTAAAGTGGGCCCCGGCTACGTCACTCATCAGACGAAACGCAAAAGTGTAATCTTCTACTTCACGCCGGTCTTCTGTGAGGTCGTGATACTACTTTTTTTCCTTTTACTTTTTCCTCCCTTATCCCATCTAGGTGGGGTTGCTACAACATCTGAGTCTTGGTGCTAATGTGTTGGCTAGGTTGTTTACGGCTACGGACCGCTTGTTGTTATAGCGGCAACATAAATACATCATCTGTGAAAATCTATCTAATATCACGGTTCATGAGATACAGTCTGTTGACAGACGGACAGACAGACAAACTTATTAATAGGGTTCCATTTTACCCTTTGGGTACAGAACCCAAAAAACGGAGCCACGTCGCCGAATAGCATTCATTCGCCAAACATTCATCGACATGAATTAATTCGTGTGACGACTCACAGGCGACTTCGAATCTAAGTTGTGTTTGCATAATAAAACTGCCGGTTTATCAGTTTGCCGAGAACAGTGACCGCGTTGGAAAGAATGGCAGACGCGAGATAGGAGATGAGAGCGACTTAACGCATTTTGGTTGACAGCCCGATCTGCGATAGGCTTGTCGTCAGTCGTTAACAGGTCGTGTTTACGGGAATTGTTTGGGGAAGGCCTGTTTCTTGTACTATCTTAAATTGCCTTATCATTAATAGACTTCAATGTTTAGAGGGTGGTATGCATATTGGTTATGTGAGTAAAGCCTTGTTTAGTTTTTACCAACTTGTTGCTTTATGACTTCATCGTAATATGCTGGTTTACGCACTGGTTCGGTTTTATTATGTATTGGTTAGTTAACTGCTATCTTACTTTATGATCAGTCAAGTGGTTGTTGTCTTTGTTTCACAATGTTTGTGGCTTCAGTCTCTGATAGCATTTAAAACTTACTCAATTATAGTTTTAACCAATTCTTAGAAACTTTTAACTAGATACACATGTAGATTTAAATATACTATTCTAAAGTAGGTAATAGTAACTCATAGATAATATTTAAATGAACACATTTATTGATAAAAAAAATATGATACTTTTGTCTGATATTTTTAGGATAAGAGAAAGAGTACGGTTTATATTAGAGCAGTAACAACCTTCTGTATGGTAGAAATGTTATCTGAGCGAATTACGAAATATTGTCAAGTTGTTCGCTGTAACATAATTGCCCAACCGGCTGAAACTAAACGAGTAGTAAATATTAACTGTAAATTGTAATTTAAATGGCATAGCACAACTTGTTTGTGTTCCATTATTGGAAATCTATTGACTAACAAAGCTAGCCTTCTAGGTGTAACAAGTTTAAACTGAGCCAGTTGAAGTATTGCCAGTAAAACATAAACGCCCAAAGCCTCTAATGCCTTTTAAAAAAATGTAACAAATGCCCTAAGTATTAAGTAATGTTTAAAGGTAAACAAAAGGTAGTGGAACTATCAATATATTTGTCACATTATTTCCTGCAATAATTGAACAAATATTCTATTCTTGATGTTGAGACGTACCTACGTTTTTGTTGATAGTAAATCTGACCGATTCAAAGAGAAAAAGCCAAAGGGCAAGAGTTATAGAATCATTGCATAGTCGTTGAGCAATCGAAAATGACATTGCAACTATCATTTCGAACATACGGTTTGCCGTAAGTTTGCCGCTGGTAAGAAACCTAATAAATTTTTTGCGTTGCAAAAAGTTACGTTGTCTTTTCATCTCAAAGTTAGAGAATTATTTAAATACAATTTACTGGTGCTTAGAGAAAAAAGTAGTAAGCTAGAAGAAAAATAAAAGGTAAACATTGATAATAGACATATATGACATAAAATCCGTTCCAATTTCCTCATCAAGCCTTATTAATGCTTCTCATTCTAAAGGCCTCAGATCGACCAGGGTCTTTATTTACTTATTGACGTCAACACCTGATGAGAAACAAGTTCAGCTTTTGATATTTGGAACAATATTCAAAGAAGCTTTTGTATGGAAACATCTCTTCCTTTTCCTTTCAAAGCAAGACAGTGTAAATACATTTTATGATATCACATACTGTGAAGAAATCGAGTAACCTTGCTTGGAAATCTTTCAAATTTCGAATATTAATTAAATATAAAGCAAATATTTTTTATGGCAGAAGCAAGCTTGCATACTTTGTCATCTTAATTAAGAAGCGCCCCAAGTTTTAACCCATAATAATCAGTAACGTTGCCAGTCTATTGGGAGCAGGATAGTGGACAGTCCACCAAAAGAAACTAAAAATTTGAATTTAACTACATGACGCAGGTCCGAGCTCCACAGCGAGAGCTGCTCTGCTCATGCATTTACATAATTTGTAAAATCTTGAATGCAGAAACTAGCGCTAAAAATAAATGTTAATCCCGAGTGGCAACGCTTCTACTTTACGTTCTACTGTGCGTTACACTACAACTAAAAAGCATCAGACCGACTACTATCGTTAAGATTAATTGCGACAAAACCTTTAAGTTAATACCAGCTGGTAAGAAAACACATCACTGAACACGCTATTACTTAAACTAACACATAATCCTTTATTCCTCACCATAATAAAATACGATACAAAACACACGTAAACAGAAACACAATAATAGATTATGGTGGATTGACCCTTGAACTAGGACGAATCCTGTATCCTGTGTGAGTATCTTTTTTTAGGAGTCTAAGAAATAAAACTTAGAAGAACGCTATCGTAAACAGCAAAAATTGTTCCTCTACCACTAAAGGCGCACCGAAAAATGTTTTTTCTACACTAAAAGTTGATTTTTTGGTTTAGCACCCTTTGTTTGCTAACAAGCCGTGTTGCTGCCCATTAGCTGTATGATTAAAGGCAGTGACTGCGTGGTTTCGAACGCAGAACCCTTCACTGGGCATGAATGAACCACAAGGCTCGGGCGTATTAATAGCCTGGGTCCACAGCATCGAGGTGGACGGCAGGGTAAAGAGCCAAGTTGTGGACGCACTGAAGCAAATCCTCACTTATGAAAGGATCCGCTTCCTATCTGAAACGGAAGGTAGTAATGAATGTATATCATATATTGTGAGAAGGTGCAAAAATAATAGCTTATTTCCTAAACTATTATGTATTTTTAGAAACTTTGTCGTTTTTCTCTTTTAATTGTTAAATAAAACTAATTTACGGATTTCTTCGAATTTCATTTTGATTTTATTTTCCGTCATCTCGAACCATTTATAGTATAATAATAATAAGTAAACATTACTTATTTCTTCTTTTTAATGAATAAATGAAACTAATTTACGGATTTTATCGCATTTAACTAGATTTTTAAATTCGCAGCGTTCATGGTCACAGGACAGACTGTCCCGTACAATAGTTTAATTTAACAACAAGTAAACATCACCTAATAATGTGATGCTATGTTAAATTAATGTTTTGAAGTGGTGTAGTTTATCATCGGCCTTAACTTCAAAACCAAACAAACAAAATAAGAAAATGTTAATTCAAACCATTCTAAAGAAATTTTGACGTCCCACCGCTGAAAGCTAACAAAGATGCTTGGACTGACACTAAATCATAATATATTACTATTATTGGTAGCTCTACTGCATTAGTTTTAGTATGCTATAATTTTGTAACCACTAACGCATGAGCTTGTCCACATTAGAGTAAGAAATTTGAAATTTTAACACTACTCGTACATAAAAATTGTTCACACTACCAGATCCATTAGGTTACTAATTTAGCCTCTAAGGTTAGATTTGTAAGCATCAGTACCCGTGATTACTCTCCGAGACGAGTTGGAGTGCAAAAGTTATAAAGTTAAATAAATAAACAAGATCGCCGATCGGTACCCGCTACATTGAACTACGTGAAATTCGTAGTGTCAAATGAGACCGCTCGGCCGACTCGCGGTGTGTTCACCCTGCGCGCGCGCAACGTGGCGGCCATGTGCGCGCCAGTCGTGTACCGGCCGCGGTCGAAACATGTCGCGTCTACCGTTGCTGCTGCTCTTCGCGGCGGCCCACAGCTGCGCCAGCGCCTACGTCACGGAGCCGCCGTCGTTCGCCAGGCGGCTGGACAGGCTGTACGAGAAGCTCGAGCGGTTCACCCTAGCGCCGGTGCAGCGCCGCGACAGGCTCGGCGACAAGCTTAACGCGAAGCTGGACAAGCTGGACGCGCTCGCGCCGGACCGCTTGGACGAGGACGAGGAGCTGGCGACGATGATGCAGCTGTTCGGAGACATGAGCGACGAGCAGGTGCGCGATGTCGTGAAGGAGCTGCAGAAGATGAAGGAGCTCCCTGATGATGAGAAGGGGGACAAGTTGGCGGACGGCGACTACGCGGAGGACTGGAACGACGCGGTGAGTGGTCTGATAAACGTCTGGAACCTCAGCCCTGCAATGCTTCCTCAGTCTTACCCCAACGCCGGGAAAATTCAGCATAGACAGAATTTACAATTGCAAAATTTCTCGGACTATAAATCTGTTATTATAAGGAACATCAATCTATTTTTTTCTAAAGCTAAAGCTTGCCTTGCCTCAATATTACCACATAGTAACTGGAAAGTTAGTCAAAACCTAACGAATGTTTCACAATGAAAATTGTGAATGTGAAGGCAATCAGTTTGTAACTGAAGTTTAGTAATATTTTGTCAATTGTGACAAGTAAAATCCATTAGAGAGTGCAACTTTTCGATTAAAAATTACGAATTTAGCTCAATGAAGAACCGACCGGATCCCAGAAAGGTTTAGGTGTCGGAATACACATTGCATAGACTGACATGCATTCGATAATTCAATAACATGTACAAGTATAATTTTATTATAAAACGCTTCCCAAAAATCTGTTACACGAGTAATGCTAAAGTTATTCGTACTCGGTGCAAGGACATATTATCTAGCATTTTCCTTCAAATTCCAAATTGTTTAGTGAGGTGACACTTATTGGTTTATTTATTAAACAATAGTTGTTTGGTGTACAATGAAATTTACCAAGCCGTTCTGTATCACCATCGCTGACATTTCTTATTAATGAGCATATTAGCAAATAACTGATATCTAAACTGAGGCATAGTCTCAAAGAATGCTGCTGGCACTAAATGCCTAAGCATCCTTCCAAAGTATGTTTATCAAAGAATTCAATTCAATTGTCTGTATTGTTTCTTTTTTTGAAATATTCTGTATTGTTTTTTTTTTGCTAACTGAGAAGCAACGTGATCGGGACCGCCTGTTATATTTCTAACGATATATTTAAAGAATTTGTAAAAAAACCGAAAAAAATAACAACATAAAATCGATGTGTTCTTAATTTAATTCTCCTTTAATAACAAAAGTTACAAACCGCCTTATGACTTACAAATACCATAATGATCACATTATGTACTTCTCCTATTTCATGGTCCGTAAACGAAATGTTCACTTATTAAACGAATTTATTATTAGTGTTACATATCAAATGAATGGTGGAAGTGCAGTTAAAATGACTCATTTCATTTAACATTTTATGACTAATAAATGTTCGCTTCGTATCTATTAAGAAGAACATAAAACGTTAGCTATTAACGCAACCGCAGAAGCGTACTTCTACGAAATTCGAAAGGGCATTGATATAGCCATACTGGCGGCACGCATTCCTACTTAATTTGAGCATACACTTAATATGAATCATACCATGTATAATCATATAATAAGTAAATGTACATAGTGTACTCATCTAATATTATAATGTTTATACAATGTATAAAACATTATAATATTAGATGAGTCGCGCATACTTCTTTGATTTTAGATAATACCCTACTTCAGAATTGGAATGTCCTACGTTATAGGGATTATTTTACTTCATTTCGCATGGAAGTTCTCAGATACCAATCAATAGAACCAATCATTATTCGAATGTAACTCACAGCCAGTGATGTGGAAATCTAGCAACTTCCATCTTCATCAACAGCATCTAGCATACTCCTAAAATTAGAAGAAAGAATTAAAAATTACGATGTTTTTTGCGAGAAACCAACTAAACTAAAAGTTCATATTATAGTAAATCGAAGTATTGTCATGTTATGATCAATGTCAACATAGTAAAGAGCGTGTATATTGAATAAGTCGGTCTTCCTTCAAATTTATCTTATACTTAATGTCGGTCATCGGACAGATAAAACAAACATCTGTCGACAGAGCAGGCGGTTCCCCTGACGTTAAGTGATAACCGCTGGCCATGGACTTGCAACAATGGTAGCGCTACTGCGTTGCCAGCTTTCAATGAATTCGCCCCCGGTTAACTCACTCTGCTGACGAAACGCAGAAGTATAACACTTCCAATTCACGCCGGTCTTCTGTGAGGTCGTGATACGTCTCCGGAGGGACCTGCCCATTTGTGCAACAGCGAAGACTTTTGCGTGGCCAAACTACAGGATAATTTCTCTCGCTACTCACCTTTCCTTTACTTAAGACTTTGATTACACTCTTAGGGTATGACGGTTTACCGCTGGTCACGAACAAGACGTTTTGACCATTAGCTACGATGATATTACATAATACGATGTAGATAATGATGACATTATTGCCTCAATTTCGAGGCACTATTGGCAGTGGCGGATTTACCAGCAGGCTAAGTAGGCTGGAAGTTCATAATCTTCACTAAATCGTTGGTTGTTAAAAGTAATCTTTAAACTGGCACAATGAACCCCTACTTTAAAATCCTGCTAATAGGGAGAGAAAACTGTAATGAAAGATGTAATGAAGACTACAGAGCATAAATTAATTGCAATTTTATTAACATTACAAATATAATTAATAGGATTGCGAACTAAGGTTCGAATTTCAGAGGTCAGGGGCGGAAAAAGTTTAACAGCCTATTGGCGGCTAATTTCTAAATCCGCCACTGCTTGGTGTGATTAAATTGCAATTCTATAAACACTGCTATCTCTTTCCGTATCATACTTTCAATATCATCCGTCGCATTCACACAATTATGTCATATAAAGTAAAGCGGGACAGTTGTAAAACGCCGCGCAGTATGCGCCGTCTTTAATATAACATCATTGATTAGTTAAATTTAACTCGTACAGTTAAACCTGCTAGTAACTATAACGGATCGCGTTCCAACTGGATTTTGGCAGCTGATACACCATCTGGTCGCAGATATCACACTTCAAAATATACAGTTTATTACGTGATAGATAATAGTGTAAGCGGCAGTATTCGTTTCATCACTACATAGTATAAAACAAAGTCGTCCCGCTGTCTGTCTGTCCCTATGTATCTTTAAAACTACGCAACGCATCTTGATGCGCTTTTTTACTGGGTACAGTGATTCAAGAGGAAGGTTTTTATGCATATATAATGCACTGCACCCGTGCGATGCCTGGGCGGCTTTTGAATAAATAAAAACGAAAAGACTTGTTGACACTTCAGAGATTTTACAGTTCCCTACGACTGGCACTGTGAAAACATACAAATGTGACAGCAATTATGTCAGTCCTTTTTTTTTAAAACGAGGTACAGGCTAAGCGACCTCAGTGTCCAGCCAGCTCCAGCCCGGTGGATCTGTAAAGGCCCCTAAGGCTAACGGTGGTTGATCCAGCCAACAAAAGGTAGTCGTCTGTAGACGCAATCGTAAAGCGTCGTAGCAACTGTTGCTAAATGATTAGAACACATTGACTGGAAAAGTACAAACTTAAGATCTGGCTAAACTTGAAGCGGTCGAGGGGTAACTCAATTGGTGATTTGTAAGCCCTTCATCGGTTGCGGAACAATAATCAATAACATTTCGGGACATATTTGTACACAACGTTGAAAACATGAAATATGGGTAATGCGTAACTGATAAACATACTTGAACGTACTTTTATTTTGTAAATAAATGCATATTACAGTTATATAAACACCCAGACACCAGAAAAACGCTATGTTCATCACACAATACTTTTCCGGTAGTATGTAGAGGGTGTGGTTTCAATCCCCACGATTGAAACTACACCCTCTGACGTAAGAGATAGACTCACTATCAACTACGCCACTTGGTTTGTCAATTAAATTCGAAAATAGAACCGTACATCAGTTTTAAGGTCTTAGGGAAAACCTCACCTTACATAGCAAAGATAACCCCTCTGATATGACTGCTAGTGCTAACTATACAGTCAGATTTATTTATATTCCATTGGCAAAAACTAACGAAATATAATTCTGCTTTTCATCGTTGGCGAATTCACTAAGGTCATCGACTCGGTTCCTGATGATATTATGATTTTGAGCTTCCTTACCCAAAGGGTAAAACGGGACCCTATTACTAAGACTCCGCTGTCTGTCCGTCTATCACCTGGCTGTATCACATGAACCGTGATAGTTAGGCAGTTGAAATTTTCACAGATGATGTATTTCTGTTGCCTCTATAACAACAAATACTAAAAACAACTTTTGGTAAAGGTTAACATGGGAGCTTTTGAAAAAGGGACTAAACACTAATTATTAATTACTATATATCTTAACATCAATTATTTTATAATTTCTTTTTTTTTTTTTTTTTTTTCTTTAAAAACATTGCCCTTACTTTAGGATATCATTATCCTGTGTTGTAAGGACGTTTCACAAACATAAATTTCACGCGGATTTCTGAAGTTATACTTCTTTTGCCGCGTTGATCATGAAGTTGGTTGGAAAGCGAGCAACTTCACGGTATTCCCATGGCAACAAATAACAAGTTTTTGACATTTACCTATTATTTCAAGTTATTTAAACCGTTAGGAATAACATTTAAAGTATTATTTTCACAAACAAAGAGTACTGGCACAGGTTTTTGATTATTTACGTATACAAATTTTTATCTTATTTAACGATTGCCATATAAGACATCACCATCACTCGCTTCGTCAATAATCATAATGTTATTAACATTATCCTTCGTTGCCTTGACCACCTAAGATGATGTGGTAAGATGATGTGGTATTCATCGAACTCTCTCTTTTCCCCCCCTTCTCTTTTCTCTTCTCTCCCTCCTCTCCTTCTCTCCTCTTCTTCCTCTTCTCCTTCCTCCCTCCTCTCTCTTCTCCTTCTCTCCTCTTCTCTTCCTTCTTTTCCCTTTCTCTCCCTTCCGTAAAAGAATCAATTCGATCACAAGTGTAATACTGCAAGCTGGTAGGTAAAGAATGCTGGGCAGTGTTTGCGGTTCTTGGAACTGAGGATATCCTCTTTTTTCATGTTGGCCACCCCTGTGGCTCGAGCGGGATTATAAAAAGTGCGCGTTAGATAGCACGTTTGATTAACTTGGGCAATCAAAAAATTGTGTTATACTCTTGTCTGACAATTCGTTTTACTTGCCAGGACAAGAAAATTAATATTTTGATATCGTTACCTCATTCCTCTATTAGAATATCTGTCAATGCAGTAGTAAAATATTGATAAGCTCTTTTGTGGCTGTTTATTCTTCGAGCCCAAATAGCTGAATGGATTGCAGTTAAAATGTACAGTTTTATGTTCGAAAACGGAAATCGAAAATCATTCATTCGAGACATTGAAAAATAATCACATAGAATTTAAATTGTACAAAATTAATAACGTTGTGTATTTCTGCATTACTAACTAGCGAAATGTATTATTATTCGACCCAGTTGAAATGACGAATAATTGTAATAAACTCACCGATGTATAAGATCTACGATGTTTTATTTTGTTCGTTTTATAATGTGAGCTTCGATCAAACGTTTTGATTTATCGATGGGTTGTTATATAATATTTTGACAGCGTTGCTGATTTTAACACTGATAAGCTGACGGCTAATTAAAAATAACTCGGTGAAACTGGGTTTTAACGATCGAGTTAAGACAGCACGCGTGCGTAGTTTCACTTTTTAAGACCCGAAAGTGGGCTAGTAGGTACACCAGCTTCTATAGACGGTGTGATGAGTAACCGCTGATATTACGACTTCTATGTATTCATAAGGGCTGCGTCACATCAGAGTGTAACCTTTAATTTCACTGCCACACAACAGTCGTCTCTGTTGCACGAATGGGCAGGTCCGTCCGGGTAGTTCGATCTCACAGAAGACACACGTGAAGTAGAAGTATTATTCTTCTGTGTTTTGTCTGTTGAGTGAAAAGCATTTGTAGCGCTGTTGCACGAATGGGCAAGTCCATCAGGGTAAGTACCACGAAATCGGAGAAGACCGACGTGGAGTGGAAGTGTTACACTTCTGCGTTTCGTCTGGTGAGTGAGGAAGCTCACTTTATTAAAGGTGGCAACCCATCTGCAACCCTACGGGTGTTGCATTGACATTTGCATTAGGTGAACCGCCAGCTCGTTTACCACTTTAAAGTAACAGCTTAAAACGCTGATATGTTACGAATGAAAAATATAATCGACAGTTTGATTGTGGTCATTTGCCGTTTGCTGTTCACCAAATGACTCGCTTCTCACATGGGTCTGTTTCCACAAACAGAGGACCCCGACACGAGTGAAATATGTCCTCGTGGTTGCGTGCTTCTTCAGCTCTAAGCTGACAAGTAACATTATTTTAGTTTCAAGTTATAATGTGTTTTGGTTTCTCTGCGAGAATGGTGCAGACTGTTTAAAGGTTGAAATTTCAATTTTTTATGGTGCTAATCTCTGCACTTAAGACTAAACATTAAAATTTGAAGAAAAAGTACGAAAATATTGTCGCCGGCGTGGGCATCGAACTAACGTCTTCGGCATTCGCGGCTTGACGCTTTAGCCACTAAGCTACTAAGTGGCTGATTGCCACACCGACGAAAATCTTAACGTCTTTTATCTACATTGTTTTATAGCATTTGAAGCAATGCTTGGCGCATCCATTTTGAATATCTAATTCTTATTTTTGTTTTTGTTTCGACGCGAAAATAAATAGGCTTTCTAGACAATTTCTTTTACTATCTGCATTTATATTGCTCTGTTCCATCGCCTTATATAGCTGAAAATATAAGTTGAAATAAAAGAAACGATCCACGTTTATATAAAAGTAATACAACTAGTTTACCCTTAAAACATGTAGAAAAAGTACGAAAAGATTGTCGCCGCTGTGGGAATCGAACCCACGTCTTCGGCATTCGCGGCCTGACGCTCTAGCCAGTGAGCTAAACGGCTGATAGCCACAGCGGCGAAAATCTTAACGCCTTCTTTCTACATTGTTATTTAGCATAGTATACCCTGGCAAAATATTTCACAATACTGTGATCAGTCACCGAACGGTAATATAACAGTGTGTTAATAAAGGCCCATTTACACGATGCCATTTTCTTGTACATACAAGAGCAATAATTGAATGCAATAAATTGCGCGCAATAATTGTTAAGACCATTTGTTGTTTAGACCATGCAACTCATTTATTGCTTCAATTTAATTGTATACAACAGGAAAGAAACTTGCACCGTTTAAATGGGCCTTAAGTAATCACCAATGAAACCATCTTTGAGAAATAATATATGGAGATAAATGCAAAATCTGTAAAACATGTAGATGAATTATTGGCGTCACTGTCAGCTGTTAAAAATAAAAATAAATAATATGTAAGGTTGAACTGTTCAATAAAAGAATAAATTACAATTAAATGTAACAACTGAGGATCGACAATTAGACGTGCCTATCATGAAGTATGGTTTATTTTCGCTTTGTGCGTTGTCAAAAATTTGGAAGTCTTTTCGTTATAACAAAAAAATATTTCGTCCATAGATATTAGGTACCATTTGTATTACCCGCAAATTAAATAAAACCCGCTAACCAAACGTAACTTATTGCTTGATAAGAGGCTTTTATTCTCTGCCCAGCTGTGGGTATAGGCCGTTGCTCGTTGTATTGTTACAGCAGCCTAACTTCAGCAGTGCCAACTAACTAAGCGAGCCGCCTCGGGCGCCATAGACTGCAGACAGCCCGCATAATAAAGCCGGCATTGCAACGGCCGTGCTGGGTAAATACCATTAATTATAGGCTATGATTTCATTGCCATTATCGTGAACATTGCCGCGCCACACTAGTGCGCGGTTGAATCAATTAGAAAAGTCTATAACTGCCATAAATTAAACAATTAGTAAGTGAAATAATAATTATTTACCTATGAAATTGACGTTCTTCAGTACTGGCCATTTCCAACAAAAAAAAAGTTTTGATTGGATGTGAATTCTAATTTTGTTTTAAAAACATGTACTTCTTCCATTGGGCAACTTTTTAACGGGCAAAAAAATTCAAATGAGAGGCAGTATAAAATGCCTTTCAGGAGTTTAATGGATTCCGTCCAGCTGATTTTTAAAAGAAGGGCATCAATAAACTACCAACGTTTGGGACAAATGCATCGATTGCGCGGGTACTTTGTATAACAGAAATAAAAAAAAAAATAGTTACTTATTTCATACAAAACAGCAAATTCTTAGGTAAAGACTTAATAATATTTGGAAAAATTATTAACTCGAACTTGTGAATCCGTAACTGGGACCCAAAAGTAAGACTTGTATAAAGTGTGCACACATCCACACAGGGAAATATGTCTTAGTGATCCGAAAATAAGGTCCTAATAATGTAAGTCAACTTACCATTGAGTAGTCATAGCACCTCAGTACATTAAAATACAAAACAAATAATGTAGTATTTTTGCGGTAATGACCTGATGGTGCAGTGGATAATATAAACTGTCTCTTGCGCCAGAGGGCGTGGGTACGATCCCCACTACTGGTAAAATATTGTGTGATGAACCTAGTGTTTTTCTAGTATTATACCTATATTATATATTTTATATATTCATTTACGAAATATAAGTATTTATAGGTATGTTTAACACTTACCTAGGATAGTATACGAGTTGCTTAGTTTGGGACTGGATAACCTCGTGCAAAATCAGGCCCAGAAAAAAAATTTGCAAGTTGTGACACAGATAATAAATTGCTTTTTTTATAACAAACTAGCTGTGCCCGCGACCTCGTCCGCGTGGTAAAATTTTTACAAACTTTGAACGCCATACTTATTTATATCTAATCAACAGCCTAAAATATATATAATGTTTATGCTTCTTGTTCTGAAAGTTCTGAATTAGTTTTGGCGCGAAAGCGAGACAGACAGACAGAGTTACTTTCGCAATTATAATATTAGTATGGATTAAAATACTGACCCAACAAACTGAGTATATGAATTGAAGCCTTTACAAGTTTTACAAACGAACGAAACTTTACAAAATAGCACGGCTGTTACCTTATACTGCAACATTATTACCATATACACGTACTTATGTGCAATGAAATGACAAGATTTTATACGAACAGAATACACTACTCCTGCCAATTAAATCTGTAAGCACATACAATCTCTCTATAGATTAGAAAGTAGATCCAATATTATTACAGTTAATGGCCTTTCGATTGGTATCATCATTAACAACCAAAACAATTTTCTCTTAGCAACTCAAACTGTAAATATACTATTACGCAGGAGTTTTCACTTTGTTCCTTTAGTTTTGGAAGTAATAATATTAAACTTAATCTAATATATAAAATTCTCGTGTAACGTTATTTGTACTTGAATTCTTCCGAAACGGCTCGAACGATTTTCGTGAAATTTTGTGTGCATATCGGAATCGGACAGCATCTATTTTTCATCCCCCTACATGTTAAGGGTGGTCAAACATTTTTTTCTACCCTACTTCTATTCTATTTATATGGCAAAACAACGTTTTGCCGGGTCAGCTAGTCGTCTAATAAGATTGTCCGTGGTCAATATGTATGGCATTTTGGATTAATTATGTACAGAAAATAAGTAAACGGAATTTATAAGCTTTGTAAAAGTATATGGAGAGCATAGAGTTAGCAAAATATGCTTTGGAAGTTGAGAACTTATTTTATACTGTATTCAGTAAGTCGTGGTCGCAGCTTTAGAATTGAAATACGTCGAATTCGAAGTACGATGATATTATTATATACCTACACGTGTCACGATTTATAGTTCCTAATAGCCGCTTGGATTTAATTTATAGGCAGGTTAATCCCAGCAAATTTAATTTTGCAGACAATCGTAATATTAAACGTACCACGATTGAACAAACAAACAAGTATCGGCACAGAGATGTACAGATAAAAATAACAGGTTAAATAACTCTCGACAACACGACTATTGTATATATATAGCGTGCTATTATTAAACTCAGTATTGCTACTCTTTGGTATCAGTGCAGTTATACCTATTTGAACGGGTAAAAGTGATTTGCTTATATTGAATTAATCTTTTGTGACGCTATATTTGATAAATAGGCGGTATTTTCCGTAGTAGTTTTGTTGGATTAAGCAATTTGACATACACACAGATGGCATTCTGAAAATTGAGAAGAAATATAAACAAAAATCCTTTTCGTTCTGTTATACAGTGTCATCACTACATAGTATAAAACAAAGTTGTCCCGCTGTCTGTCCGTCCACATGTATGCTTAAATCTTTAATATGACGCAACGGATTTTGATGCGGTTTTTTTTGCTAGATAGAATGATTCAAGAGGAATGTTTATATTTGTAATACGTACACCGCGCGAAGCCGGGGCGGGTCGCTAGTTACAATATATTCTTCCTTTTATTATTACATTTTATGTAGGGCAATGTTTTTTAAAAAAAAGAAAAAGAAAAAAAGAATCTATCCATACCAAAAGCACTGTCCGTGTCGTCATATTACTTTAGCTATTTTAAAGAGATGAATATGAGATGATTCTAAATTTTTGTTAACCGACTTAAAAAAGGAGGCGGTTTCTCAATTCGACCGTATATATTTTTATTTTTTTTTATGTGTGTTCGTGGATAACTTCGTCGCTTATGAACCGATTTTTATGATTATTTTTTGTCGGAAAGGAGATATCCCAAGGGTGGTACCATGATAAGGAAACCCGGATTTGACGATGGCACCCCAGACAAATCGAGGGCCATCATTGAATGTTACAGGTATTAACAATGTTTTTAATTTTCGCATTGAAATCGGTTTTTTTTATGCATTTGTTACGCTATGCTAATTAAAATATAAAGTCAATGCTTTGATAACACTTTTCAGTATAATCAAAATATTGACTTATTAAAATTATTATCAATTGTGGTTTTATTTTGGTTGATTATGTCACTATCGCTATGGATAATTATTTTTAAGTTCAGGAAAGTTGTTAAATTACGACATTGCTTGCGTTTAAAATGGACATAAATATAATTATAATTATGTTAAAATAATTCGTGCCTCAGATTTCCTTTAAGAGTTTTTACAGAAATAATGTATTTATTTAGGTTCCGTACCCAAAAGGTAAAACGAGACCCTATTACTAAAACTACTGTCTGTCCGTCAGTCTATCACCAGGCTGTATCTCATGAACTGTGATAGTTGACAGCTAAAATTTTCACAGATGATGTATTTCTGTTGCCGCTATGACAACAAATACTAAAAACGGAATAAAAAATACTTAAATGAGCCTCCCATGCAACAGTATTGAGTTTTTGGCCGTTTTTATAGATAATGGTACGGAACCCTTCGTGCGTGAATCCGACTCGCACTTTGTCGGTTTTGTTCAATAGTAGAATTGATACTTTTCGTTTTCGCGACGCAAATGACGTTAATATAATCGGCCGATGTATGTGTTCCTTAGGGCGCTCTAGGGCTCAATCTCGTGTGGCTAACTTTGAGGATTATTCCATCAATTGAATTTTCCTAAACTTGTGTACATTAAACACATGGTAGTAATCATAATTCAGTATGGCGGCAACCTGATGACATATTTTACAAAAATGTTGCCTCCTGGAAGAAATTGCTACCTTAGCAATAAAACCGCCTGCATGTACACTATGTTTCTGTATTTTCTTTCTTTGTATTTCCTTGTGTGCAATAAAGTATATTCTATTTTGACAACAGTGGTCATCTTAACATCATGAGAAAAACATTTCACACACAATAAAAAACAAAGTCAAGAGTAATACATGAAATAATTACCCTGATTAGCAAATTTCACCTTTGAAAGAGAAATAAGGTATATTCACGCGAGCGGCGGTAATTACGATACTTAATTAATAATCATCGCTGCATACTCATCTCCTTCAGGGGTGGCCTTGACTTTTCACAATTTTATTTAGAAAACAGATCCAATTGCGTGGCCTTACCACTGCCACAGTTGTCCAGATTTTGAAAGTCTTCGCTGTTGTACGACTGGGCAGGTCCATCCGGGGAAGTCCCACAAGCTCACAGAAGACCGGCGTGAATTGGATTAACTCTGCGTTTCGTCTGGTGAGTACGATAGTCGGGGCACATTTGACTAAAAGGTGGCAACGCATATGCAATCATTATGGGCGGTTATCACTTAACATCAGGTGAACCACCTTCTCACATGAAAAAAGAAAACCATCACAGACAGATTAGCCCAGATACTTCTCGTGAATAAAGCATCGAACCGGGAGTCTTCCGGTAGACCGTCCCAGCGGTGTGCCACCCTGGCCCGTCTATATAAGCGTTATAAAGAGCGTATATAGCTGGGCGCACTTTCCAGATACGTCCCCGTTCGGAGGGTAGGGGGTTCTATTTCTGGAGCGTCGTCTAAACACGGCGCGATTATTCGTGCTTCTCTTCGCTCCTGTTGCGTTATTAAATTAAATTTGTGTAATGCAAGACGGGGTGGAATGTTCGTCGGTTACTGAGTTAGGTGGGTTATACGAGCTACACGTATAACCCACCTCTGCTCCTTCTTCTGCCATGGGCACGTTTCCTCATCTGTTTCTCTGCTCTGGGTCTAGAATGAACTGAATTTTTTTCCGTCTGTCCTTAATTTTATTATTATTGCTATGTTTCATAATCTCTTTAAGGTTCAATACTGTTTTAAATGTTTGTCTCGTTAAAGTGTATATGAAAGTTGATAGTGTCTGTAATTAACACACTGAAATATATTCGAGTACATGTTACTGTGTCAATTACGTACACTGAATTACTGTTACAGACAGTGAGTATATATCACTGTGTTTACGAGGAGATGATGTTTAGATGTGTAGATGACTCCGTGTTGGCTTTGAGCCCGACGGTGAAATTGAAATACAGTGATCAGGGGTAAATCCCGGAGTCACAGTATATCAACGCTCGTGGCCTATTAACGCTATCAACTATTGATCTTCATCGGAAGTTTCTCAACTCGACAGATATCACGTTAGCGCTTGACATTAGTGAGAAATTCGCGTTCCCATATCACTGCCGAGTTAAAGGTTATCGGACGCAGAAATGCCGGCACATGAAACTCGGCGGACCAAATGCGTTTAAAAACACAGACTCGACCTCTATGAAATACACTTTCTTTAGTATTTTCAACATAGAACAAATATTGGATTTTTAAATTTATCTAAAGTAACATCTCTACACTTGAACTTAATAATATCTCTACACTCCTTACTACTAATGAAACATTAAAAGTAGAAGAAAGGACGAAATTGTTGTTGTAAAACGATATTTATAATTGTGCGTACGCTATAAAGGATGTAACGATAAATGCTAGGTTGATTGCTTAAACATAAAACACCGGCTAAGTGCGAGTCGGACTTGCACACGAAGGGTTCCGTATTATCTATAAAAACGGCAAAAGAATCATGTCTGTTGTATGAGTGCCCCAGTTGAGTACTTTTTCGTCTGTTTTTTATTATTTGTTGTTTCAACTTGAAAATTTCAACTGTCACCTGTTTCGTATCACGATTCATGAAATGTTTAATGAAACACTTGTTACACTCACACTACACTGTTTTATTGCACTGGTTCACAACTTATAACTGCTTATTAAAACGTACTGCCGTCACAACCCATACCGGCCGATACGTAATTATTACAAGAAACACTCGTTAGCGTGAGGCAAACATAAACCTAGCGCCCTCTCTTACTCAGTACATAAAACATACATATGATGACATGCAGTAATTAATAAACAATTGAACACAACCTGGTGACAGACGGACGAACGGATAGATAGATAAACAGACAGACAGCGGAGTCTTAGTAATAGGATCCTTTTTTATCCTTTGGGTACGGAACCCTAAAAAATGAATATAAAAGACATTTCCGTCGGTAATCTGCCGTTTAACTTATTTCTTAAAGCGATGAAAAACTTTTCGTGCCTTTTCTACAAATTTTATAAATACTTACTAGATATTAAAAAGAGCCTGTGAAACACGTTCCATCGAGTGTTTAATTTTAATTTCATCATCAAATATATTATAGCTTTATATAGGTCTTTTATGTACGGTCAAAAAGATTTATTGAATAAGCAGAATTATAGCATACACATAAGTAAATGATAGTATTTAGGTTTAGTTAAATGTAACAATTAATTTAACCTAGCCTACATACCATCCTAAGAAAGCAATCTGAAAAAAGATTCATTGAATAAGCAGAAGTATGACATACACATAAGTAAATGATAGTATTTAGGTTTAGTTAAATGTAACAATTAATTTAACCATGCCTAAACACCATCCTGAGAAAGTAATTTGAAAAAATTATTCATTTGATCACCGCTCTGTTCCACGTGCCTGCATGATTGGCGATTGTTATTTTGCAGAAATAGCCATCGCATGGATCACCTCTGAGGCAATATCCGTTTATTAATCACGTCAGAGTGAGATACTGCATACCGCATCATGTTTCTGATACCACTTCCGAGACCTTCGATCTTTAAATTCATGCGGAGTTTGTTGGGAATGATGAAAAACGTTTTAATAAGTAAATATCAAAAGATAATTTTCACAAAAACTTATTTCGAACTCTTACGATTCCGAAACCACACGGAGATTTCTCGTCGCCGTAATAAGGGTTAGTATTGAAAATAAAAGAGATAACAAGACCGCAGACTTTCTTGCCGCTTCTTCTATGGTCAGGTATTGTTTAGTGAACCGGTGGTAGTTTTTTGACGTTCGTACTTTTTCTACATGTTATGAGAGCTTAAATTCAGCCTATAATGAATAAAGAAATTTTGTCTTTACCTTTGAACCTGTTATCCTTTATAGCTGTTTTAACAAAATGTTTACAAAAAGACTCTTTCAATTTACAGGAATACTACACACGTCATTAAAACAGGGAGCCGTGATAATATATACTGCGAAAATCGAATACTTAATTCGTATTTAATTGTGATGAACAGTTTATTATGACACGATAAAATTGATGTAAAATTAACTCAGCCAAAGCTGCAAATGGCTTTCTCAACTTTATAACATATTTAGATATATGTACATTGACTACAGTTGTTTTATTTATTTAATATGCTAAATAAAAAACGACAATAATCAACATTTATTTAGCCTGTATGTACAATTTCAAGGCTTTTAAACCTCGCAGAGCAAAGATATCCTGAATTACCCCGCGCAGAGCTAACACAAATCTCAGTGCTCGTACCATCTGGTATAAAACATATCGTCAACTACTGACATAAATAACATAGGTTTTAAAAAGCAAGGCATCCCAAAATAGTAATAATTCCTTGCTGGGGTTCGAACTCTTAGTCGTTTCGCAATAAAGAGGTTGTCTTTTTACATTATCTTCGCCGCACCATCGCCGCCCACAGTTGTCCATAAATCGTTGCTCGTCCACGCCTTCTACATTGTTCGTGCTCTATACAAAAGCGATTGCATTGTTTTTCGTTATGTAACGCCCGTTTGTCTTATAGTATGGAGCGTTAAGGCACTCATTCACTCACACATCGAAACGGCAAATTGGAAGCTTATCGAATGCCGAGAGCTCGAAGTTGATACAGATCCTACTTTTTTTAACCCTAAGCGGTCGACAGGTTGCCAGTGTGAAAAATGTGACAGCATTTGTTTAATTTAAAAAGAATATATCATTCATCCCCAAGAAATATTCACGAAAGATGCAAAATTTTATGATGATAAAAAGCATTATCTTTCAGCCAGCAAAACAACTATGGGATCATAGACATAGAGCATTACAAGCATTATTTTTTAAATAGAGACCTCGCTTTTACGTTGCTCGATAAATCCTTCTTTAATAAACGGGGACTCCCCGCATGTGCCCGTTTTAACACGAGTTATGTGAACTCACCGAACGTGAATGCATCGTCCATTGAAATAGGACAAGGATGTGTGGAAATGACTCTTGCTCTGCACTTGCAAGTCCCCTGGCTGCTTTTATACTTAAACACTTTTATAATTAAATAATTATATGTATAATTAAATGATTTATAAAAAAAAAAGTTATAATATGACTGCAGAGTTTCTTGCCGGTTCTTCTCTTGCAGGTCTAGTTTAGTGAACCGGTGGTAGTTTTTGACGTTCAATAACAGCTTAAAATAAGCCTATGTTGAATAAAAATATTTTATAGACTCGACTTTGAATAGATTTTTGAGTGGCCGACCCTCTCTTTTTTAATAGGATCATTCCCTGATGGCTTTGAGATCTTTATAGATCCACATGATCTGAGGTGGTCGGACCATGAGGGTGCCCAGCCTGAACCTCGATTATGAATGAGTAAGCTCGTCCTCGGCTCGAGCCGTCAGTCTATTATTACCAGATTGGATTAGTAACGGATTGGAACGGATCTGCATCTATTTTGATCACGAATCTAATGCCTGTTTAGAAATTAGTTGCTTTTTTCAAAACACCCCAACAAAGGATTTGAGGAATGGAAAATTCATTGCTGAATCAGTAATGTTCATGTAATGATTGCTCGAAAATTCTCACTTTTGTTACGGAGTTTGATTTATTCCTTGATGGTATCTTGAATTGAAAATGTTAGCCTAGGTGATAGTGAAATTAATCTCTGAGAAGACATGCTTAGGTGTGCAGTAAACCATCGATGGAATTGCAAAGCTTTCATCGCAGATAAATCTACAATAATCCGACATTCAAATGGCAGATAATTTTTCTTTCATTACTTGCTTTACGATGTACTTATATAGTACTGTACTGAGTATCTTTGTAAGTACTGTAGCGAGTATCTTAATAGTGGTACAACCAAGCTTAAGAATTTAAAAAAGGTCTAAATAGAAACAGCAGCAGTTTGAATCGTTGGGTGCTTCTATGTTTTCAATCAAACGGGCCTTTATATACAATGTGGCAAAGTTTAATAAGAGTTCAACGTTCTCTCTATTTAGAACATTTGCGAATGTTTAGGGTTGTCACAAATTCAGTTTTTATTTGTCTACTGTCGGGACGGTCAGTGTACAGTAATTTGAGGTCCGTGTAAAGTGACATTTGTCCGTGTAAAGTGAAAGTGGGTAGGCAGCAAGGGGAGTTACGGGGGTACCCACTAAAAAAACCTTTTGCATCTGGGCTGTCGCTTTTGCCGGGGACACGGACGGTGCGAGCAATTACCGCGAAAATAGAAATCCCTGTGCCTAAATTCTGCCAACCCTATATTATTTTACGTGTTCACATTTAAATAGTCCATAATTTATATTTATGTTTTTGTTCAGCATGATCAAAAACTAATATGTAAAAATAAATTATTCACAAGCTCTGCCAACCCTGGCGATTGCACTGGTGACAATTCGCAGAAACGTGAGGTAACACCTGACGCAACCGCAGATGGTGCGGACAGAGGCTCTCAATTATGCAGGTGCAAGCATTTTACGAGTTTTGCAAGGGACGCATTGATCTATGACAACATCAAAGTCTACCAAATGATGGGTTTCGACCGCTGATCGTGATTCGATACCCGGAATGTAATGATTTACAAATGTTCTGTTGGACGAATGTCTACACATGTACAGTTTATGCATACAGTATTAGACTCTACAATACATGGTGTAAATGAACGATGACTCGTAGAAATGAAGGAAAAGGATAATCTCAAAGTAATTGCAGAACATGGCAACTGCATACGAAGAAAGCTGAATCCTTTAATCTTAATAATAGTAGACTCCGTGGCGCAGTTGGCGAGGTATTAGCTTCGGTGGGGTCGTGGATTCGATTGCAAGTATTTTTGTGACCCACATATAATTCTTACGGATCTGGGTGTTTGTCCACGGGAACTTTATGCAAAACGTCCTTACAACACAGGATAATGTTATCCCACAGTAAGGGCAATATTAAAAAGTTTTAGCCTACGTGAGTATCAACAGTATTAACCCCACATATTGGCGTCATCAATTCCACTTCACGGCGGACTTCTGTGGGGTCGTGGTACTTACCCGGACGGACTTGCCCATTCGTCCAACAGTGAAGACTTGCGTGGCCCTACCACAGTTGTAAAGTTGAAAATTACGTCCCAGTATAATTATTAAGTATTTACCACTGACTGCCCGCTCAGAACTTTGATACACTTCATCTTTTCAATTAAAATTACCTACGTGAGTTTTGCACACGTCAAGGAAAATTTTAAATTGAATCAACGGATTTGGTTTAGTCATAATCGGGTCATAGATAAATCTGTTTACCTTTTTAGGGACGTTTAAAAATATTCATACAAAACGAACGGCACTTTAAATAAGCAATAAATCGTCTTGATGTAAACGTTATGAATAAAGTTTACCTTCACCAATAGCTATAATATAGCTATTGGTATGAACCGATAACTATAATATAGCTATTGGTATGAACGTCAGCAACCGAACGTAGCGTGAACTTAAGTGCCTTAATTGGATATATAGTTTTTAAGGGGAATAAAAAATATCATTCATTAATAGAGATTATACATTACTGATGTAATTAAAATGTAGGTTGTCAAAGTTTTGGTTGAAACATTTTATTGTTGTGTGTAGATATAAGATCTCCAAAGTGAGCTACTTATGTCACACAAATAATTGTTCTAACCACACTCGTGTTTACATTGTTACAAAGAGAAAATTCGTCGACAAAATAATCGTTTGATTTTTGTAATTTGCACATCCGTCATGTTCGGGATCCACTAAACATGGAGGCAGAGATTTTATTTCATCATCATCATTATCATTTCAGCCTGTTTGAATCGACTGCTGAATGTTGACCTCCCCAATAGCCTGCCACGAAGTAAGAGTCACCTGCAACCATCGACGTCCTGCACATTTGCACAGGTCCTCACTCACTCTAATGGGGGGTCCTATATTACGATGGATTATATTTAGCTATGATATATTATAGATTTTCATCATCATTTCAGCCTGTTTGACTCCACTGCTGAACATAGGTCTCCCCCATAGACTGCCATGAAGTACGATCCTGAGCCACCTGCATCCATCGACTTCCCGCACATTTGCACAGGTCGTCACTCCATCTAGTGGGGGGTCGTCCTACACTGCGATGGCCAGTACGAGGCCGCCACTCGAGAACCTTTCTTCCCCAACGGTTATCGGTTCTACGAGCTATATGGCCAGCCCATCGCCACTTCAGCTTGCTAATCCTCTGAGCTATGTCGGTTATCTTAGTTCTACTGCGGAAGTCTTCGTTACGAACTCTATCACGCAGAGAAATACCGAGCATAGCCAGCTCCATAGCTCGCTGAGCGACTTTGAGCTTCCTCATACGGCCAGCAGTGAAGGACCACGTCTTGGTTCCGTAGGTCATCACTGGCAACACACATTGATTGAAGACTTTAGTCTTCAAACATTGAGGTATATTCGACGAGAAGATAAGTTGAATGAGTTGAATGAAATAAGAAGAATGAGTTGAACCAAGTACGAGTAACCTCTGGCCCATTGAGATACCATATAAATTGAAAGAATCTAATTAAAGTAAATCTTGAAAAACGTGCAACTGTTGACCAACAACCAATATTTTAATACATTAAAGTTATACGACATAGTTATTAGCTTATATATAGCTTTGCCTGCACTGGAACGTCGCCTGATGTATCGTATGAAGCACGTCATAAATCTTTACCGCCACTGTACTTGATAGCCATTAAAGGATCGCTTCAGTGCTTAATGCAAGCACGCATTGGCTAGTCTCCAGTTGTAGCAAATAAAATCGTTTTAATTAGAATTTTTAATCTCCGTATACCTATAGCATTACCTCCCACACTTTGTACGTGTTTTACGTTATTTTCAAGTCGACGAAAGAGTCTAGGAGTAATAGAAATGCAAACTAAAGAGACTGAGAAACCTTTTCACATATATGATGTTTTAGTGATACCTGTTAGGCGACGATCCGATGAGTTACGAGAGAATTGAAAGTAAAATTTCAAGGACGCGTCTCTTATAGGCCAGGCTCATTTCGTTACATGAGAGAGATGAAAGACATAAAGTAGAGTGAGAACGAGGTATACACTCGATATATACGGAGATAGAACGCCTTTAGGACACTACATAAGAACATCTGAGGTACCATGAATTATGTAATTGATATTTATAATTGTATTTGGACTTTGGTGATTATTTCCGCTCTTAACAAGTTTCAATTCTGAGGAACAACCGGTTATGTTCGGGTATTTATTTATTTTCTTATGAAATTAAGATTTTTTTAATGATTCAATGGATCACCTGATGGAACTTGATCAGCATCGCTGATTGACGCGGCCAGTAGCCAGTTATCTGAGCAGTCAAGCACTGCATTTTTTTTAATTGAAGAAGGAAAACGAGCAAGCGGGTAACGAGCAGCATCGGAGGAGTCACAATCTTGTCGACCTTAAAGTTAGCCTATTTGACGGTGTATACGAACTTTGAAACTCACGCCCGACTCCCAGAGAAGAGTTTTGCATCCATTCCTTTACCGCACTCCAGTAACGGGTGAGGAGTTCGCGGTATACGGCCACATAAGGCGCCGCCTCATGTGGCCGGAAGGCGTGCACATCGTAAAAGCAGTGCCGATGCACAAGCGAAGGAAGTGCGGGAATTTAGCGGCGGAGCGTCTTAATTTATGCGTCAGCACGCACCGTAAACTCACTGTGAACGAGGAGTTCCATAATATTTATCTTGGACGACGTAAAATGTCGTCAAACCGTCAGTCGCAGCAAAGGTGGTTGTTCGATTCCAAATATAGGCATTACTACATAGTATAAAACAAAGTCGTCTTGCTGTCGGTCTGTCCCTAGGTATGCTTAGATCCTTAAAACTACGCAACGGATCTTGATGCGGTTGCTTTTTTGACTACGTATAATACAATGCACCCGTGCGAAGCGGGCGTGGGACGCTAGTTGCCTATAAAAATTGTTCCGTCTCCGTATTTCTTTGCGAAAAATATTATTTATAAATGCATATCACAGGTTTGATCTTCTGAATGAATGAATGAATATACTTTATTGCACACCAAAAATAAAAAAAACAAAAAATCAATAACTTAATACATTAGCGATGGGTACAATGGGCGGCCTTATAACTAAATGTAATTCCTTCCAGGCCATCTTTTGTTGGGATAAATATTTAAATCATTGATGCCAAGGAAGATTTTTTATCTGTTGCCGTACACTCACTTTAAAAGAATATATTTTAAATTTAGCGCTGTTTTATCAATTTTTTCCTGAAATCTCGCATCAACGCTTCAATAACGTCCATTTCCACAATAAAATATTTGATTGTCTCGTCGTGAAAGCGTTGTTTGTACTTTTGTACTTTTGATTGACTTAGAACTAAGGTAGCGTTTTCTTTGTGCTCTATTTATATCAAAACTTTCATACAGCTATTTAATTGTTTGAGACGTCACATAGTTGAGATCATCCATTCTTTGTTCTTTAATTAAGGAAAACATTTGCAGCACTGCTTACTATAATTAACTCTGAAATGAATGATTTCGAATCGCGAAGATTTAAAACTATATTTTTCGTTTAAATCTCTAGGCACTATTTACAGACTGTCTCAATTAGTTTTAAATATTTGATTAAATAATATGTTTATCTAATTTGTAGGTACTCAACTCATAACAGAAATTGAATAAAACAGGAGAGTACTGATATCCTTAAGTTATGGCAATTAGTACGAGTAGTTATAATTATGAATTACAATAGTTCTCAGGATTGACTCATTATTGAAAATCACTCTAATTTTTAAGCCGCGATAGCTTATTGTCTGGGCGCTCGCATTCCATATAATATATTATTCTATTCCATATACTCGAGTAACCTAAGCTCGATCTAGGTGCCGGCACCAATGAAATTGTTAATTTAACGTGCTCAGCGGTGAAGGAAAACATCGTGAGGAAGCCTGCACGTTTTCGAAATAATAACAAAAAAAACAGTCCGCCAATCGGCAGTGGGGCCGCGTGGTGGACCCTGATACCCTCTACACAGAGGAGACCTTTTCCCAACAGCGGGGTATTAGTATAGGTTGTTACTTTTATTTATGTAGTGAATGGCTGTAAAATTTACACTGTAAAATTACCGAAGTTATATAAGCTATACTTGTCATGATTCAAATCTAAACTAAATAATTTATTTACCACATCAAAATCTGTGTGTCATCAGTGATTTTACTCCCTTATTATATATCGTAATTAAGCTTGAAAAATGTCAGTTTGTAATGTCAAATCAGTAGACAAGCGTCATTGAAGGTCGCAGTCTTACGTCCGGTTTCTGAAACACTGATAATCGTAGAATCGTCAAATTGTTAAACTCTCTGAATTGATCAGAATGATCTTCTTAATGACGGAATAATCAATTCAAAGAGTTTAACCATCCTTTTGGCAGCTCAAATGAAATTTGAAAAGCCATTTGACAGCTGATTAGTTGACATCTACGATGATCAGTGTTCCAACGTTATCCAACGTGAAAGCGACATTATGAGCTTACAATATAAGTGCGCTGTTACAAAGCTTAATGTAAGCCACGTTGCTATATTGATAAGATCCGATTCACTCGATATTAATCGATCCCCGCAGGAATTAGATGTATCGAGGTGACGAGAAAAAATCGATTACACGGCACAAAAACGATTGCGCACGAAAACGAGAGTCAAATTAAAAACTCATTAAACGCCCGGCTACAGTCTGTGTGGTCCGAACCTCGCATTATCTTCTACACCCTTAAACACATAAAAAAGTGCACAACGCGAGCTCACACTAACACAAAATTTCCTTTTTAAATATTTTTTTAAAGAAGTGAGAAAGGAGAAATACTTTAAAATATATGCAATAAAAGCTATTGTTGGTAAAGGTAACTGGCTGGTCGAACTCTACACACATAGTAAATTATTTTAAAATTTTGGGATCTGTTGAATTGTTGTTCTAAAAGCTTTCAATATAGACTTTAATTACACCCTCAAAATTAAAACAATATATCTAACAAACACAATGTAACTAATATATACTTAACATATTATATCGCTTTTAACGATCTTGTGTATAGATTACTTCGAACCCTGAATGATTTTTTAAAAGCAACTATGTCATTTGTGTCTGCAGAATTGATTGAACCGTCTTTATATGAACATGTTGTTCATGCGAATTTGCGTCAATCACAATGATTGGCTGGAATAGTGAAATTAGTGATTTCAGTTTTTAATGGAGGTAATTTATACCTTGGAATGGGTCGAGTATTAATTTTTATCCTATTATATATATCCTATATAGCATAAAACGAAATTCTACTAGATTAACTCGAAATTAACGAAAACAGATTCGTCGAAAAGCCTCAGCAATAGTCTTCTTAAACATGACTTCATTGAATATTAAATTTTGTAGAAAAAGTACGAAATGATCGCCGCTATGGGAATCGAACCCACGTCTTCGGCATTCGCGGCCTGACGCTTTAGCCACTAAGCTAAAAGGTTGATTGCCACACCGACGAAAATCTTAACATCTTTTATCTACATTGTTGTAATAGCATTTAAAGCAATGCTTGGCGCATCCACTGTTATATCCTTTCCAGCATACAAACAGTTACGTTTTACGTCAACAACGAATATCGTTTTACAACGATAATTCGTACGAGAGATGTCGCCATTGCTTTTTAGAAATTTGCACTTAAGATTGATCATTAAAATTTATTACAAATTGTAATGCTAAATCTTAAGTGCAAATTTCATGTGAATACTTGTGGATTACCTTGACTATGTCCACAATGTAAAGTAACGTCTCGCCCCGTGATGGCGAGTGGTCTTTACCATTTTAGCTGTGCCTGACGCCATTCAATCGATAATCCAATATTGAGCAGTGTCCCAGGTCGCAGCCTGTTGATAAGGTAGCTAAAATGATACACCAGGTCAAGGGTCATCGAAGAATCCTTGATCATCTAGTTTAAACCATATAAATCACAAAAATAAGAATGACTTTTCAAGATTCAGTAATGTGCATGATGTAAATACTAGGAACAAGCATAAATTGGTTCTACCCTCAACTAGATTGCGTAGAATAAGTAAATCTTTTATGGGACAATGTATACGCTTTTACAACAAAATCGCAGAAAACGTTCAAAATGAATCCGTTGTTAAATTCAAAAAACTTGTAAAGAAACGTTTGTGTGTTAATGGCTATTATAGTATTAGTGATTATCTGAATGATAACACACTCTGGAAATGAATTGATCGCTCCAGGCTCTTTCAAGTGGAATTTAATAATTGTACACGTATTTGTAATTTTTTTGGCAAGTAAAAAAAAAATGTCCCGCTGAGTTTCTTACGCCGGTTCTTCTCAGGTTAGTGGCTTTCCTTCCGAACCGGTGGTAGAGGTTTTTGACTATCAATAACCAAGTGAATGCTTCTATATTGAATAAAGATATTTGACTTTGACTTTAATGGACCCGGTAAGGGCGGCAACAGATATGTTCTCGTGTTGCCGCAAAGCAGAGGAATTTGGGTAAAATTAATCCTTTCTGGAAGGCTCTTGCTGGCTTTCATGCTCACGCATAGTACAGGGATCCCAAGATCCCGGAGCTCTCATTGTACTGAGAGAGACCCCTTGATCTTTGATGACTCCGTGGCGCAGTTGCCAAGATATTGGCTTCGGCGCCGGGGGTTGTGAGTTCAATCTCCACACGAGATAACTATTGGTGTGGCCTACAGATGATTAAAACACCCTTACGATACAGTGAGGAGGCAATGTCTTCGGAGGAAAGACTGCAATAGATCTTCTAGGTCGCAGTGGACATCAGTTTTAATCCAAATCGGCATTTATCACCCGTACGGCTAAGGAATGGAACAAACTGCCGGCGTCGGTTTTTCCGTCCGATTACAACGTAGGCGTCTTCAAGGCAAGAGTGAATAGGTTTTTGCTGAGCTAGCGCGCTTACCATCAGGTGGGATGGCAATCAAGCGCTAGTCAGTTCCATATCTTAAAAAAACTTCGTTCCTAAATAATAAACCCTATCTTTCCCCCAAGACACCGAGGTGTCTTATGAGTATGTCCGCCCCCAATCTCGGGAGGAAAAGCATCCTTACATACAAATGCTTAGATACAAATGCTTCACGCAATTATTTGTAGGTTACACAATTTTCGTCTCATGTGATGACTTATACGCATTACCGGTTAACGATAACCGGTTATCGTCATATAAGTCATCAGGGCAGTCAGTATATGTAGCTGGTAATGAATGATGTAGGGTCGACCAACAGTTTTCGCTGTTACGAGAATGGTCATATCTGTGTGGATAAGTACCACGAGCGCACAGAAGACCGACTAAAAGTTGAAGTGTTATACTTCTGCGTATGGTCTGGGGAGTGAGGTAACCGGGGCCCACTTTTTTGTAAGGCAGCAAAATATTTGCAAGCCTACGTGGTGTTGCAAATGTCCATGGGCGGCGGTTATCGCTTAACATCAGGTGAACCGCCAGCTAGTTCACCATCTTCGTACATAAAAAAATACTTATCCATGAATATTCTATTTACAAGTATCAACGTTACTTACAACGAAATTTCCCAACTCGAATCGTATTATTCTATTGTTTGTTCATTAGCGTGCTTTTGTAGTTACTAAATTAACATACATTTCGATTCCAACCAGAAACAATATTTAAGTGCTGCGTAAATTTCTCTTAACGTAAAGGTTCCGTTTAAGAAAACCCGTCAGTAAGTCACTTTCCATTTAGACAGTAAGATTAAAACTAAATTGGTAAACGTTATTAATACAACGTAAACAGATAACGTTGAAGGATAACGATATTGATTTATAAATGATGAATAAATAAATAAGTCACGAAGCAAATGTTCAAGCTATCACGGGGTTCCGTAACAATTTCACTTTGTTTTTTTAAAGGGTAAAATTTTAGAAAATTGCTAGTTCAACATTGCAATTAAAAATAATTTAAACGATAGAGAATATCACTAATGAATTAATCAACAAGCAGAATTCGATCCTCTAATTTCGAGAAAAAACAACGCCATTTTTTTTCTTGTCAAAATGTTAATTGTTTTGAAAATTCTAAAAATACTCACATTTCTATATCATCTGATACGATCTGTTTCCGATTTTACCAGTAACTACTATTAGTTATAAAATAAATGAGCGGAAAATAGTTTTCTTTTCAATTTAATACACATGATTAGGCACTGATATATCGATACAGCCAATATGCTAATGTCGATTTCGTATCTCGATTACAAAGTTTTCAAAATCTTCATCTCTTATAGATGAAGATTTAAATTTATTTGTTTTTTGATGTAAGAAATATTAAAAAATATATTACTTTATTATAAATTAAGAATGGTCCACAATAAACGGTGTGTAAATACTGATTATAAGATAAGTCCCCATTTCGGAACGGAACCCTATAATTAAGCACGGAACTGACGTTCTTAGTCGAAACGTTCCTATTGCGCTAAGCGGGATCGCCGACGGTAGTCTTGTGGGAGCATTAGATGTAAGCGTAAATTAATGTTACTCGAAGTTTTGGTTGTGACCATGTGTTTGTACGGAATGTCGCGGCCGGTGAGTGCTTTATATTCTAACAAGTATTTAGATGTAACACCATACAATTTATAAGTTTTTTCGGGAAAATATCGTGAGGAAATCTACACATTTTCGAAATTATAATAAAAAGAAAAATGTTTATATATTTGAAGTATACACTATACAGTGATCTATGCTCTAATACCCTCTCAGGAGCCTTTTGCCCAGAAGTGTGACATCTAAAAGCTGTTATTTTAACTTTGCATTAATTTTCGTAATAAAACATTTGTTTTTCTAAGAAAACAAATTACTAAAATCAAGCTTTAAAAAGATAAAAATTAATAAATCATAATCATCATAAACTTGTGTTAATAGTTAGGCTCTTAAACGAATTTCCGTGAACGCGACAGACCAAGCTATCTTCTCATACATCCTTGTAGTGATGTTTTCCTTGAAAAAAATGCTAAATGGTTATTGCTATAAGAGTTCTAACGTTTTTACCTTGATCCTAATATTTTAACTATACTGAACTTGAATATTAACAATTATTATAACGACAAGCAGCACTAGTGGTTATATCACTGTCTGGGATCGCAGCCGAAATCCAAGTGACCACTGCTCCATGCGACCATGTCTCGGGTAGATAACGTCATATCCGGTATACAGTGTTGCCAGCGCCAACATTGCTTTTAGTTTCAACAAGGTACCTCATTGTAAGGGGCTTAAGTTGCATGTGAGCCAGGTCAATCAACCAATGTTGTCATCATCATTCTTCCTGTAACATTATTGTCTATGATTATTACTATATATTGGGTCGTTCATAGATATTACTTCCTTCTTATTCTTGTCAACGCCCAACGTGCATATCATGTAAGTGATCAAATAAAGTTTATACAACTAAACAAGTCTTCTTTACTCATTTACAATAAAACATGGTGTCAGAAGTGAAAAATTAATACAAATACAAGAAAAAATAATATGGCAGATCAGTCTAACATAATAATTTCAAACACGCTACGACCTCTCATTGTCGACGGACAAATATGTGAAAGATGGCGGACATGGAAGCAAAAATTCGAAATTTTTATGGAAGCAAACGAGCTTGACAACCGATCACCAACCAAACAAGTCGCAATCCTTTTAAACGCAATCGGCGACGAAGGATTAAAGGTATTTAATTCATTCAATATTAACAGAGCAGATTCTTCATTAACCTTAAAACACGTGTTTGACAAATTCGACGCAAAATTTAATCCATGCAAAAACGTGACCGTCGAAAGATTTAATTTTTTCACAAGAACACAAAAGGAAGGTGAAACAATCGATGAATATGTCACAAGTCTGACCAACCTAAGTCATTCATGCGAGTTCAAAAGTCTCCAAAATTCTCTAATAAAAGACATGTTTGTTATTGGAATAAGAAGCCGTAAAATCCAAGAACATTTGTTACAAAAGGACAAGTTGGAAATAGAAAGTGCCGTAAATATAGCAAAAAGCATAGAAATGTCGCAAAATAGGTCAGAAAAGTTACAAAATAGTCAACAATTAAATATAAATGTCGCAAAATATCAGCCAAAAAGGATTTCAAGAAGCATAGGGAGAAGGGATAATCGTTCAGAGTCATCAGCATCAAGAAACATTTCAAGTAGTCGCAGCCAGACAAGTCAATATAAGAAACAATGTTCTCGATGTGGTCAAATTCATAGATTTAAATGTCCAGCAATGGGAAAAGTTTGTATAACTTGTAAAAAACCAAATCATTTTGCCAATTGCTGTTTTTTTCAAACCTAAACTTAATAAAGTAAGTACTGTCTGTAACAATTCACCCTTTGAAAATAATAACTTTATAATTAGCGCTATCAATAAATCACATCAGGATTGGCAAATTGATGTGGACTGTTATGGATATATATTAAAATGTCGGATAGATACAGGTGCTGATACAAATGTAATGTCTAAACAAACTTTTGAAACACTTTGTTCAGCCACAAACACAAAAAATACCTATTTTTAACACACATAATAACATATATTCTTTTTCAGGCGAACTAATTCCAAATATCGGTATTTGTAATTTAGAATGCAAATTCACTAACGGTTTGATAAATAACTTACAATTTACTATTGCGGATTGCAATTGCCAGACAATTTTAGGATGGAAAAGTTGTGAGAAAATGGGTATAGTACAAAGATTATTTACTTTAACAGAAAATAAGCAACTACAGTCAAGGTCAGTACAAAACATTCTTAATGAGTATTCATCAATGTTCACAGGGTTAGGATGTTTAGTCAAAGAAGCACATTTAGATGTTGATCCTAGTATTCCTCCAAAAATCTGCCCAGTTCGTAGGATTCCCTATTCTCTTAGAGATAGATTAAAACAAGAGTTAGATGAAATGGAAAAATTACATGTTATTGAAAAAGTGACAAAACCAACTAAATGGGTGAGTTCTATTGTTCTAGTACAAAAACCTAATGGTAAATTACGTATATGCCTAGATCCGAGAAATTTAAATTTAGCAATTCAAAGACCTCATTATCCTTATCCTACATTTGATGACTTACGTTCTAAAATAGCCGGTGCTACAATATTTTCTAAATTAGATGCTAACTCAGGATACTGGATTATAAAATTAGATGATGAAAGTAGTGACCTGTGCACATTTAACACACCTTATGGAAGGTACAAATTTCTTCGTCTTCCATATGGTATTAATTCTAGCGGAGAAATATTTCATAGAATAATGTCTGAAACATTTGAAGGTCTTCCCGGTGTAATAACATTCATTGATGATATCCTTGTAGTTGCTTCTTCAGAGTCTGAACATAATCAACGTCTTGAAGCTGTTTTTTAAAAGGGCCCAAGAAGCAAACATAAAATTTAATAAAACAAAATGTTCTTTTGGAGTCCCCGAAGTGTGCTATGTAGGACATATTTTTAATAAAAATGGTGTTTCCCCTGATAAGTCTAAAATAGAAGCTATAATTAATATGAAAAGTCCAACAAATGTCAAAGAGCTTCAACGCTTCTTAGGAATGATAAATTATCTAGGTAGCTTCATTTTCTAATTTAGCAGAAAAAACTAATTTACTTCGAGCTTTACTTAAAAAACAAAATATGTGGCAATGGACAGAGTCACATGAGCAAGAATTTATAAAATTAAAATCATTAATATGTCAGGCTCCAGTATTAGTTCATTATAATATAAATAAGCCTATAAGAATGTCAACTGATGCTTCAAAAAATGCTGTAGGAGCAGTAATATGTCATGAAAAAAATCCTATTGCATATGCCTCAAAGTCATTAACTTCTTGTCAAGAGCAATATGCTCAGATTGAAAAAGAATTATATGCTATAGTTTTTGGATGCAAAAAGTTCCACCAATATATATTTGGTAAACCTATCTTCGTAGAAACTGATCATCAGCCATTAGTTACTCTTTTTAAAAAGCCTCTGTCAGATGTTCCTACTAGATTGCAAAGAATGATGATTACATTACAAGCATACCATTTAATTGTTACATATAAAAAAGGCACAGAAATGTATATTGCAGATACACTTTCACGTTCCCCAGTAGACAATTCAATTAAAGACTTAACAAGTTTAGAAGAACTAGAGGACAATATAGAAATTCATGTCAATTTACTTACCTCAAATTTAGCTATAACTAAAGAAAAACTAGATAAAATATTGTTTCATACGAATAATGACATAATTTTACAAAAAATAAAAGAATATTGTAAAAATGGTTGGCCTAATAGCAAACAAAATTGTGATCCAAAAGTTCTTTCTTATTGGAATATAAAAGAAGATTTACATATTATTCAAGATATAATTTTTAAGTCTCAGTCAGTAGTAATTCCAACATCAATGAGACGAGAAATTCTTTCTATTTTACATGAAGGTCATCAGGGCATGGAAAAAACAAAAAACTTAGCCCGAGGAACAGTTTATTGGCCAAACATGAATCATGAAATCGATGACTTAATAAAGCAATGTGATGTATGCCTTATGTATAGTCCTAATAAAATAAAAGAACCACTCTTGTCACATGAACAACCTTTATATCCATGGCAAAAAGTAGCAACTGATTTGTTTGATTATAAAGGAAAGAAATACTTATTAGTTGTAGACTACTATTCAAATTACATTGAAATAGCTTATTTGAACAATGATAGTAGAAGTTCAACAGTAATTACACAATTAAAATCAATATTTGCTCGACATGGAATTCCTTTACAATTAGTCAGTGATGGTGGTCCCCCTTATAATTCAGCTGATTTTAAAAATTTCTTATATGATTGGGATATTCAACACATAATGTCAAGTCCTCATTTCCCCAGATCAAACGGTCTAGCAGAAGTCTCTGTTAAAACTATAAAAAATATTTTTAGAAAATGTGATGAGTCAAATACAGATTATTATTTAGGACTTTTACAACACAGAACAACACCTAGAGGAAACATAAATTCCCCTTCACAACTGTTAATGTCGCGTCAGCTAAGAACCAAATTACCTTCTAAAATAGCTAATTTAAAACCTAAAGTTGTAAAATTTTCAATACATTCACAAAACAAACACAAAAACATAGATAAATCAAAGTTCTATTATGATAAAAATTCTCATCAGTATTCAGATTTTAATGATAAAGATTTAGTATATTTCAAAAAGAATCCTAAAGGTATTTCTTGGTCAAGAGGTACTATTGTCTCAAAGTCCAACTTTCCCCGTTCATATATTATAAAAGATGAATATGGCACTACTTACAGAAGGAATTCACAACACATCCGTCAAAGATACAACAAACAATCATCACAATCAGCATACATACCATCAGAGTCAGACAATCACACTAAGCCTAGTAATATTAATATGTCAAATAATTCTTTGTTAGATAAAGAGGATGATAGTATGATTGTAACAAGTTATTTTAAGTCAAAAGAAAATGTAAATCATAGTAATACTCAGTCACCTAAGTATAGTAGTCGAGGAAGATTAATAAAGAAAAGAAATGTGTTATATTTATAATTTGTATTTTAGTTCAAAGTTATAAGAATAAGTTTGTAAACACTTCATTGTATTTCATTGTATAAGATTGTCACATTCATTTCACTTTTAGGGAAATGTATTTAAAAATTAAAACTATATGTTAGTCAATAAAAGATATTTCCCTCATTTCATTAGTCTTAAGCTTTGATTGTTAATTTAATTGTTTTTAAAAATTGTTAACAAACAAACAAATTACTTGTCATTGTCAAATGTCAACGATAGTTATTTTCATTTGTAAAAAAGGGGCATGTAACATTATTGTCTATGATTATTACTATATATTGGGTCGTTCATAGATATTACTTCCTTCTTATTCTTGTCAACGCCCAACGTGCATATCATGTAAGTGATCAAATAAAGTTTATACAACTAAACAAGTCTTCTTTACTCATTTACAATAAAACACTTCCGTCGTTACCCTACCTAATTGAGGTAGACGTAACAAACGCATCATATTGTACTGTTGACTAGTTTTTTACGATCGGCCGTCTGCCTGACCTCAAGCTTTCTCCGGAACAAGCATCCAGACCCAAAACTATGGTCCGTGTGTCACACATACTTGTCCCGTGTTGGATTCGAACCCGACGTTCGGTGCGCATGCCAATTGCTTGGCACTACGCCACAGTCATCCAACTGATGTTTAACGATTGCCGCTAATAAGACCAGTGTTAAGTAATAAGCATCTAAGGATAAAATCTACAGCTCACTTCACTGTGGTAAAGCAACGGTGGTTTCTACCATACGAAGACCGAGCGACTGGGGAAGTGGCACGGCTGCACTCTTATTTACCACTTCTGCATTTCGCCCGGTGGCATACTATTGAAGCCCCTACTCCTATCATTTTTGTGAGCATCTACGGACGGCCGTGAGCCGCGATAGCTCAGTGTCCGGGCGCTCGCCTTTAATTTAATATACTCGAGCAATCTGGGTTCGTGTCCCGGTGCCGACAACAATGAAATTTTTAATTTGAACTGCTGACTTATCACTTGATCAGCGGTGAAGGAAAACGTCTTGAGGAAACCTGAATATTTTAAATAACAAAAAAAATGTATTTCGAAGATATGTGAAGTCCGCCAAGCCGCAGTGGGGCCACATGGTGGACTATGCCCTGATACCCCCTGTACAGAGGAGGCCTTTTCCCAGCAGTGGCATATACAGGCTGTTACTTTACTACGGACAGCGGTCGTCCCATATCATCGAATCAGCTTGCCCAGACGACATCTCTTTTAATTTAAAAGAAACTCATGTTTTAACCTGTGGGTTAAATAATGTTAACTTGATAGGGCCATTACCAGGTACTCACAGAAGACCTGCTTGAAGTGGAACCACTATCCTTTCGTGTTTCGCCTGTGAGTGAGTTAGCCAAAGCCCACTTTTTAAAAGTTACCAACATATCTGCTACCCCTCTTGAGTTGTACATGCCCACTTAACACCAGGTGAACCACATCACTAGCTAACTTGCCGCATATAAAATGATGCCCATAACTTCCATTCGTGAAATCCTTTCAAGCGTAGTATTGGAGAGTTACAGACAAAGAAACTGAACGAAACATATGTAAGTATTTTCTGTAGGATATTCCGAAGCAATGTAATTCGAGGATGTAATTGACCAGTCCGGCCAACGGTACAAGCATCTGTAAAAAGTGTAGAGGATTTTAATAACATTTTATAACGTTGTCATTACAGACACGATGATTTTTGGTTACAGAAGAGAAAGAACTATAGTTTTTTTATTAATTGACGGGAAAGACTTATTATTTTTTTTTTAATTCTAGTAATTTTTAAGATATTCTCAATTATGTATGAACGGGTTGTTTAATAATGTGTAGTTACATGATGTAAAATAATTTTTAAAGTTTTTTTTAAATATAACTAATTTCGTTCCGTACCTTAACGGTTAAACGGGACATGTTCTTTTTGCTGTTTTATTTTTTTTTTCTCATCCTAAACACTATGATAAGTAATAGAGAGTACGAGTAAGAAACAAATAAAAGCAATTAAAACATAATTTTACAATTAGGTCGTACTAAAATTCAGTTGTAGACAGCCCATGTCCCCGTGGATTTTTTTATTTTTATTTAACAAACTTCCTCTATAGACTTGGTCCGCGCTGTTTTTTGAGTTACATTTTTGTGTTTTTTTTTTTAATTTCTTTTTGTGTTTTTTTTTTTATTTCTTTTTGTGCTGTCACCGCCGCATACATCAATCGCTACTCAGGGAACTCCTGAACCCGTATCTCCGAAACCCAAGATCCAATAGCAATGAAATTAATATGGGACCACATGGGAAGCACCAGCTTTCAAATAAATAAAGAATCATCAAAATCGAAAGTTATGAGGTAACAAACATAAAAAATACAGTCGAATTTAGAACTTCCTCCTTTTGAAGTCGGTTAAAAATGGACTTGTCAATGTTACTATTGACATTTAAACATTTATTTATTTATTTATTTACTACACTGACGCACACAACTATCATTACGGGCTGATCCAATGCGATAGTGTTGCCAAAAAATATAAAATAGTCGAAAAAAAAATATAAAAAATAAAAACTAACAATTCCATAAAACCAATTATAAACAATAAGTCTGTAATACACAAAGAAGAAAAAAATCATACTTATAGTTTTATGAGGAACATATCACGTAATGGTATACTATTATAAAATCATTTCTGTGAAGCATGAAGTGCATATTTCGAAATATTTATTTGTAGTACGAATTTCTTTATGGTAAAGTGAGTTTTCGGTGAACTCACGAGTAATGCATACATTGTCGACCTTCAAGCTGCCGAGCTAAGTGCTCAGAGTAACTGGTTGACGTATTGTCGTGTCGGACGTCGGTAACCGGTTTTTTCGTATGAGAAATGATTTATTGTTTGCTTGTACCCGAACGTGCCTTGTCAATTATTTACATTTCTACGTTTTTTGTACGACAGAAGCGTCGACTTGCCGCCAGCGCTGGCAAAAAAAAATCTGACATAAATAATAGTGTACACCGCGTACAATACCGGCTCAGTCGGCGCAGTTGCTATTAAAAACTTCAGCGAAGGTCTTAGATTTGATTCTCGTCTAAAAAGAGAATTTGAATGACCTACAAATTTCTTGTTTTCGTCTGGATACTTTCATTGTACAAATTGTGTTTATGAAAAGTCCCGGTGAGTCTAAGAATATGTAATAAAAGAAATGTTTATTACCTAATATATGCATATAATCACAAAGTATCAATATATTTATCTACTAGCGACCCGCCCCGGCTTCGAACTGGTGCAATATTATACATGTAAGCATTCCTCTTGAATCACTCTATATGTCTCAAGATATCACACGTTATATCTTATTGGAATAATGCAGAGTTAAACAGACATCTATCTACCTTACTTCGGCATATCTCATGCGTATATGTAAAGATGGTAAATTAGGAACGTATTAATTTTTATATAAAATTTTGACGTTTCATAAGAACGCACAAGCGTCTATGTGAATAAATATATTATGATTTGATATACCCTTTGGGAGATCCCCGTAATTTAGCCTAAGTTTCCAATATAAAGCGTATGTATTTCTTTTTACAAACTTTCTAGTTTGTTTAATTCTAATAGCTGTGCTTTCGGAATCGTATAACTGTTTGGTGCGACGAACTGTCATGAATTCGAGTCAAAGTCGATTGATTCAGAACTCGAATCTGTCTAGACCAGTGATTCTCAACCACTGTGCCGCGGCACTTTTGTGTGCCGCGGCACTTTTGTGTGCCGCCAAATTTCAAAAGTGTGTCGCCAAATTTTGCAAATATATAATAATGTTAATATTATTAAATTATATCATTTAAAAAGAAAAATATTTTATGGCATTAGCCAACATTAAAACTACAAAAAGATCAAGATTGTTAAATGTAGAAGACGATATGAGAGTAGCATTGTCATTTTTACGACCAAATATAAATGAAATTATCAAAAAACATCAAGCTCAAATTTCGCATTAAAAATATTTTTATTATTAGCTTGTAATTAATCCCTTAATAAACGTTTAGTTATTATTAGTTTATTTCGTATATTTAAAATTTTTGTCATAAACTATTTATGCACACTGCAGTTGTAGTAAGTAAATAATTTTTATCTTTTTTTTGTGTGCCGCCAAATTTTGAAATCTTTAAATATGTGCCGCAACAAAAAAAAGGTTGAGAATCACTGGTCTAGACTAAGCCTGATGCTGCCTGCCTGACGTCAACTCATTGAACAATAATTATCTGTGATATGTGGGTGAAGAATTATCATTACTTAGTAAAATTATATAAATCCTAAAAAGAGTACCAGCCTATAAATGTCCTACTACTGGGCAAAGGCCGTCTCTGTAAAGACGGTATCAGGGTATAGTCCACCACGCGACCCCACTGCGGATTGGCGGACTTCGCATATTATTGAAATATTTTTTTTATTATTATTTCGAAAATATGCACGTTTCCTCACGATATTTTTCTGCACCGCCGAGCACGTGATAATTCAGCACTTAAAATTATAAATTTCATAGGTGCTGGCACCGGGGATCGAACTCAGGTTGCTTGAGTAAATGTAATTGAGCTATCACGGCTCTTGTAAATCTTAATACTTAACTAAAATCTCGAAACATTCTCCATGTCCCCGAGACGTGGACTTGTCATTTCGACTAGCGACCAAAGCGGTTAAAACAGATTTATGTCGACTATAAATTAGGCTAATTAGTCTCAGTCTGTTTCTACGATGAACTGGTTACCCGAGTTCTCTTTCCAGCTGATTTCAAATTTGTTGTTTTTTTTATTTCTTTAAATAGCGACAACCCTTTTCAGATACGGTTGTAAATGTTGACACAAACTAGTTGATAAGTATCGCCGGTTAGATGTGACGTCATCAATAACAAAATTCAGATAATTTTTGTATCATACTCAAAAACAGTTATTTAATTCAGGAAATTTTCGCTTACTGTATCAATTTAGAATTCGACTCTGTGACCATCGTTTTCGACATACTATTAATGTTATTTCGAATTAAAGAATCAAAAAGCGTTTTATCAAAACAAAACAAACATAATACTTTAATTCTTAGTATTAAATACAATCTCCCTGTGTTCAAAAAAACACATCAAATCCCTGAGCACTCATGACAAAAATAAATGGAATATAAGACGTCCATTCTTTTACTTGCATTCCTGCTGCCAATTACCGCGCATTGTCTTAAATAGTAACCAGCTCGCGAGACCGAAGATTTCATTAAAACAGTTCTCGGTACGAGCAATGATGAGAGAGAAACCGCGTCATTAAAGTAAACGGACCGCGAGTGATTTCTTGATCGCGGTCTCAGTCCTCGAAGTATCCCCCATCCTGGTCTCGGAGACCTTCTTAGAGACCTAAGTATCAGCGTTTTTCTGCAATGGATAAAGCTGTAAACATCCCTGTTGTTGTCAACAAGACATAAATTAGGACATTCCGATAAAAGCAAGTAATTCTGCTGCCTATAATAGCCGAGGCAGCGGTCATATATACTTATAGGCTTGCAGATGTGTTGCCGGCTGTTAATAATGTGCCCCGACTTCCTTACAGACCAGACGAATAACAGAATTATAACACCTATTTCACGACACTCTTCTCTGAGGTCGTGGTAATTACCGGGACAGACCTATCCTTTAGTGCAACAGCAAGGCTTTTGCGTGGCCCTACCGCAGATTCTGTCAAAAGTTGCACTAGTTTGGATTCTTAATTCGCCCGAAGATATATTGTACAGCCAAAAGCACTCGCAATATCTCAAATCTCAAACCCAACATCATTCTACTATCTCAGTAAAACATTACATCGAATTACATACTACGCTCAGGACCGTGCTCTGTGGCAGTTGGTGGGAGAGCCATGTTGAACATTTGGCTAAAACAATTTGAAATGAAGATTAAAAGGAAAACATTGTTGCCAATGCCTCTCGTCTACTGCTCTAATATTTACCGATATCGTTGAAACTTATTTGCCTAACTGCGCCATTACTAATCATTCACTACAATGTTTATTAGAAAATTTTCGAAATGTCAAGTTCATACTTTAAAATGCAGTTTCCTAAAGATTCGGAAATTATCGAAACAATTTGATATTCTAACCACTTCGCACAGAATAAACACACCTAAACAGGTTAGATGGTCTAGCATTTTGTACCTATTTAGATACTAACAAATTGGTTTTATTCGTTATCCTCTTTCGAGACCAAATAAAGACCGGACATTGGAAGACCAATTGGAAGACCAGCACTAGCCGTCGCAGCATTTTCACATTCATTAGGGGACCGTAAAACGTGCTGGCAAATTAAAGACCAGGATAATCTAGACTTCGATCACCGAGGAGGGAGGGCCGCTGTTACCTATGCGCGCGGTCCTTTGACTTTGGCCGCATCGGATGGGAATAAACTCCGAGTAATTTCCTATAGTAATAATAGTTAAACGCAACATTCGACTCGAAACAATGGTTCTAACAATAGCAGTTAAGGTAATGCGCAGGTTAGGGTAAGTCGAGACACTAAACCTCCTTACATTGTGCCATGGAAGGCGCAAATGGTCATCAAGTTTTTTAGCATTACAATTCATGAGTTATAGTCTCAAATTAATAAATTTATTTATAGTGTGTCATGTGGTAGATTTATTTGATGTTTTGATAAGGGTATGCAGTCATCACAACCTTTGTATTATCACCATTTGGACAACTATATGAAAGTTTTCAAACTTAAAATTAAGAAATTAGGAATATTGTTAACTAATAAATTCTAGTATTACAAACAATTCGAAAATTAACTAGAGAAATTAATATAAATATGATAAGCAGACTTTAAAAAAGAGAATTTAATATAAACAAATTTATGTTTCGGGGCTTCACCGTTACGGCCAGGAAAAAACACATGCCCGATCGGTTTAAGAGGTGACGTCAACAGTACAAACAACAGACACGTGTGGGGAGTCCCTAAAAACGCCCTTCCGGTATACAGAGCAGGGCCGACATGTTAGTATCTAAAAGATTAAACAAACTTTACCGAACAGCTAAATACGGACGATCGGGGGTTTTATTCGGTTAATACAATACACTACGACCGCTGCACGGAAATGATTTCGATTGCGTCATCTTATTACAAAAGAATGCTTGACAAGTAAAAAATTTTTATTAACAGAAACCAAAACGAACTTTTTAATACAGTCGCTCAAAAAGTGGCGTATTGCAGGGACGTATAGCGTTCGGGATATTACGTATTCGAGCTTTTTCTTTACCTTTTCCGAACTCTTTCCCAACTGTCGAAATAATGTCTATTAAAAAGAAAAAAACCAACCACGAAGTTTTTACAAAAAAAATGGATAGAAGTTTTTATGATTCATGCAAATATTTCTAAAAAGAAGCTACTAATTTGTTTCAATATAAGATTTAATGATTTGATTCAATGAATTCAATCAAATAAAATGAATTTTGATTTGATTGAATTAGGTTAGGTTTCACTTCATTTCATGTCATTAAATTTCATTTCAATTTAATCAATAAAAAAAAATCTTCTGAAGGCTGTATGGGTATAGTTCCCTTTGCCTACTCAAAAATATCTCTGCTTATAGTCTTTTACGGTTGGCGCCTTTGGTGTTTTTATTATTCTATTATATTGCTTAATTTTTTCACACAACTTTTTGAACTTTTCGAATCGAAATTCTAAACGGCTAACAGTACAAGCGGAGGTCTCCTCTCTTGGAGCCACTTGAGCCTGGTTACTCCATGGAGCGTCCGCCAAAGTGACCTAAGAGCTTGGCGGCCTCCCAATACCGTGAAAATTATGACAGCGTGACGGCCAGAGCCGAAGCTCCCTCGGGAGCCCTCGAGCTTAGTCGCCAATAAACGAGGTCCATTGAAATCGGTTGAAAGGAAAGCAAGCCAAGAGATAAACGCGCATATCACACCGATTTGCACTTTCAGCGACCACGCCTCCAAAATAATACTAACAAAATGAAGACTTGATGCAAAATAAGTTTCAACTTCCTTTTGTCTAAAAACTTCTTTTTTTTAAATTCAATAAACAAGCTATTACGAACGCAATAACTATTTGTAAAGATCCACATAAAAACACCAACAAATCTTAATTTCTATAGTTACATGAATAGATAAATACATTAATCATTCTGTAGCGTGCACGGAAGTGTCGTAATTGATCAAGTGGTGACTTTCAAGTAGCTATCGAAGAAAATGCTTTGCTTAGCAAACCTGTTATGGACGCCCATTCAGGTTTTAATATAAAAGCTCGCTTGTTTCAATAAGCCTCCTTTAAGTCAATAGTTCCAGACAAGAGCTTTGAGTTTCAATAATTCCAATCGCTTATACCGACCGCTTGACTAGTTTGTATCGAAATTAAAAAGTAAGTATTTTGTACTGCTATTACCTACTTCTGAAGTCAAATAATGAATAATCTTTATATTACATTTATTTGAATGGTTTTTTTCATTAAATCTGTTTAGGTTAACTTAAACAGATTCCATTTCCGAAAATCTTGAGAATATTTATTTATATTTTCAATAAGCTCTTGTCTAAAACACGGAACATCCATTATTTTTGGAAGTTTACTTTGAAATAGATATCACCGTTATGTCTTTCCTGTACAATTTATTGAAGTACGAAAGGCAAGGTCCTGACCGGACCGTTAAGTCAGCAAACGTTTATAAGTTTTGAAGCTTCAATTTTAAAAATGGAAACGTAATCGACTTCCGAAAAAAAGTACTCGAATCTATTCAAGTACGATCTTTGATCAACAAAACGGTAGCTATTAACAGCCGAAGATAAATAAGGCCGCTAGAGATGAAAGCGATTGGAAACAAAACATTTACATTGCGCTCCCTAATCTAAAGCTTAATAAAAATCGACGTCCGATACGAAAGGAGCCAGACGCAACTGGATCTTTAAATACGTTCTATTCTGGGAGCGGGCGCATTCTTGTTCGCTGACTGGCCTATACATGGAATTGCTTTGTATCCGGCACTTAGCGTCTGTAACTCGCCACGTCTATTTATTCTATCGGTCTGTTTATTTTTTCTGCAAAACTTCTCCAGTCTTTTAGGGGTCGATCGGCGATGTCTAGACTCATCCTGACTGGTCTAAATATGTTTTGTAACAACTCTTCACGATTTAAAATCTATATACATAGCATATTGCGAATACTGCTTTCTAAGGAAGCATGTGGCTAGTATAAGGGCTTTCCTATAATGGCTGTTAATTGGAATTGTTTCGTATCTGTACATAGTAAAGCTATAATTCCAACGAGATTTATCCATTTTTATTACTTATCCGGTATTTATCAAACTTAAAATTTTGTTATAATAAAGCCAATAAAATTTTGTTATAATAAAGCGAAAAAAAGGTTTCATGCGCGCTATCAGATGAAACTATAAATTTAAAATATAAATGCTTTATATCACTTGTTATCCATGCACTTTACTCGCCCCATCTATAACCATTTATATTTAGCACAGCCTCAAGTGGAAATAAAAGTCAAGACCGCATTCAGCCTGCACTACAGCGATATCAAAATTACCTAGAGTTACATTCCAGAAGAATTCTAGAAAAATTCCAGTTTATGTAAAACTGTTTGTTTTCTATTCCAGGACACGCTTCTACAAGATTTAGGGGAAGGGGACTACGCGATGGATGGCGAAGACTGGCACCCTTTGGACGACCCTGAAGTTTCGACCTTCAAGCCCGGGTCCGTAGTGCCGTCAGCTATAACGAAAATCGACTCTGGCTACCGGGAAGTAGTGCTATCCGCTGTGGACCCAGTAGCTGCCACCAACGAAAGACCGAGGATCTTGGACGACTGTAAGTTCCGACAATCTTAAACCTGTGGCTTATTTGATAGTGAGAGATTTTCACTAATCGTGGGTGGCTTTCATGCCCTGACGACGTATAGATGATTCGCATCAGAGTGATGGTGACTAAAGATTAAAGATAACGTCGTCTGTTTCTCCCCCAGCAAACCTCACGCCGGCAGAGAAGGCAGCACTGCAACGCAGTGTGGTCGCGAACATGAAAACGGTCTTGCGGACCGGCACGTGCCAGACGCCGCAGCCACGCTGGCTGCCAGTGCGACAGCTCGCGCCAGCCGCTAATACTGTGTGAGTGTTCTTAAAAATATTTATGTTCTTTGCGATCTTCTGTCCTTCAACTATGAAAAGCTTCATTCTAAGTTTCTAATCACCTTGATCATTAACGTCTCAAACTCGATAATTTATCTAATGTACGGTGGTAGCGCAATGCAGCAGCCTCGGCTGTTGCACGAATGGGCAGGCTCGTCCGGGTAAGTACCACGACCTCACGGAAGACCGGCGTAAAGTGGAAGTATAATACTTTCGCGTTTCGCCTGGTGAGTGAGGTGGCCGGAGCCAAATTTTCAAAAGGTTGTCAACACATCTGGAACCCTCGAGTGTAGCAGATGTCCATGGGCGGCGGTATTCACTTGACATCAGGTGCACCGTCAGCTCGTTTGGCAACTTTTCACATAAAAAAAATACTCTCAATTCTCGTTCAATTATCGAAGCGCCGCCCTCAAAATAGCAAGTTACGCTCTCCCTTCCCCCACCCAGGTACATACCGGCGTGCGTGCAGCTGCACCGATGCGCGCCTGACGCCGGCTGCTGCTATAGCGAGGCCGAGGTGTGCGCGCCCGTCGACGGGAAGCACGTCGCGATACCCTTCTTTGTAGGTATTGTCCATCTCGGTTGAAGCTTCGCGAACGGAACTGACGCATTGCTTTAGAGCTCTGTAGTCTAAGGTATCTTAGTCCTATTCTATGAGTAGTATACTTAGGCGACGTTAGGGGCACGGACTGGCAGCGTTGCGAAGTGCCCGCGTGCTGTTGAAAGATGGTGAGGGGGTGGGGGGAAGGTTCGCCCTTCTCCGCGGCGTGCTCGTGAGCAGTACCGCGAGCACCGGTGCGTTCCGTAGGAGATCCATCCGCCACCAAGCGGGTTTTAGTGGGTACGAACGTAAAACGTAACCCTATCATATGAGGGATGAAAGGGTGTCTTTTGAATATTCTCCCCTTCCCTTCCCCCGCTGTACGCTGCCCACCGATTCGAGTAACGGACGAGAACGCGACAAGCATTTGCGGAACCACTTGATTACTCCGTATCTAGGTGCCTGATTTTGTGCATTTTGTTCATGTAGAACGGCGACAGAAAAATATTGTCATCGTGAAGAGGTGGTACCGCTATCATAAAAGTCTATTTACTCAGAAAACATCATAGCCGATTTTGTTATACTTAGATACTGACGTGCGTTAACGATTCTGCACGATTAATTCCTACTGCTGAACCATCATCCGACGCGTAGAAGTCATACGCGTGAAGTCATTCAGTGATTTAACAATACTTAGCTATATAAGGGTGAACAGATTGATGAATCAATTGATAATGCCACGGCGATTGACGGCAGTTGGTATCGATTCCAGTTGAGCAAAGTTGATGGTACCCTGACCGTCGCCCGCATGCTGTTCTTCAACCACACGAGCTGCGCTTGCGTGTCGCGCGAGACGCTACAGAGCACCGCGCGGGCGAGGATCGAACCGCAGCCCATCACGGAGGGCCAGAAGTCCAAGCAGGAGGGCGATTGGCGGCAGCCCACTGAGGAGCCGAGGCTGGAGAGGGACGAGGAGAGGACAGCGCCGCCGCAATTGAAGAGGTGATTTTTTATTCGATAGGGCGGCAAGCGAGCCGGTGGTTCATCTTATGTTAAGTGACAACCGCCGCTTATGGACATTCGCAACATCCGCAGGGTTGCAGATGTTGATAAAGTGGGCCCTACCTCACTCATCAGAGAAAACGCAGAAGTATAAAAGTTCCACTTTAAGCCGGTCCTCTGTGAGGTCGTGATTGCGAAGACGACGAGTAGAAGGAAGCAATCCAAAACGACAACTTTTTTCGACTCTAATTAAAACATTGGCCGATTTTAGAAAGCTACACGGTCCTTTCGCCCCCATCGATGGGCGCTTAATTAAACAGGCCCCAGTGAGTCTAGAAGTGCGTACGGCTCACCCAGGTGCACGTGCCCGATGCTGTTCGCGGCGCGCACGTCCGCGCTGGGCGCGTGCTTGTGCACGTGCGAGTGGGCGGACGCGGGGCGGCGGCGCGACTGCCAGTCGCTGGCGCGCGGCCGCGAGCACTTCGGGCTGCGCGACCGCGTGTGCGTGCAGCGGGGCGAGTGCTCGCCGCCCGGCTGCGACGCGGGCCGCTACGAGCCCGCGCTGGGCCGCTGCCCGCCGCACCGGCCGCGCCCCTACCGCCGCGTGCGCTTCCACCGCGCGCGCCCCCGCGCCGACGGGGCGGCGGACACCAAGACGTAGACGCGCCAGTGCTCCCGACAGCTCCTCGGCGAAACTCCCGCCGACCGTTCACCTCTCATCTGTCACATTGACGCCCCTAGTTTCGACAGTTATCTCGGCAAGAGTCCCGCCAACCGCCGCCGACCGTTCTTCTGTTTTCATCTGTCAATGTGACGGCCTGTCAGTTCCGCTCGCGAATTTGACAGTTACTCTCCTTCCGCATGCGACGCGTGTCAATCGACAGTTATAACTCTCGGCAAAATTCCCACCAAACGTTCACCTTTCACTTAGCATCTGTCAATGTGACGCATCTCAGTTCCGAATTTAACAGTTACTCTCCTTCCGCATGTGACGTGTGTCAGTCGACAGTTACAACTCTCGGCAAAATTCCCACCAAACGTTCACCGTTCACTTCGCATCTGTCAATGTGACGGATGTCAGTTCCAAATTTGACGGTGGTTCTCCTTCCACGTTCCATCAACCGCGTACATTGATAGAAGAATAATAGTGATACGAATATAAGTTATGTTCTTTTATCAATGGCTGGGACGTTTTATATGTCAAAGTAACATGTGTCATTCTTCGTTTCGTCTATTTTGGTAATGAATCGTTCTCGCGAGGCCGATGAGAGTACGGACTACCACCGCTTTCATCGTGTATACTAAACTATAGACTGTCAAAAATAGTGCTATCCGTTATTGTTTCTACGCTTCTGCTAAGTTTGAATATTGAAATCGTGCCATATTTTGCGAATGGAAAAATAAGTTAATTAACAACTTGCATTTAACAAAATAACCGATCAAATAAGTACAGCTTATAACAAATCATAGAGATCGATAATCTTTATTTACGTTAAAAAACAATTTGGCTTAAACTATTAAATATATGTCGATCTATGTAATAAGTTGTAAATTAAGACAGGAATCAGTATTTCAGCTTCCTAAGATTAGGCTACCGGTGGAACACGCGACGACAATCCTGTGTAAACTGAAATTATTTATACCCAAGACGATACTTTAGTTGTATTCTCATGGTTTCGCTGTAATAACATTGGATTTAACCATACAATCGTAAAAATTTGTTTTTTACTTTTTCACTAAATTTCTCCTCATATCTACAATCCATCATAACATATAAATGAGAAGCAAGTAGATGGCCTAATCTTAAGAAATTTCTATGTCGTAATACTATGTACTGTAAATTGCATAATATAACCCAATTGTAACGTGTTAAGTATGAGATACGTATGTAGATAACTAAGTTAGCTATAAGCTGTAAATAAATCGTTTTATCTAAGGCACTGTTTCATTATGGGATTTGATTTATGTATATATGACATATTTCTGATACACATATAAAGATTTTGACGAGCCTTTTCCTCTTCAAAATTAATTTCAAAATTTTCGGTGCTGCAGGATACAATTATAGGCGTATCGTATCGTAACGGGGTTGTAATACATTTCAATAAAACAAACAGTTTTATGTAAAATTTATTTCTAATGCGACAACATAAAAAACTATAGACGAGACACGGCAAACAAGAGTCGAGCTTAGGAAGCGAGGGTGCACAGCAGGGCTGTGCCCCTCTTCACCCAGAAATCGGCGCTCTCCTTCCCCGAGGCCAGCTCCACCGCCACCACGAAGGCGCCCTTGCGCAGCAGGTAGTAGTAGCACGGGCACGTGTAGCGGTCTGAGGGCGGAGCGCCACAAATTAAGTGCTAAACTAGGGCGCTATTAAAAGGTGTCTTTTTTGTGACAGCCCTACGTGAAGGCTTCTATTTAGTGACAACCCTAGACTCACAATTCCGTTTAGTGACAACCCTACGTGTAAGATTATTTTTAGTGACAACCATATGTGCAAGGTTATCTTTGTTTTGTTTTACACTGGTAGTGAATCGTAGTTAGTACATAAAGAATAAAAATAAATCGCCTTACAAAGCGAAGGCCGATTACAAGTGACAAACTTCCCTGCAGAGCTCTTGTTAGTGACAACCCTACAGTCATGGTTCTTTTTAGTGACAACCCTACGGGCAAAGTTCTTTTCAGTGACAACCTTACCTGCAGTGCTGGAGGGCTCACTAGGTAAATAATAATTATACTTAACTGATTTGTCATTGCAATTTTAAGTGTTTAAGTGTTCATTTATCACATGCTCAACGGTTTCATGAGGAAAACTGCATATTTTCGAAACAAGCATAAAAAATAAAAATATTTCGAAGATAATAATGTTGATCATAATTAGTTTTCCCGCTCGGTTTTAATTCTATTTAATCGAGCAACCTGAGTTTGATCCCCGTTGCCGGCACCAATAAAATCGTTGATTTTAAGTGCCGACTTATCACGTGCTCAGCGGTGGAGGTAAACATCGCGAGGAAACCTGCATAATTTCGAAATAATAACAAAAAAATATTTCGGAGTTATGTGAAGTCCGAAGTGGACTATGCCCTTCTGAAGTATAAGCTACATTATTGTAAAATTTCGTTAAAATCCATTCAGTAGTATTTGCGTGAAAGAGTAACAAACATCCATCCATACATACAAACTCTCGCGTTTATAATATTAGTAAGGAAGTAAGGATTATCTGGACCAGGAGTTTGGAGAAGGAGTTTAAACATCCTTTTGGTACCTAAATTGTAATTTGAAATCCATTTGACTGATTAGTTGACATCTACGATGATCAGTGCTTCAGAAACTGGGCGTAAGGCGTATCACTCGGTCACTGTGGTGTGACATTGTGTAAAAACAATAAAACAATATGCTCTCTGTGTACTCTTGCTCTCCACTTGCAGGTCCCATGGCTGCCGCCAATTTTTAACCGAATTCAAAAAAGGAGGAGGAGAAAAGGTTCTCAATTCAACAATTTTTTTTATGTCAAGTAAATCGATGTTGATGATTCTTGCTTTCTTCATTTGAAAGCTCGTGCTTCCCATGTCATCCCATAATTTGATTGGTATCGGATTTTGGGCTCCGGAGATACTTAGGGAACACCTAAAAATCAATTATAAAAAAAAATATAAACATACGAATGCATATCCTACTACTACTTTTGAAGTAGGTTAAAATTTAATACATAGCGAGATATCTGCAGTCGGTTTTTTTATCGGTAATAATTATACCCAAGTTTGTATTCATCCTATAAAAAAAGATGACAAGACCGTGGAGATTCTGTCAGATACTTCTCTAGACAAGCCCGAGGGAAAAGTTTAGACTTTTGAGATATTTCAACTTCGGCTTCGGCAGCACCTGATGTAGACTCCGCCGTCCCTCGGCGGGCGCACGATGCTCGTCTCCTCGAGGGTCATCACGGTGAATTCCCAGCACAGGGTGTCGATGGGCCAGCTCTCCGCCCTCGCGGTTGTCTGTCGCACCAGATAATCGTTCAACTATTTTATGGGGGGGGGGGGGGGATATAGGTACTTTATTGTACACCACAAAGAATTTAATACAATTAATATGTAAGTCTAAAAGCCGGGTACAATAAGGCGTACTATATAAAGAACATTAAAAAAATACACGAATTGCCACTAAAAACTATGAAAATCTCCAGCGAAAGAACCTTACCCTAAAGTGGTTACCTTACTTTAAAACTAGTGCAAAAGTGTTAAATAAGACCATTTTATAGATGGTATTGAGTTTTAAACTTTTTTCAAATACTTTTACGGGACAGACCGAGGCGTTTTGTGAAGTGGTTAGGAATTTTATCATTTACAAAATCGAATTCAATCACGACGACACTGCAATCGAACGAAAATCTAGCGTAACTAAAACTTTTTATAAATGTTTGATAAATTATACTAACACGCAGACAGACACTCTTTTTTTATGTGATAAGGGGGCAAACGAGTTGCCGGTTCACCTGATGGTGTGTAAGTGATCACCGTTGCTCACGGACATTTGCAACACCCGTAGGGCTGCAGATGCGTTGCCACCTTTTAAAAAACCCCTTGTTACCACACCCTTCAGGGTCGGACGCCCTGCGAGTGCCGGGGCCTATGTGCTGCTGGTGCTCGTTCACTCGGCCGCAACACCAACAGATACGAGGCGATGCGGCAGTAGACGAACGCACCAGCTCAGCGAATGCTCACTCTAGTAGTGACGAAGCCGTAGACGGTGTAGGTTCAGCGAAAGCGTAGCTCTAGTCACAACAAGCGGTGATGCGGCCGTAGATGAACACACCAGTGAATGCCCAATCGCTCTGGTATCGACGCTCACACTATACTTCTAAGGGCGCACAGGTCCCAGCAAATTAATTTTCATTCCTTCACTGTACTCAAGACGAACTACGACATAAATCCTTCAGTTCGGGCGCGTTTCTACGCGACTACAAAATGATTAAGAACCGTCAAGCGTCTTTCTGACCTGACCCGCTCTATAAGCTAACCAGCTGGCACACAAGCTATCCCTGATATGATGATGCTTATTTGATATATTCAGAAACAAAACCACGTAACCACCACGTCTAATCTCAGTTCCATTTTATCCAAATTCATAGATTAAAAAAACCGTTATTGAACAACACACAATGAGTAGAGTTTGGAAACTAGAGTGGTTTTGTGGTTTATTTAACGCTGTTAACTTTATAAAATAAAACTCTCGTGACACCAGTAAGAATGAGATCCCATTGTAGATTTGGGGACTGGACACAATTTATTATTTTTGTAATATTTACTTAGAGCCTACAGGTTTCCTCACGATGTTTTCCCTTATAGCTGAGCAGAAGAAAGTATAATCATCAGTCCTAATTCTGACATTCATTTGAAGGCATGTTGTCCGGATATTTGAAGTTGAAATCGAGTGCCCTATCACTTTATTTTGAAAAAAATAAAATTTAAAACCGGTCATAAATTGCCAAGATACCTCTTTGCCAGAAGGAGGGAACTCTGCCTTCGTAGATGCAAGTGTACATTATTTCCAATATTTCCGACATCACCACGAGACCTTCAATAGCTCGACGCAGTTCCTAGAATATATGGGGTTCTTTTGAGTCATCAAAGCCACAGTAACAGATCGAACAATAGCGACAAAGTTAACTCAAAACGCGTTAAACTACACAATAAATAGAGCACTAATTCAGGGTTCGTCTGAGGATTGCCCACGATTTCTCTGGGATGCCATCATCAGATCCAGGGTTCCTTACCATGGTATCATCCTAGGGATATCTCCTTACGAACAAAAAAAAGGTTCATAAACGACGAAGTTATCCGCGAACACACAAAAGAAATAAAAATACCTCCTTCTTTTTTGAAGTCGGTTAAAAAACAATAAATCAACGACATGTCTCCCCGGGCGTCGCATCAACCAAATCGGAGCCGGGCCCACCTTCAGCCCCGACGTGATCTCGCCGACCAGCGCGTTGAAGTAGCCGATCTCCTGCAGCAGCGAGACGCACATCGGCATCACGATCTCCGGCCCCATCATCCTCTCCGTCGTCTCCATGTCCACCTTGCTCGGCAGCCGGTGCAGCATCTCGGACGCCAGCTCGTCCACCTGATGTCGGAGGGGGAGAGAGAGATAGCGTTGCATCACGCTTTTGCGCTAGGCGGTTAACGTCTTTGTCCATTTGTCTACAAAAATTATAATACCTAATGTCATTTCTGTTTCGTTTTTTTTTTCTTATTTCATTAATATGTAACTAGCCCGAGCTAAATACTGCTTTATCAAACCACCAAATCGTTAAGGTATGTCTTTTATAATAGAAACTTATGACATTGGGTGCTCGGTAAAAGATTACTTTCACTCTTGACTTGAAGACATGTCATAACTGATTATTTTTAGTAATATAACTGAACTTTCTCTTGTAAACTTTGTAATTGAACATTGGATCCAAAGACGGACTCCTCAACGCTCATGTTAAATGTATATTTATTGGTTTACATCAAAGACACTGCGATTCAAACAAAGGTCCGCCGCACCTTTTGATCTTCGCCGCCGGCCGCCCCACCGCTACCGGACGAAGTTAGGGCAAACAGTGTGGAGCACATGATGGACGCATCCTAAAAGCAATAAAACACAATAAAATATTAGAAAATTTATGCTTACGACACCATAGTGCTAAGCCGAGAAGCATGTTTCATAACAATAACTATTGCTACTTCAAATTTGGAAGTCGCGGTGTAAATGGTAGAGTAATTATTGTCCTCTACAGCGTGTCGTTACGATCGCGACAATAAATGAACACTCGTCTGACGCTACTTGCCAATAATCACAAAAAAATATTAACGTTAAAAAAATATCCATAATTAAAAAAAATATATTTTTCAAACAAAATAATTAAGTAAAAAAGAAAAGAAAATTTTTACATCCTATACAACTAAAACTGACCGATTCATACATTCAGAGACTTTTCCATTCGTTGCCACAACGTCGCATTACAAGTCTCTCCTTCTAACAGTAGTATGTTCTATGTTTTTTAAATTCATTCAACCCATTCATATGCTTTGTGACCTTTACAAATGAACTTTACGTTACAGTTTTATACGTAAGGGTGTTCTAAAAATGTTTGTTTTGTAAAATTTAATAACTCGTTAAATATTGATGTTTAAAGAATGTAAATTTTTGATACAATTTTAAAAAGTTATCCTCTATATGTATGTTCATTTATTGTCGCGTTGGTAACGACACGCTGTATATAATTTATTCAATTTCAATCAGACAGTTTCCAATTAAGGAAATACCGGCGAAAAGTTGAAGTGTTATACTTTGAGTTCCGTTCGCCTGTTTTGAAATCGACAGTGGTCACTTATCACCAGTTGCACCGCCCGCTCGCTTGCAAATTTATCACATAAAAATGGGACCTCTGTAGACGCATGGTTCTTTGAAATGCGGCACAGGTCCTAGGCGAGCGCTGCCACGTGAAAATTTAGCGATTCGATCCTGTGTGCGGTTATTATCATTCATTCAACATGATCCATTCGTCGGAATGATCGGGAGGCGCCACAGCACCTGGGCTAGCGCCGCCACGTCGGCCGAGCTGTGCTGGCCCAGCGAGTCTGCGCGCTCGGCCGCCGGCAGCAGCTCCAGGAAGTCGCGGTACGACTCCAGGCTGCCGTCGCGCGGCACGTGGTACGCCGGCATGCTCGACAGCCTGGGGGGGGTCGGTGATGGGCTGGTCGCGTAAGGCTCAGCGGTGATCAGCTGAGCAATGACGAGCTCATCATGTTAGATAGGGCGGTCTAACAACGGTGACCAACAAGTAATGACGAGCTGATCACGTTGGGTACGTTGCAAGACGGCGATCAAGGCAAGGACCCCCTGGACACATGGATGTGAGTGTTATCACACAAGGTGACCCCAGATTACACGCCATTGCTGCGTGTAATCGTTTGATGCTAATTTCAAGAGTAAGAAAAAGAAGGTATAATTAGAAATATCCATTTTAACATTTCAAATGCACCTTCAGTTTAGTTTTATACCTGATAACGACGTCAAATGTATTGTATTAAATAACAGCATTCAGTTGATATGAATTCAAACACAAAGGGCCCGTTCCTCGCACACTTGAAGTGATAGATTCCATGTCACCGCAGCCGCAACTGCGAGTGGACCATTGAACCCAAGAGACCAGTTGGCACCTGTAGAAGGGCACGTCGTGCGCCTCCTCGCAGAAGAACTGGTTGATGTATGCGAGCAGCACGCGCTTGTCCCAGTCGTCGGTGATGTGGCCGCCGTAGTTGATTACGGCCAGCAGGTAGCGGAGCGCCGCCCACGGCACCTCGTCGTACTCCTCGAGGTAGTTGGCCAGCAGGTTGTCCGACACCTGACATGGCCAATGGTCTATACGACAATAGCTCTCGAACACAGAGATAGCTCGCTATACAGTGATCTGTCTCTCACAAATAAACAGAATCCCGATAAATGCACCCCAATTTATAATAGGTACAACATGTAATTGTTCGACTAACGTTATGTTTGCGTGATTTTACGCTGTACTTAAAGGTATACCTACTGATAATTATCAAAAAACATGGAAGACTTAACCAGAAGAATTTCGATCTGTTTCTATCTAATTTTACTTTAAAATATCTTTCGACCCACCAAAAAACGCACGAGACGATGACAGTGATTCAGATTGTCATTGCAATCGTAACGAGGGTTTTTCTAAAGGATAATAGTCGGCGACTTTTCGTAACGGTTGTCAACGATTCTGCAATCCACCAGGTGCTGTAGAAGTCCACGAACTGCGGTAATCACCTAGCGTCAGGGGAACCAATCTTTTCACAAAGTTTCTCATGAAAATGAGTTCGACACTCACTTCGAAGTCCGCATCGTTGAAACTGTAGACGGCGTTGTAGCCCAGCTGGCGGAACCGTTTGCGCGCGATGAGCGTGCAGTGGAAGAAGGCCACGCAAAACAGCAGCCTGCGATACTTGGGCGTGGCCTCGTCGAACTTGTCCTCGTTGAGGTTGGCGAACAGACGCACCAGGTTGCCCTTGAGGCCCTGCAATTCGATTCATCGCAATCGGATCGCTTAGACGAGGCGATTAAACACGGAGCAGGGACAGTAACAGAAACTAAGAATTTGATTTAAATATCGGCCCGTCATATCCTATTGGAACAATCTAAAGTTAGCGTGATTTTAACTTAATTAGCATATATAGTAAAACTGATGCATAACACAACCAACAAACCAGTCCACCCTTTTGCAGTCCACTGCTGGACATAGGCCTCCCCAAGGGCACGCCACACAGCACGATCTTCCGCTTTCCTCATCCAGCCACTACCAGCGACCTTTCTCAGGTCATCGGTCCACCTGGCAGGGGGACGTCCGACACTACGCTTTCCGAGACGTGGTCTCCATCGCTCATCGGTTCTTCGACAGATGTGGCCAGCCCACTGCCACTTCAGCATAAGATACATTATAACATAAAAACAAATGGTTACAAGCACACGAGAGATGCTTTATAGATATGGACGCTCGCTTTTAATTCAATACACTTGAGCAACCCTAATTCACTGGCCGTTGTAGTGTAGAACGCCCTCCACTAGATGCAGTGACGACCTGTGCAAGTGTGCTGGAAGTAGATAGATACAGGTGGCTCAGGATCGTGCTTCGTGGCAATCTGCAGGGGAGGCCTTTGGTGGCGGTTTTCACTTAACATCAGGTGTAGGGTTGAAAGCTCGATTGCCACCTTCTCACATTAAAAAAAAACTAGCAACATTATAACATGCGCATGTGAATTACTACACAACTGATTGCAATCTCGAGCACGGGCAAATCCCACCTGAGGGGGCTCCGTGGTCATCTTGATGCTCCTCTGCAGCATGCTCAGGGGGAACTTGTCGTCGGGCATGGAGGAGAGCCAGAGCCTGAAGCGGTGGTGGATGCTGGGGCTGTCCAGGCCCCGCAGCGCGCCCAGCCACTCGCAGGCCAGGTGGCAGTTGGCGAGGAACACCCAGCCGCCCTCCGCCATGGCCTGCGTCAGCATCCTGGTGTTGGCCGAGAGGTCAGTTATTAAAGTAAACGACATTAACGCATATATCGCGTTCATTTCAACGGTTCTAAAGCCAAAGGGTAATACTTAACGCTATTACTGAGACACGGCTGTCTGTCTGTCCGTCTGTCACCAGGCCGTATCTCATGAACCGTGATAGTAAGACGGTTAAAATTTCACAGATGATGTATTTCTGTTGGCGCTATAATAAAAACACTAAAAAACAAATCACAAAATATTTAAGTGGAGCTCCCATACAACAGACATGATATTTTTGCCATATATTAATAGTACGGAACCCTTCGTGCACGAGTCGCGCTTGGCCGTTTTTTCCTAACTCTGGGCGAACACACGCTCAAGAAGAATACGAAGGCACGTGAACTCACTTTGTCGCCGCCGGCGCCTGGCCTTGGCCCAGACTGAGCGACTGGAACTTGTCGAACATCTTGACGTCGATGGCCAGCTGGATGAGCGCCGAGGTGGGGTCCACGCCGGGGGAGAGCACGAACAGCAGCGACGTCTTCCACGACGACTCCTCCCAGGCGGCCTGGGCGTTTCATCAAAGGCCTCGCTACAGCTCGGGTACGGGTTACGCAGTTTTCTACGCTCGGGACTCGGCTATAACTCCGGTACAAGATACGCAATTGTCTACATTTCAACATTCGTCTATAACTCCGGTACAAGATATGCAATTGTCTACAATTCAAGATTCGCCTTTAGCTTCGGTACAAGCTTCGCAATTGTTTACATTTCAGGCATCTTCTACAACTGCGGCAGAAGCTACGCAGTTTTCTACATTTCGGGACTCGACTATAACTCCGGTACAAGATACGCAATTGTCTACATTTCAACATTCGTCTATAACTCCGGTACAAGATACGCAATTGTCTACATTTCAACATTCGTCTATAACTCCGGTACAAGATACGCAATTGTCTACAATTCAAGATTCGCCTTTAGCTTCGGTACAAGCTTCGCAATTGTTTACATTTCAGGCATCTTCTACAACTGCGGCAGAAGCTACGCAGTTTTCTACATTTCGGGACTCGGCTATAACTCCGGTACAAGATACGCAATTGTCTACATTTCAACATTCGTCTATAAGTCCGGTACAAGATACGCAATTGTCTACATTTCAACATTTGTCTATAACTCCGGTACAAGATACGCAATTGTCTACAATTCAAGATTCGCCTTTAGCTTCGGTACAAGCTTCGCAATTGTTTACATTTCAGGCATCTTCTACAACTGCGGCAGAAGCTACGCAGTTTTCTACATTTCGGGACTCGGCTATAACTCCGGTACAAGATACGCAATTGTCTACATTTCAACATTCGTCTATAAGTCCGGTACAAGATACGCAATTGTCTACATTTCAACATTCGTCTATAACTCCGGTACAAGATACGCAATTGTCTACAATTCAAGATTCGCCTTTAGCTTCGGTACAAGCTTCGCAATTGTTTACATTTCAGGCATCGTCTACAACTGCGGCAGAAGCTACGCAGTTTTATAACTCGGGTACAAGATACGCAATTGTCTACATTCCAGGATTCGTCTATAACTCCGACAGAACAGTTTTCTACATTTCCGGCCCTTATAGAAATAACTCCGGCATGAGCTACGCTATTGTCTACAATTCAGGACTAGTGCATCGAATAATATAATAACTGTCTGGTTCGTCTCAGATCTGTGGCTTTAGTTTTCCGAACCGGTAATAGTATTTTGTCAATTAATAGGCAAGTGACATGTTTCTATATTGAATGAAATTAAAGTGCGGGAAAATTTATTAAAGGTGAAGTGTTTCTTTTTAAATTTTTATTAATAATCTGAATTTTTGGCACCGTAAGGATTAGATTGGGCCTGCGTCTTCCGGGTAATGCGGCCAAATGCTCTAGCCAACTGTACCGAAAGACAAGCGCTAAAATCTGGACATGTACTTAGCTAAGCCACTCAGTTAAGTGATAACCGTCGTACATGGATATTCGCAACAGTAACGCCCGATTTCTGAAACACTGATCATCGTAGATGTTAACTAATCAGTTGTCAAATGGATTCTCAAATGTAATTTGAGTTGGCAAAAGGATGGCTAAACTCTTTGAACTGATCAGTTGTTTCAGAAACCGGATGTTAGGGTTGCAGATGCACCGCCACCTTTAATAAAGCTGGTCTAAAATGCAGTATCAGTTTAACCTGACGCCGGTGCTTCGTGTGGTCGTGGCTATTCCGGACGGACCGGTCCATCCGTGTGACAGTAAAGACTGTTTCGTGGCCCTGCCACATCATCATCCTCATAATTTCAGCCTGTTTGTGTCCAATGCTGAACATACGCCTCCCTCAGACTGCCACGAAGCACGATCCACACATTTTGGACATCCATCATGCGGGAGTTTCGCCATAGTTGGCGCGCCTGGCGAGCGGGTTGACGCTACCGCCCGTTATAGGCCCGGACATTGAGGGCGTGGAGAGTCGGGCGTGGGCGTGGGCGTGGGCGTGGGCGTGGGCGTGGGCGTGGGCGCACCTTGATGTCGAGCACTGGCGGCTCGACGTAGCGCGGGCCGAGCGCGCGCAGCACGAAGGCGGCGGCGCACGCGCCCACGCGGTCCGTGCGCAGCGCGCGCACCACCAGCATGCGCTGGAACTCGCTGCACATCTCGTTCCACTCGCCTGCCAACGCACAGCTCTGCACGCTCTCCTTCTATTCTCTCCTTTGGGGTTCCGTACCGCCGTTCCGGTGGAACGGGACCCTATTGCTAAGACTAAATCTGTCCATCTGAACCAGGCGTGAGCGCCCTCAGACTCTATTACTTAAGTTATAGTACTTCCTTCGGCTCGTTTGGGAAAAATGATGAGATTGAATTATGACGATGCGCGGCGCCAACTTCACAGTGTTACCATGACGACCGATAACAACTTTGCGATATTTACCTATGATTCTCAAACATCCAATTAAACTGAAATCAATAGCATCTAATTTACCTTCGTCAGAGATTAAATTTTTTATATTCTTTCACAGTAAAGAAGTACCTATAACTTGTTACGTACACTACACGCGTACATAAGCAATTCTATACATGAGCAATTCAAACCCCGATCATAAACCAGCATCACTCGGGCTCAAAGGCTTTCATGCAGACAACGTTATTTTCTGCCACGCACAACCACTTTGCGGAACGAATTGTCGCCAGCAATATTTTCGTACCAATACCACTTAGGACAAGATGAGAGCCTACTCCTACCGCGGAGGCCGACAACGCAGTTATGACTCAACCGATGTCGCAAGTCGAGTTGTGATCACACATAATGAAGGAATAGCTCTGCCTCCTTTTCCAATAAAAAAAGGTATTGTACGTTTGGAGGGACTCTGGAATCTGGTACGGAGCGCAACGGGACGTGCGTTCGCCTCAGAGAAGAGTAAATCTTCCCCGATTCCCACATCATCTTGCGGCAGATCGGCTACTTCCCCTTTTAGTCGCCCTTGACGACACCCAGGGGTTACATAAACAAATTCCTCGAAACTCACCGACGAGCGGCTGGCTCTCCGGCTCGGCGGTGAGGTACCACTCGCGCCACTCCTTGGACATCACCTCGAACGAGTCCACGAGCCCGTGGAAGCCGGCGATCTTGTCCAGCTCCGTGATGTTGTCCCAGCACTCGTCCGGTATCCAGTCTGAGGGTGAGGCAAACATATATAAGCACTCAATACAGAAATTATTGCCTTTTTCCGACTCACAAGTAATTTTTTTTGTATGTGACAAGATGGCAAGGTTCACCAGATACTAAGTAACCGCCAACCATAAAGTGAGCCCGGTCTACCTCACTCACCAGACGAAATGCAGAAGTATGACTCTTCCGCCAGTCTTCTGTAAGGTCGTGGTACTTATCCGGACCTGCCCATTCGTGCACCTGCCGAAGCTGTTACGTGGCCCTCCCACAGTATTGATAATATATGTCCGCAATTGGAAATATATGTTCTTAAAAAATATGAGCTAATACCGATTCAAACAGACGTCGAGAAAATTAAAATAGACAACAGACAGTTCGCAGAATCAACAAGATAGACAGGTAGATGGATGTCGTAAGAGCAAAGTTTAATGAAAATTATAACACACCCATAACTATAACTCACGTATCTTTTCGCAAAATATTAGATAAAAAAACTTTAATATATATCTCTAAGGACTGCCGCAATCCTTAAGATCCTTGAGGATTGCGGCGCGATAGAGATCGGCGGGCTTCTCCTTTATTACAAAACTTCAGAAAAAAAACGAATCTCTTCTCACTGGTAGGATTGTCGGGCTGCTCGGAGCGGTCCAGCACGACGCCGCCCTTGAGCAGGTAGAGGTACTCGTTCATGTTCAGCTTGCCGGCCTGGAAGAGGATCCTCGACGCCATGTGGAACGAGAGCAGCAGCTTGTGCCGCTCGAACAGGGCGCGGCACGTGTTCCTGCAAAGTTACAATCCGAGCTGCACGCCTTGCGGAGTCGCGGTTGTGAGCGTAGCACGTCTTAAGCGTTTCTATCAAGCCCCAAGGTCATAACGCTCACGGCCGACTGGGATAGTGGTCTAATAAATACTAGGAACAGGCAAATTAATTCCACCCTAAACTATACCGATTACGATAAGTGATTCTTATATGGGACAATGTATAATTTCTACAACAAAATCCCAGAGAACGTTCAAAATTTATTAGTTGCTAGATTTTAAAAAAATTGTTTATTGAAGGCTATTATAATATTCGCGATTATTTAAATGATAACACACTATGCAAATGAATTGATCGCTCCAGACTCTTTCAAATGGACTATAACATATTGCGTTAAAAAAGCCAAAAAGAAACAGTGGCTGGTAGAGATCAAATACTGCACAGATTTCATACGACAGGCATTTTATGTAGAATACTACTCTCCTCGCAGCTTTATACAATCTTTACATTTATATAGATAATACCTTATTTTATTATCTATCAGAATATATCAATTTATCTTGATAGATGTTCAGGCATGCGTTGGGAAAATGAAAAGATGAAATTTCAATCTTTGGATAAAAGACTTTAGAGAATCAGCACGTGTACACGGACACAAGCCTTAATCTAAATTTAACTTTAAATATTTATTGCAAAGACATTTTCTATGCAGTCAGTTCTGTGCCTCATTCAAATGTCGCAATATTTCGACTGGTTTGTGAGCCAAATATTTTTTAGGCGCCCCATATGGACCTAAATTTCCATTACTGTCTTTATGGGTAGCGTTTCTGGCACTTCCAATATTACTTTAGTAACACGGATGTGTCTACAAAACACACTTTTTATTTAAACGACATTATCTAGTCCCAAACTAAGCAAAGCTTGTATTATGGATAATAAACAGATACAAGATACACACTATGTTCATCATCAATATTTTTCCAATGGTAGGGATCGAACCCACACCCTCTGGAGCAAGAGACAGGCAAAACAACAAGCGAACCGTCAAAGAAGATCTCACTTGTACACGGCGTATGTGTGAAACTCGTTCAGATAGTTGATCCGCTCCTCCAGCTCGCTGCTCTTCTGGCTGCGGTCGATGGAGTACATGAACAGCTCGATGTAGGCGTCCAGCGAGAACTGGTACATGGGGTCGATCCTGGACAGGTCGTTCAGCGCGAAGAACAGCACCGAAGCGCGCACCGCCACTGGCACGTAGCCCTGGCGAGGAAGTTGCCGATGACTCCGTGGCGCCGTTGCCAAGGTATTGGCTTCGGCGTCGGGGGTCGTGGGTTCGATTCCCACACGGGACAACTACTTGTGCGACCCACAGATAGTTGTTTCGCATCTGGTGTTTGTCCTCGTGCAATTTATGTTTGTAAAACGTCCTTACAACACAGGATAATGTTATCCTAAAGTGAGGGCAATGTTTTTTTTTTAAAAAAAACAATAAAGAAAGAAAGATTGCGAGAAACGTTCACGCCTTGAATCGCGTTAGGGTAGAAAGAAAACGTTATCATGTGGTAGAGCAGTAAAGCTTCCACTGTAGAGGCCACATCCAGGGCTACACCGCTTTGAGGCCGGAATAAAGAATGATTCATCAATTGGCAGTTGGTCTTGCGGGTCACTTAACAAAGCTAATGACTTACCCTGATAGAGTAAAATCATTAGTAGCCTCTGCGCTTTTTTATGTAAAAATAAGGCAAGAGAGCTGGCGGTTAACCTGATGTTAAGTCATAACCGCCGCCCATGGACATTTGCAGGGTAGGTAGGGAGTAGGGATGCAGATGTTTTTAACGGTGGTAGGGTCACGCAGCAGCCTCGGCTGTTGCACGAACGGGCAGGCCCGTCCGGGTCAGTACCACGACCTCACAGAAGACCAGCGTAAAGAGGAAGTATGACAAATACTTTCGCGTTTCGTCTGGTGAGTGAGGTAGCCGGAGCCCAATTTTCAAAAGGTTGTCAACGCATCTGTAACCCTCGGGTGTAGCAGATGTCCATGGGCGGCGGTATTCTCTTAACATCAGGTGACCCGTCTGCTCGTATGGCAAATTTTCGCATAAAAAAAAATGTGTTGCCACCTCATAACAAAGTGGGCCCCGGCTATCTCACTCACGAGACAAAACGCAGAAGTACAACATTTCTACTTGATGCCGGTCTTCTGTGAGGTCGTGGTACTTACCCGGACGGAGCTGTCCCTTTGTGCAACAGGAAGCTGTCGCATGGCCCTACCACTCTGCCACTGTCAAGTGGAACTTTGAGTGGCAGGATCCTGTTGAAGACTTGAACAGGTAGTTTACTTTTGTTCAACCGTTTTGCTATTTCTTCGGAGAATTTCACATAGAATGGAGTACCAACCACACGGGCCTTAATGTCCATGGGCGGCGGTTACCGCTTAACATCAGGTGAACCGCCAGCAAGGTTGCCACCTTGTCAAATAACAAGAAGGTAATAATAATAATAATAAAGCCCGTTTATTTCCAATCTACAGATTATCATAACATGCATTTTAGATATGTTACAAACAATTTTACAGTTATACATAATGAAAATGTTTTTAATATGTACTAATCAAATTGATAAATAAATGAATTAATATTTGTTTGCTTCAAACGCTATTCGTGCTGTTAATTGATTGAAACCCCTTCTCGGGTATAGGCCTCCTCCAGCTTTTTCCAGACATCTCTGATGAAAAGAAGAAGGTAGGAAGAAATAAAATGCAGTGTTGATTACCAGGTTCTCGAGTGGCGACCACGAACCGGAAGACATAGCGTCGGAAGGCCTGCCTCTAGGTGGAACGACGACATCGTAAGAGTCGCGGGCAACCGGTGGATGCAAATGGCAAAGTGCCGTTCGTTGTGGCGTTCCATGGGGGAGTCCTATGTTCAAAGGTGGACTTCTAGCGGCTGATGATGATCGTCGAGCATCACCTGTCTCGCGCCGTCGATCTCCTTCTCCGTCTCCTGCGAGGTGAGCAGCGCCTCCTTGACCTGCAGCGAGGTGCGCTGCGAGATCTGCAGCGTCAGGAACAGCTCCTCGTTCTCCAGCAGCGGCACCTGCGACTCGTACATGATGCGAAGCAGGTCGTTCTCCAGGTCCACCTGCGATTGAAACCAATTATCTCTTTAGGGATTTCCTTCTGTAATTTCTAATATCGATTAGTTTGTATTTATTTATATAATCAAAAAATCTATCATGGTCTCAATTGAGAACCGCCTATCGAATAGATAGCTTGGCATTGAAAATTCTATCCACGCTTCTTTTGTCAGATTTGTATCTGGCAATGTTATGGGTCAACCTGGTTGTAAATATGCCTAGATAGGTCACAAACGAGAGGAGGTGACTAGTTATTGCTCGTCACTGGAGCTGTACATCCCGAATTAATTCACCGTCTTTTATTCAATCTATTCGTTAATACTGTCGTAAAATTTGAATTCTTGAAGAACAATAAAAAATCAAGGGTCTACAAGGGTCACCTGCATCACCTTTCTTCGTAAACCTTAACAAAGACACGGGCCATCAAAACAGAGTGAAAAGAGATCACACTTCACTGCGAAGAAACCAAAATTGATATACACAACCGAAAAGGAATTATTTTCCCGATACTTTGTTCGGTAGTGAGTAGGACTCGAACAGGCTTATATGACGATGACGGTGACACCCACCAGAACTTTCTTGTCCCTGGCGATGTTCAGCACCAGCGTGTCCTTCATCTGCTCGAGCTGCGGCTTCTCCTTCCGCACCACGATGCCCAGCAGCTGGGCGGTGAGGCCCTGCTCCTTCACCGCGAAGTTCACCATGGTCGTCTTGGTCAGCACCTCGGGCGTGTATATCGGGTTGCCTGCGAGTTGCGACGCCGACGGAACCCTTCTTACTTACTTTAGCGAATACAGTTGGACAGGCTAAAGCTCGATAAATGTTTAAACGGGTACTTTGTACATTCGTTGATTTTCTTTTTGACAGTTCTCCAGTCCCTATAAATTATCGTTTTTTTTTTTTTTCGGATCAAGTTCTTCAGTAATTGTATTTGTACTGCGTTTGTCACTAGGTTATCCTTATTCGACTGTGATAGAGCCCAAACAGACAAAATATTGTTTTTTATGTAAGAAAATGGCAAACGAGCTGGCGGTTTGCCTGATGTTAAGCGATAACCTATGTCCATGGTCATTTGCAATACCCGCAGGTTGCAAATGCGTTGCCAACTTTCAGTAAAGCGGGCCCCGGCTACCTTACTCAACAGACGAAACGCAGAAGTATGACACTTCCACTACACGCCGGTCATCTGAGAGGTCGCAGGGGATCTTTAAAGGATTATTACAACGTTAGAAAAAAAACCGGCCAAGTGCGAGTCGGGCTAGCGCACGAAAGGTTCCGTGCCAATATCTATAAAAACGACAAAAAAATCTCGTCTGCCGTATGGGATTATGTAGTATTTGTTGTTTTAGCCGCAACATCTGTAAATATTAGAAAAAAAAACAAAATTAAATTAACTATCACGGTTCATGAGATACAGCCTGGTGTCAGACGGACATACAGACAGACAGCGGAGTCTTAGTAATATTGTCCCGTTTTATCCTCTAAAAGGGGCCGGCCACGAGAGATCAAACTCACCCAGCTTCGTAGTGAGGTACAGCTGGAAACTGGTGTCGTAGGGCACCATCTTCTCGTTGAACTTGATGACTAGCGCGGAGCCGATCCTCACCACCGCCTTGTCCAGAATGGGCGCGATCGACGGGTCCAGCACCTCGCCCACGTTCTGTATCAGTATCGGCTTGCCTCCCGACAGGCACGACTCCATTATCTTCAGGTAGTTCGGCTGGCCGAAGTCCACGATCTGTTCCGAGTCAAACGATGGACTGGTGAAACTCAACCGGTCCGTCGTGAATAGAGTAGCACGTGTATTAACTCATTAATGACTCTCTCAAGTGTTGAAGTAAGCAGCTCTTGATAAAGTTAAACGACTGTTAATACGCAGAAGTCCGCCGATAGAGCCGAGAGAGTTCAAACCAGAATGAAAGTGTCGGCTCCGATGAAACTGTTCATTTTAAGTGATGACTTATCACGTGCTCGGCGGTGAAGGAAACCATCGTGAGGAAACCTGCATATTTTCGAAATAATAACAGAAAAAAACTTATTTCGAAGATATGTGAAGTCCGCCAATCCGCAGTGGGGCCGCGTGGTGGACTATGCCCTGTCCCCCTCTGTACATAGGAGGCTTTTGCTCAGCAGTGGGACATGCATAGGCTGATAGTTTCACTATAAGTACCTGAATGTCGTTCTTCTCCTCCAGCCTCGAGATCCAAATGAGGGCCTGGCCCTGGGGGTCCACGGCCAGGGGCCAGCGCGTGGCGCGCCGGACGATTATGCCGTTCTCCGCGCTGAAGTTGTCGTCTGACGGTGTTGTGGTCAATTGTATAGTAATTGTTGTACTGTCATTAACTTCTTCGTTTTTTTATGTAATTGGCAAGCGGGCTGGCGGTTCTGCAACACCCGTACGGTTGCAGATGCATTGCCACCGTATTATAAAGTGTGTTTCAAATGTCCATTGGCGGCAGTTGTTACTTAACATCACGTGAATCGCGAGCTCGTTTGCCTTACCTTCTCATACAAAAAAAACTCAAATAGAAAATGCATGGAAGGTAAGATATTTGAAGTCGGGTTTTTTGATAATAAAATTGTACTTGTTTAAAAAGCTTTATAATCTATTCGATTGAAATATCGTTCAAATTGGTGTAAAAGCTCAGAATTAATATCGACCGGTGGTCCCAGATAAATAAAAACAAGAACTTAACAATGATACAGAGCACAGTTTTGTACGTAACCAAGAATTGGAACTACTAAGTTGTAACGTACCAGGTAGACCCATATAGTTCCAATCCCTGAGTGTGGCATCGTCGAGGAGGAAATTCTTCATGCTCAAGTCCATAGTCACCGGTACGGACTCGTTGTAAACCTTAAAAAAGCAAAAAAAAAAACGTTGTTGAGAAACAGACATTTACACAGCAACAGACAGGTCATGGTTCAAAAATATCATCCAATATCTTATAACCTAAAATGATGAAGGACTCCGTGGCACAGTCGCCAAGGTATTGGCTTCGGCGTCGGGGTTGGTGGGTTCGACTCCCACACGGGACAAACATTAGTGTGACCCACAGATCACCAGCCTCATGATCATCACACTCATCATCCAGGCTTTATCTCATGAACTGCGATAGTTAGACAGTTGACATTTTCACAAAAGATGTATTTCTGTTACCGCTATAACAACAAATACAAAAAAAAACAGAATAAAAAATATTGAAGTGGGGCTCACATACAGTTTTTAAAGAAAATGGTACGGAAACGACTCGCACTCGGCCGTTTTTTTATTTAGATCAGTTAAACAAGCGTATTGAAGTCCGGCGCGGGAATCGAACCCGCGTCTTGGGGAATGGCGGCCACCCACCTCGCGGAACCACTCGTCCATGAGCTCCTCGCGGTACTCCGAGACGAAGGGGCCCAGGTAGGCCACGAAGGCCGTCGCGATCAGGCAGTCGCCCGGCAGGTTGTCGAACTCGTGGTCCAGCCGCTCCACCGTCTTCTCCCATCGCTCCCTCTCGCCTTTGGACCACGCACCATCGAACTGATGCTTTTTTTTAAGCGATAACAGCCGCCCATTGACATTCGCAACACCCGTAGGGTTTCAGATGCGTTGCCACCTCTAAATAAAGTGGGCCCCGGCTATCTCACTCACAACTCTACTTCACGCCGGTCTTCCGTGAGGTCGTGGTACTTACCCGGACAGTCTGGCCTGTTCATTGGTGCAACGGCCGAAGCTGTTGCATGGCCCTACCAAAAGTCTTGGTTAAAACCAGAGTAGCCAGCCTCTCGGTCTTCTACAGGATGCCTTTTGAACAGTGTGCGTCGGAGTTGCACGAACTGATTGCTCCAGTCCCTTTCCATCATCGGACAACTAGGCGTTCAGCGGGGCTCCACACTTATGCTGTCGGCGTTCCACACACAAGAACAAAGCGATTCGTTTTTTCATTTATCATCCGTACAGCTAAGGAATAGAACAACCTACCGGCGTCCGTCCTTCCATCCAATTTCATTGTAGGCGTCTTCAAGGCAAGAGTGTATAGGTTTTTACTGAGCTAGCACGCTCACCATCAAAGACTGCATCTCCACTTACCATCAGGTGAGATGGCAGTCAAGTGCTGGCCAGTTCTGAATTTAAAAAAACAGTCTGAACCACTAATGGACCGAGAAAATTTACCAGACAGCCCAGTTATGAGGGCCTCCGCCCTCTCCAGTTTCAGCTGCAGCATCTTCGACTTCCTCTCCAGCTCCTCCTTCTGGGCCAGTTTCTCGTCGTACTCCTTCTGTAAGCGGGCTATCATCTCGCTCAGCTCCTTCAGCTTCGCCCGCGCCTCGGCCAGGATCTGCTGCTTCATCCGCAACGACTCCAGCGCCTCCTCGAGACGCTCCTTCTTCGGTTTCACGATCCTAAACGATTTGTAAATAATACACCGCAGCTCCGTATTTAAGGTCCCGGACGAAATTGTCACTGCCAACACTGAGTAAGGAAAATTAAATTTTTACAGCCATACACGTATCTCTTTATAGTTACCTCTTTTTAAATCACTGCCGGTTTTTTTTTTTGTCTGTAGACAAATAGAATGAAGTATGATTCAATCTATTCATCTTCTCATTTGCAAATTTCATCTTTGATAATGAAGAATAATGGCTGGAGACCTTGATTCATTTATTCAAACGCAATTGTTTCAATAAGTTTTGACAGTCAATAAAGTTGGTAAAGCGTAGCGACCCGATTGGCTTGTGGGTAGTGCACCTGCCTCTTGCTCTAGAGGGTGTGGGTTCGATCCATACTACTGGTGATATGATAAATATTGTGTGATGAACGTAGTGTTTTTCTGATGTCTGGGTACAACAAGTATTTATTTACAAAAAAAGGTATGCTTATCAGTTACCTAATATCTAAAGTACAAGCTTTGCTTTGTTTGGGACTATACAGAGTTGTGTAAATATGTCCTGAATTATGTATGTAGACTAGGATATTAATAACTGTAACAGGTACTACTCACTTATAGACCTTGCCGTACTTCTCGATGGCGCGCACCCAGAGGCACAGCGACTTGGCCGCCAGCGACACCGTGCCCACAATCTCGGGCTCAAAGTCCGGCTTCGCGGTGTAGGTGCCGATCTTCTTCAGCGTCTTGTCCGAGATGTTGTCCTTGTCGAAGTCGCGGAGCCGGTCCAGAAAGTACTGGTCTCCCAGCTGGCGTTTCGCCTCCGCCCACGTGGGCTCCTTCTGCACACGGCAGAATAGTAGGTTCCGTTAGAAAATGGGCCAATGTGACCCACGCGAGTGAGGTAGCCGAGCCACTTTAATAAAAGGCGGCAACCCATCTGTAACCCTATGCATGTTGCAAATGTACCTAAATGGCGGGTATCATTTAACATCGGACGAGACGCCAGCTAGTTTGCCACCTACTCACATAAAAAAAATCAAAAAGCTAACAATTACACTTCGTTTTAATCAAAAACTATAACTGCAAGTGCATATTTAACACTTTTCAGTTGGTACTATTTGTACTGGCGGCGAAGCATTCTTACCTGCAGCAGAATCAACACAGCCTCCATGACCATCTCGACCTTTTGCGGGGGCTTCGGATAGGATTTCACCTCCGTGATGTCCTTCTTGTTCAGGGCGTCCAAAGCCTGTCAGGGCACAACTAATCACAACTTGTGACAATACTTAGATAACAATAGACAAAGGCGTGCGACGTTCTAGATTGGAACCCACGAACCACTACAACGTTGCTATCAGAAACCTTTATACATACATCTTGAATTTCTCAAGTTCCTTTCTCATTTCACGCAGCAGTTTCAACTGTTGCACGAATGGGCAGGTCCTCCTGTTAATCACACGACCTCCCAGAAGATCGGCGTGAAGTGGTAGTATTATACATCTGCATCTCCTTAAGTGAATGAGATAACCGGGGCCAACTTTATTAAAAAGTGAACAGCGCATCTACGGGTGTGGCGACTGTCAATGGGTGCTGGTTATGACTTGATTACACTCAAAATCCCAAGCACAACCAAAATCATCAGCATTGACCAACGCATCTCACTAGGCACAAGTGAGATGCGTTGGTCAATGCTGATGATTTGAATGACTACCAAGGTCAAAAGAGCTGCCTTTTTCTCGAGCTCTTTTTCACTACAAACTGATAGCTGCTACCTCAGAACTGTGTAGCGGCAGACCGTCCTTTGTGAACAGTTCCATCTCCATCTCCATCTCCTTCTGCCAGAGGCAGCCACCCACCTTGATGGCCTCCTCGAGCGCGGGCATGGCGCTGGCCAGGTCGCGCATGGCGGCGTCGGCCAGCCGCTTGCACTGCACCTCCTCCTCCATGGTGCGCTTGCTGCGCGCCGCCACGCTGCGCTGCTGCTCGTCCGCGTTGCGCTGCTGGACGTTTATCACGCCCATGTACTCCACGCACTGCTCCGTGTACTCCGCCACTTGCACCTGGGGTCGTGGACTCGGTTAAGACTCAGTATTCTTACGTCAAAATCCGCCCTCCAGTGACCAAATCTACAGATAGATAGAATATCGAAAGATACCTTAGCCGTAGCCAACTCTTCGGACATCTGACCCACCAGCTTAGTGGTTTCCTCCACTTTTCCCAGACCGTTCCTGAGCTTGTTTGCCTGCAGCGCCACTTCGGCCCTTTTATTCTTGAGCATCCTGCAGAATAGTACAGAAAGCTTGAACAGAAACTTGAAAGAATAGAACAGAACAGAAAGCTCAGCGTGTAAAAGAAATCACTTTTAAAATATGTGCATGTTGTAACACCCTCCTTCCTTCACAACAGTGGAAGACATTGGCCTCAATTTGACAACTCTCCTATTACCTTTACATCTTACCAAACTCCAATGTATTTTGTCTTTGGGCATTTTCTCCCTATATTTCAAGATTTATATTAAAAACTCATCAAACTCATCTTTGCAACGTCCTTATCATCACGCAAGAAACATGATGTTTATACTTAATTATAATCGTAATGTATCAACACAAATTGATCTTAAGACGTTTTACAAACGAAAATATAACATCAACAAGCACCGAAAACCTAAACAATCGTTTCTTGATAAAATTTGTCACAAGCGAGATTAAAGACGTCCCGCCACAGCGCCCTGATTAACTCTGAGCGGAGCTATCAGAAGGAAAGAGGGAGAGAGAGAGAGCGAGAGAGAGAGAGAGAGAGAGAGAGAGAGAGAGAGAGAGAGAGAGAGAGAGACATTCACAACTAAACTGCGGTAGGACCACGTAGCAACTTTTAATATTTACGAATGGGCAGGCTCATCCGGGGAAGTAACACGGCCTAACAAAAGACTAATGTAAAGTGGAAGCATTATTTATATATGTTTCGTCAGGTGAGTGGGGTAACCGCGATCTACTTGGATTAGCGAGACGAGAGAGGGGGATACAGAGAATGAGTGAAAGAGAGAGACACTCACTCCTTGTAGCCGGAGACCAGCTCCGGGTTGTTTGGGGGCGCAACGTGGTTGTACTATCAACACGAGGGCGGGAGAGAGAGATCGACAGTGCGAGGCGCTCACCCCTTTTACCCGGAGACCAGGTCCGGGTAGTTGGTGAGCGCGATGTGGTCGTGCTATCAACATGGTCGTGCTATCAACACGAGAGATCGAGAGAGAGGGGGCCACTCACTCCTTGTAGCCGGAGACGAGCTCCAGGTAGTTGGTGGGCGTGACGTGGTTGGCGCGGCGCATCTCGCGCCACATCCGCGCCGAGTGGCTGCCCACGGAAGAGTGCACCAGCGACATGATGGAGGCCACCGACGCGCGCAGCACCTCCTCGCGGCTCTCCACCAGCGACTCCTTGCGCTTCACCTGCACGGGGACGTGCCGGTGGTGCCTCTCTCAATACATCACTGCAAGACCGCGGGGTTTCTTGCCGGTTCTTCTCTGGCAGGTCTAGTTAAGTGATGCACCGTAGTAGAGGAGGCCCAAGAAGGCCATAGTCACGCCGGTGTCGCGGAAGATTGCGTCCACGTGTCTCCGTGTCCCCGGCCGATGCGACAGAGACAGATGCAACGTGGGTTTTTAGTGGGCACCCGTTTCTTAGTGGGACTCCCACATACCCCTGTTACTCCCCCGATCCAGTGGCAGGGGATCCATAAGGGATCTTTCCCACGGAAAAGTATCTGCAATCCTACGGGTGTTGCAAATATCAATGGGTGGCACTTAACACGAGGCGAACCACCAGCTCTTTTGTCACCTCACATAAAAAAAAAGTTAAAAAAGTAATTTGACGTAGGTAGTCCTTTACCCTTTGTCCTGTGATTGAGGCAAGCAGCTCCACGCCCTCAAGGAACTTGTAGGCAACTTCCAGCAGCGCCTCCCGCGGCCATTCCAGGAACCAGTTCGTGGTGGTGGCGTTGATCAGGGCAGGATATTGGCGGATGCGATTACTGGACGAATAAACAGACAAAAAATGAACAAAATGGCGCTTTAAAATTTAAGTAAAAGTAGCTTTTAAAATTAAACGCTTTAAAATTTAAATTTAAGAAATAGTAATAAAAATGTTTCGCCGCTGTGGGAATCGAACCCACGTCTTCGGGATTCGCGCCCTAAACCTTCAAATGCCAAAAATCAATGAAGATAAAAGACGTTGAGATTTTAGTTGGGGTGACAATCAGCCTTTTACCTTAGTGACTAAAGAAAAACTTTTCGTACTCTTTCTACAAATTTTAATGTTTAATATTAAGTAAAATAATATAATCTTAAGTAAAATATAATCTTAAGTAAAAATAATGGCGCTTGATAGAACTTAAGGCTTTTACTTGGCTAATTTGTTCACCATTTACGGCTACATTGATATCAGTGTGGAAATTCTGATACATGCAAGGTAGAAAGAGACAGAGGCAAATACAGAGGAAGTATCATCAGCTTAATTCATAGTTATCACTATTGAGCAATGTGATAGCTGAGTGTACAGATGCTTGCTTTAATTCAATATACACGAACAACCCGAATTCAAACCCCGGTGCCAGCACCAATTTTAAGTTCTGACTTATCACGTGCTCGGCGGTGAAGGAAAACATCATATTTTGGAAACCTGCATATTTTTTAAATAACAGCAAAAATAATACTCCAAAGATATGTGAAGACCGCCATGGGGTCGCGTGGGGTCGCGTGGTGGACTATGTCCTACCCTCTCTATAAAGGATGCTATTACCCAGCAACGGGACATAGATATAGGCTGGAACTTTACTTTCACCGGATTAATGCAGAGACACGCTGTTTAGAAGTGCAATTATGTTTAAACACGTTTATCAGTTACCGTGTACAGAGGAGACCTTTGCCTAGCAGTGGGACTTCTATAACAATGTAATCGTTTGAAAAAAAAAGCCTACGGAGTTTCTTTCGTCTATTTCTTCTCCGTTAGAGGAACCTAATAACGAAACGGTGATAGATTTAAAAAATGATTATCGATTGATGAAATGTATATCTCGTACTTCGACGAGTAAATGCTTTGATTTGATTTTATTTTAGGCTGGTACTCTACTTGTCACTTCTCGCTTCTACTGCTGTGGTCACAGAGTTATTCACCGAAACTCCTCCCCGATGGGGCTGAAGCAGAGGACGATCCGAAGGTTGCCTCGCACCCTGTCCACCAGGAACAGGTAGACGGATTCGTTCGTCTGCAGAACGTTCGCCGCCTTCATCGGCTTCTCCAAAGCCTGCTTGATCTGCAAACGCAAATTCCCATACGGATATTTTAAGTCGGTTCTGTTTTCGTTATTACTGATTAAATGTACACCTAACTCTGCTCTCTTCTTTATATCCCTTTAGAAAGAAATCTTTTAGAAGAAGTTGTCTGAAAGAAACCGCTTTCTGAGCGATGAGGACGCCTATTGTACTTCCTTTTATATTCTTTTGCAATTTGCACTTTACGTTTTTGGTGTACAATCAAGGGTTTTTTTTAATGTGAGAAGGTGGCAATCGACTGGCAGTTCACCTGATGTTAAATGATAACCGCCCATGGACATTTGCAAAACCCGGAGGGTTGCTGATGCGTTGCCACCTTTTAATAAAGTGGGCGTCGGATACTACACACACTGTACTACAAGTCTGTCTTATGTTAGGTCGTGGTACTTACCCGTACGGACCTGTCCATTCGTGCAACAGCTGTTGCGTGGCTCTACCACAGTTTAAAAAAGAGATATTTGAATTTTTTTTATAATAGTATAAAACAAGAGACGAGGCAGCCCAAGATGTGTTCAGATGTACGCGTGAACAAACTTAAAGCGGTAGTGGCGAGACAATTGAATAGTTTCCAGAGTGATGAAGCAAAATATAATCATAAACGAGTGAATTGATACAAACAGTTCCCGACCTTGGCAACCGGACTTACATCCTCAAACTCGTCCGGTTTGTACAAGTTGGTGATCTCCCCGCTGCTGAGCAAGTTGTTCATGATCTCGGTGAAGCTTTCCTCGACTATTTGCGTGTCGTTGAATATGAATGTGGTCTTCTTGGAGTCGACGCCGCAGCTCGTGTACAGAACCTAAATTATATCGCACTTATTTACGTACGACCACATCGTATATAATAAACTGTTACATAGCTCATAAGATTAAAAATGCATGTCATTGATGTATACGAAAAGGACGGTGAAGATAGCATCACTTCTTTAGGTAACAATATAACTAGCAACACTAGATAAGTTTACTAGTTTTGCACCTGCTTCAAACTTTCTCTACTCCCAGGGTTGACTGGAAGAGAATGCTTATTAGCATTAAGTTTGCCTTTTGTTTAGCCTCAAGTTGAGGTGTAAACAATAAATTTTAAATAAATAAATAAATAAATAAGTCAAAGGTCAAGTTTACTGTTTAAAATCAATCTACTAAAGGGCTAAATGGAAGTGATGATCAGTGCAAGTATTATTTATTGATAAAGATATAGAAGGTAGGACATTTAAAGCGATGCAGGAGCCTATACAGGGAGATTTTTTGAGAAGTGCCCAAATTTACGCAGGAGGTTCAGACTCGGTAGTATAATCGTTTATTGAAATAAAAAACAAAGTTTTTTTTTTCAAAAAAAAATGCCATTCTATTACCTAAAAAACAGAACGTGTTGACAATGCGATAGTCATTCATAAATACCTAAATTTTACTGTGCACGAACTTGTGCGCGTGTTAGTTATGAATGATCGCGCGTAAAATAAATGAGTTGCGTATAAATCACGCACTTTTTGAGATAAGTTCAAATGAATGTAATGAATTACTTAAGAGTGATTTTAAATATCTATCATTTTTTACATCACATTATTTATGATTAGAATTTAATAAAAAAAAAGGATACACTTAGAAGAGCCCCCCGTATACAGCGTGTCGTTACCATTGCGACAATAAATGAACACACGTCTAACGCTACTGCCAATAATCATGAAAAAATATTAACGTTAAACAAAATCCATAATAAAAAAAAATTCAAACAAACTAATTAAGTAAAAAAGAAACAAAATTAGTAACACCTATACAACTCGCGCTTATGTGAAAAGTTGCCAAACGAGCAGACGGTTCACCTGATGTTAAGTGAATGCCGCCGCCCATGGACATCTGCTACACCTGAGGTTTTGCAGATGCGTTGACAACCTTTTTGGAAATTGGGCTCCGGCTACCTCACTCACCAGACGAAACGCGAAAGTATTTGTGATTGAAGTATCACAAATACTTTCGCGTTCTTTACGCCGGTCTTCTGTGAGGTCGTGGTACTTACCCGGACGTGCCCGCCCATTCGTGCAACAGCCGAGGCTGCTGCTTGGTTCTACCACCGTAAATCCTCTACTTCACACATATGTACCAATCACAAACGCTAAAACAAAAAGTATAAGACTAACGATTCGCCCCGGCTTCGCAGATGTGCTCATTTTCTACAGTCGATTCTCAAACAGTTAAAATTGCGGAAACATTTTAAAGCTTTTCTATTTCATGTGAACAATGCATTTGGAAAAATCATACAGAAAAGAAGCGTTCAATATTTTTTTTTTGGTATAAATATTGACGACGATTGACGACCCGAATGGCGTAGTGGGTAGTGTACCTGCCTCCTCCTGCGCCAGAGGGTGTGGGTTCGATCCCCACTACTGGAAAAATATTGTGTGATGAACATAGTGTTTTTCTAGTGTCTGGGTGTTTATATATGTATAATATGTATTTATTTACAAAAGAAAAGTATGTTTATCAGTTATCTGGTACCCATAGACCATAGTACAAGCGTTGCTTAGTTTGGGACTAGAGAACGTTGTGTAAAGAATGTGTCCTAAAATATTTATTTATTTATTTTATAAATATGATAAATTAATGACCTTCAGATCCTCACGGAAATCCTTGACGCCGTACGTCTTTGTGACCACGATTTGGAAGGAGTTACATTCGCAGATATAAGACGCCAGACGCGTCAAACTCTGCCGCCCGGAACCGCCTATAAATTTTCATTGAATCCAACAATTATTGACAGTTCCAATCAAAGAGCAACTCTCACGTCATTTATATCTAGTTATGTGACCCTTCCATCGTTCATTGAGCCGTGTATCAGCTTTGTCTACGGTTTGAAAACCTTTATACTTAAAATCTTCATCTCGAATGACATAGGCGAATTTTTCATATCCTCGATTTTTAATGTTAATTTTTTAAAATAATTTACAGGTGACTAGAGAAAATATATTTGAAATTTTAACTATAGCCAAGAATCAGCTGATAATGCACGAAAATAAAACAAAACATTTAATTAGTCACAATTCTTTCCGACAAATCTTTCTCTGAAACATGATTGGAATCAGAGGGGAGGGGAGGATATGGTGGTAGCGTAAGGGATTTTAGGGCGTTGGTATTTTTTATGTGAGAAGGTGGGAGACGAGCTGGCGGTTCCCCTGATGTTAAGCTATAACCGCCGCCCATGTACATTTGCAACACCCAATGCAGGGTTACAAATGCTTTGCCACTTTAGAAAAAAACGTGCCTCGGTTGCCTGTCTTCACGTCAGTCTTTTGGAGGTCGTGGCACTTCCCCGGACGGACTTGCCCATTCGTGCAACAGTAGACTGTGGCAATGACACGGAAAAAGCTCGAAACGCGCAAGGATAACACTTGCACTTCATCCCGGTCTTCTGCAGCCCCTGCCCATTATTGCAACAGCAGACTGCCGCGTGGCAATGCCGCGGTTAAAGGTCTTTTTTTTTTTTTTTTTTTTTTTTTTTTTAAATAAGTTCTACACTTGGTCCGTACCTTTTTTAAAGTTGCGTAATTTAATTAGTACAGTGCATGTTGTTACGTACTCTCTTAACTACATCGACTAAAACTTACAGCTACAGCAGTGAGGTTTTTTTTTTTATATATTTAATTTATATGTAATACAAAGTAGTGTACTTAAATGCTAATATTTGTTACAGTGTTACTTATTTAATCTTACTCTAACGTTAAGGTAATTATTTGCTATAATTCTTCTCCTTTTTGTTTATATATATATATTTTTTTTTGTTATAAAACAGTGCTACAAGGAGTATTACAATATATGTATATAATTATTCTAGTCCTTATTCTACGTGCATTCCGAGACTTCCGAATGCCGTGCAGTTACCCAAAAGAGCAGTCTGAGCTCTCTTGGATGTTGAGTTCTGCTAGGCTGTCCGTAACCGCTGCGTTCCTGTCTCGAATTGCCATTTTTAAAAAGGCTAAAGGTTTAGGGAGACGTACCGATCCCGACGCACAGCATGTTGCCCCTCGGCTGCGAGATGACGCGCGCGATGCGGCACACGTGCTCGATGGCGTCCTTGAACAGCACCAGGTCCATCTTGACCACGCCCGGGCTGCTGTTGTACTCCTCCAGCTGGTTCGCGATGTACCTAAGAGACGACTGGCTTTCACCCGCGGTGGTGGTGATGACGATAATGCAAATTAAAGTAAAACTCGTGAACAAAGGGTTCCGTACCATCATCTATAAAAACGGCAAAAAGATCTTGTCTGTTGTATGGGCGCCCATACAACAGACAAGATCTTTTTGCCTGTATTTTTATTCCGTTATTTAGCATTTGTTGTTATAGCGGCAAAAGAAATGCATCATCTGTGAAAAATTCAAATGTCTAACTATTACGGTTCATGAGATACAGCCTAGTGACAGACGGATAGATGGACAGACAGACAGACAGTGGAGTCTTAGTAATAGGATCCCATTTAACCCTTTGAGTACGGAACCCTAAAAAGTAGAATTCATATTGTCAACAAAAACAAGGCATATTCAACAAACAGACTTACTTCCTCAAGGCTTCAGGGTCGTTCATATCGTCATACACTTCGAAGGGGTTGAGGAAGTGGCCAAAGAGGGGCGGACTCTTCGAGGGACAGAGGGCGTGGAAGGTCAGCTCGAAGTGTTTGCCCAAAATATCGCCCATGTGGTTCATGAACCAATCGCGGTCTCTGGCCACAGTGCAAAATGTTAATTTATACTATGTTTATTATGTAAATGGCAATTTGTGGTAGTCTGTGTCTGTGTCCAGCAGTGGTCTCGAACGGGCTGAAATTATGACGACTATGTTTGGGCATGAAGCGACTTCTACAATTGCACAAATGGGCAGGCTCTGCCGAGGAGGCCACGGCACAGGAAATAGGTTCTATACTTTTACGTTTCACCCGGCCAATGTGATAAAAGGGACTCACTTTCGTAAAAGTTGGCAACGCATCAGCCCCACTAATATAGTTAGTTCATGGGTGGCAGTAATCATCTAACATAAATTAGATGAAACGCGTGCATTAAGTCGGCTGATGGCTCGACGGCAACGTTGCTAAGCCATTGGCTTCCGAGTTGGGGGTCGTGGGTTCGATTTCTACACGGGACAAGTATTTGTGTTACCCACAGATAACTGTTCCGGATCTGGGTCTGGGTGTGTGTTTCCCAATGAGGGTTGACGCCAGGCATGCGACCTGTCATAATAGAAACTAAAACCGCTTACAGTATGATTCACGTGGATGAGGGTAGGAAGATGATGAGTAAAGTAAAGTAATCTATGAATGTCACACTGCAAGGAAAAGGCCTCTGTAAAGAGGGTATCAGGACATAGTCCACCACGCGATCCCACTGCGGATTGGCCAACTTCACATAATTTCGAAATATATAAAATTAATTCATTGGTGCTGGCACCGGGGTCGAACTGAGGTTGCTCGAGTTAAAGGCGAGCGCCCGGACACAGCACGATGAATGGCACTATTAAAAGCGTCCATTATAATAGATCTGCTTTACATTGAGTAAGTCGGTAAGGAAATTCTAAGGAACAAACGGCACTCACTTCTCCTCGGTCAGACGGTCACCGAAAACCCTGAAGCACTCGTGGATCCAGAGGCGGAGGAACCGGGGCTTCGTGTTCTGATAGTCCTTGTTACTACGCAACAGGCCCTGGTCACATATGATCAGGGACATAGTAGACCTTACCAATGTTATAAACGCGAAAGTTTGTATGTATGGATGGATGTTTGTTACTCTTTCAAACAAAAACTGCTGAATAGATTTTAGTTTCAACGCCTAACTTTACAATAATGTAACTAATACATCACAATAGTACATAAGCTATAATTTTTAAAGATATTGTTTGAATCCAAAGTATAGGTAATAAGTGTCAACTAAGTAGGAAAAAATTCAGCCGACTTATTCTGGTGTATAATAAAAACTAATTGTTAATTCCCTTTGACCACGCGGGCGAAGCCGCGGTTGACAACAAGTCAAAGATAAATTAAAATTCAAATATCTTCGTTCAACCTGAGTTTCTATCACCGGTTCTTCTCAAGTCAGTGGCTTTTCTTTTCCGAACCGGTGGTAGCGTTTCGACAATCAATAAGTAACTGTAATGCTTCTATCCATACTAATATTATAAATGCGAAAGTAACTCTGTCTGTCTGTCTCGCTTTCACGCCAAAACTACTGAACCGATTTAAATTAAATTTGGTACAGAGATACTCTAGAGCCTGACAAAGTACATAGGCACATATTTTTTAATTGGAAAAAAATGGTGTAAACGGTTGAAAGGTTAAAGAACGATATTTATTTAAGAGCTTCAACGCGAGCGAAGCCGCGGACGAAAAGCAAGAAAACATGGGAGCGGTACACTCACTCATTGATAGTCGAAATACTATCAATAAGTGATTGTACTGCTAAATTAAATTGCTTCAATAAATGAAACAATTTAATTAAATAAACCGAAGACCGGCGTGGAGTGGAAGTGTTACACATTTGCGTTTCGTCTGATGAGTGAGGTAGCCGGGGCCCACTTTATTAAAAGTTGGCGATGCACCTGCAACCCACGTGTGTTGCAAATGTCCATGGGTGGCGTAAATCACTAAACATCGGGTGGACCGCCAGCTCGCTTACCACCTTTGATTGTTTGTCTATTGTTAATTTTGTGTATCCTTTTATGTGTGGTGGACAATAAAGTATTCATTCATTCATTCATTCATTCATTCACCTTCTCACATAAAAAAGTGTGCCCGTATTAAGTTATAAACTGAATGAAATTAATAAATCATCGGTTCGTAATAAACTAGTTGCCATTACAAGTACCTGGAATATCTTGGAGATGTCCCGCAAATTGAACAGATAGTGCATCTTGCTCGGCGTTGGCAGCAGCTTGGCAACGATGTTGTTGAACATGTCGATGGTTGCCAAGAGCACCATTTTACCTATAAACATAATATAATTATATATTTGGGACATATTTTGTTTGACCGCCTTATTTTATTTATTCTTTATGGAATCACCTTAAAAAAGGGGTTACAAAGTTCGGACTTAATGCCTATTGGCATTCTCTACCAGTCAATTCGATGCGTGAGGAGAATCTACTTCATAAGTTTTTATTTTTGCGACATTACTACTTATATTTTTATGGTGGTCAGTAAAACATATAAACATACATACACATTATTACTCAACACTCTCTTGTCCCAAACTTAGCAAAGCTTGTGCAATCTGTACTAGATTGTACAAGCTACTGAACTAAAAACATACTTAAACATCTTTTTTAAATAAATACTTATTACACATATATCTTTTCAGTAGTGGGGATCGAACCCACACCCTGCTGCAAGAGGCAGGTTTATTACCTACTGCGCCAATCGTTTCGTCAATGTTTTCAATGTTTTCCAAAACAAAGACTAGTCGAGATATTCAGATATATTTCGCATATGTAGAAATATTTTTTGTAGCATTTTTTCAGTCATCGAAAAGTACATCATTATGAATTTGGACACGTCTAAAGGACAAAGACTATGTGACATGTATAGAATACACGAAACTAATAGATATACGTGGATGTCCATGAAAGACCAGGGTCGGGTGAATTTTCTGTGGTCATCAAAACAAAAAAGCTTTGACATGGCTTTTGACTTAAACGAGACGAAAAGAGTTTAGATTTTTTTACTCTGTGCCATATAATGCTATGCCATATGATATTTTGTCTCATTGAGCTCATTTATTCTCAGCGGTAAGCTGTAAGTCTTGTCATTTTATAAATGTGAGACAGTAGTTTTCGCAAGTGAGATACCCGAAACAGTGAAAAATCTCGAAATTATAACAAGATCAAATCGTCCAAGCCTCTTCTCCCCGTCTCTCGTTCTCTTCTCCCTCTCTCTCTCCCAGTCCAATCGAGTACCCACCGACGGTCTTGGTCTCCTCGTCGAAGTCGACGAGGTGCTGCGCCAGCATGGTGCCGAAGATGTTGACGAGCTGCTGGTGCGTGGGCGGCGGCAGGAAGAAGGCGTGGAAGCAGGAGAGCAGGCGGGGGGGCAGCTCGCTCCTGGCGCCCCCCGGGGGGCCCGCCGCGCCGCACAGCACCATGCCCTGCCCAGCGCCGGCCGGTTACATATAACCCGTATGAGTGGAAACTTTTGTACATAAATCAACAAAAGCTTTCACCGCTGCGTAGATCAAACACTCGTCTTCTTAGACTAGCACCAAAAACCGCTGCACAAACGAATTTATCTTCATGTGAGGTATATAAATACTACGTCATATCAGCAAATGCTTTACCGAACAATTTTTTCACCATTTAAATCCCTTTAAGACAAGCAAATAGTGGACAGGTTATAAAATTAAAACTTGGAATAAGAATTCTTAGACAAATTCCTCTTTATATGAAAATGACAAGCGATAAATGAAGGAGGTTCTGCTCTGCATAAGAATGTGGTGACAGACTCCTGCAAGTAAATCTATTGGTACACAACGACAGATATCTTTATTAGCCAACAGATAAAGTTTTCTAAGAGTGACAGAGAGACGAGATTTCTTCATCGGCACTAGCACACATTTTCATTTGATGGGGATACTGCACTGGTCCTAAATAAAACATGTTTTAATTCCAAGTTCAATTCGGATCAAGGATCTTTCACGTATACCTTCTTCACTCCTCAGTCATCACACAGTGACACACGATCGGGGAGGCAGAGTGCGAGCTCACCTTGACGTTCTTCCTCCACTGCTTCTGCCGGTCGAACCAGTAGCCGTAGTCCAGCCACAGCCTCACCAGCTCCAGCGGCGGCTGCGAGCCGTACTCGTCCTTCACCGGCATGTTGATGTCGTCCATGAACGCAATCATCTTCTTGCCTGGTGACGTTCCCATCGATAATTAAACATCATCATCCTCCTAGATGCAATTGGCACAGGCATGTGAATCATGTTGTAAGCGGTTATGGCTGTGTTTTTTGTAATACTTCTCCCAAATACCAGGACGGGTTTCCTCTCGACTTCTCCATTTTTAGAGTTCCGTACACAAAGGGTAAACGGGGCTCTATTACTAAGACTCCGCTGTCTTTCTCTGTCACCAGGCTAGATCTCATGAACCGTGATAGTTAGACAGTTGAAATTTTCACAGATAATGGTATCTTTATTGCCGCTATAACGATAAATACTAAAAAGAGAATAAAACCAAACTTTAGTAACTTAAGTGTGCCTACCATACAACAGACATTTTTTTTTATAATGGTACGGAAACATTCATGCGCGAGTCCGACTCGCACTTGGCCGGTTTTTTTGTAATACTTATCCCAAATACCAGGAAGCGTTTGCTTCTCACTTCTCCACTTTATTTATAACGAAAATTTCCTCCCTATCCCCCTCTTTCCCCAAGCCTTACCTCCCGCTGGCACGTAGTTCCCTTTCGTCCTCTTCTCGAGCCTGGCCTCTATCATGTCCTGGACGTTGGCGGCCGTGGTCTGCGCCGACATGTTTATAACCTGGTTGCTGTATCTGCGAGAAGGAATAAAAAAATCACATTCTTCGGCGCAATTATATTTCCAAATCCACTACCACGTGGCAATATGGCGGCTTAACTTATTTTCTCCACTTCGTAATCGGCACCTTTTTCGTTTAACGCTATGTGCGTATGTCACAAAGCTATTCCAGTGTTCCTATATTTTTTGCAAACGAGCTGGCGGCTCACCTGCTGGTAAGTGATAACCGCCACCCCAGGATATTTGCAACACCCGAAGGGTTGTACATGCGCTGCCACTTTAAGTGCGCCCCGGCTACCTCACTCACCATACGTAATGTTGAAGTATAAAACTTCAACTTCACTTCGGTCTTCTGTGAGGCCGTGGTACTTAGTTGCGTGGGCGTATCACAGCAGAAACTTCGTTTATTACATCACAATTTAAGTAAATAGTTTACTGCAAAAGATACTTGGTATATTAAATCTTCCTTGTTACATCTAATTTTCTCTCTCTCTCTCTCTCTCTCTCTCTCTCTCTCTCTCTCTCTCTGTCTCCCTCTGTTTCATTAGTGCCTTTCGTTAAAAAAGTCACAGATGAAAGATATAGGGGGACAAAGTAAGATGTGAAGGGGAAGTACATATCTCACCTTTCCGGGTCCAGTTGGGAGAGGGTGCCTTGGATGAGAAACGTTTTTCCTGTACCGGTGGATCCAGCGATCAGCACTCCATGGCCTTGTTTCAGCAATTCCAAGGTTATGACCTGGACTCGGATGAACTCGACCGTTGGCACCAGGATAGTATGGAAGCCCAGACTAAGGAAGTAGACGCATTTTCACTCAGAAATTTATAAAGTTTAACTTAACTAATGCGTAGCATTACGAAACAATATTGTAATATGTTCTAAAACACATTGTTCCACACAGCTCTGCAAATGCTCTGGATGATTAAAGTCATATGTTATCATTCCCAACTACCCCATGCTACTTACAAATGCTTAAAATTCCATTGCAATAAATCGATCCCAAAAATCCCAGACACCAACATTTTGATGACATTAACTAGTTAAGTTTAACAAGTAGCAGCAATCTTTCTGTCAGCTGCCAGTCATAGGGATCGGCGCGGCTTACATCCTGAACCCTAGTTGCAGCTGTATTCATAATTGTAAGAGACTGCCCACTTCCGTGGAAGCCCAGCCAGCCCCACCACGACGGCCGTACCTGGGGTTGTAGCGCCAGTTGTCGGGCAGGCGGTCCTCCCAGGGGCGGAACTGCCTCAGCCGCTCGTCCAGGTAGTAGTCGTAGACCGTGTCCTTGAGGGGGAACACGCCCTCGTGCTCGCGCACCCAGTTGTCCAGGCGGCGGCGCGCCTCCTCCTCCAGGGTGGCGCACACCGACCAGATCAGGCTGGCCCAAGGGACACAAAATAGACATTGGTGCTGTGTCATCTCCAGCCCATAAACTACACTCGCGAGCGAAAGAAATATTATATATGAATAAGAGGTTAAGAGGTCTCGAAAAAATCACTTTTGGCTTCTGAATTTTCAGAATAATTTTCTTTACGGCGGTAGGGCCACGCAGCAGCCTCGGCTCTTGCACGAATGGGCAGGCTCGTCCGGGTAAGTACCACGACCTCACCGGCGTAAAGTGGAAGTATACTACTTCCGCGTTTCGTCTGGCGAGTGACGTAGCCGGAGCCCAATTACCAAAAAGGTTGTCAACGCATCTGCAAACCCTCGGGTGTAGCAGATGTCCATGGAAGGCGGTATTCACTTAACATCAGGTGACCCGTCTGCTCGTTTGGCAACTTTTCACATAAACAAAACAGACGATGCCTTCTGAGGGGTTTACCGAGGGTTGTCGATGTCCGCACCCTCCCTCCCTACGATGCTGAAAACTGCGTGGCCCTACCGCCGTACAGCACAGCAGGGGCGGGCTACTCACGCGAAGAGGAAGCGCATCTTGGTGAAGACCTCCAAGTCGTCGTCGGGCGAGGGTGAGGGCGGCGGCGCGGCGCGCGGCAGCAGGCGGCAGAGGGCGCGCACGCCGCTCAGCTCGTGGCCGCGCAGGCCCTCCGCCAGCTGCCGCTTCAGCGCCAGCACGGGGCCCAGGATGGCCTGGAAGTGGCGCCGCAGCTGCCGCGCCCCGACCCTCAATACCCACCCGCCACCGGACCGGCACTCTCGGACGAGGGCAGACCGAGACCCACACGAGTGCTGGCCAAACTAAACTGTGCCAGACCGCGTAGCAACTGTTGCACGAATGGGCAGCCTCGTCCGGCGATGTACCGCAGCCTCACAAGACAAGTGTGAAGTGGGAGTATGTGGTTTCACGTTATCTCTAGTGAGTGTGGTAATGGTTGCAACCCGTCAGATATTGTAGATTTCCATGAGCATAAACCGACAAAAGAGTTCCCAATGATCTGTGCTACATTTTCAAACTATTTAAATTGATACAAATATTTTACTATATATACCCTAGGATTGCAGACAAGTATCAAGGGACCAAGAGTTTATTCTCTACAGTCACCATTTGCGGCAAAATCTTCATTTACAACCACTTTTTACCATGCACTTACGTCGCCAAACATCGCTTATGCTGATAAGGAAGGTAAGGAAGGTAAGATATGGAAGGTAAGGGACAAATTCTAATCGTTACTCCTGTAGTTTTAGGACAATCTCTTGTGCTAACAAGGTCGCCTAAGACAAATCGACCGACAAAAAAATAAAGAACAATTGATTTTTTAAAAATTACTTTTGTCACAACGCCATCGTGATATGCATTAAATTTAATATTCTAGCATAATGACAGATCATCATTCAGATTGCCAATATTCTCATCTCAAGCAATTTCATAAAAATCAATAGTTTTTTGTCAAAATCTCTGAAATGACCAAACCGATTCAGAAAACGTTTTCCTTTTCACAGTCAGTCAGATATTTAACAACGAGCTACTGGCTCCTTGGAGCTAGCCCCCAAAGACCTCACTCACCATGTCGTGGTACTCCAGGTCATCCACGGTGTCGAGCCAGGAGTTGACGTAAGGCCACCAGCCCCAGTCGCGGTAGTCGTTGTACACCATGCCGTTGCGGGAAACGGTAGCCGGGGACGCCACCGACAGGTCCAGGGTCTCTATCAGCAGGGACACCTGGACGGACCGAGGGACCTCTCAGCATAACGTTAACGGCGGTAGTACGAACGAGCTCGGCTAATGGAAGTACCAAGGCGGTTATTTAGACAGGATTGCTTTGGATTTTTGGATACATTGTAGTTCCATATGTAAAATGTAAAATGCTACGGTGAACAAATTAAAAGGTTAAAGATTGACCAAAGAAATTAATGAATAAATTAATATACTTTACTGCACACCAAAAATAAAAACAAACAAAATTAAAACTTAATGTAGAAGTGATGGATACAATGGGCGGCCTTATTACTAAAAGAAATTTCTTCCAGGCAACTTCCTTTGGCAAAAGAAACACTGAAACGTAAATGTTGATCCTGTCTGGTCTGCATCGATCTGGCATCCATAAGCTATTAAAAAAAATATATACACAGATAAATAAAACATATATATCATTACTTATAAGTAATAACGTGAGACACAAAAAACAATCGAGACTAATAAGGAAAGAAGAGAGAACGAAGTGAAGATTTCCTTAGCTAGATACAGCTCGACTCCGCGTCCAGATGTTATAACTACTTTTACTTACTACTTGAGATTTACGTCATACAAGAAAAACAGAAAAAACGTAATTGCTAAAAATAAAAAATAAACCAAAATCCATCCTAAAACTTCAAGGGATTTGCTCTTGAAATTTCGCAACATGTCGCAACAAATGTTCACGGTTGAATGTCCTTTGCAAGGTGTTTCACACTACAAAGTATGCTCACTAGATGGCGCCAGGCATTGCTAAACATGCAAAAAAGAACGTAAAGATATATTATGTGTACGTACTTGCGACGGCATTGATATCCTCTCGCTGTTGACGAGCGTCAAGAGTTTGTTGTCGTCCATAACTGAGTTCAGATTCTCTATCCAGATGGCGTCGACCGGTCCATCGAATATGATCCACTTCTGATCCGGCGATTCGTCTGAGGATTAAGAAGATAAAAGAAATTGGGTTTATTTCCTTGGCAGATTAAGTACTTTCGGCAACTCAAACGGCATTTGACAAACTATTTGATAACTGGTAAATTAATTTCTACGACAACCAGAAACCGGTCGTCAGTTTCATTCTCGTCAATGAAACGTTAACATGAAAGAAAAATTCAACTGCCTGCCCCCCCCCCCCCCCCCCGGCCTATATCAGCTCGCCCCCCACCTTGGCACACGGTCCTCATGATGGCGGAGAGCACGCCGTCCTTCCACTCGCCCGTGGCGAGGTTGTACTCGCCGTAGAGCTCGCCGAGGGTGAGCGCCTTGGGATTCATGGGGTGCAGCTGCACGTGCTGGAAGCCGGGCACGCCCTGGCCGTGCAGCCGGCTGATGGTGGCGGCCAGCATCCGCCACGAGACCGACTTGGCGGTGTTCGTGTCGCCCAGCAGGATGCTCGAGTGGCGCGAGTTCTGGCGGGTGTTTTTAGGTTGGCAAGCGCGTGTGTTACATCTACAACAGCCGTCGACATGCTGATTCGTTGGCAACCTTAAAAGAAACGGGGCCCCGGTTACCACACTCACCAGACGAAACGCGAAGGTTTAATACTTGAGAGCTTGAGTCCTCGGTACTTCTCCGGACGAGCCTTGTTTTTAAAGTGGGAAAAATCCTTTATTCAGGGATTCCCCTGCCACCAGATCGGGGACGGGGCAGGGGTATGTGGGAGTCCCAGTCAGAAACGGGTATCCACTAAAACCCACAAACAGAGACAGGTGGAACTGTCTCCATCGCATCAGCCGGGGACACGAGAACACGAAGACGCAATCTTCCGCGATCCCGCCACGACTATGGCTTTCTTAGGCCTCCTCTTCACGGGTGCTAGGCCGGTCCGGCTAAATGTACTAGTTGCACTGGCACAGCACCACTCACGAGCCCCACATAGAGCAGCAGATGCCCCCATGCCAGCCATTCGGGGTCTCACTATCAGGGGAGAAGGTTGCAAGCGTAGGCCAGCCTCCTGCACCCTGGTCTCCGGCGGCGGATATCTAGATTAGCAGTTGCCTCCCTTAGCCTCTCCGCAGCCTACTGCCATAGCGCGAACCTCGGTAGGCAACGAGAGATCGTGCCCCACGATAGCACATAGCTCTCGGCCCTGCTCCGTCCGGGCTGGTCACTCCTCCAGTGCGTGTTGGGCCGTCTCCACGGCACATACGTCGCAGTGGTGACATTACGCTATGTTCCCGGACTAGTGTTAAAAAAAGTGATCCCCTATTACCTAACTCAACGGAGGAAACTCAGAAGAACTATCACTTCACGTCAGTCTTCCGCGAGGCCATGGTACTTCCTAGACGAGCCTGGCCATTTGCATAACAGCAAAAATAGTAAAGTAACAGCCTATACATATCCCACAGCTGGGCAAAGGCCTCCACTATACAGAGGGTATCAGGGCATAGTCCACCACGCGGCCCCCAGTGCAGACAGGCGGACTTCACATATCTTCGAAATACATTTTTTTTGTCATTATCAACCACCATTAAAATCTGTACCAATACAACGTATCGTTACCTTCGTTTCGTAAGTCTGTATGACCTTAAGCAGCGCCGCCTTCACCGGCTGTAGGCCTACGCTCTTCATCTCCGCCGAGATGGCCGTCTCCAGCATCTCGTAGTCCAGGGTGGGCACCTCCACGTCGGGGAAGATGTCCTGCATGATTCCCGCGAAGAGCGGCACGTCCTTGGCCGTCAGCCGAGCCACATTCATGTCGCGCATGGCGAGGATGACAATCTGTCAAGGACAACTCGTTCAGTTTCAAAATAAATATCGAGAGCCGTGATTTCAAATGTACGTAAAGTCTCAGAACTATATAAATAATTGAATACTCTATACAGAGGTATATCTTTGCCTAGCAGTTGGACATATTTTACTATAGAAACTGTACTTTTACTATAAAAAATCCTTAAAGATCAAATTTCTACCGTAATGGTTACCGTTTAAGTGTGGTAGATCCACGCAACAGTCTTCGCTGTTGCACGAATGGGCAGGTCCGTCCGGGTAAATACCACGACCTCACAGAAGAACGGCGTAAAGTAGAAGTGTTACATTTCTGCGTTTCGTCTGGTCAGTGAGGTAGCCGGGAGCCACTTTATTTAAAGGCAAACTTCCATGGGCGGCGGTCATCACTTAACATCAGGTGAAACGCCAACTCGTTACAGACATATATATAGGCTGTTACTTACCGATTGCTGCAGAGACACCGAGAAGAAGAAGTGCAACCGGCTAGTACTTGGCTACATTTTCATCGGACGCTAAGTTTATTCTATCGCACCTGCTGCTCTGGAAGGTTTGAGTAGGCGCGTCGCTTCACGCCGGCGTAGCGGAGGAGCGCCACCATGGACCTGAGGCCGAAGTCGTAGTGGTCCTGCTTCGACAGCTGCTGCATGGCCAGCTGGTACAGCGTGAACACCTGGACACGACAGAGAAACTGTTAATAAGAACATAATACAGATACGTAAGAAACCCCAATGATTTCTTAAACGGCTTTTCTGAATATGGTTTTTTTCTTAATGGGGTTTTCTTAATAGGGTTTTCCCACTTTATTAAAAGATGCCAACGCATCTGCAACCCTACCTAACTCTAGGTGTTGCAAATGTCAATGGGCGGCGGCTATCACTCAACATCAGGTGAACCGCCAGCTCGTTTGCCGCCTTCTCACAGGGTTATATGTTAAAATTTGTCGAAAAAAATGGACGAAAATCACCTTCTTGGCGCTGATCTTGTAGGTGGTGAATCCGTCAGAGAACAGAGTGTTCTCGGCGATGATGAGCGAGTCCGGAACGCACATTGCGATCGGACGGAACATGGACTTCAAATTGTCCGGTAGCTCAGTGCGTCCGGCGTATCTACAAATGTAAACGTCTCATAAACGATAGAATACCATATAGGCAACTTCTAAAGGTGGTAGGGCCACGCAACAGCTGTTGCAACCTATGAGCTGGTCCGTCCGAAGAAGTACCACGAACTCACGGTAGACCGGCGTGAAGTGGAAGCGTTACACTTCTGCGTTTCGTCTGGTGAGTTAGGTAGCCGGGTCCGCTTTATAAAAACATAGCAACGAATCTGCTTTATTTTTTTTATTCCCAAAATACATGATTTACCAAAAAAAACCGAGCAAAGCTCGGTCCTCCAGGCACTATAATAAATATACGATAAATTAACATCGGCTTGTGTGGTCGAGACGTCCAGGGGTTTGGTGATCTCGCAACAACCCTCGAAGATGAACCTCTTCAGCTGCAGGGAGAGCGCCTGCAGTACGGCGAGTATCTGCTGCGCCACAACCGACAGAACTTCGATGTTGATGCGGTTGAACTCGTCGAAGCAGCCCCAACAGCCGCTTTGGGCAATACCTAGTATATTTTTTCCAGTTCTCAATTTGCTTTCTCTATGCGCGGCGGCAATTTAATAGCACATGACCTAATACGATTTGAGAATGACATAAGTTGTCAAACAGATAATCAAATATTAATTTTAATTAACTGACACTTAATTGATGCCTTTAAATACTTTTATAAGTTAACGTTGGCTACATAACATATTTCCTCGTCCTTGAAACAGTTCCAGTTTCAAATAAGTCCAATAAAGCTTAAGGTCTAAAAGCAAAGACTTCATCTAACAACGGCAAGTTTGTAGTTTCATTAAAAGTTCAATAGAACATTTGTTTATTACAGTCTCATAGAGTTAGTTATGGCGCGAGTAAAATCGTGAACTATTACTATGACCAGTATTTCGGCGAGGTCAACAATAGCGAGTTTGATGCTACAAGCATGCGAAAATGAGTTTTATTTACTAACGTGAGCAAGAATTACTTCCTGACTTTATGCTTTCCACAAGGTGATATATTCGCTATGAGGAATTTAATAAAATCGACGAGAAATGAATGGGGCAGTGGCACATCTTACCCTACCTCGTGATAAAAGACGATAAGAAAAATAGATAGATCGTCGATAGCGATCCCGGGTTTGAGTACCCAATGTTAACGCCAAGGCAATTTAATCACACAGATCTACCTATTCCAGCAAAGAATCAGAACATCTTGTCACGTCTAGAAAATAGCAAACTTGTCGTGACCGCTGTCTGTCAACGAGGGCTTGTGAACCAGGTGTGACTCACCAGCGAAACACTTCGCCATGGACTTGTAGTCCAGGCCGTCAGAGCAGTTGGTGACGACGACCCAGCGCGCCAGGGCCCGGCCCAGGTCCTTGACCGTCTCCGTCTTGCCGGTGCCGGCCGGGCCCTGGGGGCTGCCGCCGCGATACAGGTGCAGCGCGGTGGTCAGCGTTATGTAGCATCTGACAGAGTGAGTGTTAGAAGGTGGCAAGCGAGCCGGCGGCTCACCTGATGTTAAGTAGCGACCACCGCCCGTTGACATTTGCAACGCCCATTGGTTTACGGATGCGTTGCAACCTTATAATAAAGTCGGCCGCCCTGGCTACCGCTCACCAGACGAAACGCAGTGTTGTAAAACTTTCACTTCACGCCGGAGTCTGTGAGCTCGTATACCTACCGTCCGGGTACTTCCCCGTTTGTGCAACAGTGAAGACTGTTGCGTCTTTCGTTGCGTTGGTCCTACCACAGTTAAAATTATTACGGTTTGGTGTTTCTAAAAGTCTGCTGGAAGAGAATTCTCTATAAGGTGAAGCCGGCCTTTGTACATTTTTTTTGTATTTTTTTCCAAATGTCGTTACCTGCCTCCTGCGTCAGAGGGTGTGGGTTCGATCCCCAATACTGGAAAAATATTGTGTGATGAACATGGTGTTTTTCTAGTGTCTGGGTGTTTCTATATGTATAATATGTATTTATTTACAAAAGAAAAGTATGTTTAAGTATGTTTATCAGTTTTCTAGTACCCATAGTACAAGCTTTGCTTAGTTTGGGACTAGAAAATGTTATGTACAAATGTGTCCTAAATATTAAAAAAATATTAAATATTGTGTGTATGAAGAAACAAACAAACCAAGATTTTGCACTCGAGCCTTTGTTTTTTCACTATTCACTCGTCTTGACTTTATTTATTAGCATTTTGTGCGGGGGCCAATTTCCTCGCACATTTTATTACATTCCTTTGTCTTTGCCACAAGCCAGTCCCTGTCCTGGGTTGGGTATTAGATATAATATAGAGGCAGGAATACCTCCCTAAAACTATTTTCAACCGACTTCCAAAAACAGAGGACTACAGTTCTCGATTCGACTGTATTTTTTTGTTTGTTACCTCACAACTCTCAACGGAGTGAATTTTGAAGATTCTTTTTTTTTATTTGAAAACTGGTGCTTCCCATGTGGTCCCACATTAATTTCATTGGTATTGGACCTTAGGCTCCGGAGATGCTTAGGGAACTCCTGACAATCAATTATAAAATGAACACGATAGCGAGATATTTGAAGTTTTGTTTTTCTTTCGTAAAAAAATTTAGTTGTAAATAACTTATTGTTTGTGACCGACGTCTTCGCACATTTTATCACAACCCAGTCCCACTCTACGGCTACGTAATACAAGCACCAGTCGCCACCTGTCCGTCAGCGGCGTGATGACCAGCCGGCCCGAGTTGCCGATGTACTCGTAGGTGTAGATGAAGCTCGTGTTGGTCTGCCGAATGTAGCAGTCCTCGCGCTCTCGGTCCCAGTTGAACTTCAGCTGGGAGAACCACTCGAAGGCCGTCACCGACATGCACCCTGGGCGAGCACCCATCCAATCGTCGTAGTACCGGTTATAATGAGCAAATATATATATATATATACATATCTTATCCTTTAAACGAGCAATTCTTGTATATATATGTATATATATATATATATATGTATATATATATATAATCTGTATCTATATCTGTATATAATCGGAATCTCGGAAACGGCCCCAGTGATTTTCATGAAATTTACTATGTGCGTAGATTCGGGGGCGAAAAATCGATCTAGCTAGGTTTCATTTTTTAATTAAATATATCGTTCGAATATGACAGTAAATTTCGGTTTGTATCACGATCATTTACATAACCCTGTCTCGTAGGATGGTCAAAAAATAGGACTGGACTCATGTAGTTTAATACAACTGCTTAATGTTATTACACTTTATATTATGTTATAGTTTGGATACAGGTTTTTTTATCGCAGATGAACATCGGAATTATAACGTATGATTTTTGCTTCCGCTTGGCGAGTCCTAATTTACACACTTTCTTCCTAGCATATACTTTATTGCATTTTAGCAATACTTGGTGCCATCCAGTGTGTATAAATATATCTTTACATTATAAAACACCTTTCAAAATATAACATTATACAATGAACATTTGATATATGTCACCATTTCTATTGAAATTTATGATAAATAGGAAATGTTACTTTGATATCCGGAAGGAGCGGACAAGTCTCTACTTAATAATGTTAAAATGCATTGCAATGATGATGTAATGCCAATAAGGCTTTGCATTTTTTTTCCTAAGCAAAGAAAATTAGTCCCTAATTAAAGTTACCAAATATACGGCATAACTTGTTTCACTATACGATCAAAAAATAATAGCAAAGGGGAACAACTAATCACGAAACCTTATCGATTGGCAGCACACCCATGCGCTTTGCCAGAGGCCCAAATGTGGAACATAGACCGTGATTCAGTACGTTCTACAACGCTGGCATTATTATATTTTAGGCGTTTAAGGCCGTGGCACTTCCCCGGACGAGCCTGCCTAATCATGCAACAATCTTAGCAACTCCGTGGCAATTTTATGTAAGAAGATCGCAAGTGAGCTTGCGGCTCATATGGTGTTGAGTGATAACCGCCGCCCATGGACATTTGCAACACTCGTAGGATAACAGATGCGTTGCCACATTTTAATACCTCACTCAGCAGACGGAAACGCAGAAGTGTAACACTTCACGCCTGTCTTCGGTGCGGTCGTGGTACTTAGCCAGACAAACAGCCCATTCGTGCAACAGTGGCTTTGCCACAGTTCAATAATTACATCTACAGGTTTTTTACTTTAAGTTTGTCTAATGGCATTCACGGTCATAGAAGTCGATGGATGCAAGTGGCTGAGAATCGTACTTCGTGGCAGTCTATGGGGGAGGCCTATGTTCAGCAGCGGGCTCAAACAGGCTGAAATTATGATGATGACGATGATGAAGTTGATGGTGGTGATGATGATGATTGGCATTCACAGACCCATCTTGTACATCCTGTCCACGGAGTCCCTCGAGTGGATCTCGATAACGCAGAGCGCGTTAACTTTGCAGCGCAGTATCCTCGTGATCTCCTTCCGCGACATCGCCTGCAGCGTGGCCAGGATCTGGTTCTGCTTCTTCCGCAGCCTCTTCATCGGCTTCTTCTCCTTCATAATCTCGCAGCGGCACAGCGTCCGAGTGCAGTCGGAGGTCCATTGGATCTTAAGCGTTTACCGAATGTTTACGAGCAGTTTAACGTCTTCTATATCTTCTTCTATATACTAAGTGTAGCAAAAACTTTGTACTAATTTTTACGAAACTTGCGCGCATGGTGGAGTGTGAAACTTCCCACACTTAAAGTTTATATAGAGGAGTGCAGAATGCTAATATTTTTTTTTAATTATGCATAAAAAATACATTCAATATTTTTTAAATTTTGACGTTTCATAAGAACGCGCAAGCGTCTATGTGAATAAAGATATTTTATTATTATTATCAAATAAAATAACAAAAAGAACAAGACCGCAGAGTTTCTTGCCAGTTCTTCTCTGTGCAGGTCTAGTTTAGTGAACCGGTGGTAGATTTTTTGTTGACGTTCAATAAGAGCTTAAGTTAGGCCTATATTGAATAAATATACTTTGACTTTGATTAAATATAGAAAACATTACCCACACCACCACGTATGTGACATACACACGCATATACACTCTTTTCTTTATTGTATATTGTATTTGAGAATCCTTACCATATGTACCAAAACCTCACAGAAGACCGGCGTAAAGTGAAAGTATGAGAAATACTTTCGCGTTTCGTCTGGTGAGTGAGGTAGCCTGAGCCTAATTTAGAAAAAGGTTGTCAACACATCTGCAAACCATGGGGTGTAGCAGATGTAGCTATGTAGCTATATAGTAGAATATAGCTTATACATCAGAATAAGACATAGGTTATAATTTATATACATATATTATATATATCTGTCTTTCTGTCCGAATGTTACGCCTTCAGCCTATTCTACGCAGACGTAGTTGCGGGCAGCAGCTAGTTGATTAATATTGTTCAAACTTATAATTGACATTAATTATGGTCGAATTTCGACCACTCTGCGACCACTGGTTAATATTAAAGTGCGAACGGTCGTGTGTGAACGGTCACCACCGCCAAACGGACTTGAATGAATCTTGGGTTGGAGGGTGAATAGAAATCTATTAAAATGGGACCAAAATCGCAACCAATCGGCAGTAACTGGATGTGGACTAAATTTGATAATTCTCAACGCATGTTTCCGCTCGAATTTTATATTTAATGATCGATTAACTCTCCCTAGGACATTACTGTTACTGTTGTGTATTTCTGGAGGTAATCAACACATCAACGGTAACTACACTAACCTTACTACAGGTGATACCAAGTTGGCCTGGCCAATCGTTTATCCACTGCTCCCGCTGGTAACGACATTTCCTGAGAGCCGCGCGAGTTAGAATAAGTTGCTAGAAATAATTTACGGTCATTTTAAGATCATTGTTGCCAGAAGTTATTGTACATCGATTGAATGATGTAAATCGATTTAATTGATTAATAAGAGGGAGGCCAAGGTATGTATATGTATTAATGTGGAGGAGTCAAAAACCTCACCTCTCTAGTTAGAAGTGTTTATTTAATAATTTACGGTTATTTTAAGATCGTTGTTGCTAGAAACAAATTATTGTATTTTACGGTGGTAGGGCCACGCAACAGCCTCGGCTGTTGCACGAATGGGCAGGCCCGTCCGTGTTAGTACCACTACCTCACAGAAGACCAGCGTAAAGTGGAAGTATGACAAATACTTTCGCGTTTCGTCTGGTGAGTGAGGTGGCCGGAGCCCAATTTTCAAAAGGTTGTCAACGCATCTGTAACCCTCGGGTGTGGCAGATGTCCAAGGGCGGGAGTATTCACTTAACATCAGGTGAACCGTCTGCTCGTTTGACAACTTTTCGCCTAAAAAAGGAATTGTACAATAGTCCTGTAGTAGATGTAAATGGATCGGATTGTTGATGTCTGATGTAATGAGGGAGGGCGTCGAGGGTACATACATAGATGACTCCGTGGCGTCAAGGGTCATGAGTTCGATTCCCACGCGGGACAACTATTTGTGTGACCCACAGACAGTTGTTTCGCATCTGGGTGTTTTTCCACGTGAAATACATGTATAATATACGTAATATACGTCCTTACAACACAGTATACTGTTATCTTAAAGTAAGGGCAATGTCTCTAACTTAAAACAAAAAAAAATGTTGATACTGATATATTAATCTAGCGGAATCAAAATCGTTACCTCTGTGGTTAAAAGATCCTTGTATCTTGTATTAACTGATGTTTTTGCTTTCAGTCCCGAGACTTTTAAAGCTTCATCGGACGCAGAACCGGTGGGCTAGCCAGAACCCACGGGGTTGGACCCTCCGCTATGGGTAGGGTCGCGCATGTGCTCATGCGTGCGTTTAATTATGGTGTGTCATCTAAGGGCCGTCGAGGTCGCGGTTCGGACCGAGACCCCGACGGCCGTCGACTGTGCATTTAGCTAATCGGTGGCTGGGAGCGGTGAGAACCGCCCCGGAACGCGGCTGTACCTTGTGTACGCGTTGTGTGGGTCTCGCCGTGCTCGGAGGCGAGGGCGAACTGGTGTGATTGTTGTTACACTAACTGTGGGTGTAGTGTTATCCGGCGGGACCCCCGGCGGTAGGTTAAAAGATATAGATAATATATGCTTGAATCATATACTATGTTAATAGATCAGAGTCTAGGTACTAGCTTTTTATTCAGTACACTCTAGCACGGTCATACAATATGAAATGCACACGCTGGAAGTTGAAGGAAAACATCGTGAAGAAACGTGCCAATTGCTTCCAAATATTTATTAATTCGGAAATAGGCAAGTTTCTTCAAGATCTCTTCCTTCACCGCTGAGCACGTGATAAGTCAGCACCTAAAATGGGAATGAGCAATTTCATTGCTGCCGGCACCGGGATTTGAACTCTGTACAGTACTCTGTGCTCGAGTCGTTGAATTTAAAATCATCGTCTGAACACGAATTTCTCTATAATCCAGTTATTATAAATAATGTGTAAATGTTGCCATCAATTACGAAAAGTTTATGCTTGAACACGCATTAACTTTTAACGTTCATTTTTTATTTAAAAAACAAAGCTCTCTTATTAAAGAATAGAAACCGCAGCGCGAGGAATCTCACCTCCCTCAGGACAACCCTCATTGTATGCTCTAAAGCAAGGAGCCAAGACTCTGCTGGTCCGTCCAGCACCAAATTATGCTTCCACTCAATTACCTCCCCGTCTTCCGATATCATGGCCTTGGCTACTGGGAGACCGAGAGCATTCTGAAATACATCAAAGGTCATGGATCATGAAAACATGACAAGGAGAAATAAAAAGGAAAAATTAATGCTACATAAAAAATGTTATTTAAGTTTATTATATTTGAACTATCTTTATTAGAAATATAACTGCTAAAATAAATATTTTTCGTCTTTTTCCAAACTGTGTTAAATAATTTTTTCGTAAACTTAATAAGTGTAAATTACGTCGATTTATACCTTTTCAGAACCTATACAGTTCAAAATTTAAGTCTGAAATAATATAAGTGCTTCTGTACATACAATAATGTCTTGTTTTCACTGTTTTACTTTCAATCAATAACTCTTTATTGAAATAAAACAATTATTCAATACCAACATTATAGATTTCCAAGATGAGAAATAAGAGACACATTGAAAGTAAGTGTTTATTATATAACATAACAATATAACATTTCAGTGTAACAGTAATAATCTGAAAAATGAAAGAAACATCAAGTAGTCAGAATTTTACACTATCATTATTTCCTGTCTATACAATAAAATACACAGAATTGCTACAGGAAGAAGCATTAACTCTGACATTATTTTTTACATTTCAAACAAATACTGTTTGGAATATAAACCACAAAGCAGAGAGGCAAAAAACATTTGCTATGCCGGCTTTTATATTTTTGTATGCTTACGGTTATGAACATGTGTTATATATCTGCTCTTATAATGGCTGCCATTATTTCGAAAACAAGATTGTGAGAGAAAGATCAGGGGGGTCAGTTCTTAGCTCTTTGTCTAACACTCTAAATTTCATCAAAAACCTTAAATTAAATAATTGAAATCAAACTCAACCAGTGAACTCTCAATTGAAAAAACATGCACCAAATTAACTTTAATGACTAAAATTTTAATGACTTCTTCCATAAAGCTTCTCCGTCAGAGAGAGGATTATCTTAAAAACTGCTTTCTTATCTTCATCAGAACGACATGACAGAACCATATGGAAGTAATCACTCAACAGGGAATGCGCTTTGGCATAGGGGTGGTTCATAAGCAGAATTGTTAAGGCCTGAAAATGAAAAAGAAAATATGTAAGTAAATTTACTAATGTATGAATTATTTGACAATATGAAGAACTTGAATATATTAAGGAATTCTCAAATTACTATGACTAAAATAAATATTATTTAATATTGGTTAATCCATATTTTATTGTATATTCTGAGACATTGTTTCGCAATGAAATAAATTATACATATATATAGAGCAATGTCAATTTTCAGTCCACAATTCTGTCCTGCAATTGTCTGGTTTATCTCGCCAGACCTATTACCTTCCACCATAGCATTTAAAACCTGATGAATTCATTGTAACAATGACACAATCACTGTAATAGCTTGTATTATGATATATAAATAAACTTATATCAACACATCTTGTATACCTAAGAAACAAGAAGATCTATTTTTGAACATATTAAGGACCAGGTAATATAAAAAGCTCAACTCACCCTTAAGTACAAAGACAGCTCATCCAACCTATCAGTTTTATGCTCCCATATTGGAGATTTCTTTAAGAGATATAAAAGTTTATCCCAATTATGGGAGTATATTGACCGGCTTATAGCCAGCTGAAACTTATGCCGCCATTTCTTCTGTCTCAGATCACTCTCACAGGAGCTGCCGTTCAATTGTAACTGTAGAAGGTTCCGTTTACACTTTCTGTCAGGCTCGGGATTTGGAGAGTCCAATGATTCAATGACTCTTTGCTACAACACAATTGTTTCTGTTTTTTCACATGGGCCTTTTAAGAAATACAATCAACTATTTATATTTTTCAAAGGTCCATGTGTTATATTTATTGCCCAAATTCTGTAAATTCATTTATGACTCTATAATAAACTATCAAATTATTTAAAAGTTAAGAATATGTAACAGGATAGTTATGTTACTTTTATATTGGTTACCACAAAGATAAATAAAATGTCAATAAAGTAATTATTTATGGAATAATTGACCATCCGAATTCCTGATTTAAATAATTAAACAAACAAAATTAAGGAGGTAAAGGTATGGCTAAACTACTCAATGAACCCCTTTCCCAAATCATGTTCAATAGCAATCAAATGTTCTGTTGAACCGAGATGTATTGCAATATTAATTTTGAATCTTCCATTTCATAATCAATGCATGAATAATCTCAATAGATAAAGGTCTGAAAAATATTAACTACAAATACGTAATTTTTGCTTAACTTCCAAAATCAAATAATCCAAGAAATTAATAAGTATATGTATATAACAAAATGACGACAGGTTAAGTAACAAACATACATACGAACATATTATAAACAAAACAAAATTATGTATTATTATATACATTACAATAGTTACTACCAAAATATTAATAAAATAATACATTTTGGTTTAACCATGACAACTAATACTTTTACTAAAACAAATTCCGAAAAATACGTCTGTAAGTATAGTAAATTTGATAGCGGAAAAAATGAATATTTATGTACTTACTAAAGTACTCATCGGCACAAAACGACATTTTTCAATATCCTGCTCACTCAACATTTTTTATTGACCATAAAAATAACAACTCGCGATGGCAAAATATTGGCGTAGGTATTGAAATTTTAAAGTACGCGCACACGACACCAGAACATCAGCCACTTTTTTTTTTAAATTATGTCATTACCACGGATATAAAGTCGTTGTCGTTCAGTCGGAATCATAGATCTATCTTATAATAGAGACGCTAACTAACGCATGGTCGGAAGTCGGAATTGATAATATAATATTAATAATATTAATATTCTATCATTAATTAATAATATAATTATTAATTATTAATTAATAATATAATTATTAATTATTAATTAATAATATAATTATTAATTAATATCATATTATTAATTAATAATATAATATTAAATTATAATTAATAATATTAATAATGAAATTGACGGTTAGCAGTGATACCAGTTTAGTCATGGAAAAAAAATACAATAAAATAGGTATGGCTAACCTCGACAGACTAACTAGAGTTTGGCTTAACTCATGTTAGCTCGAATTGGATTTTCTCTCGCTAATTCGAGTTCGGGATGATAGTATATGACCGCCTATATGTCCATAAATAACTTTTCTTAACATCTACCAACGTTTTTTTTTTAGTAATGCTTGGCGCCAATCAAGTGTGACTTATACTTTATAGCATGAATATAGCATGAACCACCTTTCAGATAATATTTTTTTTTATTCGGGAAAACAACAGCATATTATATACGATAGTTTTTCCAGATTATCACATCTTATTGAAATCCAATTACAGTTTTACACTACACAACTGGAAAAATTTACGTCTTTTTACTCTGAACAACTTCTACATGTACCCTAAATGTTATTATACCGACACGTGTATAAAATAATTTTACTAAAATTTGTCGAATTTTTGCATATTTCGAATAGTAGGTTCATATGTAATTAGTTTTATTAAATGCGTAAAAAGAAAATAATGTATTTTTTTATTATTTACCTTATCGATTTTTATTTTGTTCACATTGTCGAATAATTTCTTAAGGTGAACTTGTACTAAATGTGGTCTTTTCGAATTACCCAAAATTTCTAAGAGATCGTCATTAGAAATAAAGTAAAAACGAGGAAATAATTGTCTCTTTGTTTCAAGGTATTTTTCTAAAGCTCTCAAAATTCCATCTAAATTATCCACCATGGCGTTTAGCTTATTGAATAGGTAAGGAGCTGGCTTGTAATGACACGCTTCTACCGCATTCGCACCAGCGTACATGCTGTAAAAGTCAGTATCACTTAAGTTTCTTTCAATTAAGCATTTTACTGTTTTTCAGTAAAAGCCAAAAAAAGACATTTAAATAAATAAAATGTTGTAATATGGCTCAGTAGCTTTACTAACTTTTTAGTTATTTCTGTCCAATCAGCTGTTAATCCATCAAAGGTCACCACTTCATCTGGCAATTGTTTCCTTATATCTTCACCCGCAAAAATTATTTCCAAATATAAGTAACGCCGTTGTACTTGTAACGAAATCTAATGGAAAATTCACTTGTATTTAAATGTCAAATCAGAAAATAAACAAACATAATATAAATTCGATCACCTCTATACACTCAGCTACATATCCTAACGACTTTTCCCAATAGTCTACTTCTTTTATAAAAGGCTCAACATATTTCGTTGATTTCATAGATGATAGTTGTACTTGATGGTCTTCTAAAAACTAAAGATAAATAAATGAAATGATTAGTTGCGGCTTAAATCCCGTTTTAAATCGAAAATTTGAAATTAGTATTACTCATAATTATAAGATTTAAGAGTCATGTCGCAAATATTTAAATACTTTCTTGTTATAATACTTAATGTAATGTTGTATGTATGAATATGTACTTATGTAATGTTTGAACAAAATACTTATTTGTAATATTTTGAGTAGACAATGCCTCATAATTAAAATTGCAATTTTTGTAATCTTAAGTTTATATTTATTACACAAACATAATTAAGATGTATTATAAGGTTATATATGCGAAATATAATTATACTGTTTATAAATTTACTACACACAAACATAAACAAACAATAAAACAGTAGACAAAAAAAAACACCAATAGTTAAGTATAATGCGTTGATGGACGCAAATATAATTAATTAATATAATTTTATAATCTACATAGATGTTTCCTTAATATTGTAAATGTAATGCAGTTCAATCCATCTGCTCTACAGTTTTGCTTTTTTATTAAGTTTTGTTTATGTTAATCACTTGATGTACTCTTTAATTTCATTTGAACTTCAAAAGCATGTAAGAATTGAGGTCTAATTTGTTAAAGCATTTTCCTTAGAGACTTAATAACAGATTAACCACTGAAGACCAATCGTTTCTTACGTTTGGTTTTTGCTAGTTAGCTACGAATATAGTTACTAGATGTAATTGTAAAGAAACAGAATTCCGCATGCTGACCTGCATGACTTCATCAACGTTTTTAATTCGGTAAATATCATCATGATGCAGTTGCATTTCATAAGTTGTATTTTTCCACACCTCCCTTATTGCTTTAAGTCCGTTTTCAATATTCAATTCCATCGTGGCGGCGTTAGACACTTCAGATATTTCTTCAGCGTACGCTTGGAAGTTTAAGCGCATTATCAATTCTAATTTAAAATCTTCAGAGGTTTGATCAAAGTCACTGTAATTTATTTTTTAATTTTATTAAATTGAAAAAACTATAATTTCCTCTGGACTTAAGAACGGATATTAATTCTTGGTCAATATTGATAATTGGCCAAATAAAAAATTATGCCCTAAACATATGGAAACGTAGTTTCCGATTTCCGTAGTTTTTGAAGAAATACAGGCGATTTGGTTAATTAAAAAAAATATAACACGTGTATTCTATTTATTTGCACATGACTGTATTTTCCTTTCGGTATTCTTTTTGCAGTGAAATGAATAATTATTGATTGATAATCAATAAAATTCTATACAAATATATAACAATGATTCATATCAAATTACTACAGTTCAAATTATATTTAATAAATATTATAAAAGGCTTCAAATTGTAAGTAACATTTAAACTTACACGCCCATGAACGTCTTAATCCTATCCCAATGTCTTTCTCGCATACAAGGATTCTTTAAATCAGCAATCAAGGGCAATGTCCTTCTAAATGCATCAACTTTCACCCGAGTGGTATCGATTATGTCCCATCCTTTATCCTTGAGTTGCCGGGAGAGGCGGTTAAAATTTCTACAAAATTCATGACAAACAAAGAATTTTGAGATTTATTAAAGACTAATTACATGTATGATTCAGGAATGAATGACAGTCGGTTCAAGGTTTTGAGTAACTAAGGATTGATCAGTGAAAGAGGACTTGAGAAAGGATGGATAGCTTGCAAAGAAGATGACTTCGTCAAGAAAATCAACATTAACTTAAAGGTTTATATAATAATTAACTAACGGCTGGTTTCAATATTCTATTTTTATGCAGATTTGATTACTAGCGATAGGTATTTGACATTAGCTCCATAATACTTACGTCAAAATTCTATTTATTTCAGTAATTCTTCAGATCGATATAATATTGAAACCAGCCGTTAAAGAACACTGTTCTTATTATAAAAATGAGAACTTTAGCCTCTGAACCCAACATAATGTAACAGGAAGAAATACAATACAGCATAACATTAATATTCAGTACCTAAATAGGTACATCACATTGTCTTCCATCTCATCAGTCTCCATTTCCCAGAAAGTCTGGGTTCTATATTTCTCCCAGGAATCCTCCCACTGCACGACCAACTCCCAAACCTCTTCTAGTTTCTCTAGCTCCTTTTCCATTTTTTGTAGATCTAGATTCACCGGTGTCCTTAAATGTGTGAAATTTCCGTGAACATAAAAAATCTAAGTTCTAACTAACATGATAATTGTCAACGTAATATTGATTGGAATTAATTTTACAAATATTAAACATAAAGTAGGATTACGTCAAGTTAAACACAGCTAAGCCATCTCGTATCTGCTGCTCTTGCGCTCTAAGAGCGTTTAATTGATTTCTAAATGCTTTTAACTGCGCCATGGCATCTTTGCCACTGATATCCGATGAGCACGGTGCGGTCTTATAAAACTCTTCACAGAATACTTTGGCGGTTTCTTTGAATTCCTAATCAAAACATTAGAGAGGGATGAAAGGAATAGGGATTAGTAGGTTGAGGTATGGAGTTAAACACAAATTTTTATTTACTGTTTTATTTTACTAACCTCTGCTTGCTCCAATAACTCGGTTTTAAATTTGTCCTTGTTCAATTCCAAAGCTTTTTTCGCTTCTTCCAGTAAATTTAAGTAATCATTCCATGTTGCTGGTATGTTCTCGTGGCGAGTAACCATATCTGAACTCAACTCTACTTCAAATTTTGCTGAAATGTCACACAAAAAGTAATAAATGTGTCTAACAGAAATGACTATAGCATTTTCCGACATTAAAAATATTACCTAGCGTTGTCATTTCATCGGTTATTGGTGAAAATGTTTGTTCTATTTTAGAAACTTCGGAGACGAGCCGTTCATAAGTTGCAATAGCTGATGCAAGTTCCTTTAAATCCGTTGGCATCTAAAGTAATAATGTAGTATTTAAAGTCGAGATTGATATTTCGTACATATTAATTGAATAATAACAATAAAAATTATTTTATTTTCTAATGAATTAATATTAATTGTGTTCTAACCGTCATTGCTTCTTCACTACTCTTTTCGATATATGCATACACAACATCTATGTCACTTTCAGTAATCTTTCGTAATAGTTCGCCCAATTTAATCTGCCACGTTAAACAATGTTGTATAATTGCCTTTTTCAGTTCGCTTGAATTTAAAGTGACAAAATGAACCTGAAATGAGTAAACTTTGGTCATGCTGTGCTGTCCAAACTTACATGTTTTTTTTTAAATTCTAGGACAAAATTTCTTACTTGATTAACTGTCTCTTTGACTTGTACAGCATTTGCTAAATCGCTGTAAGCTATAATCAAATGATCAAAGTCAATCGCTCTATGTTTTTCTTCCAGATACTTAGCCATGAATTGATGTTTATCAACCTCCCAGATATGTGCGTAAGGATCCCACATACGAATATGGTCATTTATAAGGTTTATATTAAAGTCGATTTCTGAAATTCATCAAAAACACGTTATTACCTTACGAGTACGAGTTTTGAATAATATACTTTAATATACTTTATCTATTTAATTGATATTCAACGTAAAGTATTTAAGACTAACGGCTACACTCTTCTTATCAAATTATAACACTTTTCTAGGATCAATCATAATCATTTTTAATAAGATTCTATTTTCCAAGCATTGATATTCGGTGCCGGTGGTCGTGGATTCGATTCCCACATGGGACAACTATTTGTGTGACCCACAGATAATTGTTCCAGATGTGGATGTTAGTCTACAGTCAGGGTAATGCTTTAAAAATACCTGAGCAATATTTTATATCTCCGATTTCGGGTGGCGTAACGGTTAACCTACGATCAAAATATTATAATTTTTACCACTATCAATTAATGCTTGAAGCTTGTTGCAATCAGCATCAACTTGAATAACCTCGTAAAATTTCTTTAAACCACCGGCCGGGAGAGAGAACTTCTCGTATATTCTTGGTATTGTACTTATTATATGAATTATTTCCTCTAGAATGGTAGTAAAAGTATCATAAAGTTCATAGCTTGTTGGAACAAAGACGATTTTTTTCTCAGAGAGGTAAAGATTCATCGTGATTAAAGGAGCAGGTGCCATGGTCCCTTAAAAAAGTGAAGGCATTGTTAGTATCTTTAAACAATTGAAGGTTCACAAAACTAAAAGTATTCTGTACATATATTTATGCGGTCAGTAACAATTTTTATTTATTTTATGCCCCAAGATAACTATTTTAATTATTTAAATTGAATACCACAAATATATCACACAAATAAATTCTACAAAAAAAATTAAATTCGAAATTTAAGGGTCGGTACCATCTCCATGAACGCATTTGTACATATTCTGCATAGTAGCTTTTATGGATAAACGTAGAGCATCCTCCAAAAGCTGATCGAATCTTTTAACATATTTTACCCACTGGTCAGCCATCTGTAAATTTAATATTGTTAATAGAAAAATATTTAAGAAAAATATTTTTTTATATTTAATAATATTTCATAAAATAGGTGTATTACAAAAAAATTGTACCTACTACAAAGTGTTTACCTGTGTTATATATGGTTCAAAACCCTCGTATACAATAACGAGATATATTATGATCTCCTTGTACATGTCCAAAACTTTAGTTGCAGCTTCTGCCTCCATGCTTCGAATATGTTCTCGGAATTTTTTAATATTATACACATTATATATGTCGAATTCAATGAACGGTGTATCACATATTTTTTCCATAATCTTAACTAAATTCACGTTACAGTTTTTATATGTGGTTAAGAAATCTTGTAGCTAAAATTTTTAAACTCATTAGTAATAACAATTTTAATATTCAGCTGTAAATTTTGAGTTAATTCTCATTGTTTTTACCTCCCCAATTTGAGTTACACAATCTGCAATGTACTCGTCAGACATAGTAGATGTCCAAGTCAGTTTGCTAATTCCCGGTTGCACTTTTTTCTCGCAAGCCTAAAAATATACAATGAGTTGCGTGTTGAATCCATTATCGTCTTCGTTTTAAATAATATGTTGGAGCTTAATGGATAAAATTGATAAAACTAGGAAAATGGATATCATGGAAATAGTAAATTTCAATTATAGATTCTCTGGTTTAAATAAATTACAAAACATTAAAGATTTATAAATTACGAGCTTATTTATCTATTATTATTTAAAATTCGACTTTTCAGAACTCACAAGCGTCTGTTTGAATAAACATATTTTGAATTTGAATTTGAAAATGACAAAAAAGAAATTTAAATGACCGGTATTCAATTAATATAATTTCTTTTTTGTTCACTTTCTGAAGTGGTAATAATGATAGTTGTAGAAATTCCACTAGTCAGATAACAACTACCGATCTAGCCGAAATCCGGCTCTGGGCACCCTCGAATAGGAATGTTAAACGGACATTAAGTTATTACTTAATGTCCGTTTAGCTGCAGTTGAGCTGTTGCCCAAGACGAGATCGCCTCTCGGCGGCTATTGAGCGTCCGACCTAAGAGCTTGGCGGCCTCCCAACCCAGTACTAATAGTAATAGAGTGACGGACCGAGCCGAGGCACCCTAGGGAGCCCTCGAGCTTAGACACTCATATCATAACCGATGTTTAGGAACAGCGCCCTTAGTGCTCGGCCAACCAAAAAAAAAAAAAAAATCGCTTGTTGCGGATGACGCGGTTACATCAAAATCAAGATCAGAGTTCCGTAATTTGTGACGTTACATGACCGCATGAGATAAATGAAATAAATCGAATAAATTGTCTCGATTTAAATTCAAACTCTGAATTTATATAATAAAGACGCTTCATTATTCATTTCATTCGAACTTTTTATTGTAACGTTCCCAAGCAAGTGGAATGAGAAAAACCAGGCGCGCTTTGTAGAACGCATCCTAGACGAGTTGTCTGTATTGAGAAATCCAAAGACGTAAAATTATATTTATGTCAAAGTCAAAACCAGTTAAACCATTGTCAACACTTGTCAATTATTGTCAAATTTGGATTTGATATTTGAGACTAGTTTTGATATTTCCGTTAGAAACCTTTAATAAGAATTCATGTCAAAACAACAAAATAATATTACAAGAAAAAAGCACCAAAATGAATTTAGCAGACCCAGAATTAGAGTTGATCGATCCTACGCCAAATGTACATAGCTTATTCATTCATTTTGATAAATTGTTTTTCTGGACTAAGTTAACTAGTCGGGCTGTAGTCAGATGGAGTAAAAGAATGTATTCATGTGCTGGCGTATGTTCGTGAGTGGAACAATTTCTTTAAATTTAATTTTTAACTTATATGTACTCTACTGAGCGAATAATAAAAGAACTGATGGATTGTTTTTAATCTAAGTGATTGGGACTAATCATATGTTTGATAATTCTTTATTGATAAAATACAATTGTTGGTTTATTATTATTGTTGTTGGTTTATGAAGTTTTAACCATTCACTAATTAACAATGCATCATTCACCAATACACAATGCAAAGCAGCAAAGCTTTGTTTTCAAGCTTTTGTACACATTCAACATTTTTTTTGAAAATTGTTTTAAAAGAACTGAAATATGTAAACTTAGTAAACTTAAGTAATCGCTATAACAATAATCATATTTTAATATGAAAGATATAAGTTTAACACTACATAGGGGGAGATATTTATTTATAAATTAACAATTTCTTTACGATTTTTCATTTGAAATCCATTAATAGTTTAGGGGATTTGAGTGGAGTATTGTTTAGTTTAATCACCTAAAGAATTTTGTGATTTGTTCAAAATTGTTGCATTCAATATGTGTATGAAATTTTTCAGATATGAAGGCCGAGGAGGTCTCTGTGACATAGCTCTCAGTGAACCTTTGCTAAAACTACGTCCAAGGAAAGACCTAGTTGAAACTCTTCTACATGAGATGATCCACGCCTTTCTGTTTATCACCAGCAGGGACCGTGATAGAGATGGTCACGGACCTAATTTTCAATCGCACATGCACAGAATTAATAAATTGGCTGGAGTCAATATTACAATTTATCATGATTTTCATGACGAGGTATTGATTATATTTTATTTAAACCCATTGAAACTCCTAGTGATGTTTGCATATCTCTAGTGTAATCTTTAATATTATAGAATGTGGCATTGCTATAATTTTTTCTAAATGTCATAAATATCCTCATTAATCCTCTTAAATTATTTTACACTAATATATTCCTTAGTGTGGGCTGGGCCACAAAAAGTCTTTGCTGTTGCAAATATGGACAGGTCCGTCTGGGAAAGTAGCACAACTTCACAAATGACCGCAAGTGGAAGTTCTTATTTATACATTTAATCTAGTGAGTGAGGTAACTGAAGCCTGCTTTACTAAAAGTGGCAACGCATATGAAACCCTACAGGTGTTGCAAATGTCCATGGGCGGCGTTTATGGGCCTTCTTATTACTTAAAAAAAATATATTCATCCCAGTTTATTGTAAATAAAGTAAATAATAGGTGCCTATCTAACATCGTCATGTTAATTATTCGTTACATTTTCGTATGTGTACATTTTAGGTCAAGCTGTATCTAACGCATTGGTGGCGTTGCGACGGGCCGTGTCAAAGTAGGAAACCGTATTTCGGTGTCGTGCGCCGGTCAGCCAATAGGGCTCCGGGGCCTGCTGATCACTGGTGGAAAACTCACCAAAAAACCTGCGGCGGGACATTCGTCAAAATCAAAGAACCCGAAAATTACGGCATCAAGAAGGCTTCAAAGCCCAAAGCAGATACTACAAAGCCCACAGCAGATATTACAAAGTACATAAATAACAATAACAACAGAAATACGATTGATAAAAATATTCCACAAGCGAATAAAACACAGCCTAAAAGCGTCTTGGGAGACCGTAGTAATGTGCCTTTTATAACTAAAGCAGTTGTTAAAACGAACAAGAATAGCACTATTGTTATAACGCAAAAAGGGGCCTTGTTTAGTCCTGTGGTTAGTAAGAAAAAATCACCAAATGTTGATAAAGATAAAATGGACGGCGGTAGGAATAGGACCCAATCTGCCAACGTGTTGGAGACCGTAAGGAGCGTGTGGGCGAACAAACAGCTGCCTACCGTTCAAAACCTTAACTTAAATGCATTCAAAGGGAAAAATATTACAAAATCTAGACAAAGCACTTGTAATGATTCTACGAAATCAAACAAACACAAAGCCAGCGTTCTAGACGGCTCGCCACCTAATAAAATAAAGAAAATAGACGATTACTTCAAAAAGGTAGCGACGACCGTATTGAAAGATGTCTACGGAGAAGATTTCAACATATCCCAATCAAAGACTGACAACAGATTGATAGCGGCCAAAGCTAAAATGGTTGATTGTCCAATATGTAAAGTGAAAATTAAAGATGATGAAATTAATGGACATTTAGACGAGTGCTTGAATAAAGATGTAATAGAAAAATTGAGCAAAGACAATATACAAAGCATTAATATAGATACAATTCCAACTGTGATACCTAGTAATAGTTTAGATAATACCAAATTAAAAACTGTACCCACTTCAGATATTACTTATCATTCAAAACATTCCAGTACCATTAAAATTAAAAGTGTCGACGAATATATACCAGTTAATCTAGCTGACATAAGTTGTATCAAAAAGGAGACATCGATAATAACAAATCTGACTGCACCGAAACGGTATAGCATCACCGATGATACACCAACGAAAAATTCGAAAGACGCCTTCGATCAGAAAGATCTCAACAAGGTGAAATCGATAGCGAAGAAGATTAACTACGAGAAACACCCCGTAAAATCCGGTCAGATCGAACCTGCTAGTAGAGAGGGGGCGGTCGACTTCGGCTATCTGCCGTCGTTCTTGGACGACGTGGCTTGCGAGATCAAACTGCCGGCGGTGAAGATCGAACCCGGAGCATTACGAGCCACGAGGCCCAAGTGTCCGTGCTGCGGTGACGTAATAGACCGGCCGATAGAACAGCACCTGGACGACTGCCTCGCCTTCTTCGGCAACGGCACCACCGCTCCCGTGGAGGGGGCGTCCACTAGCTTCGCGAACGAAACGATAGTCATCGACGATGATGATGACGCCTTCGACGAGAGCCAGACCCTCAACGCCACGGGAACCAAGAGCCCCTGCCCGTGCTGCCTAAAGATGGTCGAGCAAGTGGACATGAACGACCACCTCGACGTGTGTCTAGCGTAGGATATAAACGAAGATGTGATATAGGCTATTGATTATTGACTGGATTAGATTGGAGGCTATGTTGTAAATGTGATATTATTTATATAATTATTTTGTTAATATTGTAATTCTATCAGTATTATTAAACTTATTATGCGGTTGTTGTTATAATTAAACATTGAAGCGTGATTTTCCAAAAGTTTACATTTTCATTTCAAATGTCCATCTACGTTCATTGCCAAGCAATGCAATTAACTAAAGCGTAAGCACTATTATAAACTTAAGTGGTTATTTATGAGTATCTTTTTAGTTTTAGTCTCAGTGTACTCATGATGAAACTTAAATGTGAGAGATTGATTGCCAAAAAATTTTCGCCGCTGACACGATTTAAATCTGCGTTAGGTACTTTGTTTCTGTAGCTAAGCGCCCGATATCCTTACAAGTCACAAAAAACCCCAATATCTTTGCATTTCTACCAATGCTTAGCGCCATCTAGTGAGCAACTTTCAAATAATATTTGACAATGACTATTTAAACGAAAGCATAGCAAAGGTGCCTTTCATATTTATATTTGATTCTTTTTATTCATTTTTAGTTCCAATTTTCACCCAAAAATAAAACTTAAGTGATTTTAAAGTCATTTACAAATTAAAATTTTAACAATGCTCCTACATTCTTAAAAGTAAGAAAGTAATTTTCCCAATTAAATTTAAATTTTATCAATGTTGCTACATACAATAAATAGTAACAGATGCCGAATACTTACGCTTATTAGCGGCTTAAAAAGCAACCTCTCGTCTTCTGACAGCGAATCTAGAATCTTATTGTAGCCTTTGACTACGGCCAGCACGTTCTCATATACGTACAGAAGTGTCTTGCTCTTCATGTATACCTTGGAATTATATATTATTTTAAATAAAATATCGACTATATAGTCAACCCACTACCACAGTGTTTTCCAACGTGAGTCCACGGCCCACAGGAGGGCAATATAATTGTTAAGATAATTTACTTACTGTGTTTCGTTAAGATTTTACTAATGATTTCATCTTAAAACCTATTATGTATGTTTCTTAAGTGAACAATCCAATTTTTTTATATTAAGAATTATGTATGTTACATAAGGGCATAAGAATTTTAGGCTAAGATGGGGCATGGCACAAAAAGGTTGAGAAATACTGCACTACCCGCTAACTGTAGCAAGCCGTGCCGTGGGTATTATTCTCTTCTCTGACATGTGTTTTTAACGCACACTGCTTCATATACATCCATAACGTTACTAGTTGATATCTATCGTAATTCCTTAAAAGAGAACTTTAATAAGTTGAAGAAAAATAGTTTATTAAAAAAAGTCCATTACGTTCGCACTAATATCTCTCTAAGGGCAAAATGCAAACAGCGGTTTTAATATTATCCAAATTGGAAAAGTTCTTTGTCAGCTCGTCAAAACAAGAAAGTAAATTTTTCGTTATTTCATTACCACCATATTTGTTAAATTCGTACCTGATAAGCATGAAGTGGAATATCAAGGCCCAAGTTCTCCCAATGCGATGCCTCTTTGCATAAATCGAGAATTTTGCTGAAATGAGATTGTATGTGATATTATTTATTAGAGCAGATTTGTATTTCACCGTCGCAAAGTATCTACTATGCCTTCTGTATATTTTTTATTTATTTTTTACTATCTATGTCGAAAAAGCTACAAGATCGCACAATATTAAAGCTAATACACATGATAAATTGCTCAAAACAAAATCACCCATAAACGTGATTTCTTGCCAAGAGTCCTAAAGATTTTCTAATAAACGTTTGTAAAGAATATTTATATATTCATGATCTTAATAGTTTCATCTTAAATAGTTTCATTTTACTAGACTCAAAAGCGGCAGCCAAGCCTTTACAATAGTAGATAACTTTGTCCGGTAAAAATAATTTCTATAGATTTTTGTGGAACTGTAAAATAAAGTATCGGCGTAAGGGTGTTTCTCCATAAACACAGATTTTATATGGAGAACGGACACGGAATAATTGTGCCGCGCCGAAATCGATCATGATTTCAGTCTGTTTGAGCCCACTGTTGAACGTAGAGCTCCTCCACAGACTGACACGAAGCACGCGACCTCTCACTAGAAATGGATCACCGACCGCAATGTCGAAGCATGTAGCTAACCAATCAGAACTTTCACTAACACGTCCATGTTGCACTCCATTAGTCCCACATTCTCAGTACTCCTTCGCATCAAAGTCCGGTTAAGTCCCGCGCCGCATTTCTCATCAAGGTTATGCTGCAAATTTACAATGAACAAGGTATAGCCCACAATCCATCGATGGTCAAAAAGTAGTGTATCCTCTCGTATGTGTATTTGTCATATCTTTCGACGGTTTCATGTTTTTGCTTTGAGTCCACAAACGATTAAGGTTTCATCAAAATCAGAATCCGTCAAATTTGGCTATACCAAGAGCTTGATACCGCCTTTCGACTTGGGTAGGGCCACACATGTGGTCATATGTGCATTATTTAATGATAATGTCACCTACAGCGTGCCCCCAGAGAGAACTGCTTTGGGAAGCAAATGTACCTTTGGCTATTTTACCAAGAGTTGATAATCCGCCGTTTCTAGGCATCCAAATAACATCCAGTGCTTTGTTTTTACTAAAAGTATGACTATAAATCTTCGACTATAGTGCGGTATTAATTTATTATTTATGTATGTTAATCCTATGAAAGGTGTTACCCACTAAAATGACGAATAACTAGCTGTTATAATTATTCTAAAGACACCCTTTTTTACTTCCCGTTTCTAGGCATCCAAAAGACTAATATGACTATAAAAACATATTTTTCATTAGCCGTTAATACTACACCTACATATTTGTCTATCGTTCATTACAGTAGACAGTAATTAAAGATTTGCGTTTTCTATGATCCTGGAAAACCTCTTCAGCCAATTCCTGGTGCTTGATGGTAGTTAGAATCATCAAAACTTTATTCTTCTGCATCTAGAAAACTTTTGCAGAATTGCGCAGATCATCTCACATAAGCCAGCCGTTTTATAAAATAAAATCTACTTTATTACATGATAGTAATAAATGTAAAATCTCACGGTCCACGAAATCCAAAGCTCTCGGATTGAGACATCGATTGCACTCGTGAGTCGGTTAACGTGCATAATGACATCCTCCGAGTTGCTGCACTTCATCATCCAAACTGACGCGTCGGTCATCACCTGAAATCATTACAAAGTTAAAACATGTAAAAAAAGTACGAAAAGATTGTCGCCGCTGTGGGAATCGAACCCACCTCTTCAGCATTCGCGGACTGACGCTCTAGCCATTGAGCTAAACGGCTGATAGCCACAGCGACGAAAATCTTAACGCCTTCTTCCTACATTGTTATTTAGCATTTGAAGCAATGCTTGGCGCATCTATTGTTATATCCGTTCCAGCATACAAACAATTTCGAATATCGTTTTACAACGATAATTCGAACGAGAGATGTCGCCATTGCTTCAATCTTTTCGTACTTTTTCTACATGTTTTAATGTTCAATCTTAAGTGCAGAGATTAGCACTATAAAATACTTTAAAATTTATAATTACAAAGGATTTTTCCTATTAAACCGTAAAATATTATAGTAGTGCAGTAATCTTTTATTTGCATGTGGCTAATGATAAATGTTAGAGAATTAGCCATCTGAAATTGAACTTGGAATAATCGAAGTAGTTTCTGCCGAACATAAAATTGTCGTTTTTATACGATTTTTTTTATGGAAAAGGAGGCAAACGAGCAGATGGGCCACCTGCTGGTAAGTGTTCACCGCTGCCCATTGGCACTCGCAACACCAGAGGAGTCAGAAATGCTTTGCCCGCCTTTGAGAAAGGAATAGGCTCTCTTCTTGATGGTCCCTAAGTCGTATTTGTCCGGTATTTCCGGCTGGCAACAACTGATTCCGCAACTTGGTTGTACGTGATGACAATAATCTTTTCCTTACGCCCAGTTTCTGAAACACTGATGATAGATGATTATTTATGATCAATTCAAAGAGTTTAAACATCCTCTTGGCAACTCAAATGACATTTGAGAAGTCATTTGACAGCTGATTAGATAATTTCTACGACGGTCAGTCTTTCAGAAACCGGGCCTTAATCCTACTTTTCAGGTGTAATTTCGAATGTGTTTAAACCTGTTCATTCGAAGCAAAGAGAAAAGATACACAGTAACACTATTTTATATAACTTTCATCATCAATGCGAATTAAAAGTTCGCCATCATAATTAAAATAATATAAATGGCCACATACCTTCTTTAAATAAACTAATTGGTTCTTCCTCATTCTCAAAACCACCGCTCTGCCGGCAAACGAAGGCAAGTCCGACGGATACTGTCCCCGAGTTGAAACCATGTCTTTCTTCGTCTCTTGCACTATGTCGCTGAACTTTGCCCACACCTATAAAGTTATACCAGAAAGGCTATCAATTATTTACCCTTATACCTTATGCAATGGGTCATCATTTGAAGTGCGGTATAGACTGGGTACTACTGGGTTGTACTTTATTTTTTACCGCTTCTAACTTTTCAAAGAATCAATATATCACGTAGTAATTACGGCCTTCTTGTTCACTTCATGGGAAAATGATAATTGGTCATCACAATTCATCTATTTATAGTTTTTACAAATGCAAAAGCCTAAAAGGAATTCCCTACTCACCTCGGCAGTTTTCCTTTTAAAAATTCGCTTCAAATTATGTCTCTTTGAATAGTTGTACAGAGAGTAAAGGGCCACTACTCCTTCCTCCACATGATTGACACCTTCAAAGACTGATTCAACTAGGTTCTCTATTATCGTCTGTAACATAATGGGAACAACAATTCATTCTTCATTCATCAGACGAAACATCTGTGAGGCCGTGGTCGGCCTCCATGGTCGAGCCTATCCATTCGAGGAGTTGCCACGTGGCCCTACCACTTTTTCACATAATAAAAACATTGCTAAAAACACTCACTTCGATGTCTTTGATGACCGTCCTGAACTGGAGGATGTCGTCGTACCACGACGGCGCTTGAACATCGAGTATGGTATGGCCCACCGTTTTGACATTACTCAGAGCTTCGTTGAACTGCTTTTCGATTTGTTCGCACTTCGCCTCGAAGATGTCGCCGCGGGCGCCGAGGAACATGGGCTTTTGGATTTCTTCGAGTTCGTCAATCCTTGGAAACCCGATCGTTTTCACAAACGTATTTTTTTTTGAAACGGCACATTTTTCTAAAGCTTACATTTTGAATAATTAACAGGTTTTTATAGACGGTTCTGAGTTTAATGTGAATCAAGTTTGTGTGTTAGTTCGGTTGAAGCAAAACCAAATAATTGCAGCTTGGGTGCACAAGCTAAGCCAAATAAATTATTTGGTTGAGCTAGGTAGGATATTACGTGTTTTTTGTTGTTAGCAGGTAAATTCGACTGGTGTAAGTATGTTTGTGTGACCTACAAAATATTGCTTCTAATCAGGGTGTTTCGAATGGGTTTGGTTGCAAAAGTGATGATTACTTTTATGTGATAAGATGGCAAGCGAGCTGACGGTTCACCTGATGGTAAGTGATAACCGCCGCCCATGGACATTTACAACACCCAGAAGGTTGCAAAGGCGTTGCCACCTTTTAATGAAGTGGGCCCCGGCTACCTCACTCACCAGACGAATCGCAGAAGTATATTTCTTCTACTTTACGCCGGTCTTCTGTGAGTTGGTGGTACTTCTCTGGACGGACCTGCCCATTCGTGCATCAGCGAACTGATTCGTGTCCCTAATACTTAATTTTTTGTGTTTGTGTTAATAAAAAAAAAAACTTCAATCTTTTCGAAAACTGTTTAACACATTATGATCCGCTGTCAGAGTGGATCAGTTAGCTGTTAAGTAACATTAAATTGCTATGTGCCTTTAAGTAAGACTGACTTTATCTAATTGTAGTCTGTGAGTTTCGCTTTTACGAAATCGACTATACCTTCCGAAAATAATCATGCAGTTGCAAACGTCCAGCATGTCGAAGCAACGCTGTATGAACGAATCGATGTAGTTGAAGATCGATCCCGTGTCCAGCTCCCAGCTACCCGGCCTCTCCTCGCTGTGCGCTTCGGCCATCAGATCGTAGATCTCCCTGTACTTCTTGCAGCAGTCTATGCACTTGCTGAACTCGCCGAGCGCCTTCTTCGTCTGGCCCTCGAATAGTTCGTCCAGTTCGATGTAGTTCTTGCACAAAATTATTATCTGGTTGCTCAGAGCTTTGAACAGTTTCGTTATGCGGGCCTCCGAGTTGTAGTACGGGGACTCCATCCAGATGAAGCGGAACAGATTGATGATATGCGGGATGTGGTCCGAGATCTTATCCGGATCGACGACGCACTCCAACACGGCGCACGGCTGCTTGATGACTTGCAGGAACTCAATGTTGGAGGTTGCCTCCTTGATCTTCTGCACGATTTCCTCGCACAGCGCTTGGAACTGGTGGATGAATGTCGAGTGCGTGGTCACCAGGATTTTGGTGATGTGCTTCACGGCCGGATTTTGCAGCTGATACAGCAACGCGTTCAGATTTTCGTCTGTAAACGGTACTTTTGCAAATACTACAATGTCGTTGAACGTAAGAGTATTCAACGGTACTTGAGCTATGAGCGCTCTCGTGGATGCATAGCATAAAGTCGTTTAGCATTAAACTATTATTCTATAGCAAATTTATTGAAATATGGCCCGTCTTTAATACACATACAATTACAAATAGATATGTTCCTATGATTACAATTTCTCACAATTACCTACTATTTTGTATGTATTTCAAAAGAATTTATGTTTAAATTATTTATTCATATTAAATATAACATATGAATTAGTGCACGTAATTAACTGTTGAATTGTAATTGAAGAGAAAATATTTCTAAAGTCATTCAATTAGAAGCTCAATTAACTATCGTATAATATGTTGAGTATAAAATGTATATACGCACGTCTATAGATCCAAAAGTCCAACTCGTCGCTAGGGCACAGCAGTTCCTTCTGCGAAGCCACGGACGCGTGGTCCTCGACACACGACTTGATCTGGTGCGTCCAGTAGACCACCACACCCTCGAGCCTCTTCACCAGTTCCCTGTCCGTGCTCGCCTGCTCGAACGAGAGTTGCTGTCCCTCGCGCGGTACGTAAAGTACGGTGAGCCCGAGAAGCTTGTAGTACATGTCCGTGAGCTTGGCCAAGAACGTGTGGATTTGGGAGCAAAACTCACTTTTTACGCCTGCCGAAGAAGAGATCTCTCGTTTTGGAATAAGCTCAAGACATATTATTTTATAATGTTAAGTTGTACGGTTAACATGTTTACAGATAATTGATAAACATACTGAAATATGTAGGTAAATAGCTATATACTTACACCATCACTACGGCGAACAATTCTGAACCAACAACAGAACGCTCTTTTAAGTTTTTATGTTAATCCGCAAACGGGACAAGACATTTTTACGCTCGATGAGAAAATAAATAAAAAGACAAAATAACAGAGCACCCATGACATTATAGTATAAAAAAAAATTTATTTATATCTATTGATCGAATATTGCATTGAAGACGTTGTAGTTATTTGACTGAAGTATTATAAAAAATGCCATGGTCGTTCGTTATGGCATTCTAATGGGGAAGCCGGTGTTCAACAGTGGACGTCTTGCGGCTGATGATGAATATTATAAAAATTATTTGTAATTCGTCAATTTTAAAGCTTACTGTCGGGCCATGTCGTGATCGCAAAGAAATACGGAGCGTACACCGACTCCAAGATTTGAATCATGTTGGACTCCACGGACTCCACGAAAGTGCCGAAGACCACGTCGTCGTGGAATGTGTCCACCTTGAACACGTAATCTGGCTGCCTTATGAAGTACATGAGGTCGTAAACGGGTGAAAGTGGAATATCCAAGGATGCCTTGAGCACTTCGCCCTTGAAATATATGCAGAGCATAAGAGATCGAGGATCTAGTATCCAATCTTCGATCTTCTTCAGGGCATCGGGGTTCCAGTCCTCATCCCTGAGGTCGTACAGGGTCGTCATCTTCACGATGAACGTCACCAACTTCTGTAGGTCCTCTGGCGGGTACACTGGCTTTACGGGTAGTTCCGCTAGTTCGCGCTCCAATTGCGCTAGGCGTTCGCGTTCTGCCAAAAAAGTGGAGCTACAAATACTATAATACTTTACAAAGTTGTGAATTAGCGGATTAGCCAATTGTTTTGCGCTAGATTTTTGTTGCATTAGCTAGATTTATGAATTTCGAATTGCGAAAGATCAGCTCCTATAATTTTTAACCCTTAGTGTTGATTGGTAATCTCAGATTATACATACTCTTTTCATGTCAACTCTGATATGTTTGTTTTATGTATTATGTTTGAATTAGTTTAAATTTGGAATGTTAGTTTTATTTGTTCAGACTGACTTGTCAGATTTCTTTTTTATTCCGTAAAAATTGCTTAAAGAAGTAACATGTCTAGCTATCTGATATCTCTTGTATTTTACATAAATTTCATAATGATTGTTCCATCAAAAATAAATTCAAACATGCTTAAGTTAAAATAAATAGTTTTCTAATCAGTCCTTAAGTGTCTTTTTGGATTGGAAATGATCCCATTAGACACATGTACCATTCAAGACTTAGAGACGTTGATTTTAATTTCCTCACTTGTCTTAATCGATAGAGTCGAAGTCAAGTAATAGAAGATAGACAGAAAGAGGCCTTTCATATAAAAGAAATCTTTTCCATAGTCCGAACTGGCAGTGACCGAATATTATCTACAAGTCTAATATCGGAGTTACTGGCTATTGTCGATCTTTTTACGGCAATAAATCATGTATTATAATAATATACTTTGGACTGTCGCATTTCGCAAAAAAGAAATCTATTTTTTACTTTTTTTACATACCTCTCTCTTCTTCGGAGTCGTGGCTGAGGTCATCACTCCAAGCAACCTTAACCCTCTTGGGAGCTTCTTTTTCCATGCTAACTGTTTATTATAACAGTAAATAATACCAATTCAATTCTTACGAAAAAAAACGGTAAAACTTATTGCTTTAATGTCATCATGACAGTAACGTTAATACTTTTAATTTACTCTTCATAAGTAACCTGTTTATATAATGTGAGAACTTATTTTATAATTGCGAATGTCTATCAAATAATATGAGAATAGAATTGGGGTTTGTTCAGTTGGTCTTTGATGCGATGTATTGAGAATTTCTGTTTGCTCGATTTTTGGTTGCTAAGCGGCAATTGTTGAAAGAACAATGATATTGAGTTTTGTAAAGAAATGAAGATCTGGTTTCAGACAATGATGTTTGAATATAATATTTCTATATATATAATACAGATAAGACCAATGATGTTTCAATAAAGATGACGCATGTCCATACTGTATGGCGTTTTAAAATTGTTCCGCTTTACATTGTATGAAATAAGTGAATGTGACAGATGATATAGAACGTATGTTACGGAAAAATATAGCAGTCTCATCATCATCATATCAGCCGTAGGACGTCCACTGCTGAACATAGGCCTCCCCCATTGACTTCCACTTCGACCGGTCGGTAGCGGCTAACATCCACCGTGTCCCTGCGCTTGCCGTCACGTGGTCTCCACTCCAGAACCTTTCTGCCCCAACGGCCATCGGTTCTCTGAGTGTGCCCTGCCCACTGCCACTTCAGCCTGCTGACTCGCTCTGCTATGTAGGTATAGCAGTCTATATAATTACAATCCAATTACACCGTTTGCTGTAATTTGAATGCCTCAATTTCGGTGCGCTAGTGTCATATATACCTTTTATGTAGTGTATGTAGTATATAATATTATTGGATAAGACATTAAATAAATATGGAACAAGAAACAGAATTTGCTTAAATCGAATTTAGACGCTTCCTCCGGAGATTAATTTATATTATTGACCATAATGTAGCTTCATTTCACTTTATCTTGAAAGTATTGTGGTTCGTCACAATATACCTTTTTGGTGAGATTGAGACATAAAAGTAAATATGGTAACATGTCATTGGATCGAGAATTTTATTTGTCATTACACTCCGCCACATGCGTCATTGCTATGAAATTGGTCGATTTTTGTAACAGGTGAATCACGTTTTATTTCAATTTTAGTGCAGTTTAGTTTTATTAGGTTTGTCAAATTCTGAGTGATTGGACCTACTCTCCGCAGAAGTGCCGCGGCTTTATGGAACACTGACGTGAAACAAAAGCATTGAACCTAGCGTTTTCTCTAGTGTGAATAAGAGGCTGTACCTATTTTGTGGCAACTTGCAACCCGTTTTGTGGCAAACAGAGTTACCATCAAGTATTTGTGGTAGGGCCAAACAACAGCTTCTGCTGTTGCAGAATAGAGTGGTACAGACCCATCCGGGGCAGTACCACTGCCATAGAGAAGGCGTTAAGAGAAAGTATTACATTTGTATTTATTAAAGGAGTGGGAAATATTTGAAAACACTTGTATTTAGTATTATCGTCTGGTAAGCGAGGTAGCCGGAATCCAATTATTTGATCGTTGGGAACACATGGGCCGTTTAATGGGCAGCGTTAAGCACTTTGTCTACGCACGTGCCAATTTATCGCATAAAAAGTGGATTGCTTGGTCCTTTTCCACCTTTCTTTTACACAACAAAGCGTATATACGCCCTGAAAATACGACCGTCGAATAGATCATTCATAAGTTGCAAGACTATCACCGACACAAAAACAAGTTGGTGCGTCTATATACGGTAGCAAAAGTTTTTGCCTACCGATGTACAAACTTCGATACAAAAACGGCACCTGATGATGACGATGATGAATATATTAACCAGGTATTTTTCACTTGTTTTTACCAATAGACTGATGCGATGAAATCTATTACTACCTACAAAGCTGAGGGTGTTAGTTAAGCGTAGAGGCATGGATTGCTACTCACGCTAGTATTGTAGCCCTTTAAATTTTATGTTGTACTATTAATAAATTTTAATTCTTTTATTAAATTTTAAGTCTATAGACAATAAAGTTCTCTATAGTATTATCTATATCGCTAGTAACCAAATCTATATTTAGACTGAATATATTGCTGACTGAATATAATGCTGTTTTTGCAATTAGGAAGGTTAGGCAGCTATCAGACATCGACACTGCCAGACTTGTTTACTACAGTTATTTTCACAGCATCTTGTCGTACGGCATTTTGTTGTGGGGTAGTGCATCTGATATAAATTCAATATTTATTATTCAAAAAAGAGCTGTCCGAGCAATTTATAACATCGGAGCCCGGAATACACTCAGACATCTTTTTAAAGAGATTAATATACTCACTGTTGCGTCTCAATATATTTATTGTAATATTTTGTATGTTAAACAGAATATTAATAATTATCAAAAGAATAGTGACAGACATAAACTAAATACTAGAAATAAGGACAAACTAACTACGCCATTATTTCGCCTACAAAAAGTAAACAGATCGTTCATGGGGCAAAGTGTGCGCATGTATAATAAAATCCCACAGTCGATGTTAAGTCTGCCACTTGATGAATTTAAACGAAAAATTAAAAGTACACTTATGGCTAAAGCCTATTATACTATTGCCGAATATCTGATGACGCCAATGTGTGGGGTTAATACTGTTGATACTCACGTAGGCTAAAACAAGACTATTGTACATGTACTATTATATTGTAAACTGATTTTTTTAAAAAGAGCAACTGTTGAGTTTCTTGCCGGTTTCTTCTCAACAGAAACTGCTTTCCGAACCGGTGGTACCTTACGAACGTGTTAATTTCTTGTAAAATTTTGACGTTTCATAAGAACGCGCAAGCGTCTATGTGAATAAAGATATTTTTATTATTATTATTATTATTATTATTATATAGAAACCGGCCATAAATTACTTCTCTGTGAATGTTTTAGTTTCTAACCAACATAAGAGTTGCTATTTTTTTTTTAAATGTAATGAAAATAGAATTCAAATGCCTTTGCTGGGCGTAGCAGAGGCAGCTAGCATGGGCGGTGCGGGGGTGGAATGGCTTGGGGCGAGTTCACGTTCAATCGGGAGGGGCGTTTGCGGATCGCGGCCGTGCTGCGTGCGCTTCTGATCGCTCAGCTGGCCATCTCGCTGCTGGTGGTGCTGTTCTGCTACAACGCCTCGTTCCGGGTGATGACGCTTTTGAAGCAGGTGCATAAGGTACGTTCGAGTTGTCGGTGAGCCTTGTCTCTTCTTGGACTTCGTAAATTTTCTCTTCGACTTCTTGTTTTTTTTAACCGACCTCATCCCCACCAGGTAAATTGGACGTCATTTTTTGTATAACAACTAAAAGTCGTTCCTTCGTTATTGAATATAAAGCTTTCTCAGATCGTATCACCGATAGAGCATTAATCGCTGAAAACAAGAACGTCATACGACAAGTTCTAGGCTATAAAAATGTCGTCGTATTGATTAGTAAAAAGTAAAGTAAAATAACAGCTTACTAATGTCCCACTGCTGGGCAAAGGCCTCCTCTGTAAAAAGGTTATTAGAGGCATAGACGCGACCCCACTGTGGGTTGGCGCCCTTCATATATCTTCGAAATATTTATTTTATTATTATTTCGAAAATACATACATACAGACATTTACTAGTTGTATTTTGAATTGGATATTTTCCTTCACCACACAGATAACTGTGTACTTATTCTACGGTGTAATCGTGTTGCAAGCGTACTGTATGAAGCTGCAGTATACGAGCGGCCTCCGCCTTATATCTTGGCTTCTGAAATGTCCACACTGGCCACGGGCCACTGAGGCGGCTAAGACCTGGCTTATAAGTGGAACACTTGTAGCCCTAAACGGCCTACTGGTATACGCTGCCTGCAGAGGCACTTTGAAGGTATTCTTGATCATATTTTTACCAAAGCATGAGCGTGCTGGATTAGTTTATTGTCGTTTGATAAAAGTGGCTGCTACGCAGCCCTACCACAGTACTGTGGTGGGGCCACGGAGCAACTTCTGCTGTTGCAGGAATGAGCAGGCTCATCCGTGGAAGTATCGCGGCTTGTCAAAAGACCGGCTTAAAGTGGAAGCATCATATTTGCGTTACTCCTCTTAAGTAACCGGGGCCAGATGATCTGGTTATTCTTATAATGGTTAGCAATATATCTCCGACAACTTAGGTACTGTAGATGTCCGTGGGCGGCGGTGCTTAACATCAGGTGAACCGCGTACTCACGCGTAAAGTTTTCACAAAAAAATATATTGTATTTACGTGATTACACATTATTAATTTATATCAGGTCATAAAGGCACGTCTACAAGAACATTTTAGACAAGCCTTTTAGGTAATAATCTTTTAAATTAAACTTTATTTATGACAGAGTCTGTCCCGTGGCCATGAATGCTGTAATGGGTTCGAATCGTCGCGAAATAACATTTAAAAATAAAAGCGATAAATCCGTAAATATAGTTTAAAAGAGGGTACCTACCGAGTTTCTTTTGCCTGTTTCCTCTCCGTTAGAGGAACCTCACTAGGAAACGGTGGTAGATTTAAAAAAAATTACTATCGATAGGAGAAATGTATATTTCTCATAAATTTTTTATAGTGCTAATCTCTGCACTTAAGATTGAACATTAAAACATGTAGAAAAAGTACGAAAAGATTGTCGCCGCTGTGGGAATAGAACCCACGTCTTCGGCATTCGCGGCCTGACGCTCTAGCCACTGAGCTAAACGGCTGATAGCCACAGCGTTAAGATTTTCGTCGCTGTGACAGCGGCGACAATCTTTTCTTACTTTTTCTACATGTTTTAATGTATATTTCTTACATCGATGCATCAATTATCTTGATTTTGATCATGGCTGATGTATTTCCTCACTCTTCTGGTGTTTGGTTGTCATAGGCGGCGCTAACGCTGGTCGTTTGACAACTTCTCATAAAGGATTTTAATTGTACACTAACATACGACGACCCAAATGGCGTAGTCGGTAGTGTACCTGCCTTCTGCGCCAGAGGGTGTGGGTTCGATCCCCACTACTGGGAAAATATTGTGTGATGAGAATAGTGTTTTTCTAGTGTCTGGGTGTTTATATATGTATAATGTGTATTTATTTACAAAAGAAAAGTATGTTCAAGTATGTCTATCAGTTTTTTAGTACCTATAGTACAAGCGTTGCTTAGTTTGGGACTAGTGAACGTTGTGTACAAAAATGCGTCCTAAAACATTTATTTATTATTTATTTATACTCCTCACTAATCTGAATACGTGAAGGATCTATTATAATTTATTGCACTCCCTAATCATCAAGCAAGGAATACAGGGAATCACAAATCATCAAAAACTATAAATTTGAAGGCCATTTCATATATTGTAATATAAGTATAAGTTTACACTTACAGGCTCTCATGAAGGAACTCTCCGCGTCACTGCGAATTGGGATTGCGCAATATCTCACCGAAACCAAGTGGAAATATCTGATGGATACCATGCAGGTGACCCACAATTAAGCATATAAGTAACTAGCTGCTGCCCATTCAACATTCAGACAGAAAGACAGATATACATAAAAATATGTATATAATATATAGCCTATGTTTTATTCTAATGTACAAGTTATATTATTGTAAAGTTTCATTAAAATCCATTCAGTAGTATTTGAAAGAGTAAAAAACATCCATACATACAAACTTTCGCCTTTATAATATTAAAATTAATTAAAGTAAGGATTTTTTAGAAAGTCACGTTAAACAGTTTTTTCTGATCCTCACTGCAGTAAGGCTACGTCTTCTGCTGTTGCAACAATGGATTGGCTCAACTAGGGTACCATTGGCTTATAAGTTTTATTTTGCCTTTCGCCTATAACTTTTGGGACTTTTGGCATAACTGGTAGGTACTGGTTTAACCGTGGTAAGGCCACGCAAAAGCCTCGGCTGTTGCACGAATGGGCAGGCCCCTCCGGGTAAGTACCGCGACCTTACAGGAGACTGGCGATAACAATACTTCTGCGTTTCGTCAGATGAATTGGGTAGCCGGAGCCCACTTTATTAAAAGAGGCAACGCGTCTGCAACTCTGCGGGTGTTGCAAATGTCCATAGGCGGTGTCAACCATCAGCTTGCCTGCCACCTTCTCACATAAAAAACTGACTTCCGTTTCTTGTTGCATAAAAAATTTCGCACATGAACATTTTACCTCCTACCTTGCCTTTAAAAAAATTGTTTGACGCCAGATAGAGCTAAGCTGTTGTGGTGTGGAGCGGCCGAACGATTGGCACGACATACCCTGGATCAACATGGACTACCTCAACGAAGGGTCGGTCGTTGTTATGAAGTGAGCCTCATTCCAAGTAACGTTCTATGAAACAACATAGAAAAAAAGAGCCTATATTCTTAGGCCGATACAAGTATCAGAGACTCACTTACTAAGCTGACCTACTAAAGGGCTTTTCTTCTTCTAACAAGATTGTTGTTTTTGAGACCGAAATGTGATATAGGCTATTTTGACTCGGTTAATATATATAATTCCCCATTTCAATGAATTGTACAGTAATTTATCGGTAAATAACTAGACTCTTGCTTGTGTTTTATTTTAAAATGTAGTATGCACCTTTAGAATTACAGTGTCCTATTAAAACATGTCAATTTTTGGGAAACGTAAAATAAATATTAGCGCGCTTAAGAACAAGCGCGGTAGGGAGTGAAAGAGACCGAAGTATATGTTATGTAGCTTTCTGCCCGAATCAAGTCGAAAAAGATAGGTCATATTAGGTCGTCTCTTTTTATGCTTGAAATAAGTCCAAATTGAATAGAAATAATCTGGCTATAAGTTAATTTACCTACACGATAAGATTTAGGAGAAATGGGTACATGTCTTTCAGGTTAGCCGGCACTGATGGCAAAGTGTTGCCACCGGTGTCGCCATATTCGTGCTGCACGCCTCGAGTCTTAGCAGCGTGCTATCACGACCCTTTACAACAGGTGATTTTTTAACTTCATTAATATTTGGCTCAAATTTTCAGTATATAAGTAGCAAACAATAGACAGACTAATGGCCGGTTTCAATATTCTACCTAGCTGTAGATTTGGTTAGTGGAGACGTATTATGGAGCTAATGTCAAATACCAATCGCTAGTAAAACAAATTTACACATAGATAGAATATTGAAACCGGTCGTATAACTTGGAATGATTGGTGTGTACAACCGCACTTCGTTATAAAAGCTTAATACATTAATAACGTGAATTTTTTTTCTACGGCCAATGAATTTGTCTCGATTCTCGACTATCATAGTCTTGCCATATATAAAGTCCAATTGTATTCGTCTAAGAATAAGATTTGCTGCCAGATTCAAATGTGGCATTTTCAAGTCGTCTTTTGTACACATACATATATTTACAATTAACATGCAATCGGTTGAAATAAAAATATGTTCAATACTAAAATAAATCAACACAATCACAATGCTGCAGTGCCGCAGTTGCTAAGATAATGGCATCGGCCCCGGGGCCTTGGCAATTCCCACACGGGATAATTATTTATTAAGTATGTAAAACGTCCTTACTGCACAGGATAATGTTATCCTACAGTAAGGGAAATGTTTAAAAAAAGAACTGTTATGAGGTTTACATAATAATTTCTTGTACTTACTCGCGTATTACGTATTACGTGATTACACATTACTAAATGAAACTGTATTTACAGATTTATCGCGTTTATCTTTAGTTTCAACCGAGAGCCTTTACAGAGTTCATGGTCACGGGACAGACTTGATGATGATCATGAACATTTCATTTAATGTTATAGGTTTTCTGTGGGTGCTTTGCTTTGGCGCTGACCGCAGAAGTGGTGGAACTTATGGATTGGCAACTTTTGATGGGGCAGGTGGAGTGGCGAGGCGCCTGGTCGGCGGGCTCGCCGTTGCCGAGCGCGTCGCTTCACACAAGGGGCTGCGTGGAGGCGATCCGCGCGCCCCTGGCGAGGGCGTTGCTCGGCCTGCAGCTCTTCATCGTGCTGGTCTTATTGCTGCAGGTATCCTTTGTTGTTGTCCCGACATAGTTGTGCCGTCGACTCGTCGGGAATTTGAACGAAAGTCAAACGCGAAATTATCACTTCTTCTTTTTTTTTCATGTCAATGTCAATTGTCAAGTCACCTTCTTTATTCAATGTACTTAGGCTTATTTTAAGCTCTTATTGATCGTCAAAAAACAACCACCGGTTCACTAAACTAGACCTATCCAGAGAAGAAACGGCAACACTGCGTATTATCTTATCTTTTTTTAAATTACAAACGATGACAAGGTTATTTAAGTATAAAATCATTTAACTATTTGTTTGTTGTTTGTACGAACTATCCAAAAGAATGAGTCTTATCTTATAAATTTTGACTTGCTTCTTTAAAATGTTAAACGATTTTCGTACACTGAAATTTAAAGTTATTTTCAGTTTGTCATTGTGATACTGACTCAATTGCTGCGCACCAGCGCCATCGAAGCGGTGCTTAGCGGCGATTTCGACGGCTGCGGCAGGGGCTGGCTGTTAGGCTCGCTATCACCGGAAGAGAGAAGAAGAATAGTATGATTTACACTTTTTACACATAAATAATGCCGCAAAAATACAAGATAGACCTTAACTAACTGTTGTTAACTCCTGACGTCTAGCTTAGTGTTACGTTAGAGCAAAAGAAGTATTGAGTCTCATACGCGGTTCCCTTATTTTGAATGATCTTTTAAGAATAATATTGTTATTCTTGCGATTTTTAATGATTTATAAGGGTTACTACATTATACAAAAGTTCAGTTTTAGCTTGAATAGGAAACGCGGTGGGTTTGAAAAAATCCTATTTATCTTTATGATATATTTACAAGGCCATTAACTGATACTTAGTAAGTAAAGTATGAGCCTATACATGTCAAACTGCTGGGCAAAGGCCTCTTCTGTACAGAGGGTATTTGGCCATAGGTCACCATGCGACCTCACTGTGAATTGGCAGACCTCATAGATTTTCGAGATATTTTTTTATATTTATTCGAAAACATGCAGTTTTCTTTCGATGTTTTCCATCACCGCTGTTTATGTTTGTTTTATGTGAAAAATTGCCAAGCGAGCAGGCGGTTCACCTCATGTTAAGTGAATACTGCATGGACATCTGCTACACCCAAGGGTTGCAGATGCGTTGACAACCTTTTGAAAATTAAGCTCCGGCTACTTCACTCACAAGACGAAATGCGAAAGTATACGTATGTAGTATACGTGGATGCATACTTACGTATACTTCCACTTTACGCCGGTCTTCTGTGAGGTAGTGGACTACTTACCCGGACGAGCCTGCCTATTCGTGCAACAGCCGAGGCTGCTGCGTGGCCCTACCATAGTTATCGCTGAACACGTGATAATTCAACACTTAAAATTTCATTGTTCAACAATCATTGTTATTGGCACCAGGATCTGTTCTCGGTTCGCTCAAATAACTCAAATGACATTTGAAATTCATTTGACAGCTGATTAGTTGACATCTACGTTGATCAGTGTTTCAGAAACCGGCTGTAAGACTTACATAAAACAAAATCAATTACATAACTACCGCATATCCCGCCTTAATGATATGTAGTATTTCCCGATATGTTTCGTTGTTTACATGACACGGATTTATTGTCGACTATCACAATTTAACCAGAAAAATATACGTTCTTTTCCAGATCTACAACCCATCTCAGGTAGTGAGCGCACGCGCAGAACTGACCCATCGGCGGGTACCGCGAAGTTACATATACTTATCCTAGCAGTGAGTAATTGTCAAACTTAGATGTGTAATACCTAGTACATCAGTGATTTTGACTTCATTATTCCTGACCATATTGTTTCAATCAGTTTGTAAACATGCATACATATACACCGCGCCATTGAATTAGGAAGAAAGGCGGATATTATGCTAACTATATAAAATATTTGTCAACCGAGGGAACGTAGTTTGTAGTGCTCTTCTTTAATACCACTGAGTATACGATTGAACTGACGGCGTGGACCGCAGTCCATAGACAACAACTCTAAGGACCGCAGTCCATAGACAACAACTCTAAGGACCGCAGTCCATAGACAACAACTCTAAGGACCGCAGTCCATAGACAACAACTCTAAGGACCGCAGTCCATAGACAACAACTCTAAGGACCGCAGTCCATAGACAACAACTCTAAGGACCGCAGTCCATAGACAACAACTCTAAGGACCGCAGTCCATAGACAACAACTCTAAGGACCGCAGTCCATAGACAACAACTCTAAGGACCGCAGTCCATAGACAACAACTCTAAGGACCGCAGTCCATAGACAACAACTCTAAGGACCGCAGTCCATAGACAACAACTCTAAGGACCGCAGTCCATAGACAACAACTCTAAGGACCGCAGTCCATAGACAACAACTCTAAGGACCGCAGTCCATAGACAACAACTCTAAGGACCGCAGTCCATAGACAACAACTCTAAGGACCGCAGTCCATAGACAACAACTCTAAACTCTCTCGACTTCAAATATCTCGCTCCGTATTCATTTTATAATTGATTTTTAGAAGTTCCCTAGTATCTCCGGAGCCCAAAATCCAATAGCAATGAAATCAATATGGGACCACCAGCACCAGCTTTCAAATATGAGGTCGTTTCACTTCGGTCTTCTTACAGGCTGTGGTGTAGTAACCCAGTCGTGCAGTGGAAACTCTACCATATAAATAACTAGCTGCTAACCGCGGCTTCGCTGGCGCGGCCGCTGAATTTTTTCCTATTTAGTTGACACTTATCGTCACCTATATTTTGGACAGTTCACACAATATAAATTATAGCCTATGTTTTATTCTGATGTATAATCTTTATTATTGTATTTCTATTAAAATCTATTCAGTAGTTTTTGCATGAAAGAGTAACAAACATCCATCCATACATACAAACTTCAATGTTTATAATATTAGTAAGGATAAATATTTTTGCGTCATGACAAACTTATTTGCTGATTTCGATATTAGATTAAATATATATATTATATTAGATTACCACAAGGTTCAATTATTGCTTTTATTTAAGTATCAAAAAATTAATTTCACTCTATGTGAAGCATACACGCTGACTATTTTGAAATAATCTAAGAATATTAATAACATTTTAATCACTCTTTGCAGGTACATCATCATCTTGTTTATGGACAATGTATGTTATATTATGTAGATTGTTATATAAAAAGTATATTTGTAAATACAATATGTAGGCTGTTACAATGTTAATAAGGTTCCAATAAAACAACATTCTTAATCAATGCAAGGCTTTATTTTCGACTTTATTGTAAACGAGTCCTTACAAACTAATAGTTAAGTAACAATGCGTGAATGCGGAATAGAAAAGCCGTCGTTATGATTTGTGCGGCGCCATCTTTAAATACAATGTTTATATCATAAATAATAAATATATGCTTTATATGTTTATCCCTTAAAATATAATTAGTTTCGATCGTTTTCGGCGCTCGTCCCCGGTCGTGGAGGGGCCGCCCGTCGCGAGCCTGCCTTTTCCCATTCCCCTATCACATAGTCGTAGCAAATATACAAAATCCTTGTTATTTACATCGCGAGCGCGACGGGCGGCCGCGTCCGGCCCAGCGCCGTCTCAATGGAATGTCTAAGCGCCCTGCAGCGGGCGCGTTCCGCCAACGCGGCCCAGAGGGCGCTGTTCGGCCCGAGGCCGCTCGCATTCTAGCCGAGCCGAGTTCGGCCGCCTCCGTTGCAAATGCGTCGGACGCCCGCGTATCGTCGAACCCGCGCTGGATACAATAGCGATGGGTTACATGGGGCGGGGTCGATGTGCGCGCGCGTCCGTATTCATCGAGTCCTAGAGGGCCGGACTCGGCAACGGAGGCGGCCGTCTCTCGCCGCGTCGAGGAATGCTTCAGAACGTGGAGTCCGTGGTAGTCTTAATGTCTCGTTGGTGTCGTATCCGATGTATGCCGATTGCCCGAAACGGTTGATTCGTTCGGTCGGAACGGTCCATCGCGTGGCGTCACGTCACCGCCCGCGGCGGTGAAAGTCGGCGGGTGAATTGTGCAAACCGAATGGCAACCTGATTGTCGCTATCGCAGTCCGTGGTAGTTTATATGTCTTGTTGGTGTCAAATCCGATTGTCAATTGCGAGAGAGGCGAATTATCGCTTGGACGGTTGATTCGTACCGGTCCATCGGCTCACCGCCGCGGTGGAAGTCGGCGGGTGAGCTGTGCGGACCGAACGGCAACTATCGAGGGAGGGGATGGGGACGGGGATGGGGATGGGGAGTGGGGATGCGGGCTCACATGGGCGGGGGCCCGTCGGGGTAGCGCAGCACGGGCTCGAGGCCGTGGTGCGGCGCGCGGCAGTCGGAGTGCGCGTGCGGCGCCAGCGCGGCGGCGCCGAGCAGCAGCAGCAGCAGCGCCTGGAAGGGCAGCGAGGCGCGCGCCACGCGGCACACGAAGCGCACGCCGCGCCGCACGCGCCCCACGGCGCGCTCCTCGCCCTCCTCGCCCTCATCGCTCGCCGCCCTGTCGAGCGGACGGCTCGTTTTTCATTTCGTATAATCGACAAGTGCTTGGCGCTCTACTACTTTGTTTCGCAACTATCGGTGATGAAGTAGGCAAAGGTGCATCACAGTTTTTCGCCTTTCTTTTTTTAAGGGTATAGTATTCGCATAAACAGACAAGAAATAATCAAATTATTGTTGCCTCAAAACTTTTTGCTAGCTGAGGACATGTGAGCCTCTATAAGATTAACGCGCACAGAGCTAACAAAAGTTTATCGGTCATAAATTCTATCACAAATGTCCGGATACCGTGTAATTTCCAAAAGGTTGAGCTAGAAAATGCGCGACGGATTTGATTTTCTTTATACAAAGGCGATTTTTTTATCTTTTCCATCTATATATTTTAGTATAAATTACAGAAACCTAATAAAGAAGGATAATGAATATGTTGACGTAAGATCATATCTGATGTATTTTTTTAGAACTAACTTTAAACAATTATAGTTAGACCTCCGTACAGCGATAACATGATCAGCAGTGACAAAAGACAACACAGAAAGCACAGAGTACTCTTGCACTAGCGATTATTTGCAGTGAGATCTAGTCAATTACAAATCCGTGATATGAGGTGAAAATAAAAACAAAATGAAGGTTAGAGCAAAAAAATTATATACAAACGGTATTTGTTTAATGGACATGAATAAACGAATCATAAACAGTAATATATGTATTACTGGGTACACAGACATTCATAGATAGATATGGCTCGTGTTAGATAAATATTGCCAATAGATTTAAACTTCCAAATTAAATACAAAAAACTGAAAATGGAAACAGATAACGCAGGGAAACGCGAGAGTAACGATTTTGTTGGTGAGGTTTAGACAAAAATTCAAGTGTTAGAACCATCACTAGGAAACTGGAAGTGATCATATAGAACAGGACACGAAAGATGTCATTTCCAAAATCAAATACTCACTCTGATGCATCCAGGGGCGGCAGGTTGAGGGATGATATCTGTTCCTCCTCCTCGTCCAAAAGCTAGGGGGAGGACAAAAATACGTCAAAATACTGTGCGAAGCGGCTACCGGTGACATTACCAGGGTTACCAACGGCTTTGCGAACATAATCTTGTTAAGTTTTTGTACTTTAAATGGCTAACGGTAAAATCAATCCTATTCTAATGCATTTGAAGTCAAAAACGCTACTAAATAAAAATATATATATGTCAAAAATATTAACACCCAGTTTTAAATCACCTAGAATATGATGCCAAATTATTTTATCTATACTATATGAGAACTTTAAGTAGGTACAGATGGAATGGTTTAGGTTGACTTAAACGTCCAAATAAAACCAAATGTTAACGTTTATAAGGTTGCAAAGCTTGCTTTTAAAAATACCATCCAAAATAAAATCCCGAACTCAATGATAATTATTGTGACAATACACAGTTCAATATTGTGTTCGCAAAGCGTTGAAAAGAAATCACGGTAACTAATTAGCTGTCTAAATGTAAATTCGAAAAATTTTCAATTGAAAATCGTAAACTATCATTTCATATTGAAACACTTTCTGATTTATCTTGAATGAGCTTCTTACGTCTAAATTGTCGATGTGAGAATTACTGTGGCCAAATATAAGGAAGCTTGCTTTGAAATCTGCGCGAATGTCGTTAAGCGGTGTGAAGCTATGTCAGTTTAGCGGAACAACCCTTGTCTCAACGAAATTCAATTCACTACTTATCTCAACTTTACGATGCTTGTACTTGTGTCGATGGTAGAAGTCGGAAATCGAGAGTTCAGTACAAGGTCGAAACCGTAATTGAGGATGAATCCTTACTTTCATGTAAATTTTGTATGTGATATGTGTAATGTGTATGGGTGTGTGTATGTTGGCGCGTGTGCTATTCTAATAGTAAAAGACCAAAATTTAGCAGTTCGCCCGAGAGTATTTATCTGAGCCAGTGTCTGACAAAGATTGTATTGGCCTTTTTACCAGATGTTGTTTTATGGTAACAAATTGATTCTACTATTGGTGCGAGAGCAATTTTTTTTTCTTAAATAATTATTGTCAGTGTAGCGCACACAGAAAGATAAAGTAGCATGTACGAAATTTCTCCTTTTGTTTGCCGCTTTCATTCATTCATTCGTTCATTCATTTATTTTGAACCTTCTAATCTTACTGACTTTCCGAAGTGCAAATGTCGTCAGCCGCAGCACACGATAAATCAATTCTGCTTCTTAGTCGATTTACTGCGGTGAGGCGATAGTGGGTGTGCGGTAACGCGTGAGTGACGGGTGGGGGTGAGTGGGGTGAGTGGGGTGAGTGGGGTGAGTTGGGTGAACGGGTGCGAGTGGGAATGTACCTGCGGGGCGACGCAGGCGGCGGCGGCGGCCACGGCGGACGCGCCGGCCGGGTGCTGCGCGAGCGACGCGCCCAGTTTCAGCGCGTACACAGCGGACAACTTGCGCAGCGACTGCAGCCGCAGGCGGAGCTCACCCAGCCTGCGTCATATATCACTTGCTTTAATTTTAATGTTTTCGCTTTCGGTCTGTAAACTATTAAAGGTACCTTTATTGGGCCTATTTATATTTAAATATTGTTTAATTGTATTATTTCTTGTATTTGCGCGATTGCACACTGCTAAATGATGGTAATTTTACAGATTTACCGCGTTTTTGTGTATTAGTGACATGCAGGAAAATTTTTGTTTATGCTCTACGCTGAGAACTGAGTTTTTGGAATCTGTATAATAGCTAAATATGTTTAAAAGCTTGTGAATCGTCCGATGTCCTATCGAGCTTTCGGATGCAGTCGGTCCTTCGCCGCGGATACTAGCGCATCCGGTCCCCCGGGGCCCACCTGCGGCACACGTGCTGCGAGTCGAGCCCCTGCAGCAGCGCGGCGGCGTCGCGCAGCGCCTGCACGCGCGGCTCCGCGGCGGCGAGCTCGTCGCGCAGCTCGCTGAAGCGGCGGAAGTCGCGGCGCAGCTCGTCCGCCGGCCGCCGCAGCCGCAGCGGCTCGCGCGCGCGCACGCACCGCTCCGCGTCCGACAGCTGCGCCACCAGCTCCACCACTGCGGGCGGATAAGGGCCACGTTCAGCCAGTTTCGGTCGCAAACCTGGCCTATATGACTGGCCTAACACGAGGAGGATTCGTGAGCGTGGACGGAACATGCGAAGTGACGCGCGGCTGGAACTATTATCACTTGGTTGTTTGCTATGAGATTTTAACATGGCTTAATATGGTCGTAACAAGAAAGGACACTTTTCTTATCTTAGTGAAACATTTTTTTTTAAATATCACCGGTCAGTTCCGTATTGTTTAGAAGAACACTGCTACTTAAATGTGTCATGTTCATTTCTGTCGGGGAATTGCGAATTCTGGGTTCTACCCAGAATACGTAGTCGAGAGGCTTTACTAGGTAAGTTAAGCCGTCGATGATGTCACGTTAAAACCTCGTTAAAATCCAAGCTAGACGCACCGATGTCGTGGAACTGGCGGTTGTGCAGCAGCGCGTGCTGCAGCCGCGCCTGCCAGTGGCCGGCGCGTGCGCAGGCGCGGTCCCAGCGCGCGTTGGCGGCGGCCAGGCGCGCGCGCGCCCTCTCGCCCGCCGCGGCGGAGCGCGCGTGCCGCGCCACGTGCGCGCCCACCACGTTCAGCGACACCACCAGCGCCTTGTGCGAGTCCAGGTCCAGCAGGAACTCGCGGTGGTCCTGGACGGCGACGGCGCACGTGCGAATTCAAGTCGAATGTCTTTATTCCACATAGAAGCGCTACGCGTACTTATTGAATGTCAAAAAAAAACACTACTAAAAACTCAGCGGGAAAGTTTTTGTTTAACATAAGATTTTAAGATCCCAACCGGGGTATGTACTATCAAAGTGATCGATGATAGCATAGGGGTCACTTGGGTGATATACAAAGTGGCCTTTGAGTAGACTGTGAGATTATCATCTTTAACATCGTTAGTTTTATCCAACTAAGAAAACAATGTATAGGTAATACTGTCACTAGTGTGTAAACAAGATATGCTATGGCGGATATTGACTCCTGACGGAAAAAAATGGCTCATACGAGAAACACCGCTCGATCACCCACGACTTCGACCACCACCAGGTCTGGACGATCAATGATAAAGTCAGTCATTTGCCTGGCTTTTACCACAATCAAACTAAAGACAGAGAAACTCTGTCTCTCTGACTGAAAAGAACTAAAAACATCAGCGTCGGGGAGCTCACTTTTAATTCGAGGTATTATTGTGGAACATAATATAGACTGTTACTTTACTTACGAGCAATCTCAAGTGCACATCTCGTACGTCGGCTTAGAAAGAGCCTCGACCTCGAGTTTTTACGTTCATCATATCCAACCGTAAGATGAGACTAACGATTCGGCACGTACTCGATCTTGCGTCTCTCTCTCTCTTTGTCTCTACTCACTTGTATTGCGTCTTCTAGAGCGTCATACTGCTCCGGCGGTTCGGTCCTGGCCTCATCTGTCGCTTCGGCGAACTGCAGCCACTGCTCCAGCCGCCAGAGGTCGTTGTCCAGCTGCTTCCAGTTGCGGTCCGAGCAAAGCGGGCACGAGAGGCGGCCGGACTCGCTGCGGAAGCGCGGTTCAAGTTAGAATGGTCGAGCAGATAAGCGGGCGTGCGTTGGCGTCGATTGTATGCGATATTTCAAAACGAAAGACGACAAGGTTTCTCTGGTTGAAACGACGACGTCGTACCAAAATAGACCACGAAACACAGTCATGTAAGATACAAAGCATTCCTAGGTAGGTAGGTACATTCTAGAAATCGAGAAATGATAATGAAATCAAAGTCACGCCGCTTTGATTAAGATGTCATTAGATATTTCCTTGTATATGATTCCAGAAAATGTACGACTTTTTTTATTCATTAAATAAGAAGTATTAATAGGAGAAAAAAACTTTAAACTAAGAATATATTTTTTTAATAATATTAATTATAATTTCAAATAATTATACATATATTGCAATAATTTGTCGTTTCTATTCTACTTCTATTAAATATAAAAAATAAATAAGCCGATAAAAACTACAACATACACTATAAGCATAAAAGTATAACACCTTCAACAACTATGTGCAAACAAGAAATATGTAAGTGATTAAACATAGAAAGACTACATTTCAACATCACAAATACCATGCATTGCATCTACGTCTATATTCAATATTGAAACATCCTAAGCCATCTGTTAAAATTGTCATTTGATTCAAAATAATTAAGAAAAAATATACTCATAAGTTTAAAGAAAAAATATACTATGGTTGGCATGTTCTTTGGCCATTAGTAATAGAAAAAAAAAGTTTAGACAGATGGCCTACATCTGTTTATTCTGTGCACCTATCAACGTCAAACTATAATCTGTGCGTTGTTACTTCGTGCAGGTGACAGCTGTCATTGTAATCACGCCTATCAAGTTCATTCTCAACGTATTTATTCCGAATATTTTTTTTAGCTTTTAATCGATACTAAATACTGAGAATCCGTAAGTAATGGTAACTAAAAAAAAATATTTAACCTGTCACCCGAACAACGCACAGACTATAGTGAAATAGAATTTCGTAATGGAATGGCTAATGATGAATTAAAATATTAGAAAAGCTGTACTCACTGTTCGCACGTGAGAGCGTATGACGCGGAGTGTGGCAACCTATGGGACCAGAAAACGCATGTGTTTAATTCTTAAGGGCATGCCATGTTAAGAAGCCTGTTAAACACTCCATCTTTCGCTAAAATTGTGTGTGTGTGTGGGGGGGGGGGGGTCCTAGATGTACGTTGCTCTTCACCAGGCGTGGGTCGTTTTCTTTCCCGTGACGACTCGACCAAAAGAATTGTGCCATATGTGCCACAGATGCAAAATAAGATATAAAAAATAGAAATTTGTTATTGTTAATAGTACAGTGATCGATAGTATTTGTACAGAAGTTGCAAACCTTTGGTTAGGATGTATAGAAGAATTATTTTATTTTTATATATATTTTTACATAATAAACTAAACTCGTCTACTATATTACAAAAATATTCTTTATACTATATCACCCTTGATGCATTATATAACATAAAAAATAATTTCACATCCCCGTAAAGATAGAAATAATCTTGCATAAAAAGCCCTCCACCGAATTGCTAGTGCTACAGACAGACATATGGCAGATCACAAGAATCAAGAGATGCCCTGTTGTAATTATACAATGTATTTAATTTTATAATATTTTAATGATGGAATAGTCGTAATTTGCTTTAGAAAAAGAGAGTTTTAATTTAAAACTACCCTTTTTCGTTATGGAAACTAAACACGTGTATCGTTATGAAGTTCAATCTAAATCGTTTCCATTTCACCTTTCTCCAGTTCAAAATCATGTGGCTGTGAAAAAACCTTTTGTGAAATGTGCGTCGATTACGTTAGTGATAGTTCGAAGCGAAAGCATTTCTATAAACCGCGTGTGTTACAAATGTTGAACACGTCGAAATCGTGTGCTTTTGTGCGTGTTTACAACAAATGTGTTCATAATCGTGTGCCTGTGTGTGTTCGAGAGACATCGCACGTTTCCCGTGATCTGCGCGTGTACTAGCAAACGGACGCGACATTCTCGCCGCGACATAGCCGTCACCTCACCTGAGGTTGGTGATGCGCAGCTCGCGCTTCTTCGCCTGGGCGAGCAGGTCCTCGTATCTGAGCGTGAGGGCCTCCACTTCGCGCAGCATCGCCTCCTCCTCCGTCGCGTCGCATTCGGTGAGCAGCAGCTCCGACAGGTGCTTGGCCAGCTCGAGGGTCTGGCCGGGCCTGGCGCCGGCCTTGGCGATCTCCTTGGCCGCGGCGGCCAGCTCTTCGCCGCCCGCGTCGTCCTCCAGCTCGGGCAGCAGCGCCGCCCCGAGGGCCTCCAGGGCGTCCGAGGTCTCGCCCACCGCCGCCGCCAGCTCCGAGCGGTACGTCTCCTTGGAGGTCAGCGTGTCCACTTGCAGGGAGGCGTCCGTCTCCCACTTCAGGGTGTCCACCTGTTGGGAGCGTTGCTATTATCACGTGTGCCTTTTGATAAACGCACCGTGTAAGTCTCGAGTCTATTAAAGGCAATCATCAGGAATCATTTCAGCCTGTGTCCACTGTCAAACATAGACCTGCCCCCACAGACTAACGTAATAATGATGCGGATTCGCGACCAGGACTCGCGAGCTCGAGGGTCTAAAGTTATCAATTTTGATTTTTAAACCGTCGAAGCTTTATAAAGTGAGATAACTGAAAAGAGGTAGGGGTGGTCACCTGAACTGCGCTATCGACGTCTCCGACGACGGCTGCCTTGGCCAGCTGCAGCCGCGCGGCCACATCCTGCAGCAGCGCGCGGTACTCCGCGGCGAGGGTGGCGGAGCCCCCGGCGCCGCCCAGCATCGCCTCCAGCCGGTCGGCCTCCGCTACTAGGGCTTCGCACTCGCGCAATTCACGCTCGACGCCCTGTGGGAGGGTCCGATTCTGTTGAATTCGCTCATCTCAGAGTAGCAGGGTATAAATTTTTAGTGAATTTAATTTAATTTTAGCCAAAAAAACATCATGTCAGTTCATCATCACCGCGTTTCGTAAGCTTTTTATGGAAGAAGCAAGCGATTCCCAAAATTAGGTACGTTTGGGATGTCAACTTTAAAGAGGATTTAGCCGTTCTTCCGCTTAGACACAAGGAGAAACGTCAAAAGATAAATACATACTTCACATCGCTATTCCTGTTGAGCCAACCCTCCGGTGCAGTATCCAAAACTCCCCGCCTCCATCAGAAATCAAAAGCTAATCGAAGATCGCCAAGCACTCAACTATAGTATACTTACGTCCAGCTCCTCGAAGGCAGCAGCCTGGTCCGGCGGCGTGGGGGCGAGGTGCAGCGCCCTGGTGAGGCGCACGTCCACCTCCGCCAGCGCCACCACCGCCCTCCCGTGGGCGGCCACGAACTGCCGCTGCAGATCGGCGCCGGCTGCGTCCACCCTGCCCCTCAGCTGCCGCCAGCGGCGCACCGCCGTCCTCAAACGTGCTGCATGGTCTGCCCCTTCGCCGCGAAGCTCTACCCCACGGGCCGAGGCGATGCGGCTGTACGCCTCCTCCAAACGGGCCACGTCCTCCTCCATAGCGTCCAAGTCCTTGATGACCGCCTTCGAAACGCTGTCGTCGTCCGTATCACCGCGCTGTTTCCTAATCTCGACCTTCTCCACTCTCCTCTCGATCGAGTCGAGTCTCTTCTCCGCCTTCGGCAGCAGCGAGTTGGCCAGTTCGGCGGACTTGCGGATCTCCTTCAGCGCTCCCTTTCTCTGTTCGGACATCTCGCAGATGTTTTTCCATTTCTTTTCGACTATCTCGACGCCGGTGCGAAGGTTGCGCAGATCAAAGTTGCCTTTTAGCACGTCTGTGTCGTTGAAGACGAGCTCGCAGAGGTTCAGCGTTTCGCCCACTTCACCGCTCTCGTCCTCTATGCTCTTGTGGATTTCGTCGCGATCCTGGAATTTCTCATCGACCGCTTTGGCCGTCAGATTTTCAATGACAACAGACGTCGACAGTTTTGACTCTATAGTGTGCAGTTTCATTCTTATCTCCGTTAAACGCTCTTCCAATTGTGATATTGTTTCGAGGAGTTCGTTGATTTTGGCAATCCTACTTCGGCCCGTCTCCTGCAATCTCTGCCATCGTTCTTGAACGTCTTTGAGTTGTTTGGAGGTGTTTTTGCTGTAGTTTTTCTCGTCTTTCTTGGAGAGGTCAACCAAAGAACTGCCGGTTTCGGCGAGCCACTCGAATTCGCGCTCCTTGAGGGCGGTTTCTGCTTGAATGTCCGAGTTGATCCTCCTGATAAGGTCATGCGGGTCCATTGCGCTAGCTTCACTACTAGAACTGGAGGTTTCGAGTCGAGTTTCTAACGTTGTCATCCATTCAAAGAACCTTGATAGCCGTGAATCGAATATTGTGTAAACTTCCAACCTCTCTTGGAGCCTGTGTATTATGATTGACAATTGGTGCTCCAAATCGGCTCTCTGCTGTCGCATCTGCCAGACCCTTTGATTGACGATTCTTATGTCCTGCGGGCTAAGGCATTCTTTAAGTTGCTCTTGGATGACACTCAGAGCTTCTATCTGAGTTTCAGTCTTGTCGATCTTCTTTCGCAATTCCGAATATTTCTCAATCGCTTTTTTAAGTTGCGGCCGTGATAAGCGTTCTTCGTCAGAATACGACATGACCTCGTCCTGGGTCCGTGAGTAAAGTTTGTGCAAGTCACCAGTCAGATTTTCGTATTCGCCGATCAGTCCAAGTATTCGAGTCAGGAAATCGCGCCATGTGTCAAGGCTAGCTTGTAAATTGTCAACTCTCTTCACGATGCCGGCGTATTCCATCCTAACTGACGCTCCATAAGTCTCTTCTGTAAATGCCAACACTCTCTTAAGGTACACAGACAACTTCTCCGCAAACTTGCGGCCTTCGGGTAGCTTGTCAAAGAGATTCTGGATCTTTGTTAATATTTTGTGTATCCTCTTAATGTGGACGTATCTCAGTTGGAGTTTCTCCTTCTCGCGTTCAATTTCCTTCAACCAGCGCAGAAGTTCCGTGTATATTTCTCTGTAGTCGTCCCACGCGGCGATCCTTGTGCACACTTCGTCGTGTCTCTCGACTATCCTTGCGAGCGTCTCATTGTGGAGGTTTGTCAGCGTGTCGAATTTGTCAGCCAGGTCTCTGTTGGTGGTCTCCTTGTTTTCGTTTATCAAAACAGACCTTTGTGAGGCCAACAGGTTCCTGTGTACGCGGCACAGCCGTCGGTGCTCCGTCAGGTTCTCATAGTCCGTTGGTAGGGAACCGGAGAGGAATGACTGGAGGTCCAGCAGGTATTCGTGCCACAACTTCAAAGCAGTCGCAGCATCGCCCGACCTGACAAGTGCCGTGGAGAGTCGGTGGTAGTGCAAGAAGGTATCGCGGAACATGGCCTGCCATAGCTCCAGTATTCTCACTATGGAGTGCTCCTCGGAAACGTCCCTGTCGATGTCTGGCAGTTCAGCTTTCGCGGGCGCGATGTCCGCTTCGCTCTTTCCTAGCGCAATCAGATTATCACGAAGGGCGATCAATTTGTCTTCGACTATTTCACCATCTTCGTGCACCGGAGCCAAATCCTGAGAATTGATAACAACACGTTTTTTGGAAACTCGTAAACGAAAAACAATATAATATAATCAACTTTACTCGTGTATATTAAATTACAGATATAAAGTGTTAAGTATATGTTGAAGTTATCATTTTTCTTTTTATAAAAAACTTAATAGAATTAATCGAGAAATGACATTCCTGTACCTGCATGTCCGCAATCACAGCTTTTATTTATTTCTTCAATTATATTATGTCAATATCTTTTGTTGTTTAATATTAAAGCAAATGTTCGCGTATGCTGACAATAAAATAATACAGAATTGCCTAAGTATGCCCGCTGTCTATTGGGAGGTGAATTCGTGACTGAGCCCAAATAAACGAAATGGGCAACCGCTCATCGATAATTCATAAGGCTAAAGATAGCGGTATTGTGCCAGATGTGTGAACTCTGTTATTGAAATTCTTATTGTGACGCTTTAAGACTCGTGTACATAAATGACAAAAAAAATTTCATAGCAAAAAATGGCTTTTAGCAGTAGTTTACAGCACTATTGTAGTTATTTGGTTTTAAATGTTTCTCGTTTGACCTTTTTTATTGTAGATAAAACAAAGACGAGCCAATTTTGTCAGGGGTTATCTTGGTTTATACTATTAGGGTACATAATCTAAAATTATTCTTTTAATATTGGCTTATTTTTCTTATCTGTTTTCAAACATCAAACATGTTTTTATCTTTATATTTGGGTATTTTCGTTTTGTTAATTATAATTTTATGATTAGTAAATATCATAATTGGTAAATATTTATAATTCATGTTTAAGTTTATCTTTTTATCTCTATTTTTAATGAAGCAGTTGTAGAACCAGATGAAGACTGAATGACGATTGGTCGTAAATCAACATTACCATTTATGAGCAACCTTAAGTTTATTGCGTATAGTCAAATTGAAATAATGATAACCTACACAATATAATAAATAATCCCTTAAAATTACCAAATATTACCGATGGAAAGTACTTTCTTATACATGCTGTTTCTCGTGTAATATATATTATTTTTCCAGGGACGATGGATTTTAATGTGTCAAGTTTTTCTTATTAATTCTGTACTGGCTGTATATTTTGATATTCAAATGGTACAACTTAGTCGGGTTTCTTGTTTTAATGATATGCCACGAGGTGAATTAGGTGATAACCACTACTGACCTGTCTCATGTCGCACAGCTTCTCTTTGGCGTGCTGCGCCTTCGCCCTGGCTAGCTGCCTGGCCTCGCCCAGATCGGCCAGGGCCTGGACGGCGCCGGCCACCAGCTGCAGCCTCCTGGCGAGCGCGTCGGCGTCCGCCTGCAGCGCCCTGGACCCGGTCTCCGCGGCCACTTGCGCCGCCAAGGACCTCAGCTCCGCCACCCTCGACTCTTGCTCTAAGCATGCCTGGGGCAAGGGAAAAACATTCGTCTAAAAACGTCGTCTAACTGCCCTTATACCACCTAGGTGGTTCGCTGCAGCATGTGAATCATTCTGCGAGTGGTTTCGTATTGTTTTTTTTTAAGACCAGCCCGCCTGCAAGGGAATTACTTGTCCCGTGTGGGAATTGAAATCACCCAACCCGGCGCCAAAGCCAGTAGCTTAGCAACCGCACCACGGAGTCATCAGAAAACATTAGTCAGTTATGAAAGTTAGAGAGATATAAATGACTATCTAGAGAAGTCGTGAAAAAGTATGGATATAATGCCGCGTACCGTATCCGTTTAATTTTTTTTCGTTTGTATTATCTTCCATCTCCTTTTATCTATTTTCCCTCTAGCTTTTTCAAACACTTTTATTTATAGAATAACCTCGTGTAGAGTTTATAAGTAAACATCAATTTACACGTAATAAAATAAAGTGCACGCACACGTTTTACAAAACATACCGTACAACAGTATGTCCTACAGCGCGAGTAACGTTTAAGGAGTAAGGATAAATATCTTTACAAAGATTTTCACGACCATGAAAGTAAGAATGATTTTTTAATAAAGATGACGCATGTCCATACTTGTTCGGCTTTTAAAAATTGTTCCGCTTTACATTATCCTTACAAAAAATTATAAACGCGAAAGTTTGTATGTATGGATGGATGTTTGTTACTCTTTCACGCAAATACATAAAAAAATAAACAATATAATTGGATTTTAATGAAACTTTACAGTAATATATCTCTCTTTCTGTCTGAATGTTACGCCTTCAGCCTATTTTACGCAGAAGTAGTCGCGGGCAGCAGCTAGTATGACATATTTAAGTGAACGTGACAGATGATAGAGAACGTATGATACGGAAAGGGATAGCAGTCTATAGAATTGCAATCTATTTACATCAATTGGCGTAATTTTAATGCCCCAAGTTTTGCCCTAGTGTCATATCTGCCTCGTATTTGTATACAATATCATTGACGTCGAATGGATGCTGTCGTAAAGCCATAAGAGGAGAGTCGGTTGCCGCTTACAGTTCTGTGGCACAATTTACGAGCATGAATTATGTTAACCAATAATTGCATGCATTCATCGTGTACTTTCATCCTTTCACTGCGAATTTGGGCGGGCAGCGTGAAAGCGGATTGCCCTCGCGATCGCCAGACAAGCTTTTACTTTTACGGCACCCTTAACTCGTACTGCCTAAGTAAGCCACACGACACGTAACTTTTTTTTTATGTGAAAAGTTGCCAAACGAGCGGACAGTTCACCTGATGTTTAGTGAATACCGCCGCCTATGAACATCTGCTATACCCGAGGGTTCCAGATGCGTTGAAAACCTTTTGAAAATTGGGCTCCGCCCATCTCACTCACTAGACGAAACGCGAAAGTGTTTGTCATACTTCCATTTTACGCCGGTCTTCTGTGAGGTTTGGTACTTACCCGGACGAGCCTGCCCATTCGTGCAACAGCCGAGGCTGCTGCATGGCTCTACCACCGTTACCTTACTTACCTACCAATCGGATAAAATGCATTGTGAAGGAGCGTTGCAATAACTAACGCAGTTTTAGTTAAATGTAATAAAAGCGAAACTAATCTGAATCGCTGCTCGCTTGTCAAGTTTACACATAATATAATTTTTAACAAAAAAAAAAAAACCGACTTCAATCAGAAAATTAAAAACATTGTTAATACCTATAGGATTCAATGATGGCCCTCGATTTCTCATCAGATCCGTGTTTCTTTATCATGGTACCACCCTTGGGACATTTTATTTCCGATAAAAAAAGAATCATCAAAATCGGCTCATAAACGACGAAGTTATCCGCGAACACACATAAAAAAAATGAAAATATATACGGTCGAATTGAGAAACCTCCTCCTTTTTTGAAGTCGGTTAAAAATAAAAAGTTACACTTTAACAATACTGATGCTCTACTGTATAATTGTCTCAATTAATTTTATATAGTTATTTTGCCCGATGAGTGTACTTTAAAAATACAATAAATACAATATTTGTATAAATATAAATATTTATTGAAAATACACGAGTGTCCTTATTTTTCAAATCAAAGTTTCTAAATGTTACCGTGTCAATGTGACAGTTCTAAAACATGTTTGTGATTGCTCGTTGTACGAAAAATTTAAAATGCAATGGTTGTACGGTAATATTAGTCACTGTAGCTTTTATAGTGCAAACTATTGCAGAGTATACTAGGTCATTGAAAGTTGTATTTCTTATAAAAATCGTATATATAGGGGTAGATATATTGTTGTTTTGTGTTATTTATTTGTTAATTTACAGCCCGTACCCTAAAATAACGTTTTTGTTTCAATTATTGGTACTATTGTTATTCGTAGGTGGCTGATGTTTCGTCCTGGTTTGGAATAGACTAGGTTAAAAACGCAATCTATTGTACTATCGACGACGGCTATAGCTAGCATGTTATTTCTATTAATTTACCTCCTACATCAACAAACAGGATACAAGCAAGGGGTCGCAATAACCATAACGTCGATTAAAACTTAACGACTAATTAACACAAACTAACGCGGTTAATTTAAACGATGGATAGACTTTAAACAGCTAACAGGATGTGTATTAAAGATAAAGCCGATGCGAATACAACCTCGTGTAACTATGTCATAGTGACACGTCTTTGTATCTGTTATAACGTGTTAGAAAACTTTAGACGATCGCGTTAAAACCTTATCTGTGGTATTTTTATCGCTACAAATTATCTATAAAACCGTACCTATCGTAACTTCCTAATTGTTTTTCGTAGTGTATCAAAATAAAACATTATTTAATCATTTAAATTCGAAGAGGGATCATTTAGATCAAGGGATCACGGTTTAATTTAGAAACGACAATAAATATAATTGAAGACATTTTGCACGTTTGGGCAGTGGTAAACTACACCTTTGCATTTCTTCTGTTAAGTGAGCTAACCGGGGCACACTATTATGGGCAGGTAATCCCACCAGTACAAGGGAGGCGGTAATTACTTAACATTAGGTGAACCGCCTTTTTACATAAGGAAAGGTTGTAAGGACGAGCTTGTATGACTATAATATAAGACCTACAATTAGTCATCAAAACGAGCCTTCAAAACTGCGCATAATTTACATTGTATACAGTTTTCACATATCCCATTAGTACCGTTGCTGGGGCGTATGTGTTTACACTTTTTAATGCACGAGGTAAAACCAAACGGTGCGTTGACGTCAACGCGTTATAAATAAATTTATATTTCGAACGGTGAACGGCGGGCAGCGGGTAAGCGATGCGTTCGGATATTTAATATTTTGCAACGAGCTCGGTTGGGTCCAAAGTCATAAGCGGAGAGCGGGTTCGCCCGCATGACGCTTGTAACTCGAGCACTATAGCCTGGTTGGGACTAGATAAATCATCACCCATATTTGAAGACGAACTTTGGCATGTACACCGTTCTTTATACGTCTTATCGGAAGTCTTATTGCGGAGTGCGAAACAAAAAACTTTTATTAATAAGTTGTTTTATTAAACAGTCCACGTTTAATAAAACAACGTTTAATTAAAGGGGTATGTATGTGGATTAGATTGTAAGAAGAAAAGAAAAAAAAAGAAGTGTTATCCTACCGCGTTTCGTCTTGTGAGTGACGTAGCCGGGGCCAACTTTATTTAAAGGTGGCAACGCATTCGCAACCCTACGGGTGTTGCCATTTGCAACTGCCATTTCCATGGTTCAAATCCCGCTGCCGGTATCAAGGAAGGCGTTAATTTTCATTTTAAACTCTGGCTCAACTTGTTTATTTACGAAATAATTAAAAAAAATCGTAGATTAAGTCAGCTGCCAAACTGCGGAGGGGTTGCATGGTAGACTATGCCCTAATATCCTCTGTACAGGGAGGCCCTTGCTGGGACAACAAAGTACCAATTTTACTTCACTTTGACATAAATTTACAATATTCAATTATGTAAATGCGAGAGATGTTATTTGAGATGCACTTTCGCCGTGGGCAATAGACCTTGAGGTAGTCCGTGTGACCCATTATTATTTCTTACATGCGTATACATTTCCGTAAGCTGAAGTGTTGAATAACTGGGCTGCCGACTCACGGACTAGTGTCTAGGGCAGTGATTCTCAACCACTGTGCCGCGGCAATTTTGTGTGCCGTCAAATTTAAAAGGGTGCCGCCAAATTTTGCAAATATATAATAATGTTAATATTATTAAATTATATCAGTTTAAAAAGAAAAATATTTTTAACATGAATATATATTTAAATCCACAATAAAATAAATTATTTTATTATTTGCTTTGCAACGCGTTTTTTCTTAGTGCCAAATTATGATGAAGCGGCGTGCATAGCAATAGGAATATGTCTCAAGTCGGCGCACACTTGCCACTTCTGCGTACAAAACGTGTTGTTTTAGTGATAGTTGGGATTCACAAGGTGTTGCATAGTAGTTACTGCACCTCTTCTTTCGTTAAAATTGGCAAATGTATGTGATTCGGTTTAATATTAATTTATTTGCATGTAGTGTCAATTTATAAATTTGTAAACTTATTAACTTTGCAGTACACTTATCCCCCCATTTACACGGTACTTGTTTTACACGTTTTCGCTTTTACACGGTTTTCCAAATAAGTTTTTTTTTTGTTTTTATCGCACTCTACTAAATGCTACTGTGATTGAACACGTGCGCTGTGTACACATCTCACGGGGAATCCCGAGCTTATGTGCTGACTTGCTGCACACGCACACTGTGTCTGTATTTCTTCGCGTATATATTAGTTTATAGCATATATATTATTCGTTGTATATATTAGTTTATTTCGTATATTTAAAATTTTTGTCATAAACTATTTATGCAGTGTGTTGTAGTAAGTAAATAATTTTTATCTTTTTCTTTGAGTGCCGCCAAATTTAGAAATCGTTAAAAATGTGCCGCAACAAAAAAAAGGTTGAGAATCACTGGTCTAAGAAGCTCGGTGTTTGCATCTGAATTTATCTTTCGTCAGATTTATTGCTTGTGAAAATAACTAGTAATACACAAATAGCTCTTTCCCTGTCATCACCTTTTATCGAAACGAGGAAATGCATCAAGGAAATGGGGGAACAGGTAATAACAATATAACGATAATATATACGTCGTATATAAATGTTAAAACTTGCTATTATACTGTTGTATGTAGTTATACTGTTTTCTGCTATTTATTATATTCTGCTATTATACTGTTGTCTGTTGTATGTGTACTGTCGTTTTGTGCACACTACACGCTATATAGGCTGCTATTTCCAACGTCCGTCCTTTTAGTGATGTGTTTACGTAGTTTAAACCTTCACAAGTGCTGGATAGACAACACAGACACGCAGATAAATCACGCATTAACTAGTTTCACATATTACCCATATGGTCCAATTCTTCGGACAATATTGTTAACTTTGCTTTTTGTGCATTATTTATGTTCAAATATAGCCAAGGTATTGTCCTCTAACACAAATGAAAAGGAGGCGTTACGGGTGTTTTATGAATTTAAACAAAATGAAGAAGTCTAATACTGGCAAACATTATTGCTTTCAGGTACAGACAATGTGGATATTCAAGAAGAGATTTCTTCGAATGTAAGAGTAAACTAGAACACATTTGCAATTTTTTAAGTAGGCCTGCTGGCTTACTGTTTTAAGGTATTACGGTTTAAACGCGTTTCCTGATAAGTTATGCTCAAAAATCCGTTCGGATGTGAAACCAGATTTTGTACAAAGGTAAAGTTTCCTTAATACACTTTGTCAAAGAGTTAGTTAAGAAGGTAATTATCTCTATTAGCATGGGTTCGCGTAAGGTTACTTGTTTATTACAGACGAGGAGCTAGCATTGATCGATTCAATACAGTCTCATGGACAATAACATGCTAGCTATTTAGTATTGGTCACTTGCTGAGGAGACAGAATAGGAAAGGGTTTGACAATTGAAACGATCATGTCAATCGCCAATTAAACTAAACATTGCGTGGTGTGGAGAAGATAAAAAGTTTTCGGAAACCACTAGAAGGTATCGTTTGTTTCATTGCAGATATCACTCCACGACAGCGACATTGTTAACATATAAGCTATATATTTTTTATAAGTGGAGCGGGGCTACCGTTGCTTCACAGAAATCCCGTGTAAACCAATTGTAAAAGCATTGTAACTTCGCATTTCGCCTGTTGACCGAACCGGGCCCCACACTGTTTTAACCTGCAATCTTACTGTGGTAGGGCCGCATTTGCTGTTGCACTAATGGGCAGGTACGATCGGGTAAGTACCACGACCTCACGCCCTACTATCTACAATTTTTATCCGGTTCAATAATTTATTAAACGGTTTTATTTAGTTCGACCCGTACGGAATTTGTTTGTTTGGGTCAAAATTAGAAATTGAAATTTAAGCACCTTGCCGTTGTCAGATTGATCTGAAATTTGGTACACACATTTAATTTAGATGACAATACAATATTAACAAAAAAAAAATTAAAAAAAAAAATATAAAATAAAACCATTTAACTTAAAAGTTTTTATAAACGGTTTCATTTATCTTTTTCATTTATATATAGTTTTTGCCGTTCGCATCGCGCGTCGTTCGGATTAAATTGCCGATTGTCACGTCCGTACAAACAATACGTTGGCTTGTCTAAAATGGCACACATTGATAATGTGCCTTTATCGAAATACGTGATTTGATTTGCCAGGCCCAACGAGAGATGCCTTCGCGTCTTTTTGCCTTAACGGGGTATAAAGAGATAGCCAATAAGGACAGTCGTTGCCAAGTGTTCGTAAGTTTATTTGTATTAAAATCATAATCACTCAACTCCTGCCACTATCCCACTTGGGTGGGGATGGCAAAACATGTGAATTGTATTATAAATAAACGAAAAACCGGCCAAGTGCGAGTTGGACTCGCGCGAAGGGTTCCGTACGATTATCTATAAAAACGCCAAAAGAATAATGTCTGTCGTATGGGAGCCCCAATTAAATATTTTTTAGTCTATTTTTTTAGTATTTGTTGCTATAGCGGCAACAGAAATACATCACCTATGAAAATTTCAACTGTTCATGAGATACAGCCTGGTGACAGACGGACAGACAGACAGCGGAGTGTTAGTAATGGGGTCCCGTTTTACCCTTTGGGTGCAGAACTCTTAAAAATGATCTGTGGATGACACAAATGCTTGTCCCAGGAATCGAACCCAGACTCGCATAAATAACCTTAAACTAGCCGAGAATACACTATATTTAAATAAACACCTTCTTTAACCTCGGAAACAAACGAACAGCTTATATGAACGTAATTCATAACAACCAACACCTATTCTTTATGCCGCGTGTCGTTAAAAATTATCGACGAAAATAAATTTAAAAGCGTAGCGGCGTCATGGCGTATTTTTAACCGGCAAACCATTTAAATGCAACTCGCGCGCAAACGCTGTTCAAAAAACCGAACGGAACTGATGTCAGAGTTATTCCGCGATAGCGGGGCCACATTTAGCGTATCGACACGACCACGCTCGAGTTTATGTAGAGTTAATAAGTAACGCTGGAATTAACAAAAAGCAATGACTCCGTGGCACAGTCGCCAAGGTATCGATTGTCATGTGGTTCGATTCCCACACGGGACAACTATTTGTGTGACCCACAGATAGTTGTTTCGCATCTGGGTGTTCGTCCGCGTGAAATTTATGTTTGTAAAACGTCCTTACAACACAGGATAATGTTATCCTAAAGTAAGGGCAATGTTTTTAATTAAAGAAAAAAAAACGACTTTAATTGATATATCACTTAGGTCCAAAATCAATTAAATTGTCATACCACATGCGAGCTAAATCTATCCCATTGCAAAAATGTTTTTTTCGAAATCGGCTAAGGTAACAATCGAAAAAAATTAACCCGTTTGGAAACCTCCTCCTTTTTCGAAACGAATTGAAAAGAAAATGGCAAAGTACGCGATTATAAGCGCTTGTAATTCCACTTGGCTACTGTTGATTTTATACCTAAATCATTTTATATACTTATATCCTTAAAAAAAGTTAACAAGACCGCAGTTTCTTGCCGGTTCGTCTCTGGACAGGGCTAGTTTATTGAACCAGTAGTAGTTTTGTTACGTTCAAGAAGATTTTAAATTAAGCCTATCTATATAGATAAATAAAATTGGAGTGTCTGTTTTTAATATTAAAATAACCGTTTTTTACTAAATGCATATGGATGTATACATGGTACTTATACCAAAATAACTTTTTTTTACAATTTTTGTCTGTCTGTTTGTTCCGGGACTTTCACTGGCCGATAGCTGATGTAATAAGGAGGAAGTTACTACTTAGACTACTTTTATTTTAGATTTTTTTTATTTTAAATTCCACGCGGACAAAGTCGCGGGCACAGCTAATTTTGAATAAAGAAATTATGACTTTGATTTTAAATAGTTATAGACTCGATGATACCCGATGATACAGAGCTAAAGGGCGTGCGTAGACACTTATTTAGTATCCGACTATGTTCGTCCCTACTAATAATTAAGGCTGTAGAAAGCTGGGCGCGGTAGAGGCGTCCACCTCACTCCAATCGATCCGCGAGGCGCGTTTTACGGTGGGTAGTTTGGGCGCGGCGGGCCACGCCCGAAGCGATTAGAAGCCCACGAGGTGCAGACTGCGGGCGGTATAGACGCGGCGACGGCTTATAAATCGCACTGATAAATGTTAAAATTTTAGGATATATTTAAACGATATTATCTAGTCCCAAACTAAGCAAAACCTGTAATACGAATAACTGGTGACAGATTATTTGTTAATATTTTATATTATTTACTTTTATTGTGTAAATAGATACATAAACACCCAGACACTAGAAAACACTATGTTCATCACATAATATTTTCCCAGTAGTGAGGATCGAATCCTCGACCTCTTACGCAAGGGATAGCCCACTGTCCATGTGTGTTTTTGTGTGCGTGCCTGTGTTTTGAGGTGTGAATTGTTTAGATTAAATACACACTCAACTGCCGATTGGATTTTGATGAAAATTGGAATAGATATGGGATGCACTATGCATACGGCACTTGTGAAACACCCTTATGTTTCACTTCAAATAAGCTTGGTGCAATATGGTTGAGTTCGGCTATATTTCATGTACCCTGAAATAGCGAAGGACGAAAAATTTAACACGTATTGTGGGAGATTTCTTGATATCATCTCTTTATATCAATAACCGACTATAGTTAATCAATAGTACGTAAACTATATCATAGATTGATCTATGATATACTTTATAGTTGTTTTCATTTGAACGTGTTTGTCAGTTACACTTAATTGTAAATATATGGCCCACAATGGACGGAACAAGGGACAGTTTGGTAACATTACATATACGTTTCCCATTCACACTATACTGTTTCTGTAACTATTTACCACAGCTTCAGCTTTACAATATAACACATATAGATAGGCCCAATTAGGCCCGTGTTGTTATTTTAAAATGAAATAATATATGTAGGGAATTAAGTTTTCGTTGTCTCGTGAAGAATTTACGCATTCATTGACTTGTATAACCTTATTCGATAATATACACAATGTAGGTATAATTGATAAGACCTAAACTTTCGTATTAATGCAAATGTACGCCACTCACTACTAAAAAATAAATTCCAACGGTCCTTTTGCGACGCACCGGACAATGTCTATGACGAAGATGTCCAAATTTAGAAAGATGTCACCCTTGGAGACCAAAGACAATTCATAATCGTCGCCAATGCCCCAGACGGATGACGTGGCCTTTGAGTTTTTTCAAAATAAGTCAAGCAAATACATATACCCGTAGGCACCGCCCGCAATGAATGATATTTAAGTTGCGTCAGGAAACATTATTTCTATTTTAGCATCAAATTTTCCATAATAACCACGACCAGATAGTCCATCTCTCGAGTTAGAACCACATAATAGATGTTTTAAGTTTTGTAATATCCAAAGCGTACACACGGTGTTAGTCATCGGCGTGTCTGTAGCATTCATAGCTTAGAACAAGGCACAATGGGAAGCGCAAGAGGCCTTGAGAAGTTAGCGGCCTAATTGCCACTATGCGAAGATATTCGGCTAATAGATTCATAGCACCATCGACCCTCCTTTAACGTTCGTCCTATTTCGTTTGGATGTTTTTTTTATGTGAGAAGGTAACGAGCGGGTTCACTTGTAGTTAGGGGATGACCGCCGCCCATGGACGTTTGCAACACCCCTAGGGTTGCAGATGCGTTGCCGCCTTTTAATAAAGTGACGCAGAAAAGACGAAGAGGTTATAACACTTCCACTTTACGCCGGTCTACTGTGAGGTTGTGGTACGAGCCGGACCTGCTCATTCGTGAAAGTCGAAGCCTTAAGGTATTCTTTCTGCTGTTGAACGAATGGTCGTGGTGAGGAAGTGTCACGACATCCTAGAAGATCAGGGGTAGAGGGTAGAGATGAGGTGTCTAGGTGGAAGTGGGATACTTTCGCCATTCGTCTGATCAGCCAAGATACACCTTTTGAAGTTTGGCAATGCAACCAAGATGAAGCTGTTTTGGTTTGCGTAAGGTGGTAATCAGTTTACGTTTCCGATTAGGGTAGGTTTGCCGACAACCCTTCTAAAACCATAAAGACAAACTGTCGTATTGTTAAGAAAAATCAAAGTTGATGCGTTGTTTACGGCAACATGAGCAAACGCGTCGTTTTAAACAATACCGTATAAATAAAAATTTACTAAAAAGGAACTTTTATCGCGCCTATAAATCGTTAATGGCAACCCGCGAAGTTCCCTCAGCGATCAAGAAGCACTTAATTTATTACTTTTACAAAGTGCTTTATCCATAAATAATTTATTCGTGAACTAAAAAGGGTAGCTACAGTTACATAACGTCGTATATGCTTGTATATGCTATCCCTCCAACCGAAAAATAAATTTTGAAAATACCCACTTTATAAAGGAGATAGTAAGCCGTCCAATTTTTAATCTTACCTCGTGAAGTGACATTTTGATCTCAGATAAATCACAGATCCGACATGTGACACATATTCCTTATCACTTTGCATTAATAACAACAACAATGTCATGTCACATTTGACTCAAATCACAATTTCATTATTTCACTGACACCAAAGAGCCACGTTACATTCACGTACTAAAAATTTGTAAAACTATTAAAAAAAAATTGGCGCTAAAACATCGGCCAGCGACGTTCAAACATCGAACGAATAAATTCAGGCGGCAGGGTACAGTGCGTCTGTTCGATTATTCGCCCCCAAATTAGGCATTGAATATTTCAAATTCAACACAACACTACGTACACGTCGTCCAAGTCATGGCCGCGTCCCAAGGTCACTGAATGCAACTAACATTATCGCCTAATGATCTAATGAAATTATGCACAAGGGTTGGTTAGACCGGAGTAGGTTTTGCACGTCTTTGAAATCGCAGTTTTATCACCGTGCGAAAATAATTTACAATGGACTGTAAGTTTCATTCACATCTTAAGATTTTCAAATTTATAATGAGAGTTCATTGCAAAAACCATTGACCTCACGAAGTTGGAAAAACAGATATCGCATTCAATATGTGGTTACAAAAATTAAAGACTTAAATAGTGCGACTTTGTACATAAGGTATTAAAAAAATTCAAATATATTTTCACCGAAAACTCGATGTGCATACTCTGGAATTAAAAAAACTATTATGTTGCGAACATACTGTCACTGATGTCACATCGCGCGTATGCGTCCGCGGCCTTGGATTTTTAGCGCGCATTTAAGAAGAAATCAACTTAATTCGAATGAGGCGATATTTTGGCGCGCATTCTGACGTTTCGTTTCGAGATTATTATACTGAATGAATTCGTTTGTTCTGTATTCGAGTGTTTGGTTTCGAGTTTGTTCGTTGCGAATCGCGTGTTTCGCTTTTTTTTTTACTTAATTATTTTCGCTCAGCGATCAACGTCCCGCCGGTAGGGCGTCCGCTGAGCTACTGGAGTACTGGCGCTGGCGAGGCCATAGGCCACAAACGGTTGGCTGAGGGAAACGTTATCAGCGCGTTATCAGACAATTAAGTCGATTTTAGTCATTCGCATGTTGCGGTCGATTCGGCGAGGGCCTGACGTGCCGTTGGCGAAATTTTCGACGGCACCGATGGATACGAATTGTAAAGTTCGCAGGCTTTATAACGGATAAAGAGGCCGTTTTTGGTATTTATGTGTGATTAAGTGTTTAGGCAAACTGTAATAGGCGTAATAATTGTACGGTGTATTTTCCTAATTGTTTGTCTTTTAATCGGAAAAAGGAATGTGCGATAACATTGTGCGCTCCATAAATTGTGTATGCTTTCGATTTTCGCGACACATAACTTCGCTTCGTTTTATATAATCTTTTTACAATATATAATTTAGCAACAAATTGAAATAAATACCGGTAAAGTGCAACATTCTTAGTAGAACATTATGTAATCACTGCAAATTATATTTTGGTTAATATTATTGAATTAATTAGCAGGAAGAATTTTGTGCGATTACAAATAAATAAGTATGTAGGTAAATTTTTGTTAGCTATTATAACAATAAAGTTTAAAATTTAATTCCAATTTTAATTAAAATAGTTTCTCTGATTCGCCGAAAGTGCGTGGTTTGTAGATGATATTGATAGATTTAATGTGATAATAGCTATTTCTTCTCAAAAATTAACTGCATAGATAGTCGCCACCTGTCAATATATTATGATAAACTTAATAACCAATTTAAATGACGCATCAATGATCGCACAATTTTCAATTTTTAGAATAAAATTAATTCGCAAATTGATTTTATTCAAAAAAATTTCTACACCCAGTGATATTCGCACTGACGAATCAAACGACAAATAATAATTATTCATCGAAATCAGTTAACTCTTTTAGGGTACTAAATTATTCGGGAACATTAGGCCGGACGCACATACATAGTTACAGCTCAAACCAGGTATGGGTGATTTTGCCCATGCTTAGCTCAAACGCATAACCCCGCTTATTTGGTTTCGCCGGGTGAAAACAGTGTGCGAAGTATAATTGCAGTTTGGTATGACATGAGACAGCTAAGTTAAGTGTAGATATCTACAAACATATATGGACACTGGTTCACTCGCTTAGAGTCCTTGAGTCAATAGTCCGCCGTCTGTTGAAACTACAGTTCTGTTTGTTTAACGGGTTTGCGCGTCGTATCTTTATTCTTTATCGTACTATATCGTACATTCGTTTTGTTATGAACGATTCGTGGTTATAGAAAAATGCTGGATGATCGAAACATTTAAGAGTCAGATGAAAATCAAACTCGGGACCGCCATTCGAATCCCTATCATCAGAAGGAATATTTAATTTTACTAAAATGCTTTCAAAACGGCGCGCGGTCCATTTGCAACACCAGTACTTACAATACAGTAATTCCTACGGATACGACAATGTTACTCACAGATATGAAAAATTTTGTCTGCTGATAAGTATGGCGGCCTTTAATGATGATTAATTCTCAAGGCGAAAGTTATAGATTGCATTAAATCGCGACGCCCTAATGATGTTTTCAGCTCCAATTAAAATTAATTACAGTTAATAAGAGTATTTAATAATTAGTATAGACACAAATTATGCTTAAACATTCATTAATACATAATCAACATTTATAATTTTTTACGCATTTAATGTAATCGTTATAATATTTTAAATACCGTAATTGATAATCTATACAGATAAATAAAATTGGAGTGTCTGTTTGTAATTTTAAAATAACCGCTTTTTACTAAATGCATATGGATGTATACAAGGTACATATACCAAAATAACATTTTCACAATTTTTGTCTGTCTGTCTGTCTGTTTGTTCCGGCTAATCTCTGAAACGGCTGGAGCGATGTGGACGGGACATTCACTGGCAGATACCTGATGTAAAAAGGAGTAACTTAGGCTACTTTTATTTTAGAAATGTTTTTAAATTTAAAATTCCACGCGGACGAAGTCGCGGGCGCAGCTAGTTAATTAATAGAATTGATAAATTTCGCACACAATGCTAAAAACATGTTATATAATTTTGGTTGTTATATATATGTTTATAAATAAATAAATTATTTTACTCTGATGGCGCATAATTTGCATCGATTCCTTACGATTGACTACATCAGTGTTAGATAAGTAATTAATTGAATTAAAAAACTGAAGAAACACTGTTTACGTCCTGAAGTATCATGGTCAGAATATCGTTGTTAAGTGAATATAATTAATAAATAACCGGCACCAAATCTTTTAAGGTTGGCATTGCATCTGCAACCTCTCAGATACTGTATAATATAACCATAGGCGGCCGTAAGCTCATAACAGTTGAACCGGGCTGGCCGCTTGACAACTTTGAAAAAAAAAACATCAACTATCGCTTTGCTGATAACACGTCAACACTCTGAAGTACAATGGTTTTTAGGATTCCGTACCGAAAGGGTAAAACGGGACCCTATTACTAAGACTCCGCTGTCTGTCCGTCCGTGTGTCAACTATAAATACTAAAAAACAGAATAAAAAAATATTTAAGCGGAGCTCTCATACAACAGACATGTTTTTTTTAATAGATAATGGTACGGAACCCTTCGTGCGCGATTCCGACTCGCACTTGGTCAGTTTATTTAATGCTATCACGAGGTTCTGAGGCAGTGACATCTGGTCAAAAGTACGTGACAATGTTTAAAAGATGATTTTACGAGACAATGTTTGAAATGTGTGATTTTAAAATGTAACTTCAACGAATCTCATCGCGTGAGGTCATTGACCGGCGCACCCCGACTTAGGCGCGGTTAGTGTTGCAAACGTGACTCATTGCGTTTTTTATTTGCTTTAAATTCGCATTGACAGTGCGAGTCGCTTTTAATTTGCAAAGTGTCGACGACTAAACAAAAAATATGTTTACTCTCGTTGCTGATAGATGGCGTGGATATTATTTAAATTGAAAGAGGAAAAACTTATAATGTTAGTCACATTGCACCAAGCCTATTATTTTTGAAGAGTGATTATTTCTAAATTTGGTAATCCTAACATGTCTTTGCATTTTCCGCTTAATTTAACGTCGTCTAGTGGTACAGTGGGTATTAATTTAATTGATATCAACCATAAGGTAATCAACAAACAGGGATACTATTTATGTATAAATAAAATTACCTAGAAACATGAAAGCAGCGAATATAATTAGAGCGTACACATAAATTTTAATTTGAACTTACAAATTCTATATATTAATAAGCCGCAATTAAATCTCCTTTATGAAGGTAAACGAATACTAAAACTTTTAATGTACCATAAAGATTACCTAACATTTATTAAGAAATACTAAAATTTTGATTTCAAATAAAATATACGAATTATTGTCTCAGCTTACACCAAGCGATCGATTAAATAAAAGTGAGTCGTATGGTGAATAACGCCATCTAGCAGAAGTAGGTCTAACTAAAATTATTACGCTTTTAATTTAAAACGGTATTTTGACAAGTAATTTACCAAAATGGTTGTTTTATCTCAAGGTTATACGATTAATACCTGTTACTGGGACCGATAGAGAAATATCGATATATCGACATTTTCTCTTCGATGTATCGAGGCCGATATTGATATTTATATAAATATTATCGATTCATCGATACATTCTGCACTCTCGACATCCCTACGCGCAAGTATTGTCGGTTCGATTGGCGGTGGTAGTTTTTCGACATTCAATGAGAGCCCAAAATAAGCCTATGTTGAATAAAGAAATTTTAACTTTAACTATTATTTTATTATTTGACTATTAAAATAGGCCTATATTGAATATTTTTGTAATTTCGTATCTCAGTTAAAATTGATTACAGGATTGCCTAGTGAGGAAACTAACGGAAATCATATTTATACTAGGTATAAATAAAGGTTCAATCCGTCATCAGCAAAATACTTTGCATTTATGTTATTTTTTATTTGTCACAACAATTGTGTGTTTTTTTTTGCTGCAATATTTTTAACCGACTACAAAAAAAGGAGGTTTCTCAATTCGATTATATATATTTTTTATGTGTGTTCGCGGATAACTTCGTCGTTTATTAAACGATTTTGATGATTCTTTTTTGTTGGAAAGGAGATATCCCAAGGGTAGTAACCACGATAAGGAAACCTGGATCCCAAGATGGCATCCCAGAGAAATCGAGGGCAATCCTCAAGTTAATAAATAAATAATAAATATTTTAGGACACATTTTTACACAACGTCCTCTAGTCCCAAACTAAGCAACGCTTGTACTATAGGTATAAAATAACTGATAAACATACTTTTCTATTTTTTTTTATTTTATTTTATGCCAAAAGTTGTCAAACGAGCAGACGGTTCACCTGATGTTAAGTGAATACCGCCGCCCATGGACATCTGCCACACACGAGGGTTACAGATGCGTTGACAACCCTTTGAAAATTGGGCTCCGGCTACCTCACTCACCAGACGAAACGCGAAAGTATTTGTCATACTTTCACTTTACGCTGGTCTTCTGTGAGGTCGTGGTACTTACCCGGACGGGCCTGCCCATTCGTGCAACAGCCAAGGCTGCTGCGTGGCCCTACCACCGTTAAAACCGTTCTTTTGTAAACAAATACATATTATTGATATATAAACATCCAGACACTAGAAAAACACTATGAGTAGTGAGGATCGAACCCACAGCCTCTGGCGCAGTAGGCAGGTACACTACCTACTACGCTATTCGGGTCGTCAAGTGTTATAGGTATTAACTATTTTTGAAGTAAAACTTCTTTAGGCGCGACTAGGGAGTAACTCAGATTTTTTCTGACGGAAGTAACGCTTTATCTGACGGAAGTAACGTCATAAGTATATGTCATATTTTAAAAATATGACATAAACTTATGACGTTACTAAATATTTAATCATTTCAGTGATATATGCCGTCAACGCCAAAGAAGTTTTACTTCAATCGCGCGTAAAGATTACACGCACACACTTTTTTTTTAGTTTCCCGTCTCAAGTAGGGTTTGTTTTATTATAGATTTCAACTTCGACCCACCTGCTTGGCGGCGGGCGCGTCGTCGGGCCTGAGCGCGTGCAGACGGCCCTCCTGCGAGTCGGCGAACGCGCGGACGGCGCTCGCCGCGTCCCGGTACCGCCGCCACAACTCCACCGCCTTCTGGTACCTGGCCAAGAGATCGCGCAGTGAAGTAACGGTCCATATAAGTCCCACTGCCGGGCGAAGCCTCTGTACTGGCCATGAGATCGCACTGTGAAGTAACAGCCTACACGTGTCCCACCGCTGGGCGACGCCTCTTTACTGGCCATGAGATCGCACAGTGAAGTAACAGTCCATGTAAGTCCCACTGCTGGGCGACGCCTCTTTACTGGCCATGAGATCGCACTGTTAAAGTAACAGCCTACACGTGTTCCACTGCTGGGCGAAGCCTCTTTACTGGCCATGAGATCGCGCAGTGAAGTAACAGTCCATATAAGTCCCACTGCTGGGCGAAGGTACAGGTCATGAGATCGTGCAGTTGAAGTAACAGCCTACACGTGTCCCACTGCTGGGCGAAGAATCTGTATTAGGGTGTAGTCCATCACGCGACCCCGCTACGCATCGGCGGACTCCAGATATCTTCGAAATATTTTTATTTCTCGTTATTATTTCGAAAACACGTTGGTTTCTTCGTCGCCCTTTTTAATTACTCACACAATATCAGTGTCATTGTACTATAATTTCAAATATCGACTGTTGGATGAGGTATATTCATTAACTTTGAAAAGTCAATTTTTTATTGGATTGGATTGAAGTATTAGGACATGGAAAGACTCTTGACGGGTAAGTTGATTAACACCGTGACCGTGTAGGCGTATCGAGTAATCTGACTATTCGTCAGCGTCTGATTAGTGACATTGACAATGACAATGATTTGTTTCTTTTGTGAGAAGTTTGCAGCGGCTCACCTGATGATATTTGCAACACCCGTAGGGTTGCAGATGCGTTGCCAACATTCAATAAAGCGGGCTGCGGTTACCTCACGCCAGACGCAACACACAAGTATAACACTTCCACTTCACGCCAGTCTCCCCCGGACGGACCTGCCCATTCGTGCAACAGCGAACTGTCGCGTGGCCCTAACACAGTTAATCGAATAATCCGTCTAATCTGACAATTTGTGAAAGCATCAGATTAGTCATAGCGGGGTGGAACTAGTGGGCTCACTTGGCGCACTTCTGGGCATGTGTGCTCGTAAGCGGCGGCCGCGTCGTAATTTCAAATATCGACTACATAAATGAGCTATCATTCACTTTTTAAAGTCAATTGTTTATTGGATTGGATCGGAATATTGCGACATGGAGAGATCTTTGACGGGCAAGTTGACTGACACCGTGACCGTGTAGGCGTATCGGGTAATCTGACCAATCATCGGCGTCAGATTAGTCAGATTGAGATGGACCTATTGGTGTGGCCGTGACGCTCACTTGTCGCACATCTGGGTGAGGTTTCGGCAGGTGTGCTCGTAGGCGGCGGCCGCGTCGTCCATCTCCCTCCTGAGCTGCGCCGCCACCGAGGGCTCCGCGGTGGACTCCAGCGGAGCGGCCGCCTCCCTCAGCTCGCCCACCAGCTCGCCGCTGCGCCGGGACAGCGACTCGCTCAGGGTCTGGTAGGGGACGATTCCAAGTTACAATTCAAAATGTATACTAGAAAGGGTTCGAAACGTCGGGAAATTAAACATCAAAATTGAAACGCGATAAAATCCGTAAACTAGTTTCATTTGACATGTACAATATACGGCTAAAATCAAGATCTAAGCGATACAAAGAAGTACATCACTACATAGTATAAAACAAAGTCGTCCCGCTGTCTGCCTTGTCCCTATGTATGCTTAGATCTTTATAACTACGCAACGGATCTTGATGCGGTTTTTTTTGCTAGATAGAGTGATTCACGAGGAAGGTTTATATGTATAATACATTGCACCCGAGCGAAGCCGGGGCGGGCCGCTAGTATTCACTAATTTCGTAACGCTTACCTCGAGTTTTTCCGTGGCCTTGAGCAGACGATCGTAGTCGACTTGGCCTTGAACAGTGAGCAGTTCCACCATGTAGTCGGCCTCTCGCACTGCCCCCTGGACGAGTTCCAGCTGCCTCTCGAACCGCTTCCACAGCTGAACCTTGGCCCGGAGCCGGGCGCAGAGGTCGTTGCAAGCAGCCTCGATTTCGGCGTGAGTCTCCTGTTGAGTCAAATCGAAATTGTTATAAGAAGTACGGCCAGCAACTGGACAAGTCGATTCGGCGATTCGGGGAGACGGTGGGTTTGATTCTCTGTTGACGGTAGCTTCAATGTCGAAGATCCAAACCTACGAAGTTGACAACTACTAGCAAATATTGTTTTTATACTGTTACAGTTTAACTGGCAGGCTCGACTGGTGAAGTACCACGAAAGAACAGTATGGGTGTTGCAGATTTGCATGGGTAGCGGGCACCACTTAACATCAAGTGAACCGCCAGCTTGCTTATCACCTTCTCACATAAAAAAGAAGTATATTATGGTATAAATTATGGTGTCTGATAAACCTTTTACCAGAATGTAAAGCCATAGTGGATCGTCGTAAACATACCACTGGTTATCGTATTCTACGATGCGGAATTTAAGAGACGCTAAAACTTGGAACAAGAGATATGCATGTTAAAATATCGCACTCGGTGGCGCAGTTCCTAAGGTATTGGCTCCGACACCGGGGTCGTGGGTTTGACTCCCACACGGGACACATATTTCTGTTACCCACGTGTGATTTCGTCAGGCAGCGGTCGTAAAATAAACCTAGTCAAAAGCATTTACAATATGATTTACATGTTATGGCGACTCCATTTAACTAAGGGCAGGAGGATGATGATGTATGATAAAATATATAATCTGTTAACAAATATACCTGGAGAGCTGATATGTCGCGTTCAATGCCAGTAGGTGATACGCAAACTCGTAGACTTATTGGCAGAGTGTGCAGCGCCTGTCGCAGGGTCAAGATGTCCCTCCATTGGGTCGCCAGGTCTTCCAGCAACCGCTGGCAGGTCTCCGACGCCTGTTCCACCACGTCGCTGCCCAGACGTTCGGCCGCCTCGCACTCCTCCAAGGTCAAACGGGCTCTCCGCTGATTCTTTTGGCAGCGGACGATACCAGCTTGCACTTGCACAATCTTCTCCTTCAGAATCAGGCTCCTCTCCAGCTCCTCCGCTATTTGGTCGTTTAAAGTTCCGGATTGCGTCAAAAGTGCTCCCAAACGCTCGGATTCTGCGTTCGGCAGTAAACTCAATCTGCCGAGTTCGTTTTGTATCCTGTCTATGCGGCCGGTCATCACCTGCAGCCTTTCTGTGTACAAATTGAGTTCGTCCTCGCTCTTAATGACGCCTTTCAGGCCGTCTAATGAGGATCTCAATTCTCTTATTTCTTCTTCGAGGATGTGTAGTTTTTCGCCAGATGAAACGTCGCGATCTGAGATATTCTGGATAGCCGTAGCATGTAAATCACTAAATCTCGAGGCTAAGTTGTGCCATTTCTCTTCAACCTTTGAGAAGAACTGACGTTGAACCATCTCGTCAGAAATTGGTAGTATTTCTAGGGCCTTTTCGAACTGAAGTCCAGATTCATTCTTAAGATTATGATGAACTTCATGCTGGGCCTTTAGTTCCCAAAATCGTCGTAAGTTCACTGTGGTTGTAATATTTTCCGGCGTTATATTCTCTAACTCCCTATTGGCTAGATTCATCCAGCTTTCAACTCTATTGATGAGGTGCTCGTATGTCATCCAGTTTTCTTTGAAGGCTCTTAACCTAGTTAATCTAGAATCAATATCGTCTTGAAGTGTTAGGAGAGTGTCAAGGGCTATTGAACACTGAGACTCTAATGCAGAGCAAATAATAAGATTTTGCAAACTCTCTGTAATAGATAAAAGGCGTAACATTTTCGCGTAATGATGAGAAACGTCTAAACTGATCGATTGGTAGAGGTTGATATATTGTTCGTGGTCAATTGATGTCACATTAGTAAGATCGGGAACTCTTTGGTGGGCAACGCGAAGCCATTGTTGTTCTTCTTTCATTCCGTGATCTAATACGCTCCATCTTGAAGCAGCCAACGTCATCTGTTGAGCGCGACCAGCCGCTCGGTCTATTATTTTTGTAGCTCTATCGTGAAGGGAATTGTGAAGCGATGAAAATTTAGCCCTTGTTTCAGCATCTAAATTATCTTCCAGAGACTCAAGGATGGCTCTGCAGTGGCTCAAATTGACAAAAAATTTTCTATGCTTCTGAATTTCCTCATGGAGATGGTCTAGATCGGATACAATAATTTTTCCGTCTAGTAAGGCTTCTGCTACATCCGTAATTTGTCCAAAATCTTGTAATGTTTGCTCATATTCTTCGGCTAGTGACATTAATTGCATAAGACGATCTCGTTCAGTATTTATAGAGTTTTCGATTTGCTTTGTGTCCTCGTCACAAGTGTACAATTTTGATGGACATTCTCGTTTAGGATTCGCTTCTACTATACTACGGAATCTTCGGAACAATTTTCGAACCATATCGGTGTTGTCAATGTTATCCGTCTCAACTTTATCAAGTTCGTCCAGCTTTTGCTGTACAGACAATTCTGAAATAATCATATTGTCCAGACGTGATTTTGCTCTTTCTACGGATTGGCTTAAATTATCGGTATCATATAAAAATTTGCTCCATTCTTTTTCTACTTCTTTAACTTTCATTGAGCTTTGATTACTTAAGTTATTAACTGCATCCACTTGACGAGTTAATGTTTCTATTAAAGTTATTATTTCTTCACAAACTTCCGTTACACATATAATTTCCTTGATATTGCGAATATAGTTCAGCAACTCTTTTACACATTCTGTCTTATCACTTACTTTATTTCCAGTCACTGTTTCTATTTGTATTTTGTATTGGATTTCTTCTAACCAAATTGAAATTGTTTCTATTACAACAACAACACTTTTTTCTATCTTGTTTGGATCCCTATTCTCTACTGCTTTCTTCAATTCATCTATTTCTTTATTTATTATGAGATCATAAGACTTTTCCATTGACGATTCGATTAAGGCCACGGCCATTGTTTCTGTTGGTGAATTTTGCCGCGGTTCAATGACAGATTGTGTGCGCTTTTCCAGTGAATCAATAAGTTTCGCTTTTTCAGATTTTCTCGGAAGAGTAATACTTTTACTGGGTGAAGGAGATTTAGATTTTGATCTTTGTACGACATCAGAATACGTTAGTTTCGGTTGAGTGACAATTTGATCACTAATCGGTACAACTGGACTCACTATTTGAGATATTCCTTCGTCTATCGAAGTTGTTTCTTTACTAGATAAATCATCACTAGTAGGAGTAACTGAAAGGGAAAGTTCAGCGTTAATAGGATCCGAAAGACTTCCTGGAGATTGTAAGGGGGACTCTGTTTTCTTTTTTGATCTACGTTTCTTTTGTTTTGATTTGTCACTTATAATTGATTGAGGGGATTCTTGTATTTGCCGCTCATTGTTAATAAAGTCATCTGTTACTTGAGGAATAGATATTTGGGCCCTGAGATGTATTTCATAAGGTTCATCGGTAGAAGTCGACATCGAATCGTCCGAAAATATTCGTGGAGATGTCTGTTGCATGGTATCGACAATGTTTGATTTTCTATTTATATTCAAAATATTTTCTTCTGTATCACTTCTAGGCGACGTCTGCTGAATTTTATCATATGCTGTAACTTGGTCTACTTCAGTTTGGCCCAATTCTTCTGTATTAGGTCTCGGAGAAGTTTGTTGACTGTTTTCAACTTTAAGAACATCTTGAGGTAAATGTTCCATAGAGGATGGTAAAGGTTCCCCTTCTCTTGGTGACGTTTGTTGTGACACGTCTGTTGTCACAGTTTCTTGTTTTTTAATTTCAATTTGGGGCAAATTTAATTCATCATCTGGTTGCACACGAGCTTCATTCTGTAAATTCTTTTCATGCTCTTCTTCGATTTGAGTAAAAACACTAACTTGAGAAATCTCCGGTGTTTGAATACTTATTTCAGTGACATCTTTCATTTGTATCGGCGTAGTGGATGTTTCTTTGTCAATACTTTCAGGATAAATGGTTTGGATGTCCGTGTCCTTAGTCTCGATATTAAATTCATCGCTTTTTTTATCTTGTACCTGCAACATTGGAGAAGTCTGAATGTCACGAGATTCCATTACAACAGGTAATATTTCTTCTTCTGTAACCTTTTGCTGATCATTTATGGGTGATGTTTGAGAACACTTTTCTTCTAGATACGTAATATCATCAGAAACGACTTGAGTCGTAGCTTCCGTTTGTAAAACCACATCCGGAGTGTCTATTCTGTTCGTTTGTATTTGAGAGTCTTGTACATCTACTGTAGCTAAAATAGTTTGAGTACATTCTTCTTTTTCCTCTTTAGGTAAAGTTTGTACAAAAATATTGTCAATAGGCTTAGGAGAAGTTTGTAATTCACTGTCGGTAGTTTCCACTGCAGGTTTTTTATATTTTACCTCAGAATCCACCTGCTCGGTAACAATATCAGGTGAAGTTTGTACTGAATATTCTTGTGTAATAATTTCCTCTACCACCGGCACAGTGTATGTGATAGTCGTTGCAATGTCATTTTGTGCCATCTCTGGAGTTCGTGTAACACACTCTTCTATGATTTTGACGGTACTTACGTCTGAGCCTTCACTGATGGTATGGTATGACTCTTCTATAGGCGAACTAGTAGTTACTTCTTTACTTAATTCAGTTTTTATAATAGGTTTAGCACCCAACTCTTCTGAAGTCTGTTCAAGTGTCAGTTTTTGTTCTTCCTTTTCTACTACATGTTCTTTTAAATTCCTAACAATATCGTCACTTTCAGTCGGTGTTGACATCAGTGTTTCATCTTCCGTAGTGGCACTCCATTTTGGATATGTAGTATCTTCACTTAGGACTTGTGCTTTACGTTTTTTGTGCCGCTTCTTTTTATCAGGTAGAGGAGTAGGACATAGAGATACATCCTCTGCTTCATATCCTTTATCTTCTGAAACCGTATCCACTTGAATGGGAGTCGTTTCAACCTCAGATGTATGTAAAATATTGGTTTGCAATAAATTTTCTGTCGGTTTTGGAGATTCAATTTCAGGTGAAACCGGAAGCTCCACATAATGGCTTAATGATGAACTTTCTGTAGTATCAAAAGTTTTATCAGTTTCTGTTTTTATTGAGTCACTACATTCTGAAGTAGATTTTTGTTTTTTATTCTTTTTAGGCTTCTTCCGAACCCTATCCTTTTCTTTAGGAATGGTTTGCTGACTTGTTAGATATTCTGTTTGAGTATCGATAATTGATGTTTCTTTGGGAAACTGGTCTTTTGGGATTTCGTGTGTAATATTTACATTTACAGGAAGTTTCACATCGATATCTCTCTTCACTACAGTAGGAGTTTGAGACTCAAAGTTTTCAATTTTTGTATCAAACTGTATACTAGGTACTGTTTCACTCCAGTTATTATCGTTCTTTTCTAAGGACATAGAAATATTAATCGTTTGAGAAACTTTTTCAGTAAGATTGTCTTTAGGTTCACTGTCAGCTTTCAATTTTAATGAATTACGTATATCCGTATCATGACGTTCTAAATCGATGAATGTAGAAACATCATTATTATCAATTAAAGACGATGAAATTGTGTTACTTAATGGTTCAATAGAAGTACTAGTTTGTTCTAAAATATTTGAATCTGAGGGTATTGGCACGTCTGGTTCAAATTGCGTTATGTAGGATACTTCTGGCGATGCAGGTTGTGTGCTTCTATCAGATTCTGTAACAACAGATTCAGCGTGTAGTTGTTTCACATCAACAGCTGACTGAGTTACAGATGTATCTATTACCATGTGACCAAGTAATTGTTCTTTGTTAATGGTTTCGTCTAATTTTGTTTTGAAAGAAGGTTCTGGGCTGCAGTTCTGGGCATCTGGCTGCTGGGTTGTTACTGTTTTATTTAATTCAACGCTTTGTTCCCGATCAGGTTCAATTGTTGACGCAATTTCAACAACTTCAAGAACTTTCTCATTACTCTTCGAGGTAGTTTTAATGGGATCTATTTTTTCGTCCAAAATTATCCCGTCAGTTTTTTGGGAACTTCTCTCAGATTGAATATTCGGTTTACATATTTTTGGTGAATGCAACAATTGAGAGGTATGATAAGTTTCACTGTCCATTAGATCCTTTGTCTTGTTAATATCGAATTCAGACTTGCCGTTTTTAGAGTCTTGTAGCTCATATTTAAAATCTATTGAATCATTTTCTGTAAATTGTTTTATTTCTTTAACTGGGACATCGACTTCAGGTATTAAAGTGGACGCAGGTTCATCAGTCACAGATTTAATATTTTGTTCAATAATCAGTTTTTCCCTATTTATTAAATCAAAACCGCTCGGATCAGGACAGATTATTGCATGTTGATCTTTAGTTTTATCGACTTTATCAAGACTTTTGTTCAAATCACATATATCTGAGTTACGTTCTTTAACCGGGCTTACATTTTTGGATATATCTTTTGTTAAAACTTTTTGTTTTTGGTCGTTTAATAAGACACTTTCTTCATTCTCATCGGTCGTTGTCAAGTCTTTGGAAGCAAGGGATTTTAATTGGGAACACGATGATAATTTCTCTTCTTGTTCAATTTGAGTTCTTTCTATACCTTCTTTTTCTTCTGATTCATTAGGGAGTTGTTTAAGTTCAGTTTTAACTGTATCAATTAAAACAGATTTACTTTTTTCTTCGCTTTGCACACTACTTATACCTTTATCTTCTATGCCTTTTGCAACTTCTGTTTCGTCTTTTAGATGACTGGAATCATAAATAGAAATATTTTTATTTGGTTCTGCCTGTTGTTTCTTAATGATGTCTTGAGACACGAATGAATGCTCAACTTCAAATCCTATGAATGATTTTGTAGCTTCAAGAAGAGAAATATCTTTGGCCGCATTAGCATTTACTACATTTTTATATTCTTCGGATTGTGGTTCTTCGTGCTTAACTGGATCTTGAGAAGTAAGAATATTTTCCACATTCGTAGGAAGATTTTTGCTCTCACTGATTATTATTTGTGTTGTCATGTTCATTGGAGGAGTACTCTCAAACAACGAAGATTTTTGTAAATCTGAATCAATGTGTTCTTTTTCACATTTGATACCCATTTCTTCCACCGTATTGCTATGTGTTTGAGGCAAAGTAGCTTGATCAATTTCACTAGAAAGTAGTGTTTTTGTAACTTCAATTGAGACATTTTTTTGGCGTTCATTTTCATTCTTTGCAATGGAAGATAAAGGAAGATTATCGCTAATAGCGACGTGTTCTAATACAGTAGGATATTCTGCTGGCTTATCGAAAACGACATCCGCTAAAGATACTTTTGCTTCAGATACAGTTTCAGTGGAACGAGCATTCTTATCAATCCCTTCTTCAGTATCTTTTTCAGATTGCTGCATAAAAGGTTTTTCTAGTTTTGGGCCAGTGAACGCATTTCCATCCTTAGCGCTGATTAACTTCTCAGTAACCATAGATGGAGTTTGCTCCTCAGCCTTATGTGGATCAGTTTCCCTTGATGCTGGAGGAGTCTTATTAGTTTCCACTTTTTCTGGTATTTCTTCATAGCCACCGGAGATAGAAGGCGCTTCTTCGCCAGAAGATATGATATGAGCTAATTCCACGCTTAAATTTTTAGATTTGGTATTAAATTGATCAACTATTTCTTCACCCGCATTGGTCTGGATTGGGAATGTTATGGCTTTTTCTTCTTCTAGAGCGTCATTTGTGCATGATGAATCATGTAACACTAATGAATGGCGAATTTGATCTTCTATAAATCCTTTTGAGACATCAATGGCGGTACGCATTTGTTGTAAATCAGTGTTTAATAAATTATCCACTGATTCTTTCCGACCATATTTTTCTTCATGGACCTCAGATTCTTTAAATGGGTGCGGTAATTCACTAATTTTAACGTCAATTTCAGCTTTTATGGTAGAATCAGGTATATATTCATCTCCTGAGTTTTCTACTATTTGTTCAGTAACATTTTCTTTACCATCAATTATTTGAACATTTCTTATTATTTTTAGATGTTTAGTTTTAATACCTTCTTCTTGAAGAGTAAACGTTGTAGGTTCTGTCAATATTGTTTCGACCTCTACAGGCTCTTCTATAATCTCTTCCGTTATATGTTCCTTCCCATCGACTATCTCAATATGTTTAATAATTCGTTTTCTAGTTATTTCACTTGTAGTTCTATTTCTGAGTGTGTTAATACCTTCATTTGAAATACACGGCACTGAAATTATATTATAATCTGTAACTAATTCATTGTCATTCGAGCCAATTTCTTTTTGTATATCTCTATCTACTAAATCTGTTAATGTTTTTTGTTTTTCTTCTAGTTTGTCTTCATTATCATTTTTTTTCTCAGGTTTAGCGAAAGACTCGTTGAATAATTCTATTTTTGGCTGGGTCTCTTCTTTTTGGATAGGTGATTTTGACATTACATTATAGTCGATTTCATGCCGAATCATATTCGATGTTAGATCCGTCTGGCTTTCATCCGTGTCAATTGTTTGAGACGAGGATATTTTGATCGGTTCATGTTTTTCTATTGTTCTTTCTTCAATATTAGGATCAATTATAGTTACTGGATCGTTAGTATTCATTTCATCCCCCTCTTCTATTACTTTTTCTGTAACATACTCTTTACCATCAACTATTTGAACTTGTCTTAGAAGTTTAACTTTATTCATTTTAATGTCTTCACCAGTACTAGTGTGTGTTATTACAGGGTCTTCTTCAATTATTTCGATATCATCTGGTTCTTCAATTACTTCTTCTGTAACGTGTTCTTTGCCATCAATAATTTGTATATGCTTAATGATGCGTTTTCTTGTTCTAGTAATTTTTCGCGTTACCGTTTTTGTAACAGTAGAGCAATGAGAAGACGAAGATTCCAATTGTGTAATTTCCTCACCAGTTGGCGACAAAATATTTTCACCTTGTGAATCCAACTGTTGTATCACATTTTGTACTGGTTCCAAATGAGTCTCCTCGGGTTTATTATTTTTTATAAATAGTTGAGAGGTAATTTTACGTTCTTCATCATCGTACACCGTAGATTTTGGTGAAACTTCATCATTTTCAGAAATGTCATTTGATTTACTGTGTCTAGAACCTTGTTCCTCATCCTTCACAACTTGTTCTTTTATCTCATCTGCGCAGAATGGTTGCTTTTTATCGTCATCATCGGAATCACTTTTTTCTGTAGGAATACTTCTTTCTTTAACACTAATGGAAACTCTAGGTATTTGTTCTTCAAACACTTCAACATCATCAGGTTCTTCTATAATTTCATCAGTTGTGTGTTCTTTACCATCAATAATGACTACGCGACGAATGATACGTCTTTTAGTTTTAATAATCCTCTTAGTAATTTGTTCAACAACGGCTGTTACACTAGAAGAAGTTTGAACGTGCGGTTGCATTTCTCCTTCTGCTAATTGTAATATTTGTTCTGGGCTCATATCTTTTTCCACATTCAGGATCATTTCTGGCTTAGACGTAAATTCTTGAACTGTCATTTCTCTTCCTGGAAGCCCTGATATAACCTGGCCTTCATATGTTTGATATTGCACATTTTGCAATGCACCATCACCTAAAATCGTTGAAGCAGAACCTCCATCTTTTTTCAATGTTATTTGTTGGTAAGATTGTTCATGTGGTATACCTTCTTCAGATGATTGAACCATTTGCTGTCTTGTGACGAATGTTCTTCTTATTTTCTTTACAATAATCCTCCTTGTGCCATCAGCATCCACCACAATCTCTGTGGTAGTTTCGTCAGGTTCCACCATTACTGTCTCAAATGATTGGGGTATACTGTGTGTTATATTGAGTTCCGAGTTTTTGCGTGAGTTATCGTCCTTATAATCAGCACCAACTAGAAGTGAAGTCTCGTTAGCTGGTTCTTCCCTGACGACAGGTCGACTGGATATAATGATTGTTTCATGACCATCAGATACTGTCTGCTTCACTTGTATATTTTCAAACAGTTCTCTATCTGGTGATTTTCGTTCACTTGTTTGTACGTCCACATCTTGAGGTGGAGCACAAGTTAAAGAAACATCATGCGTTTCTTTAACTTCTGGTACGCATATTACTGATTTGTCATGCAAAGATGGATTATCAGACATCAAACTTTTTCCAGTTTGAGTGTCTACTGCAACTGTTTTCTTACATTCCTTAATCTTTTCATCGTACACTTCATCAATCTTAGTTTTCATTTCATGTTCAGTTTCAAAACTTGTATCACTTTCAGGTACAAATATAATAGGAGATGACTTCTCGATTGGTGTTTCTTCAATAACCTGAGTTTCCCTAGGAGATACAATCTCCTCCGGCATTGAAGTAGAATCTATTGTTCTGTCACTCTGGGAGATTTCTTCCTCGACAACTTCCGGTGTGAACTTAATATTAATTAAAATTTTTCTCAATCTTTCTATTTCAGAAATGACTAGATACTTTGATTTTTCCAATGCCCGTCTTAATGCATTCAACTTGATCAGCGTTGACTGACTAGATTCGTCATGACCTATCACAGTAATGGAATTTAGAATTATTTCATATTCTTCGTATTCTCTAACATAGCGCTCATAAATTTCAATGTATTTTACAATATCTTCTTCGGTAAGAACATTTCCTTGTTTGGTAGTTTCATTGAGTTCGGTGTTAATTACATCAAGCCAAGTGTCGACTTTCGTTAGTTGTTTCTTCTGTTCCTCAAGTTGTTTAGATTGATGTTCTATTTCAACCCGCGCGTCCTGAAAGTTAAACGTGATTTTAATAGCATAAATAATATGTTAAGAAGTAACGAATGTACACATTTAAACAGTAGATTACCTTTCTTACCTTGATGGTTTGAAGACCCTGTCGTGCTTGTGTTAGTAGTTTTGCTATCCTTGTTTTCATAATTATCAGCTCTTTTAGCAATACCTGGACTTCAGTCTCATAATCGTACTCCATTATCTTCTGTTCGAGCAGAATCGCTGCTTCTTCGCACTTGACTAGAACAGCTATACCCTCCTGTAAATTATAGCATGTTTGTTTTACGTTTCACTATCTACATTATTTCTTATTTATATTAATTTCTTTTTAATTTGAAAATGTGTCAAACAAGCAGGCGGTTAACCTGACGTTAAGTGATATCCACCGCCCACGGATGTCTATAAAACCTGAAGGGTTAAAGATGCGTTGCCAACCTATTACAAAATTTCACCCCGATTACCTAGCGAAAATTCGATACTTCCACTTCCCTTCAGTCTTCTGTAGGGCGGGGATATTGGCACGAATGGTCAAAAACTATGTTACAACATTATAAATGAACGAATGCAAGTAAATACAAGAAATTATATGTTATAACAATCAATTATGTATGTAGTTTCTTTGATACATCGAAATTAATTTATATGCAGCATAATATTCAAGGAACGAAGAATAATACATATACATACATAATAATACATATACATACTCGCGTTATATACATTATATAATACCGATAAAGTAATAATACAGCTTTATCAACTTCTAAAATAGTGATGACGTTATGGTAAACAAAAGCTTAAATTAGAAATGACAAGTTCTGTTATATTATCTAACAGATTTTGCAGCGGATTATTAACGGCATTCACGAGAAACATTATAGCAATAACTTACGAAGAAATGGTTCGAAGATAAAGTTAAATTTATAGTACAATGGCGCTTAATTATTTGTGACATATCATATGCGACTCGTGATTCAGTTCAACTGAATTACATACAATTAACAGTTATATTTTATCAGTGTTAAAAATAGATAGTTCATCTATTTTTTATTCTTCCAAATTTCCTAAAGAAAAAATAAATTTCGTAAAATCCTGTTTTGTTATCAAAAAATAAGTTAAATTTATGATGAAATAAAATCTTCACATAAAAGTTCTATGCCTCTTATTAAATAGTTTCTTCGTTTTAAATGCTTGGCTTACAGAAGCCCACAAATAACATTTAATGTTTGAGTAGTAATAGATTATAATGTTTTATGGGCGTTTTAAATTCACGACCTTCTTTGTGTCAAATTGGTTACGGCCGAGTCCAGAAATATATAAGTATATAGAACCACAATTTACAAGTAGAAGAAAAATACTCCCTTTAAAATAAGGCGCTTATGTAAATCTCTTATTTAATTCAATGAAATCGAGCTGAGCTGGGATTTTGATAAAAAACGAAATCCACTTCCTAAATGTGATCCGAGTTGTGTGGTTCGAATTCAATGTTTTTAAATTATTTCGGATTTGTTACGTACGAAAAATGACATCTGACATACGATGTACAAGCGATATGCTCACTATCAGTCATGATTCGAGACGTAACTACGATTGATTAAGCTCGGATGGCACTGACTATTTAGATATTTTGATGCAATTTAAATGAGCTAAAGGCGATTTTCTTCAAATAATCGTGCAATGAAAGTTGGTTATCTTGAAAATTGCAAGCCTCATGCCGCATACACTTCAGAGTCAAGTAATTTTGTGCTCTTAAACTGCCTCTACCACAACCAATTGGCACTTATACGATAATATAAGTTGATTTATTTCAAGAAAACCGTTTAAATAATCTATGTCATATGTATAAAAAACACTTAATTTTTCTATAAAAAAAAAGAGGATTACGCCGACGTCCGAATTTATTTTTACCAAGTGGTCACGATAACTCCCGTAAGAATGGAAGTATCGAGACAGGGTTTTGTTTATTATCTTCAGGATAACATCAATTATTTATCTATTTAATATTATATATAATAGCCTAGTACGCGTAGTTTTCATATTCGAATTTTGTTAAATAGTCTAAAGAATAAATACAAGTCAATGGTAGGACTTTTTTTCTCAAAAATTAAATGAGATTTTTTAAACTTTTTTGACAATTTATTGTGCGCATGCACGTAAGATCCTTCTTACACTGTTTCGAGGATTATCACGATGTTGCTTTCCCCGGTGATACGCGAAATAACGATCCGATATTCCAATTTCGAAACACCACCAAGCAGTAAACCGTTTTCAAGTATCGTTTCGTTTATCTCCGGCCGACATTCACTATGAAACGATGTATCGCACTCCCCCGGCGCACTGTACAACTGTTTCGTTGGATATTCGCACGCGTCAAAAGCAATCCAGCCGTCCACTGTCGGTTCGTGAGTGTTCGTTCGGTCGCCCAGCCTAAACTAACGCCTGATGATGCCAAACAAGTGCGGTTTATTATTAACGCGGATGTCGCAATGGTCGGGCTAGTGCACGGTGACATCATCGACGAGCGAAACTCATCACGGCCCGAAGCCGCGGCCAACGTAAACATGCCTGCACCCGCGTGAGTCAGGTGGCCGTTGGAACATCAGGGGCGAAGGCCTCCTCGGCTAGACTATGTCACTAGGTAACGTATCCTGACGATATTATGTGAGGGTCTCGGCAGAGGGTCCACCTGCCCTCCCTCGTTTAGACTAAAGGTGTGTACCGAAATAAACGCTCTGGGATTTAACTTAAAGACTATAAATATCGAGATATTTATCGCTATCCGAGATTTAAAGAGCTGATTTGATTTAATGTTACTCCCAACGTTAGAGATTGTGGGTCAGCTTAAGTATTTCACAGACGAGAGGCAGTATAAAATAATATAACAAAACTCGAAAAAGAAAATGTTTACGAATAAAAAACGAAAAAGTTAACATCGAATTTTATATTCAAGACCACAGACAGCTATTCTAAAGTCCCCTAATTTCCCAGTGCCATTACTGAGCTCTTAGGAATATATTTCTCTCAATCTAATATAATATCTCTTCAATATAATAAATGTCCTGAGTTGCATAATCTTATCCAGAAGAATAATATCCAATTCTAACAATAAATCAGACGCGCAATTTCGTTTTTAATGAATCATTGACATCTGCTATGGCCGAGAGATTGTTGACATACCCAAATTGCGGGCAAATAAATATCATGCATACTTCAAAGACATTTTACATGTATTTCATCACGTCTTTATTTTAAATACAAAATCCAATTCGGATATTGAAACGTAACTTAAAACAACATCGCATCAGTCTTGGGACATATCACAATAAAGCAGGAGTAATAAAATAATATCAAAAAGTTAATTCTCCAGAACTGTGTGATTCATTTATTACAGAATGATAGAAAAACACGTTAAGGAGTTTCATACTGTCGTCGTGGTAATAATTCTAGTTTTGTTTACGCTGACACAATGTATATGAGTGAAGCGTGTGAGCTTTATAATAGCTTTTAATAATGTTGTATTAACACAAATGTTCTAAACGATCTATGCATAGGGGATTAGTTACTTGAAAAAAATATTACCACTAGTCGCTTATGATCACACATATTGGCGTTCGCGTGTTCTAATACTAATGATGGCAAGCGAAAATTAAAGGAACGTGAATCTTTGATGAGTCTGAGAACAAATCGTCCAACTAGGGCCATTGCCGTGTGCAAATAAGTACTGAAAGGCTACATACCACCAGGCCAGCTTCCATCGCGTCCAGGGTTTCATTGGGGAGATCCGAGAGCTGGGCTTGAACAATCCTGACCTCCTCGAGTAGCGTTTCAAGATTGTTAGACAATTCATCCTGAGGACACACGGGTGCATTAGTCGAACCGCTCTCCGTTTGCAAACGCACGTGGAATTTTAAAACGCTGGTTAATCCGTTTAATATTGAAAGAGATCATCATTAATTTATTTCTCTTTTGTCTACGTCCCCAAAGTTAAAATTTATTTGTTCAATTAGGGTTCGTTTTCGCTATTATGTCAATTTAGCCAGCTGTCTATGAAATTCCACGTCGTGTTTACGAACTAGCAGGGAAAACCACATCGGCATTCCGGATGCAGGGTACAACGGCCGGAATTGATTCGTTTCAGAGTGAAATTCTAAGCAATGCTCTGTAACGGTTGAGAGGATTTTCGACTTTGAGGCGAATCAAGCACCGGCCGACGTTAGCAGCACAGTAAACAACATCGAAAACTTAAACGTTAGGAAACTTTAACGCTGGCATTGCATGCTTTTTGGGACCTTTAACACTACAGGCTCTCACAACACTTAAAGCCAGTCATGTGGGGATTATGCCTCGATGTTTATAGTCAGGATGTATGCAATAACATGACTTTATATTGAAAAGGATTTAAAACGACATCCATAATTTTTGCAGGAATAACAAATATACTGTAATAGAATTTCAAAATTAATGTTGTATCTAAGTGATTTATTAAATTAGTTCAGCGTGCTGTAAAGCCTTGTGAACAAATAAATCGCATTGCCAAGCTAACATGTACTTTAATGGATTCTTTTTTTATATTTATCTCTGATACGGAAATTCTGTTCGTTGATATAAAACAATAATTTTATAGAATGGAAAAGTTTATCACTTTAACAGTGCTATTGTAACATGGGATAACTAAATCTACGTTCATTCCATATAATTTTCGATAAAGGGTAAAAAGGGTACCAAATTACATCATATACACTGACTAACCTCATCCAGAACTGTTCACTACATTATACGTAATGCGACCCAAATGTCTCAAGACAGCTTGATCCTTCCATCAATATCTTTAAAGCAAATTTAAGACATCTAAAAATAAATCCATTTAAAGCAACCTCTTCGTCGATCGTCTCGTAGTGGCCAATACTTGGTAATCATACTAAATTTAATACGGGGAGGTGTTTATCGTAACACGTGAAAAATAAAAGAAGACGATATTTGAACATGTATTTATTTTTATTACAACCAGATATCTGATTCGTAAAATAATATCGTTAGTAGTGAATGACTAGACATGACTAGATTTTAGTGAATTGCACACAAATATCTATAATAAATTACTATTGACTACTTTAAACGTGTTTGGTGTAATGTGGTACGGTGCTTGCCAATTCTTGGCACTACAAGACGAGCGGCGAGTTCTGCAGGCGACGCTTTACGACAATTAATCTCGAAATAAGTGTGATGAATAAATTCGTTATGAATTCATGCCAAACATTAAATAAATATCGAAAAAAAGTACAATACGACTGTAGCTCGTTCACCTTGGCTGTCGTCCGGTTTCCGGATTCTTCTGGCGCCGGCTCCTGTTCAGGTGGGAGGAAGGCAACTGGTTCTAGGGATGGGTTGGTTAGTTTATCCTCTGGCATGTCGATACCTACGCGAGGCGTATCCTCGCTTAGCTGACCAATCAACGAATCGCATGGTGTTTCTAAACTCAAATAAGAACTGTGATCTTTCCAACTACATATACCGCCGGGCAGATCCATAGATATATAGTTAGAGTCAAACGGTGAACCGCTCGACTCTGGTGGTTCGTCCATTTCAGAAGAGTGCCCGGATCCACCTCCGGGATCTTTGTCTTTATCTTTTTTGTCCGTAATTTCAATTTCAATGTTGGCCATAACTTGTTGTTTTGCGCTATTAGCCAACCGGAAGAAATAGTCACATTCCGCGTCGTGATACAAATGTTTTTCAGGCCAAAATGTTGTGTCTTTAATAAGATTTTTCGGGATGTTATCGTGTAAGGGAGTGGATTCCATAAAAGTTACAACGCTTTGACATTCTTGCACTAACGGAGGTTCGAATGTATCCGAATTGGAAATGTTTTGTTCAACGAGAAGTTTTTCTGCGTCATCGGTTGCCGCCTTCTCAAACCAAAAAGTGTCTAATTTTATGTTAATGAAATTGTTAGTAATGGCTTTAGGTGAAATGTTAGTCGTTAGGGAATCTACACCTTTAAATTGTTCCGTATCGAGTTTTTGGTCTATCTTTATATCTTTAACAGAAGTTACTTCTGGTACGTCTAAATCGGTATTAGGGTTTAATATTTTGTTTTCAACACCTTTCAAAGCAAATACGGTTTCTTTCAACACAGTACTATCAGTTTGAGTTATATCTTCCGGTTCAGGCGAAGCGAGACACGGCGTAATATTTTCAAACGTTTCGTCGTGTTGATCATCTAATGATGCGTGTGTATCTACTAATTCTTGAGGTGTATCATCGCTCGCTATCGATGCTTCATTTTCAGGGAGCAACATTTCTTCTATTTCTCTTTGCAAATCAGCCATCTTATTTTCCAAAGATTGTTCGTCAAATATTCTTTGCTCTTGAATCTTTACTGAATTTTCTGCTGCAGGGCTCACATTACCTTCTTTCTCATTTAAAATGTTATGAAGATTTTGTATAATAGTGTTGTTTATTTCAATACTATCATTGTTTTGTGGCGATTGCTCTACCTTGAATACTATATTTTCATATTTATTTAAGCAATTTTCATCTATTTCTACAGTAAGGATCTCAGGCGAATTTGAAATATCAATAAGACTGGGATCTATTTTCCAATATTGAGCTTCTGAATAAACTCTGTCTTTAATTGGTGTTTCTAGAGATTCCGGAGTTGAAATTGGAGTTTCTAAACATTTTATTGAAGTTATAGGCGTGTTAGATTTTATGTATTCTTGTTCAGAAGATGTGTTTTCAAATGAGGATGGTGTTTCAGTTGTCATTATTACTTTCTTTTCTTTCTTTTTCTTTTTGGTTTTTCTTTTATTTTCTACTTCAATATCATGAGAAAGTTGAATCGGCGCTTCTTGTTTTAGTGATTCTGGTTGTACTTCTTTAATTTCCTGTAATGTTTCTATGGACTCAGTTGCTAGAGGCTTGCTTATTATTTTTTCTTTCGATTTTGATGATCGTTTCCTTTTATCTTTCTTTACAGGTTGTTTTTCTTCATCGGATGTACTAGGGGCTATTAGCACTGCTTTTGGTTTCATTTCTTTTTCTTTAGATTTGGATACACGACTCTTTCTCCCTCTTTTTGCTTGGTCTTTCATTTCTTGGTTGTTTTTCTCTTCGTCTTTTTCATCATTAGAATGGCTACTTTGTATTGAATCACCATCATCGGGTTTTAATGTACTCGTCAGGGCAATAAATCTATTCTCAGATTTTTCACGCACTTTAATTTTTGGTTCAGTGTTGGATATTGAAGCTGAACGATTGTCTCTAGACCTAGATCTTGAACGTCTATTTCGGTCAACTTTTATAAAGCCTTCAGCATCTACTTCAATTTCAGGCTTGTGGTGTTCTGAATCAGAGTCATCAACTAAAATTATGGGAGCTCTTGTTGTAGTATGTACCGGTTCAACTGTATGCACTACATTTTTCTGAGTTCTTTCTGGCGATGGTCGATTCGATGCAACAATTTTTGCCCAAGAACCAACTACTTCATAACTACCAGCTTCCTCTAGTGTGTCAAGAGAATCATTATCTTTATTTTGCGATACATCATCATCTGTTCTAGGAGGATCACTTGAAATTATAACATCCGTATCTTGTACATTTGGCAGTATTGATTCTTTACACTCACTATCAGTTAAGCCTGCAGCTAAAACTTTGGCATAGGATTTACCATCATCTGCTTCTTTTATCCAAACGTTTTCAGTGCAGCTTGTATCTGATTGTTCTTGACGGTCATCAGAAATCGACACATTTGATAAGTCCATTTCGCCAAGCATTACAGGGGTTTCAGGTCTTTCTTTTTTATCCTCCTTCTTCTTTTTCTTTTTGCTTCGTTTTGTTTTAGTATCAATGCTTTCCTGATTGGATGCCGCAAGATTACATGCCATATCCATTCCATGAGATTCATCATCTTTGCTCACATCATCAGGAAGTATTTTTTCTTTCTTTGTAGTAAGAATTGAAGAATAAGTTAATGGTTTAACTTCTTGTTCATCTTTTTGAAGACTATCTTGCTTATCAGAAAATAGTAACTTTTCAGTATCAACTATTACACATTTAGGCATAGGGTCAGGTGTTTGATACATATAAGAAGGTGTAAATTCAGGTGCGTCTGCAGATAGTTTTGAATTAAGTACAGTAGTTGAAAAGGATGGCTTAAACTCAGGTATGGAATCAATTTCCGGGAGAAGGTCATGTAAACTATGGATTGGTGATTTTTCAAGTCGGTTAATAGTTTTTTTATCAGGCAAGGTAGATTCATTTGGTTTGAAATCACTCGCTAAATTTGTTGAATCTAAATTTATGTATGAGTCCGTACTTGTTGCGTTACTGGGATGTCCAAGCGTATCGTCAACATTAAAAGTATTAGTACAGCTGGAGGAAGATATTTCGGGTTCGATTAATTCCGCCGAGATAGTTTCAGGCAAAGTTGGAGGTTCCGATGATTCAGACAGGGCGTCTTTTTGATTTTTGACGATGTCTTCCTGTGTTTCAAGTACTATTTCCTTAGAGGAAACATCAATGTTTTCTGAGTTTTGAATACCATGAAGACTAGAATGTGGGAACTCCTCTTCAGATATTTTTTCTCCTTTCTCATCAATCGGACTATTGATTGCAATTGAAATATCCTTTTCAATTTCGATAACTTCAAAAGAGTGTTCAAAGTCAAGATCTTCCATTATATTTTTATCAGTATTCAAAACTTGAGAATCAAATTTCTCATTTTTCTTTTCAATGTAAGGCACCTCAATTTCATCCATATCTTCTATGACAACAAAATCATCCATAACGTCCTCATTTTCTACCTGTTCAGCAGTTTCCACTTGAACGGGGTCGTTCTTTGTATGTTCTTCCTTTTTTAATGCGTCTCTTTCTAATGCAAATTGCGTTACTTCAGTTATGTCACCAAACACAATAGGTATCAGTGAACTAGTAGTTTCCGGTTCTACTGGGATTTCGAATTGTCGATTAGTAGTTTCGTCTAAAACATTTATTTCCGAATCTAGTATTTCACCATCGTTCGGTTTATCACTTGTGTCACATGTATCTCTAGGACATAAATTATGAGCAAATTGGTGAACATCTCCGGCAGAAAGTAAATATTTATCATCAGCTTCTTTGGTGCCTTCGCCTAAATTCTCTTTACTTTCTTCTGTAGGGACAGGAAGTGAAAAGTTTGTAGAAATGCGACCAAGAATACGCTCTGCTTCACATAATTCCATATAGTTATGATTCAATGCCTCATAAATAACGTTTTCTGATTTGTTTATTCCTTGTAAAGAATCATTTATGAGGTTTTCATTAAATTCCCGTTTTATTTCATTTCCAATTTCTTCTATTTTTGAAATAGATGTACTTAAAGATTCCGTTGGTGCGTTCGACAATTTATCCTTGTTATTTGTATCTGGTAAATGAATAGTAGCATCCAGACTTTCAAGTCCTGACTTCGATAAATAGTAGGCGAATACATTCTCTGCATCTTTTATTTCGTAGTAATTTTGCACTTCCATTTTATCACACACAATGTTTCCTAGACTCGCTTGACTGTTAAGCGCAGTATCAGTTCTTTCTGGACATAAGATTCCATCGCTATTGTTTCTTGGATCTTCTTCGAAAACGACGGTCTTTTTATTATCTCCTTCTTGTAAAGTTATTTTAGAACCGAGAAGAATTTCAGCTGAATTAATTTCGTGTAGGTTGTACTTAGGCACTTCAAAAAGTAAAACATCAGTGTCACTTAATCTATTTTGCTGTAATGGCGTATTTAAGCTCTCTGTATATTTTAAACGTTCTTCAGTTTTGATGCTTTCTTCGTTAAATTCAGTTGTTGTATTTTGTGACATATTTGCGACAGACAGTACATCACTTTGATTCGACTGAGCTTTATTAAGAGAATGATAACCCTTTTCTGCATCAGATATGTCATAATAATTGTAAAAAGCCTCTTGTCGAAGACTTTGAGCTATGGTTTGTTCCATTTCCATTCGCTTAACTAGTTCTTCTTGAGTGTTTGATGTACTTAAATCATCCTCGAAATTAAATTCATCCATTTGTTTTTGTGTGGAAAAACTATTGTCAACATCAATAGCGTGTTGGTCAATTTTATTTTCTATTGTTTTGTTACATACAAGTCTATCTATTTCGTTTACGAAATCGACTGGATAGTGAACATTCATAGCAAAATATTTTTCCGAGTCCGCTATTTCCTGATAATTAAAACGGGGAATATCACTAGCTAGGGCTTCAACACGTTTTTCTGACTTCAAATCCGCTTGGTTTTCTAAAGATTCAGGTTTTTCGTACTCGACTTTTTCTGTAATTACATCAATTTCATCAGTATTGAAGGATTTTTCAAATGTGCCTGCAGCACTACCATTATCGTTGAACTCAGGTGTTTGTTTCAACTTTTCTATATCGCTATTATGGTCTTGAGCTCCAATAATAATTTCTAAGTACGTAGTAGGAAACATTTCTAATTGCTTGTTATCTGTGACAAAATTATAAATTTCGGACTGTCCTTCGCTAATAGGATTTTCTGCCAAAACAACCTCCACATCGTGAATCGGATATTCATTTTTATGTCTTGCTTTTACAGATTCGGACTCAGATACCGTCAACATTAAATTTTTATCTTCAATTATTTCATTTAAGTGACGATTAGGCACTTCAACTTTAGGGAAGGTTGATAAAGAACTCTCCTCATCAATCACTTCCTCATAAACATTTGCGAGTACTTGCTGAACTATACCATCATTATTTTGTGAACTTACTTCTTGGTCCTCAGCTTTAATTGTATCTTCCGTGGTAGTAAAATCTTCGTCCATTATCTGGTGGTAATCGTAATCCATTTTGTCCACGTCAATGTTAAATGAATACGTTTTTATATCTTCAATCAGTTCTTGATATGGGATTGTATGCGATCTGGATGGCGCTGCTCTTTTACGATCTTGAACAGATCCAAAAATAGCATGTTCCAGAAGAGTGTCAGTAAACTCTTCTACGTGTGGAGATATATTTACGATATTATGACAGACCGTTTCTAAGGACACCGAGTCTTCATTTTCTTTATTTAATGTATCAGTCAGGTTTTCTTCGTTTTTAATGTCCTCGGTAGGATTTATTTTGTCTTTTTCAAATTCCACTGTAACATGTTCAGATTTCAAAACATTTTTAATGCTTTCTTCCGATGCAAAATTGTCATCGGATACATTTAAAGAATGCTTCTTTGACATAACATTTGAATCTGAATCATCAGTTTGTTCGCATCTTTCCTTAATGAGATCATTTCCTATAAGCTCTTCCTCTAAAATATTGTCAACATTTACAGGCGTATCGACATGATCGTCGATGATCTTGTTAGGAGTTATTTCAAGTTGAGATTCATTATCCAAAGAGTTACTTTTGGAACTAAAAATTTTAACTGTTCTTATAGGCGGCAATTTCTTTTCTTCATGTGTTATCAAATAAATCGTACGTGTTTCAACATCTTCCATTATTGGCTCATATCTTGTGATTTCCTCCACAATATTAAACGAGCTGCCTTTTGGAGAGTTTTCAAGTTTATCATTGTTATTCTGTTCTTCAGAATCAGCTGTGTCATCTTTTGCATTTTGGTTTCCTTCAGAGACTTGCTGACAGTGTATGAATTCTTCATTTTTGGTTTTAATGCTCGATAAGTCTATTATTTCGGGAAGAATAGTAACCTCTGTCGCTACCTGTATATTTGTTTGACAAGTCTCAGTTTCGCAAGTTGGTTGACTAATTGGTGATAGTTCAGATTCTACAATACTTTCTTCTTCGGCCATTAAAGTATTCCAGTCCATTGTAACAAGATAATTATGAACTTTGTTATAGTAATCTAGATTTTTTTCTTTGTCATTTGACGCTTTGAACTCTTCTTGCGAGCCACTGGCCTCATTATCGTTAATATTTACAAAAGATGTATTTTGCACTTTATCTATAGATTTAACAATTTTCTCTTTCGATTTATTCTTAGAAACATGTTCTGTCGATTTCAGAATCTTTTCTTTTTCATCATCAACATTTTTCGATTTTTTACTCTTTTTGTGTCCCTTTACTTCTGTAAATTGCTCTTCCTGTAAGTTTTCCAAATTTTTTTTGTCTTCTGAAACTTTTTCAACTGGTAAATTTTGAGAAATTCTGTGTTCAATTGGCTTGTCGTTTTCATTGGAATCAAGGTCTTTCGGGTTTGTTTTCTTTTTAGAATGTATAGTGTCATTAATATCCTCGTCATGATTATCTGTATCCAGTAACAGTTCTTTAACAGAATCATAAGATTCGGTTGTTTGAATATCGTCTTGTTTCAATACTTTATGAATTGGTTCAACTAGTTTAATATTTTCTTCGACCACTGTTTCAATGGCTTCAGTTTTAATCGATTTGATTTGGTCATATTCAGCACTTTGACTTTGTTTTTTATTCTTTCTCTTTTTCTTTTGTTTAGATGTTATCTCCGTTTCTATTTCTATTCCTTCTTTACTATAATTAACATTTTTACGATTATCAAAACTACAAGTTACACTAGATTCCTCGGTTTTAGTACACAATGCTGAAGTTGCCGCATGAGTACTCATCTCCTTTTGAATAAAAACATTTGTTGTTTCTCTTATAATTTCGTTCTCACTTTTCATATTTTTGCTTTCATCTTCATACATTTTCGATAGCGGCAACGACGGTATATTTGCCACATCATTCGCCTTAACATTATTTCCATCAAATTCATTGCTTTTATCAGACCATTCTAAAGGTTGTGTATCTAACGAGTGTAATTTGGTAAACTCATTTTCTGTAAGTATTTCCTCTTGTTTTGTAATTTTTGTACATTGTTCAACATTCCGTGGGGAAGTCTGCTGATCAGAGCCCATAGACCTCCCCGAATTGTCCTGGCTACTTCTAGCAGTTTGTAAATCCTTAGAAAATTTCTTTTTCTTTTGTTTATTAGGATTCTCTTTCAATTCTAAACTTTTCTTATTAGCTTCTTTATCCACAGATTCATCTAATCTTCTACCTTTAAAAACTTCTTTGCTTTTGTCATGGTTATCTTTAATTTTTCTTTTTTTATGTCTATCAGACTCTTCAATTTCTTTGAGAGCTTTCTCTATTTCATCATCTGATTCTTTTAGCTTTTTATGTTTATTTTTCTTTTTAGTTTTTTTATATTCTACTTCTGTTTTGGGAGGATAATTTTCTTCTCCATCCGTGACTTTTTCTGCAACAGTTTCAATAACAGTTGCACTGTGTTGAACTTTTTTTGTTATCTCTTTACCAGGTTTTTCAAGTTTAGGTTCATCGACTTTTTTAATAGATGAGCTTGCAATCGTGCTGGTATCAGTTGTTTCCAATACCTGTAATTCGGTGGAGTCATCAAAGTTCTCTACTTCAATCACTTTTTTTGTGGGTTTCTTTTTTTTAATAATTTGTAAGTCATATGATTTAGTCGGTCGCTTTTCAGGAGCACGTCTCTGCCTTGGCATATCCCTAGAACGACTACGTTGGAATGGACGTTCAGGCCTGTGAGTTTTTAAGCGTGAGGAATCTGTTCTAGGCTCCTGTTTTATGAGGGAAGGAGCTTTCTCTACTTCTACAACTATTTCTTTCACCATTTCCACTTCCGCTACCTGTGGTTTCGGTAGAGCTATTGTATTTTGGCTGTTTGCTTGTTTTCGTAGTCCAAGCGCTAGAATCTCTGCATAAGATAGATCTTGAGATCTTAATCTCGAAGCGGGACTCAAAGATCTGTCATGATACTCTGGTGGCCTTAATTCGGCATGGCTCAGATCTTGGTGTACGTTTTTCATAGAAGTCGCAAAATCAGAACTTTGGACTCCTGAATCCTCTTGAAATTCCGTAGATAAATGTGTTCTATCAATATTTTCTTCCAAGTAGGGCGCGTGGTGAACAATCGGGTCGGGAGTATTCGCGTCACTTTCACTGACATCGTCGACGGCCTCACTTAATGGACCACCACTACTTGGCTCGTTGGCCATTTCACTGCCGACACTCGGCACAAGTGCGCACGTTTCACTGGGATCGGACTCCTCCTCGGCGGGGGTTGGGTGTCGGGGCCAGTCGTGGGCGGGCTCGTGGGGCACTCTCTGCGCACTGGGCTGCCTGGAGCCGACCGAGCTCGAGCGTGAGCTGAAGCCCTTGACTATCTCGGCGTAGGTGGTGCCGGGGGTGGGCGTGGCGCGCGGGGGGTGCGGCGAGCGGGGGCGGCGCTCGGCGCGCGCGCGCTCGCCCGCCTCCAGCAGCAGGCCCAACGTGGCCGCCGCCTCGTCGCCGCCGCCCACGAACGGGTCCAGCTCGTAGATACACCGAGTCAGCTCTTCGATACGCCGGGTGACCTCCTGATACGCAAGTACGGACATACATGATTTACAATGGGTTCGCTGGCGTGCGAGCGATGAGCGAGTGGGGAGGGGGGGGGGGGGAAGCGATGGTTGAATTAAAAGACGGTGGCTGCGATGTTTCGAGTATATTTCGTAATAAAAAATTATAATAGGAATAGATGACTACGGATCGACTTAAGAGCTAGGTCCGACGATTCCCGCCTACGTGTCGCGGAGCGGGTCGGCGTCCGGCCCGCCACGCTGTATGAGCAGTTTGATGCGTTCGTTTCGCGCCTGAATTTTGCTTTGGAGCGACTTGATTCTCTCTCGACATTCCTGACAGAGGATATCGCGTCACGAGTTAGTAGTGGGGTCGGGGGTGGGGCGGGGCAACAGAAAGAAAACAGATGAATGCCGGTGGAAATGTACATTCGGGCGCCGCGCGCACGTCGAGGAGCGCAATAAACAAAACTAGAACGCTCGCTAGCCACCTACGGGTGTCGGTGCGGTGGTGAGTGCGTGAGGGGCCGCTGCGGCGGCGCTGCGGGGCGGGCTTACCTGCTGCTGCCGCTGCGCGCGCTCCGGCTCGCGCGGGCTGTAGTTGGGCTGCGCGGCGTGGCGCAGCTGCTGCTCGGCGTCGAGCAGCTGCGAGCGCAGGCGGGCCAGCTCTGCGCAGTACGCGTCCAGCTGCTGCAGCGCTGCGGACAGCTGGCGGGCCTGCGCGCCGGTCTGCTCGCCCAGCGCGTCGAGCGCTGCGCACAGCTCGGCGGCGGCGCGCTGCACTCCCTCGGGCGCGCGCGACTGCGACGCCACGCCGTCCGGCCCGAAGTGCACCTGGGCAGCGGGAGCCGTTAGGGGGGCGGAAATGACCAGCTTCGAACCACCACCGAAAATCGATACTCGAAATAGACAGACAGAGACCCGAAAAAAAGACGACAAGACAACCGAAACGAAAAGTAATGGAAACCCTGAAAGAGAGACTCACGTTAAGCTTCTCGACCGAGTAAGAGATCTTAGTTTTCTGAGTAGATATATCGTTAATCAATTTCTCTCGCAGTGCGAGCCGATCCCTGAGGGGCTTCTTCGCGTTTTGCGGTGCCTCTATGGTCCGTGTGGTGGCTTCCAGCCAGTGACCGACGTCCTTTAATTTCTTCTCGCATCTCTCCCATTCTTCGGCCAACTCTTGAAGTAGACCATTCTAAAAATAAATTAAGTCGTTAGTAACGTTAATATAAATAAAACTTAAGGTCATCGTATATATAAACATATCATGTAAGACGCACAGTCTTAGCCAGTTTCTTTTCGACATCAACGGTGGCGTTCTCTGCCGCTTCGAGCCTTGAGGGCAAGTCCCCTGGACTAGTAACACGTTCTATAGCCTCTATTTCCTTAGCCATATCGGCGAGATTCTTCGCTTGCTGCTTACAGCTCTTGAGTGCATTCTGAAAAAAAAAGGGTAAAAGAATATAATGAAATTACATTCGCAATAAAATAATAAACTTGACAGTAATTTATATTTAAATCGTCACCCCATATTCAGTCTGTTTCTGTTGCGCCTCCTGCAAGTCGGCCAACGGGAGTGGCCGCGCGAGGAACGCGCGTTGAGTTTCTACCCAGAGGAGGACCTTCTCGAGCAACGCGAGGAACCTGGCCACGGCGTCGCACGCGTCCTCGACGGCCGCTTGGCGCGCCTCGAGCTCGCCGCAAACGGCCGCGAACCTGTCCGTCAGCGCCAGAACGGTGGACTGCACCAGTTGGCGCTCGCCAGCGTCGCGGCTGCCCTCCACGATGGCGCGGGCGTTCCGCGTCAGCCTCTCCAAGCGGTCCGCGACGCTCGGCACCTCGGACCTGGTGGCGACCAGCCGCTCCCTGTAGGGCTCCGGCGGCAGCGTCCGGTCCCTGGCGGTGAGCTCGGCCGCGCGCAGCCACGCCTGCACGCTCTCCACATCGGTCGCGTACTCGCCGCGAGCCGTGCGAGCGCGCTTCCACTCCCTCTCCTTCTCCTCCATGGCGGCCGCCAGTGCCTCGGCGGATAGCTCTAGCGCAGACAGCTCCTGCGCCACGTCCGCCGGGGCGGAGCCGCCGTAGCGCCTCCTGCTCTCCTCCGTGAACGCCTTGGTGCGCCCCACCAACTCCGAAACCTCGGCGGTGAGCTCACGCACTCCTCCCTCGTCGTCCTCCCCGAATACGTAGAAGGTGCCGACCTTCGCTATGAACACCTCGATCAGCTGCCGCAGCTTCTCAATGTTCTCCGCAACGCGGTCGAATTCGGACACAATGTCGTCGATCTCCGCGAGCCTCGCCGCAAGAGTCTGTCGCAATCTGCAAAAGGGGAAAGCGTGTTAGTCGCGCGTCGCTTTGGGGCGGCGGTACTGCGCGCTCTGCGGGCGCGCGCTAGTGGGGAAGCTGCCAAGGGGCGACGAAAATAATCCGCGCGCAGCGTGACGCGGCGGCGGCGGCGTGACGCGCAAGGTCGCACCTCGTGTTCGGTCGCCGGCGGCCAGCGGCGCTCCGCTCGCATCGCCCGCCCGTCGCTCAATGAACCCGCCGCCGCGCCGCGCTCGCCCGCTCCCGAGCCGCGTCTAATTTCGAACCGCGCGATGTTTGCACGATGACATCAGAGCGCGAGCCAGATTCTTTTCGGTGCAGCGCGTGTTTACGTCGCGAGCGGCGACGTGACAGATCCTATTGTGCGGCTCGCGGTCAGATAATTCGCGTATTGCGCAACGGCCGAGAGGGGAGCAGAGGGCATGCGCCGAGCGGCGGCCATAGCCGGCCGGCGCGGCGCATGTGGGCGAGGTAAACACTAATGCGGCCGCTGCCAAAAGAGCGACGGTATGGGCCTAACCCGCAAGCGGTCGCAGCTGCTGACTCACCGACGTGAACGCGTGCACGGTCACATCTATTCGCGGTTCCGGAGCACGCGAGATCGGGGCGCGGTGCACGCTCGCTTATCTGGGGACCGGTCCGACCGGGCCCGCTGCACGTTGAGCCGCCATTGACGCCGCCGAAACGTTCACAGTACCAATGCACATTGCATTCGCGACGAGCGGGGGAGTGGATTGCACTGAGGCGTAGTGCGCTCGGAGCCGGTATGCCGGTACACAGTGCGGGCCGTGACCCGTTAACTGCGCACCGCGCATGCGCCCACCGCCCCGGCCCAAGCGAGATGCGTAGCGGCTAACGATTGCACAGACACCCGTCTGGGGGCGCGGATCGATCGAATATACGCCCTATCGCCTGGTGCGAGGGTTGCGTCTCCCCCGTGTCACTAAGCGACTCGCGACGTTACGGGTCTCCGTCTGCGAACGTTACACGTTATTCTATTCTTGTTTTCGTTGAATTATGACGAAGATAACGATAGGATAACAACATTACAAATTTCTTTAAAATTGTACACGATACGAACGCAAAAGATATCGCCCGAAAGCAGCGCCGTGACTTGTGATTCGGGAGGATCGAATCAAAATAATTCAACATCGTGTACTAATGCTTATGTGTGGCAAGATTCCAGCATTAATATTTACTTTAATTTGAAGACGGAAGGTAAAGTGGCACGTTGCATTGGATCGTTGCAGATAATGCACTATTTTCGTAACCAGTGCAGAGTTCCGCATTGAATTTATTATATGAATGTATAAAATATATCAATCATCTACCGTCGCTTTATTTTTATACGTAACTCCACCAATGTAGACGAAGAAACATCATGATTACCAATTTTTAGTACATTCTCATTTTAGCTCGATTAAATTTTAGGACTGCTTTGAACTAAATTTAGCTCTAGTGTCCAATTTTAATTAAAGAATTCTATTTAAAAACACGAAGCCAGTGTTGTGGCTTCCAAAGGTCTCCCTAAAAAAACAATGATCTCAATGATCTCATGTATCACAGATAAAACGTCAAAAGGCCTCAGTAGGAACTTTCATTAAGTAAATTTAAATAAAATTAAAAAAGGAAGAAAAATGTTTCATAGAGACGATAACCATCGTTTGAAAAGCATTAAATGTATTTAATTGTCAAGTGGAATCTTAATAATGTGGACCCAACTTCTAAAATTAATGAATTTAAACAAGCGGTAATATATACCTCTGGTTTTTACCGGGCGGGGTTTGCCCCTAGTCATTTGAAGTGTTATAGTAACTGATGCATCGATACAGTTGACACAACTGCCTTTTGTATTTGCACGTACGGCCTTTTTGAGATAGTACATTCTCAATTGACGCCTTTGCCGCATACGCGGTGAAACAATAGGAAACACTTGGCCATCCTCGACCGTGAACAAGGTAAAACAGTGGCGTCTGCTTAACATTCACAATCCACAAGTTCGTGAACTTATTTAAAGAAGAGAAGCATCTTCATTCACCTCCCTATTGAGTCCATTACTTCTCGTTGCAAAGAGGTTCTCATCAGTTCATCGTCTCGCATTATTATTCTAAACTGCCCAGCGCTGGACCGCCATTCCGTGAAGTACAGTAAGTTCAGTTCTAAAAGCGTTGCCGGGGTTTTTGCTAGAACAGGCCAGAAACTGAGCGTATCTTACGTTTGTCTCGAAAAACGAGTTCGCTATACGCAACACATCCGTATTGATCACGGCATTCAAACTCAGCGAAATTCCCCTCGCGTTTACGTCTGTCACCATTGGTTACGAACTAAACGTCGCGCTAAATCGATGTCGGACACGCGACAGTTGTCCCCTCTAACTGTTGGGTAAAGATACGTAAAAACATATTGACTCCAGTTGTTATACGTATATACTCTCGCCTACCAACCAGGAGGTTATTCAAAGATGAAGGATTTCAAATGCTACTCAGATGAGTTTAGAACTCATGCATAAATACTAAAATAGTATATATTAAAGCTCCAAAAAGAAAACCCTTCACTAAATTACATTAGCCAGTAAGAGACAACATAGCGTATGTTTTTGCAAAGGTCCTTTAATAACAATGCAAATTTACCTCTCAGATTAATACATGGAAAAGGGCAGGGCTAAAAAAAAACACACTGCTAAATGTGACTTATAATAACCGTAAATATCGGTTCCGTCTAATAACGTGATGTATAATACAATTAGGAGTATTAGTAAGAATCACCGACGTAAATACGACCAGTCTGAATACAACATAAATCTATTATAATGTTTTCAACATACGCAATGCGTACAACCAAAGAGTCTAGTCGAAGACCATATTTATTCCTGGTTTCTTTCATAAAAGATGCAAATGAAGAGTGGTACGGTAATTTCATCTATGTTGAAAGACGTCGCCAATATTGGACCTTGAGTCCATCAGTGGACCAACAAATGACCCAATGCTACGAGAGTTAATAATTATTTAACAAAACTCTAATTAGAATTGAGGATAATTGATAATTCATTGTCCTAAGATGATCCGTGAAGCAGATGCCAAGGGCAGCAACGAGGATTACAGGTTCTATTCCCGCACAAGAAAACTATTTGCGTGACCCACGGGATAATCCTTTCGGATCTGGGTGTTTGTGCACGTTAAAACTATGCATGTGAAACGTCTTCACGACACAGGATATTATTATCTTGAAGTTAGGGACAGTGTTTTCGAAAGAGAGACTTCTAGATCGTAGTGTCGGGACTTACTACACAAACACTTCAACACAAAATACAATACAAATTCTGTCCCGTATTAAATTAAAGTCAAACATTCTTAAGGCGTACATATCGAGGACAATCGCGTTAGAAATAGAGCCGGCTCGGACCTATAATTTCGCGTTACTAATAATATTTCCTCGTCAATTTCTCGCGGCCGCGTCCGAGGAACCTTCGCAGCGGTGGTCTAAGCATTAAGTAGGTACGACGCGCTTAGCGAAACTAGCCCTGACGCGTCCGTTAAGGCATTATAGACCGTATTGCTATGGGGATAAGGAGTCGGAGTTGTATATAAAAATTCGAGGCACGCGAACTTGAGCGGCGTGACATCATCGGCGACAGAATTATCTTGTGAAATGACACAGAAGCTGATGACATAACAGCGTAAATATTGTCATATGACGTCAGTTACTCGCGGTAACTAATAGAAAAAAACTTCGCGATTGCCGTATCATCAAAGGTCGAGATTATGTTAGCCTTGATAGCGCCTCTAAGATACTCTGCGGTAGTCAATTTTTCAACATTTAACAGTAATTACGTATTTATCGTATTATCATTATAAGTAGTTATTAGTTGAACAAAACAAAGTGAAGTAAGTATCGGTTGCAATATAACTATATGACTGTATGTAAGTATATGATAATTTACTTCAAATTGAAACTCTTATTTCGTTTGCACACATCTCTAAAACTATAAACGGCCTTTCGGCTGTTTTACGCGTCCGTGTATGTTCACAATCAATTCTACGCCGATGACAAGTCGCCCTTGACCGTCGCCGTATGTGTCACACTGCTGAATTAATAACAAGCTTAGGTATCACTTTTTTATCGCTTAATAAACCCGCTCTAGTCTTTATTACAAGCGGGCAAAGTCGCAATTGCAACGAAAAGCTGGCACGTACGTACGGGCCCTCGGTAAGGATGTACGAGTAATACACCACCGACGGTTTAAGATAATGCACCTTATTACATATGCCATAAGGCTGAAGTTGAGCGATCCCCAGTTGGAGCAATAAACTGGACGACGCCAGGGTATGTCTGCGGAATTTTAATGCCTGCAAAGTGATACCCCACTGCTTGCTATGGAAACTGCATTGCGTCGCCGAGACTGTAGACTGCGGAGTGGATTTGGCGTGGTATTTCGGAAATTACCCCGAGACGAATGACTACCAACAATTGTTTACGAGCAATTTAAAATGAAAATAGGCTAAAACACAAATTGAACTCGAGAGAAAATGGAAACGCAATAAAACGCACAAATTCTGAAAATGTTTTATCCTTTATTTGTCTGTCTGCTGTTTGAAGGGAATAACTTATTAATTATAGGACTTTTATCATGTAGGTATAACAACCATAAAGATTGTCTGCAGCATCAAATATTATATACATTGCTATCGACTCTTCATATTACAATTTCCTTGAACAATCTCGCTACTAAATTTAATAATCAAAGAACGACAGTTTTATATTTAACTTAGAAATTTCGAAAACATACAGTTCCGCACAAGCTTTGGACGCCCGCACAACGAGCGAAATGGGTCAGCGGTGTATAGTCACATCTATTTTTTATCTGTGCGATTCGGTATCTATATTTATCGGCGGGAAAGAGGTAGGGAGAATCTTGTCCGCGTAAAATGGCCGCCGCGTGCATCGGAGCGGAACTACGGAATCTTTGTTTTTCACGAGTTAATCGATTGCGCTCTTGCCACCGCATAAAGAAACTGGTTGACACAAATCGAAGAGGATGATAGTTGAAAATATATAAGATGACGAAAAGTTTGACGGTTGATTGCCGTATAGTAGATGAGTGTTACAAATACGGTACGCAGAGACCATACTGTCTTTTTATGCTGGTTTTAGATACGATAGAAAAATATTCTATAATGGTCTTTGGAACACTTCTTGAATAATACCGTAATGTGTGATTTGGTCTAAACAACAATCTGATGATAAGTTATTGAAATATTTCAGGTTTTGATAGCCAATTTATTCAAATAAAGTTGGTAGTAACACTATTAATAAAGTAGACATAACAATTCAAAACAACAAATGAAACTTCAAACAATACTATTTTATGTTTCCGGTCTTCGCACATGCTGTCGACACCTCATGTCGTCAGTTTCTTGGCACGTCAAAACGCCAGCGCCGGTTAGCAGATGGGGCCTGAGAATTCCGTCGAATGGATCTCATACGAGATAGTTTCACTCCAACACCGTTCGGCGGAACCCGATTTAGTGCCAAGACCAGCATTGTCTTAGTACGCTTGACGCCATCAATCTAGCAATTAACTCTGGCCGAAAATGAGCCCTATCGTGATGCAATAAGCGCCTTAATGGCTTCATTGTGCCCCGTTACGTAACAAAACTGTTAACCGATGTAACATAGTTGACGGTTTGCCAAGAACGCATGCAGTTCACGCTTCCGGTGCTGATTTTTTTTATAATAATCGCGTACGGCAATGACATAGATAATGTATTGCGGTTGTGAATGTTTATTGTATCGATTCGGTAAACGTATATCACTTTCTTTAAAAAATTGATATTTACAAAAGTTTATAACAATTTTCGAATACAGTTAAACTTGTTGATCGAAAAAGTGTCGTAGACTTCAGCGGCGGAACGGTTTTACTTAACAAAAAGCAACTCGTTATCTGGACCCGTTACTTGGCGAATTCCGAAGTGTAATTTTTCTTTTAACTTTAAATGCTCCAGTTTGAATATTCATTTTTTTGCCTCTACATTTCCATTTAATAATTTTCAGTGATCCGGTTTAGTGTAACTAGATGTGATTACCGTATTTATCAAACATTTAGCCTGAAATAATGTATAATATCAAAGATATAAAAACAGGTCTTGACGTGGTTTGGACATAATTGAATTTGACGGAAGATGCATTCGATTACGGAACAGCTGAAATACTGAATCCAATTCAATAAATATAATAGTTCAGTTGAACACAAAATTTTTTCTAACGCAAGGGAATATGTTGGTACCGGTGTTATTGTGTACATATTTAGTGTTAAAGCCAATATATTTTTTGTTTTCTATTTTTTTAAGAGAGAGAGAAGGACTCAATCTCTAATATGACGCAAAAGTGTATAAACTTCCAATCAAACCAGTCTTCTTGAGGCCATGATTCGTTACGAGCATGCAACAGCTACTATGGACGCATCGGAATAGATAGTAGAGTACATTGAATATATTTTACACTACTGTACTGGTCTGTAACAAACTTAGAAACATAGAAACAAAGTTGCAGTCGTTGAAACGATGCTCATCACGTGTTTCATCGCGAGCTACTATTAGCATCGCAGAAAACGTACGTGCACGTCCAAACTCGCAGTTTAAGATTTAAGCGTTACGTAAACGGGAGTCTCGTTATACGATTGTCTATGTAGCGATACCGATGACGTCCGACAGTTAGTTAACGATTCTTCAATAGCGAATAAGCACACCCATAGAATGTTTAACTCTACGAGAATTCCAAGTCACTCCAAAAGCTGCTGTAATGTTATTAAGTGCTGTACTTACCTGGCTTCTTCATAAATAAATAATGATTGAAGTGAAAATTATACCGATGGGTCCAAATTTAGCTATGGACCATGTATTGACAGTACAATGACAAGTTCCAATGTGTCTTTAAGGCAAGAGTTTATGGAGTTTGATTGGATAAGGGCGTATAGCATTTGCGTATTACATCCCCACTTACCTTAAAACTGAAAAGTCAATTCAAGAGAATAAAGTTCCGAACAACATTGCTAAAGACGATTAAGATTAACCACACATTCATTTTAATTAGTACCAAGATGTACAAAATTAAAATGTGAATTGTGTTAAGTGAAGATTGATGACTATAAAAAATAAAAGCTGTGAAATGCAGTAATACTATAGATGAAACTACTTTCTATAGACTATACTAGTTCACACCAGACTTACTTCTCATACGCCTCCACCGTCTCCCTGACGGATTTCTCCGTGTCCTCGGCGGCCTCCTTGGAGTGCGATTTCAGGATGCTCACGACGAAGTCGGCGTGCTCCAGGAGATCGTCCCTGCTCTCTTCCAGTCCAAAAACGTCCGTGTGCAGCTCCTGCACCAAAGTTTAATTTTGCAATACATGTCATGTAACTTATAATAGACAATACGTCACGTCTCCAAGCCTTACGTCGGAGGAAGAGGTACTAAACATTAAATACCAACATGGGGCCATACACAGGGCCGCAAAGTGTCGCAATATTTTCATGAGAAAAACGAAAACGCATTTGAAACAGGGTCATCTCGTTTAAGCGCAGCGGTGCCCAGAGGCGTCAATAATAGAGTCAAACCGGTTCAATTCTAAAAGCCCAGTTTTATAAGTGTCAATCATTGAAACACAGAATGTTAATACACGCCTTTATTACTTAGAAAACGCCAGAGCTACCAATTTCACCCGTGGATCAGTTCATTGTGCCTTTTTTTTTACTTGGAGGAAAAAGTTGAGCCTGAGATTGTTAAGAGCTGAATATATACCACACATAGGGATCTCGGAAGTGACATTGTGTCCCTATCACATATGTAACGCTTCGGTCCTAATAATACTGATAAAAGGAACGGATGTTATAATTTAACATGTACTAAACATTTTCACGTAGTTTCAAAATCAAAAAGATACATTACGAACGTTTCTCGATTAAATCTATAGACTACAATAGGGACTTATATCATTATTCGAGGAATTAAAGGCTTTAACTGAGCTTAGGAGCAAGTCTCCAACTGTAATGCCTTAAGTTTTGTTATGCAACTTAATGCTATATTTGTAATATCGTGCCAAAATACCGTGTGACATTTGGGTCCGGTGTCACATTGGGAATGACCAAGAAGCATCTTTTCCGTTACGATAAATAGACGCGAGAGCTCATTTTACTTCCGCCGTATTGCATTGAGGCAAAGCGGTAAATTATTAAACGTCGCAAAACGCTATACAAGGCGATGCTTTGTGATTTTGCTGCCCGGCAACCTGTCCACAAGCTATCCTTTAAAGGGCACCATTTTATAGCTATTCGTTGCCAACGCCAGTCTCCCGTATTGATCGGCGAAGCGCTCTCGACTATCGCTCGGTCGTTGCAAAGTGGGGCTTGGTTGCAAATTGGAACAGTTCGCTTTGGAATTTAATAATAAAAAGAGCCATAAAACATGGAATAATGCCGACGGACCGACGGATTATCAAACTACATGTCCGTTACAAGACCGAATAAGGGGACAACTAAATGATGTAGAGGTATTTAATGGTAGCCGTACTTCATTATAGATTATATCTTAAGACACCGAAGGTAATAAAGATAATACAAACGGGAAATAAAGTACTACCTTCACTTTACTGTGATCTTAAAACATAAATGACTAACTCGTAACCGAAGAAACAGTTGGTAATGCTTTACAAAACTATCAATTATCATGAGTTAACTCATCATTAACGTCTTATTCATAGGCATTTGGGAAATGGTCGGTACAAGGAAACAAAAAAGCTAATCCAAAACAGCTGAACATAGCGGGGCGAGGCGTGCAATAAACTTCCAGTCTCCGACTAAAGAGAACTATTTCATTCATTTAGTTAATCCACACCTTTATAACTAAATTAATTTCTTTTTAGTACATCCAAAGGTTGCCTGGAAGAAATTACTCTTAGTAATAAGGCCGCCCATTGTACCCATCAATTGTACATTAAGTTTTAATTTTCGTTTGTTTTATGTTTGGTGAGCAATAAAGTACCTATATTAATTAAAAGAGGACAGACCGAGTTACCGAATCAAGAACTAGCAAAACCTTACGAACCTGCAGGGCATGTCTCGTGTCAATGGCTCGCCGCCTGGTGCTGGGGCTGGCGTCCAACTGGCGCAGGCGGTCCGAGGCGGCGGTAACGGCTGCAGCCAAGCTCCGCTGGTTGTCCAGGAGCTGGGTCCAACGCTGCAGCTGACTGTCCGCTGTCGTCGCGCGCTTGGCGAGGTCTATTCGTGACAATATACGGGGATTGTCGTCCTGAATTCGTATTTAACAATCGTCTTAAATGCTACAATAGTTTAGCACGGAAGTCGTCCCAAACCCGGTCACCGTAGACGTAAAGACATACGAAGGCAAAATAGCGATGACTAACTGCTACCACCTGGTACTAACAACAGCTCTTATGGAGTGTTATAATACGCATGTGCTATCTCGACATTATAAGTTTATAGTTATAGTAGCGGCAAGTCCCATCTTCGCACGGTGGAGATTTATTTTTCTACACCTCGGATTACATTATTGAAGTTTCTGTAGGATTCCTTAATTTTTAGCATTGTAATGGTGAAAAAATTTTGCAACTAGAAAGTATAGAAACAGCCGAGTGAACCAGTACCAATGGTACAGAATAAAATAGAGAAAGTTGAGACTCACCCTCGCACGCAACGTTCCAGCGGTCGGCGAGCTCCCTGGTCTTCTGCTCGACCCTCTCGCCACTGGCGGCGTCAGCGCCGCTGCAAATCTCCCGAGCCCGCTCCCGCACCACGTCCAGGAGCGGCTGCTGGTTCTGATGAGGGGGAGGAACATCGTTGTAATCAGAGAACATCGTTCATCTGCCGCCACCATCATCCATAAATTAAACGCGAACAAAAGTACACTAAAAGTAGCGCTACATTGTTTTGCTTGGAGACATCTCTTTAGACTATTTATATTATCACACTGTTGATAAGCACGAATGAGATAAAAATAACAACTAAGACTAAAGGCATAACTACTTAAGTGATACATCAAACGGAAAGATTATGGATCGTTATTACACATTGTTTTGAAAGATGGAAGGCATCGCGAAAAGGAATCCATTTCCCAACTCAATTTAAATAACATGTTCAGCCAATGCATCGATAAAGATAACTGAATAGAAGTCTTGTTCCGTGTGTAACACAAAACCTTGCAATATTTAATGGTAGCGTCAAAATCTTGTAAAAATGAATACCAATTTAAAAATAAGGCCGACAACGGCACTGGATGCATTCCGACCGAGTGTTTACAATGTTATCATGTGTGCGATGACTGATAAGCGGTGCCAGATAAGAGCTATATGGAGGTGAAACCGGCGTTCATGAGTTATTAATGCGGTACATTGTGATTGCGAAAAACTGGACGGGCGCCCCTTTCTCAGCTGCGACAGCTTTCTACGTCTGTTATAAAGCGCAGACGCGAATTTCGCCACTACGAAAGCTCCACCTGGCTTTACCGATAGAGAAAGCACGCTCGAACAGTTATATCGATATGGAATGTCGACAATTCAAAACTTCACTATAATCTGTAATATTTTTTCTTTTTAAAATATGATTAGCCGTGAATCGAAGGTGTAATTTAGAACGACGTCCAATTAAATTAATTGTAATACTGTGATAATCTAATACACATTTACTGAAATAAGCAAATTTAACAGCAAATGTTTCGCTGATGTAATATAAAAAAATTATATTTAAAGGGGATAACGAGGTGGACAGCAACATCTGCTCTACACTTGCGGATAATACAGTAGCCAGACAGTAAATTTCATGCTAATTCAACCGTATCAATACGAAACTTTGTGTGCTTGTGTCTTCTTCGCCATTACTCACACCGCGACGATAATATTTAAAGAAGTGGAAATTAACAATTTAGTTTGATGAACAAACACACGAACAACCTTTGCAATTTTTTTTAAATTACATTACGAAGTTAGAGATTCTGTTTCGTCTCTTCTATTTTCCCATGTCTGATAAAGACATGAGCTTGTGTTTCGTCTTTTCTATTTACCTATGTCTGTTAGTGGCCCTCCACATTGTCTGAAAGTTTATCATTATAGGGAAATCATCATTGAATTTAACGTTATTCGGTCGATAGGAAATATCCTGTGAATCGCGAGGAACTGCAATAGGTTTCCGTATTGGAAGAGTCGTGTGCTCCTCGGTGTTCGGCATTGGCGCCGCGTGACCTTGCCTCGTCGCCTCATTGAGGATATTTTTAGACGCCTCGTTTTGGGAGTCCGTGCTCGAGTGCACTTGTTTGCCTGTACAAACGATCGCTGTGGCTGGCCGGTCGCTAATTAGTGATTACAATAAAGTCACTACCAATTTTCCTCATATAGTCAACCATCACAAAGTTACACACTTCTAAAGTATAGTTAGACAGTTAACCATAACAAATTTATCCAGTACTAATTTGTATTCATCGGCTTTACGGTATATGTAGCAACTTATTGAGATCTCACAACAATTATTATTACTGAATGAACACGGCGCTTGAATCTAGATGAATGTAGTCGTAAAACTTTCGTGGAAAATTTTTAACTAGTATCGCATTCCAGTATAATTAACAGTCGTTCAGGATAATAATTCTCTAATAAAACTGGCAATTAAGGCATACAATATGACTGAAAAATAATCGATTTATTCGTATTTAAAACGATTCAACAAAAAGTACTATACAATAGGCTAACTATAAGGACTGTTAAGTTCGAAGATTGTCAAATCGTATAATTTAATTTTGCAACGGGCAAAAGTTTTATTTCCAGGCAAATGTTTGGTTCGTTACGCATTAACTTTGAGGACAATTATAGAATTCTTACAGCGTTATTAACATGTCATTAAGGATGTCGATGCAGAAACGACCCGAAGGACTTCCTGATGAAGTCACCAGGATTTTCCTGTGTTAGGGTCACGCAAAGGTCGTCGCTATTACACGAATCTGCAAGTCCGTTCGGGGAAGTGTCAGGACCTCGAAGAAGTCCTGACACTTCCCCGTAGAAATGTGAGTTATCTGGTGACTTAGGTAAACGGAGCCAACTTTATTGAAAGTTTTCAACGTATCTGCAACGCTACAAGTGTAGAAATTTCCATGGGAGGCGGGTATCACTTAATATCAGGGGAAGAGTCAGCTCCTTTGCCATTTTCCTACATAAAAAAGAGAATGTTGAATCGCAAACAAACATCAGAGGATTACTTCAAACGAGGCAACGAACCGAAGTGCTAATATATGAATAAAGGTGCAAATACCACATGATTCATTAGCAACAACTTGTGGAGTGCGTTTTGTGATAATTTTGTGCCACAGTTATTGCGCGATGTAAATGTACCAATGTGGAGGTGCTATTGATCTTGTTACTTCGAGAGTGTACCAGTGCACCAATGGATTGGCCACGAGTCGAAGATTCATTGTGCATCAAGACTACGACCAAATAATAAACATTTACACGGTGCTCGCAAAATATATCGTTCTTCAAACTTTCAGCATGACGCAGCATGAAATTGTGAAAACATGAGTACAGATTTAAATGTAAAGATTTTTTGAACTAAGTCACTAATGTATCTGAGGTAATTGAAAGACTCAACTAACACGGGTATAGAATGTTAGGTACTATTCCTTTTAACACAGTTCGGCTACGTACAAATTCATCATCATTTGTAAATTCCAAAAATAAAAAAGGTACATGAGCCACTGTCAGAACATTCTACGTAAAACTCAGTAGCAAATGTCATTAATAACTTCAGAATCCCAGAAGATTCCATTTGAAAATTTCCTGGTGGATCAAGGACGTGGAAATTTTGTTTCATAATTTCCATGGCCATTGCGTATTCGTGCCACGTGTGATGGAAGAGGATAGGATAGCAACAATTGTATGTGCGCCGTAAAGCCACTTTGTAAAAGGATACCCGGGCCCGGTTCTGGTTTTAAATTAGCCCTCACAATGGTGCCTATTTATAAACTTCGTATGATAAAACTACCGGTCCACATCACTTTGTTCGAAATACAATGCGATGTTATATAAAATATACATTGTTTCGAAAACGGCCTGGAATAAGTAAGTTACAAATCAAAAACAATGGTAAAGTATAACGTTTTCGAACTGATGATATCCAATCGATTATTCATTATAAAGGACGAGCGAAAAGGGATATATTTCATTTGACCTAGTCCATAGGAAACATGAAAACGATCAGTAAACTGTTGGCTGATGTGATATTAACAGACAAAATTTAATCAAATATGTGAACAATAAAGGGTAGCAAGTAATCTTTTGGCTAAGGAACAAACTCCCAAGAAATCGAAGGTCAAAATAAATTTACCTTATAACCCAATTAGCAGCGGGAGGTACTTAAAGGGGTGCAATGCCGTCGCAGATAGTAATGAGTGAAACTTCAGTACAATCTTACTAAATTCAGTATTGAACTGACTGTAAATGACAAGACAAAATTACATATAGTTGCTTATAATCAGTCTGAATGGACCGCTTGATCAAAGACTACAATGAAACGATTCTTAACTTTTTTTTGCTGAAGCAACTTTCATCTGATCTGAAATCATTGAAATATTAACTACATATTCGATTGAACAAAAGGGTTTAATTGATGACAAACTCTTTCGTAAACAATCGCAGTATGCAAATTAGCCTCGTAATAGTTGGAAAGAACTTGTTACATGTCTACTCGACTGCTTGTTGTCTGTAAATTTATTTAGTCGATTTAGTCACCTCACTTGCAACAAAAGTTGTTTACAATGAAGCGCTGTATCGATATAGCTAGAATTTGAGGAGTAAACGCCGTATAGCAATGACTCAACTACTAAATTATCGTAACCGAGGAACATGAGTGGGCCGGTGCGAATCGTATGAAATAACGTTGTGAAATCCTTAACAAACGTTAGAATTCTGCTTTATTTTCTAAACTAGTGTTCGTAACGATGACAAAGATTGATTTTGTTTGCTCGGTTCTCATATCGAGCGAGATATTTTAAAATGGAGTACGAAAAGTTGAGGATATTTTTATTATTCCTTATTTTAGTAAACGATCCCGAGGGGAAGCGAGCAGGTGGGTCGCGCGACATGTGCAACATGTAATGGGCCACCGAACAACGCAAAGTTATACGTCAAGTGCTAACGGTTTTCTAAATTAAAAAAACGATAAAACACTGGCAACTTATGAACCGCAAAACGTTAGAAAATCCAAATATCAACTTAAAAATAAAACAACAAATAATAATTTCATCAAACTCTACCCTAAAACTGACGAGATCTTTAAAAATAATTAAATCCGAGCAAATTTTATTTATCACACAAACACTGGCACACGCGCAAAAGAATCTAATAATGAAATTTGTACAAAAAAAGAAGCACAAAAATTTCACAGACGATAAATCCGCAGCGGTTTCGCGCTTCGGGAACGTTTCTAGAACGTGAACTCACCTTCCTCTTGCGCGGAATGTTTGTTTATTTACTTGACGATAATTAAAAAAAAAACACAACTGTATATAATCAACAAAATGCAACTGCGATCGCACGGGCGTCCGTGCAAAGTTTAAGTAGGCACGTGGACGCTGCACTTGGGCGTAGGGGAAACGATACGGCAAACGGCAATTCGGCTTCGTATGGTTTTCATTGCTGGGTGCGCGAGTGCAGACTGGCGGGAGGCCTTGAGCGGCGGCGGCGTGACATCACCGCTTAAGGGGGCACGCCGCGGTTGGGTTGAGGCACTAGGCAGGGCGCGCGGCGTCGCTCGCCCGTTTTTTTATTTAAAATGTTTAAAGGAAACGGCGAACGGCTGGCCCTTGACGTTTCATTATTTACTCTGTTTACGCTATAGTGGTATATTTATCGCGGTAATAAATAATTTTTTATAAAGATCTAATTCGACGATTTTCGTTTCGAGAATTATCGCTTCGTCATGTCTGCTTTTTTATGTGAGAAGGTGACAAGTACACTAGTAGTTCATATGTTCATAAGTGATAACCGCCGCCCATAGACATCTGCAACACCGTAGTAGGTAGGTAAGTAGGGTTGCAAATGCGTTGCCACCTTTCAATAAATTGGGCCCCGGCTACCTCGCTCACCAGACGCAACGCGGAAGTGGTGGCAGAACGTTGTGTTACTTTCCCGGACGAGCCTGCAGATTGTTTTTTAAAGTCTCTTTGGTCAAGTTCTCGCAGATCTTCTATAGCGCATTCATTATGATGATCGACTTTGGTCAATTTTTGCATTGACTCACTTGATTTCATTCCGTGATACATATTTTATACGTACTTTATAGACATTGCAATGCTTAAACTGTTGTTTTCTCGCTAAAAATGTCATATTATAAAAGGATACACGTACTGACATTGTTTGATACAAACTTGAAACTTTACACTCGGCAGTAGAGTATCAGTTATTATTGCGGTGGACAACCGCGGTAATTGAGTGCTGGGTCTTAAATGTCAGCCATAGTTCCTTTTCGGTAGTAGCCTGGTTGGGGATGTCGGTATGACGGTTGGTAAGGAAATTTTTAGCGCCCGGCGTACAAGCGACAAGTTCATTACGTAACACGTTCTTTCCGACTTTTAGGAGGCTGATGAACAGCATATAACTGCGATTGGTTACTAAAGAGTTGTATCTTTTGTTTGTCATCAATTAAGCCCTTTTTGCCAATTAAGCCTTTCTAATTTTCATCAATTAAGCCCTTTTGTTTAACCGAATATGTTGTTATTTGAATGAAGCTTGAATTTTTACGAATCGAGTATGTAAGAAACATTTGAGTAGGTCTGTTTGAGAGTGATAAATAAGTGAAATCAAATATAACATTTCGGTGAACGGGGCGGAAAAAAATTCGAAAATGGAATAGATTGATTTCAAGGTAGTTTACTGTAATGAAGTACCATAAATCGTAATGTAGTAAAGACTATTTATACATCCACGAGTTGTGCGGCGTGGTTCAAGTGGCACTGATACTAACCTTAAAGTATAACATTAAAACGAATTGCATTTCTAATGAGAACCCGTCGGTGAACCTCGTCTAGTGAGAAGGTTGCCATGGTGGAACAACCTGGTGCACTTGCGTCATCACATCGATGATTAATGATGATTAACCAAAGATATGATGATGCACTTAACAGTTACTAGCGTAGTTAAAACCTCTATAAGATAAAAGGAAAGTATTTAAGTAGATACTTTTTTCGTATAGACGCGCAATAATATCACTGTGCTTCTGTAATCCAATAAAACGAGTTAAAGCACCTATTTAATTCAGCCTAAAAAGTAAACTATATATAACTCCAAACTCTCACGCCTCTTATATAAGAATATATCTTATCTCTCATTCTATTTAACGCATTTCATCTATGTTCCAAACGGGGTTCAGGAATGATATGAAGAAGGTTCTGGCACGGACATGATTTTCTACTATCCTCGAAAGCTGACCCCGACCAAAGCTTTTCGACGAGACGAGAGTTTACCTCCATTATTCAAAATGACTAATAGTTAATACAGCCTACAGAAAACTCTCTATTATTATTGATTCAATGCAAGAATCGAAATGCAATCATTCTTACCGTCACGAGAAGCTGAAACTTCTTAACATATGCTGTTTATAATTTTCCAAGTCAGAGCCATTTTCCATTGCTATGAAATTGTTATATGTAACATAGCCATGTTATTGAATATTAGTTTTTTTGAGAAGCACTGTTCTATATTATATTTGCACCAGTGAAATTAAAGGAGAAGTTGAGAGAATTTTACTCAAACGAAAACCATTTCAAGCTATGAAGGAACAAATATTAAATAGACTAAGAATACTATAAGTTAAAAGCTTAGTTAAGTTAACCTTAAAGTTTTCATTATGATATTTATGGGTTCTTCTTCTTCGCGAACCTTTGTCATGAGAACTATATTAAAGCGCCATTTCGAGTTCGGAATTACTAACTCTACTTTAAAAAGTAGAGTTAGTAATTCCGAACTCGCAATTTAATCTGTGTAACAACAGAGCATTAGAAAGTGTCGCTTACTATACCACAGACAATATATCTCAATTTCTATATATAGAGTGTATCCGCTTTCTCCCTCGTTGATTGTACACCCGAGATAATAGGCCACTGCGGGCAGCACTGTTCGCTAACTGTAAACGCGCATTACGCTAAATGCATCGACCAGTTAAAGCAAAGTTAACTTTTTACAGTAATTACTGTGCGTATTCAATAGCTGATTATGTCTCAACAGACATTAACGCGAGTTTAATTGTTGACATTTAAAGGAGATAAAAGGCCAGTTAACTTGTGTATCAATTTTTATATAAAACTCGGCGTTTCATAAGAACGCGCCAGCGTCTATTTGAATCTAATCTAAGCTATCGTCAAATATTTCTCCTTCTCTATTAGTGGTACAAAAAGGTTGGGAATCTCTGGTCTACATAGCACAAATGTTGCCTTAACTATTATAATAAACATTATCATGTTTTAAGATATCGTTAGATAAGATTTGAATTCACGAAAGGCGCGAAAAATTTGAATTAAGAGCGTTGTAATTTTGCGTGCGTATGACACTCAAAAATATTGTCTATGGCATAATATAGCCAATAAACTTGTTATCGGTAAAAGAAAAAAATAACATATCGTAGCGTATCTATACGGTTTACGACTTATATCTAATACAGCCGCAATAGAATAAAAAAAAATTATGTTTTAAAGAGATACCAATTAAAAATTAATAATATTAAAACATTGCTACATATTTTATATATAAAATTTGTTAAGCTTTTGATAGAATGTGTGAAAATAGTACCAAGCAGAGCTTATTAAAAATGAATGTCATTAATGTCCCTTAATTCATAAATGCACGAAAATAAATAATATAATATTTGACCATATGCTTATGAGCAAGGATCTCTTTCACACCCACGAATTTCGTGCGTACATAGTCTCGTGTGCAGCATGGCGAAACAAGTAAAAACTGCGAAACATGAAAAGGTAGTGTTACTTGTGTCTCGATGTTGATTCAAGACTAAATGCCGTGTTTTTCTAACATTCATACTTGTATCATGTCGCAGATTTACCATTATCCGATACCCGATACTGGATCGAACCCACGAACTGGCTACATCAAAGCTACATCGGACACCGCGATCTGTGATATGCAATACGAAGACCAAACTAACAAGTTCAATTAATACACGCCAGAGTTAGTTACCAGTGTGTATGGAACGTGAGTTCATATGTACGAGTTATGTTCATATGTACATAGTTAGAAAACAAAGTCGGTTAAACTTTATCTAAACTAAACTACACGCCAACTATAAATAGAATCTACGGGGGATTTTGCGCCAGAGATACCGAATCGGAACAGGCGAAACACGATACCGGCTTAGCTAGACAACAATGGGTCAACTCAGGATAGGGTGGCCATCTGGACAGATGGGGGAGAAAGTTATAATTACATATCGCAAATTAAAGGTAAAATTTTCAAAACACCACAGATCATAAAAAGATATCGCTACAATCACTGGTTTTATGTCTCTACCACTTACAACGGATACAGATTTTGTGACAATTTGAAAACCTCAAAGAGACTTAATTCATGCAGTTAAAACTTAGAAGATTGCGTACCTATTGAAAGAGACCGATGGTAAGAAAACGGCCATTGATTCTCTAGAAAAGAAAGTCAGTAACATCCAAGCCGAGCTTGAGCCTTCTGAACAAATGCAACTTGAATCGGAGCTATCTGAACTCGCTTCGAATAAAACATTTGACCAGTTGAAACGAAAAATGCAATAAAAAACAATAGAGATTTAAAAAATACACAATCTAATAAACACTTATTAGATTTTGTATTTTAATACAATACTAAAATAACAAATATACTATCGTCACGTTATAGACCGAACAACCACCTGGCACCGAGCTTATCGCTCCAAGCGCAATAGGTGGTGAGCCTGTCGCCGGACATCGTGATTCATTTATTTCGCGTGCATTCCATGAAACGGGACGTCCGGCCTTCAGCGTGACGGTTGGGGACACTAGCGCAGAGTGCGTCGACCCGGTTGAATGGCAATCGAGCGAAATGTACATAAACGGAAGGGGCCCACGTCCGTGAGCGGAGTCCCACGCCCACGCGTGGCTATCGGTGCACTTGCATTACTCAAAGTCAGCGCACGGTGGGCAGACATTTCTAAAAGTTGCGAGAACTTTGCCCAAATTCTTGTCTAAACTAAAACGAAACTGTGGGCTGTATTTATTTATTTATGCTTTATTGCTAACCTTGAATAAAAAATATAACAAAGGGTGAACTAAACGCCTAAATGCATTCCCTACCAGTCAACTCAGTGTGTAGTGAGAGTTTATGGTAGTTGTAGCAAGAGATGCAAAAGTTACAAATTGTTATTAGTACGAAAATAAAGATAAGATAAATGCAAATAAATATAAGGGTTATAATTATATAAACTAACATTTCAGATTTTACAAAATATTGACATAAAAAAAATATATTTATATTATGTAAAAAAAAATACAGTGCCGAACTAGCGTATAAATAATACGTATTCGAAATCTCATTATAATCCATTCAGCTGTTGCGGTGTGAAATAGGACATGAATAATGTGCGAATGGAACGAGTCGATTGGCGCAGTCGCTAAATTATTGGCATCGGCGCCGTGAGTATTAGGTTCGAAAGAGCAACTATTAATTGACAAATAATAGGAAAAGAAATACGGGACTATATGCGTAAACAGTTCCTTAAATTTAGGAATACCCCGACGTGAATATTGTTTCACTTCTTTAGAAGGAAATTATAGTAAACAATACCTAGTAAATTAACTGCCCTTAACACTTGTAAAACAATGGTATTTAAATTGTTGTATAAGTCAACGAACCATGGACGAATTTATAAGCACCCTGCATGCGTTGTAATTGCTATGTGTACTAAATAATAGTTTAACTGTATAAAAAATTGTTACCATAATAACTATACAGCGTGTCTTTACCGTCGCGACAATAAATAATTAATAAATTCTTAATAATTTGTTTTCTTTTCTTAAGTAATTTTCAATGAACTACATTAAAATGAATCCAGCAGTTCTGGGAAACAAAACAATGGAATGGGTGAAAGAAAATATCTATCAATTAATAGAATTGCGATGGTCATTGGCTGTTTCGTGTGAAAATGAAATCACGAATAAGCCTAAATAGAAGAAATGACTGATACAGAAACGCGAACATAAACTTTTTTAAATAGCGCAAATTATCAGTCCGCTCTGAGAATAACAACAATTCGTTTTATCAACGGGAAAGGTGATAAAAAATATTATTAAAGCAAGTGGATTACAGTTTTCTAGATAGTAATGTTTTGTCAGAGATAATCACGTCACGAGCGACAAAATCACAAAGGGGAACAAATGCAATCTAAATGCGATTTTAATTTACGTTTAAAAACATCCAATGAGTGTCGTTAATAAAAATAAACATAATAATTGTATAGCATTCCTGTTAAATAGCTTAAAAGTGCCATCAATAAAGATAAAAAAATGATTATTTATTTGTGTAGCATTCCTGTAATAAATAAAATATTTAATATTTGTCTAAGGACTATTCCGATAAACGACGATGATGACACGAATATTTTCGGTAAAATTGATTTAAAATGATAGTAGCGTCACTGTCAAAGATTAGATGAAAACAGTTAATTTTTAGGTCCATTCAATAAAGGCTAGGATCCAAGCACAGTCATGAAAGTCCACCATATCCCTTCAACATTTCGCAAACGTACACCAGTTCTATAAAGATCCGGTAAGGAACACTAGTTGATTATTGTATTTTAACTACTCGTATATAATCTACATTCCGAAAACAGCTACCAAAAATCAACATCTACGAAGCGGAATGATCTTTTCATAATAATTCTCTACTAAGAAAATAGCTTTCCAGTCTAAACTTTTAAGTAAAAATAGGGGGCCTGCACTCCTGCAGACACCAAAAGGATTTACAGCCCATCGTTTGAGGAGGTAGCGGCTAGCGATAATCATCGGAACCACAATCGACGTCATTGGTAAACAGAAGATATAAGTCAAGAAGACCACAGCCCGACTCTTACCCAAACTTCTCAAACATCCCAAATACAAAACATACTCTCGGCGCGTACAGAGAGGGAAATTTCAATAATTTAGCGCCGCGGCCATGTTGATAAATTTAAAATTCTAATTATCACAGTTATTATTCGCTGCGAACAGACACGCTCGGTTGATCGATGCAAGAAAACCAGGTGTGGAGTAGTAACCGATAATTCTTAATCATTAGAAACTATTTATATTTTGGATCTTTTGGACACATTTTTACACAACATTCTCTAGTCCCAAACTATGCAACACTTGTACTATGGGTACTAGAAAACTGATAAACATTAAGTATGTTAATAAACTTTTCTTTTGTAAATAAATACATATTATACATATATAAACACCCAGACACTAGGAAAACACTATGTTCATCACACAATATTTTTCCAGTAGTGGGGATCGAACCCACATTAATCTAAGGAATACTAAAACCGGCCAAGTGCGAGTCGGACTCGCGCACGAACGGTTCCGTAACATTATCTATAAAAACGGCAAAAAAATTATGTCTTTTGTGAGCCACTTAAATATTTATTTATTCTGCTCTTAATACTTTATGTTATAGTAGCAATAGCATTGTCAACTATAACGGATACAGTATGGTGACAAACAGACAGACTGACAGACAGACAGACAGCGAAGCCTTAGTATTAGGGGAACCCTACCTGTTTTACCCTTTGGGTACGGAATACTAAAAGGGTGCTGTTTATTATTGTTATCTGTGTATTTGTGCCATGTATATCTCTACTTGAGTAAGCACACAATGTTATCATTTTTCTGTTGTAAAAGGGGTCTAAAAGGGTTGTATCGATACCGAGAAAATTAAAAAAAAAAAGTTATGATCGTCGAGTAAACGGAAGATTGAGGCTTGCTATCAATAAAAGATATGAGAATGAAGAAGTAACCACAGTAATGAATCATCGTTTGCACGAAGAAATTATTAATATTATAGGATATGACCTTGATCGTCGCTTTCGGTAAATAATCAGTCACTAACAAACGTAGCGACCAAATAATATCTACAGATATTTATTCGGGTTCAAAACAGAGAATTGTTCCCTTGTTAGAGCAAAATGTGAATGTAGATCGGATTATGGTCTTCATAACCAGGGGAAGTAAGAATTAAATAACGACCAAAGTGAGCGCAAAGATACAAAAAAATTATGTTTACAATTTACTAGTTGCAATTTCGTGTTATAACCGTATTTATACCAATCCAGTATTCAAAAAGCTTGTACAATATTTGAACTACTTCCTGGCATCCCCAATGCGTTTTTATGGTAAAAGTTATGCAATCAAATCTTTTAGTGAGAAACCTTTACGATAATAAAAAATATTTACTCTAGATTTCTAGTTTTATGTATTGATATCATAACGAGAGTTAAGGCCCATTTACACGGTGCAAGTTTCTTGCCTGTTATATACAATTAAATTGAAGCAATAAATGAGTTGCATTGTCTAAACAGCACATAACATTCTTGACTGTTGAACAAGACTTGCTTCAAGTTTTGTTTCAAAACTTTCCTTGGTGTAAACAGCACACACAATAATTTCTTAAGCAATTCTTGTATTCAATTGCATTCTCTCTTCCTTTGCAAAAATTAGTGCAATGAGTGACGGTATTTAATCATTGCTGTTCTTTTGAAGATAGAAATATTGAGAAAAGGTCGTAAAAAAAGTTTGGATAAAAATATGAATAATAATATATGGATCATAATAAATAAATCTCAATGAAATATATTTAATCGGCATAATCTAACTTGAACACTTATTATTGAGCCATTTTTAAAAAAAACAGCTATTTGTAAAACGTTCAACACTTGCATGAAAAATTTGTCAACGCAAATACGTGCAATGAAGCAACACGCCAATAAATTGTACACGCACATACAAGCATGTGTTTAGACAAGTCAAAACTTGAAAGCAATAATCGCCTAAACATAATTGCATTGGTGTAAACAAAAGACCTTTGCAATTATTTCCTGTCAAGACTTGCATTCAATAATCGCATTCATTTTTTTTTACTATATCTGCGTGTAAACTGTTGCTTACAATTCTTGATGGTCAATTATTGCGTGCAACTTATTGCATTCAATTATTGCTCTTGTATGTACAAGAAAATGGCATCGTGTAAATGGGCCTTTACATTAGAAAATACCAGCAGAATCCGACCGGATAACTTATGAAAGGAAAAGAAGATGAATCACTGCAGTTATTACCAATAAAGTGAGAAGAACGTTTTTTTTTTTCATCTTTTCTTCAAACCTTATTCATTCCAATAATTATCATAATTTCATCAGTTCATCGAAATAGAATTTGATTTACTACAACGCCATCTGGTAACGACTTACAGCACACGGGATAGCAAAACCTGAACCATTTAAAAATGCCTATACGTTATCATGGCGATATGTGAAACGATAATAACTTTTTGTGCGTTCAAAAATACAAATATCAATCAAATCGAAAGGGACACTTATAAATATTAAAAGATTAAAATATAAGTATAAAGTCTTACCTCTAGATCGTTCTTGGCGTGGTTCAGTTTCTCCAGATGCATCCGCAAAGCGTCCACCGTTGTGACCGCCTCGTCCTTGATGTCATTCTTGTCAAGGAGTGCTTTGATCTTCTCCACCAGCTGGCAGAAGTCCTTCCAGATCTCCAAGTCCTGTTCCAGCTGCGCTTGGCGCGACTTGGCCGAGTTCAGCGTGTTCTTCAGAAGCTGGTTGTGCTTCTGGTGGTCTTTGGAGAGCTCTTCCTGCTCGGAGGCGGTCAGAGACGGCCAGATCTTGTCCACGACGTCCTGCATCTTCTTGCCGACCAAGTCTTTCATCTCCGGCTCGGACGCGTTGAAGAACGATTTGTGCTCCTCCAGGTCGGACTCGATGTTCTCGAAGTCTGTGCCATTTTTGCCCATGTCCAGCCTGATGCCCGCTTCGTTCACCCAAATGTTCAGCTTTTCTACCATCTGGATGTACTGCTGCCTGTACTTTTTGTTGTCTTTCAGATGTTTCTCCCTGTTGGCCAGTTCGGCGGGCAAGGACGTCTTAAGGGAGTTGCCCTCTGAGACCATTTCGAGGAGGGAGCCGGGCACGCCGTCGTCGCCCTTAATGACGTCACTGATCTTCGTGAACTTGTCGAGATAAGACTGTACGTTCTTCGCTAGGGTTGCATGTTCGACCAGCGTCTTGTCGACGCTCGCCACGTCTCTGTTCAACAGCGGACGCGAATGTACAGCAGTCTCGTTGTCGTGAAGCCATTGCAGTATTTCTGAAAGGTCTGCGGCGAGTTTCTTATGTTCGGCCGCGGCCCTCTCGTGCTCCTGCCTCTTCGACTCGACGGTCCTCCTTAGCGTTAGGAGTTGCTGTTTCAACGACTGCAACAGCTCCGTAATGTTATTCCGGTCGATGACAGTGCCTTCGGCGGCGATTTGCTGGCCTTTGTCCGTCGCAGTGGCTAGGAGCGCCTCGCACCCTTGGATCTTCACAATGATGTCATCGTAGCGCTTGATCTTGTCCTCCAGCGAGTCGCTCGACCTTTCGATTTCGGCGGTGACGTCGGTGTATTTCGCAACGAACTCCTCTATTTCCTTCACGAGGGCGAAGAACTGCTCCCGCAGTAGCAAGAGCTGCTTGAGCTTCGATATCTGATCTTCGATGGTGCTCATTAAGTCGTCCTGTTGGGTGAGTATGTCTTGTAGGTCGTGCAAGTTGCCTCCCTGCAGTTCGTTAAGCATCGACTTGTTCTTCTTGAGATCGGCGAGGATGGATTCGTACGCTTGGATAATTGGTTGCACGTCCTCGACTTTACTACCTATCGGCTTGTTGAGAGCCTTCAGTTTGTTCTGGATCTCGTTCAAGAATTCGAGGGCAGCAGCGATCTTAGCGGCGGCGTCTTTGTACTCTTTAATGTGTTTGATCAAGATGTTCTTCTTGTCGTTTATGATGGCATTAATCCTGGCGAATTTGTCGGATAGGACGTTCACTTGTTCCTTGAGTTGAAGCTTATTCGAGTCGGACAACGTGTCCATGATGTCCTTTGATTTGTCCTTGATTTTCGTGATGTTCTTCTCAACGTCTTCGGCTTCTTTGCTAAGTTTTTCAAACTTAGCCAGCTGCTCTTCTAAGAGCTGTAGACTGGTAGTGCGGAGCTCAGGAGTGGCTGCCACTTCGGCCTCGTTCAACCAGCTCTGGCATTTTGCTACATCATTCTCAAATTCATTCCTGCCTTGTAGTAATTTATTTAATGCCGCAAGCTTGTCGTCAATGTCCACTTTAGCTGATGTATAAGACTTGTTCAGACCTTCCAAGACACCTTGCAACTTCGCTCGATCTTCGGCCGAGCAGTCTTTGGTCACTGCATTACCTTGACGAATAACTTCAGACAGAGTATCATTATGGAAATCTGCTAGCTCACTTTGGTGTTTCTTGTGAACAGCAATTTCTTTCTCCACCTTAGCGACCTCCAACGGGACGGGCCCTCCGAGCTTTTTGATTTCGGCTAATTTAGATTTGAGCCAATTCTTCGCCTTTTCAATGTCATTCTCTAACTTCTTCCTCACTTCAGCGCATCCACTTAACCTTTCGATCTCCTGTTTGATGAGGGAGGCGAGCTGTTTCTGTTTGGAAGCGAGTTCAGATAGCTCCGATTCAAGTTGCATTTGTTCAGAAGGCTCAAGCTCAGCTTGGATGTTGCTGACTTTCTTTTCTAGTGAATCAATGACCGTTTTCTTACCATCGGTCTCTTTCAATAGGTTCGCAATCTTCTTTTGTCTGTCTTTTACCGCCTTACTCTCGTATCCCAGGGGTTCTGGATGGTGAATGTTATCGATTTCCTTTTGTAACCATTCATTCTGAGCGTTGACTTCGCTTTTAGTTCCGTCGATAGCTTTATATGTGATCTCCAGCATCTGTAGCTTGCGCTGAATTCTTTTAGCAATGTCGTTGTATCTCCTCTCGACAGATTTCATCTGAAACAAATTTTTCATTAGTTACAAGTTCAGTTACTTGTTTATATTTAAACCAATATTTTTAACTGCTAGTTTAGTTAATTTTGAAAGTGAGCTTTTAAAACCTAATCTAAGTACATTATCAATGCAAATACTCACTTGTTCTTCTACTTGCTGTGACTCCAAGTTACTAACAATGTTGATCACTTGCGAACCAACCGTCTTAATATTGTCGACTTTATCTTTGCCTGCTTGGCCAAACTCAGACGATAGCTCTTTCAAAGCGCTTAGTTTCTGTGGGCACGGAAGTCCAGACCCCTTGTCTGCGAGACACATCTTCTTCAAAACAGAGTCGAACCAGTCGTGGATCTCCTGGCATTTATGACGGAAGTCGTCAATAATGCCTTGGTTAGACTTTTCTCTTTCGATGGCTCGAAGGATTGTTTTCTCGAGGCTGTCTAATTCTTCCTCTAGGTTGATTTCATCTTCCAAACCTGTGAGTTTATGTTTTAATTTAGTTTATGTTTTCATTTTTTCAACATATTTGAATTCATAAATATTAGTGAAAAGATGCATTATGTATATTCATTAACTCATATTTTTAATGTTCAATAAAACCTTAAAAATATTTAAATGCCCTATTTAAAAAAAGGGTTGTAACTTTTATAAATACACAGATTCTAATAAATCTTGCGGCTTATGATGATAATGCGAAGTGAAATCAGCATTGCTACAATATTTATGTTTTGGAACACGTTGCGGGCATTTTGCCAAAGCATACGCTCGCACTGTATTATTAATTTACCTTAGATACATATTTTTAGGTTAAATATATGTGGAAGTCAAATAAATATTATTATAACTACTGTTTTAAAATATTTTTTCCTTTTCTTTATGTTAACATTTTATTTTCTGTGTTTTTATTTTTGTAATTTTAATGTTTAACTTTTCTATCATTATAATAAGGTGACGGAATAAATGTCTTTAAGGTCTTTAAATGTCTTTAAAAAGTAAAAAGTAAAAGTATGATTATTCCCACCCAAATATTTTCCATGTAATTTACTCCTTTACAAGGAGGAAATAGATACTATGAGAATTTTAAAAATCCCCCATGAACACGCGGTTAGCACCGCAAAAAGTAGAAATCGGAGTCACATCTATATATTAAAGGGGGAAGCGAAAATCTTTTTTCCATTTTAATATATTGCGCGCACAGAAGAGCGTGCGATTTGGCACAGTTACATAGATTAATATAAAACATACGATTCATGTGGTCGTGATACATCTGATGTCAAACGGTAGAACAGAGTGAACCTTATCGCCAAAGAATTTTACAATGTCTGATGAATGAATGAGTCAGAGAAAAATAATAACAGTTGAGAATTAAGGTCGATTTTATACCGATGGGCGACTACTTTATGAAAGTGGTCTAGAAGAGGTCAGAACTTCTTTGGTCAATGCCAATGGGATTTGTAAAACTTACCTTCTGTGGGTATTTCAGTCAGCAGTCTATTTCTTTTTTCGGCCAACGAAGCTAAGGCGTCGTTCATAGCGGCCATGTCGTTTTTGGCCGCCTCTGGTCTGAGCTTGGACGGATTAGACAGCCAGTCGTGGGCCAAGGCCTTGTGGACGTTTATCCATTCCTGGATCTCCAGGACTTGCTTCATGGCCTCCTCCATTCCGTGGACGGCGTCACCGAGGGTCTCCAAATGGCTTTGCACCTAAATCGAGACCGCGATTTAGCAATAGCCACACACTATGGATGAAATGAAAGGTGCTCGGTGGCTGATAGCTTTTATGCAGGTGTTTCGTGAAGCTTGTGGATTTAACTGTGCATTGCGGAATGTGAAGGCACTCACTGAATAATTTCGGGCCCTTTCTTCCTTTTCCTACGTATTTCATTAATCATTACACCAATATTTCATAGTAACTCAGTTTGCATTGTGAATTTTCTAATTTATTAATAGAATCATAAGATTTTATAGGACGTAAAGGTTGATAGACCTTTTCGTCCAGGTGACCATTTCCTTGGACGAAAAATTGTCGTATTAACATTTTATGATTTTTTCTAAATTGTCCTTTTAGAAAGACTACTGTAGCACACATTACCCTTTTTATATAGACCCAATAACAATTTACAAAATGTCGGTCTAGCCGAAGGGTTATGATGGAAAATTGTCCTAGAATTGACACTGTACACACTGCTATCAGTAGTATTTACAGCCCCTCCCACGTCTACCTCAACCGTTCCGCACTCCGGGACCGGTGCAGCGTGCGCAAGCCTTACCTTGCTCTCGAACGAGACCATTTTCTCGGAGAACTCCGGCGCTTCGAGGCTCTTAAGCAACACATCGACACGCGGCGCACCGGACACCTCGCCAATGCGTTTCTACGGACACACCACACACCACATGCTAACGGCAAGGAAACGGCAACGCGACAAGTCCGTGCGGTTTAGTATGGACAATAGCGACGGGCGACGCGGGACAGGGGGCGGCAGACTTCGGGATCGATGTGGAGGAATTATAATACAATTCCGGCCTGCTATTCGAGACTTAGCAAGCGAGAGACTAGAAATTTTGCAACTTAAAGGCTAAACTCTTGACAACTCTGATTGATATGAAAGGCTGGTTTAAAGAGTCTATTTTACTGGTTATGTATTATTGGTAAACCAGATAAATAATATAATCAAGACAACAAAAGTTTCATGCATAACTACTGTCCATTCATGTCATCGGAATTTAAAATTGTATCCCCAGTTTTCTTACGAAACGGTTTCATTTTATTTTCTACATAATGAAAACCGGCAGCAGTTCCAGAACCTTTAAAAGTACTTTCTTATATTTATCACAAATATGTAATAAACTATTCCCTGTCGCCTCTGCTCCCTGTCCCACGATTACCATCGGTGTGTTAATGCAAATGGAGTGGATATCACACAGTGCTAGTGTTTGGATGAAACAACTCTTCTGCTCCGCACTCCATTCTGCTGTGCCACTCAATGATGCAGAAAAGATGGACCGAGCGGAGCCAATTCAGAAAGCTATCTATATTCTTACTTTAGTATTGGTACGGCGTGTCAAGTGACAAGACAGTATTGAGTATAGTAATCGAATAATGGTCGTATTTTGTGTTTCCTGAAAGTGCTCTAGAATAGACAAGCTTGAGAGTGACCAACACTTCGGTAATTTTAATTCGAATTATAACCATCAACATAGTCCTGCCCTTATCCCTCCTAGATGGGTTCGGTGCATCATGTGAATTATGTTTTAGCGGCTTCGGCTATATTTTTTACGACCGGCCGCTTGCCTAACGTCAACCCTCCTTGGGAAACAACCACCCAGATCCGGAACAATTACCTGTAGGTCACACAAAAACTTGTCCCGGATGGGAATTGAACTCACGACTCCGATTGAATCGTACTTCATGAAATATATTATAAACAACAACCACGTCCGTCGTTTTCGGGGATGATGGCCTTTGTTCAATCTTCAATCTTTTAAAGATTCTTTTTTTATAAATACTAGACTAGATACTGTCACTTACGCATTCCAAAAAAAAATTTTACCAGCAATACCAGCTAATCGTAATTGGCTGCACTCAGTTCAAAATCTCTTCACAAAATTAAAGCAGAACGTTCAAGTAGAAAATGAAACATCCCGCTTCAATAAAACACGAGATCAAATCAATACCAGGCGCAAAAAACACATTTCCAACGATGAAGCCTGTACATTTGTTCCCGTCGTCTAACTACACTATTTACAATCTATCTACCACCTCCTCGAGCTATATGTACAAGAAACAATAACAAGTTCTTACTTTATTACTTTACAGTATACTAACTCGTTGGTTCTGTTCTTTTTCGGACCTGGCAAGCTTAAAGCTTATAAACAGCAGAAATTATTATTATCATATTAAGTTAGACATTAAGTACATTTTGAAGTAAAGGTATCATATAAGTAAAAAGTAAACAACATACTACGGCAAAAATCTTATTTAAAAATTAACTCCTGTAAACAAGTTCTTTCATATTCTCTCTATACTTTGGTTGAATTATTTTTTAGTTACATAAACCAGATGTATGTTTTTAAAATCAATTATAAAATACTCAATCAGAACTCATCGAATAATATAAATTTATGTTAAAGACAACAGCGAAAACAACATAAACACGATCGAACACATTCACACTGAATTCAATACATGCTCTCGGTATCATGTCCAGACGGGTTCCATTTGGCGAAGTCAATTGATAGCTCAAAATTAAACATTTCGCACAAACAGTAATAATATATAACATGTGCATCGATAAGAAACGCGAAAGATCGAAATACAGACGTTTACATTGAGCATTAATTAGAACAAAGTGAATCGAAATCGTACAAGTACACGCAAAGATCGCGAGAGCATCGAAAGATCGGAACCCACTCGGAACCCGCGGACCGTGCACGCGCGCACAGACGAACGGGCACGCACGCACGCACACGTATAAGCAAATGCAAACGCGATAGCGTCAAAAGATCGAAGACAAGTCTCCCCTCGGAAGCCGCGGAACGTGCACGCACACACGCACACACGCGCACGCACGCACGCACGCACGCACGCACGCAGTCAGTCGGAGGAGCGGGCCGTTACCTGGTCTATGAGGTCCTCGAGGCGGGCGCGCGCGTGCAGCTCGCGCGGCGGCACGGGCAGCGGCGCGCTGTCCGCGGGCGAGGCGGGCCGCGACACGGACGCCGCCGCCGCCGAGCAGGCCGCCACGGCCGCCGACAGGCGCGCCTTCTCGCCCTGCAGCCGGTTGTGCAGCGCCTGCGCGGACGGGGCGCTGTGGCAGCTCTTCACTGTTGCGCCGTCGGATCCAACGCGCATTACGGCATAGCTGTGACAGCTATGCCGTACTACATACTTTGCTGTTGCGCCGCCGGGCCACACTGTTGCACTGTTGCACCGTTGGATCGAACGGGCAGTTCGGTATAGCTGTGGTAGCTCCATAAAACAGACTTTGCTGTTGCACCACCGGATCGAACGGGCGATTCAGTGTAATTGTGGTAGCTCCATGCAACAGACTTCGCTGTGATGCAATCGGATCGAACGGACAGTCCAGTATAACAGCGGTGGGGCCACGCAACAGTCTCCGACGTTGCACCAATGGGCATCCCGTCCGGGAATGTACCACGACCTCTCGGAATACCGGCGTAAACACCCTTAAGGTGTTGTAAATGTCCACAGGCGGCGGTTATCACTTAACATCAGTTGAACCGCCATCTCGCTAGCCACCCGCTCACGAAAAAACAAATAACTCACCCTAGCCTTGTCCAGGAGATCGCGTCCGTGGGCGAGCCCATCCACGGGCACGTCCAGCTCGGTGATGGCGGGCTCGCACTCGTCCAGGTTGTTCAGGATGCTCTCGAGGGTGTCCTCGTACTCCTTGAACTTGGCGAGCCCCTCGCGGAGGCGCCGCTCGATCTGCAACGCGGTCGCCAGCAGGCTCTTGTGGCTGTCGTTCACGTTCTTCAGCTGCCGCGCCACGGTGTCCCGTATGGCGGGCGTGGCCGCCTCGTAGCGGTCCACCTGCGCGCGCCCTTTCGCCTCCAGCTCGTCCAACGTGGCCCGGTACTTCTGCACGTCGTCCAGCAGGAGCGCGTGCTGGGCCAGCTGCTCCTCGGTCTGCTCGCGGTTCGCGATGTAGAGGGAGTTGTGCGCCATCAGCTGGAAGGACACCTGCAGCAGCCACTTCTCCGTATCCTGCAGCGATTGGTGGTACTGGTTGTAGTCCTTGATCTCGCCCTCCAGCTCGGCCTTCTTCGCGGCGCATTTCGCTTTCAGCGCGTTGCACCTCTTCTCGATCTCCGCCACGGACTGTTTGACGGCCGGCTTCCTCGCCCATCCACTGAGTTCGGCCGCCTCGCCCTTGAGCCTGTCGAGTTCAGGCTTCTTATTGTCGATTTCGTCCTCTATGTGTTTGTACTTCTCGAGCAGGGTCTTCATTTCGCCGAGTTCTCCGCCTGTGGGCGGAACTTTGTCCAGATTCTTTTCGGTTTCGTCGATCCATTGGTTTAGTTTGTTCTTCGACTCTTCGAAGTCCTCCCATTTTCCGATCGCCGCCTTAAGCTGAGCGGTTATAGAGTTCAGGTCAATCTTCAGCTGATCCCAGCTTTCTTGAAGGACCTGAACGTCATTTCTCAGGCCGTCCTGTTCTTCGGGTGGTGTGTTGTTGAGAGCCTTCTTGAAAGCCTCTTGCAGGACCACTAACAGATGGTGACCCTCGGTCATTCTGTTGTTAACCAGTTTAACCGTCTCTAGTTTGTCTTTCGTGGTTTCAATGTCACCAACTCCGATGGAGTCCTGTACAGTGCCATGAGCAGTCTCCAACCACTGCTGGAGCTCCTCCTTGGCCTTAATAAACTCGGTGTGGTCTGATAAATTCTTCTCGCCATTAGAAACAAGACTCTGTATCTTGGTCAATAAGGATGTGTATTCGGTCTGCAGGTTTACAGTTTTGTCCCGGACCCAGGCACATGCACTGAGCTCCATAAGGTTTTCGCATCTATCGTTAAGCTCTTCTAAGACGTGTTTGTTTGCAAGCGCTTGGGCCAGTAAATCCTAATGAAAAGGAATTATTTCAATAATAATCAAAGTTAAACCAGTCACAAAATATTATAAACCACTTCTTTTCGATAAAAAGATGTTACTACATTAGATTACATTACATTAACGATCTAACCCACCGAACGAATTAATCGTGAGATAGATAAAAGTAAATCTTTGAACAGACTTTAACATTGAAATAATTTAAGACTATACTTACGCGACACTTGTCAAGGTATTCGGGAGTGATCTTGTCGACTTTTTGGACGGTGGCCAACTTTCCGTCGAAATCCTTCACCCACTTGCTCATCTTCTCCGAAGTCTCCAGGAAATCTGACCAAGCCGCGAGGCATTTCTCCAGCAGCTTCTTAGTGTCCTTGCATATGTGCTGCAAGTTCTCCCACTCGATCTTCAACTGCTTTATCTCTTGGTTTATGTTGTCCTTTCCTTCGTTGCCTGTTGTCTCCATCACAGCTTCGCTAAGCTGAATTGCCTTCTTTAGCAAGGCCTCCCCTTTCGGCAGCGATTCGATGATTTTGTTCACGTTTTTCAGTTTCTTCTGGACCTCCTTCTTCTCCCCGTGCGAGTCCGAGCATTGTTGGATCTCTATCTTACAATTGCGTATCCAGTCGTAGAAGCTGTCGTACGACTCTTTGTATTGGATATGCGAGTTCACATAGTCCTCGAGTTTCTAAAAGGAAACAAGAACAAATAGTGAACAGAAAATTGTAATTTGTTGACAGTTTGAAATAAACTGTGTGTGTTTAATTCACACAGCACAAATTTGCAAACGACCTAGTATGTCTATTTCTCTTCAGCGTTTAACAACTTAACAGAAATATGATACTTACATGCTTATGTAATTTTTTTTTTTTGTAAATATATCATAACTTTTAAACTATGTGAAAATTCGATACCACAGAATAAAATACTTACGCCAATCATATCATTGACAGTCTTCCTGATGTCACCGTACCTCTTCAGGGTCTCATCGATGTCTTTAGATTTGAGAGAAGCGTCGTCTTGCAGCTTCTCGTTTAGTTTGTTGACGAGGTCTTTGTGGGAGTCGATGTCCCTGTTAAACGTCCTGAACTTCTCAAGCTTGGCCTTCTTCTCTGAGAGGTCGTTAAGGAGCGAGTCGTCGGACTGGATCTTCTGGTCGATGTCGTTAAGCCACTCCACGAGAAGCTTGTGGATCTGCAATTTAAATAAAAATATTAAATATATTGTGGTGATTATTCATTTATTGTTCATTGGCAGTATGTTTGACAATCGTTGAAATACTATGTGTATTATTTGCACAAGGTATCCTATTTTGAAATACCTTTAACATATAAAAAACGTAGTTGCAATTAATCAGATATAACATCAGAGTAGCAACATCTGATTAGGTGCCACTCTTTTATCCTTCTCTAAGCAAATAATTACCAAAAGATAGAATTTTTTATGTAAAAGTTGTCATGCGAGCAGACGGTTCACCCGATGTTAAGTGATTCGACCATGGATATCATCAACACCTAAAGGGTTGCAGATGCAATGTCAACCTTTGAATAAGTGGACCCCAGCTACCTTACAAGACGAAACTCGAAAGTGACATACTTCTAGAATCAGAATCAGTCTTGGTACTCCACGGCCTCACAGAAGACAGTAGAAGACAGAAGGAAGTATCCTACGACGAGCCTGCCCATTTGTGCAACAGCCGAAGGTGCTGCGAGGCCCTACCACATCTATGGATGCGTACGAATAAAGCGAATGAATAACTCAATAAACCACCTAAACAACTCACCTTGGAAATGTCATCAAACTGCGACGCCCTACTGGTGAGCTTGTTGCGCACGTCCTGCAGGTCTGCGATCAGCTTGTCGAACTCCTGTTTCAAGTTGTCCGTATCCTCTTGGATCTTCGCCGCGCCTGCTTGCTCCGTGTTCATTATCACCTTCTCCTTCAGCTCCAGGAGGTAGCGCAGCTTGTTCTGCCCCTGTTCCAGCGACTGCCGCAGCAGCTTGACGGTGTTGAGTTTCGTGTTGACCTCTTGCAGGTTGTTCGGTATGTCGGCGCACTGGTTGAGCTTCTCGCGTGTTCTGTCCAACCAGTCCTGGCACTCCCCGTACAGGGCATTGTGCTGTTGGTGTTCCTGAAAATCGTTTGGGGCGTTCACTTCTGCGTCAGCACAGCTCCGGGCATGTATTTAGTGAGGCGAGTTGTGTGAAACCGCTGAACCGTTGTTAGTTTTTGGGACAGATACACAGACAGATGTAACACTTATAACACCCCACTTTCTACGTCGGGGGTTAAAAAGGAATTGAATATGTATGGTTATGGAAAAATCAGGGTAAAACCAAATACTATGATTTTCTATCTCGAGCTACAGTTTAAAAAGCTAAATAATTATTGTTTTTCAAATAACTACCAGATTCGAAATAATTGCGCAAAATCAAACAACCAAATGCGTATGCAGGGTAATAATTAAATAGATTTTGCGCGACTTGTAATTTTAAAGATATTATATTCTCTTGTAGCTGTTAACGTATAATTTTGCAAATAATTTAATTGATATTTCGTTGACGTTGTAGATACTTAATTCCTATTAGTAGGCATGTCCATACTGGGAGGCGTTTGAAAATTGTTCTGCTTTACATTATATGACATATAAGTGAATGTGACAAATGATATTGAACGTATGATACGGAAAGAGGTAGCACAGCCTATAAAATTGAAATCTAACTACACCAAATGGCGTCAGTTGAGTGCCTCATTTCCTAGCGCTAGTGAGGTTAGTCTAGTGACATATCTACCTCGTATTTGTATATAATATCATGGGAAAGTTACCTGGTAGTGCAGCTCGAGTCGCTTCATGACCTCCTTGGCTAAGGACAGTAGAGCGTTATACTTGGTAGTCAATTGGGTGATCCCGTTTGAGATCCTGGTATCGGCGCAGGTCTCCAGGAGTGTCTGCGCCCGCATATTAAGCTTGTCCAACTCGGTTTGCCAATCAAACAATGTTTGCAGGTGGCCCTAAGAGAGCGAATGATGTAGATTATAATACCATACAAAATATTTAATTAAATGAAGAAACAAGAAATCAAAGTTTTTCTGATTGTCCTTCATGTCAAACAGAATTCGCAGATATAGCTAAGATTGAGAATCAAACTTGTGACTTATATCGCAACTCCGACGCCAAACATAAATAATTAGTGGCATGATTCATATAAACATCCTTATTTAGGAAGATAGTGAAGTTCGAGGCGATTTTAAAGATATTTTTTTCAATTCAAATCTGATATAAATATCTCAAAATGCCAAACTGTAATTTACCTGAAATTCTTCAAGGACAACTTTCTTTTGTTCCAGATTGTTCTGCAATTTGTTGAATGATTGAACAAGTTTTTCAGTCTTCGACAACCAATCCAAGGCTTCCTTGTACTGCTCTTCATATTCTGTCCACTTTACGATACCTCCTTCTATCAAGGCTTTAGTGCTGTTTAGTTGCTCTCTGCACAAAATAAAAAGTTTTTGAAATGTTTTCAAAAACGTGTGTAGTATCATTATTTAATATGTAACGGGCGGCATACAACAATATTTAAAAAAAAAGTTATACTTACACATAGGTATCGAACTCTTCTTGTAAGAGAGCCACTTCCTCCTCAATCTCTTCTTTGTCGTCATCATCAGCTAGACTGCAAGAAATTTCTCCTAATTCAAGGGCCTTCTGCAGCTTCTTCTGACCCTCGGGAAGTTCACTTTCTAATACCTTCAGTTGAGATATTTTGCTGCTTAAAGATTCCTTGTCTCCGGTCGCATCGGAACATTTACCTAATCTTTCCCTAGCGGCTCTGATCCACTGGACGAAATCTGTACCTGCATCGATAAACGCCTGATGTTGTTCAACCGTTTCCTTCTGTTTTTCATACAAGTCTTTGGCTTGCTTGGACAACGTTTCGTATTTGCTGGTAATTTCGGACGCAGGTGCTTGCTGCATTAACTCTGAAGCCTTGGAAGTTACAGACTGTATCATGGGTTCAAACGAAACGATATCTTGCACAATATTGTTTGTTTGACGAAGTGTGGCTTTTCTTTCCCCGAGGCTGAGACCCGTGGTTAGGCCAGGCAAACGATCCTGGCCTTTCTTAGACTTGGCCACTTTCTGCTCGCACACTTCCTGTAATTTTGCTTCTCTATCGGAGATCCATTGCTGCAATTGTGAGTAACTAGAGCTGTAATCAGCCCATTGAAGTAATGCAGTCTCTAAATGAACCTTGGCGGTGGTCATTTTCTTAACGAGACGGTCCCACTCGTTTTGTAACTCTTTTAATTCAGTGTTGATTTTGTCTTTGCCATCTGATCTAGTGTTTCTCAAAACTTTCTCCCCGCTGTTGACAGTGGCGTGAACAAGGTTCTGGCCCTCCTCACGACGTTTTAAGAGATCCTCGATTTGTTCTAAACGTTTCTGTAAAGCCTCTTTGCTACTGTTGCTTCCTGCTTCGCTGCCGCTACGGGTAATCTCCCAAGCATCGTCAATCCATTTCTTTGTTTTAACATAGTTATCATCATAGTTTTGATGCTGTTCATAATTGGTTTCCACCTTCTTTAGAACATCATTTGCCATATTCACCAAAACTTGGTACCTGGAATTCAGATGGCGTAACTGATTGTTAACATAGGTGTCAAGATGTGATGAAAGAAGGTCGGATGCTGAAGCATTGAATTTATCAATCTCAGCCTTGCCCTTATTGAGCTGGTCAACTATTTCCTTAACCTCATTAACTTGAGCACCCTTTTCTTTAGCTGTTCCGAGTAAAGCTAATTTTTGATTTTTGATAAGAATCTCTTTTTGTTGCAACCAATCAGAAAGCCTTTCGTATTCATCTTTGTATTCGCGCCACTGACTGACAGTTTTCTCTAACTGACTTTTTTGCTGTTTTATCTCGTTGAAAAGATCATCAAAGCTTTCTTTTAATGCTTTCATTTCATTTTTTATTGTAGTCTGTCCTTCCGGTGATGTACTAGCTAAGACTACTTCACCAGTATGTTGTAAGTGCTCTAATAACAATTCTCCTTGAGCTTGTTTATTAATTAGAGCATCAAGTGGGGCCACAGCATTTTCAATTGCTAGTTTGTCACTCAGCGGTTTTGATTTTAAGGAAGGAACTTTTTCTCTAGCTCTGCTCAACCACTGAATCAACTCATCATGTGCTTCTTTATATAGTCGATGATCCTTATATTGTTCTTCACGATCTGAAAGTAACTTTTTGATTTTATCGTACAGCGAATCAAATTTGTTAAGAGCCTCCTGAGCTCTGGTTGCTGCTTGATTTTGTTGCCCACTGGCTATCATTTCTGCGGCTTTAGCTTTCAATGTGTCAACGTCCAAGCGATCACATCGTGCTTTTTCCTCAACTTCTTTAAGTTTTTCTAATTGTGCCCGCTTATCGGTCATTGAGCTTTCGAAAGGAGTTAATTCAGACAGCATGTTCTCAAGCCATGCATTACTTTTGTCAACAAATTGAATTTGTTCTAAGAAACCAGCCCATTTAGTTACAGAATCATCTAACATATTCTTAGTTTCAATCATTCTTGATAGTAAGGCTGACCATTGTTCTTGTAAGTTGATTAATGAGTTATTGATGGCTTCGTGCCCAGCAGGAGCAGTATTTGCCATGACGTTTTGCGCCAGTTCAACCAAAGATTGAACTTTAGTGAATCCTTCGTCTTTTGAAAGTAATAGATTTTGTATAAGGACTAATTTTGTTTCTAGATCATCTTGAGAACAAGAACTTAAATCTGAGCAAAAGTCTAATTTGTCTCTTAACTCTTCAATCCATTGCGAACACTCGGCAACATTGGTAGTAAACTCTTGATGTGTTTTCACATACTGCTGCCATCTATTAGTAAGGTCTTTTACTTTTTGAGATAATGTTTGATATTTTACAGTAAGGTCAGATATTTGTGAACCGCGAGGTCCAAGCATCCCTGTATAGAGATGTTGAGCCTTCTCTGTGATGTTGTCAATTTCTAGTTCTTTTGCACGTACTTCTCCTTGAAGTTCTTGGAATTTACTGTATTGGTCTTGTTTTTCTGCTAGCGTTGCTTTAAGATCTACAGCGTGAATTTGATTGTCAGTATTTCTGATCCAAGCTAGACATTGATCTTTCATATTTTCATACTCGTTCCATTGTTGAATTTTGTTCTCTAAGCCTTCTATTGTTTTGTTAATAAATGAAATTAAACCTTCCCATTCTTGGTGAGAAGCATCAATTTGATTCCTAATATTAGCTTGCCCGCTGCTTACTGTACCAGGCAGAACTTTTTCGCCTAAGGAACGTATTTTATCAATACGATTCTTTTCTTCTGGTAAATTAACTTGCAATGATTTTAATTTTTCACAATTACTACTCAAGGCTACTCTTTCTAAATTGATATCACCCCATAATTGTGCCGTATTATGAGTAGCTTCAACCCATTCCTGGAGGTCCATAACAGCTTTCGTATATTGTTGATGATTATTAACAATAGCTTCATATTGTTCAACAAATGATTTTGCTCTTGCGAGAATAGCGTCATGTCTTTGTTTGAGTTGATTAATTTCTTTTATTACATTCTTTGTAATGTCAGGTAGGTTCTGTGCACGAGATTCTAAGTCACTCAGGTCCTGCTGGTGAGAGATAGCATCCTGTAAATAGTTTCTGTAAACATTTAATTGATTACGTTTTTCATCCAAAGTCGCCTTCAATTCAATTTCCTTAGGGAGGTTTTTCTCAGCAATAGTTAGCCATTCTTGTACTGTTTTCAAATTATCCTCAAATGACGACCACTTGCTAAGTTCAGAATCTAAGTCTCTTTCTGCTTTTGTAATAGATTCATATAGATTGTCTATTGCTTGTTGGATATCCTGTAATTGTTGTTCAATCAACTCTTTTCCTTCTGGTGAAGTAGAAGGATATAATTTTTCACCAAGCTCAACTGTGTTGTTTACTAAAAGAGCTGCATTACGTTGTTGGCTTAATAATTCTTTCAAGCTCTCTCTTTTAGCATTTATTCCTTCTGGAGTATTTGATAAGTTTTTCTGGCACTCATCAAACTTGTGTTGTGCAGTCTTTAACCAATCTGTGCATTGATTATACTTTTCTTGATACGCTGTATGATCGTTTACCGCTTGCTGACATTTCTTAACCAGTTCTTTAGCTGTGGAATGCACAGATTGAAAACGAGAGGTCATCTGTTGTAAATTCATCGTAATTCTAGTATCATTGCAATTTTCAATTAAATCGCTGAATTCGTCAGTTAATTTGTCTACATCATTCTCAGTCTTTTTAAGATTTGCCAGGATTGCCTGTAAAAATTATTATTAATTACTTATTGCAACTTTAAAGGTATTTACTGTTACTTTGAAACTAATCTACGACAACTACTATTAGTACGGACACGAAAATGTTACGTTTAATAAATGAATGCCGATGTAGTTCATTTATAGTATAGATAGAGCCAAAACCGTAATAAAGTTAGTTTAACACCATCACAGTGAAAAGAACAATACGATAAGAGCTATTTCTGATAAAAAATAATTAATTTTGGTGAAATTAGACATACTACTGAAAATTATAACAACTGGTACAGTGCGTAAGAAAGGATATTCATTTTTTTTCCAAAATCTTACTTGATCCAAGGCTTCACCCAAACTTATAACCACATTCAAATCGGTCTCGTGATAATCAATTGCCTTACATAAATCCTGTTTAACACATGGTAATATTAGATAAAGAGATATTTACATATGTCATAATTAAGTACTTTACATACCTGATATTTGTTAAGCTGGTCAACTTTTTCGTCTAACGTGGCTTTAGGAGTAAACGTTTTCAAGCTCATTTCTGTATCAGTAAGCCAATGTTGAAGACGATCATTGGCACTATCAAACTCAATCCACTGTTGTATTTTATCTTCAATGCCTCGTTTTACATCGTGAACTGTCGTTGTAAACTTTTCAAGGTCTGCTCGGAGAAGGCTTAGCTCACGGGACATGCCATCTTTACCTCTAGGGGATAATTTGGCACTATTATTGTCTATGAGGTCGCTTAAAATTTTTAGCTTATTGTTGCCATTTGGTATAGCATCCAATAATTCCTGAATTTTTGTTAACTTGCTTTGTAAAGCAGCTTTATTTCCAGTAAAATCAGAGAGAAGATGCAGACGGTCCCACAAATGTTTCTGATAGTCTTGTAACGATTTTTGTTGATCTGCAAAATTTTGGTATATTTCGTATGTATTTTCATGTTTATCTATGATACTGGATAACCGGCTTGTTAATGCATTGTATCGGTCCCAAACTGATTGAATGATAGTTGTCATCTCATCACTCTGTTCTTTCCCCGTATGTAGAGTAGACGCTACACTTTTAGCTTTTTCAGTGACCGTCTCAATAACTCGTTTGTGGGAGTAAATTTCTTGAAGTAAGGTCTTGTTCTTTAGAACCTTTGATTTAATTTCTTGGGCTGAGTTTAAAACAGATTTCTCTTCGCTGTCAACTAATTTTTCTTTTTCATCCAACCAGGATAAAGTTTGTTGTAACACTTCTTGGTAACTAGACCATTGCAATGTTTGTGATTCATATTCTTTCTGCTGCTGCAATATACTATCGTTGAGCTTGTCCCATCTTTCTCTTAAAATCCTTATTTCAGCACGAATAGTTTCTCTGCCATTTGCGGCAGTTTCAGGTAAAACTTTATCACCAGCTGTAGTTAAAATGCCAATTTTATGTTCTCCATTATCCCTTTCCATCAAAAACACTTGCAATTTGTTGCCTTTACTTTCAATGTTTAATTTATCTTCCTTAGTTATCATTTGCGCAAGTTGTTCTTCTAAAGGCTTCAACCATGCATCAAATTCATTATTTAATTGAATGTATTTTCTGTGATCAGCAACCACTTCTGACCAGTGATTAACAATTTCTTTTGAAATCACATGGAGCTGTTGATATCGGCTGCTAATTTGCGTTACAAGAGGCTTAAGTCTCTCTACACCACTTATTTGTATAAGACTGTGTGATTCATCGACAAAGGCATCAATGTCTTTTTCCTTAGCATGGATAGCGTTACGGAGATCAACATATCTTTTCAACTGAGCTTCTTTTTCTTGTAATGTAGAGCAGAGCGCCTGATCACGGCATTTTGTTTCCATATCCTTTAACCACTCAGTTATTGCTTCGATGGAAGAGTCAAACTTGTTCCAAACTTCTAAAGTATGCTTTAATTTTTGTTCCGAAGTGCCGATATTATCGATAACGTTGCGAAGTTGGCTATGTAAGTTATCCATTTCAGATTTTATAGCTGAGTTGCCAGTTTCTGAAGTGCTTTTGCTAACAGACGTGAAAATAGACCGGATCTCGTCCAATTTATTAGAACCTACTTTTTCGATATCTTTTAAAGCTACCACAGATTGTAATTTCCTAATAATTTCAGGGTTTTTCACCCGTAGCATTTTCACAGTCTAATACTTTTTCTGATTGTGCATTTAACCATTCCTTAAATTGTTGAATGTGTCGTATTAAATCTTCATGACGTTTTACGCAGTCATCCAGGTTGTCTTGCAAGTTTTGAGACTTTGTCACTATATTTTGGAACAATTGTTTTATTGATTGTAAATATACATTCAAGGATGCATCATGCGTTTGGTCAACAAGTTGTTGGGCTTTGTCACAAACAGATTCTACTAGTTGTTGATGAGTCATTATTTCTTGATGCATTAGCTTATGATTTTGTAGTTGTGCTTTCTTTTCCTCCAAAGAAGCTTTTAATTCCGTGTGACGCTGCATTGCTCTTTCAACATCTTTCAGCCATTTTGTGAGTTGTTCTTGAGCCAAAGAAAAATCAGAAAATTGTAAGAGACATTGGTCAAGTTTATTGACTGTTTCTTGGAAACTATCACCGAAGCTGTCCCATAAAGTCCTAATTTTTCTAATTTTTTGTCGTATTACTTCCCTCCCATCAGGGCTGGTGTGTGCATAAAGTTTTTCACCCAAACTGAGGAATTCCTCAAAAGCGGGAGTTTTCTTGTTTCTGGTTTCATAAAGATCTTTAGCCTTATTTTGTTTCTCCTGTAAAACCGCATAGTCTCCAACTATTTCATTTAAATCCTGAAGTTCGCCTAACATACCCATAAGCCAACTTTCCATATCATTATAGTCTTTCTCAAAAGTGGTATGTTCAGATACGAATACTTCGTATTTTGAAATAATTTCATTTACAAGATTGTTTAGTGTGTGATATCGGGTAGCCAGCTTAGACGTTTTGTTTGTAAGCTCCGATTCGCTAGTAACGTTTTGCTTGTTACTTGTTAACGCGACAAAATCTGCATTTCTTGAAGCAAGCTCGTTTCGTATTTCTTTAACTTTTCGCAAATGACCTATTTTAGCCTCGAGATTATTCTTTAGACTCTGATCTCTAAGTTGATTTTCTTTTAACTTTAACCACTCTTCAAGCTCGTCTAAAGTTTTTTGATTCTCGGTCCATTGTTTTAACATTTCTTTTAGTTTTCTATCTTGTTCTTCACATTGTGAAGCAAACTGATCCCAAGTAACCTTTAATTGTTCATATTCACTTATGAGTACTGGATGACCATTAGGGCTTGTAGTTTCTAAAACAACGTGCAGTTGAGACTTCAATTCACCTAAAACGTTTTGAATGTTTTGTGCTTTAGATATTACCTTTTCGATAGCCGAAATTTTGGAATTAACATCATCTTTCTGTGTTACTACGCTATAAGTTAACATGCTATTTTCAGAAACAATATGATTTAGACGATCACGAGTATCTTCAAACATCTGTACGTACTTTTCATGATCGGAAACATGTGACTCGTAAGTGGCTATTCTCTTTTCAAGTTCCTTTGACATTCCTGTGTATCGTTCAATGGTTTTGGAAAGACTTTTCTCTGCTTCTTCATCGGGCATTAATTTTATTTTTTCAGATAGTTGGGAGAGCATGGATGCATGAAGTTCAACTTCTTGTAGTAGAATTTTATTTGCATGAAGATGGGCTTTTTTCTCGGGCAATGTTGAGCATAACTTAAACTCACCGAACTCTTGGTCTTTATCACTTATCCATTTTTGAACCTGGTTAAATGTATCATCAAATGATGATCTCTTGTTAATGGTCGTTTCAATATCTTTAATTACGTTGTTGAGAGAATCAACAGAGTCTTCGAAAGAATCTCGTAAGGCTCGAAGTTCATTCCTTACTTGTTCCCTGCCTTCCGGATTGATTCCACTGAATAAAGCTTCACCAGATTCAATTGCGTTATTAAGCAACTTTTGGCCTAAATCTTTATTTTCACTAAGTTTTTTGACCTGTGCTAGATCAGCAGCTGATGGTTTAGCGTGTTTACTCATTGCAGCCAATTCCGCAATCTTTCCATTGGCACCTTCAAGCCAATTTTTAAATTCCACGATGGATTTGTCATATTTCCCTTTATTGTCGTTTAAATCCTTGAGTCTGTTTAGATGATTATCCATAAACTTACTAACAGTCTGATATCTACTTACTAAGTGGTTAATATATTGTAACACGCGTGATTCCGGATTACGCGACAATATCTTGTCGCCAATCTCTGTAAGTTTATTAACCTGATCTCCGTAATTTTTGACATCGGAATTAAGTTTTTCTATTTCAATTATTTTGTCCTCGATTGCATTCATGTCAACTAGACTAGCAGCTTCTTGCCTTACTTGATTTTCTTTTTGTTTCAGCCACTCAGAAACATTCTCTAGTAAGGTTTCATATTCCTGCCAAGCTTCTATATTTTCTTGAAGTCTATTTTTTATTTCATCGTAGTTCGATGTTAAGACGTCTAGATTCTTTTGAGCTTTTTCTGTCTGAACTGCAGCTTCTTGCGCAGATGCCGGTTCGGCTACAACGCGTAGTATTTCACAAGCTTCTTTTAATTCTTTTACTTTTTGGTTGCAATCAGCAATGCCGTTCTCCACATCAGAAAGGGCAGCAGTTTTAACTTCCAGATTATACTTATCGCTCGATGCGTCCGGTACACACCATCTTGTCTTATCATCCAAAATCTTAAGATTACGGTTGAACATGCTAAGCTTGTCGGTAAAAAGTTTTTGCAAGAATGTCAGAAGAGTGATTTCAGTTTTGTTAGCATGCACTAAGACGCTCTCAAATCTTTTTTGCAAGGTACTAAGCTCCTTTGGTACCAAAGATTCATAAAACCCAGGATAATTTGCATTCATTTCAGAAACGTTTTGAGAAAGGTTATCGATCTCATCATTAAGATTCTGCAATTCTACTTTACAAGCTTGACATTTCTTAAGGCGATCTAGAATTTTTGCATTATCTCCAGACATGTCATCGCATTTTATAATATCGTCTCTTACTTTACTAACACTATCAGAAAGACGTTTGATATTTTCTTTTAATTTATTTTCTTTGGACTCCAGAGATGAAACAGCGCTTTCTAAGTTTTCTGCTAGTATTTGCAAAGCCTCAAATTCTTTATCAAGATAATCGATAATGGAAGAAACTTGTCCCGTAGGAATATTTTTATTTAAGTTAGTAATTTGCTCACATTTAGCTTTAATACTGTTCTTAAGTCCAGTATATATTGGTAACTCTTCTTTATATTTAGTAAGATGATTCTGGCCAAACCTTATTTCCAAATTATCACAGGCACTTGATAAGTTTTGCCCAGTTTCACTTAACCACGTAACTACTTGATTCTTTGTGTCATCAATTTGTCTCCAAACGAGCAGTTGGGATTCTAAATCTTGAATTCTCTTAATGATGGCATCGTTTTCTTTCTCCCATTGCGTCTGTGAATCCAAGAAAGAGTTTTCCAGTGGGCTGGTGTCAAATCCTCCCAGTGTCGATGCTTGTTTAAGAATAGACTGTTTGATTACGTCCATTTGATCCAATAAGCCTTTAGATCGCTTAAGAATCTCGTATGACTTTCTCGCTTTGTCTAAAGACTGTGCAGTTTGTACATAATCATTAGGAGCTTCTTTACATTCACTGTGTAATTGTTGAGCTCTACTCATTTCTCTATCGAAAGCACCTGTAAAGTTCTTCAACTCTTGCAAAGTAGATGATAATAAAATATATCTATTCTTTGTGTCCCGAACAGAATTTACCACTTGATCCCAGTTATGGTCAGCAGCAGATAACGAATTCTGTATTGTGCCCATGTTGGCTTGATCTTCTCTCATTAAATGTAAGCCTTCTTCTCTTAGTTCTTTTCTTACCGCTTGTTTATCTTTAAGTTCCTGGTCCAATCTATCTAACTGTTCTGATAAATCTTGAATGGCAATTTCAGTCAATGGTAAAGGTTTTTGCGCCATTTCGTTAAGTGTTGATTGCACATTGTGCAAGACTTCAGATACAGCCTTTTGCTGTAAATTGAATTTATCCCATCTTGCGCCAACTTTTTGCACCAAATCTCTTTTAGATGTAACTTGGTTGAGCAATGTTTCAGCTTTTACTTCAATTTCCTTTACTAAGCTAGTCGGTGAAATAATTCTGCCAGTGTTTTGGTCTGCAACTTTAACTTTGGATGGACCGTCGAGAAGAACAACATTGCTCTTCCATTCCGGCACCTTTGTGATCACATTAACGAGCTCCTGACGCAACACTTCATAACTTTCGGGTGTAAGTTTGGGTCCGTCTATTTGGTACTGAATGTGACCTAATTGTTGTTTTGTATCTTCGTACCAACTAAGTAAATCGGACCACTTTTTAAGTATTGCCTTATTTTGTTGAATATTCGATTCAATTAATTGATAATGTTCCGCGATATTTGAATACGTATCACTTAATGTGCGAGATTCATCTGGATGCGATGTAAGAGTCATGTTTTTAACTTCATTGTAAATATCAGCAAATTCTGGTGCTTTAGCTGCATGTTCCTGAAGCAGCACATGCATTGATTGCAGAGATGGTTCTACTTTATCAGCACTTATTTGATCAAAACTTTCAGTTTTACGTCTAAAGTCAGTAATCCAGTTGTCAAAGTTATGAAGTTTCGTCAAAAATTCTTGACGAACAATAATTTTGTCTGACAGCTCATTAATTTTCGTACGGACTGTTTCGGCAAGACTGTTAGTTCTATCTTTAATATCGGCAACTTTATTTTTCAGCAACGCAGCACCTTCCGGTTGTATGCTGTGACAAATGTTGTCACATGTTTGGGATAAGCTGATTATTTTTGCTTGCTGTTGTGAAATTTCGTTGCCAAACGATTTGAGCTTGTTCAATTCTCTGTCCAATTTTTCAATTTGTGGCGACTCCACGGTTATATTCCGGCTACTTAGAAGTTTTTCACCGTTTTCTACCCAAGTTTCTAGCTTTTCAGCTTCTCGCTCAAAGTTTTCCCAATTAACAACAAGTTTTTCTAACTTGTTATTCCATTGATCTGCTTGATCATGAACAACTGCCCATCTAGAATGAATTGCGTCGACTTCATCAGGCGCGCTTGTCTTTCCTGATAATTGATGACTGACACTAGACAAAATTTGCAAATTCATTAACTGTTTTTCACTGTCCGTAATTAAAGCTCTAGATTGTTGCTGCAATTGTTGTGCTTCAGGCAGCGTTGTTGGTTTTGGTACATTACCCAATTTTATTTCTGCTTCTTCTATCCATGGTTTTATTTCGGCAACACCTTTTTGATATTTCTGCCAACTTGCCAGATCATGTTCAACAACTTTTGTTTGGTGTTCTGTAGACCTTTGAAGATCAGCCATCATTTTTTCAAGTAACGCAACTTCTCCTTTCAGTCTGTTGGCATCATGTACACGGTGTTCTACTGCTAATTTTGTTCCCTGATCAGCAACATTTTTAATTATTTCTAATTTTTCTGTAATCACTTTCTGCAGATCTTGCGATTTTTCAACTCTTTCTTCAGGTGTAATGTTCTCAGATCTGATTTGTGAGATCAACGCGGGACTTTCTTTTTTGATCCATTCCCGAACATGTTCTAATTTACGTTCGACCTTAATCCATTCTTCATTAAACTTCTCCAAATGCTCGACTTTAGTGTGAACTTCATCCTGCACTTTTTCCAGCTTGTGCCCTATGGTTTGCAAGTCTTTCTCTATAACTGGCTTTGGCTTGTTAGCTGTAAGGGACTGTAATTCAGCATATGCTTGCTGTAACTGAGGCAACCTTTCCTTCTTCGCCTTCTCTAGATCTTCATTAATAACTCTCGTCTCGTGCAACTCTCGGCCTATGTTAGTTACTCCCAATTCTAAACCAGGATGAGCAATGTAGCTTTCAATTTTATCAATATCAGACAGTAATTCCTCTTTTTGATACTCATAATTGGACCAAACCTTTTGTGTATCACGAAGTTTATAAAGGCGGTCTGTTGAAGTCTCGTATGCTGTATTCCATCCAGTTTCGAGGTTACGAACATCTTCTCTAACAAAGGCTGGTGCATTAGCATCCTTTATGAGCTCTTTGCCACGTTGTAGCATAGACATGACGGAAGGTCGATGACGATCAAGTTTCTGTACTGCAGCTTGTTGTTCTAGAACTAACTGTTCAACATGTTGTAGGGATTGAGGCTCTGGTTCTACCATAGCCTGTTGCTTAGCGCTTTCTAATATACAAATCACTTCATGGACCTCACGCCTGTATGTGTAACATCTTGTATATGTTTCCGTCTTTATCATTGTGATCTCAATAGTCGGGATTAAGTTTTTGTATCTCTGGATAAGATTTTCAAGTTTTATTTGTTCATCCTGTGCTTCCATGTCTGAACAATGGTGGGTAAGCATGTCTAATGTTTGTACCAACCATTTCATGTCTTCCCGTTTTTTGTCGGCTTCACGGCAGATGTTCTACGAATTAAAGTGAAATTCACATATAAATTTTTCTGGTCATGATTTATCAATTAGGCGGAAAATAGCGTTATAATAAAGTAAAAAGTAAAGTAACAGCCTATACATGTCCCACTGCTGGGCAAAGGCCTCCTCTATACAGAGGGTATCAGGGCATAGTCCACCACGCGGCCCCACTGCGGATTGGCGGACTTCACATATCTTCGAAATATTTTTTGTTATTATTTCGAAAATATGCAGGTTTCCTCACGATGTTTTCCTTCACCGCGGAGCACGTGATAAGTCAGCACTTAAAGTTAAAAACTTCATTGGTGCCGGCACCGGGGATCGAACTCAGGTTGCTCGAGTATATTGAATTAAAGGCGAGCGCCCGGACACTGAGCTATCACGGCTCATTATAATAATTTAATAAAAAAGCAGATGCACAAGGTTTTGTATTATTATATCTTAACACAAAAAAAATAAACAAATATAAATAACATCTATTACTTAGATAATTCTGGTTGCAATAGATAGCTCTCAAACAAAATTACATAATTTTATAATGGTAGGACCAAGCCATACATAAAAAAAAAACATGTCTATCATTTGTAATTGTTTCGTAATGAAAAATATTTACCATCAATTCCCTCAACTGTTTCCAAAGAAAGCATTAAAAGTTATAAAACAATAAAATTATGTTCATTGCATGAACAACAATATGAAATATGAATGAAATTGAAAATACCCAAATATTTGCACAATTTAATTTTAAGTGCACAAAGTAATAAAATAAAATACAAATAATTATATTACATTGAATTTAATACTATATCACATACCTGAAATATAGTCTTCTCCCTTTCAAATGCTTCGGCTGAGTCAACCTCTCTCACTATGCTATCCATCGTCTTATCAACATGATCCATCCACTTCTCCATCTCGCGGAATTTCTCTCTGTAAGCATCCCATTTCGCCGGAATCCGCTGTAACTGTTGTCTGAAGTGTTCAACCCTATGTACAGTAGATTCCCATTGCTGTTCACATTTACGCACTGCTTCGTCCAATGTAGAATCTCCAGTTTGATGTGTATAACTTGTAGATATTTTCTTTAGGTTCTGAAGACAGTGTTCAACTTGCATAATTTTACCTTGGTTACGGAAGTACTCTTCGTTTCTTATAAGTATGCCGTCAGCATCATCACTCTGGTTGTATGCCTGTCAAGTTTTATTGGTAATATCAGTAACAATTTGGTGCACTTAAAAGTTGGTAAACAGAATTACATACAGTTAATATGCTATGATATATGATACAGTCATGAAATGAATTTACTGTTATACATACAGTATATGTTTATTTTACAAGTATGCATCATAAGCTAATATTAATGTTCTGTAGACCTTAGAAATTATTTGAAACCATTCTAAACTTCAACCTCAAATGCTTCGCTTTCAAGTAATTTTATGTAGTGCTTTATATAATTCTGTACCTTCATTTGTAAATCTTTTTTATAAGCTCTCTTTCTCAGCTGAGAATATTAAAGAATAATTTCTCATGTACATTCAACACACTGACTAGCCTTTGAAGCATTGTCAATAATTGTATTTCCTAGTACTGATAAACTACTCGGTCACTTATTCAAAATGAAATTAAGCCCTATGCTACCTGTTCCTCATAAACAAGCTCCTTCTCAATATCCTTGATACAATGGTGGAAGACCGCCTCATCCAGTCTAAACTCTAGGCGCATAAGGTGAGGAGGTGCACGATCCAACAGTTCCTTCCATCGTCGCTGTAACTCTTCCACTGTTTGCACTATGCGGGGCCTATCTTCAGCATTTACCAACTGTTGAAAACAATACAATTAAATAATATAATAACAAACATTAATAAATAAATTATGCATTCAATTCATGATATATAAATATATAATCATGAAACAAGGATTACTTTGCACTCTCTTTACTTTCTGGCATAGACAAAGATTCACATAACATTTCTCACTCACTCACAAAGAGTATCCTAACAGGGTAGATAGAGTTTCCAGTACACAGCTTATATTGCAAGGCAGAAAGCGTGAAGAAAAAAAAACAAGCGTTGAATAAAATTTTTAAAATAATACAGAATATTATAGTTGAGCATTTTTATAACTTCAAGTCAAGAAAATGTAATACATATATAAAATCTATATATAAAATTCTTGTCACAGTTTTAGTGTTTATACTCCTTGAAACGGCTTCACCAATTTTGATGAAATTTTATCCGAGTCAGCTAGTTATTGAAAGTTATAATTATGCTTGTATGCAGAAACTATTTTCAATTCATTACATTCAAGCAAATTTCCATAAAAGCATTAGTAAAACTGAAATTGATAATTACAATTTCAAGCATTGTTACATTCATATAGGTGGTAATTAGGATAAGTGATATTCAGTTAAAATATAATACATATGTGATCTGTGAATACAATGAGTCACATAGGCTATGCTCTACTATTCTCTACCTAGGAGGAAGCTTTTGTCCAGCGGTGGGAAACAGGCTAAAGTTTAGTGCTTGAAATGGGATAAAATTAATTTTACTAAGTTTTTCAATATCAAGTCTTACTATTTAAGTGAAATAATAATAATGGCAGTTATATTTTGTGTCTCATGGTTTCGATGTTTCATAAAAAAATTAATATATTTTAATATTGATAGTTACAATATTGGTAATATACAATTTAGCTTAGAGTCATGGAAAAAATCATTAAAAGTACCTCAATGAGCTCCCTTCCGGATCGTACGAGTTCGGAAACGGCTCTCTCATCAGCCCCTTGGAAGAATCTCTTGTGGAAATCCACAACCTGTTTTGAATCAACTCTGTTATCGGCCAAAAGTGCTTCTGCTCTCGATGCCCATTCTTCCACGGTACGTTTCTTGCTTTCAAACTCATCCCAAGCTCGGACGAGTCTTTGTAATTCCGATTCTTTACGAGTGGCTTCAGAGGAGACATGGGCGAATCTGAGAAAAAATAGGTTAAACTTATTAAATTCGTCATAACTTTTTTTCTTTTAAAGGTTACAAAATGTATAATTTCTTCCCCACTCATATAAGTTATTTGTATAATGTATATAACCGTGAATAGAATGTTGTTGCGAAGGAATGTAAATATTTACCTTCCTACCGCCCTTTTAGTTATCAAAAACAGTGAAAAAACTAAGTCAAAACTCAAAATTCAAAACTGACACTGACAACAACAGTTGTCATCAGTGAACAGGTCTCGTAATTAACACTTTTTTTCTTCATATGCAGTGATTAGTAATACAATAATTATGACCCTTTCGTACTTAGATTCCTTGGTAAGTACATTTGTGTTATCGCAATAAGACCACCAAATAATATCGCCAATGACACAGTATAAAATCCTTTACTTTTGGGAATGGAAGAAATTGTCAATCAGTAAAAATTAAAAATATAGACTGAGAACTGAAATAATGTTGCTTTAATATAGCCTTAAATTGTGATTACAATTGGTATTCCAAATAAAAAAAATATTATATAGTTTTTTAACTTACCTATCATTAAGGTCCTTCATTAACCTTACTTGGTCTGTAACATCAGCACTGCGGTCAACATCAGCTGCTTTAACAATGTTCTGGAAAACTTTGTTTTTGCTTTCCAACATGGAACGGTAATATGTGGTGCGTGAGAAAAATGTTCGATGAATCTCGTAACGTTCTTCAATGACCTCGCTATTGAAAATAGAAAAAAATCCATTTTTAGTATTATATATAAGTACATATAACTTTTCTACTCATTGTTAATTACATATTAATTTCTCAATATTTCATATCATTATATTTATTTTAGTTTTCAGTTGTATTAACAAAAGCTCTCAAATTTTTTTATAATTATTTTGGTAGACAAAGTTAAGAGTTGACATATATTTTATGTTTCTTTGAGTTTAAGGGAGTTAAAGAATGCAAAAAGCGCTATAATTGGTGCTCATCACTGGGATTCGAGTTAACTCCAACTTGAAATGTGAACTCTACTTCGCACACGTACATTATCAAATCAAACATGCAAGTCTAAAATATATCTCTATTTAATTTAAGCTTGCTTCAAGGTCGTTTATACGTCAAAATCAATCACCGATTCACTTATACAGTTTGGATAATCATAATTTGTATGTAAGAAATGTGTTAAGACATGCTTTTATGCTAAAAATTACAATCGTATGTTTTTAAATTATATTAAAAAAAATTGTCCCACTGATTTTCTTCTGCCGGTTCTTAGATCAGCGGTATTTTTTCCGAACCGGTAGCAGTGTTTTTTTGTGTAATGCTTCTATATTGAATAAAGATATTTAAATTTGGATGTGCTCATGCCGACGACTCATAGACAAACTCACCGTCGAGTCTCAGTGGTGGTTCGCAGCAGTTCGTCGGCTCTGTCGAGCCACTGGCCGATCTCCTTCTGGCCACTCTCCAGCGACTCGTGTTGCACCAGCAGCTGCCTGTACTGGTGCAGCTTGACCGGCACGGTGGCGCGCACCCTGACCAACGCCTCCTTCTGCTGCTTCAGCTTGCCCATGTTGGATTCCACTTCGTCGCGAGGCAGGTCCGCGATGGCGTTTTGGAAGGTCCTTAATGTAAGAACATGGAGTTAGTAAAAAGTACTCAAGGTACGAACACAATGCTATGAGATATATAGCCATATACAGATGCGACTTGTGTCTGAAGCGTATGAAGGATATAAATTACGATACTCTGTAATAATATTATATTTATTTAAAAAAAATGCACAATTGGGTTAATTGCAAACATTACCAGTGTTTCTCAACCGAGAAATAAATAGAGAAAATAAGGAGATGCGAGTGAGCTAAATGAGAAGTAGTGTAAGTAAGTAAGTAAATACTAATTTTTTGAATTCAAAATGCGATGAATTTATCCTAGATATAAAAAAAATTATGACTGTGACTGAAGTTTTGATATTTTGAAATTGTTAATGTTCTTTGTACAGGGCTATAATTAGCCGAAAAATGATCTGGATCTGTTACAAAGACTCATTCACCTGCTGATAGTCTTAAATACTTCTTCGTGGTGTTCAATTTCCGAGTTTAGCTGAAGCAGCTGATCAATATATGTCTGTATATCTGTGGTGTTGGCTCGTGGTTGCCTGGAAAGCAGGTTCTCAGCAGCCGATAGCCAGTTGTCGAGGGTTTGGATGCCGGCAGCGAGTTCACGGCGGTGACGAAGAGCGTCTCCTCCACGCACATAGCTAAATATATTAACGTGAATCAATACAATGATTACAATACAAAAGAGTTTTTTTTTTATTGTTAGCAAACTTCCTCTACAGACACGTGGTCATTTTGTAATATAAAAGAGTTTAGAGGTCAGACATTTTGTAATACAAAAGAGTTAATATAATAGACTGCTACTCAGAGAAGAACGAATAAGCACTTAAAAATAAGATTTAAATTTATTCATTATTAAATTTTAATCGAGCCCCTAGTGAGGCGTCTGACGTAAGTATAAAGTTTAGAGTTTAAAGAGCATAATGTTCGTGTTGATTGGGAGATCATACTAAGTTTTAATTAATACTTATAAACGGCGTTTGCGATAGGGCGCAAAGAATTAAAAAAGTTTATTAAAGCTGTCTTTAGCATTGTGCACTTATATTTGCAATTTTTTCAATTGGCCAAATTCAGTTGTTGTGTGTATCGCTCAATTTGATTGGTCGAATACCAAATTTAACTAATTAATTTACAGTAACTTACCGTTCGGCTTCCTCCCACACTCGCTCCCAACGTTCAGTAATCTCCACGTATTTTCTCTTTATCTCGGAGCTTATATCTTCAGAGCAGGTAGCAGCTAAGAAACCAGCCGCATCACCCAAAATCTGGTGTTTCTCTTTCCACACGGTAAGGTCGTGGAAGAATTCTAAGCCCTCGTCTTCAGATACTCTCAGCATGTGTTGGGCTTTATCTAGCCACGCAGTAAATTGTTCCACTAACATTGTCCATCTTTCCCAATGGGCGATGACTTCTTCAAGGACGCTTCTTGCGCATCTTACATCGGAGGCGACTCTTCGCCATGTCTCCGAAATTTCCCTTAGGAACGAATCAATTTCTCTCGCTTCAGTCCTGTCTACTTCGCATACTCTCTTATATTCTTCTGCCACTTGCTTAATATCTACATAGGCTTTGTCGAACTCCTGGAAAATCTTGTTCTTAGTCACAAAATTATCGTAGTCATCTAATAAGGCACGGACGTGTTCCACTCTGCCGCATTTAGCGGTCCAAGTGGCCAATTTTGCTTTCGTAAGTTCTGTGAAAGCCACAATACAACATTTGTGTTCCAAATACTTTAACCTGGCTTTTCTCTGCGGAGCTCTTCGACTCACAGCTTCCAAGCGCTCCTTCATTTCTTGCAGCCTTTCGGTTGGGATTCTAGCGGCGTCGGGGGAACGCAACGCCGCTTCGAACCTCTCGGCGACCTCAGGTAAGGCGGCGAAGAAAGATGTATGTTCTTCCAGCTTTTCGCTGATCAATGCAGCGGTCCTCTCGTCCAAACTGTTCGGGATTTCGTCGAAATACAGCAGGTATTCGGCCCTCGAAAGCCATTCGCCGACCGCTCTGAAGTCACCGGGCAAATCCGAGTCCAAAAGCCAGAGCCATCTCCTGTGAAGTCTCTCCAGTTCAATCCACAGGGAGACGAGCTCGCGCCACGATTTCGGCGCAATGGCAACTAAGCTCTGCGTATACATGAGCTTCTCGAGTTTCTGGTACGTCGGCTCTCTGGCGAGCCGCTCGTTTTCGGCACGGACATAGTCCTCGTAGTTCCGCGATAAGGTCCGCGTGTCGTATTGCCGCTGGATCACGGTCACGCGCTCCGTGAGCCACATTCTGAGCGATTCGTATTCCTCCTGGACGGCCGCGACGGCGTCCGGTCCTGTCGTCTGTGATTGATCAAAACTGTTATTAATGACATACGAAATCGAAGTAATCAGACGTTTAACAATCCGGTTTTAAGTTCACACAGAATGAAAGTGATTTAACATTAATGACTCGACAACGAATGACTTCAACAACTGCAAGTGATACAGCACATACGGCGGAAGGCTTTCATCCTTCTCACTCACCTTGGGTTCCGGATATTTGTGCAGGAACTGCGCCACGTATGTCATGATGGATCTCTCGTCGGGCTTGTCCACGTCGACGTCCTCAGCGTCCAGAAGGCGGGCGATGCCCAGTTCGGTCTCCGCTACATCGAAAGCGTGCTCCAGACGCTGCCTGTTGGTCTTCCTCTTCATCTCGGCGAGGTTGATCAGATTGGCCTTGATCGCGTCTATAATCGCGAGGAAGGCGACGCCGTCGCGCCATGACGGGCCGAAGTCAGCCACTTGTATGTTTGAATCCCTGTAGAGGAAATGAAATTGAGTAAAGTAAAGAACCTAATAGACTATAAATGTCCCACTGATGGGCAAAGGCTTCCTCTGTACAGAGGGAGGGTATCAGGGCATATTCCGCCACGCGACCCCACACGCGGATTGGCGGACTTCACATATCTTCGAATTTTTTTTAATTATTATTTCGAAAATATGCAGGTTACCTCACGAATTTTTCTTCACCGCTGAGCACGTGATAGTTCAGCACTTATAATAAACAATTTAATTGGTTCCGTTTAATTAGTATTGAAATTGTAAAGGCGAGCGCCCGGACTCAGAGCTATCACGGCTCTTTTTAAGAAATAATTGTAGCAATTCTCTTGGGTGAGTCTTACTTGGGTAGTGCATTCGCCACCCATTGCAGGAGTGTCTTCTTTGCGCCTTGCTTCCATCTGTCTTCCGCTCTGTGTGTTGGCGTCGCAGCGCCGGACTCCTGGGACATGACTGAGGCACATCTTGAACCACCAAGGTATTCCAGAGCGCGACTGTTCTCTTCGATCTATAAACAAGCAAATATCGAAATTGAATAACTCTCACTGACCTGCCGGATAAATTAATAAATCAACTTATTATTTATTTCCGTATTCCTTTTTCAAGTAAAGTTTAAAACAATTGAATTTCGTTATCATGTCTTATAATATATAAAAAAATTATAAAGTTCAGGCGAGCAAAATAAACAAATGCTTGCTAGATCTTGGTTCAATTCCAAACTACTAACGTATGTATTTTTATATTAAGGGTGGTTTATGTATTTCGCGACATTACATTAATTAATTATATAGACTTTGCAAAATTTAAATCGTTCTATTACAGTATAGATTTTTAAATCCGCTGTCCGTTATCAATTGTTGTTTTTTTTTTCATTACGATCTGTGGAAACTTTTAGAAATTATGATTTTATTCACTATAAAAAAGAAAGACGACATCATCTCGTTGATGACGGATGTCAGTCATTACCCACTCACTTAAGTTTCATAGTGCTGTATACTGTATAATTATTTGATGTAACCGCGGATTTGCTTTACAAGATTCCTTGTTAACAAGAATCCATCATGAAAGAAACAACAACAACAACTCCATTTACAAAAGTTAAAATCCATCTCTTCGTAGGTATGTTTTTAAACGGTTTTATTTAGCTCGACCCGTACGGAATTTGTTTGTTTATTTATTTGGGTCAAAATTAGAAATTGAAATTTAAGCACCTTGCCGTCGTCAGATTGATCTGAAATTTGGTACACACATTTAATTTAGATGACAATACAATATTAACAAAAAAAAATTAACAAAAAAAATAACATAAAATAAAACCGTTTAACTTAAAAGTTTTTTAAAGTAATTATTTATAGAAAGTAAGGCAATTATTCTTTCCATTAAAAACAAATCCAGTAGTACCCACTGCAGTTTGGGCGGCAGAAGATTTCTACATATTTTTGCTTACCAAACACGCATTTAATCATAACTATATAAAACGGTAACTTATCACAATCATTTTTATATACGGCTATATAAAATTACCGTATTTGGCCACTAGCTGGGCTAAGACTAACTCGCCGCTGCATGCCATTGTATGTGTTAATTTATTTGGATCTTGCTTAGCTAATAGTATGCAGCCATTTAAAAAAAACTATTCTGGATGGAATATTAGCTAACATGACTAATAAGGGTATATAGCAGAGAATATTTAATATACTTCATAGCAAATTCAAAGTTAGCACTTTGGATAAACTTAAAAAAAAAATCAAATTCCAAAATGAAGTTTAAATTATAAAACTCGATGCCATCGTGGTCATCAAAAAAATTAAATTCACTATACTTTTAAAACCCATTGCGTTCGTAAATGAGTTTTTAATTTTCCCAACGAACTTTATATTCTAAAAAACACACGTTTACTTCTATGAGTGTTGTCAGGCTTAACAAAATAAAGTCGCTTAGTAACGCCTAGTTATTGTAACTTAATTGAATGTAGGTTTATTTCAATGTCTTGTGAACACCAAGCGGAAAGAAACTTTGCGGCAAATATATAGTAGCAATAGCCAGGTAACTTATCAATTCCAGAGGAACGGTTTTGCTCAAACTTTTTAGAAATTAAAGCTTTACTAAGGCTATAAGATGCCTTTAAGGGCACACAAAGTATATTGTGTCCCATACTCTCAAATATATAAGTAATTCATACTTTTATATGAATATACGAAGTTCTCTTGGTAACGTTCAATACAACGGAAACCCGGGTACCTACTAATGGACAAGCGGTTCATAAAAAATCTGGCGATTTGGCTAGCATCAATATCTTATTTTACATATCTGCAGCAAACTTAAAACTGCAGCATGCAAATTTAATTATATAACTATAAATTTAAAAGTGTCCGTTTGCGTTCCTGATGACTCTACATTAGCAATTAAAAAATATAAAAAACAAGAGAAATAAAAGTAACAAATCTCTCTTTAGCAACATAAGAATTACAAAAAAACAGAACAGGTTTACAGCTTTTATCATTTACGAAAATAGTACACAGTGTTAAATGAAACAATTTTCACATGTTTCCAGTTTTTCTGGCCTTAATATAGTTTTAGAACATCGTGGTGGGGTCACCCGTAACCATGACGCCATCTTCTGCAAGTATTCGAAACTTCGGGAATTTAAACTAAATTAGACTCGATAAATTAGTTTTTGTCAATTAGATAACTGGGCAAAAACTGTTTCATTCAGCAATAGTTGTAAGCTGTACTAGAAGCCATCTGCGTACCCACCTTTTGTCCATAATCCTGTGGGTCCAACGGATTGAGCGAAGCTTGCGCAAACAAATTATATTCAAGCCAATTAAAAGGGTTACACGTTGATTTACTCTTACATTGTACTGTGTATAAGTTAGGTACGTGACTTAATGTAACAAGAACGTACATACTAGAAGTGCAGCCTTCAACTTATTAGGTTAAGATACATATAAAGATTCCCACAAGAATGTCGCGCGACATCTCGTTTACACACTTTAATTGGTCTCAGTTTTATGTAACATGTTAATTATAAGTAAAGCTATAAGTTCCAGACCATTCATTCATAAAGGCACGCGGGGCTAACAGGTTATAACAAACAGGTCAAAACTCTGGTGATAGTCACAATAAAAACCATCGGTTACTAAGCTATACGATATAATTTCGAATTCTTTCGAAGAAAAATTTTGTGAGTGACAAAAGTGTTGAACATAATTTCCCATACAGGCAAACTCCATGTGCACATAAACTCCTGTGTGATTCATTATCTTTCTTTCCTCCGCCGCGGAAACCCAAATCGTAATAGATCTAACAACGAAACCACCGTTTATTTAAAGATCGTCAGATATTTTACGTTACATAGTTTGTCTCTTATAAAATATATCGATGTGCCGCAAGACAACGAAAACCACTTTTCGCGTCCGCCGCGGCTTCACAACGATCAGTCTTTGAAAAATTACAAAGAGGTTTACTATAACGACCGTAATCCGATCTAATTTCGTATCTGTCCGCTAGGTGAACCGTCTGACACGGAGATTGGCGGTGAAAGTCTTGTATTGTTTTAAGGCCCCGTACACACTGCTCTCCTCGTAGGGTATTTATTTTAAGACGCTCTCATTACGTCTGCATATTTAATGCATGTGTTCAATTGTTCATAGTATCGAACCAGTCGCAAACAATACTTACTGTACTTTCAAAACACTCACATTATATATGTAGTTTTTTTTTTAATTTATCTAAACTGCCAATTTTGAATTTGCTGTGCAGTATAAAGATAGATAAGATATTTAGCCACCCGAAAATTAAGAAATTTGCACATATACCAAAAGCTGTTAACAGTATGATAATTTCGTATAAACGTAACGTTTATAAATTTTTACTCTTCAAAATTCAAAGTTCAAAATCAATAATTTTAGATAAATGTCCATTTTTTTTTAAAATCGCATCATTGGGTGGAGAAATTGGATATTACAGAGATTAATAATGATAATAACAAAATGTTCACACCTTATTACACACATGTGTGAAGATATTATTTATTGGGGTGTTTTATAACTTCATTGTTTCGATGATTGTATGTTTCCGTTGTAATGTAACTTGAAAATATTCAGAGTAACTCCTGAAAGTTTCAACATGTCATGTCTATCCTAGAAGTGATAATGCAATTATTGGTAAAGGTGTTACAAAACAATTGGCTCTCTAGTATAAACACTTATCTTATGAGAGTACAACTCAAGATAGAAATGAAAAACTGAATGAAACTTTTCAGTATAATGCATTATGCAAATTAAAAATAAAGCATTTAAAACAAAAAGAGATAAGGGATTAAATTAGCAAACTCTCTTGCTCACTGAAAGTCATTTTGGCTCTTAGGAGATAAAAGCAAATATTAAATACAACTATCATTTTAAAACAAACAGTGTGTACGTGACTTCTTGAAAGTAGCTAAACTTTAATACTGTTGCGGAGGAGTAAATCGTGAGGAACAACGAACGGTACTTTGGCCTTAAATGAAGATTTATTCCTTTAGAGAAAATACAGTACAAACCTCTAATTTAAATTGAGACGCAATAGTGTCGTACTGGATTACTTAGATTTTAATGTATTTTTTTCATTTTTTTACAAATGATATTAATAATTTCTATTTAATACATTAAAGATGTGATACAACCATAATAAAACAAACGGCCAAGTGCGAGTCGGACTCGCGCACGAGGGGTTCCGTACCATTCTTACCATTACCATCTGTAACAACGGCAAAAAAATAAGGAAGCCCCACTTACATATTTTTTATTCTGATTTTTAGTATTTGTTGTTATACCAGCAACAACAAATACTAACTATCATGGTTCATGATATACAGCGTGGTGATACGGACAGACAGACAGCGGAGTCTTAGTAATAGGGTCCTGTTATACCGTTTGGGTACGGAACCCTAAAAGCGAAATAAACGACAGACTATCAAGCAAGCCTAGCCTACGCGTAATGGTGCCAAGAACGCTAGCTGCATTTCCTCGATAAATGGTAAACTAAGTTGTTTAAAACGATATGTTTAACCTTTGAGCAAGAAAAGAACCAGTCTCCCTGTCTCAACTAAAGTAAATTAAACTTGTCTTACAGTCACTTAAACTTAAACTTGTCTTGTTATGGGGATTGTAGCAAACAACCAAATGGCACACTTCATAAACAATGGAATTAAATTTTATTTTGAACATAAAACGAAAGGTTTGCAAATATAAAAATACAAAGCACTACATGTGGTTCAGATTTGTTGACTTGTATGAGTTGAGTAAGTCAACAAGATGAACAAAACTTGTATTTTGTATTTGTATTTCAGATTTTTCATACAAGAATATTTGATGAAAATATTATAAACTTTACAGAGATGTTTAAACCCATTAAAGGAGCAAAATATCAGATATAGATAATAAAGAAACCATTCAATTTCTGAGAACTGAGGTTTTGTTTTTATTGCGTATACTCGTATTTGTTGCGTCATTTTAAAAACAGTCTTTGGAATTGAAATAATGTAAAACAGGTTTGACAGTCTCCGATTAATAACAGTTAATTTAGTCCTAGCAAATTAAAAATATCTTTTTTAATTGGTGTGATTAATATAACATTATTTTTTTATGTTCGTTTTATGGGTTTTTTTTTATGGTAAACCATGTGTGTAGTTATCCCTTTTCCTTCTAATTCAAGTAAGGCTGTGGAAAGCGGGCATAGTTAATTTATTAATTGTATTATCCAGTGATTTGGACAACGTGTTATCGTTTACCAATTAGTTAATCATTTGGATTATAGACTGTATTGAAAAGTGAGTGTGACTTATGGTGTATTATCCCCTGTTCCCCCAAATTTGGACACCCTAATATTCCATTCTCATTAACAACGGCCTTGAAAAGCGAGTACGGCTTGTCTCTTATTTCCCCAGACTTGGACATTTGACGTTAACCACCGACTTGAGATGTGAGTGTGTGTAAAATGGGGGGCAGCAGACTAATTTATATGAATAAGTATATTGCAGGGAGAAAATAGAGGATTTTTCATATAAGGCAATTCCTTATATACTATGGTACAGCGCCGCCACGGGGCTTTTTTTACTACTATTATTTACTATACCACAATTAGACTACTAGCGCCATCTAGCCCTTTGTTAGTTGTTTCAAATGGATTAGCTAGATGGCGCTACAAACAGAGTGGCTTATGATGTACTATCCCCTGCTCCCCCGAACTTGGACAGTGTAATATTGCTCACCTGGAAATAGAGGATGATGGTCCAGATGAGCCCCAGGACGACTGCGGGCCTGCCGTCCACCAGGTCGGCCGCGTTTATGTTCACCAGCTTGATCCGCTTGCCCGCCAGGAAGCGGAGGGCCGTGTTCGCGTTGGAGAGGAAGTGCGGCCTGCGAAGCACCCGCCCGCGTTCCATCGGCTGCGAGACGTGAACTCTTATTTTGCATTTTTTTTTTTTTTACATTTAAGAGATATCTTTACACAACATTCTCTAGTCCCAAACTAAGCAAGGCTTGTACTATGGGTACTAGAAAACTGATAAACATACTTAAACATATTGTTTTCTTGATTTTACGCGAATAAAAAACGCGATAAAATCCGTAAAGTAGTTTCATTTAATATACTTAAACATACTTTTCTTTTATAAATAAATACAAATTATACATATATAAACATCCAGATACTGGAAAAACACTATGTCCATCACACAATATTTTTACAGTAGTGGGGATCGAACCCACAATTTATTGAAGTCCAATGAATCATGGCGTCAGTTGTTTCACCAATAGGCTGACTCAACTGGGAAGCTATCGAATCTACGCGATGATGGTGCCTATTTAAACTTTTACGTTGCGACATGCGAGTAAAGTAAATGGACTAGACAGGCGTAGTGGATATCGGATTTTGACGTTAGAGTGTGATTCGATCCACTCTAAAAAAAAACAAATTGCATGATGAATATAACTTTTGAGTATCTGTATGTTTATGAATGTTTTTATTAACAAACGAAAATTATGTTTAGCTTTATTTAGGTAGCTGTTAAACGTACTAGGCAACTCTATGTAAAAATATCTTCAGAAATATTGATTTATTAATAAAAACGGTGGTCTAATACAGATTATTCACACAATTCTTTATAAAAGTATCTAATAGCAGGTTTCCACTAATTTTGACAACATTTACCACAGACGAACTAAGGAGGACATTAGACAGAAAAATGCAATCAATCAATATCATGGTCATCGCCATTGCAAGCTTTGTTGTTCCTCTTTTATGGGAGAAAGTGGGAAACGAGCTGGCGGTTCACCTGATGTTAAGTGATAACCGCAGCCCATGAACAGTTGCAAAACCCGTAGGGTTGCAAATACGTCGTCACCTTTTGATAAAATGGGCCCCGGCTACCTCACTCACCAGACGAAACGCAGAAGTGTAACACTTCTACTTCACGCCGGTCTTCTGTGAGGTCGTGGTACTTACCCGAACGGAGCTGCCAATTCGTGCAACATTGAACACTGTTGCGTGGCTCTACCACAATCAACTTTTCGTTTCTTGCAATCGTTGTTTGCGAATGGCCAACTCACCAGTTTCTCGCCGGAAAGCACTTCGAGGAGCGCCAGCAGTTTGGTGCCATCGCGAAGGTCGTAAATCAGGTCGTCGATACGAAGCGGCGGGATGCGCTGCGAGAGAAGCACAATATTATTCCCTCTGAGTTTCGTAGCGCTGAGATTTCTGGATCGAACCCAGTGTTGTATCAACGAGGTAAATTGTTCAGAAGACTGAGGCCCAAGAATGTCTCATCATCATCATCATCATTTCAGCCTGTTTGAGTCCACTGCTGAACATAGGCCTCCCTCAGAATGTCTGTTTCACATTAATTCCACTACTGCACGGGGCACGGGGTGTGTGGTAACTAACATATTGTCAACATTTTTTTTAAAGAAGAAGATACCGATATTTATCTTATTTATAAGTCTCCGATGGAATTGCACACAATAATATTTGGAATTTACCAATTATAACCTTTTTCTACCCATTGTCTAAGAGGATTAGTCACCGTTTCAAGTTCGATCGGACCTAGACGAGAAATCCCTCATTCATGACTCATTTAAGCTATTACATGAACTCTATCTACCCCTATAAGACGCCCCGGTCGCACGCTCCCTAGGGAGACGAGAAACGAGTAAGCAATTGTTTGTAATTTGTATTTGTAAGGCCGGCAGTTATTGTGGCAAAGGCATCAAATGTAACAATTATAAAATCAATACAGACAAAATTACAGCGCAAAGGAAAATAATCACGGGGTTACAACCCCACATACATGGATACAGTAAGTGACGTAACGGCATTTTATATTTGGTCCTAACAAGGTTAATTTTCTCGAAGGCCTATTGTAATTTAAGATAATAATGTTTTCTCGCCGATTGGGTATTTGGGTGAATGAGCTTACCTTCGACAAATGTGAATTTATCCAGTTGACAAAAGTCTTCTTCTGCACTCTTTCTTGTTCATCTGAAACAAAAAAAAATTGTATTTAATTTCTCTTTTTTCGATATGCATTCAAGAGGACGACGTAAGTAATGAAAGACATCAGTAAAACATCCGTGCTATTAAAAAGAATATATGTAGTAATACTAATATTCTTTGAATCTTAAAATATCTTAGTCCTATTCCTCTTGTTCCTTAATGCTGAATGTGTTATTCATTTTTATTCATCGTTTTGTACATAGTTTTTTTTAACCCTAAAAACGGATAAACGCTTGACTACTATCTCACCCGATAGAAAGTAGGATGCAATCTTGATGGTAAATGCACTTTTGCCTTTTAGACACTCAGATTTAGATAATCAGACGAGAAAACTGATGCTTGCGAATTGTTTCACTCTTTTGCTGTACGCAGCACGAAAAAGGAGGCGAAACTTTTCGTTCGTATGCGTCTATTCTCGAAGTATGTACGGAATAATTTCCTTTGTTTTATCTACCTCATTTACTAGGTATCTACCTATTCTGAATACCTTAAACACATCGATATATGTACAATGTCGATGTCTTTAAGGTCAAGGTTAAGTCATAGGTTAACGTACAAAATAAATAGAGCGAAAATAAAATTTATTTACGAACCAATTCTCATTCAATCTTGATTTTATATCCCGACTGTGACTGCATAGTCACTCCTACTTTTCGAACAACATATTCATCCATCATTCTCACCAGAGTCCATTCAGTAAAGTGTACGAAACGAGGGAATTAAAAAAGCAAGTGCAAAAATCCCACACTTTATCGTGATTAATCCCGGCATCTAGACATTTTATTGCGTCAATGCAGCACCGGACAAACGTGTGATGTTTCCTGTCCAAATGTCATGGTTACCCAGGCTTTCATTTCAGACCATCGAATAGGTATTTATAATTTTTGTGCACTTGTTAAGTATAAACATTTTGTGCTTTTTAATTGTGAAGTCTTCACATATCCAAAAAGTTTAGAGTACCCCATTCTAAAAAGAGCGTCTCAACGCTCTCTTTAACGCGCTCTTTATCTCTCTTTCTTTCATTAGAAAATAAACTGTCTATATTAAGAACAACATCAACTCGAACGCTAAAAATTCTTTTACATTCCCATTTACATTCAAGTTGGCACTCCACTTGATAGTGCTCGAATAAACACGCCAAGTTTCTGAGCCTATTTTCGAAACGTCAAATCGTTTTCCCGCCAAAAGTGCATCCAATCGCGTCGGTTACGTACTCAACGATAAAAGCCGGTGGCCATTGCCAAGTTCAGTGCACCGATACATCGTGAACAATGGCCCGTGATTGCGTCTTTAAATATATCGATGATAGTACTATTTTCGCTGGTGTTTTGCAGAACGTGACTATTTCTGCACTATGATTTCACACTATCACCGGTAACTACTTCGAGATGTGACTCAGTACGTATTTATTTATTTATTTAATAGGTACATCATTAAATATACCCATGCGACTGACTTGAAAGAGCGGAACACTGTTTTAGATGGCAAACTTTTATACTTCATTTTTACAAGATGACACAGAATAGTCGAAGTTTTTCAAAACAGTCAATCAATTTAGTTATTACACTGAGAAGATACCTAATCTTCGAAAATGGCTTTCCGCCGATCCTAAAACTGGTTCAGTAAAAATATTCTTCCAGATTCATCACAGTTTACTTTGTTATCAAATTGACGTTTGATTTGTCGAAACAAAATAAAAAGCGAAGTTTGTCACACTGCTATGTCAGAGAATAATATCAACTTAGCTTGGTTAAATATGTTGAATTATAACTAACATTGTTCATTGGCGTATTCATTGAAAGCCGCCAAAAAAGAAAAGAAGAAGAAGCGATATTCGCGTAAATACAAGAAGTCATTACACATGTTTGACAGTTTATAGTGACGTCATAACGATCAATATTGGCCCAGTGTTGGCATGGTGTGGCTTGATGATCCTTGGCGCAGTATGTGGTGTGGTATTACCAAGAATTGTCTCATAAATTAGGCATAGCTTGAATAAATGACAGGGTCATATCAACTCTTCGTCAACTCTCTCACTTCAAGCGTTATCTAGGTATATTGGTAAAAGAACCAAGTTGTTTTCACGGATAACTTTTCGTTTTTATAATTTTAATATGTCTCATGTATTATCGTAATTTAAAACATTTTGCACTAAATAATTACATTATCTGTCGTCAGCTTTGTTGTAAGTCACATATAAGACACCGTTTAGTATTTTAATCGTAGAACATAATTCACGGATTCAATTATGCCGTCCGCTCGCCGACCTTATAAAGGCAAAATACAAACATGGCAACATTCTAACAACCTCACGAAACGGGCTGCTTATTCCACGTTTGGTCGCAATCTGGGAATTAAATGCGACCTCTTATATGGAACTGGCTTCGAAGTCACTTAGTGAGCCATTCATAAGGATTGCTTGTAAGAAATATAGTTCAGTCAGGTTGTTAGTTCAGCTCAAGATTGCCAAATACGCGGAGTTTTCCGTTCGTTTTTAGACTACACATAAACGAATAAAGCAAAGTATTTTTTCTATAGCAAATACTTTGTAATGTCAAAGCACTAACCCGTGTAATAATAAAAAATACAGATCCATTGATCTGCTGTACCATAGTGTTCTATCTACATCATTATGTTCTGACTCTAGAACTAGGAGCAAACTGTCAAGAGACAGTACACTAACATTCAATTGACCAATAAGAGTGCAATATTGTCTGTATTAATATATAAAACTACTTTTAGTAGTATTTTTTTATGTGAAAAGTTACCAAGCGAGCAGACGGTTCACCTGATATTAAGTGAATACCGCCGCCCATGGACATCTGCTACACCCGAAGGTTTGTAGATGCGTTGAGAACCTTTTTGAAAATTGAGCCGTCGGTCTTCTGTGAGGTCGTCGTACGTACCCGGGCGAGCCTGCCCATTCGTGCAACAGCCAAGGCTGCTGCGTGGCTCTACCACCGTAAAGAATGTAGGATGTTTTAGTATAAAAAAATATAAATTATTAGCATTATTTTTAGGGTCAGACAGATCATCAACCAGTCGATTTAATATATGTATATAGATATACGGACTACAATATAAGTCTCTGTAAACAATATAAACTCCTGTAGGTGGCCTAAGCCCAGGACTGAAACCCCATTTACGACAGGGGGATGGTAATAAAGGTTTTTTATGATCATGCTAGTGACTCCGTAGCAAATAACGGTTGCGACATTAGCATATGGTACGTAAGACGGGGATTAAAGGTGGTGGAAAAGGATTAAACTCCAAGGGTGGTGCGTGCAAGTCCCGAGACATTACTCGAAGGGAGGAAAAAACACGCAAGCGGTACCGCCGAGCACGGATCTTGTTCCGGTTTTTAAGGCGTACGTTCATTTCAAGTAGCGATTTTATTTAATACTAGTTTCTCGCCCGCGGCTTTGCTCGCGTTGAAGCTATAAAATAAATATCTTTCAACCATTTACAACACTTTTTTACAATAAAAAAAATTTGCTTTTTCAGGCTCTAGACTATCTGTGTACCAAATTTCGAAAAGCGAGACAGACAGATAGAGTTACTTTCGCATTTATAATATTAGAATGGATTATAATCCACAAACATAAACGAATACCGCCTTCTTCCATAAAAGAAACGAGACAAAAAGCGCGCAGCTAATAAATCTCTATCGATAACTTACCATGTATTGTATTGTACCATTCGTATACAAATAAACCTAATATATTTTGTTTTATATTAAAATGTTTTCGTTTTCCAATTCTAGAGAATGTTACTAGCGGCCCCCACAGATGTTGCCCTGTACACACGCGATCCGACAACTTATTAATAAAAATATAATTAAAAGACATTTTGTAGTGGACCGAATATAAATAATTACTTTAATACCGTTTAGGATGAGTTCAGGCACATACACACGCACTGAAGAATATTTATATACATAAATATAATATACCTATGTATATGATTTATCGAATAGACTACCTGTTCATTCAAGTTTCGCTGAGCCGGATTGTTGCGTGCGAAAACTCATTTAATATAATATACCTATGTATATGATTTATCGAATAGACTACCTGTTCATTCAAGTTTCGCTGAGCCGGATTGTTGCGTGCGAAAACTCATTTACAGGTTTCGTTGTCGATATTAAGATTTCGTACCAAGCCATTCGCTGGATATTTATACTTTCGATGCCTCGATATAAGCGAAGCTTTTATGTTAAAAATAACTTATTAAACCTCTAACTTTTTACTATGGTCCTAATTAAGCAGATAAAGTTTACTTGTTACGGAAAGGCATAAGATTTTTTTAATTATGTATATCATTATTACTAGTGTTGGCGCTGGCAACACATACAGTGTTATAACGTTATATATGAGTGGATAACGTTATATTACCGGATATAACGTTATCCACTCGAGCCGAGTGGTCGCATGTAGCAGCGGTCACTTGGATTTCGGCTGCATTCCCGGACAGTGATACAACCACTAGTGCTACTTGTCGTTATAATAGTTAAAATATTAGAATCAAGGTAAAAACGTTAGAATTCTTATATCAGAAGTGGGATTCAATACGAAAACTCGCGTTTGGCTGTTGAAACAATCTGCGACATATTTTCTCCTTGGGTACCTACCCTCGTAAAATAAAACAGTGTGTTTTATACTTACTATACGTAATGGTGATAATATCTTTTGGTTAAATGTAACGAAAGTTTTTGTGAGTACCTTCCAGTTAATTAATTACTTATCACATTTGAGAAAATGTAAAATAGCGATACACAACTGGTTTACCCGGTTAAGCTACTGAGCATTTTAGTAGTTGGAAGAGTTAAAGCATGAAGAAATGATGATGGATATCCATCGTGAACACCATCACTGGTACTTAACGTAGCAATACACGACTGGTGTAACCGGTAAAGCCATCTAAGTTTGATAAATCATTGAAAACTGTGAACGTGGCGATATGCATCCCAGGTGTGAGGGATAAGCCACAGGCTAAGGTGTTCTGAACGTGGTGATATGCATCCCAGTTGAGAGGGATAAGCCATAGGGTAAGTGTTTTGAAAGTGGCGATATGCATCCCAGTTGAGAGGGATAAGCCACATGGTAATTGTTTTGATCGTGGCGATATGTATCCCAGTTGAGAGGGATAAGCCACATGGTAAGGTGTGTTAATTTTATGAAGGTTTCTTGTACCAGACTACAACGCCATTCGAGGTCGAAGGCGTGATGCAGGACGGCCGAATGTTGGCGCTGGCAACACTATACCGGATATAACGTTATCTACTCGAGCCAAGTGGTCGCATGTAGCAGCGGTCACTTGGATTTCGGCTGCATTCCCGGACAGTGATACAACCACTAGAGCTACTTGTCGTTATAATAGTTGTTAATATTCAAGTTCAGTAATAGTTAAAATATTAGAATCAAGGTAAAAACGTTAGAACTCTTATACTAGACCGAAAAAATAGACATTTTCCTCCAAAGATTTCGCAATTCTCACATAAGAATCTCACCTCACACTCCAGTTTAATGGTTATTACGTCACTTTAACGTTTTAACTTCAAACTGATGAAATGAATACGAATATACACGGACTTAAATGAAGAAAATTTTTCGCTTTAATCTCCGATTTCGACGAAAACGATGACATCATTGGTGCAGGTATCATACCAGACCGATCAAATGAAAACAAAACCTGTTTTCGCCGCTTCTTTGACAGGTTACGATGATGTAACCAAAATGGCGCCTGCCAATAACATACGATCTCGGTTTCGGCGACAACGCTCGGAATTTGTGATCGTTTTCGTGCTTTAACTGCCACTATTTGTTCCTTAATTTAAAAAGTCATTAAAATATTGAATAAGGCAGTAATATTAGCGCCAATTTCGCTTACCGTACAAGACAATTATTATGAAAATATTAAATGTTATGATGATTGTACGTTATCGGTGTTTTTGGAATGTCTCTTCAATAAAAGATTACATAAAGGTTATAACTAAAAATGTAAAAGAGCACATCATTCCTTCCCGTTTTGCGAAGTTTTCACCAATAAACTTTGTTATTAACGGAACACGTCTTGTTGATGCCAAGTAAATAAACGATCGAATAAAACCATTTTACTCATTGCATCAGATTTAATCTGGCTGTAATAATCTTTGTAGACTCTCTGTCTCCAGACGGTGAATGTGACAAAGTATAGAAATGCAGAGAATTAAAAAAATGGTCATGACAAAATCTTTACAGTTATCATTGTTTGATTGACAAATCGTATTTTAACAAATACGAAGAAACCTCTTCCTTCTTTCTCTTGCCCATATCCATCTAAGGTGGGATTGATACAACAAGTTAATCGGTATTGTTAATGATTTTAGCTAGGTTTTTTACGACCTGACTTACCTGATACCAACCCTACTTGGGAATAAACACTCAGATTTGGAGCAGTTACATGTAAGTCACCCAAATACTTGTCCCGTTTGAGCATAGAACCCAAGACCCCTGGGCGCCAATTCCAGCTTAGTAACTTGGCCTCCGAGTCACAAACACAAAGAAAGCATTATTTGGAAATCAAACCAACAGTAAACTTTGAACCTGGCAGCGAAGAGTTAACTATAGCAACATTGCTGCCTCAGATATGATGTATGTATAAATACATTATCAAACCTTTTTAGCTTCGACATCAGCCGACATCAGTCCCCATTTATTATTGTATGCGTGTACGAGTAAGGTCGTTACTTAACTAAGTCTATTTTCTACCGCAAGGTTGATCCGGTAAATTGATATCGGGTAATTGATGGATGCCGTTCACAGTGGTGTATTTAAGTTAGGACTTTATGTATCCCTTGGTACAAAAATGCTTCATTTTGGTTTCTGCATAAGCTTGAATATTATGTCGAGACTGGAAGCGTGTGAACTATAATCGATTCGATGTATTTTATATTCCCTTTTATTATGTTACGTTTAAATTTTAAAGGAACGACCTACGATATTTTTATTTTGTAACTGTTCACCATTGAAAAAATTGTTAATAGATTTATTCATTTATTATATTATTATACTTTAACAGCTTCGGATTTCTCCTTCTTTCTGCTTATTCGTAATTAAGTTATGCTGCCATTATATACAAACATCCCAATTTTTAGATAATCTAAATTTAAAAAAGTTTCGGTTTATTTTCAAATAAAGAACACAACGAATTTATACTCCGCTTATCGAAACCAGTTTGAACCAAGTATGCTTTATACATATTCTGTATACGCCAGTCCAACAATATCGTTTGCAATTCTGTTCACAAAATTCATTTCTCAACTTTTCTGAGTTTATTCCATTAGCGTCTGCAATATGAAATTGTCATTCTAATGAAAGAAACTTCAGCTATATTCTTGTCAAGACGATGGTGGTTTGTTAGTTTTACGCAAGGTTGAAGTGATTGTAAAATTAACCAATGTATTTAAATTCCATATCGAAGGAATTCGCATAACTAAAATGTAATTAATATCATTGGGAATGGGGAATATCTTGTTTAATTCATAAACGCTTAAAATACACTACTTCATATTTTATTTTGTCATTCGATGCCAAAGGGCTACCGAGTGTGGTAAATATTATACTTCATACAATTTATATGTACCTCATTTATACAGTGTTAGGTATGAAACTTTAACTTTTCCGAAAATTTGATTCTTATCTGCTATACTTGCTCGTCTAAGGCTTCTGTTGAAATTCAATTGCATACAGTAAATAATAATAAAGGTATACGGAAAGAAGTCGGCAGTCACTTGATATGGAAGGTGGAGAAACGGGCTAAGTGGCTTGCCGTGAGAGAGTTTTATGTCCAGCCGTGGGACTAATAGACCTAAGGAAATATTTAAAATATTAGGTGTTGGCGCTAGCAACATTGTATACCGGATACGACGTTATCTACTCGAGTCAAGGGACACATGGTCGCATGGAGCAGCGGTCACTTGGATTCCGGCTGCGTTGCAGGACGGTGATATAACCACTCGTGCTGCTTGTCGTTATAATAGTTGTTAATATTCAAGTTCAGTAATAGTTAAAATATTATAATCAAGTTAAAAACGTTAGAACTCTTATATAGGTACGAGTATTCTACAAGAGATACCTTGACCAATGAGCATTAGTCTGTGCATTCCTAATATATTTATCCTGACATATTTGAGTACGCGGTAACTTGAGAATGCTACCTCGCTGTGGACGAAGCTTGGCGTGGCGCGTGACAGGCTCGGCCGAAACTGACGCATTAGTGCCAAGGTCGGATGGAGCGGCGCGTGCTTTTTACGTCCGTGCTATTAGGATGTCTGTTCGAAATGGACAGCTGTTGGCTTAGTCTAAGCGTACCTAAGTCTAATTTGGTTTTCAGAAGAAAACTAGTCTATAATGCGGCTCTCTGCTATGCAAAGGCCTTTCTTTAGAGGGTATTACGGTATAGATTATAGTCCTGTTTGGATTTG